>OY997274.1:328230030-329640030 GCA_963921465.1 Triticum timopheevii | reverse complement strand
GCCTGGGAGCCCGCAGGTAGCGGGGCACACTCCAGACCCTACTTCAAAGGCATTTCATCATTTCATACATCATAAGGGTGCCCCCTTTAAAAAATGCTCTCACACCCCACAGGGCTATGTCTGGAGTTTCTTTTCATACAGGTCAAAGTAAAGAAGAAACACATGCCTAGTTGGATGCACCATCCTCACCATCTCCGTGTGTGCTGCCAACACTGTCACAATCATCCTCCTCATCCTCCCTACCTGCGCCATCTTCATCAGCCACAATCACGACCGCATCATCCTAGGGGGAAAACTACACTACCAGGGCATCCACATGATCATCCACCCGGCTGGCCAGGTTGTCCTGGATGACCACGGGCACGGGGGCTATCTCGGCATCAAAGTTGAAGTGAGGATCAAGGTTGAGGAGGTGGCTTAAGACACGTGAGAATGCGTGACCAAGAAGAGACGACTCCTCTCTTCAACAAGCTCGCGAGCCCTCATGGCACAATCCTCCAAGCGGGTCACGATATCGGTGCAGAAGTGGAGTTGGCTGGCATAGTCGTCCTCATGCGGGTGAGTAGCGCTCTCATTGCAAATGGCACCCGAGGCTCAGTTGGCTCTGACTCTAAGGGCCTGGAGCATCAAGGCGTGCTCATGCTATATCATCCGGCGGTGGCTCGCTTTGTTCGTGGTCTTCTCCGCAAGGGACGTGACGTCCTCGATTTGTTGCTGAAGGGAAGACAGGTCGGTGCGAGCAGAGGCCAAGGCAGACTCGGAGGAGGCCTGAGCTTCCTTGGCGGCTCTCTCGTGCTGCTCCGTAGATTCTAGCTTTACCTTCAGGGCAGCGGTCCTACCATCAAGCTCGGCCTCCAGGAGCTCCAACTTCAGGCGATATTCGTCTGCAAGGGCCGCGCGAACCCCCGCCACCTTCTGATTGACCTCCTGCTAAACCCTGGCTTCCCGGGTGGCAACAACATCCTCTGCAGTGGTTGCCTAGCGCTTGCTCACTTCCAGTTGTTCAAGATCCAGGCTGCGCTCCGTAGCGCCCAGCTCCAGCTCCTCCTCACGCTTCTGGATGTCTGCCTTGTCAGGAAGTGCTTAGCCTGGTGACGCAGCGAAGGCAACCCTGCACGCTTGAACCTGCTACTCAAGGACAGTGTTTGAGACCTGGAGTTCCCGCTCGTGCTCCTCGGCCACCTCATGACAATGGTCGGTGGCCCTGGCCTCCTCCTGAGCGCGGGCACAAGCTGCGCGAGAAATTGCAAGGGATGTCGCGGCACTGACAATCGCTCACTCATGCTGGAAGTGCCCAAGGTTGACGGCGACCTTCAGCTGGTGCCACTCAAGGCAGAGATCCTCCGTCTCCAGGTGGGCGTCGACGTCAGCAAGCTTTCCTCCAAGTCGAAGCAGCGCGCACATTGCCTGGCCAAAAAGCTCATGGCGGATAGCGCTGCGCCCACGCGCGAACTCTAGCGCGCGTCCAGGCCCTCCCTCCATGCCGGGGGCTGACGGAGGGGCGAGGGGCTGGGAGGCGCGGTCCTGCTGCTTGAAGAAGAAGCCAACGCCGTGGGTGCCCAACCATCAGTAGTGGCTAATGGAGGGGCCCTTGGTGCGCCTCTTGCACCCCAAACCAGGCCGTGAAGGAAGGATGTTGGAAGCACAAGGCCGCGGCCCCCAGTAGCGCGTCAACCGCTTGGATTGTCCCCGTGCCTTGTGCATGAGTCGGGCACGGGAGGCTTGGAGTCACGACCGGGCCAAGGACCCCCAGAAGACGCCTCTCCCGAGGTTTCGCCGCCGCTGCCAAAGGGATCCAGCAGAGCCTCGGTCAGGGAAAGACACAACACGCTAGAATAAGGTACTTACTCGTCCACCGCTATGTACTTCCTCTGCTTCAACGGCCGGTAGGCGTCACCATTGCAGCTCGGAGGCCCTTTTCTCTTGGGGAGTGCTTCAAGATTCAGGCGAAGCCGGCCGGGCTTTGGGGAATGATCCTCAGCAGCTGGAGTGCTTGGCGGGGCCCCTTGGGCAGCAGCCTCAAGAGCGCCAGGCGGCACCTGCCCGTCAGCCACTGCCTCAAGACCGCTCACCTGAGCCTCGATAGCAGTCACCTCAAGGGCATCGGGTCGCGCCAGCCCCAAGTGGCTCCTTCAGGGGCCCTCGTCAGGACCTCAGGATCATCTGCCTCTTGGGCAACCAACGTCACCTGCCCCCCGGTGGTTGTCCCAGTGCCACTCGGTGGCTTGCGCCCCCTGCGTCCACACTTGGGGCATGCGCCACAGGGTCGATGAGCAAGGGAGCCATGAGGATGGGAGTCTCGCGAGGTCCTTCGAGGCCTACTAGACGCATCCCCCACTCGTCAAAGAGGGGCATCTACCTTACGAGGTCCACCTTGTTTGAGCACTAGTACAGGATGCAGCCCTCCCCTGGAAGCGCGGCTGGCTCAGGTTCGCCCGTCAGAAGCCCGAGCACCATGCGCTGCGTCTTGGAAGGAAGTGCAGGCACCTGGAGCCTCATGGGGTCCTTGGTACCGGTGAAGGCCCAAATTGGGCGGGAATGGCGGTGGAGTGGGGCGATGCGCCACCGGATGAATTCCCGCACCACCATCGGTGCTATCAGCCCGAGGTTCTTCAGCCTGGTCAGCCGAGTCCAGACACGGGCAAGACAATGGTCGACAAGCTTCACGTGCCCCCAGCCAGAGCTGGGCACCACTGGCGCTCGAGGGAGCAGGAGCAGGGGGCTGCGCGTGCCGGCGTCCTCAAACAACCATGTTTCCGGAACCCCTCCACAACTGGCGAGAGCTCGAAGTCAATCCCCGAGCCAGCCGTTGCCGCAACTGCCTGGAAGGCCACGCACCCTGAGCACTGGCGGGCATCAACTAGACGAAGCAAGAAGAAATGGCAAAACAAGGCTATAGAAGGAGCAATGAGGACCATGGCTTCGCAAAGGAAGGCGAAGACAGCAAGGAGGATGATGGATTGGGGGTCCGAGTGCAGCACATGGATCTGGTAGTGTGAGAGTATGGCGTTGAAGTAAGGGGAGAAAGGAGGAATCAGGCCCGCGAAGAGGGTGTGAAGATGGATAGGGATCTCGGTGACATTCATGTCGAATAAGGCTCCAGAGGCAGGCCAGGCAATCGTCGCCTTCCACTCATTGGAATTAGCAGCAAGAGCTGGGCAGACCTTGGCCAGCCCCTCTTGATTGATCACCGTCGACCTCCCCAGAGCGTGTTCCAAGGCCGACGGGGATTCGGCCGGTGCGCGGGACTTCCCCTTCTTCTTCCTCATCCGCGGGGCCATGGCATAAGCACGGAGGGGGGAAACGCTGGTGCCGAATCTGCAAGAGGTTTTGCATGTTCGAGGAAGAGAAGGAGCCAAGGCCAAGCGCAACAATCAACAAAGGCAAGCTGCAATAGCAACGGGCGGCCGCTAGGCCGGATGGATTTCTAGGTGGCGGGGGAAGTGGAGACGCCCATGTCCCGTCAATCGCCACGCGTCGCCCTAGGCCGCAGACGGTTAGGGCTCGCGACGCTTCACACTTGCCCTTTGGCTTCGCCTAGAAGCTAAGCCCAAGCGCGCGTTGGGCCCGGGGGCTACTATCGGTGTTCTGGATATGGGGGTACCCAGACTTGCCTGCCTGCGGCCCGCGCGTGGCCCCATCGACGCCCTGGTACGACCCAGCTTCGACATCAACAACCCAGGACCCTCACAAGGTGGACGATGCCAAGACCTCCAAAAGGATCAACATCCTCAGGCTGTCTCCCGAGTAACAGAGATCTCTATGCAAGGCTCACCTTTGAGGTTCAACTGACTTGAGCCATGAAGATCAAGGCCAGGCGGGCGTCAGTGGGCGCAGTGTACCAGTTTCCTCTTCGGTGCGAAGGAGGCAAGCAGCAGACACGAAGTCCAAAGGAAGCAGCCAAAGTTTTCCATTCTCGTGTAACAAGACCAAGACCGTCGGGACGAAGGTCATCGCCGAGCCCACCATGGCGTCATAACTAGAGGCTTTTGCAGGCGAAGACCACTTGAGTCAGGATAAGATGTACTAGTTGTCTCCTTTTAAATTTGGCCGTTGTAGGATCCCTTCCCGCCTTCATTTGGGAAGAGGACCAAGACCACTATAAATAGAGCCTAGCCACCACCATGGGGGGAGAGAGTCGACTGCATCCATTCCACCCTCACCAGCTCAGTTGAGCTCAAGAACACACCTCCTGAGGTGGTTCTCCATTGTACTAGTTCATCCACAGCCCCTCGAGGCAAATCCGACACAAAGCAGGTGTAGGGTTTTACACCGCAAGGTGGCCCGAACCTAGCTAAACTGCCGTGTCCCCTTTCCTTCGAGCTCGACACGCTAGACTGTGAGATTGGTGAGTAGGTAGGCTGGGGAGAGTGAGATCTTCGCACGCACCCCAGAGTTCGAACCTCTCAAAGGTTTGCAGAACCCATAATCCGACAGAGGCCTATCTATATCAATATAGAGGGGCGGTCGACGAGAAGAGAGGGGGTCATTGATATCGATAGAGTCGAAGAGAGGATCAAGTGTGGGTGCGAGATCGATGAAGAGACCCATCAAAATTGTGTGTGTGCACGTCAAAGATATAGAGCGACTGACCTACCGGAATGTCAGAGGGCAAGTTTGTGTGTGGCAGGAAGACATGACTAGAGCGCTCGATGTATCGATGTTTGTGGGGGAGGGAGGCAAAGACCTAACTAGGGAGGTAGATCGACTTGTATATGTGATGAGAAGGAGAGGCCTAGCTATGTCTTGAGGGAGATTGGTCGACATTCGTACATAAGTGAAGGATGGGAAATAGGTTGGGACAGAGAGATAGATAGAGAGATAGATAGATAGATAGATAGATAGATAGATAGATAGATAGATAGAGAGAGAGAGGTAGAGTGCAGGAGGGGTGGTGGAGTTGCTTCTCGGAGATGGTGGGAGAGGCCTTCTAGACAAACTGAGGGTACAACTGCAATAGCAATAAGAGAGGGGATGTGTTTCTGTGTGTGCGTGTGTGTGATATATGTGTCGGGAGGCATGCATGGATGCTGAAGGGGACCATATGTGTTAGGTAAGCAGACCTAAATAGATCGGAAGATCAACTATTGTGTGTCGGAGGAAGGGAGAGACATAACTAGTGAGGTAGATCGATCGGCGGATGGGGAGAACGAGTTATAAACGATCTAGCTAGCTATATGTATAGTGGGAGATCGGTTGGTGTAAATCCTTTTGTTAGAGGCAAATAAGGCCCAAAGAGACGGATATAGAGAGAGGGATGGAGCTAGGAGGTGGTGCGAGAGGCATACTAGATAGGGGGGAGGAGTGTGCAATTGTGAGATTAGTGAAAAGAGGGGTGAGAGTTTGCACGCGTGTGGGACTATATGAGAGACATGAGGCATGGGCAGAGAAAGGAGGAGATAAAAGTGTGTGTGTATGTGGTAGGAAGACATCGCTAGAGAGGTTTATCGACCGGTTTTGTCAGAAAGAAGGAGTTGTGGATACCGTGAGAGAATGACCTAAAGAAAATAATGAACGTGCATGATAGATAGAATGCTGAGGGAGGGGGAGGGCAAGGAGGGCGTGTGCATGCACGAGAGAAAGTTAGTGGTAGCTACAAAGGTTAGAGGATATGTGTCGATGATATCTCAAACAAAAATGTGAAACAATGCAATGTGTGTGAAATTGAGGCCTGTCTATATCATATATAGAGGGGGCGATCCACGAGAAGAGAGAGAGAGGGGTCATAGATATCAATAGAGTACTCGAAAAGAGGATCAAGTGTGTGGGTGCGAGATAGATGAAGAGAACCATCGAAATTGTGTGTGTGCACGTCAAAGATATAGGCCGACTGACCTACCGGAACGTCAGAGGGCAGAGGGCAAGTTTGTGTGTGGCTGGGAGACATGACTAGAGCGCTCGATGTATCAGTGTGTGTGGTGGTGGGGGGAGGGGGGAGGTGGAGACCTAACTAGAGAAGTAGATCGACTCGTATATGTGTTGAGAAGGAGAGTCCTAGCTATGTCTTGAGGGAGATCGGTCGAGATCCATACATAAGTGAAGGACGTAAAATAGGTTGGGACAGAGAGAGATAGAGAGAGACATAGAGAGAGAGATAGAGAAAGATAGAGAGAGAAAGGTAGAGTGTAGGAGGTGTGGTGGAGTTTCTTATTGGAGATGGTGGGAGAGGCCTACTAGACAAACTGAGGGTACAACTACGATAGCAAGAAGAGTGGGGATGTGTTTCTGTGTGTGCGTGTGCGTGATAGTTGTGTTAGGAGGCATGCATGGATGATGAAGGGGGACCATGTGTTTGGTAAGCAGACCTAACTAGACCGGTGGATCAATTGTTGTGTGTCGGGGGAAGGCAAAGACATAACTAATGAGGTAGATTGATCGACGCATGGGGAAAACGAGTTATAAGCGACCTAGCTAGCTATATGTACAGTGGGAGATTGGTTGGTGTACATCCATTTCTTAGAGGCAAATAAGGCCCAGAGAGACGGATAGAGAGAGAGAGAGAGATGGAGCTAGGCGGTGGTGCGAGAGGCCTACTAGATAGGGGGAGGAGTGTGCAATAGCGAGATTGATGAAAAGAGGGGCGAGAGTTTACACGTGTGTGGGACCATATGAGAGACACGAGGCATGCACAGAGAAAGGAGGAGATGGAAAGTGTGTGTGTATGTGCTAGGCAGACATCGCTAGAGAGGTTTATCGATCGGTCTGTGTCGAAAAGAAGGAGGTGTGGAGACCGTGGGAGAACGACCTAAAGAAAAAAATGAATGTGCGCGATGGATAGAATGCCGAGGGAGGGGGAGGGCGAGGAGGGCGTGTGCATGCACGAGAGAAATTTAGTGCTAGCTACAAAGGTTAAAGGATTGTGTGGCTGTAACAGACTAATAAAGATCATAACATTTGAATAAGAGATCATAGCGTTATAAACCTATTGCATGAATATAGTGGTGATATGCGTGGTGTGGTTTTGGACATGTTATACTATAATGTTTGATGATGCGTGGCATTTGCAACTCACAGCTAAATATCAAACAATCTAGACCATACTATATATCGAACAATATCACATTTTATTTGAATCTGTGATAATGTGTTGCATTTGCAGCTCACAACTAAATATCGAACAATCTCACATTTTATTTGAATTGGTGATAATGTGTGGCATTTGCAACTCACAGCTAAATACTTGTAGGCGTAGGGGGCGAACATTATGTGATAAACACATTTTACATATGAGACATGGTTTAGATTATGAAGATCTAGCTAGAGCTTGAAATGTACCATGATTTGAAATCAACATAAAGTGGATTCAAACAATCGAGTTCGAGTTTATATAGTACACATAGTTCATATCTAACTCGATAGTAATCATGTGGTGTGCTATGAAGATAATATACAAACGATGGTTTAACTTGAGAATAATGGTTATTGTAGATCTTATTAAAATATAGAAACAAATTAAAATGGTTTAACTTGACAAAAATCATGATTGTAGATCTTATTCAAATAGAGAAACAAATTCAAATTTAGTTCATATTAAAGCGGTAGTATATAGGTTTGGAATGCACTAAAATGTTCATTTTTGTAGCAGGTTGTATGCATTATACACGTAGCGAAATATTTTAATTGAAAATAACATGGATTCAAAGTTTCGAATGACATTTGGTGCAAATTGATCTGGTACTGTACACGGGACTAGACTCTCTTGTGTGGTGTGAATTGATTTATTTTTGGTTTTTCCGTCGAGGGAATTGTGAATTGATTTGGTACAGTACATGTTAGACTTGTATGGAAATTTTAACCCATGCCTTGTTATCCCAAAATTTTAAGACATCTCTATGTCTCGTTGTGCTCCTAAAATTCCATGCATCTCAACCCGCCCCTTGCTATCCCAAAATTACAACGCGCGTGAAAACTCCCACCTCCTGCAAAATCCCGACACAATTCCCGTGATACCCCTGAACCGAAAGAACCACCTAGTTCAAATTGGTGGGGCTACTTTCGTAACATAACCCACATTTTGGACAAGCGTGTCCCTAAGCCATGGTTCCCCCTCCCATCCCCTGCACCCCCTGTACATTGAGGCCGCAAAAACCCGCAAAGCCCCACACCCTCCTCTGTCCGCTACCCAGTAGGAGCCTATTCCCCGATGAGATCGTCCACCGCAACAGCTCGACGCCCCTCATCCACCGCACTGGATGAGGATCCGTCATCAATCTCGTCGTCCCACCGGTTCAGCCACCCCGTCCTCCACCTCCAAGGAGCAGCCCCGACTTTTGCCTCGTCTTTCACGCCACCTCTAGTGCCACTGCGCAGTCTTCACCTGCACCACCAGAAGAGCAGCACCATCACCGATTCATCGGATGAAGTTGAGTCCTAATCGGTGCCACCAAAGAGGTTCTACACTAATCACTGCATTTTCTTCTTGATTCGATCTCACGGTGCTGCCAGCGCTCAGTCCCGAGCCGCCATGGCGCGGCTCCATCTATGGCGGTGGCGCCAGCCACTTCCTCCACGGTGTTGCTCCCTCGGTGGCGACGTCCACATCAGTCAGAGTTGTTGCTGCTGCTCCGGCTCTCGTTGGCCCTGCTGCTGCAGCTTCGGCTCTTGCTGATACGTCTCCAACGTATCTATAAATTTGATTGTTCCATGCTATTATATTATCTGTTTTGGATGTTTTATATGCATTAATATGCTATTTTATATTATTTTTGGGACTTATTTATTAACCTAGAGCCCAGTGCCAGTTTCTGTTTTTTCCTTATTTTTGAGTTTGACAGAAAAGGAATACCAAACGGAGTCCAAACAAAATATAACTTTCACGATGATTTTTCTTGGACCAGAAGACACCCGTAAGACCTGGAGATGAAGTCAAAGGAGTCCCAAGGCGGCCACAAGCCTTAGGGGCGCGCTCTGGGGGGGGGGGGGGGGGGAGGGTGGCTGAGGGCTTGTGGGCCCCTCGGAGTTCCTCTAACCCTAATTCTTGGCCTATAAATTCACAAATATTCCCAAACGACCAGAAGCGTCCACCAAAATACTTTTCCTCCACTGTAACCTTTCTGTACCCATGAGATCCCATCTTGCGGCCTTTTCCGGCACCCTGCTGGAGTGGGATTCGATCACAAAAGGCTTCTACATCAACTCTATTGCCCTTCTGATGAAGCGTGGGTAGTTTACCATAGACCTACGGGTCCATAACTAGTAGCTAGATGGCTTCTTGTCTCTCTTTGATCTTCAATACAATGTTCTCCTTGATGTTCTTGGATATTTATCCGATGTAATATTATTTTGCGGTGTGTTTGTGGGGATCTGATGAATTGTGGATTTATGATTAGTTTATCTTCGAATATTGTTTGAGTCTTCTATGAATTCTTATATGCATGATTTGGTATTTTTGTATTTATCTTCGAATTATCGGTTTGGTTTCGCCAACTAGATTGGTTCTTCTTGCAATGGGAGAGGTGCTTAGTTTTGGGTTCAATCTTGCAGTGTCCTCACCTAGTGACATAGTAGGGGTAGCGAGGCACGTATTTTATTGTTTCCATCAAGGGAAAAAAGGTGGGGTTTTCATCATATTGTTTGAGTTTATCCCTCGACATCATGTCATCTTACTTAAGGCGTTACTCCGTTCTTATGAACTTAATACTCTAGATGCATGCTGGATAGCGGTTGATGTGTGGAGTAATAGTAGTAGATGCAGGCAGGAGTCCTTCTACTTGACACAGAAGTGATTCCTATATTCATATTCATTGCCTTGGATATCGTCATAACTTTGTGCTTTTCTATCAATTGCTCGACTCTAACTTGTTCACCCATCATATGTTTACTGTAAAGAGAGAAGCCTCTAGTGAATCCTATGGCCCTCGAGTCTATTTTCCATCATATGTTTTCAGATAAACCAAAGAACCCAAAAATACCTTGCTGCAATTTATTTGTTTTTACTTTCTTTTACGTTTTACTAATCTTTTATATCTTTCTTCATCAGATCTCATCCTTGCAACTCACCGTGAAGGGATTGACAACCCCTTTATCGCGTTGGGTGCAAGTGTTTGATTGTTTGTGCAGGTGCATAGACTATGGACTCGCCCTGTACCTCTTACTGGATTGATACCTTAGTTCTCAAACTGAGGTAAATACTTACCTCTACTTTGCTGCATCACCCTTTCCTCTTCAAGGGAAAAACCAACACAAGCTCAAGAAGTAGCACTCACTCGCGCCGCTGCTCTCCTCTTGCTCTCGGTCCCCTACCTAGTCTACTCTAGCTCTCACTTGAGCTGCTGCTCTTGCTCTTGCTCTCGGTCCCCTGCCTGGTCTGCTCTAGCTCTTGCTCACACTGCTGCTCTTGCTCTTGCCCTGGCTGCTCATCTACTCTTGCTCGCGCTGTTGCCGCATGAGCATCAGCTCTGGCTCTGGCCCGAGATCCTGCTACTGCTACCCGAGATGCTGCAACACGACCAGCTGGCCCAGCTCTTGCACAAACTGCTGCTCTAGGCGCTGCTACTGCTCTGCCCCGGCTGCTCTCTGGTAGTACAATCCCTGCTGGAGCGGCTACCGACTTATATCACTGCTACTCTGCCACTAGTTCTCGAGCGGCCAAAACTATTAGTGCACTACTTTTCTGCTACTAGTGCGTTCAGTTTTGACAGTAAAATTCAGTTTGTACAGCAAAATTCAGTTTCGACAGTAAAATTCAGCTTCGACAGTAAAATTCTATTTCGACAGTTAAATTCAGTTTCGACAGTTAAGTTTAGAGATGAGGGCTTGATGTATTTTACATCTAGCAATTTTTGGTTATATATTTTACATAATATAATGGAGATGCTATTAGAATACCACTTCACGTTAACGTTGTCTCTCTTGTCATGCTTCAGCCTCACCATCGTACACCTCACAAGAGCTGCTCCAACAACAAAACCCTCCATCACAATTGAGCAGTACCCTCGGCTCCATCTCTAGGCGCCTAAGATCTTCTTCCCCTCCTCCGACTGCCACATCAGCCGCAACATCCTCAGCAAGCAACCCAATGATGTTGAGATCGACATGGCTTCACTAAAGAGGTTGTACACTTACTGCATCGCTTTTTTACTCTACATCTTATATATATTTTCCACTAAGCACACATAGTAACGTGAAATACGATTAGTTTCTCATATATAACAAGCTGTGAGGTACCATGCAATTTAGCTATCCGTGATGGACTCTCTCGAAAGCCATCATTATTTATTTTTGTGCGTTTGAGCTGTGCATGTGTAGATGGTCCTGGGAGTTGAGGTAGTAGGGCAGTGGTCTGGGTCTAAAGTAGTACAAGTAGCACAAAAACATTTTTGGAGTGTAGGCTTTTGCCTGTTCAAGCCTGCCTACTAGAACTGCCAGTAGTTGAAAGGAAAAGTGAAGGAAAAACATAGGAATTGGAAAGTTTCCTATGGTATGAATGTATTTGGTTCAAAGGAATGGAGCAAAGGAAAATTGTAGGATTTGTTCCTTTAGTGTTTCGTTCAAACAAACTGTAGGAATTTTAATATCCACTTGGCCCTCCTTTTCAAATTCTTATTCATGAAGAACAAGACTAAGTGATAGTAGCATAATAGCATTATAACTGTACATTTTCTTGTTGTTTGACTTAATTTGACCATGCTTCTTTGCATTCCCGTGACCTTCAAATTCATGTGAACCAAACATCAGACTAACATAAATCCTGTGATTTTAAATTCTCTGTTTTGCACATGCATTCCTATCCTATTACTGTATTTCCTGTCCCTGCGTTGTTAGAGTCCTCCTATTCAAACTAGCCCTTACAGAATTACTTCTCTTATCATATTGTTCTAAAAAAACCTTGTGTGGTTTGTCCTGCTCCTGCTGCACCGTCGTCCACCCCAGCTCAGCTGCTCCAACGATAGAAGGGTCCACCACAATAGGGATCTGCCCTCCAGACTATCTTTCACCGCCTAAGATCTTCTTCCCCGCCACTGGTAGCCACGACAACTTCATTACCATCATCAACTGAGCAGATGACCTTGAGGACTACACAGGTCCGCAAGAGAGGTCACACTCTTTCATGTTTGCTTACATTATGCATCGCTTGATATTACATGCCACTTTATTGTCCTGTTCACTGATTAGACTCTGGGTCAGCTCCAAACTAATGCTCAAACTTGATTTTTTAAATGGTTGTGGGGTACATATCGGGGCCAAAATCAATAGTATCTGTCTACTATCAAGTTAATTTCTGGTGTCTACTATAAGTTTCATGTTGGATGGGAAACAAACAGTAAAGAATCCATTATCTGTATTTTTAAGCTGAAGGAATTATCTGCCTGCTATCATTGGTTTTGGGTATATCCACAGGTTGCTTACATCACTCTGGATTTCTGAATGCACTCCTCACATAATCTCAATACGTTTTATTCCTATGCATGTCAGTTATTATACACAATGGAATTGAACATGTAGAGCAAAAGAGATGAGCCTTGCGTGGCAATAAAATTTCATGCAGATGTTGCTCCATGGTGGGTGAAAAAATGCAGCCCCCCTCCACACATTTTAGATTGTAATCAAGAGGAAGATAACTATTCTGAGGGGGATTCAGAAGGAGTAGACAACTCCTATTTACCCCCTGAGGTCTTTTCTCTAACTTGGCGTGCTAATGTTGGTTATATCATGCATATGGTGCCTTGCATTACTTACTTTATACATCAAATATGTCATCTACTTAGTTTATACATGCTTTGTGTGAATGCCATCTATTTAGTTTCTATGTCTTATATGTGAATTATGCAATGCCATCTTGTTTAGCTAGGCATCATATATGTGAATTTTGCAATGCCATCCTGCTTAGCCAGTCATCTTATATGTGAATTATATCATGCCATCCTTTTTTCCATTACGTATTACATTTGTCAACAATGTTAGTACATTCAACTACTCTTCGTGTGCATCAGCCATTTTACACAGTGATGGAAACATCTAGAGTGAAAACAAGGTCTTCAGAGCAGACTATGCTATCTGACAAAGCGCATATCTCGCTGGTTACAGATAGCTCCTCGGAGGAGGATTCAGAGACAGATGACCAGTCCTATTCCCCCCCCCCCCCTCGAGGTGTATGCTCTAACCTGGCAGGGTTATGTTACTCATATCGTGCATATGGTGTCTCTCATTGCTATATCATTTGCTCAGCTTAGACATGCTTTGTGTGAATGCCACCTGTTTAGTGTCTAATTACCATATATGTGAATTATTCAATGTTATCTTGTTGCAAATCGTTATATATGTGAATTATGCAATGCTATCTTGTTGCATGGCATTAGATATGTGAATTATGTAATGCCATGTTGTTTAGCCAATCATCATATATGTGAATTATATCATGCTATCCTTTTTTGTATTACATATTTTGTTTGTCACGTTTGTATATTCAACTACTCTTCCTATGTATCAGCCATTTGAAGCGGTGATGGAAGTATCTGGAGTGAAAACAAGGTCTTCAAAGAAGAAAATGCTACCCGCTGAAGCAGACATCTTGTTGGTTATAGATAGCTCCTCAGAGGAGGATTCAGAGGCAGATGACCAATCCCATTTCCCCCCTGAGATCTATGCTCAAACTTGGCAGGGTTGTATTACTCATATCATGCATATGTTGTCTTCCATTGCTTACTTTTTACATCATATATGCAATTGCCATCTGCTTACTTGCTTAGTATATAAATCATATATTTGAATTATATCATGCCATCATGTTTAGAATCTATCTGAATTATGGCATGCCAAGCCATTTAATAAAGACATCATATAGTTGTATCATCTCATCCTGTTTATTGTTTACAGTCATCATATTTTGAATTATGCCATTCTATCCGTGAATTAGATCATGCTATCATGTTTCCATAGGTGGTATGTATGTGAATTATGGCATGCCAACCCATTTAATAAACACATCATATAGTTATATCATGCCATCATGTTTACATAGTCATCATATTTTGAATTATGTCTTTCTATCCTATTTAGTTAGCCATCATATATGTGAAATTGTGTCATGCTATCCTATTTAGTTAGCCATCATATATGTGAAATTCTATCATGCTATCATGTTTGGTTAGACAACATAAATGTGAATTATTTCATGCCCTCTATTATTCCCCCTATCCATTGCACCTGTCTACCATACAATATGTGCACATTCAATTACTTTTCTTGTTTATCAGCCATTTGAATTGGAGGGTGTGATGACAGTATCTAAGGGAGTAACAACACGGTCTTCAAAAAAGATAGTGCTACGAGTCGATGAAGATAGAACCACTTTCCTAAGAACTAGCCCCACCACACATAACCCAGACTCTCACAAATTGTACCCCTACCCAATTGGACGGAGAACCATCTACACCCCTTCTAACCCCAACCCCAGCAGATAGTAACCCAGTTCCAATTGACACAGCACTGTCTCCACCATAGAGCACCAAACCACAAGCAGTTAGTAAGGCATCTGGAGTTCTCAAAGCACGAGGACCACCACTCCGAACTACTGCTTTAATTTTATTGTTGCAGTTCTGGCATACATTGTAGTGCACTGCATTTTTGTTAGTAGTGGACTTTATTGTAGCTGTATTACAGTGGTCATGGCAGCTTATGAGATTTCTCTTTTCTTAAATTGCATTCTGTGTTTTAGAGAACTACATAATATGCACTTTCTTACTACACTAGTAGTATGGTTAAATATGCTATTCTGCTATTAGAATAGATGGTCTATTTTGTGCTGGTGCTAGCTAAATAGTTATTACGACATTTTTTTGAACTGCATACTATGAGAATTCTTTTGAACATCATATTTTAACTGCAAAGTTTCGACCATTCGCATTGCATTGTTACTATTCAGAGGACTGCATATTTTATATTTAGGACCACACTATGTGTAATAGATAACTGCATTATGTCACCAGCAACTTGTCTAAAAGGGTGATAAAATGATGGAGACGAGGTTGGATACATTAATAAGGCATCGTTTGAAGTGTCTGACGGACATAATTTTAAAAGCATACAACATAAGAAAAGCATTAGAAATATGCCACAGATGGCTTGCTTTATCTTAGATAGCCTACAATGCAAATATTGTGAACTTCAGGGAGTCTTCTTGTTTGTAGAAAAACACCATGCCACTTCTCCTACCTCAAAGCCATTCTGGGAGACAAAATCTTTTCAACCAGTAGTTATGTTGATGCAGTCTTCAGAGTCGATGTGGTAGTCAGCTTGCATGTCTGCATACCCATTCTGGTGTTGTGTCTCCAAAGTAACCTTCCCTAAAATTGGAGCAGGAAACTTTATTGTGGATGGCAGTTTCTACATTTTGGCATGCATGGAAAAAGAATTTTTATAAGTAGACACCAAATCTTTTTCTTTATATTAGGATGATCTGTTTATGTTGACTTAAATATGAACATATATATGACTACTATTTATTGAAGTAGTTGCAATGTATGAACAAACTTATATACGGAATTGACCTCTAGTTTTAGTAGAATGTAACATGTTTGCACTGCAAGGTCATTTGCAGTGTACTTCGTTAGCATGTTAAGAGAACTGCAACACTTATCTATTGAACCTGTTTTTTGTTCGTGTGTTGGGGTTCTCATCTAACTAGTGTTGATACCTGGTGTGGTACTGAAGAAAAATAGGTAGAACTATCTAGTCTTAACAGCTAACAAATCTGAATAACAATAGAAATATTTGTATTGTTGATACTACTAAACAAATTGATGGAAATATACATTCATATGTGGATTTGCAGCCAAGATGGGTCAAAAATGGTGAGGGGAAAAACATACCCAACTTTCCTACAGGTCTGCAGATGTGAGGCGATCAAGCAATGGTCCTCGAAACCCCCTGTTGGGTATCATCAGGCACCTAAGCTTACTGCACCACTCGGTGTCGGTGAGCTCTAGACCATCGACGTACACGCATGTGTCCGCTATCGACGCCATCCTTGCCAAGCACCCGCACGAACAATCCATGGCGGGATGGACCGAAACCTAGATCTATGATTTGAAGAAGAAGAGGAAGGGGGGAGGAGTTGTGTGAGTCTGGAGCACGAATGGATAGGTTTTATGCAGCCAATTAAGCAATGAAAATAATAAATGTTGTGTTTGGTGTTAGGTGGTGGAGGGATTCTGATACAGTCTACGAGAATGCATTTGAGAAGCAACAACACTGCTTACTTGAGTCTAACAAACTGCATTTTGTATGCAAACAAACTACAGAATGCGTGCATTGTGTTAGTATTTTTATTTTTCTAGTTATTATTTTTATTTTATTGGTCCATGGTTTTTCGTGGTATGTGGGAATGTTTTTTTATGTTTACTGGCCTCTCTTTGTGTGTTGGCCTGTGTTGGGGGAAAAATACGCATTCGGCCAAAGTAGGCCTGCCAGCACGGCTAGTTCCTGGTGCGCTGTGCGCGCGTGCTAATGTTTAGTCTCACCTCGCCCGCCGAGAGCGCGCCGGACTGGTTTATAAGCCCTGGCGCGCTCTCGAACTCCTCTGGTTACTTATTGGGCACCTATACAAGGTGCTCGATGCTCTTTCCTCTCTAAGCTGTGGGCCCTTGTGTGCCCAGCCCCATGCATCGTGGATTAGAACGGACTCGCCTACTATGGCCGCCGACTTAGTACGAGATTGGCTGGGGCCTGGTTTCACCTGGGTGGTCAATTTATTTCTTCATATTTTCCCTCTTACGTATTTTCTAATATAGGGCATGCACCGGTTATTTACATCATTTTGCACTGCATTGACGAGGTTTGTGTACTGCATGTGCCCACATTTTGGAGTTCATACGCAGGAGCATTTTTGTACTACATGCAACCTTTTTTTGCACTGCATCTTGGTCCAATTTTTCTCAGTGTTTCTCCTCTTACGTATCTTTCTATTATACTGTGTACACTGCTTAGTTAGATCGGTGTGCACTGCATTCGTCAAAATACAGTACTGCATGTGCCCACATTACAGACTACATACGCAGGAGAATTTTTGCATTGCATGCTTCATTTTTGTGCACTGCATCTTGGTCCAATTTTTCTCAGTGTTTTTCCTCTTATGTATCTTTCTATTATACTATGCGCACTACTTAGTTAGATCGGTGTGCACTGCATTCGTCAAAATATAGTACTGTGTGTGCCCACATTATGGACTTCATGATTCACTTTTGTGCACCGCATCTTTGTCCGTTTGTGCACTACTAGAAACAGTTACTTTATGTGCAATGCAGTACGTTCTAATATTGAAATCTGTTTCGTAATTGAAATAAAGTTCTTCATAACATAAGCAAAGTTTATCATTACAAGCCATTTTGCATGACAAGCAAGCTAAATTGTGAAAAGCAGACGATCACAAGCAAACAAACTTTACATAAGCGAACAACAGAAAGCAAATTTAATGATAAATCTAAAATGACGCGAGCAATGTTTTGGAGATATTTTCTTGGCCAGCAGCATCTGCTTCTTCACCAGTTGAAGTCTCCCCAGCTCCTGGCGCGCTTCTTCGGGGGCTCCTCCTTCTTCAGCTTTGTGCGGTGAAGCCCGTCTTGGGTGAGGGTGATCCAGTTCCATATCTCGTATGCTGCATACACGTCCTTTGCTGCGTACTCGATGTGCCTCATGGACAGAGGTTGGGAGTCCCAGCGCATGTGTTCTTCGTTGGTGATCTTTTTCTTCATGTTGTTGTAGTAGTCGTCGATGATCATGTCGGTGACGTGTGTAAGGGAGTCCAACTCCTTGGTGGCCTCGGGCACCCTCCATTCCTTCTGGATGTTGATGAAGTTGGTGACTCTAGATTGACTCGCTCGAGCCTGGTTTTGTCGCCGCCGATGGAGAAGCCAACATACATGTACCTGGAGTTGGCGAGGAAGGTGTCAAAGACGGTGCACCTTTCAGTGGTGCTCAGTTGGAAGAGCAGCACCGGCTGAGTCTTGCCAACAGAGAGTTGGACGAGGGCGTGTCTCTGCGTCTCGTCAGGCTCGTTGGTGTACTCTAGATCAATTCTGACCATCTTGTGGTGCTTGAGCCTGAGGTGGTGCTCATATTGCTCCAGGGAAGTCCACATATGCTTCTTGTCGTTGGTGTGGATCACGTGCAACTTGGTGTTGCCGTGGGCCTCCACCCGCGTGTACTCGTCGACGAACCCCGTTGCCGACAGCAGGGCTTGGTGTCTTCTGTGGAGATTGATGAGATGGAGTGATTTGGTGGCAGCGCAATGGCGACTTGTGTTGCTGTGGACGAGGAAGCCTTGGAGGGGATCTGGATTCAAGGGGGGATGGACGCAGCAAATGAACTGCCTAATCTTGCTGACGATGCGGTTGTGTAGATCGTGGGTTGGGTTGCGTCTGTGATCGTGGGTTTGTGGCGATGCAACCGCTCGTATTGGGCGGTTGTCTCTGAACGTGGTTTTTTAACGTGGTTTTATTTTATTTTTCATCAGAAAATAATTTGTTAACCACTATGTTTTCTCCGAACGGGCATTGTCCCATTATATGGATTAAACGTATTGCCGAACTGCATTTCGTACTATAACATATTGCTTCCTCTAAAACAAGGCACTACATTGTCGACATCTGTGGGCTGCATCTGTTGTGTGTTCTTTGTTGCGGCCCCTGGCACAGGTTGGGGGGGAGGCGGGGTTGGGGCCCCTTTTTTGTGACACTTATTTGAAGGTAGAATTTTTTCTGGAGGCGTTATCTTAACACGTGCGTTGTTTTTTCGACTTCAACTGATTTTTACGAACTGCATGTATGTATTTGATTGACCGCTCGAACTTCATTTTCTATCATATTGAACTGCATCTGGTACGTACTTTTTTGTTTTGGAATTGTTCCGTCTAATTTAGCTGGGCCGTTTTAGGCTGGCCTATTTATGTAACACTTCCCACGTGTGCCTCACACGTGGCCCTCCCAGGCGCTCCCACTGCACCGCTCATTGGGACAGATAAAAAAAACCTCTCCCCTCTCTTGCAGTGCTTCCAGAAACATCTCTCCCTAGAGAAAAACTAACGTCGCCCGCAGCAACCGCCGTCGCCCGTAGAACCGCTGTCCTTAGGAGGTCGATATTACTGGATTTCGTGCCCCTATCCACTCCGGCATGCCTTCCTGCTCAGCTCCCCCACCCCTTTCCCCTCTGCTACCGCTCCCGCCCCCACCGCCGTCGTTCATCCCCTTTTTTATGGTATGTTTCTTGTGCCCTCGGTCGTGATCGTCCGCTCATCTAGTTTTGTGATTCTCGTGGCGGCTGTGTTTTTTGCTCATGTATTTTTTTCTTTAAGCAGGCGATTTGATCTCGATTTGAAGTCGGTACTTGTTTGTGCTCTGTACGCAGAGAAAGGTGCATCTAGGCTTTCGTCAGATTTTGTTGTTTTTGTTGTTGATATCTGTCACTCTGTCCTTGCACTGCAGGGAAAAGCCATGTCTTCGCCAAGCAGAGTAAAAGGAGGAGTTCAAGGTATGTGGACTTCTTGCTTGGCCTTGTTTATTTTTTATGTTGTTTATCTAGTTTCGTAGTTCATCCTACATATTTTTGTTTATGTTGTGTTAGTTTTCAGCATTGCTTACATTATTTTGTCATGTGATGTTTGTAATTTCTGTTTCTTGTTTTTGTTGAATCCAGTAGGTGATGGCACTGGTCCTAATGATACGCCAATTGGTTCTCGTTTTCCTAATGGCAGGCCATGAATTGAATTCACCAATTGAAACTTCTCCTATCAGTGTGGTCCCTCCTTTTGGTATGTTGCTTGTTCTTCTTTCTTATTTAGTTTGCCAATTTGGTTATATCACTCTTTCTCCTGTAAATTTCATACGTGTCCTGGGAGTTTTGAAATGCATTGTTCTTATAAATACAGGTAAATTTTTATGTGAATGCTTTATTTATTTGTGTGTGTTGCTTACTTGATGTTGTACAAACTGCTATTGCCTTGCTGTATGTAGGCAGACATTTTTGGAAACAAACCTGGAGTTAGTGTATGTAGCATTGCATTTATATGTATACGTGAAATGCACTATATGTATGTGTGAATTGCGTTGTTGTTTTATTCAGGTTGTTGTATGCAGATGGGTGAACTCTGTCGGATTTTGGGCTCCGCAGACCCAAGAAAGGCTCTAACTTAGGGGCGTGTGCGAAGAAGTCAACCTCTCAAGACGATCGACTCACTGCTCTCACGACCTAGCACGATGAACGGGAGGGAAATGGACACGACAGTTTACCCATGTTCAGGCCACCTTGCGTTGTAAAACCCTACTCCTGCTTTCATTGTGGATTAGCCTCGCGAGGGCCGAGGATGAACTAGTACAAGGGAAGAACAACCTCAGGAAGCTTGTTCTTGTGATGAGGTCTAGAGATTCGGTCACCGGGGCTCCAATCCGTTCTATAGTGGTGGCTAGGCTATATTTATAGTGGCCTCGGTCCTCTTCCCCCAAAACTTAGGTGGGGAGGGATCCCATAGTGGCCAAGTTTGAAAGGGGACAAGTAGTACATTTGATCCTGACGAAAGGTGGTCTTCGCCTGCAAAGCTTCTGATCGTGACGTCATGGTGGGCTCGACGAGGACATCCATCATGCCGTTCTGGCGGTCCTGGTCTTAGCACACAAACGGCAACCTTTGGCTGATTCCTTGGGACTCTACACCCGCGCTTGCCTCCTTAGCACCACAGAGGAAACCTGCCGCTCTGCACCCGCTGGCGCACACCTTGGCCTTGGTCGTCATGGCTGGCGTCACCTCAGCCTCATGAGGTGAGTGCTTGCACAGAAATCTCCGCTCTTTAGGAGGCTGCCTTGGGAGGCTGCTCCTTTAGGAGGTCTTGACGTCGTCCGCCACATGAGGCTTGGCTCCTCGCGAGGATCCTGCCGTGTCATTGCTGAAGATGGGCTGTACCAAGCCGTCGATGGAGCCGCACTCTGGGCCGCAGGCAAGCAAGTCTGGGTACCCTGGTTTCCAGAACACTGATAGTAGCCCCCGGGCCCAAGGCACGCTCACACTTGTCTTCCAGGAGAAGCGAAAGGGCAAGTGCGGAACACCGTGAGCCCCAATCGCCTGGGGACCGAGTTGACACATGGCTCTTGATGGGACGTGGGCGTCTCCGCTTCCCCACGCTGCCTTGGCAACCGACATTGGTGACAAAAAGGCCAACCCCCGCAGCCAAGCCTTCACTGCCTTTCCTTCGTCTAGCTCCAGATCTCATCCTTCTCCTGCCAAGAGCGCCTCTCTGTCCACGAAGTCCTTGCTCCTGAACTACATTTTTTATATCATTGAGCTGCATTTAATGTTTTGGCTTTTGTATTATGGCTGAGTGTTCCCATGTTTTTTCTCCTCGTTATCCGGTTTTTATGGGGGTCTGCATGGAGGTTGTACATCGCTATTTGAGTCCCAGGGTTGTGAGGTAGTTATGGAGGATTGTGTGATTGAAATCTCTGCAGAGAATTTAGGTGGCTGCTGTCATTTTTTTGCTTTGGTGCATTTTTTTCTCTTGTACTTAATTTTTTTATGTCTATGTGTGCTTGCATGTTTATTATTTCTTTCACCTCCCATTTGTTCTTTTTTATGCAGTATGTTCTTCAAATGCAAGTCGATGTGAATAAAAATGAGGAAGGATACCCTGTGTTGCCTGCTGTGCATTGCCCATTTGTTTTAGAAGATGAAGTTAAGTAGTTCAAGGTTTTTGTTGGCGATGAAAACCCGTTGGATGCAAAACTGGTAAGGCCATTGTTTCCATCATTTTTTCTTCTTTGTTGCATTTACTTTATAGTTATTTAAAGCAGTGGTCCTAATTCTATGTGTCAAATGAACTTTCATTTCATTTGTTTTTTTATGCGACAGATTATGATGCCGTGCTCCAAGGATTGTCATTATGCCCTATACACGATGAACCGATATTGTCAGACCATTGATATCCATGATACCAAGAAGAACACTGCCATCCTGAATTCATGACAAAGTGGCAAAAGACTAACTAGCACTTAGATTGCACTGAAGTGGTATGTCATATTTTTAGCCACGTGCAAAGCTTTTGTGTTTCTCCTACTGCATATTTTTTTAAACCGCACATGCATTGTTAGTACACATAGCACCACACTTGTTAATACAGTGCAATGCAACATCTCCGTCACAGAACTGCATTTCTCCCACCGCCAAATCTGTGTAAAAGAGTGATAAAATGAAATGACCTCACATGCATTTAAAAGAGGGACTATCTAGACATTATGAAAAACTTGTTTTTTGCATCACCTGATTGTTATAGATATGTGATGTGTCTTTCTTACTTTGTGCCGACTTTCCGCCTTTTGCCAGATGAGCATTTTGACTCAGCTATTGAAGACGATTTATGGTGAAAACTTGTATACCTCGAAGAATCACCTTGACTAGGTTAAATTGGAAGAGAAGCCCTCTTACCCAGCCGTGCCAGCGCAGGGGCCAAACAAGTATGCAATCTATGTTCTGAGGTTGACGCAGGTGTATGACGGCGTGCGTCTAGTCGATAGAATGGTGAAATTGGATGTAATACTTTCTCTGTTTCCTTTTTGTTACTATTTTATTTTTTTTAATGTTTTCAATTTTCCTCCTTACGACAACCTTTTTAAATCACTAATCTACATTTTAAATATTTTTAGCCTGTTGTTGAAGATTGGAAGGCAGAGTACATTTTCCAGTTGTTGTTGAATCCTTTGAGCATGTTGTACTATCAAGACATGCCGCCTGAGCTACGAGATCTGATTGCAAGCCTTGGGCTTACTTCCCTATGGCAGCCGCAGTCGTGTACGCAGAAATATTCATTGGCATATTTCTGGTTAAAGCACTATGTTTGGACAAGAGCTTGGTTTATGGTGTGTACTGTGTGTTGTCTAAGGTAGATAATGTGTATGAAAGGCTACTTTTCTCTATTGTGTAGCGGCTACTGTTGTAGTTTGTAAATGGTTGAAACTGCGTGTGTTTGTATATGGGAAGTCTGGTTTCTAGTTTTTACGTGTGTTTTTTTGGCTCCCGCACTGTTTGTAGGTGTTATTTTTTCACCTTCTTTTATCTGCACAAAAACTTTTTTGCAGAATGGCACTGCCTTCATGTGTATAACTGAACTGCAGCATGGCTAAGTTCTTTTTCAGCACAACTTTTTTCTTTTCATTTCCTTTTTCTATCAGGCTCTGGGGTTGCGTGCATGTTTGGGTTGGAAACAAAATAGCCGCACTGCGCCTGGCAACCAAGCGCACTTCAAGCATAGCGCGAGGCCGAGCAGGGGGAGGGGGGGTCATGACCCCCTCCCCATCCCCCTGCGAGGCCAAGCCTCGAATGAGCCGAAGCAAGTGATGACGCGGCGTGCCGCAGCATCGCATGCCAAGGCGAGTCTGTCACACCCCGTCGACCGACTATGTCTTTTAGGGGGGTAGCTCTGGGTTGCGTGCGTGTTTGGGTTGGAAACATAATAGCCACAATGCGCCTGTCAACAAAACGCACTGTGTGGGTTGAGGCTGAGCTAGGGGAGGGGGTCATGACCCCCCTCCCGTCCCTCCTGTGAGACCGAGCCTGAACGAGCTGGAGCATGCCGCGGCGTCACATGCGGAGGTGAGTCCGTCGCACCCCATCACCCCATGATCTATCATAGGGGTGTGGCTCTGGGGTTGCGTGCTTGTTAGGGCTAGAAACAGAACAACCGCACTACGCCTGTGAACCAAGCGCACTACATGCGTTAGCGCGCAGCCAAGCAGGGGGGAGGGGGTGTTGTGACCCCCCTTCTCCTCCCCCATGTGAGGTCGAGCCTGGAACGAGCCGGAGCATGCGACGATGTAGCCTGCCGCGGCATCGCATGCAGAGGCGATTCCGTCACACCCCGTCACCCCACTATCTATCTTAGTGGTGTGGCTCTTGGGTTGCATGCGTGTTTCGGGTTGGACACAGAATAGCGGCACTACGCCTATCAACCAAGCACAGTTCATGCATTAGCGCGGGGCCGCGCAGGTGGGGATGGGGGTCGTGACCCCCTGTGGTCCCCCCTGCAAGGCCGAGCCTAGAAAGAGCCAGAGCAGGCGACGACATGGCATGCCACGGCGTCGCATGCGGAGGCGAGTCCTTCACACCTCGTCGCCCCACTATCTATGTTAAGGGTGTGGCTTGGTTGCGTGCGTGTCTAGGATGGAAACAGAATAGCTGCACTTCGCCTATCAACTAAGCACACTGCATGAGTTAGCGCGAGGCCGAGTAGGGGCGGTCGTGACCCCCTTCCCTCCGCCCTGCAAGGCCGAGCCTGGAACGAGCCGGAGCAGGCGTGAAGCGGCGTGCCACGGTGTCGCATGCGGAGGCGAGTCCGTCACACCCCATCGTCCCACGATCTATCTTAGGGGTATGGCTCCAGGTTCGCGTGCGTGTTTGAGATGGAAACAGAATAGCCCCACTGCGCCTGTCAACCAAGTGCACTCCTTGCGTTAGCACGAGGCCATGCAGGGGGGAGGGGCATCGTGACCTGCCTCCCCTCCCCCATGTGAGGCCGAGCATGGTATGAGCTAGAGCAGGCAATGACGTGGTGTCCGCGGCGTCGCATGCGGAGGCGAGTCCGTCACACCCCGTCTCCACACTGTCTATCTTAGGGGTGTGGCTCTAGGGTTGCGTTCGTGCTTGGGGTTGGAAACAGAATAGACACACTTCGCCTATCAACCAAGCACACTTTGTGCGTTAGTGCGGGGCCGAGCAGGTGGGGAAGGGGGGTCGTGACCCCCCTCCCCTCTCCCTGCGAGGCCGAGCCTGGAACAAGCTGGACCAGGTGACGACGTGACGTGCCACGGCATGGAAGCGAGTCCATCACACCCCGTCGCCCCACTATCTATCTTAGGGGTGTGGCTCTAGGGTTGCGTGCCTATTTGGGGATGTAAACAGAATAGTCGCACCACGCGTGTCAACCAAGCGCACTCCTTGCGTTAGCACGACGCCGAGTTGGGGGAGGGTGGTCGTGACCACCCCTGTGCATGGCCGAGCCTAGAATGAGCTGGACCAGGCAATGACGCGGTGTGCTGCGGCATCACATGCGGAGGCGAGTCCATCACACCCCATCTCCCTACTATCTTTCTTAGGGGTGCGGCTCTGGGGTTGCGTGCATGTTTTGGATTGCAGATAGAACAGCTGCATGCGCCTGGCAACCAAGCGCACTACATGCGTTAGCGCGAGGCCGAGCAGCGGTGAGGGGGTCTTGACCCCCTCCCCTCCCCCTACGAGGCCGAGCCTAGGACAAGCCGGAGCAGGAAACGACGTGGCGTGCCACGGCGTCGCATGCTGAGGTAATTCCTTCACACCCCGTTGCCCGCTATCTATCTTAGGGGTGTGGCTCTAGAGTTGCGTGTGTGTTTTGGTTGGAAACAGAATAGCCGCACTTCGCCTGTCAACCAAGCGCACTACGTGCGTTAGCGCGAGGCCGAGTAGGAGGGAGGGGGATTGTGACCCCCTCCTCTCCCCCCATGTGAGGCCAATCATGGAATGAGCCGGAGTAGGCTGCGACATCGCATGCGGACCTGAGTCCGTCACACCCTGTTGCGCCACTATGTATCTTAGGGGTGTGGCTTTGGGTTCCGTGCTTGTTTGGGGTTGGAAACAAAATAGCTGCACTGCGCTTGTAGACCAAGCGCACTGCATGCGTTAGTGCGATGCTGAGTATGGGGAGGGCGTCGTGACCCTCCTACGAGGCCGAGCCTGAAACGAGCCGAAGCAGGCGACGACGCGGCCTGCTGCAGCGTCGCATGCGGAGGAAATACCATCACACCACTACAAAAAAATACACTTCCGTGATGATACGTGTTTGTCACAATAGGTCGCGTTTTTTGTCATGCATGTACATCCATGATGATTTTATGACAGAATCAAGATAGTCATACCTGTGCTATCGTAGAAGTGTTCCATGACATTACCAAAATTATCATCATGGAAGTGTCCACTTCCATGACGATAAATCGCGCGTCAGAGAAGTGCTTTCATCAAGGGTGACGAACACGTAGCATCCACCGTAACGGGACGTCGTTAAGCTATCGGGTCGAGTTTTGGATCCGATAACCCATTAACAGCCCGGACCAACGGGAAATTTCCACGTGTAAAATTCTGATTGGCCGGAGGAAACACATGCCAGCTCGTCATTGGGTCAGATAGGCGCCTATGATATGTCGACACGTGTGACGGCCCACCAGGTTTTGGATCCGATAACCCATTAACAGCCCGGACCAACGGGAAATTTCCACGTGTAAAATTCTGATTGGCCGGAGGAAACACATGCCAGCTCGTCATTGGGTCAGATAGGCGCCTATGATATGTCGACACGTGTGACGGCCCACCACTGGCCCATTTTGGTTATAAAGTCGCCCGTTTGACTTGGTCACAAGTTAGCGGGCTGGCCCATGAAAAGCCTGTTAACGGTCTCTTTGCAAATAGCCCATTTTACGGCCCGGTAACTCATGGCCTGTTAGCGCCTAACGGATATCGGCCCAACAACGTCATGTGGGCCGTCGGATATAACACCAGCCCGTTTCACTTTCGGCCCATGTATGGCCCATGACGTCTTTCGGCCCATATGAGGCCTTCGTATCATTAGGCCCTTTAGAGGCCCACGGTGACTCTAGCCCATAATGAGTAGTAAATTTCTTGTACCTGTTAACGGCCCATGATTCACATGGGCCGTTTCCAGCCCATGTTAGCTTTCGGCCTACTGACGGCCCAAACGTTCTTGGGCTCCTTTCCGGCCCTCGATTACTTCCGGCCCGTTACTGGCCTGTTCCCCTAATGGGCCAAATTCGGCCCATGGCAAGAGTCGGCCTGTTACTGGCTTGTTAACCCATTGTGCCGTTTCCAGCCCGTCCTATATTCTGGCCCATTAACGACCCGTTATGCCTGTGATAGAATTAAGCCTTTGCTGTCCTCCGGCCTATTAATGGCCCATTACTATGTCGGGCCGATACCAATTACGCCCGTTTACGGCCCATATAGTCCCATTTATCCGACGGCCCGAGGCCCATCGATTCTACCGCCCTGTTGGATGCCCATTTATCGATGGCCTGTAGGAGACCCATGGATCCTACGACCAGTAGTTGGGTCAAGGTTACCACGGTCCGTATATGGCCCATGGTTGTTGCGGACACTAGCAAACCAAGGAAAAAGGGGACTAGGAAATAAATAAGCCCGAAACTAATGCTAGGCTATTAAGGCGATTGCACAGATTACATCCACTCGGCATCAAAGATCGCCACTAGTGCAAATATAGGGAACACCCTACACTATACAAAAATGGCTTGCTGTTTTCTTCAGCCGATGGCTGCACGTTAAGAACAAATTTTGTATCGCACCAAAACAAAGTACAACTATAAAAGAAAAGGAAGGTTGGCATAAAAGTTAACAGTCTAGGAGATAAATGCACCACCAGAAGTTCAGAAGCTTAGTTCATTTGACCTGACTGTTACGTTTTCATGCTATATTGTCCGATGGAGCACCATAACCTTCGCCTTCACTTCTCCTAGGCTCCTGAACAACATAGCAAATGTCTGATAGTCTGGTTTCAAAACTCTGCATATCTTGACGACATGGAACAATGTCTCTCCTTGTTTCACAAAGGGCCTCTGTTGGGAATGCACTTGTGTCTAGAGCGCAGATATAAGATTGTCTTGCATATCTTGATCATGAGGCAGTTTGGACGAGATATCCTTAACAACCAATCCAGTATTATGTAGGAATGTGCTTTTGGCACTGTTAGTGGACAGGTACTGACCCACTGCAGCAAGAGCTGACATTGCGGTTATAGTTGCCTCGCCACCTTCAGAAGGTGGCGGTTCCACCATTTTTCCATAGCTTGCTGAAAAATTGAGTTTCTACATTTGTAGTACCAGAACAGAAGATATTAAGGAGGCAGAAAAAACAAACAAAATAGCTTTGGTCTATATGTAGAACTTATTCTGGTGAACCCATGTAAAATATTAGTTGTATTTTATTGCAAAGTACATAATAAAACCAGGTTCCAAACATATGACCATGTACCATCGCAAATGTATTGTCTATTTGTTCACATTGTATTGAGAGCTAAGGATAAAGAGACGAAGTTTATAATACAGTAAGCATAGTATGACATCATTCATATCACAAAACAACCAAGAACAGACAAACAGGCAATTGTAATGTTGTGTGGGCAAGTCTAGCACGGAACTAGATTACAGGTCAAGATCAAAGGAACATCACTCCTCTCTTTTAAACCATGTAAGGTGCAATGATACGCTAAGACAATTGTGTATAAAATTGAAAAGAGTAATAGACATTGGCTGCAAACCATGCAGTTCAAGGCACAAGTCAGAGTAAGTAGTAGTTAAAAGGCATGAGGATTAAGGACTTACAACAACGGCTTTGACCGGTGTAGTCATGCCCTTCTTCTTGCTGGTGTGACAGTCCTTGAAGAGTTCCACAACATTTTATTCAGGTACTTTTTGGTCCTTGCGGGATTTCCTCTGCATTTGGAACAAGTAAATATAGATCTGATAATATGGTACAATGAAAAGAGTGAAACAATAGCTAATTACAAGAGCCTCGTAGTGTGTAATATAGCTACGAGATCTTGTCGTCTATTGGAATTTCACTTTTGTACGGTTGGCCTTGTTCTTTGAACAGTTCACCTACAAGAAGATACATTTGTGTGGCACATGCGTAAATAGGACTTCAACATGTGATCTGATCTATAATGTACCTGATACTTCGGATTAGACCAGTGTTTAACGAGGCCACTCCAGTCTTCATCCGATATATTTTCCACTAGAGATGTTTGGGCAAGTTCACTATTAGCCTTGCCTTCAAAGTGAATTTTCCTCAAGTTATACCGATACTGTCGCAGAGCAAACTTGGAAACATGGGTGCAAGCTTGTCTGGTTGCATCATCTTGGCTATCCAACTTGAACCTCATCTATTCAAAATTATGGGAGTCTCATTATCAGCAACCTAGAAAGTATGGGACAGAGCAAGACGATATTACTAGTTTCCATACATAATCATACTTATAGATAAATGGTCGAGGAAGGTGTTGAACTGGGTTTCATCTTTGTCATTCCTGTACTGAATCCATGTTGGGAGGATACGTACATGACACCTAACGGTAACCGCTGCCTCTGATACTAAATTGGCAGACTCTGTAGCATCACGTGGCCTTTTAAAACCTCCCTCAAAATGGATCTCCATTCTTCCTCCTCTAGAATTAGTTAACCTATCGAGCATTATCCCTGATGTTTGGTTCCTCTTGTGCCTAGGTGCTAGTCCAACAATGAACATAGGAAGTGTTAGTGTACATCAAACTGTCAGACTACATATAAAGAAGCATGCAACTGTAACTTGACTCCAGCAAATCCCTTCTTGCTGTTGAAGCTCACAAGGCTCATCTGATCTTGCCAACACGTCTTGTGTCGAGAGTGCTTGGGAAGTAGTGTTAGGTGGCAAGGGAGCTTTGGAACGTGCTGCTAGCTCAGTTGACGCATGAGTAACTCGTGTTGCTGGTAGTACTGTGGAAGGTTTTGCAACAACTAGGGCTGTCTCTGCTTGTTTGGTGGAAGCTATTTGTTTCTGTTTGGCTTGTTCTGCAACTCGTATAGCATGGGATACCCTGTTTGTAGAATTTTCTGCTAGACTTTGACCTTCTATTGCACCATCAGTACCAGCAGAATCTACAGGATTCTTCCGCTTCCCATTCCCTATCATTCTGTGTTTCTTCCTCTTTCTCTGTGCCATATTAAGTCAAGGCGACAAGAAACACGAATAACAATTTAGTTCTTCAAACAAATTGATGCGTGATATAGACGAACGGAACTTTGATGTTAGACAACCACATGATAGGAGGATGTAATATGTACGAAAAATAGGACGGAAGAGATAACCAGAACTATGATGTGTAAACTAAGCAGAAGACATTTCACTAAACTAGAAGCAATGCAATGGAAGGTAGACACCATATGAAAGATGCTACAAATATCGCTCTGCCAAGTTAAGAGTGTCTCATCATAAATGGCATTTAAACAAATGTGAAGCAGTACAAGTAATAATTCATATGCAAGATGCAAACAACATCATACTACCAAGTTAGAGGTCTCTCGTCATTAGTGCCATTGCATATTCACAACATTGTATATTCACAGCTTATGATGTGTAAACTAAGGAGAAGGCATTTCAACAAATTAGAAGCAATGAAAGCTAGACACCATATGAAAGATGCAACGAATATCCCTCTACCAAGTTAAAACTGTCTCGTCATAAGTGTCATTTCAACAAATTAGTAGTACAAGCTAGAAAAGAATGCGAGATGTAACCTATATCAAGTCTTATGATAGATGATTGTTGCAGGTTACACAACAGTAGTAATTTGATGTAAGAACATGGTGTGATAGACTGATATTGTATGTTCTAGAAACAGGAACGTGTGTCTTATTCACAAGTATAATGTGTAAAGTAAGCAGATGGAATTCAACAAAATTAGAAGCAATACAAGCTAGACATCACACATAACATGCAACCACATATAACAGTGCCAAGTTAGAGGGAGCACCTATGATGGTGCACTAGAGGAGACGTGCTCATCATCAACACAGCTACGTTGAGTGTCTATGCATGTGTTGTCTTGCAAATCATCTTGGGGGGATGGAGGAGTAGAATCTGTAGAGGCCCTACGTTTGGAAGGAGCACCTTTATCGGCCGCCTTGCTAACTTCCTTCCGCTTTATTGATTTTGAATTGTCAAGTAAAACCGACAAGAAAAAGCAATAAAATTCTCTCTTTAGAACTCATTCGTGCATGATATTGACGACAAACAGGACGACAAGACATGTTCACAACTGTTTGTGTCAACTAAGCAGAAACCATTCCAACGAGTAAGAAGCAATGCAAGCTAGACACCACATGAAAGATGCAACCAATATGACTCTGCCAAGTTAAAAGCGTCCCATCATAAATGGTATTTCAACAAATTAGAAGCAACACATGCTATAAATCATATGAAAGATGCAACTAATATCGCATTGCATATACTAAAGGTGTCTCATCATATGATTGATGCAGGATACAAAAAAACAATAGTTTTATGTAAGGACATGCTGTCACGCCCAATATGCGATACTATCCTAAAGAGACTCGAAGGTCCCACCAAGGATAGAACCGCATATTGATACGCTTTTGCAAGGTGGATATCATTACATCAACATTGCAAAATAGATGGGGATACATACAAAAGGCATAAAATGCCACACGAATACAACATCATCTTACCTAAGAGCACCATCCGACTACGGATGAAACACAAACAGAAACTCAAACGACATCCATCCTGCTAGCCCAGGCTGCCGACCTGGAACCTATCCCCTGATCGAAGAAGAAGCAGAAGAAGAACTCCAAAACAAGCAAACATCGCTCTCGCGTCATGATCATCGCATAACCTCTACCTGCAACTATTGTTGTAGTAATCTGTGAGCCACGAGGACTCAGCAATCCCATTACCGTGGGTATCAAGACTAGCAAAGCTTAATGGGTGAGGAAGGGGTAAAGTGGTGAGGTTGCAGCAGCGACTAAGCATGATATGGTGGCTAACACACGCAAATAAGAGCGAGAAGAGAAGCAATGGAACGGTCGTGAAGCTATCAATGATCAAGAAGTGATCCTGAACACCTACTTCCGTAAAAAATAACCCAAAACCGTGTTCACTTCTCGGACTCCGCCGAAAAGAGACCATCATGGCTACACACATGGTTGATGCGTTTTAATTCGAATCTAGTGTCAAGTTCTGTACAACCGGACATTAACAAATTCCCATCTACCACATAACCGCGGGCATGGCTTTCGAAAGTTTATACCCTGCAGGGGTGTCCCAACTTAGCACATCACAAGCTCTCACGGCAACGAAGGATATTCCTTCTCCCAGGAAGACCCGATCAGTCTCGGAATCTTGGTTTACAAGACATTTCGACAATGGTAAAACAAGACCAGCAAAGCCGCCCGATGTGCCGACAAATCTTGATAGGAGTCGCATGTATCTCGTTCTCAGGGAACACCGGATGAGACATCCTACATGTAAAACCAGCCCTCAAGTTTCCCCGAGGTGGCCCCACAGTCTACTCGGTTCAGACCAACACTCGAAGGAGCATTGGCCTGGGAGGGTTAAATAAAGATGACCCTCGGGCTCCGGAAACCCAAGGGAAAAAGTCTTAGGTAGGCAAATGGTAAAACCAAGGTTGGGCCTTGCTGGAGGAGTTTTATTCAAAACAAACTATCAAGGGGGGTCCCATAAATCACCCAACTGCGTAAGGAATGCAAAATCAAGGAACATAACGCCGGTATGACGGAAACTAGGGCGGCAAGAGTGGTACAAAACACCAGGCATAAGGCCGAGCCTTCCACCCTTTACCAAGTATATAGATGCATTAATTAAATAAGAGATATTGTGATATCCCAACATAATCCTGTCCATCATGGAGCAATCTTCAACTTCACCTGCAACTAACAACGCTATAAGAGGGGCTGAGCAAAGCGGTAACATAGCCAAGCAACAGTTTGCTAGGAAGGGAAAAAGGTTAGAGGCTGACATGGCAAGTTGGGAGGCTTGAAGAACAAAGGATAGGTAGCGCAGCAAAGCGATAGAACGAAGCAACTAGCATAGCAATGATAGTAGTGAGATCCAAGGTGACAGTCATCTTGCCTGAAATCCCGCTAGGAAGAAGAACGAGTCCATGAAGAAGATGAAGCCACGAAGACAAACCAAGTGTAGACGAACGAATCCTCACGATCGCAACGAAACAGGAACTATCAAGAAGAAGCACAACCGGAAAGAAGCAAACAACATGGTAAGCACACAACATATAGACTTGACATGATGCACAACCAAGCATGATGCATGTCCGGTTTAAAGAGGCATGTCATGGCAAAGTGCAACAAACAATACTACAAGTTAAGTGGAGCTCAATATGCAACGAGTTGCATATTGACGAAACACCACATTCGAGTTATTTAGTTCGCTCTCGTTTAGGTACTGAACAATATTAAATGTTGTTAAACATGGCAAGAGGTGAAACAAAAGTAAACTAACTATTTAGGCAAGTTTAAATTAGGACGGAAACAACAACCAACAATTCCGGAAAATCCTCATATGCAATTTATGAATTTGCTACTGTTCTGCCCTATACACAATTTTAGAGTTGTTAAACAGTAAAAGAAAAGTGCACCATGTTAATCTATGCATTTTTCCACCCCATTTACAAATAAAGTTTATTTAAAACCGAGCTACGGTTATTTAGTTATGAAATAAATCATTTTAACATGGCATTTATGCAAATTAATGCAAACAGCAAATTAAACATTTTTAACATAGATGAAGGTAGCATATTGTGAAACTAGACAAAATTCTAAGCATTTTACATATATAACATGTTTAAAACCGATGCATGGTTAATTAGTTATTAACAATTAAAATCAGGGGCACTTTCTGTAATTATGCATGCACAAGATATTTAGCAAAATTCGTCCAGCAGGGAAAAACGTTTCACGGGCCAAAACTGGCTGGCCCAACGGAAGGGGAAAAAGGGGGGCGCTGGGGGGTGGCCTCACCATGGGCTTCGGCCCGGTTCGGTGGAGGGTTGAGGTGCGGCTAGGCCTCGGCAAAGAAGCAGGCTGGGCCTGGCGCTTGCTTGGCTTGGTCAAAGCGAGCGGGCGCAGGATGAGCGACCTGCTCGATGCAGCCGGCAGCAACGAAGATGGAAGCAGGGGCGTGATGCAAGGGCAGAGACCAGCGGGCGCGGCGTGCGAGGTCTCCGGCGAGGTCAGCAGGGCGAGGACGACGGCGACCGGATGCGGGAGCGGGAGTGGGAGGCGCCTGGGTTTGGATCCGGCAAGGGGAGTCCCAGATCGGAGCTCGGAGCGGCGGTGCAGTGCAACCTGTTCGAGGCAACACAGGGACTGAGAGTTACAGAAGAGGGAGAGAGAAGGATGGCGGCGGGAGAGAGCAGGGTTGGGGAGGGCAGCGACCTTGCTGCTAGTGCTCCCGTGAGCTTCTAGAGCTCCAAGGAAGGCGTCGGGCATGGCAGATCGAGGCGATGGCGGGCGCTGTTTACACAGAACAGAGAGAGGGAGTCGGTTGAGACAGAGAGAGCTTCAGCGAAGAGAACGGGGAAGGGAGCAGGGGATGGCCTGGTGGTCGGCGTTGCTAGCGGCGGCGTGCTCTAGCGAGGGCGTTGGGCAGACGGGGTTTCCTTGATCCAGATCGGATCGAGAGCCGCGGGGAGGAAGCGTGGGTGGCTAGTTGGGTGGATCGGGCAGGGGAGATCCCGAAGAGGATTTGGCGGCTGGTTGAAATCGAGGAGAAGGTGGAGGCTTGGTTGTGCGGGGTTGGACGATGAGGATCTGGGAGGATCCCGATAAAGAGAGTGGCGGCGCGGGGACGGGATGGATGGGACAAGGTCCCTAGGTTTTAGGGTTAGACTGTTTATATAGGCTGGTGGATTAGTTTAGGGGGTATTCGGTCCGTCCGATCGAAATTGGGCGGTCGAGAAAAATAGGTAGGGAGTCTAAATAAGATAACGGAGATGTTTTATAGATGTTTGGAGATGATCCGGATCCATTGGTAACGACGGAGCGGGTCGGGTTCGGGACAACTTTCGGACGCGCGCAAGGGGTTTGAGTAAAGAGTAGAGGGGGTCAAATGGTCAGACAAGAGGGAATTGAAAACCCGGTTAGACTCAGAACGGTCAACGAATGCAATGGAGAGAAGCGAGGAGCGGCAACTATGAGCGGATGCAAGTTTTAAGAAAACAATGCCGATGCAACGCGCATGATGCTATGAGATGAGATGCATGACATGAACTAAATGCAAAACAAAAGACAAAACCCAACCACGAAGGAAATAATATATCACATAGCCGGAAATGGCAAGAGTTGGAGTTACAATTATGGAAAGTAACATCCGGGGTGTTACAACACTCCACCACTACAAGAGGATCTCGTCCCGAGATCTAGGATGGCACCGGAGAGAAATGGAAGAGGAAGAGAAGAGGTAAATCTAAGTTGCTTCTTCGACCAATGAGTGAAACCAAAGAACCTTGAGAGGTTGAAAAGTTGAAAGAAAGAACACAACGGAGTTGAACACAATTGAGTGCACTATGGTAGAAAATAGAAAGAAGGAACACCATGTGAACCTTGGAGGTTGCAAATCTATGAATGACGAGTACAATGGACAAGAAGGAATTGGAACTACTCTGGTTGAAATGAGATAAACCAAGGAACAAGGAATAACAAATTCGGACATCACTCTGGTTAAATGGATAAGCACGAAAAGAACATGATACTCACAATTCGAGATGATGAGTGAAAAGAGCAACATCACAATGCCTCTGGAAGAAAAAAAAATAGAAGATAGATCATTGGAATAACATAATGGAGAAGAAAATGCCAACTTCTACCACAAATGAGCTTGGAAAGCACCCTTCCAAGAAGGTTACAACGGGGTTGTTGGAAAACCAACAACGAAACGAATAAGCTTGTAGTGGGCTTATGGAAAACATCTCAAGACTATGAGGTGACAACCGGCCACTAATGGAAACCATTTATTTGATTGAGAGCACCAAAGAGATGAAAAACTTCTTCCACCAAGAGGAAAAAGAGCAAGCTTCACTACAAAAAAAGACACATCCGTGACATTTTGGGCTGAACGAAAAAAATTTCTGTCATACATATGACACTTCTATGACGATATTTGTGGCAAAACCCGGTATCATCATAGATGTGGTGGGCTCCTACTTCTATGACAAAATATCATGACAGAAAATGGGCTTTTCGTCCTGGGCGAGCCGGAGACGCAGCTGCAAGAAATTCTTTGGGTCGTCCATGACGGAAAAAACCATGGTAGAAGCGAGGGGGAGGAAAATTTCGGGGAGTTGCCGGTTACGGTGGGAGGTCGGGGGCGGAGCAATGCGCGTTTCTCTCGTATGTACACGTCTGTGTGCGAGGCGTTGGCTCTAACTGAACTCGAGCGAGGCGTTGGGATCTAACTGAAGCCGAGTGATTGCACTGCAGGCTACGCGTTACTGAACCCGAGCGATCGATTGATCGCTGTTAACTGAACCCGATGGAGCGATTCCTTCGGTACTGCTGCTAACTGAAGCCGATCGATTGGATAAACAGTGAGCGTTGCGGGGGGGTTTGGATGAACAGTGAGTGGTGGCGTTGCCTCTGGATGAACAGGAACCCGTGGTGTGGAGGGCTGGATGAACAGTAGATGGTGGAGGGGTGGCCGTGGAGGGGTGGTTGAACAGGACACCATGGTGTGGAGGGCTGGATGAACCGTAGATGGTGGAGGGGTGCCCGTGGAGGGGTGGTTGAACAGTAGCCGGTGGAGTAGCGTGTGGTGGAGGCTGGATGAACAGGAGCCCGTGGAGGCTGGAGGAGGTCGACGGTAGCCCATGGAGGCCGGAGGAGGTCGACGGTGGAGATGAACAGTATTCTGTGGAATCCCGTTTTGCGGTACGCCACACCCCTCCCCCCCGTTTCGACCGTAGCGCTCCAACACAAGTCCGTTCCGTCCGTTTTGCGGCATGCCACACCCCTCCCGATTAACAGGACCCCCGTTTTGACCGTAGGAGGTCTGTTTCCTCCGTTTTGCGGTAAGCCACACCCGTCCCGATCAACGGGACCCCTGTTTCGACCGTAGGAGGTCTGTTTTGTCCGTTCTGCGGTACGCCACACCCCTCCCGATCAACAGGACCCCCGTTTCGACCGTAGGAGGTCTGTTTCCTCCGTTCTGCGGTACGCCAGGCCTCGTTTCCATCGCCTGTTCCGTCCAAGCCGGTTGGCTCCCACGCGTTCCGTTGCCTCCCGATGAACACGACGCATTCCGTTGCCTCCCGATGAACACGACGCATTCCGTTGCCTCCCCATGAACATGACGCATTCCGTTGCCTCCCCATGAACACGAGCCCTTGTCGTATGTACGCGCGACTAGGCGTTCAAGACCCCGCCCGTATGTACACATACGTGGCCGTATTTTCTATCTTGCATCCTGGCCGTTGTACGTACGTGTACATGCTACGTGCGCGCCTCTACTACGGCACGTGCGCGCCTCTACAACGACCAGTATGTACGTACACGTTCGCGACCAGAATGACAACACTATGTACGCTTCGACCAGGTGGGTCCCGACTGTCAGGCAGTTCCTTGCGTTCGAAAATGTAGCTGGTGGGTCCCAGCAGTCAGAGGGGCGAATCGTTTTTTTTTGCCCGGACGCACTTCCTTTGCGTGCGAAGATGTAGTTGGTGGGTTCCAGTAGTCAGGGGGGCGAATCGTTTTTTTTTTTGCCCGGACGCACTTCCTTTGCGTGCGAAGATGTAGCTGGTGGGTCCCAGCAGTCAGGCGGGCGAATTGTTTTTTTTTGCCCGGACGCACTTCCTTGTGTGCGAAGATGTAGCTGGTGGGTCCCAGCAGTCAGGGGGCGAATCGTTTTGTTTCTTTTTGCCCGGAAGCACTTCCTTGCGTGCGAAGGTGTAGCTGGTGGGTCCCAACAGTCTGGGGGAAAATATTTTTCGCTAAATATGGTGGCCCGTCCGGTGGGTCCCCGCTGTCAGGTGGAGGAATAATTATTTTGCACGTAATAAGGAGGCACTTTATTGCTACGGCCGTGGACCCAGCTGTCAGCCTCTCCATGAATAGTCCATGTATGATGGAAGCCGTTCCTTGACCACATTGACCACGTCGTGCCGAGAGCACCAGGGCGGTGGACGACGATGAGGCCTAGGAAGGGGACAACGCGGAGCCGGGGAAGACGCGGCAGTGGATGCCCACGCGTAGAGGAGTACGAGGGTTCACTGGTTCACTGCGGTGTGAGGCTGCCGTCGCCGTAGAATAACAGGAGGTGTGGGTGAGTAGAGGGATGGCCTGGCCAGCAGTGGGAGTAGTAGGGGGCGGTGAGGCCTCCGCCGCATCGCAGCCGGCCACGGGACGCAAGAGCACGAGGCACGACCGGTGCTGGTTTGGGCGGCTGGAGCAAGAAGACGAGAGGTTGAAGAAGCACTACGGCCGTTGGATGGACATCGTACGGTCACTGGAGCTAGAATCGTGCATATTGACTAAGTTGATAAAGCCCTCCGTCCCCGTCAACTTAGTAGGCCCACAAGTCAGCCTGCCACTATACTCGGTCCCAGCTAACAGGGGGAGTATTCATTTTTTTGTGCGTAATAAGGAGGTACTTTCTTGCATACAAAGATATAACTGGTGGGTCCGAGCTGTCAGAGCCGGCCGCGGGGAGGAGGGAGCAGGCAGTCCTGTCGGCGCTTGTTTGAGCGGCTGGAGTAGGAAGAGCAGAGATTGAAGAAGCACGACGGCCGTTGGATGGCCATCCAACAATCACTGCTTGTGCGTCAACCTTTTTTTTAAGAAAGCCTCAAATCTGTGGAAAACAGCATACAACCCATCTGCCATTATTTTTAATAATTTACAGCCCATTTGCTAATTCTTAAGGTTTTTTTTGGAGCCCATATTCTTTTTGTTAGCATTACAGCCCATATTGTGGCCATGGTTAAAAACTTATACGAAACTTTGCATATTTTGGTGCGGTCCGAATTGTTTTTAATCCCAAAATTTCGACTCACATTCAAACTAATTTAAAAAATAAATGTATATCAATATAAAATCCAACAAATTCTCCACGCATAAAAATTAATGTAATTTAAAATCTCGAAATGAAAAAAAAGATATTTGAAACTAACTGCCGGTTTGATGTGTTTTGAAAATGTACAACCCATTTCTCATTACTGATGGGCCATTTTTCTCGGCCAGCCGAATGAAAGCTCTCCTCATCTTGAAAGATTTGCAGCCCAACAGGCCTGACAAAGCGACTTACTTGGCAAATCACAAAAAGACTGGGTTGTGGCCGTGGACCCAGCTGTCAGCCTCTACACGTACAGTACTCTCCCGATGGAATATCGTTGAGCACATTGACCACGCCGCGCCGAGAGCACCAAGGCAGTGGACGACGGCGAGGCGTAGGAAGGGGACGACGCGGAGCCGGGGAAGACGCGGCAGTGGATGCCCACGCGGAGAGGAGTACCAGGGTTCACTGGTTCGGCTGCGGTGTGAGGCTGCCGTCGCCGCAGGGCCTGGCTAGCGGTGGGAGTAGTAGGGGGCGATGAGGCCTCAACGGCAGCACAGCCGGCCACTGGAGGCAGGAGCAGGCGGTCTCCCCGGTGCTAGTTTGGGTGGCCGGTGCAAGAAGAGCAGCGATTGAAGAAGCAGCAGGACCGTTCGATTCAAATCCAACGGTTACTGCTGCTAGAATCGTTTGTTGACTAAGTTGACAAGCCCTGCGTACGCATAAACGTAGTAGGCCCATAGGTCAGCCTCCCAACCGGTGCGCCCCAAATGTCAGTGGGAGGAATCATTTTTTTCGCGTAATAAGGAGTCATTGGATTGTGTGCGGCCAGGCCAGCGGAGGGAGTAGGCTGGGCCGGGGAAGTCTGCATGGCATCACATCGGGCAACAAGAGGAGGGAGCAGGCAGTCCCACCGGCACTAGTTTAGGCGGCTGGAGCAGGAACATTAGAGATTGAAGAAGCACGGCAGCTAGAATCGTGTGTTAACTGACAAAGCCTTGCGTAAACAAGTCAGCCTCGAAATCTGTGGCATGTACAACCCATTTGCTATTATTTTTATAATTTTTACTCATTTTCTAATTCATATGGAATTTATTGCAGCTCGTTTTCCATTTTTAGAATTGTCGGCTATTTTCTGGTCAGTACCAGGGTCAAAAAATTAATTAAATATGTGGGAAATTTTTGCTGGGAACTAAATATTCTTAATCCAAAAATTAATAGCCATACTAAAACAAATTTAAAAATAAGTTAGTACTATGTCATGTTAAATCCAATGAAATACGTATAAGATATTAGTGAAGAACAAAATTCAAAAAAAACTAATATCCCATTTGCTCGTCTTGAAAGATTTGCAGCCGAGTAATTCGGAGAAAACAAATAGGCCTAGCTTGGGTATTCTTCAAAAAGAAATACTGGGCTACCTATTTTCCCAAAGAACTAGTGCATGAGCATTTAGCTTTATTTATTTATTTACTTATTTATGTTTACGGGACCATGAGCATGTACCTGGACCGGATTCATGTGAGAGCGTCCCTTCCAGTTAATTATGGGCTTCTCTATTGGGCCTTCATCAGTGGGCTGCATGTTATCAACAAGTGGAAAATGTGTTCCGTACGAAAAATAGTATGAGCTACGTACGGTACGGGGCACTAAAGGATCGAACCGTGCAACGACTTCGAAAACATTGGGTTTGTCATTCTAAAAACACATTTATATTCAACCAACAGACGAAATATACTACTGATTGTACATTGAAAACAGCAGCAGCAGCAACCAGGGCTGGAGGTGCAACAGAAGCAGTAAGCAGGCCAGAAGAGTGAAGACGCAGCTCTCTCTTCCAAACCAAACATCAGCCATCATTACAAAAGGGCTACCAAAAAAGAACAAGTGTATGCATCAAACTAAATAAAGATCCTACTACACCAAGTGTACACATCTAACTAACTGGCTCAGTTAGACGTTACTATTTATTAAGCTGTGGAGATTGGCTGACGGCTTGAACCAGATGGGTGCCTGACAGGGGAAACTCCAGCCAGCAGGTCGAAGTTTGATACTTGCGACCCTCTCTCCTACTTTGGGCTGCAGAGCGTGGTGGCACATATCACGGTATGGTGCATGCAGAGACGCATGGTACGCTGTGTACACACAGTTTTGCCTGATGAGCGAAACTGCGCTGCCATCATGATCCTTGTCGTCGGTTATCTCCTAGTTAATCGGATAATTCAGTCCGACAAATAGAGAGCGTATGCCAAGGCTACTTACCAGCCTCCAGTCAAAAATTCCTGAAGGCCCAGAGAAGCTGGGATCCTACTCAAAGACCTTGCAGTGACTATGATTGTATTCCGCGAAACATGTCCGGTATGTGTGAATGATCATCAATCTTTCGCCGTCGTCTGATCGAGCCAGGAACCACCTGCAACTGCCATGCCGCTTTTCTTTGAAAGGTTCTGGGATTAGGAAGGGTAGGGACACCAGGCGGCCTACAACATCATATCAAGTTGGAGTCAAATAAAAAGGGCTCTTGATTTAGTCAATCTTAAGTACAGCATGTTATGAGCATGAATATTTTTTCAGTAAATGTTGACAGTAATATAAGCAAGCCATCATGATATCATAAGAAAGTAACATACTGCTATAACAGCCGTTTGTAGCAATGACTGGAGTAGGCCAGCAATACGTCCAGCCATAGAAGGAGGCGACAGCGTAAATGAAGCCCTTGTGTTCAATGGCATCAGAGAACCATGGAGGATGTATGATCCTGCGATGGACGTGCAGATTTATCCACTTACCGCAGTGACCTGTCAGATAGGCGAGACCGCGGTTGAAGAATGCAATTAGCCTGAAATCTTTATAATTCCCAGATCTTGTGGGCACTTCGCAGATTACAACCTTGAGCAAATCAAACTTGGTATCATGTTGGCTACTGTAAGATTCTGAGTATTTTGGGCCGTGGTGCCAAAGCAGTGTAGTGTTAATCGAAGGAAGGGGGATCAATCGCCGGGTGTAGACCTCCACGAGCATCCAGCTGCCGCGACCGTCGACGAGCACCATCCAAGACGTGTTCATGCTGACCCAGTACATACCATTAATGTAGTTGAGGCTGACGGGGATCGGATCACAGTGAAGGGGGTTGATGCTCGCCACCCTATGATCGTTATGCTGCGTGACACGCCGTTTCTGAAGATCAGGCGGCATCAGCAAGCAAGGAGCTGGCTTAAAAAGCTCGGGCCTGAGGGCTTTGAGTAAACGGTACAGCCCCGACGAGCACGCGGCGAGCGGCATGGTACTGAGATTGTCCACACACGAAACAATGAGCTTGATTACCTCTGTGGGGAGCGAATTCCAAACACTCTTTTGGCGGACGCTGCTCGGTTCTGCCATTGTTAGTGCTTGGGTTTTAGACGAGGGGGGGAGGCGCCTTAGCGGGGATGGAAGCTTGGACGAGATTATGTGCGGACAAAGATGGAGAAGCGAATATGTGCTGTGGGAAGTGGACAGGTGATGATGACTACAGCACGCCGCTTGACTTACGAGACACATACCAACAGCGTAGGGTCATATCGATGCCAGACAACTTGCTTGAGTGATCACAGTACTGGTACTCCCTACAGTACCTACTACAGTACTATGCCCTAGCTTGCTAGAGTAGAGTAGTAGAGTAGGACTCTGTTCTACTACTAGCACCGGAGGAGTAGTATATTCTAATCTAAAATAGTTACAAACTTCATGCCCGATCGTGGAACGACTATGAACCGTGCTCAAAGACCGTGTCTACGTGGTGTTTGGACTTATATGCAAAAAAATTAGCAAGATGCCCGTGCATTGCACGGCACACCATCATCACCAACTCGGTTTTCTATAAGAGTAGATATATATAGATATAGATAGATAGAGACTAGGGAGTACTAGTAAGGACACCATCTACTGCTTCGCGTGCTACACCTGCGCTCCATTCGGCGACCGCAACGTCACCCCCCGCCCCTATAGCTACTCCCTCCTGCGCTCCATTCGGTGGGCGCTGTTGAAATCTGAGGAGCGCACTCTCGCGACTGCTGGCAGCCACGACTTCACCGACGACGACTTCTTCCCCAACCTCGGCAACCTCTTCCTCAACGACATGGGCAACAAGCTCAACGCCAATGGTGCTGCTCCCGTTGCACCGTATGTGTTTCTGTCCTTCTTGTTCGAAATCGTGGTAGAATTCATGTTTCTACTCTGTATCCTACTACTATGCTAGTCCAAATGATTAGTTTCATCTTTGTTATAACCGTCATGATTTATTTTGTGCTTATTTGGATTAAATCTCGTAGTAACTTGCTCACATATTCAACTGGCGCAACGTCCCCTATAGCCACTCCCGTTTCATGGACGGCCTGGTCGATGCCTCCAAGGAGCCCTTCGTCCACTGCTGTGAGTGCCCGATGCCGTTTTTTGGCTCGTCGGCGGACATGGTGCATCACCTCACGGATGCGTGCAGCAGTCACTGCTGGCCGTTGGTGGAGAACATCAAGTACGACACGTGCTACCGGTTCACCATGCCGGAGTCGCTGGAGGATCACCGCCACCTTCTAGTCTCGGAGGAGGACGGAAGCGTCTTCCTCTTGATTGTGGGCACCGACAAGGCCCGCGCAGGCCGCCGCCCCGTCTTTGTAGCGTGCATTAGGGGCGTCGCCGCTGACGCTGACACTGACACGACACAGATGTACGGGTGCAAGGTCAATGTTACTACCCCTCCGGGTCACGTGGGCGGCAAAACCGGCCTCATCGGACAGACTTGGAATCTGAGGAGCTGGGACTATCCCGCCAATGTGGACTTGGAAAACCCATGGCATCCGTTTTATCCTTTACCCGCGGACTCGGTTCACGGGGACTCCAAGGAGGTTCACCTGGACATACGCATTATCAAGTGCACTTAGAAAACATGTAGTGTGTGTGTGGGCGCTTATGGCGTGTGTCTTTGCCGCTTTTGATTCTGTAAGCTTGTCGTTAAACTTGAGTGGCTTTCGCCGCAGTCCTTCCTTTGAACTGCTCCTCTCGGTGAGCTGATGTAAGACACTTTGGGTTTCATTTGATAATGGAACCGGGGAGGAGCCTCCCTGTTCTTCTAAAAAATACGCATTATCAAGTTAAATGTTGATCATTAGTCTTCGCTCAATGTAATCCGCTGTCTAAGCATGTGGAGACTTCCATGCAGGATCTTGCTCTATTGGAGTATCGCGCATGAATAAAAGTGTATCCGTTTATGGTTTAGTCTAGAATCTTCCATGTATGAATTTTTACTACAGTACTGGTGAAAGACTTACGATGAACCATTTCTTACATCTCCTCTGCCCCCTTGCAAGTCATCCTGATTTAATCCCTCCGTCTAGGTGTATAAGGGCATGGTTAATATTACTTAATAGTATAGCCAATTGTTGACTATAAGAAAGTGCCATGTCATCTGTAGCCAACATGTATAACAATCGATACTCAAAAACTAATTCTTAAAGATCATTTCTTGCAAAGCACAATAAGTGTTATTTCTTCACAAGTTTTGGATGCAGGTTGAACAGTTGAACGCTTTTGTTTGCAAAAGATACCTTTTTATCTATTTCACCCGGATGTTTGTGAGCTCTAGAAATGAGATAATATCTGAAGAAACCTATCGATACCTGTTACACATGAGATGACCCCCACATTCTTTGTCAAAATAAACAGCTCCCCGATCAATGCATTTCACTCTTCGGTGCAACGCACGGGCACCTTACTACTACAGATTAGTACGACCAAAAATTGAACTAACATTATATATAGTATGATAAATACTGATGCATGTCACCTAAAATTATATCATTCAAAACTATGTTCAAATACGAATCCAACGATATAGTTTTTGTTGACATGCACTAACATTTTGTCAGTTAAATCTTCAGTCAAATTCAATGGGGACTAATAAACCACGACCGATGTATTACAAGTGTAGAGGGCGGTGCTGCATGGGAGTCTCACCTCTCACCCCGCTCGTGGTGCGGCAGTAAAGCCGTCATATCACAAAACCCAACCACTCCCAGTAATAAATGGCCTGGTAAAATAAACGGACAAGCAACCATCACATCCCTCTGTCTTTTTTGCATTTCATCTCTCTGCATTTACTTTCTCCGGTTCATATCCCACGCTCGATCCGTAGCTACTACTCCTAGGGCCAGTTCTTTTGGCGGCTTCCCCAGCTTTTCCCACAAGATTAGTCAAAGTGGAGAGTAACAATAAGGCGCCTCACTCATTTATTTAGGCTTCTAAACTACTACTCCGTCCTGGTTTATTCCTCACCATTGTAATTTGTGCTAAATTTTGACCAAAGATTTAACTGATAAAATATTACTCAAAACACTTAGGCGCGGTGCATCTAGGTGTGTAAGTCATCTTAAGAAAACCAAATAATCCGAAAACACTTAGGTGCGGTGCATTAACTTCTACCTCGTTTCTTGTTTCTTGACATATCAACCAATAAGAGATAAAGAGTGTGCATGCTTTTAAAGACTTGAGATATCAAACACGACATGCAGTGGTTAGTTCATTGCATGCAATACTATTAATTAGCAAATAAACATTAACGTTTCTCGTTTTCTCCTCCTCCTTGGTCACGGTGCACAGAGAAATAACCATAGAGAAGGAAGCTAAAAGTAAACAATCAAACGAGCATTTTTGCATTTGTTTTGCATGGAATCGTTTCGCAAGCTTGACTAGTGCTATTTTTCCACTTTTACAAAAACCGCATCGTAATGTTCAAACGTGCATTTGCACGTACATAAGTAATAGTATTACTCCCTCCGTCTAGGTGTACAAGTCTTCCCTCCTTCTTGGTCACCGTGCACAACCAAAGATGACTTATTGAGCTGGATGGAGGGAGTAGCACAGTCTGCAAGCTTATATCGAGAGAGACGTGTAGTCCGATAGTATATAGTAAAGTTTGTGCTATATGCACGTACTTGCAAAATGCGTAATAATACACAACGTTTCCAAACTTTCTCTTTTAGATACTTAATTAAGGACGCTAAAAATTCCTGAACGTTCGGGATTTATCATTTGCGTCCCAAAACTAATGAGATCGCCTTATGAAACAAAAATTATACTCCTCCTAAAAGCCATAGCGCTCGCAGGAGCGCTTGCGGTGCGCCACGAGTGCCCTGGTGCGCGGCCGTTTCCCAGCGCGCCGACACAACGCCTCTTCCTCAGCCTCACAACTCGCGAGGTGATGATTGGCGGCTTGCCGGCGGGCGAGCGCGATCTGACCGGTGTGTTGATCCGGCGCCAACAGGTACTCCTCCTGGCTGGAAGCGTGCACCCAGTCCATGTACCGCCAAGCATAGATCAGGCGCTTGGGCCCGACTGCACTCAGGGCGTTGGCACGGGCGTCCTCCGCCACCTTCACGGTCCTCGCACGAGACTTCTGCCAAAGAACCAATTGCTTGACTCTCTCGGACGCGACATAGATCTCCCAGAAAGCTTGTTGCGCGGTGCGCTTCTCTTCCTCGGCCTTCTTCTCCGCCTCTATTTTGGCGCGCTCTGCTGGAGGCAAATCCTCCCACAAGGCGACATCCATTTCTTTCCAAAGCTCCTCAAGGGTAGGGGGCTCGGCGGGCGGCGCGGCATTCTCCTCGTAGCAGGGAGCCGACGCGTCCTCCGACGCGCGTGCCAGCGAGATTGAGAACGCCGACGCGTCCACCTCGACGCGTCGCGGCGAGGAGCAGAACGCCGATGCGTCCTCCTCGACTAGTGGCGGCGAGGAATGGAACGGCGACGCGTCGCGTCGTGGCGAGGAGCGGAACACCGACGCGTCCTCCTCGACTAGTGGCAGCGAGGAACGGAACGGCAATGCGTCGCGTAGTGGCAAGGAGCGGAACACCGACGCGTCCTCCTCGACTAGTGGCGGCGAGGAATGGAAAGGCGACGCGTGACCGTCCGCGCGGTGCAACAAGGGGCTCCTAGGGCTTGGGAGGGGAGATGCCATGGTGGTCGACGTGAGAGGGAGGGGGAGGAGATAGCGATGAACGTGAACGTGAGGGGGAGGAGATAGCGATGTCGTGGGAGGCGCAGTATTTATAGCGAGCAATGGCACACCTACGTAAGATATGGACTGAGCTGCACTGACTTAACTGCAGGTCCAGTTGCGTCACTGACATGTGGGCCAGTACACTGCTGGGCCCGTATGTCAGTGACCCAATGCACCTGAAGTTAAGTAAAAGCGTAAGTTACGGGGGAGCAAAGGGGTGGAAATATTGCTGGTCACAACGGATTGGACGAGCGTGGGGGGAGGAGAGTCATGCATGCAGATTTTTTCACACGGGGTGGAGTGGTGGGACCGCCGGAGGGAGAAGGAGAGTTTGGCAGGCATATTGTTTGCACACATGGAGAGGAAAAGATTTGGAGACTAACGGGCTTCCTGCAGGTATGGGAAACGGTGCATAATAAGTCATCTTGCATGCCGGGATAGGTATAGTCTCAAGTCATTAAAAACATACACGCCCCACACATGTTCATATTTCAAGGTGCACTAAATTATTGCATGCGATGATTAAGGCTGGCCATCATGGTGGTATCTTAGCTGGTACACGGGAATAGCAAACATGCTGATGTGGCAAAGAATTAAAGAAGAGAGGGGGGTTAGACTAACTAGTGTTCATGAATGCATTGGTAAACACATTTTTTGTGAAGAACGACAGCATTAGTTGAGTACTTTTGTAGACTTCAAAAACTATTCCACCGCCTCTACTATCTTTCTAAGAGTAGGTGAATTTTTTGAGTCGAGCCCTTTAAACTAGAAGGGAGGTAGTGGTACTCTAATAGCTAGGTGTGTAAGTCATCTTACGAAAACCAAATAATCCCAAAACACATAGGCGCGGTGCATTAACTTCTACCTTGTTTCTTGTTTCTTGACATATCAACCAATAAGAGATGAGGGTGTGCATGCTTTTAATGACCTGAGACTATCAACTATGACATGTAGTGGTTAGTTCATTGCATGCAATAATACTTAATTAGCAAATAAACATTAATGTCTCTCGTTTTCCCCTCCTCCTTGGTCACGGTGCACAGCATAAGATGACTTACTCACCTAGACGGAGGGAGTATCAACATTCACAATGTCAAATCAATATTTTTACACTCATTATAAAACGTAGTTCTTATACTCATTATAATCAGTATCGTAGATATTGATATTTTTAGTATAAATTTGGTCATGGGATTTCATTGATGCCTGTCAAAGCGTGGAGGAAGCGGAGCTTAGGGCTTGCATTGCCGGTCTCTACATAGGTATTTCTCTTCATAATCCTGTAATTTTAGAGACTGATTGCGCTTTTGTGGTAGTGTCTCTTGCATCGGGGGACTATGACAGGTCTGCTATGCGTGACCTGAAGATGAAAGCGTTGAGCATCTCGAAGTTGATCAACAATCTTCAATTGTCAAAGATTAGCCGTTCGGCCAATAAGGTGGCACACTTAATCGCTAAGTATAGCTTTGACAATAGATTAGATGGTATTCTTGTAAATAACGTACCGCCCTGTGTGGTGAATATTGTATCGAATGAGTGTATTGGTGTGGCTGGTTAATTAATATAAGGTGGTGTTTAAAAAAAGTATATATTTGGTCAAACACTTTGCAAACGGTTGACGGGAGTAAAAAGGACCAGAGGGAGTATCATGCATGCGGAGTAGGCAAAAAAATTGCTCATTTTTAGCCGGTCGAAGTCTCAAAGGGCGTGACCGCGCGAGGGAGGCGAAGGTCGTGGGAGGCGAGACGGTTGACGGAATTAAGTGAAGTTACATCCACACGCCGGCATGGCGTGCGAACAGGCAGAAGCTATACCGTCAGGACCACGATATGGGTCTAGTAGACATGACATCTAGTGGGTCCCGCATAGTTCTCAAGAACTCTTTGGGGGCTTGTAGTCGTTTATCCACCGGGCAAGCCAGCAACCCCACGCCGTTCGCATGCCCTACTCGTCCCCGTCTTCTACCTCACAAGAGTTCGCTCCCAGTTGTCCCGTCCTTTCACATTAGTTCGCTCCCAGTTTTTTTGGGGTACAATAGTTCAACGTCTCCTAACCCTCCTCCAAAATCCATGGCCTCTCAAATCTCCATGGTCACCGCTGAGTACCAGGTTAGAGCCATCACTGGCGATCAATTCATTGTCATCTACACACGTGGATCCGCGACGGTGAAAGCATGGCTTGCTCGCTTCCTATGCATGTTCTACAGTTCAACGGATGAGTGGGTCGCTGGGCTAGATGTTGAGTACACCACAGTCGTGGGATGAGAGAAGGATCTCATGGACGAAGAGAGGCAGAAGCCCACCGTGATCCAGGTTTGTGTACATAACGTTTGCTTGGTCTACCACATATGCCATGCCGACGTTGAGTGCCAGGATTTTAAGAACTTCCTCAAGGACAAAAGAGTGAAATTCGTTATTGTAGGCTTTAAGAATGAAAAAGAAGTCCTGCATCGGATAGGTCTCGTTGTAGGCCAGCCCTTCGATCTCCAGAAGGCAAGCCTGGTGTCCTCCTCTCAACCTTCAATGCTGACCCTGGCAGCAGCCATGATTGATCCTTCGTACGCTAACCTGAAAAAACCTCATCACGAGTTTCATCATGCATGGGAGTCGAAGACATTAGATGAAGATCACATCCTTACGCAGCAATGGATGCCTACCTTTATTAAATATCTACATGGGTTGGATGAAGAAGCAGAGCCCAGTGTCCGGTTCAAGCAAAGAAGCGTCGGTGAAGAGGAAGAGGACGAAGTCGAGGACGTGGACTCGGACTCCGAGTAGGTGGCAGTGCCGTCGCTCATGCTGGTTCTACTACAGTGTCAAGCTGACTAGTTGCTTAGTTTATTTTCAAGGGTGTGTTGTGCTGAGGCCCCAGCAGAACTATGTTTATGTTCTTTCTCGTTATTTGAACTGTTTAGTACGTAGAGTAGTACCAGTACTATGTCTTACTACTGTTCTTCTTGAAGTTGGTACTACTGCTCGTACCTTCGTGTTCCCACTGTACTTAATACGTTCGTACTAGTAGTATAATTTGGGTCAGTTGATTTGTGAAAGAAGTTCGATGGAGCGAAGGAAGAAGATGGCAGAAGAGGTGGAAGAAGCCCTTCTAGCCATCCATGTTGCATCAAATGGCTCACATGAGTCGACTGACCCAAATTGCTCCTTCAGATTGCAGGATCCACGTGGCATTTAAGGTCTCGAAGGTAGATTTCGCGTCCACACCCGGTTTGTGGGCTCGACGCGCGCGCGACCGGCTTCCGCCATGACAACCACCATGCACGCCTCCTCTGCGCGGGCGGAGACGACAATGACACGCTAGTTCCTCCACGCCGGCGTGCTGGAGCACGCGCTCATCCTCCTCTTCGTACGCTGCATGCATAGACGCGGCTCCACCAGCTGCTCGCGTGCTTGGCAGCGCGGCGGCATGGCGAGGAGGGACTACAGACGACGTGAGAAGGCAAGCCTTCGGCTTCATGGCACAGGGATGGCGGCGAAATGGCGGTGATGGGCAAGAAATTGTTGGCCGAAGCAGGTGGGTGCAGGCATGTGCAACGGCGGCGGCGGCATATTGATGAGTGTGCGTATGGGAGCTTACTTTAGTTTTATATGAGGTTGGTCAAACTTAAAAGAAAACTGTACTAGTACACATAAACATTAGACTTAGGCAGCGCTTTTTTTGAAGTTAGTACCATAGCCACGATACGGAATCCTGTGCAAGCGCGTGAACCGCGACCGCGCGGTCGATCGAACAGTGCGTCACCGTGTCGCGCTCGAAGGACATCGACCGAACCTTTTTGTGTGTGTGAAAAAAATCCTCGAATATTACTCAACTTTTTTTCCTAGGAAAGTTCTTGACGCTGCAATATTTCCATATATTTGAATTTAGCTCCAGTTTGTGTTTATTTGGATTTGGACGTTTTAGGTGCGCCCTAGTTTTTTTAATACTTATTTTGTGTGTGTGACTGAGAGAGAACGTGTGTATGTGTCCATATGTGTGTTGTGGTGGAAGGGCAATGTGGAGACGGTGTGCATGTGATACAGACATAGAGATGTGTGAATGTGCAAACGATCATGCATGAGTGAGACATAGACAGATGCCGATACGTTGTGTATACATGAGAGAACGGTCTTCTAGTTCACTTGCGTGTGTTGTGTGTGTGTGTGTGAGAGAGAGAGAGAGGGAGGGAGGGAGGGAGAGAGAGAGAGGGAGGGAGGGAGAGAGAGAGAGGAGCATCTGTAACACAACAACCATCTCTCTCGATTCGTCCGTCCCTCGCACGATCGCAAGCAACATATGCATCAACGCGCACATTTTGACACCCTCACTCGGCCCCTGCCCACCTAAGGGCCCGCGCACTCTCTTCGTGAATACCCATTTCTCTCCTTAGGTTCGTTTTCACTCAATATCTGACACACACACACACACGCACGCACACACACACACACACACGCACACGCACACACGCAACACAACACACACACACACTCCCCCGAGCACACAATTCATCCCCATCCAAGGTTATACGGTGACCACTCTCGCTTGTGCTTCTTTGCACCCCAACATGCACAACACCTCAATCTTCAAAGAGGGCATCGAGCTGATCGAAGACGGCGACCACACCACGCTAGAGAATGTGGGGTCATTTGGAAGCAGGGTGATGTGACGACGGCTGACTGACTCCTCCCCCCACCCTCTCTCTCTCTCTTGCACAAAATTACCAATCCCTCTCTCCCCCGCACAAAATTGTCAATCCCTCAACCCATAAGATCCTTCCCCTCTCGTCCATGTTTTTCCAGCTCTCTCATCAAACATGTTGTCTCTTATCCTTCCACGTATTACATGTCTCCATCTTTCTCATAGACCTAACTTCTTCCTCTCTCTTTCTCTCTCTCTCTCTCTCTCTCTCTCTCTGTCTGTGTGTGTCTCGTTAGGTTTGTCTCCTACTCTCTCGTCCACATACATACAATCTTTCCTGCCCTATCTGCTCCATCTTCAAAAGCTCTCTTTGCACGTTTCATTCACACAATGGGATATGTCAAAATGTTGCTTATATAATGGTTGATGTAGAGTTTTGGTTGTTTTTGTTGCATCCTACAAAGTAATAACTATGAAATGCATTTAGATTCTCATTTGACTGGGATTATGTGAGTTTGAGCATGTTGTGAAGTACTATAGACCTTGTATACATCTTGGGATTCAACAATGATTGTAACTATTGAATTGTATAGACCATTACATTCGAAGTCAATAGCCTAATACATTTATTTCACAATTTCAATAAATGATTAGTTCACTACAAACAAAGAAAACAAATGTGTACTCCGTTTTTATTTAAGTCCACGTATTAGCATTGGTCAAAGTAAAGTTCTGTAAACTCTCAGAAAGCTTATAACAAAAAATATTAACATATACAATAACAAATAAATACCATTGGATTCATTATTGAAAGTACTTCCACATCATACATATTTGTTATGGTAAATGTTTATATTTTTATATAAACTTGGTCAAACTTTAGGAAGTGTGACTTAGGTCAAACCTAATATGCAGAGTTTACTACTACTACTCGCTAGTTGCTTAGCTGAATCAGTCAACACGCCACACGGGGAGTCCAGTGTCACAAAACTTTGAGGTCGGCGGGAAAATCTCCCGCGACCCTGATTAGAGCAGTGGGAAGTTACCATCATAGCCTTCGGAACAGGCCTACGTATGACGCTTAGTAGGGGGCTGTTTTCGTAACTTCAGGTTCACCCTACCAAGCCAGCCCCACCCGGCACCCAGAGTAGTACACCTGAATACTCCCCATTTTCTATCCCCGCCGCAAAATAGACTTCTCCACGGCACCGCAGCCTTCGTGCTCCTCCCCTTTACATCGGCGCACTTGTCCACCACAGCGCATCTGCCTCATCGACGACCTAGTACGCCGCACTGGAGCCGGTCCACCGTCGTCGTCGTAGATGGAGCCTCTTCCCCGACATCGTCTTCCATGGTCTCGGATCTGCTTCCCGGAAGCCGACGCCAAGCGCAGAAGTACCACCGTCGTGGACAATGAACTGACTCCCGTTGCCGACCATGACTCAGAGAGGCGACTGCGACCATCGTTCTCCTCCTCGATTGGTAATGTGTGTATTGAATCACTTAGCAGTACAGGTGCAGTTCCAATTTTGTTCATACCTACCCTTCAATTTTCCTGGGTGCTATTGTTCCCGTAAAAGTAATTGGTTATAGCCTCCATTGTCCAACAGAATATCAGCTTGTAATTGTGCGTCGCTCCTGTATCGCGCTGTGCTTGGGTAGGTTTTTCATCTGCAACCAGCAGTGTGGCAAATGATGGAAAGGTTTTTAGAACTAGCAAGATGTCCATGTGTTGCACGCATCAAGATGCATTTGTATGAGTAGTTTATCTTGTGGGAGAAAATGATGAACGAGGGAAGGCCTTATTTGCAAATCTGGAGAGGGGTATGGGTATCTTTTTGCAAAATTCCAATTTGTTTCCTTCCTATCTGTCAGATATAAATCGGACGGCCTATATTGCAAGAAAAAAAGTATAGAAAAAAAGTAGACAGTAAAGGAAGTAGAGATAAATATTAAATATTAAATATAAAATAAATATAACCGTAGAGAAGAAGTAGAGATAGCAGAGACGTCGGGAAAGGATCGCGCGCGCGCGGGAAAAAGCGGCCGGGCGTGCGCTAGTTTTGGCGCGCGGCGTCCGGCGCGCTTTATAAAATCCAACGCCCTCCCACCGCTCTGTGCCTTGCCACCGCTCTGTGCCTCGCCACCACTCTCTCCCTGCTTTTTTTCGCCTCGCCGCCACCGCGCCACCATGCCGCCGCGTCACCGGGAAACTTGGGGATACCGTGGCATCCGCGCGCGCCCCTCCGGCAGCTTCTCCACCGAGATCCGGTTCCTCGGGATGCGCCTCGGCCTCGGCAATTTCGACACCGCCACCGAGGCCGCCTGCGCGTACGACGCGGCGGCATGGCACCTCCGGTGGCCTCATAGAACATTGAACTTCCCCAACGTGCAGACGCGGGAGCGGGCGCAGGAGCTCGCGCTTCTGCCGCGGCTTAGCACCCATGAGGATCGTCGCGACAACCGGAGGCGGGAGCACCGTCTCGGCATCGCCGAGATGGACGAGGAAGCCATTGCGCTGTGGTGCCAACACTTCCCGCAGGACATCATCAATGAGCGCGAGTTCTACATGCAAAGGAGGGCGGAGAGGGATAAGAGGAGGGCGGAGCGAGCCTCCTATCGCGAGGACAAGTGTAGGCGAAAAGCGGATGCTCAATTCAACATGAGGCTAGGAGCAGCGTCGCCCTGGGAATCCGACGATGATCGGTATCTTCACGCCTACAGTCAAACGTCGGAGGAGGACATCACCGAGGAGCAGTTGGACGACGAGGAGTAGTTGAATTATCTTTTTTGTATCTATCTATGCTGAGAACTATCCTCTACTCTAGTATATACTTCTCGATCTCAGCACTGTAAACGCTTTTTTAAAGCGCCGCGCGTTGTGATTCTGTTGGAGATGCTCTAACATGGCAGACGAGTACTTTAATGTTGCCCACAAGATGCGTGAGTATTACTAGTAATATTTTTCTTGCCATGTTGAGATTTTGAAACCACGAGTGTGAACATGCAGAGGAGCAATGAAGACCAAACACGGGATATTCGGGACATCTTCAAGGAGCCTGGCAAGTTAAAGAGGAGCTGCACCGAACCTGTAAAACGAGCTTTGGTAAGTAACGCCCTTTCAATTACTTTCGTTTAGCCTCGTGTTCTTCAATGTGTATATGTTGTAGTTTCTGTTTCTCATAAGCGTGGTGTTCTTCGATGTGTAATAAGAAGAGTCTTAATTGTCCTAATGCTTTCGTTTTTAACTTTGATGTAGGAAGTGGGTGTTCTCACCGTGTAGTCTGTTTTTATATTTCTTTTCCTTTTGAATTCACTTCTCCGAGTTCTGTTTATCTGGCTTCTACTAAATGGATCTAGGTTTCTCTGAGTATTGATCTAAAAAAGAAGTAACTTCATGTGAGGATGCAGTTCCTGCAAGGAGGGAAGTATGGTCAACCTTGAGACCATGTTTCCAAAATGAGGCTGGATTACACACAAGGTGTCAGTTCCCTAATGTGCTGGATTAGACACAAGGTGCAAATTCCCAGATGATGCTGGATTACACACAAGCCAGGTGGAGTCGTCAGCTGTTCGTTTCCTCGTGGCATTAGTAAAGGCTAATAGAAAGCATGCAGCAGCCCTTGAGAATGTAGCTGAGTTCCTGAAGAAGAGAAATGAGCAATCAGATGCTCTCTTCACCCAAGTCAAAGAAGAGATGGAAGAAGCCAGAAATAAGCTAGCAGAGGCAGAGCAGGCTAGGCGTCTCCTGCTATCTAAAACTGTTGTCAATACAAAATTTCCTTCATAATATCTAGGTTCAAATGTTTATCCAGTCAGCATGCCTGTTGTGATGTCTGTGCATCTACTGATGTGGCACAAAATGTTTTTTTTCGGGTCATGTAATAACAGCAATTACTTTTACGAAGCATTGGACATGGTATAGTTCACGCGCAAGCCCGACGTTCCAAGTCCAACTTCCACATCAAACTCATGTTCACAGAGATTTGCACATTCATACATAATGTCCACAACCATGATTCACTTCAAAGCCAAAAAAATGCGAGGAGAGTTATAAATAAAGAAAAACCTCTACTAGTTCCTGCTACCAGTGCGAGCACAACAAGTCAATACCATGCGTAAATTAATTATATTTTAGCCATTTTTTGTGTTCTAAAATGCCTGCTGGCTCGCGGAAGGACGTGTTGCCGGCACACGCGCGGATTCAATGAAGGCAGGCGGGGCAGTCTTAAGCTGGTTGCACGCGGCGAGGAGGCGTGCTCAGTTGGGCCTGCAGCGAGTGCGGCCCTCTTGGCCGGCACGCCGGTTCAATGCCTGCGCTATGAGAGGTCGCGTCCGTGTCAGACCAATCACTCCCTCCAGTCCTTTTTTGTTTGGGTATAACAAAATCTCGTTTTCCATTCACATTTTACAAGTAAAATTCGTGGACAAACTTTGACCCAAAGTACGATGGGGACTAGTAAACCAGAATGGAGGTAGTAGTTTTCTTAATCAAAGAAGGGTTTCCCCTTCTGATTACTGAAAACCAGCATCTAAATCTAAACCATAGTATTTGCCCTAGAACTACCAGGTTCAACATCCCGTAACATAAATCCATACAACCATACGCCAAGGAGGTACGTAGTACCATGAATTCCATTTTTGCTCCATACCAATCGTTCTAAAAACTACTTACTACTTATAACGTGCCATTTAAAATCAGAACTCTTAACCCCGCTAAAAAACAATATTTTAAACGTGGCTACTCGGTCTATGGCAACTCGCGAGCCACCGCGCTCCAAGTCGTTCACCTGTGGTCCCGACCATCAACTCCTACAAAGGTGCTCCACCACGTACCCGGTACCCGCGAATGCAGCAATCATGCACCTAGGGTTTTAGGGTTTATTTGTTAACGTCGCCTTTATGTAACACTCATGTGTGCGAGACAGCGAGAGGCCGACTGCATGCGTGCGCCTCTTCTCTTCGTATATGTACTCCACCGTTTGTCTGCTGTCCAAAAAAATTATAATAACTACTAGCAATGTGCCAATGTGTTGCCACACGACCAAAGTAGATTAATACATATTCACCGATCTGATAGAAAAAAAATCTAGTTTTGAAATAGGTATATCACTAAAAATATGTTATGTTTCACTCAAAATATATTCCTTTGGGGTTTTGATGAGATAAGGGAGGCATGTTGTTGGTTTCAAGATTCGAGAATTGGTATATGTCTAATTTCTAGTCTTACTAGCAAGATGCCCGTGCGTTGCATGGAACATCAAAATCTCGTGGGAGAAAAGGATGAACGAGGGAAGGCCTTATCTGCAAATGTGGTGAAGAGTGTGGGTAAATTACCATATTTTCCTTCCTATCCGTCAGATATAAATCGTACGACCTACATTGCAGGATGGCAGGCCCACCATCATCACCAACTCTATTTTTTATCCCTACTCTTATAAAAAGCATTGTCGGTGATGATCGTGTGCCTGCCATCCTGCAATATAGGCCATCCGATCTATATCTGACGGATAGGAAGGAAACTATGGCAATTTTGCAAAAAGATACCCACACCCCTCTCCACATTTGCAAATAAGGTCTTCCCTCGTTCATCCTTTTCCCCCACAAGATAAACTACTCATACAAATGCATCTTGATGTTCTGTGCAACGCATGGCATCTTGCTAGTTGTTGCAAAAAGCCCATGTGTGTGTGAGAGAGAGGTAGAGTGGAGGAGGACGGAGTGCATGTGTGACAAAGACACAAGTAGTGTGTGTGCGATAGGTATCAGCTTAAAATGAGGCGATAGTGTGTGTGTGCATGATCGAGAGGGTGTGTCTCAAGAAGAGAAGAAAAAGCTACATAGATCCAAGGAGCGAGAGAGAGACATGTATGCGATGGTGGAAGCATGAGTGTGCGGGTGTATAAACCTATCTAGAGGCTAGCTAGTCGATAAATGCTTGTGAGAGAAATACGAGTCGGGGTGCGAAAGCGAGAGTTTTGTGTGTGAGAGAGAGAGAGACGGTAGTCGGGAAGGGGGCTGGAAGCAGGAGTTGTGTGTGTGTGTGTCTGTGTGTGTGTGAGAGAGAGAGAGGAGATGGTAGTCGGGGTTGTCTGATCGGTGTCAGTCTGGGATGGAGACGAAAAGGAGACCGCAACAAATGTTGTGTCTACAGGAGAGAGAGAGAGTAATTTTAGTGGTATGAGTCATATGTAGAGACATATAGGGTGTGTGAGAGAATCCCATAGAGAGAAAGACAAATTGAAAGACGAGTGGAGACTGTGTGTGTGGCGGTGAAAAAGAAAGCTTAGGTACCGATTGATACTAGAGAACAGTAGAGACGTGAGAGATAATCAAAACCGTGTAATGTATAATGATAGGGAGAGTGTGACACTTCTCAAGGGAGACGTCAAGAGACCATGTTTGCGAGGATAGGAGAAACATGAAGTGAGCGTGCGGGTGAGCTAGAGAAAAGAGAGTGATGGCTACCAGAAGGAGCATGCATGCGAGAGAGATGGGCGTGAAAGGAGTGAACAAAAAAGGGATTCAAATATTTGAATTCGAGATGATGATACATGTAATCCATACTCGAACCAAAATTGATCTATCAAACATGCATACTCATATGAATTCACGCACATCTATGTTATTTAATATGTAGATATTACTGATCCATACATTTTAGTAGAACATAATTTGGTTAAAAAATTTCGAATTCAACCTTAACATTTCGAGATCGTTGTATTTGTAAATCATATTATACATATAAAGGAGCAGAATTCTTTGTTGTGCTTTTGAAAGTATATATGTAAAAAAATGATGTATATAGAATGTAATTCCAATTGAAAATGGATCCCGCCCGAAAAAATATAGTAGAATACAAACGGGATTCGAATTGAGTTGGCATGGTAAACGTGCACTGTGCAAAATTTGAACGAAGCGGGGAAAGTCGCCATAACCGCCCGAAACCAAAATCTGCGAGATGGAATCACTACTGCATATCCCTGCCACGCAAAGCCTATCTGCTGGATTTCTATAGGTTTCGATAGGGGTAGGTTTGTAATTTCACCCAAACGTGACGTAACCGCCTCTCACCTAGATTCATACATGGTGGGCACCAAAACACAGTGTGCCCTCGGCCAAAATCGACTCCCTCCCCGATTCATATTCATACACGGTGGGCGCCAAAAACAAACTCTCGTCGGCAAATATTCGGTGTATGCGAGATTACCGTCCTATCCCAACCGACTAATGTTGTTGTGATGTAGTAGAAATTTGAAACAGGGGCTAAGTTTGTAAATTTCCTCGCATTTGAGACAAGCGCACCCTGACTACATGGTTCCCCACTTCCTCTCTACCTCCCTTTTCCCCATTTGTACTCCATGGGCGCCAAAACACCCTCTCCACCCCACCCTCCTCCGTCCGCCGCCGTCCGCCACCCCATCCACCGCCGTCCTCCTCCACCATGCCGGCCCTGATACCCCGACGCCGCCGTCCATTACAAGATATCGACCTCTCTCATCCACACCTTCGGACCAGGATCCTTGCGTCCCATCCTCTCGCTTCATCCCCGCCGTCATCCACCTTGCCGGCGCCGCTCCTACGACCGTCTCGTCCACCGCGCCCTGCCGCCACCGTCTACCCTCCTAAATCTGCTTCCACGCCGCCGATAGCCATCGCTACCGCAGCACCGTCAAATTCTCACCAGATGCATACACGGCGCCGCAACAGAGGCGGTACTCTTTTGTATCTGCTCAACTTATTTATCTCAGCAAGAAAATAGATCGCCACTGCTTTACTCTGATTTCTTGTCTTGGTTGCGAAGTTGCCTTTGTCCGGTTTGCACCTTCAGATCCGCCATGGCACGCTCAACACTATACTCCCAATACTTATGGTTTTCCCCTTTTATATTCCACACTAGTTAAATCACAGTAGACTAAATTTCAAAATTGGGTCAGCCGATTTTTCAGAGCTCGCCGGAGTTCGCTGGTGCGATCCAAGGGGCTTGGGTGGTTGCGGGGCCTCGCCGAACGAAGAAAACTCGACGCGGGTGGGGGTGGGGGTGGCGGAGGAACACAAGCGGTGGGGGCCGGTGGTCCGGCCGGCGGCCTGTGCGGTGTTCTGTATGGGAAGAATCACAGACAAGGAAGAAGAAGGGTTAGGAGACGTAGGATCTTCATCCAACCGCCTGAAATGGTCGAGAGACAGCTGGGAGTTGCATTCTTAATGCGCTCTGGTTCATCATGTGTGGGCACTGTGCAACCAACATTTTATTATCCAAAATCTGCTTGCTCTTCTTTACCATGTTCGATAGAGCTGTGACACAAAACGTAGGACCGACTCCAGCAGACTATACCCATACTTCACTGGCCACACCACTAGCCCCACCACACAGGACCTGCACTCCAGCAAAAGGTATACCGATTTCATTTGCCATAGCACCAGCTGTACGACAAAAAAATCCCACTCCAGCAAAAAGTACAGCAAGTCCACCGGCCGAAGACCTATTCCAACTACAGAGACAGCCAATTCCTACAGACTAGAACGCCATTCCATTTATTCCCAGTTTAAAAGACAATGCTTTCAATGTTGTTAGGGACTATGTGCATATATTCCCATCATGGGAAGATTATTGTGAAGACAAACACCATTTTCACATCTTCCTGTCCAACTTACGTGTAAGTGCTATTATTCATGGTTATTACTTTCCTGTTTTCTGCTGATTGAACACATCAATGATTTACATTACATTGTTGTAACTAGGCGAGGGTCAATCTGGATAGTCATGACGAGGAAATCTTGCTTGTGCTTTTCAAGGAAGCATTGCAACAGTATCGGTGTTTCCGGTGAAGTCTCCTGTGCTAAATTTAGAAGACATTGAATGGAAAAACATTGTTATGCACTGGTCTCATTCCCAGGATGAGGTACTATCTATGAAATCACATGACGATTTGAACTTCTACTTTTCCGCATGTGCCTTATGGATCTTGTTTGCAGGAAATCTGCTCGAAGAAGAATTCTGGTTTGAAAAGAACGACATGATATCGCAAATATGTTGCCTGCTACTTTGCTCTTGTTAGTACCTGTTGTCCTGTATCACTGTACTTGCATACATACCTGGTTCATTATGTGACAGCAGTACGCATGATAGCTTGCTTATCAATTGTTCGCTCCAAATTCTTCAGTATCCAATGCCAATGTTTTATTTAGCTCTGCATTGTTCTTGTAAGTACATGATGTCCTTTATCAGTGTACTTATAATGACAGGTAGTTGTTCATATACCATCACTCTGCAGCTTATTTTCCTTTGCCCTCCATTTTCTACACATCAGATCTATATTTACTCTTACCATAAGGTTGGTACTGAAGAAGTTTAGCTGTGCATTGCTCTTGGATGTACCTTCTGCCTGTATCGCTGCACTTACATTTATAGCTACTTGGTTATGTAGCATCAATCTTCATCTTCTCTTAAATATTCTCCATTTTTCATATATTATCACATCTATATTTACTCTTAACAAAATGTAGAATAAAGGCAATGCTTACGGAGAAGATTCTGTGGTAAACTTCTTGAATTGCCCCCCCCCCCCATCAGCATGGACAAGGCCTTTCTAGAGCCTGTCTTCACCAATAATGTAAGTTTGTCCATCTCAAGCCTTCAAACTTTGTTGTATATATTTGGTTAGGCATGACTCCAACAGCTATTTATTTTTGGTGTTTGCATCAAATTGCATGTTTAAAGTTTATTATGTACTCCCTCCGTTCCAAAATAGATGACCCAATTTTGTATTGAAGTTAGTATAAAGTTGGGTCATCTATTTTAGAATGGAGGGAGTAGTTCATAAACAAAAGTTTGTCCTTTCTCAATTTAAGTTTTCAGTTGTACAACCAAGTTCCTTATTCATACCATGTAAATTAAAGTATACAGAGAAAGTGATCTTCTTTTGCACTGCATGTATGCTTCTGTTCTTCATCCGTAATCCAGTGGTGTGGTGAACCTACCCACTACAGCACAATGTCATATTCTGCAATGTCTTAACTATGAACAATGTCATATCATTCTACTACTCCCTCCGTCCGAAAATACTTGTCATTGAAATGGATGTATCTAGATGTATTTTAGTTCTAGACACATCCATTTTGATGACAAGTAATTCCGGACGGAGGGAGTATTATTTAAACCGTCTCTTTATTTGCCAATATGAAATGGGATAAATTGACAGCACACTAACCATTGATACTTATGAGTTCTTGATCTGTAATCCAGTGGTGTCGTGAAGCTGCCAACTCCTTCACAATGTCATTTCCTGCCATGTCTTGACCTGAACAATACCATATTGTGTTAATGCAATTTTAAACTGTGTCACTTTATTCGTCAGTAAGAAATGTGATGAATTATCAGCACTGATACTTTTATGTGCAAAACCTGTCATCTGTCTGCTTGTTTATCTTTCAGAGTTAGGAAGATTTAAGTGTTGAACAAGCGCAGTCTCATCATCTCACTACTAGGGAAAGGGCTATAGATAGGATTGATACTAATGGCTTCTTGCGCTGTAGCTCCCCAGCAGGGCTAACCTTTCCTGAACACTATTGAAGTGCTGTCGGTTTTGTATATTATTTTGTCGGCGTTTTTATTTGCACTGGTGGCGATCTTTGATGCCTAGTGTATGTAATCTGCTGTTTGCTTGTGCTTTATTATCATAGTGGGGAACTTTGATGCCCGGTGGTTGTAATATACTGTAATTTCTTTATTGTATAGTCTAGGTTTTTTCTTATTCACGATGCTGTAGTTATTTTACTATCTTCATAGTAAACCGGCCAAACTGTAAAATTACGGTACATAATCGGGCCGTCATGCAATCACGATGTAGGTTGGGCATGAAACGTGCCGAACAGCTAACGGGCCGGCAGCAGCCCGAAATGAACCCCGGCCCATGATTGTGCGAATCAAATCACGGGCTTTTAACAGGCCAAAATTGTCTCGGTCCTTCTTTGGCCCAATCAGATATCGGCTGCGAGTAGGCCGGATGCAAACCGGGCCGTAGTTAGGCCCAACTATATGACGGGCATTTAACAGGCCGAAATTAATATAGGGCCGAAATGTTAAACGGGTCCTTAAGAGGCCAAAACTAATGTCAGGCCGAATTACTGAGTGGGCCTCTAGCAAGTGGGCCCAAAAGCATAGTGTATAGTTGACGGGCCGAATCTGATATGGGCCATAATTGAGCCCATAGCCTCTTAAAGGGCAGTACCTGATCTAGGCCGTAATTTGGCCCAGAACGTGGTAGGCTTTTAACGGGCCGGATCTCATATGGACCACTATTAGGCTCGGAACATGGCAGGCCATTAATGGACCGGATCAAATATGGGCTGGCATTTGGCCCAAAACATGGCAGCCAGTTAATGGGCCAGCCTACTAGGGCCCTCAAATTCTTGTGGGCCTACAGCTGGGCCGGCACGTTAATGTCGGTAAAATCTCGTGGGCCTTTAGCCGGGCCGACCCATTATGATCCGCAAGAATCTTGTGGGCCTTTACCTGGGCCGGCCCATTATGGCAAACAAAAATCTTGTGGGCCTTTACCTGGGCCGGCCCATTATGGCCCGTGAAATCTTGTGGGCCGTTTGCTGGGCCAGCCCATTATGGCCCGCAAAATCTTGTGGGCCTTTAGCTGGGCCGGCCCATTATGGTCCGCAAAATCTTGTGGGCCTTTAGTTGGGCCGGCCCATTTAAACTTGATGGGTCGGTCCACATGTCAACATATCATAGGCGCGTCTCACCCATTGGATGAGTGACACCTGTGCCAGCGCGGACCTGACACGTGTCTACTCCAGCCAATGATGATATTACACGTGGAAAATCCCCATTGGTCGGGGCTGTTAACGGGTTATCGGATCCAAAACCCGACCCGATAGCTTAACGGCGTTCCGTTACGGTGGATGCCATGTGTTGGTCACCCTTGACGAAAGCACTTCTATGACACACGATTTATCGTCATGGAAGTGGACACTTCCGTGATGATAATTTTGGTAATGTCATGGAACACTTCTACGACAGCACAGGTATGACTATCTTGATTCTGTCATAAATTTGTCATGGATGTACATGCATGACAAAAAACACGACCTACTGTGACAAACACATATCATCACGGAAGTGTATTTTTTTTAGTGCTTGGGTCATGTGTAATCACCACAAATAGCAACAACCCTTAAGGAAAAGCTTTAGGTGAAATCTGACATAAGATAACTCCAACGAAGAAGTTGATTGGTCGAAAAGATCGCTTGAAACAAAGAGAAAATGATGGATTTAAAATACCTCATTCTTGACAACATATGAATCATGAAACATGAAGGAAATTGTCAAGAGTGACATAACACCACCTCAAAAGATAAGTTAGAAATAATTGCACTTCGAGACGCAAGAAGTAAAGATACTTGAACTCCTCCAACAAGAATCTTGATGAACTCTTGAAGAATGAATTAAATCCTGAAGAATCACCATGAGGAACTCCGGTAACAAAAGGATGATGAGATGATATTGAAGGATTAAAAGAATAAGATTAAAGCCTTGCGACGATTTAGATGCAGCTTCGCGTCGAGACAAGCAAGAAAAAACTTGGAACTCCGGAAAAGATGAACAACATAGGACAGAGAGATTATTCATCAGGAACAAACTCCGAAGGAAGGGATTAATCAACTTTATGAAAGAAGAATAAGAATTATGTTATGCTTATCCGCCATCAATTAAATCGATGGGAAGCAATGGATTTACATACTACTTATTTGCATTGGAAAAGATTAAGGGGAGATCTAGCGCAAAACTTGGGAAGGTCTTCCCTGAACCACCGGTAGGATTGGAAAAGAACAAATGAATTGATATGATAATAAGGAAAAGGAATCTTGAACGAACCACCGTAAGAATTTAAAATGAATGAAGAAAGAGAAATCCTCACCGGGAAGAATTAGAAGAACGAATATGCTTGAGGGGATTTAGATACAAGAGAGCGAAGAGATCACGAACAGATTAAAGAATACTTGAACCGAAAGAATATGGAGACGAACGAAGAGGCGTCAATTTAGAATAGTTGGAGAACGAAGTTGAAAACTTAGAACGAAGAAATCTTCTAAAATGATGGCCTCCTGATGATTGAGAGAGAAAGCAACTCCTGAAATGCTTCGGATGGGTATTAAAATAATTCTCACAATCAAAATAATTGTGAGGATGGTATGAAACTAGAACCCTGAATCTTCACGAGAACATGCCAAGATTTAAAGGAACTCTTCTTCGGTCTTCAAGCACAGAATGGCGACATGAAATACCATGAAGAAAATGGAGAGATGCACCAGAACAATGAAGAATAGAGAGGTTGAGCTAAAGGTGAAAAGAATTTGAAAGCGATCTTGGAGAAGGTATCTAACTGATGAGAATTCATTCTTACATCAACTTCGAAAAAGAATTTAAGAATAACTCCATAATAATTTGAAGAGTCAGGTAAGATCCTAGGAAAAGACTTGTGGGTTAGGGCCCACTGAAGAGAAAAATACGGTTGGAAAGGATTGTTGAAGAGATAGATGATACACCGGAATAATTGAAATATTTGCATGAGGTGATAACCTCGAATTAAATCAAACACAAACGAATCTCCTGAGATGTCTTGAGCACTCCGGAAGGATAAACGGGCGAGAGGCGAACGAGCAGGGGAAACACTTGATCGAAGGAAAAGAATATGATCAACCGAAAAACATGAATTGAGTCCACCGGAGAAGAAAAAGAGATGAAGACTGTCGAACAAAACGAGAATTCACCAGTTGAAACAATTGACGAAAGGCTGAAGAGGCTCTGCACGAATGAAATTGATGGTCGAAAGAGACGCAGACTCCGAAAAGAAAAAGGGGTGGGAGGGCGGGAAAAACAAAGGCAACTTGGAAGGGGGAATCGATGAATAACTTGAAGAGAAAGCACCGGTAGAAAGAAAGCAAAGACTTCACACGAGTAGGATGGATACTCGATTATGGACTCCGGCTCTAAGAAAAAGGGGTGGGCGGGTTGGAAAAGAAGAGAACTGAGGACAACATTGAGAAAGAACCGAGGATTGATATCATAAAACAAAGAGGGTCGAATCAACTTGACGAGAAATGCACCGGATGAAAAGAGATGAGAACCAACGATCGGAAAACCAACTACGTGATCCTAAAGAAAAATTTGAAAGGGAAGAGGAGTAATTCAAAACATCTACGTAAAGATTCCTCACCAGAGCAGCGAAGGGGCTGAGGAGTAAAAAGAATTCCTACTCTCCGATATAACTAGACTCCGAAAAGTTTTCTTCTAGACTCAACAACGGTCAAACTACACGATCAATCAAGGGGCTCCTATGGTCGGTCGAGGCTCTGCTACCGACTTGTCACGCCCAATATGCGATACTATTCTAAAGAGACTCGAAGGTCCCACCAAGGATAGAACCGCATATTGATACGCTTTTGCAAGGTGGATATCATTACATCAACATTAAACAATAGATGGGGATACATACAAAAGGCATACAATGCCACACGAATACAACATCATCTTACCTAAGAGCACCATCCGACTACGGATGAAACACAAACAGAAACTCAAACGACATCCACCCTGCTAGCCCAGGCTGCCGACCTAGAACCTATCCCCTGATCGAAAAATAAGCAAAAGAAAAACTCTGAAACAAGCCAACATCGCTCTCGCGTCATGATCATCGCATAACCTGTACTTGCAACTGTTATTGTAGTAATTTGTGAGCCATGAGGACTCAGCAATCCCATTACCATGGGTATCAAGACTACCAATTCTTAATGGGTAAGGAAGGGGTAAAGTGGTGAGGTTGCAGCAGCGACTAAGCATGATATGGTGGCTAACATACTCAAATAAGAGCGTGAAGAGAAGCAATGGAGCGGTCGTGAAGCTAGCAATGATCAAGAAGTGATCCTGAACTCCTACTTACGTCAAACATAACCCAAAACCGTGTTCACTTCCCGGACTCCGCCGAAAAGAGACCATCACGGCTACACACACGGTTGATGCGTTTTAATTCGAATTTGGTGTCAAGTTCTCTACAACCGGATATTAACAAATTCCCATCTGCCACATAACGGCGGGCACGGCTTTTGAAAGTTTATACCCTGTAGGGGTGTTCCAACTTAGCCCATCACAAGCTCTCACGGTCAATGAAGGATATTCCTTCTCCCAAGAAGACCCGATCAGTCTCGGAATCCCGGTTTACAAGACATTTCGACAATGGTAAAACAAGACCAGCAAAGCCTCCCGATGTGCCGACAAATCCCGATAGGAGTCGCACGTATCTCGTTCTCAGGGCACACCAGATGAGACATCCTACGAGTAAAACCAGCCCTCAAGTTTCCCCAAGGTGGCCCCGAAGTCTACTCGGTTCAGACCAACACTCGAAGGAGCACTGGCCCAGGGGGGTTAAATAAAGATGACCCTTGGGCTCCGGAAACCCAAGGGAAAAATGCTTAGGTAGGCAAATGGTAAAACCAAGGTTGGGCCTTGCTGGAGGAGTTTTTCAAAACGAACTGTCAAGGGTGTCCCATAAATCACCCAACCGCGTAAGGAACGCAAAATCAAGGAACATAACACCGGTATGACGGAAACTAGGGCGGCAAGAGTGGATCAAAACACCAGGTAGAATGCCGAGCCTTCCACCCTTTACCAAGTATATAGATGCATTAATTAAATAAGAGATATTGTGATATCCCATCATAATCCTGTCCATCATGGAGCAATCTTCAACTTCACCTACAACTAACAATGCTATAAGAGGAGCTGAGCAAAGCGGTAACATAGCCAAGCAACGGTTTGCTAGGAAGGGTAAAAAGGTTAGAGGCTGACATGGCAATTTGGGAGGCTTGAAGAACAAAGGATAGGTAGCGCAGCAAAGCGATAGAATGAAGCAACTAGCATAGCAATGATAGTAGTGAGATACAAGGTGACAGTCATCTTTCCTGAAATCCCGCTAGGAAGAAGAACGAGTCCATGAAGAAGATGAAGCCACGAAGACGAACCAAGTGTAGACAAACGAATCCTCACGATCACAACAAAACAGGAACTATCGAGAAGAAGCACAACCGGAAAGAAGGAAACAACATGGTAAACACACAACACATAAACATGACATGATGCACAACCAAGCATGATGCATGTCCGGTTTAAAAAGGCATGGCATGGCAAAGTGCAACAAATAATACTACAAGTTAAGTGGAGCTCAATATGCAACGAGTTGCATATTGACGAAAGACCACATTCGAGTTATTTAGTTCGCTCTCATTTAGGTACTCAACAATATTAAATGTTGTTAAACCTGGCAAGAAGTGAAACAAAAGTAAACTAACTATTTAGGCAATTTTAAATGAGGCCGGAAACAACAACCAATAATTCCGGAAAATCCTCATATGCAATTTATGAATTTTCTACTGTTCTGCCCTATACACAATTGTAGAGTTGTTAAACAGTAAAACAAAGTGCACCATGTTAATCTATGCATTTTTTCACCCCATTTACATATAAAGTTTATTTAAAACCAAGCTACGGTTATTTAGTTATGAAATAAATCATTTTAACATGGCATTTATGCAAATTAATGCAAACAGCAAATTAAACATTTTTAACATAGATGAAAGTAGCATATTGTGAAACTAGACAAAATTCTAAGCATTTTACATATATAACATGTTTAAAACCGATGCATGGTTAATTAGTTATTAACAATTAAAAATAGGGGCACTTTCTGTAATTATGCATGCATAGGATATTTAGCAAAATTCGTCCAGCAGGGAAAAACGTGTCATGGGCCGAAACTAGCTGGCCCAATGGAAGGGGAAAAAAGGGGGCGCTGGGGCGTGGCCTCACCATGGGCTTCCGCCTGGTTTGGTGGAGGGTTGAGGCACGGCTAGGCCTCGGCAAAGAAGGAGGCTGGGCCTGGCGCTTGCTAGGCTTGGTCAACGCGAGCAGGCGCGAGACGAGCGACCTGCTCGATGCAGCTGGCGGCGACGGAGATGGAAGCAGGGGTACGATGCAAGGGCAGAGACCAGCGGGCGCGACGCGTGAGGTCTCTGGCGAGGTCAGCAGGGTGAGGACGGCGACGACCGGACGCGGGAGCGGGAGAGGGAGGCGCCTGGGTTCGGATCCGGCAAGGGGAGTCCCGGATTTGAGCTCGGAGCAGCGGCGCAGTGCAACCTGTTCGAGGCAACACAGAGACGGAGAGTTACGGAAGAGGGAAAGAGAAGGATGGCGACGGGAGAGAGCAGGGTTGGGGAGGGCAGCGACCTTGCTGCTGGTGCTTCCGCGAGCTGCTGGAGCTCCAAGGAAGGCATCGGGCACGGCAGATCGAGGCGACGGCGGGCACTGTTTACACAGAACAGAGAGAGGGAGTCGGTTGAGACAGAGAGAGCTTCAGCGAAGAGAACGGGGAAGGGAGCAGGGGATGACCTGGTGGTCGACGTCGCTAGGGCGGCGTGCTCCGGCGAGGGCGCTGGGCGGACGGGGTTTCCTTGATCCAGATCGGATCGAGATCCACAGGGAGGAAGTGTGGGTGGCTGGTTGGGTGGATCGGGCAGGGGAGATCCCGAAGAGGATTTGGCGGCTGGGGGAAATCAAGGAGAAGCTGGAGGCTTGGCTGTGCGGGGCTGGACGATGAGGATCTGGGAGGATCCCAATGAAGAGAGTGGCAGCGCAGGGATGGGATGGATGGGACAAGGTCCCTAGGTTTTAGGGTTAGACTGTTTATATAGGCTGGTGGATTAGGTTGGGGGGTATTCAGTCCGTCCGATCGAAATCGAGTGGTCGAGAAAAAATAGGTAGGGAGTCTAAATAAGAAAACGGAGATGTTTTATAGATGTTTGGAGTTGATCCGGACCCATTGGTAACGACGGAGCGGGTCGGGTTCGGGACAACTTTCGGACGCGCGCGAGGGGTTTGAGTGAAGAGTAGAGGGGGTCAAATAGTCAGACAAGAGGGAATCGAAAACCCGGTTAGACTCGGATCGGTCAACGAACGCAATGGAGAGAAGCGAGGAGCGGCAACTACGAGCGGATGCAAGTTTTAAGAAAACAATGCCGATGCAATGCGCATGATGCTATGAGATGAGATGCATGACATGAACAAAATGCAAAACAAAAGACAAAACCCAACCACGAAGGAAATAATATATCACATAGCCCGAAATGGCAAGAGTTGGAGTTAAAATTATGGAAAGTAACATCTGGGGTGTTACACATGCTTAATAGACAGATGTACTATGTACTAAATACAGGAAGGCATGTCACATTAACAGGTATAATGTATAAGCTAAGCCGAATAGCACATGCAGTTTAGCCAGATTGAAAGAATTACAATCTAGACACCATATGCAACATGCAACCACATATCACGCTGCCAAGTTAGAGCAAGCACCTGCGATGCTAGTGTAGGGGAAATGCGGTAATCAACTACATAGCTACGTTCAGTATCTTCATCTAGCCTTGCTGTTTGTTGAGAATCATGTCGGGAGGCTGACAGTGCATTCTTTAAATGAGGATCTTTACTCACAGTAGTCCACTTGCCTGGCTGCCTCATCATAAGTGACTGATGAGGGATACACAAGAACATTAGGTTTGATGTAAGAACATGGTTAATAGACAGATGTGCTAGTATATACCAAAAACAGAAAGGCATGTCATATTCAAAGGTATAATGTGTAAGCTAAGAAGATGCAATTTAACCAAATTGGAAGCAATACAAGCTAGACATCCGGCTGGAGTGGTGAGCATGATCATCTAGGACCTGAGAGCCTGGTGGGAGGCGGGCTGCTTCGCCACTATCGTGGCTTTTTAGTTGGCTTCCAGGTGATGCTTGCTGTGCTAGGCTTGTCACTGGCTCGGCCAGTGCCCCGACTAGCTATTTGTCTTCTGGTGCTCATGGGATGGTGGTTCATGTAAAAAATAGCTTTCCTTATCTTAATAAAGACCGACTTCGGCCTTTCGAATACAAGCTAGACACCATATGGAACATGCAACCACATATGACACAGTGAAGTTAAAGAAAGCACTTGGGATGGTGGTTCATTGCGAGCGAGGTCATCAACTCAAGAGCTACATTTACCGTCTCCATCTACTAACACTGCACCTTTTATAGCGCTGAAACGTGTCTTTCCTAACCGCATACGAAGCTGGAGCAACTTCTCTCTTTTCTTTTCTGCTTCTCTCAAGGCAGCAGAGTCTGAAATACCCTTGCATACAAACACAATAGTGAGAGTATGGGTGAAGTGTGTGCGGAACTAGTGCACTGTAAAAGTAGCAGATAGCAGGTGGCTGAAAAATAAATGACAGGAGACATATGATAGCTCTACAACATTGCATAGCAAACAAAATTGGATTCTACTTCGTATGATTTTGTAATATATGAGCACAGGAAATGCAGGTACTCCTCCAGCACACCACCACATGTGGTCATATCAAGATAACAGTCGACTGAAAATAAATAGGTCAATCGATTTTTTTATGAACTGTCCGATCTATAAGGAACAGGCAGATGGCCTTCGTCTACCTCTCGCTAGTCACTGTTGACGATCTTTCTCCAACCGCCAGCAACCACCGGCCCAGACCCCTGCCTCTGCCGCCCCGCCCTCCCATTGACCTCACACCACCGCCGTGCTTGGTAGTGCCCCCAGGCCTCCCTTTAATCCCGGCCGACCTCCATATCGGGCGCTAGCAGCTCTAGGGCCCACACGCCCCTAAGTTAAACACCGAGGCGCTGCTTCCCCAGCATAATAAGCAGACTAGCGCCTGTTATGCCAGGGAATGCTTCCGTTAATTGGGAATCAACTAACCAGGGATCGAAATCCAGGGGGGCGACGGACCTCTAGCTAAGATGAAAGAGTATATGATGAGAAACCTTGTGCATCGCGAGTTACTAGGAACATCTATATTAAGAAGAAGCGGGCAACTAGTGTCTTATGTGGGATGAGTACCATGCAAGCAGACACGTAAGATTTGCACGAATAAGGGAAGAGGAGTACCATTTCCGGTTTCCAGTGTGGTCTCCTCCATATGTCGTGGCGATCTTCTTTTTTCTCCCGGGGGAATCAATGTTTTGGAGGATGTTGGATCCTTGGACAAACCCATGGCCAAATTGTTGACTCTGTTTCCGTGGTCGTATATCGACAGAGGGGAAGCAGATCCGAGGCGGCGGAGGACGGCGTAGCTAGAACAACTCCAGTGCGGTGGACGGTGGCGAAGTTGGAGCGGCAGCAGTGAGGCATAGGACGGCGTGGTTGAACTGGCTCGGGTATGGACGGCTCGGCCTCGACTTCAACTACTAGCCGTGGACGGCGTTGCAGTTGAGGTTGCGGTGGACAACGACATCGGGGTATCTGCTCCGGCGTGATGGAGGAGGGCGGCGGTTGACGGGTGGGATGGGGTGGCGGACAGAGGATGCCGGGTTTTCGCTGTTGGTGGGGAGGTAGTTTTTGCACCCACAGAGTACGAATGGGGAATCAGACGGGTGGGGGGGGGGGGGAGGGGGAGCTAAGGGAGAACCATGTTTCAGTCTGGGACGCGCTTGTTTTTTGCTTTTTTGAATAGATGGCACGCCCTTATTTGAAATTTGGGGAAACTACAAACTTTGCCCCCCTCTTAAATTTCATACCTACTGCGGGTCGGGGGTAGGATGGTAATCCCAGGTGTCCCAAATAGTGGGCGGGAGCGATTTCGGCCGTGCGCATGTGTGCTTAGGCGGCCATTGTGTATGAATGTTTTTCGGAGGCGGTTGCGTGGCATCTAGATGAAGCTACAAACCTACCCCAGTTTAGACCTTTAGATGTCGGGCCGGTAGGTTTCACGGGACAGAGTTATTAGACAAGTAATTACCAAACATTGGTCTCACGCGGTTTCGGGCGAGTAGAGGCTCTTTTGGTGCTTCGTTCGAAATTTTGAAACACAAGCATTCACGTTTAGAGTACTCTTGAACTTTGAAGATTGACCTAAATAGACAACGTTAAATTTGACCTTGTATGTTTGAAAACCTCATTAAATTATCCTCTTCTTTTTGAAATTTTGACACTGGAAAATCCTAAACTACGATTATTTTGGAATGGACGAGCTAAATTTGAATCTATTTTGTACACGACTACATATGCTATTATGTACAAAATCAGAGCAAATATTGGTGCCCCCATAATTTAGGTATGATTTACAAATGCCATGATATCAAATTCAAATAATTGAATGGACTTCATGTTGAATTTGATTTTTTCAAACCACCTTAACTGAATTCAAATGTATGCTAGTTCATAGGTAGCTATTTATAATGTTCATTGTGTAACTTTCGTATGTATAATGTGCTTTACACACACAACATGAAGTATACTCACGTTTATATTCGATTACTAAAGCGATGCATTGTCTGGAGTTCAAAATACTAACTATGTGGATCAATTATGTCGAATAGTAACATAGTCCTCAAATTCGATAGAATCTAGATATCCGATGGATCAATGACCGTTCCTTACGCGAATTGCAAATATCATGATCCCATCCTAATATTTGGATACAGTTTAGATCTTTAATAAATGTGTACATCAGTCTTTTACGTGTAGTTTCACTCTCCATCGGTGGTCTCTCACATATGCTCACACACTCTCTCTGGAGGTGTCTTTCTCCAAGACATGCTCTCGATATAACCCTCCCTCTCGTAACCATTTACGACTGTTTTCACTAACCTTTATCACAAGCACTCTTCCTCTCACAAGAATACACACGCACAATTCCCATCGACCCTTTGTATATACATAGACCTACCTACTTGTCTCCTATACGCACATTATCTTTAGGCCTGTCTCTCATGCATTATCTCACACCTCTCTTCCTAATCGGTGAGTATGATTGTAGCAGAGAATTCTGTAGGATGCCCCTTAAAGTTAGGTTGGATGAATAGTAATATCAGAGATAAGGGGTTACCTTAGTCCGAGAACCTAGGGTTACAAATCCTAGCCAGCTTTGTTAGTGGACACAGAGTCCTTCACAATTCTGCTATCTTTGTCTTGTACGACTAGTCATCCATGGGTGTCCCTAAATGCGTCACAGGCCGACCAATGTGGCGCAGGACGGAACCAAACGAAGGGCCTCACCTCGACCCACTGGACCTCACGCGGTTACACACTCTCTGCCGCCACATCTCGTTATCTTCTCACACCCACACATACCAACACAGACACCACAAAAAAATCTCCCGGTGCCTCTATCCCCTCACGCCTTGCATATACACACCCAAGGGAATCTCTCGCCGTGACATCATATTCGTCCCTCTCTCTAGACCACTCTCATTTCTCATGCTATCTCTCCCCCCCCGCCGGCCCCTCTATCCATGCCTCTCTCGAATACATAGTACACACACATACCTCTCTATGCCCTGCCAAATACATCAACTACAAATTCACACATGTTACATCACATACCCCATTGATCTAAAAAGCCCTCTCTTCACGTTTATTTCGCATACAACATTCCTTTTGAATAAAGTGGTGGCCAAAAAATTATTTTAGAATTTCTACACATATACAACATTGCAAAGTTATAAGGAGGAGTATGAACGCTAATTTGCATTGCATGGTGCCCTCAATGATATTAATTCCGCACTATGAATTTATATATTTTAATACTATATATAAAGTCAGTCATAATAAAGAGAAAGAAAGAGCATCTCTCTCTCCATCGCATATCCCTCTCTACACCCCTTTTACATACGACCACAAACTATCTCCAGGTCCTTTAAAAGTAAGCCCCCAGCACATTCACGCATGTTTCATCTGTCTCTCGCGATATATACAGTGACGATCATTGTATTTGAAGCGAAAGCATGACACATACATTGGAGTTCAGAATCCACTCATTACGGTCACCATTTACGTTCTGTGGTTATTATACAATCACGGGCTCACCGTACAACTCTGTATTTGCTCAAGACACGACTAGTTAACCAGTTAAATGCTCCATGTGGCACCTCTAGTGTTGCATCACATTATCTCACTACCAATGGGCCAACCTGTCGGCTTGTATCTACTCTACATCTACACTCTTATAAAAAACAGAGTTGGTGATGATGGTGTGCCTGCCATCCTGCAATATAGGTCGTCCGATTTATATTTTCCGGATAGAAGGAAATTATGGCAATTTTGCAGAAAGGTACCCACACACCTCTCCACAATTGCAAATAAGGCCTTCCCTCATTCATCCTTTTATCTCAAAAGATAAACTAGTCATACAAATGCATCTTGATGTTACGTGAAACCACGCACGCACGAGAGCTGGTGTGGTGATTATACACACACGCACGCATGCACACGAACTGCCTGCACACAACACTCACACGAGCACATACAGCCACACACGCACGCAACACTCACACGTACACACGCAGACACGCACGCACGCAACACTCACACGCACGCATGCATGCACACACTAGTACACCACACGACCAACACACACTCTCACGCTCAAGTGCTCAATCTACACGTGCATGCGTACACATCAGGCCCTGACAGACACATACAAAACCGGGTGATTCCCGCGCACCGGTTGGAGTCTTGTCGCGCCTGCGTAAATTTGTGTTTATCTGACCTTTTCCCTATGCGAACTGACAGGTGGGACCCACAAGGAACGTTGTCAATTTAACTAGTCAACATGGTGCCACACAGACTATTTGGCCGGTCAACAAAGTGCAATCCGATGCTGAACCATGAGCAATGACCGTATAATCACCGGAAAACGTATATAGTGACCGTAATCATCTTATTGTGAAGTTCGGTGACCGTATTACTAAGCCCTCCAAAACTACATCTGTACACGTTCTCGCATGTTACATCTAACAACTGTGCGATGCAACACTACTACTACACTCTAACATAGTAAATCATATGTGTTTTTAGTTTTACTAGACATCATGTTGTTACTTAATTATTTGGTTTGCATACATTAAAATTGCCTTTGAAATGTATGGCCAGCATCATCCACTACGCGGGAAAAATCTCGCCCTTTCCTGTTTAATCGGGTTTGTATCGATGGATCGTGCGAAACAACAAAACTATAGTACTATACAGTATAAGTGACAGTTCACTAGGCCGCCGTGTTGTGTACTCCTTCATCGTAAGAGTGGAGCGCTCACTTTCATAAATCTTCTAGTCCCTTTCGCCGACATGTGGGACATCAAGCTACCGATCCACATGCCATACCGAAATACAGTGCAAAGCAGCCGGGGTGAAGCACCCCAGTCATGGCGCCGGCGTAGTAATGAGCAATGAGGCGTCAAATCACAAAGCTGCACCTTTCCCGTGGTTAAGTTCGAGGGACAAAGTAATAATGCTAAAAAAGAAGTTGGAGGGACGAAGCAACCATCATTTCACTCGTTGCTGAATCCGCTTCTCCCTCATCATCTTCAAGTTAACCATGTGTTGCTTCTGCCGTTGTTCTGCCTCATGTGGGACGCGGATCGGCTTGGTAAAGCACTGACACGTGGGACCGCATGTTAGTAAACCGCCGGGACAACGTCCTCTAAAAAATAAGAAACCTGCCCCGCCATCCGCGTGGCAAAATCACCTCCTTTTTACTAATCTTGATTCTATAAATTTTTAGATCAATATAATGGAGATTTGTGTAGATAGCACACAGGAGCTAAACCAAGTGGAACGGTTCAGGGAATCCACAATGTGTAGCCAAATTTGAAAATAGCTTTTGGCATCATGAAACCATTGTGGATGGTGCCGCCAAAGACAAAAAGTTGGAACCGAAGCTCCCTGATTGATTGATTGAAGGAATAGAAAAATGCAACGTATCTCCTCTTTCTCCCGTGCTTGGACGCATGTAGAGTATAGAGCATAGAGTCTACTCCCGTATCCCTTCTATCACAAATCACAAAGCAGTGAGGCGTCAGATCACAAAGCATGAACGAAGCAACCATCATTTCACTGTTCACTGACTCCGCTTCTCCATCGTCTTCTTCGCGAAACCACCTCACCGCACTAAGCTGGACGAACGACGCTATTGTGTACTAGTAGTACTAGTACTTTTACGCGTCCTTTGGTACAACAAACTTCCTGGATGCAAATAAGGCGCTTCTGTCGGCTTGCAGGCGGCACTTGCAAACGACTTTGTGTGGTCTCCCTCAATGGTGTTCTCCGTCGAATGCACTTCGCCAAACCACAACGTTTGAGATATTGTCGACATCACCGCAATGGGTAAGGTAGTAAAATATAGTTACTACCTCCATTTTTTTTACATAAGGCCAGTATATCAAAATTACAATTTGCAAAACGCCAGTAACACTAATCGAGGAAATATTGATTGGGTTTGCCTCATACTAGCAACCAAGGACATTAATATAGCCTGCATGCATGCAGAAGTGAGAAGGTTGGTTTGCATGACGCTGCATTAATCAAACGATGAGGAGTGAGATGGTTAGATCTTTGGGCTTTGGAGAAAAAAATATGCATTAATTGACACGTCAAATGAGGATTTGTATTGATTAATCCCGCGAAGGAAAACCCTGCCTTTCTTTTTTAACACTAGTACTCCTAGTACATACGTACTTATCATGTTTGGGTCTAGGCCTTGCATTGCCATACTTCGCCACACATTTTTGCCAAGATTGCCTGAAGTTTTCAAAATGAAAAGGAGGTACACTTGCGCATGGCTGTCGCGGTCGCACCACACCCTCACACGGCCGCTCCTGCACGCCGCGGTTGCACCGCACCCTCACACAGTCGCTCCTGCACGCCGCAAACCCAACTAAGGGAACGCACCCTCACTGACACGTGCTATCACATGAGAACAAACTAAACTCAGCCATCCTATCGCTGACACATAATTTTTGTTCATACAGTATGTTTATCCAACTGCATGTTGGGGAGGATCTGTACGGCCCGTGCGGTGGTCTGTTGGGGAAGAAGAAGAGGTGAGGAAGAAGGGTTAGGAGACGTAGGATATTCATCCAACCGCCTGAAATGGTAGACTGACCCAAATGATGAAAGTCAGGTGACTTGCATAACAATATATGTTTTTACACAGCAAAAGATCCATAAAAACAACAACATAAAGAAAAACTATCACTGCTCGCGGAACGAGACGGCCTCATCGTCTTTGGTCGCCGGCGCGAACCAGCCATAGCTGCCGACGTGTGTCTCCGCACCGTGGTTGTCCCCGGCCACCAGCTACTCGTTCACGCGGAGCGTGCGGGCGCTCTGCACAGACGAGAGCACCTCCACGTTCAAGTCGAGGACATCTGGTTCCGCCTGCAGGAGGGCCCCGATGGCAGCGGCATCCGCGCGCTCCGCGTCGAGTTGAGCCTCCGCCACCTGGTTCAAGTGAAGGATGTCCGGTTCCGCCTGCAGGAGGGCCTCGATGACAGTGGTATCCACGCGCTCCACCTCGAGTTGTGCCTCTGCCGCCCGGTTTAAGTTCAGGACGTCCGGTTCCGCCTGCAGGAGGGCCTCGACGGCAGCGGCACCCACGCGCTCTGCCTCAAGTTGATCCTCCGCCGCCTGGTTTACATCCACGACATCCAGTTCCGCCTGCAGGAGAGCCTCGATGGCAGCGGCATGCGCGTGCTCTACCTCGAGTTGAGGCTCTTCCTCCCGGTCCTCCTTTAGTATCACCAGGTTGAACCACTGGTCCGCCTGCACCATGGGGGACTCAGACGCCAACACGAAGTCGACGTTCATCGTCTCATACCCATCGGGGGCCTTCTGCAATGTGACCTCCCCCATGAACATTGGATCGACTTCGTCCTCCTCGTAGATTGGATCCAGAGAACTCGGGGATTGGCCCGCTACAAAGCGAGCTTGGGAACGTAGGTCTGTGGCGCCAACCGCCGCCGTGATTTCTGCGTGGCGCTCCGCCGTCAGCATCTTGTAGTACGTGATCTTGCGGCACACCATGGCTTTCCGGTGAACTAGGGGACGCTTGATGCGGGCTAGGGGATCAAAAGGTGGAGGAATGGGCTGGAGATTAGGTGTGGTTTTGCGGCAGTGGCTGGCGTAGGCCGAGCAGCGAAGGTTCTGGTGTGAATAGTCATTCCGGTGATGACCGGTCAATCGATTTTGACTATACATCGCTCTTGTCGCGTTCGCGTTGCACCCCGACACGCTGGACCCTCCACATCGCTCACCGGATGGAATGCGCTTCGTCTTGCATTTTCACTCGCTTGTGGGACCACAGTTGAGAGCAAACTGACGTCCCTCCGCCTCCCCTACCCGGGTCATTTATACTACCACTCCCTTCGTTTTATGCGAAGTAAATAAAAACAGAGGGAGTATACTATGGATGAGGATCCCCTGACGTGGCCGAACCCATTGAGTAACTGACATGTGGGCCCTAGCAAGCATGGAGTCCGCCAGTAAGTAAGCGAAAGGGAGGGTAAGGCAGGGATACCTACGTCAGAGGATCCACTTCCACTACTACTCCCTCCTTCCATTTACTATACAGGGCCTAACGTGGTTTTCGATGCTAACTTTGACCAAATGTTAGAGTAATAATATATGACATGCAACTTACACAAAGCATACGGTCAAATTCGTATATGAAAGGAGCTTCCAATGATATAATTTTCACATTATACATCTCATGTACTATTAATCTTGTCAATAGTCAAATGCGGTTTTGAAAAACGCATTAGAGCATGGTTAATAATATAGCCAGCTGATGGCTATAAGGAACTGCCATGTCCTCTATAGCCATCATCTATATGCACTCATACAGTAGTGTGGGCTATAAGGTTGGCTATTTCCTGCAAAAAAATATAAGGTTGGCTATTGTATTAGTACTTTTTTCCATCTCCTCTCTATCTCTTTCTTCATATTTATTGTATTTAACTAGGAATGCTTATATAGATAGGCTCTTGCATGAGAGCTCACTCCCCTTACTTTTTAACATCTCTCTCCTCCACATAGGCCCTATATAAATGGAAGGAGGGAGTACTACTATGAGCAGTGCATAGTCTAGTACAGATATTGTCAGTACTCCACTAGTACTATTGGACAGGGAGCATAAAAAAGGTTACTATTGGACTGGCTATGCGTGGCGAAATCCTAGTAGGAAGAGCATGCGCGAGAACAAGCACATTCACGTGGTTGAAAAAAAATTGGAAACCATCTCGAGTACAAATCTAGGAGTACGTACGAATCTATCAATATTGATTGGGCGTTGTTGAATGTTGTTACTTTTTTCTGTAAGTTTGATCAAAGTAGAGATACTTTGACTACACATAAAACTTATATGTAAACTAGAAAGGATCGGACGGAGTATATTGTACGTTCAAAAATGAAACGAACATTGAATACCCTTTATATATGATTTGCGGATGCTATGATCACCAGTTCAAAATTTTGAATCCTCCTTAGGTATCACACATGCCACCACTCGTTCTCTCTCGATTTCATCTCGGGGTACGAAGATTGATTGAAAGAGGACTAGGGTGGGGACAACACGTTCGTTTCGCTTATGAACGTACAATATACTCCCTCTGATCCCCACAGACCCCCCACAGGTCATTTCTATCATAGAAACAGACCAAACCTTTATCTCCTTGCACGACACGCAATTGATCTCTCAACATCAATTGATCTCGTCAACATGTGTTGGGGCATGAACCGAATGGGATGTCAAAACTAAGATGTGAAGCAACACGTAGTGGAGGCAAGGTGAAACTTTCACCGAACCGTTTTTTTTTATGCATGTCGGACAAATTACAACACTGGAAATACAAGCATGGTCTAGGCCCACATGCGAATGATACTCGACAGAATGTTCAAATGAGGCATGCGGGAGGATGGACTCGACCGGAGGGTGTCATGATCGATGGAGAAGAGGGTTGGAGAGGAATGAGAAATAAGCAAACACCACATGATTATACTTGAACGACTCAAATAAACAATAAGTTGTATCACTTGGCCTACATAGTGAAAGGCCTAATGCGCAACTCGGAGCACTAACGCTCGAATATGGTCGAGAAAACAGGGTAACCGACATGTGGGGCACACCTGTCGGGACAATGTAGAGCAGACTAGTCCAATGGAAGAGCTAGCCCACGACCTCCTCGCCACTGGCAACCGTTCTTGTGGGTTGGGGGGTCAGCAACGTGGCACAGCTCCGGCACCGCCTCTGGACACGACGACCGCGGTGAGCGACACGCTCTTCGCCGATGGACATGGTCAGTTTTAGTGTGCCGAGGGTGGCATTAGCGCTGTGGCACGACCAGCAGATCAAGGGTATGTTTGGTTTGTGCCCAAGGTTTCCCCATCAAAGCATTGGCTAGCCAAAATTTTGGTTGAGGTTTTGGTTGCCCATGATTTGGCCGACATTGGCAAGAAAAATGAAGTAGAGTTGGCTAGAGTTCAATGGCATTGCAAAAAAAATGGCAACCATCCAAACAAAGACCAATCTTTGGGTCATGACCAAAATTTTGGTAAGGTGCACTTTGGCCACAATCCAAACACACCCCAACACCCGGCTCGTATAGGATTCACGGGGCGTCGCGACACGTCTGCGGAGTGGTGTAACACGGACAACTGCATCCCTAGGGCCTGAGATCATGCCGGGTCGTCTTGCTTTTTCAATGACATGCGGGGATTGCATGTGAGCAAAGAGCATCTCCATCGTTGCCACGACCGCAGCTAACTAACCTGGCACACCAAAAACCCTCGTCCCTCGCGTCATTGCGCGGTGTGTTCCTAGCCGGCGCCAGCTGCCCACATTCATGTCGTCCGTCCATATGTCGTCGTTAAGAGGCTTGGTTCCTGAGGAACCAACTCCGGCGACTTAATTACGCACCCGGACGCTTGGCCTCACCAGAATGCGCTACGTAAAGCGGCAACTCCCAGCTAACCTCCACACCATAGCACATCGTCCTCCTACCTGGCACCACATCCTCCATGACCGCGAGCGCGAATGCTCTATGGGAGAGCTTGTCTTCGGGGATGAAGCTCGAGGTCGCCGCCCTCGCTCAAGTCGCCTCTCGCGACACAATAGCGGCGTAGCCTGACGCGGACGCGACCGCATAGGCGGTGGCCACGCTGCTGGCCGACGACGGGAGCACCGTCAGCCACACGTCCTACTTGCCGTCGTCCAACGTCCGGCACCGCCTAGATCGGGGACTCCTCCGAGGATGAGTAGGGCATGGGAGGCTGCAGGGCATGGTGTGCCAATTGGCTAGTCTATATCCCGTGTTCTACTCTTCCTCGCCGGAGACCGCACCTTCACTTCACGGGTCTTGAACCCCGCCCCCGTACATAGAGATCGCAGATGGAGGACGTCGGTCGCCGCCATAGAATAGGTTTATGGTCGGGTTTCTTTTATTTTTCTGTCCTATAAAAGTTTGAAATGTAAAGAAAATCTGCCATGTTTGCATTAATCTCGGCCGGTGTATATGAACTTTCACAATAATATAGTATACTGTAGGAGTACTAGCAAGATGCCCGTGCGTTGCACGGAACATCAAGATCTTGTGGGAGAAAAGGATGAACGAGGGAAGGCCTTATCTGGAATTGTGGAGAGGAGTGCGGGTAAATTGTCATAGGTTCCTTCCTATCCGTTAGATATAGATCGAACGGCCTATATTGCAGGATGACAGGCACACCATCATCACCAACTCTACTTTTTTATTGAACGAGAGAAAGCTAACATGCGGAGTAAATAAATACATAGGGTCTATACATACACAATTTATCTTAGGCACTCCGATAGTATATCCACTACACATTCACGTATTTCACATCTTTCTACATCTACGGGAACCTATGAAAGGGTTAACGTAAATTGCCTCTCTCTCTCCTCCCCTGATTTTGATGGTGGTGCCCTCCCAATCTACAATCAATATCTCACACGTTTCACATTACGTTAATTACATAACTCGGATTACGTAGGTGTAGCATTACTCGTCCTAAAAAACCCAAATAAGCCAGCCTCCGAGCATACCGCGCGGGAAAAGACCCGGCCGCGCCGTTTTAGTCGGGATTACCGGATTACTAGTAGTAGTATCGATGGATTGCGCGAAGCACCAAGTTTTTTTTGAGGGGGCGAAGCACCTAGTTTAAAAGGAAAAAAAGGCGGTACACTCAAAGCACACCTGTCACGGTCGCATTGCACCCCACACACGTTCGGTCCTACACACGACTCATGCATACGGAACACGGTTCGGCTTGCCTCTTCACTGACATGTGGGACTGCACTTGGAGAAACCGACCATGCGCCAAACTCACCCCGCCAACTACGCGAAATTCCTCCCCCCCAAAAAAAATTCCCCCAAATCCTAAATTCAACTACCATTCGGCCAACTAGCCAATAATATTTCCCAAACCCCCTCCCCCCATCCCCTCCACTCCATTCGCTCCGCCACAGCCGCCCTACCCGCCGCGCCGATACGTCAGCACCGATACATGGTTACAATGCATGTGTTTGCTGTGACAGGAATCCACTGTCATACGCAATACTTAGCAAGATATGTTACATTGGACACTTATGTTTCCTTGCCAAGGACAAGCCGCATCCTAGAAAATACCGAAGACATGTGTTCAATGCAAAGCATGAAAACCGTGATGCGCCAAAGAGGCTCACCGCCGATGACCTGCAAGTGGAATTAGAGAAGGTCAGGCATATTACACCAGGAAACCATCCTAGTAATGGTAGCAGGAAAAGGAAGTGTGGCAGGGCAGAAGAGAGATTATTGTTTATCCACAGGTCCACTTTGTGGGACTTGGAGTATTGGATAGATTTGGATCTGCGGCATTCTCTTGATGTGATGCACATCGAGAAAAATAAATGTGATAGTATTATCGGCACACTTATTAATATTGAAGGCAAGATGAGAGATACCTTAAAATCTAGGATTGATTTGACACACCTGGGTATCAAACAGGATTTGCAGGTGCAAGATGAAGGTAAACCACGGGATATGGCACCAGCTGTGTACGTCTTAGACAAGGTAAAAAGAAAAGAATTCTGCGAGGTCATGTCACGTGTGAGATTCCCACATGGATTTGCTTACTACCCTGAAAGGAGAGTCACTAGGTACAAGGGTTGAAAACTCATGACTGCCATGTCCTACTTCAAAGGGTTTTACCTGTTATCCTTAGAGGATTGGGTGCCCTGAATTATATAGAGCAGTTGTAGAGTTGGGACAATTCTTCAGGGAACTCTGCAGTAGAAATATCAGGATATATGCTTTGGAGCGTCTTAGAGACAAGATACCAACTATCCTATGCAACCTTGAGAAGATATATCCTCCAGCCTTCTTTGATGCGATGGTGCATTTGGCTGTTCATCTACCTGACGAGGCACTACTTAGAGGTCCAGTACAATATGGCTGGATGTACCCTATTGAAAGGCGGCTAGGCACTTTCAACGGCTATGTTAGGAACAGAGTTAGACCCGAGGGTTCCATTGCAGAGGCCTACATTGCTACAGAAGCGTTGACATTTTGCTCAAAATACGTTGAAACAGCTGATCAGTTTAGCAAAGAGGTGGGTGAAGACAATCCCGGGCTTAATGTTTTCGATTATTCTGGTCGAGTTACAGGGAAGAGTCAACAAGAGGAGAAACCTAAAGATTGGGACAAAATGGTTTGGTATGTGTTGAATAAATGTCCTGAGATACTACCTTATATCAAGTAAGTGCTAAGTACTATAGCTTATATATTGTAATCTACTAAACTTGCAGCACGTTCTTATATATTTAGATGTTTGACGCGATCACTATGTTGTGCAACATCTACAAAAAGGAGTTACTGCTGCACAATTCAAGAAACATTAACAAACTGGTTATGGCAAGATTTGTGAAATGATTCAAGAGCCATGTAAGCTTTTGAATTGTACTGTTAGTTTTTTTAATATATTGAGTACATAAGATGATTAGCTTGTCTATTTTCTAACTGTAGGTTAAGAAGATGCGGGAGGATGGGCAGGCAGTTGATGATGCCCTTTACTCACTAGCAAAGGGTCCTGATACTCGGGAAAGACATTATGAATCTTGCGTTGTTGGAGATGTGCGCTACAACACCCTTGCACGCAACAAAGGCAGGAAGACACAAAACAGTGCCATCATGAGCACGGATACGTATGACAAAGAGACGACTGAAATGTATGATAACATAACAGACATTGTTCAGTTGCATTATATCTCCAGTTTCGAGGATCATCGGTGTGTGGTTCTGGTGTGCTGTCGTTGGTATAACTTGTTTTCCAGGATCGCAAAACCCAGAGCTGATGATTATTTCAAATCCATCAATATCAAGACGGCGTACTATACCAACGAGCCTTTTATTTTGGCAAATCAAGCAACACGGATATTTTTCTTGGAAGACACTTTTGCACGTAGCGATGACTGGAGAGTATTGCAAACGTTTGAGCAGAGGAATTCGTTTAATGAACTTGCACAACAAGATGATGCTTACACTGCTCCTGATGTACAAGATAACAAGATGTTCCTAATATCTTTGAGAACCATCACGTCAATGACACCGGCAAAAAGATTGCCTGTCGTGCTGTGGACATACAAGAGTTGATCGAGAATAAGCCAACGTTTGAGGACATTGAGGATGAAGAAGAAGATTACACCATGGGTAATTACGATTCAGACTGATACACATGGCGAAGATGTTGACGCTGCTGTTGAGGATGATGATTAGATTGCTTTTGTCGTATTTGCCTGTCAGAAGACGTTTTTTTATCTACTATGTGAAATTGTGTTTGCTATGACAACTGAAACCTGATGAACGTGTTGTTTAGTATTTTGCTGTGAGAACATCACTTGTTATGCATGCTGATTTGTGTTTGGTGATTGTATGACAACTAAAACATGATGACATTGTTGTTTATTTATACTCATATTTGGCTGTGAAACTTGAATTTGATGACATAGTTTGCTGTTGGATTGCAATTTGCTCGACGTCTTCGAATTAGAACAAAACTGACCTGACAGGGCCTCTACTAATTTATTTATTTATTACCAAAAGGGCCTCTGCTATTTATTTATTTATGAGCGAAAGGGGATACCCCCTCATTTTCGTTAATAGAAATCATTAGATGTTCACAACACTACGCCCAGCCTGCTACACATGTTTCATTCATTACTAGTTTCAGCAAAGTGCTCATGTCATAGCCACTGAATACATCACGAGTGCTACATACACTGCAAATAAAGAGACAATCATCCTACAGAGCTCATTGATTTTGCCCATTATCTTCACAAGCTCTTTCATCTCCTCATTGCTGTCAAGGTCGTTCAGCAGCTATTGCTTGGCCATGATCAGAGGAACTACATCTTTAACCTTCTGCTCTGCATCTTCCTCTTCTGTCGTTCTTCAGTTACTTGTCCAACACCCAACCTGCTGGTATTGGGATTCCTTGGCTAACCAAATAATCAGCGTAGTTGTTCCCCCACATCAGCAACTTCCCGGAAATACAAATCACACAAATCTTCCCTTTTCTGCACAAATCAAATTGGAAGATCATCAACCAAACTATTAAAAAAACAGCAACTGAAAGCAGCAGAACAACACTTAAACATATTATTACCACATGATTCGCGCATGATATTTGCAATTCGCGTAAGGAACAATCATTGATCCATCAGAAACCTATATTCTATCAAATTTGAGCATGTCTATGTTATTATTCGACATATTGATCCATAGCGTCAGTATTTTGAACTCCAGACAATGCATCGCTTTAGCAATTCGAATATAAACATGAGTATAGTTCATGTTGTGTGTGTAAGGAACATTATACATTACATGGTGAACATTATAAATAGCATGCTATGAACTAGCATACATTTGAATTCAGCTTTATGTGGTTTAAAAAATTCGAATTCAACAAGAATCCATTTAATTATTTGAATTCGAGATCATGGCATTTGTAAATCATACCTAAATTATGGGGGCACCAATCTTTGCTTTGCTTTTGTACATAATAGCATATATAGTCGTGTAGAAAATAGATTCAAATTTACCTCCTCCGTTCGAAAATAATCGTAGTTATAGGATTTTCAAGTGTCAAAATTCCAAAAAGAAGCGTATAATTTAATGAGGTTTTCAAACATACAAGGTCAAATTTAACGTTGTCTATTTAGGTCAATCCTCAAAGTTCAAGAGTTCTCTAAACGTGAATGCTTCTATTTCAAAATTTCGAACGAAGCGCCAAAGAGCCTCTACTCATCCGAAACCGCGTGAGAAAAATGTTTGGTAGAAGGAAATTACTTTTCTAACTCTGACCCATGAAGCCTACCGGCCCGACGTCTATAGGTCTAAACCGGGGTAGATTTGTAACTTCATCTAGACGCCATGCAACCGCCTCCAAAAAACATTCATACACTATGGACACCTAAACACACATTCGCTCGGCCGAAATCGCTCCCTCCTACTATTTGGGACACCTGAGATTACTGTCCTACCCCTGACCTGAAGTAGGTTCGAAATTTAAGAGGGGGGCAAAGTTTGTACTTTCCCCAAATTTCAAACAAGCGCGTCCCAAACTGAAACATGGTTCCCCCTTACCTCCCCCGGCCCCCCGTCTGATTCCCCATTCGTACTCTTTGCGCGCCAAAACGACCTCTCCACCAACCGCGAAACCCCGGCATCCTCCATCTGCCACCCCATCCCACCCATCAACCGCCGCCCTCCTCCATCACGCCGGAGCATATACCCCGACATCATTGTACATCGCAACCACAACCACAACGCCCTCCACGGCTAGTAGTTGAAGTTGAGGCGAAGATGCCTCCAAGACGGCAACGTGCACTGTACCCGAGCCAGTTCAAGCACGCCGTCCTACGCCTCACCGCTCCGCTCCAATGTCGCCACTGTCCACCGCATCGGAGTTGTTCCCGCTATGCCTTCCTTCATCGCCTCAGATCTGCTTCCCCTCTACTGACAGACGGCCACTACTACACAATCAATAATTTGTCCATGGGAACGTCGTCGTGATATCAGGAGGACACAACAATGGCAACTGGAACTGGTACTCCTCTTCCCTTATTCGTGCAAATCTTACATGTCTGCTTGCACGGTATTCATCCCAAAGAATACACTAGTTGACCGCTTCTTCCTACACCTTCTTCCTGATACTATATGTTCCTAGTAACTCGCGGTGCACAAGGTTTCTCCTCATATACTATTTCACCTTAGCTACAGGTCCGTCACCCCCTGGATTTCAATTCCTAGTCAGTTGGTTCGCAATTAAAGGAAGCATTCCCGGTGTAACAGGCGCTAGTCCGCCTATTACACCGGGGAAGCATCATCTCGATGGTTATCTTAGGGGTGTGTGGGACCTAGGAGCTGCTGGCACCCGATCTGGAGGTCGCACGGGTTTAAAGGGATGGCCCGGGGGCGCTTCCAAGCACGACAGTGGTGTGAGGTCGAGGGGAGGGCGGGGCAGCGGAGGCAGGGATCTAGGCCGGTGGTCACTGGCGGTTCGAGAAAGATCGTCAACAGTGACTGGCGGGAGGTAAACGAAGGCCATCTGCCTGTTCCTTGTAGATTGGACGGTTCATAAAAAAATTGACTGACCTATTTATTTTCAGTCGACTGCTATTTTGATAGGACCAATTGTGGTGGTGTGATGGAGAATTACTTGCATTTCCCAGCCAGCCCTGTGCTCATATACTAGAAATTCATACGGAGTAGAATCTAATTTTGTTTGCCATGCAATGCTATAGAGCTATCATATGTCTCCTTTCATTTATTTTTCAGCCACCTGCTATCTGCTGCTTTTACAGTGCACTAGTTCTGCACACACTTCACCCATACTCTCACATTGTTTTTTTATGCATGGTCATTTAGCATCTGCCAACCGGTTGATAGAAGCACAAAATAAAAGAGATAAGTTGCTCCAGCTTTCTTCGTGCTTAGGCAAGACATGTTTGAGCACTATAAAGGGTGTAGTGTCAGCAGATGGAGATGGTAAACGTAGCTCCGGAGTTGATGATGTCGCTCTCCATGAACCACCATCCCAGGTGCTTGCTTTAACTTCGCGGTGTCATATGTAGTTGTATGTTGCATATGGTGTCTAGATTGTATTCGAAAGGTCAAAGTCGGTCTTTATTAAGATAAGGAAAGATATTTTTTACATGAACCATCATCCCGGGAGCACCAGAAGTCAAATATCTAGTCAAGGCACTGGACGAGCCAGTGACAAACCCAGCACAGACATGCATCACATGCAAGCCAACTTAAAAGTCACGATGGTGGCCAAGCAGCCCGCCTCCCACCAGGCTCCCAGGTCCTCGATGATCATGCTCACCACTCCAGCCGGGTGTCCAGCTTGTATGGCTTCCAATTTGGTTAAATTGCATTTGCTTAGCTTACACATCATACCTTTGAATATGACATGCCTTCCTATTTTTGGTACATACTACTACATCTGTCTATTAACCATGTTCTTACATCAAACTAATGTTCTTGTGTATCCCTCAAGAATCACTTCTGATGAGACAGTCAGGCTCGTGGACTGCTGCAAGAAAAGATCCTCTTTTAAAGCATGCAGTGTCAACCTCCCAACATGATTCTCAGGAAACAACAATGCTAGATGAAGGTAGTCAATTTAGCTCTGTAGTTGATGACCGTGTTTCCCCTACACCACCATCGCAGGTGCTTGCTCTAACTTGGCAGCGTGATATGTGGTTGCATGTTGCATAGTGTCTAGATTGTTATTCTTCTAATCTGGTTAAATTTCATGTGATATTCTACTTAGCTTATACATTATACCTGTTAATGTGACATGCCTTCCTATTTTGGTACATAGTACATCTGTCTATTAAGCATGTCCTTACATAAATGTACTATTTTTTTGTATCCTGCATCAATCAATTATGATGAGACACCTTTAGTATATGTAGAGTGATATTGGCTGCATCTTTCATATGATTTATAGCATGCACTGCTTCTAACTTGTTGAAACATCATTTATGATGGGAGGCTTTTAACTTGGCAGTCATATTGGTTACATCTTTCGTGTGTTGTCTAGCTTGGATTGCTACTAATTTGTTGAAATGGCTTCTACGTACTTTACACAAATAGTTGTGGATACTCCATGTCGTCCTATTTTTCATACATATTCCAACCTCGTATCATGAGTTTGCCTTACACCAAAGTAGTGATTGTCAGTATCATGCATGAATGAGTTCTGAAGAGTGAATTTTATTCCTTTTACTTGTCGGTTTTACTTGACAATGCAAAATCAATAAAGCGGAAGGAAATTAACAAGGCAGTGGATAAAGGTGCTCCTTCCAAAGAACTGAAATAGAGGGCCTCTACAGAATCTACTCCACCACCCCCATGAAGATTTGCAAGACAACACATGCATAGACACTCAACGTAGCTGTGTTGATGATGAGCACATCTCCCCTAGTCCACCATCACAGGTGCTCCCTCTAACTTGGCACTGTTATATGTGGTTGCATGTTATGTATGATTTCTAGCTTGTATTGCTTCTAATTTTGTTGAATTCTATCTGCTTACTTTACACATTATACTTGTGAATAAGACACGAGTTCCTGTTTCTAGAACATACAATATCTATCTACCACACCATGTTCTTACATCAAAGTACTACTGTTGTGTAACCTACAACAATCACTTATCATAAGACACGTTTAACTTGGGAGTGTGATATAGGTTACATCTTGCATTCTTTTCTAGCTTGTACTACTTCTAATTTGATGAAATGGTACTTATGACGAGACAGTTTTAATTGGGTAGAGTTATATTTGTTGCATCTTTCATATGGTGTCTAGCTTTCATTGCTTCTAATTTGTTGAAATGCATTGGGCTTAGGTTACATATCATAGCTTTGACTATGCAATGTTGTCCTTTTTTCTAACACATTCAACCGTCCTATCATGCGATCGCCTTACATTAAAGTAGTGCTCGTCAGCATCCTGCATCAATGAGTTCTGAAAAGTGAATTTTTATTCATTTTTCTTGTGGGTTTGACTTGACAATGCAATAAAATTAAGAAAGAGGAAGGAAAAAAATTAAGGCGGGGACTGATGGTGGTCTTCCAGCGAAACCAGCATCCCAGTTGCTTTCTCTAGCTTGGCGGTGTGATATTGTCTTGCATGTTGCATACGGTGTCTAGATTGTATTGCTTGTAATTTGATTAAATTACTTCTGCTTAGTTTACACATCATAGCTGTGAATATGCAATGATGTGAATATTCAACGGCTCTAATGACGAGAAACCATTAACTTGGTAGTGTGATGTAGTTTGCATCTTCCACATGATTTATTTTTTATACTCCTTCACATTTGTTAAAATGCCCATTATGATGAGATACGGCTCACTTGGCAGAGCGATATTTGTAGCATCTTTCATATGGTGTCTACCTTCCATTGCATTGCTTCTAATTTATTGAAATGCCTTCTGCTTAGTTAACACATCATAGTTCTGATGATCTCGTGCCGTCCTGTTTTTCGTATATATTACATCCTCCTATCATGTGGTTGTCTAACATCAAAGTTTAGTTCTGCTTTATCACACATCAATTTGTTCTGAAGAACTAAATTTTTGTTCCTTTTTCTTTTCGGCTTGACTTGACATGGCACAGAGAAAGAGGAAGGAAGACAGAATGGCAGGGGATGGTGTTAGTACTCATGACACACGGAAACAGAAGCGGTAGAATTATGCTGATTCTACTAGTACTAATGGTGCAATAGAAGGTTAAAGTCCACCAAAAAATATACAAACGCAGTATCCTGTGCTACACCAGCTGCAAAACAATCCAAACAGAAACTAATAGCTTCCACCAAACAAGCAGTGACAGCCCTAGTTGTTGCAACACCTTCGACAGTACCACCAACTGCATGAGTTACTCGTTTGTCAACTCAGCTAGCAGCGCATTCCCAAGATCCCTTGCCACCTGACACTACTGCCGAAGCACTCTTGACACAAGACCAGTTGGGAAGATCAGATGAACCTTGTGAGCTTCAACAGCGAGAAGGAAGTGGATGGAGTCAACTTACAGTTGAATGCTTCTTTATATGTAGTCGCACGGTTTGATGTACACTAACACTTCCTATGTTCGTTGTTGGACTAGCACCTAGGCTGAAGAAAAAACATACATCAGGGATAATGCTCAATAGGTTAACTAAATCTAGAGGAGGAAGAATGGAGATCCATTTTGAGGCAGGTTTAAAAAGGCCACATGATGCTACAAAGTCAGCCAAGTTAGTATCAGAGGCAGCGGTTGTCGTTAGGTGTCATGCACGTATCCTCCCAACATGGATTCAATACAGGAATGACAAAAACGAAACCCAATTCAACACCTTCCTCGACCATTTGTCTATAAGTATGGTTATGTATGGAAATTAGTAATATCGTCTTGGTCTGTCTCATACTTTCTAGGTTGCTGGTAATGAGACTCCCTAAGTTTCAATAGATGAGGTTCAAGTTGGATATGCAAGATGATGCAACCAGACAAGCATGCACCCATGTTTCCAAGTCTGCTCCGCGACAGTATCGGTATAACTTGAAGAAAACTCACTTTGAAGGCAAGGCTAACAGTGAACTTTCCCAAACATCTCCAGAGGAAAATATATCGGATGAAGACTTGAGAGGCCTCGTTAAACACTTGTCTAATCCAAAGTATCAAGTGCGTTATATATATATATATATATATATATATATATATATATATATATATATATATATATATCTGTGTGTGTGTGTGTTTGTGTGTGGGTGTGTGTGTGATCAGATCATATGTTGAACTCCGATTTACGAATGTGCCTCACAAATCTATCTTCTTCTAGGTGAACTGTTCAAAGAACAAGGGCAACCGTACGAGAGTGAAATTCCAACAGACGACAGGATCTCGTAGCGATATTGCACACTGCGAGGCTCTTGTAATTAGCTGTCATTTCACTCTTTTCATTGTCCCATATTATGAGATATATATATTCACTTGTTCCAAATGCAGAGGAAAGCCTGCAAGTACCAAAAAGTACCTAAACCAACTGTTGTGGAAATCTTCAAGGACTGTCACACCAGCAAGATGAAGGGCATGACTACACCAGTCAAAGCCGCTGTTGTAAGTCCGTAATCCTCATGCCTTTTAACTACTACTTACTCTTACTTGTGCATTGAACTCCACGGTTTGTAGCCAATGTCTATTACTCTTTTCAATTTTAACACAATTGTCTTAGCGTATCATTGCTCCTTACAAAGTTTAAAAGAGAGGAGTGATGTTCCTTTGATCTTGATATGTAATCTAGTTCCGTGCTGGACTTGTCTACACAACATTAGAATTGCGTGTTTGTCTATTCTCAGTTCTTTTGTGATATGAATGATGTCATACTATGCTCGCCGTATTATAAACTTTGTCTCTTTTTATCCTTAGCTGACAATACAAGGTGAAGAAATAGACAATGCATTAGCCATGGTACATGGTCATATGTTTGGAACCTGGTTTTATTATGTACTTTGTAGTAAAATACAATTAATATTTTACATGTGTTCACCATATTAAGTTTTGTATATAGACCAAAGCTATTTTGTTTGGTTTTCCTGCCTGCTTAATATCTTCTGTTCTGGTACTACTAATGTAAAAACTCAACTTTTCAGCAAGCTATGGAAAAAGGTGGAACCGCCACCTTTTGAAGGTGACGAGGCAACTATAACCGCAATGTCACCTCTTGCTACAGTGGATCAATACATGTCCACTAATAGTGCCAAAAGCATGTTCCTGTGTAATACTGGGTTGGTTGTTAAGGCAATCTCGTCCATACTGCCTCATGATCAAGATATGGAAGCTCAAAACAATGTTATATTTGCGCTCCAGACACAAGTCCATTCCCTAACAAAGACCCTTTGTGAAACAAGGACAACCATTGTTCGATGTCGTCAAGATATGCATGGTTTTGAAACCAGACTATCCAACATTCGCTATGTTCTTCAGGAGCCTAGCAGAAGTGAAGGCGAAGGTTATGGTGCTCCATCGGACATAACAACATGAAAAATGTAACAGTCAGGTCAATTGAACTGAGCTTCTGAACTTCTGGTGGTGCATTTATCTGCCGGACTGTTAACTTTGTTGCCAACCTTCCTTTTGTTTTATGGTTGTAATTTTTTTTGTTGCGATACAAAATTTGTTCTTAAAATGCAGCGACCACCTAAAGAAAACAACAAGCCATTTTTGTATAATGTAGGGTGTTCCCTGTATTTGCACTGGTGGCGAACTTTGATGCCTAGTGGATGTAATATGTGCAATCACCTTAACAGCCTAGTGTTAGTTTCTGGCTTATTTATTTCCCTAGTCTTCTTTCTCCTTAGTTTGCTAGTGCTGGCAACAACCATGGGCCATATATTGACCATGGTAACCCTGAGCCTGCTACGGGCCATAGGACCCATGGGCCTCCTACGGACTGTCGGATAAATGGGCCTCCAATGACCGGTAGTTTCAGTGGTCCTCGAGCCGTCGGATAAATGGGCCCACATGGGCCGTAATGTGGCACCCCGGCTCAAAGAAACCGGAACGCCCCGTATTCCAGCCAAGAGATCGAGATGAAGTCTTATGGAATACGGCACTGCTTAGCATAGAACAAATCAACTCTTTATTAAAATCTACTTGGGTACAAGGGTTTCCGATATAACGGGGAATTACATCGGCACAACGACACTACTCCTGCCACTGTTGCTCTATGCAAGCAGCAGAACAACTCGAAGCAGCGGAACAACAACGACGGTGGTGAACTCCACTCCGCAGGGACTCTGACTGGAACACTTGTCCTAGCTCGCAAACACGGCATCCATGGCAAACAAGCAATAAAATCCAGCATGACCTACAAACTGGCATGACACGCCAGGTCAGTACATTGAATGTACTTGCAAGCTCACAATGACCAGAAGCATTTAAGACAAACCACAACATGGTAATTGCAGGTTAAGCAGGAATTAACATGAGATCATCATAACAACATGGCATGAACAACACGAACATGGTACAACTAGAACGATATGAGCATGGCATAAATATATGAATCTGACGATACTAGCATGCAACATGATGACAATGTCATGCACCAACTTACTCTTCTTAGGGTTACCTCGTAACCATCACATGCATCACTTACCAACCTCGGACATCACATGATCATCTCAGGATCAAATCAAGCTTGGCATAAACAATACCACAGTAATCATTACATGACCACAAGGAGCTTGATCTTTACCCACAATTCTCGCACAACATGATGAATATCCAACAACTCGGTATCCTCGATAGCATAGTGAATGATCACCGAACCACACTTCGTTCAACGGGTTACCTTGTAACCAAATGGTGATCAATCGCGGATCACATATCCAACTTATCTCATCATCAACCGGGGTTGTTATTAAGCACATTATTATTATTATTACTGTTGACCCATAGTGTGACCAACTACGAACTGGGCCCTTATCCGCGGGCACGGCTATTGATAGATTTAATACATTGTGCAGAGGTAGAACATTGTACCCACACCACAGAACCCATGGCCTCGCATTCCCATTCGGGTGGACCAACGACATTCCGACAAAACCGATCTACTTCCATGATACTCTCCCGCCCACTCCAACAAACTCCCCTTTCGTCTAAGTCATTGGTGGCCCTGTGCCTACCTAAGGCACCAACCACCACCGTCGTGGCAAAAACAATAAACGGTCCCAAATGGGGACCAGCCGGCTATAACAACTACGTGCACACAAGGCTTATGTCGTCCTACCCGGCAAAGGAAGCGCCCACACATAATCTTCCTCATTGGAGGCACCGGCGAGAGGCATGACAATAGACCCATCAGGGCCTCCCCATACTAAGGCAAATGTGGTTGCACTAGTCAGCTCGATATGGTGGCACCATGACTCAGCCAATAGTTGTTCAAGTTCAATTAAGTGTGGTTAAACTTGAATGCAATAATCTGATTCATATGAAAATAACATGATGCAACTACAATACATGAACATGACATCAACATTAGCATGGTTGTGCAACATTATTTCTTAACATATCAACAACAACAAAGCATATATCCGACTAAGCATGGCATACTGACTAGCATGAACATCACAAATATACACTTCTTAGAAACATAACATGAACACTAGCATCAACAATAAATATCTTGCAAGAACATATCAACAATGCTACCATGCAAGCATTAAACCAACTGGATGTAATGGAACATGCATAACAACAACACTTTGAACAAATGACAGTCATGCACCGAAGACCATCACCAACATCAACATGTACTACTAGCAGGCATAAGCATAGAAAGCAATACTAGCAAGAATACATGATAACCAACTGCATCGAAACATAGCATCAAGGTGAACATTAAACTATAAGTAGTACTGATAAAACGTTAACCATGTTTTAAACAAGCAAACATTTATGAAATATTCAAGTTTAAAACCATGGCTACCACATGACTGTCATGCAAGTGGGTATTGTGGCTTGCCAAGGGGTGAAGAAGGCACCGGGGAGAAGTGTGGTGACGTCGCGGAAAGATTCACCGGAAACAATCCTCTCTCGGAGGGGGCTGTTTACGTGCAAGGGCAAAAAGGTCATTTTCAGAATGTCAAACCATAGTTAAAGTGTGACCAATAGAACGGGATCAACAATACATAGAAATGGGCATTGGATTCACCTCATTTGGAGTTACAAGCAAAAAGTTGTGAAGGGTTTTCTTCCAGGGACCCATCTTAATAAAAAGATTTTCAGACCGGGCTTAGGCAGAAAAATAGAAGGCGTACTTTAGAAAATATGTTTTTAGAATGGAGAAGCGTATTTCAAGCCATAGTAGAAACAGAGTATGCTTTCAGAGAAGTGAGAGAGTATTTCTGCCTGAAGCTCCCTGGATTACGCTTTCCTACGAAGAAAACATACTAGCTAAAAGATGTTTCCACTTACCCAGTCAGCAGAGCCGAGACCAAGCGCGTGGTCGCTGACGGGTGGGTACCACGGGCGGTGGGGCCCGTCACTTATCCATGTGGGCAGGCGGGGTCAACGCCCGCTCACTGACAGGCGGGGCCGCGTGGAGATGGTGATCAGGACATCAATACCATTGTTACGCCCACAGGCCCTGGTGATATACATACTGGACCAATTACTAGAGCTCGCGCACGCCAACTACATTACCAGGTACTTTCATTTCTTGGTAATGATTCTAATGTTCATGAGAATGTGATGCTGCCTAAATTGGATACATTAGTTTTGCTTGCAAATGAATGGCCTAGCTTGGAGAAGGATGAACATTGGAGCAAGAACAAGCATGGAGATGATGGCACGCGCAAGGGGAACAAGAACGGAGTTACAAAGTGATGATTTCAGGACGTTGAATCCACCATAATGAGTGCATGAAGTCTTGGACAAAATATACAAGATGCTACTTCATAACTTTTGTCCAGAGGCTATTCTAGGTGCTGCGTCACCTTATTATTGGGCCAGGCCCATGTAATTTCGAAATACTTGAGTATAGGCTGTTTCTAGAGTCCGTATGGGGAAACAAGAGATAGGGTTGGTTTCGGACCCCTTCCCCAAGGGCCACGATATTTCCCACTCTTCCTCCATATATACACCCCTTAGGGCGTCGTTTAGACTTTGGGTTTTGTTTAGATTAAAGTTCGCCATAGCTGCAACTTTGCGTACTTCATTTGTGTTCAACGACCAGACCAAGACGTCACAGAACCCCATCTTGATCAATAAAGCTTTCATCTTATATTCGCAATATCCAGATTGCAATCTCAGTTTCTTGCTTGTTCTTCGTTTGCTCGCAGGAAATAGACCCTCGTGGGGTTGATCGTGCTCCGGCGTGGTCAACAACCTCTCAGAGTTGGTTTAGCGATTGCCAAGGTGCAACGTCCTCGCACGTACGTAATCGGATCGTCAAAGTCTACTCCTCCAAAACGACAATCACCATCTCATCGAAAGACTCTTTTTTTCCGAAACCTACTCAGGCAAGAAACACGAATCGGAAATTAGATGGCTCTTGAAAACAAACCTAATTTGAAAGGAACTCGGATTGGTGGTGAATATATGGTGGTCGGATATGGCAGCGGTGGTGGTATATGGTAGCGATGGTGGTATATGGATATGGATCCGTTGTATATGGCAGCGTTGGTGGGATATGGCAGCGGTGGTGGTATATGGCTGCGTTGGTGGGATATGGCAGCAGTGGTGGTATATGGCAGCGTTGGTGGGATATGGCAGCGGTGGTGGTATATGTAAGCGTTGGTGGGATATGGCAGCGGTGGTGGTATATGGCAGCGTTGGTGGGATATGGCAGTGGTGGTGGTATATGGCAACAGCGATGAAGATGGTGCGGCGGCAGCGTGACAAACTGTGACTGAACTCGAAACTCTAAAGGACTAGACGCTAAGACCAGCAATTAGACACGATGATGCAACCACAAATTCAACAAAGCAAAACCCTAAAAAGATTATGCAAAGGCTCAGATTCGTTCGGATAAGATGAAGTAACCCTAATTTTTTGTGGCTTTTTCGTGGACTGTAGGTATGAAGAACAGACTCGATCTAAACTACAAAAACTGTAAAATCTCACCGAGCAACCTGGAAATCTGATACCACTTGATAGAGGCAAAGGTGTCCCGTCTTTCGATGAGATGGTGATTGTCGTTGTGGAGGAGTATACATTGACTATCCGACTATGTACGTGCGAGGACGTCGCGCCTTAGCAATCGCTAAACCAACTCCGAGAGGTTATTGACCACGCCGGAGCACGATCAACCTGACCATGAGGGTCTATTTCCTGCGAGCAAACGAAGAACAAGCAAGAAACTGAGATTGCAATCTGGATATTGCGAATATAAGATGAAAGCTTTATTGATCAAGATGGTGTTCTATGATGTCTTGGTCTGTTCGTTGAACACAAACTAAGGACGCGAAGTTGCATCTAGGGTGAACTTTAATCTAAACAAAACCCAAAGTCTAAACGATGCCCTAAGGGCTGTATATATGGAGGAAGAGGGGGGAATTTCATGGCCCTTGTGGAAGGGGTCTGAAACCAACCCTATCTCTTGTTTCCCCACACATACGGACTCTAAAAACAGCCTATACTCAAGTATTTCAAAATTACATGGTCCTGGCCCAATAATAAGGTGACGCAGCACCTAGAATAGCCTCTGGATGAAAGTTATGAAGTAGCATCTTGTATATTTCGTCCAAGGCTTCATGCACTCATTATGGTGGCTTCAACGTCCTGAAATCATCACTTGTAACTCCGTTCTTGTTCCCCTTGCGCATGCCATTATCTCCATGCTTGTTCTTGCTCCAATGTTCATCCTTCTCCAAGCTAGACCCTTCATTTGTAAGAAAAACAAATGTATCCAATTTAGGCAGCATCATATTCTCATGAACATTAGAATCATTACCAAGAAATGAAAGTACCTGGTAATGTAGTTGGCGTGCGCAAGCTCTAGTAATTGGTCCAGTATGTATAGCAGCAGGGGCTGTGGGCGTAACAATGGTATTGATGTCGTCATCAGATGGGGCCTGCCTGGCCCGAGGTCGTCGTCCACCTCGCTCTGCCTGCGATGCAGAGGAGGAATGGCGCGCTGCGGTGAGGCTCTAGGGCGGGCCGTCCGACCTACTAGGGTGATCAGCGCATCGAGCCGCACCCATCCTAATGCAGAACGGACCTCGAGGAGGGCTTCAGGCTAGGACGGGCACGCAGCCACCATGGCTCCGGCGAGGGGGAGAGGGCATGGGGAGGATTGCCGGACTTCAGGTGAGCTTCTGGTGCTAGCTATGAGAGAAGGGGACTCGGGCTTGCTCGAATTTAAGCAGAGCACCGCGGCGGCCATGGCGGCGGAGGAAGGGCAGGGGAGCTCCTCGAGCTTGGAGAAGAGGCTGGGCGGGGCTTTGGGAAGGAGAGGGAGAGTTTGGTGAGCTCGAGGGTCTCGGGGGAGGGCTTATATAGCTGGACGAGGGAGGCCGATGCCACGTACCGCTGCTCGAGCTCGGCCAAAAGTCTGCCGAGGCTCAGCGAGCACGGGCGGGCACAAGATCACGACAAGGAGGAGCGGATGAGTCTCACGAAGAGGTAGACGGCGCCAGGGCTCACGAGGACGAAGAAAACAAACGTCATAAAAGTGAGACCGCCACTGTTTGTCCATGGACGCGTGTCGGCATGCATCGGTGAGCGCCGACGAGGAGGTTTCTAGAGGGGGAGATGGCTCTAGAGGGAAGATGATGGCACGGGGAACCTGTTGGACACGCTCACGCACGCGCAGACGATGAGAGGAGGAGGGGCCCGTGCACAAACGACGTCCAGAGCATGAACACAACATGCCAAAACGATGGTCACCACTAGCACTGGTGCACACAGTGCACGGGGTTCTGCCAAAACATGTCTGGCATTTAGTCCTTCTAGGGGGTGGCTTCAACTGAAGTGGTGTCTTGGTCTAAGGTGCTATTGTTTATTGGGAATCAGCCTCTGAAGTTTGTTGTTGCAAACTTGATCAACTTAGTTTGATCAACAGAGGTATGCTATCGGTCCAATGGGTTGTCTGAGGTGTTTAGGCTAGGAAAGACTATAGTCCGGGGGAGTTTGAAGAGAAATGGACCAAGGTTTAACCTAGTTGCTTTGAAACTACCTAAATTGGTCGAGAAACTTCATCAACATGTTGCACTCATATGGAGTGTGAACTTGAGCTCAAATTGGGCAAGGCAGGGTCATTTGGTATTATGAAGATGCTCAAAAAGTCTCATACCAATTGGCCAAGCCAAAATGGTACTTGCTTCACAAACATCTCCTCTGGAAAGAAACTTGCAAACATCCTAGAGGAATAATGGCTTGATGAAATATGCCCACAATGGGTGGAGATAGGTTATATGGATAATTGAAGGCCTAGAAAAATTTGCAGCCATAATGGATCAAGATAAAATATACATGCTTCACAAACTGAAATTTTGGACAGAATCAGAGAATTGAAGATGAGCTCACATGGAGGCATGACATGAGCTCAACTTTGGTGGAGGGCTATGATATGATGATATTGAGGACCATGCAAAATGGTAACTCATTTAGATATGCCTAGCTTGTACCTCCTTCACAAAGCTTCTTTCTGGTCAGAAACTTTGGAAAATCATAATTAAATAATAACTAGGCAAATGAGGTTGCATTTTGGCATGTGGCAATGATTTGGACAGAAAAACATGTCCAAGGAGTTTGAGGTCAATTGGGCAAAGGAAAATAGCACTGGCTTCACAAAGTGTTATTTAGGGCAGAATAGGAAATGAATTATTGGAGGATTACTTTGAACATGGCAATGAAAATTTTTGCCATATTTGACTAATATATGACCCAAAAAATTTACGAGAATTATTTGGGAATTTTAGGAGTGAGGGAAATATGGGTTGCTTCACAACCTAGGGAAAATTGAGTTATTCCTTTTATAGAAAAGGAACATTCCCAATAAAAAGAATATTGGGATTTGGTCCAAGGATGGCAATGGAAAGGTCTAGGGAAGGATTTGGGTAGGACAAGCCACTCTAGAAATAAAGAAGAGGGCATCTTCTTCAGTTTCCAGACCACAAAGCCATGGTAAAAGAAAACTCAGGCAAAAACCTCAGAAAAACAAAGAAAAAGAAAGGGCCAAAAATCTGGCTGTTACAACTCTTATCCCCTTAAAGAAATCTCATCCTCGAGATTTGGTTGCTCAGGGAACAAGTATGAATATACTAACTTAAGGAAAGCGTTTCCAACTCGGGTATCCTTTATTGTTTTTCCCACCGGATTTTTATCTGACTGGCCCTGGGGTGGTTTGCTTTATTGTATCAACATTCTAAAACATCTTACCTTGCTTGTTCATGCTTATACAGGCTTCAATTATTTTCATATTTGCTGACTTAGCTGAGTGTGATTTATCATGACTGAAGTATATGTTCGTCTCACTAATCCAAGAGTGATTTCTGCTGGGTGTGCCATCTGGCACTGACAGCCTTTCATGAAGTGGTGATCAGGTTTTTCTGATGATCACCCAAGTTCTGACTCCTTGCATTAGGTTTCTCCACTAAATGCAGTTCCTTTGGGTTAGGCATAACCATTTTCCTGACAGATTCTGACTTATCACAGGAATTTCTGAATTATTTTGACTCGCTTCACTGCCATGAGTATCAGATCCATACCAAATATTTGATTGTCGCCTATCGTGGCTAGCATAAGGGGTATGACCTTATATAATAATATCCTCAGACTTTGACTAACGGTAGGTCTGACAGAAGGATTTTTGCTCATAACAGGATATCCTTTGATGATTCACAAAATTGAGGGCACATGCTTCGAGATTGTTATTTCACCTTCTGATTAACCATTCTCTCAGTATGCCAATGGGGACAGTGGGCTATGTGATGCTTGACAATAGTTGTTGGAGTCAAACTGTTGAATTGACCCTTAGTTTGACTTGACAGACTCAGATATTTGATACTGACAAATCTGAGCATATACTGTTAACTGAGCTGGTTGTCTGGATAGGGGTCCTTACCAAAATTGAGTAGACCCTACAGATGAATATTCATGGTGATCGATACTGACTCAGACGGTCCGGGGTAGGTATCTACACGATGTGGGTCATGCAGCAATTTTCATACTTGTATTTCCGGTCTTGCTCCTTCATTATTGTTCTCTTTGTCTGGATCCTTTGCTGAAAGAGCTTGATCATATTGCATTCTTCGTATGACCATAGGTACTGTTGGGTGCAATATTTCGGCAATCATAACTTATCCTCATTCTTCTGACATGGTAATATTGTTTAAATGGCAGGTTCATCACTTCTTATGTACTGATCGTTGGGAAATGATCATCTGAACCCAGAGAAAGAAGACAAGGGCTCATCACGATCATATTCTAGGTTCACAAGTACTTGTACTGAGCTCATTGATGTTGTTAATACTCCTAATCCTTTGTCACACTATGGTGTATACTGGCTTTCTTCTCTTAACAATCCTCATGTGGTTGTCAGATCCTCGCTTGAGTGACTTGCAAGACCTGGGTGGTATGCTTACCGCATATATATGGGAGTCTAATTCCCGAGGCAGACGTGTGTTCTGACTGATTCTTTCTTCGGACCAAACTGTTGCGGATCTGATTCTTGGGATGCACTGCCATATGCTGTCAATTCACAGCGTACTACCTTGTACCAATGCCTTACTAAGGAAGATTGGCTGGCTTGTGCTCGAAACTTTCATCGGATAGCTTGGCGAAGAAGACTAGGTATCGTTCTTCAGCAGCTTACCCCCTTAAAGACTCTGCTGGGGAAAGACTCGGTACCTTATGCCGAAATCTTTTGCGGCTGCTTAATGAAGAAGCCAGAGTACCTTGCACGGGAAATAATCCATGTATCATACTCAGGAAGATAGATGAATCTTGCCTTGGAAGCTTTGCTGCTTGCTTGCAAGGGAAAAGTGGGTTGCTTACACCAGAAGCTTCTCGTTGTGATATGCGGACCGATTACCACATATACATATCATCTTAATATTTTTGTTGTTGATTACTGGTATGAAACGGGGTTTTGCAGGACTATCCTCCCTTCTAAGTATTAAATACATGCCATATTTTTGCTTGCTCCCGGGTATATCATGTTTCAAGATCATCCTTAACGAAGAATCAAGCTTGTATCTGAGCCATACCTTTGACTATTAATATTCTATCAATCTTGCACACAATTTATCTTCTTGCTTATTTGATCATTTCTGCTATGAGGAGTGCACACTGAGACAAACTTGTCTATTCAGTATCATGATCAGATGTCCCCAATATCAATGCAGTCAGCCGAGAATTCCATATTGTCGTGAGGAGTGCATTCTAATGCAAATTTGATACTGACAGTCCATCCAGGATTTCTTTTGTATCTAGACAAGATATTCCCAATTTCACTACAGTCGGCTGATAATTCCATTCTGTTTAGCTGAGTTTCCAAATATATGCATTCCTTGCTGACTCTTCGGGTCTGGTGTCGGTTGACGAGCACTTTAATAAGGGGAACAATTTGTAACACCGAAGGCCCAAAGAAACAAAAGGAATGACGAAAACAAAAGAACACAAGAATACTAATAACATAACTAATATCAAGCAATCTCACATATTACTGCTACTCACACAATAATATGCCTGCACACCTAAGCACACAAATCTCGCGGAAACTCCGGTATTGCGGTCTAATATGCTGTGACGGTGTGCACAAAAATGGCATCCATGTCCGGAAGGAGTTGGCGTAACCAAAGCTACACCAAGCGCTGGCTGAACACCAGTTGCATTTGGATGGATACACGGGTGAGGACGGACATGGTGATCAAGTAGCGAGACGCAAAGGTCACGACCACATCATCATCAAGCGTACAAAAGGGAATCGTACACGTCCAAAGAATGAAAAGACAGGGCAAGATTACGGTGGAAGACTGGGTCTAATGGCATTGCCCATATCTGATAACAAAGATCAGCAAGGGTTGCCAAGGGGACGAGATGGAGGGCACGATTCGAGATAGAGACAAGTATATCACCGAAATAATATGGGTGGGTGGCGAAAAGATACCAACACGGTACATGAGCATAACTCCTACAAATGGTGTCTGGAACACTTGGCACCAGGGCATCACTCTGCTGGGACAGAGATGACGCCGAACACCAAAGAGCAGGCGTGCTAAAAAAGAGGGTGCGGGTAGTGGATCGGAACCGATGTCACCTACACTCATAAGATTAACCGTTAGCGACAAGGCAATGAGTCTGCATGCTATGCAGCAATCAAGTGCAACAAACCAACTGGGGTCCATGTTTTCTAACATTCGCGCGGGCTAGGGCATCCTATAGCCAGACCTGCTCTGATACAAAGCCTATGGCACCCCGACTCAGAGAAACCGGAACACCCCTTATTCCAATCATATGACAAATCAACTCTTTATTACAATCTATTTGGGTACAATGGTTCCCGACATAATGAGGAATTACATCGGCACGGCGACACTACGCCTGCCACTGTTGTTATATCCAAGCAGCAGAACAACTCGAAGCAGCGGAACAACAACGACGGTGGTGAACTTGACTCCGCAGGGACTCTGACTGGAACGCTTATCCTAGCTCGCAAACATGGAATCCACGGCAAACAAGCAATCAAATCTGGCATGACCTGCAAACTGGCATGACACACCAGGTTAGTATATTGAATGTACTTGCAAGCTCACAATGACCAGAAGAATTCAAGACAAACAACACCATGGCAATTAAAGGTTAAGCAGGAATTAACATTAGATCATCATAACAACATGGCATGAACAACATGAACATGGTACAACTAGAACGATATGAGCATGGCATAAATATATAAATCTGACGATACTAGCATGCAACATGATGACAATGTCATGCACCAACTTACTCTTCTCAGGGTCACCTCGTAACCATCACGTGCATCACTTACCAACCTCGGACATCACACGATAATCTAAGGATCAAATCAAGCTTGGTATAAACAATACCATAGTAATCATTACATGACCACAAGGAACTTCATCTTTACCCGCGCTCGCACAACATCACGAATATCCAACAACTCGGTATCCTCGATACCACAGTGAATGATCACCGAACCACACATGGTTCAACGGGTTACTTTGTAACCAAACAGTGATCAGTCATGGATCACATATCCAACTTACCTCATCATCAAACCGGGGTTGTTATTAAGCACATTATTATTATTATTACTGTTGACCCATAGTGTGACCAACTACGAACTGAGCCCTTATCCGTGTGCGCGACTATCAATAGATTTAATACACTGTGTAGAGGTAGCGCACTATACCCGCACCATAGAACCAATGGCCTTGCACTCCCATTCGGGTGGACCAACGACATTCCGACAAAACCGATCTACTGCCATGACACTCTCCCAGCCACTCCGACCAACTCCCCTTTGGGCTAAGTCATGGGTGGCCCCGGGCCTACCAAAGGCACCAACGGCCACCATCATGGCAAAACAATAAACGGTCCCAAACAGGGACCAGCCGGCTATAACAACTACGGGCGCACAAGGCTTATGCTGTCCTACCCGGCGAAGGTAGCGCCTGCGCATAACCTTCCCTAATTGGAGGCACCGGCGAGAGGCATGACAATAGACCCATCAGGGCCTCCCCATACTAAGGAAAATGTGGTTGCACTAGTCAGCTCGATATGGTGGCAGTATGACTCAGCCAACAGTTGTACAAGTTCAATTAAGTCCGGTTATAATTGAATGCAATAAGCTAAGTCATATGAAAATAACATGATGCAACTACATACATGAACATGGCATCAACATAAGCATGTATGTGCAACATTATTTCTTAACATATCAACAACAACGAAGCATATATCCGAATGAGCATGGCATACTGACTAGCATGAACATCACAATTATACACTTCTCAGAAACATAGCATGAACACTAGCATCAACAATAAATATCATGCAAGAACATATCAACAATGCTACCATGCAAGCATTTAACCAACTGGATGTAATGGAACATGCATAACAACGGCACTCGGAACAGACGACAGTCATGCACTGAAGACCATCACCAACATCAACATGTACTACTAGCATGCATAAGCATACAAAGCAATACTAGCAGGAACACATGATAACCAAGTGCATCGAAACATAGCATGAAGGTGAAAATGAAACTGTAAGCAGTACCGATACAATGTTAACCATATTTTAAACAAGCAAATATATATGAAATATTCAAGTTGAAAACCATGTCTACTGCATGACTATCATGCAAGTGGTTATTGTGGCTTGCCTGGGGATGAAGTAGGCACTGGGGAGAAGTGCGGTGAAGCCACGGTAAGATTCGCCGAAAATAGTCCTCTCTCGGAGGGGGCTGTTTACGTGCAAGGGAAAAAAGGTCATTTTCAGAATGTCAAACCATAGTGATAGTGTGACAAGTAGAACAGGTTTGACGAGATGATTGTTGTGAAGGGTTTTCTGCCAAGGACCCATCTGTAATAAAAAGAATTTCAGACTAGGCTAAGGCAGAAAAACAGAAGGTGCACTTCAGAAAATACGTTTTCAGAATGGAGAACATTATTTCAAGTCGTAGTAGAAACAGAGTATGCTTTCAGAGAAGTGAAAGCGTATTTCTGCCTGAAGCTCACTGGATTACGCTTTCCTATGAAGAAAATGTACTAGCTAAAAGACGTTTCCACTTACCCAGTCAGCAGAGGCGGGACCGAGCACGTGGTCGCTGACGGGCAGGTCCCATGGGTGGTGGGGCCCGTCACTTATCCACATGGGCAGGCGGGGTCAACGCCCGCTCACCTACAGGTGGGGCCGCGTCGAGATGGGGCCTGCCTGGCCCGAGGTAGTCGTCCACCTCACTCCTGCCCATGATGTAGAGGAGGAATGGCGCGCTCCGGCGAGGCTTTGGGCGGCTGCGGCCACCGTTCTCACTGTCCGACCTACTTTGGTGATCAGCATGTCGAGCCGCACCCATCCCAGGGCAGAACGGACCTCGAGAAGGGTGGAGTTGAGAGTAGCACGGACACCCGCGGAGGGGGCTTCGGGCTAGGAGGGGCACTCAACCACCATGGCTCTGGCGAGGGGGAGAGGGCATGGGGAGGATCGCCAGACTTCGGGTGAGCTTCTAGTGGTGGCTAGGAGAGGAGGGGGACTCAGGCTTGCTCGAATTTAAGAAGAGCACCGCGGCGGCCATGGCGGCAGAGGGAGGGCAAGGGAGCTGCTCGAGCCTGGAGAAGAGGCTGGGCGGGGCTCTGGGAAGGAGAGGGAGAGTTTGGTGAGCTCGAGGGTCTCGGTGGAGGGCTTATATAGCCGGACGAGGGAGGCCGAGGCCACGTGCCGCTGCTCGAGCTCGGCCAAAACTCTACTGAGGCTCAGCGAGCACGGGCGGGCACGAAATCACGATGAGGAGGAGCGTATGAGGCTCACAAAGAGGTAGACGACGCTGGGGATCATGGGGAGGAAGAAAATGAGCATCATAAAAGCGAGACCGCCACTGTTCGTCCGTGGACACGCGTCGGCGTGCATCGGCGAGCACCGACGAGGAGGTTACTGGAGGGCGAGATGGCTCCACAGGGAAGACGACGGCACAAGGAACCTGTTGGACACGCTCACACGCGTGAAGACGATGAGAGGAGGAGGGGTCCGAGCAGAAACAACGTCCAGAGCATGAACATAGCATGCCAAAACGGTGGTCACCACTGGCACTGGTGCACATAGTGCACAGGGTTCCTCCAAAAGATGTCTGTGGTTTAGTTCTTCCAGGGGAGGTTGCAACTGAGGTGGTGGCTTGGTGTGAGGTGATATTGTATAGTGGGAATCGGCCTCTGAAGTTTGCTGTTGCAAACTTGATCAATTTAGTGTGATCAACAGAGATATGCACTCCGGGGGAGTTTGAGGAGAAATGGACCAAGGTTTAACCTAGTTTCTTTGCAACTGCCTAACTTGGTCCAAAAACTTGATCAACATGTTGCACTCACATGGAGTGTCAACTTGAGCTCAAATTGGGCAAGGCGGGGTCATTCGGTATTATGAAGATGCTCAGAAAGTCTCATACCAATTGGCCAAGCCAAAATGGTACTTGCTTCACAAACATCTCCTCTGGACAAAAACTTGCAAAAATCCTAGAGGAATAATGGCTTGATGAAATATGCCCAAAATGGGTGGAGATAGGTTATATGCGTAATAGAAGGCGTAGAAAAATTTGTAGCCATAATGGAGCAAGATAAAATATACTTGCTTCACAAACTGAAATTTTGGACAGATTCAAAGAATTGAAGATGAGCTCGCACGGAGGCATGACATGAGCTCAACTTTGGTGGAGGGCTACGATATGATGATATTGAGGACCCTGCAAAATGGCAACTCATTTAGATATGCCTAGCTTGTACCTCCTTCACAAAGCTTCTTTCCGGTCAGAAACTTTGGAAAATCATAATTAAATAATTACTAGGCAAATGAGGTTACATTTTTGCATGTGGCAATGACATGGACAGGAAAAGATGTCCAAGGAGTGTGAGGTCAATTGGGCAAAGGAAAATAGCACTTTCTTCACAAAGTGCCATTTAGGGAAGAATAGGAAATGAATTATTCGAGGATTACTTTTGAACATGGCAATGAAAAGTTTGGCCATATTTGATGAATATATGACCCAAACAATTTATGAGAATTATTTGGGAATTTTAGGAGTGAGGGAAATATGGGTTGCTTCACAACCTAGGGCAAATTGAGTTATTCCTTTAATAGAAAAGGAATATTCCCAATAAAAAGAATATTGGGATTTGGTCCAAGGATGGCAATGAAAGGTTTAGGGAAGGATTTGGGTAGGACAAGCCAATCTGGAAAGAAAGAAGAGAGCATCTTCTTCAGTTTCCAGACCACAAAGCCACAAAAAAAGAAAACTCAGGCAAAAACCTTAGAAAAACAAAAGAAAATGGAAGGGCCGAAAATCAGGCTGTTACTCGTAAACGGGCGGGCATAATTGGGATCGGGCCAGCACGGTAACGGGCCGTTAACAGGCCGGAAGATAATAGAGGCTTAATTCTAACACAGGCATAAAGGGTCGTTAATGGGCAGAATATAGGACGGGCTGGAAATGGCGCACCGGGTTAACATGCCACAAACGGGCCAATTCTAACCACATGCCAAATTTGGCCCATTAGGGGAACATGCTAGTAACGGGCCGGACGTAAACGATGTGCCGGAAAGGAGCACATGAATGTATGGGCTGTTAGTAGGCCAAAAGCTAACACATGCTGGAAACGGCCCATGTGAATCATGGGCCGTTACTGGGCATAAAGAAATTTATTGTTTTTTATGGGCCAGAGTCACCGTGGCCCATTAAAGGACCCAAAGATACGAAAGGCCCGGTATGGGCCGAAAGACGTCGTGGGCCATACATGGGCTCAAAATGAAACGGGTTGGTATTATACTGGACGGCCCACATGACGCTGGTGGGCTGATTTGGGGGACGCCATAACGGGTCGTGAGTTACTGGGCCGTAAAGTCGGCTACATGCGAACAGACCGTTAACAGGCTTTTCATGGGCCGGCCGCTATGTTTTGACCAAGTCAAACGGGCCGGCCTTCATAAGCTAAATGGGTCGTGGTTTGGCCGTTGCACGTGTCGACATATCATACGCGCATATCTGACCCAATGATGAGCTAACACGGGTTTTTGTTGAGGATCTGCTTTTTGAGCACATCACAAAGAGTCTGATGCCCTTTGAGGCTTTTGTACATGCCTGTCATGTACAATTCCTTCAGCCCTGCATCATCAGTGATACTTGCATTGTCCTCAGATGAGGAATTAGTGATAGGAGAGACATATGAAGAATTTGTAGTATTAGAAGCATTTGAACACTCAGGTGAAGAATTAGCAGTTTCACGTTCAATGCACTTCAGACATGGAGGGACAAATTCTTCCTGAGTAGCATTGATTTGTTGAGCAAGTAATGAATCACGCTCCTTCTGAAGATCTTCATAATCCACGCTTAGCTTTTCAAGATCTTGCTTTCTTTGAAGAAATTCATAAGAAAGCTTCTCGTGATCAGATAAGGGAGTGTTATGATGACCTTGAAGGGTGTCAAACTTGGACTGAAGTCTCTGAAGACTCTCAGCCAAAGCTTTTGACTGATCCATTTCTTCACACAACATATCATCGCCCTTATTTAGCATGTATTGAACTTTTTCCAAAGCTCTCTGTTGTTTAGCGGCAAGGGAAGCAAGTTTGACATAGTTGGGGCCAAATTCATCCCCTGATTCATCATCACTAGATTCGGAAAGGTAGCATTCAGTTACCTTGTCACCTTCTGCCATAAGGCATGGTGAAGAGGATGACGATTCAGGTGCGAAAGTCATCTCCTTGAGAGAATCCTTGTAATCCTCAAACCAAGGATCATGACAAGTACGATGACCTTCGTAGACCTCAAAGAGCCGGTCCCAGATTAGCTTCGCGTGATTGAGATGCATGACGTTCCTGAACTGATTTCAGGACAAACAGGAGCAGATGACATCTTTTGTTGTGAGGTTGAGTAGAGTGTACTTGCGAATGTCATCAGCCTCCGCCATCTTGCATAGATCGGTAAGACCAATCTCAGTGATGGTCCGTAGTTCGCTGTCCATAGCCATGAGTCGCTTCTTCATCATGGCCTTCCACCGAGGATACTCATGACCGTCAAAGATGGGGCAGGATACGTTCCTCAATCCTGCAGTCGACATAACTAAAGACTCCAGGCGGTTAAACCAAAATCACACAGAACAAGGGAGTGCCTTGCTACGATACCAATTGAAAGAGCATTATATCGACGAGAGGGGGGTGAATAGGTATTTTTATGAATTCTTCACTGAGGAATTTGCTGGTGAGGAAATTCCTAAATGAAGAACTGCTAGCAGTAGAATAAGTACTCAAATGTAAACATAACAGAACACAAGCATGGTCGACATAATGGAATAAAGACAAGCACAGAGTACAGAAAGCGTAAACACAGGATAAGACAGAAAGTAGACGGAGAGACTGAAGAAATTGAACTGAGGAAATTGAGAAAGTCTTTAGTCAAAGTCTTCGAACAAATATGAACAAGAACACAACAACAGAAATGAGGAAATGAAAGAGTTGAGGAAATAGAACCAGTAAGCTTGGTGAAGACAATGATTTGGTAGACCAGTTCCAATGGCTGTCTCAGTTGTACGTCTGGTTGGAGGGGCTGAGTATTTAAACTCGAGGACACCCAGTCCTGGACACACAGTCCTCACCGTATTCTCCTTGAGCTAAGGTCACACAGACCTCGCCCAATCACTCATGCTAAGTCTTCAGGTGATTTCCAAACCTTCACAGGCTAGGTCACTCGGCGATCCACAATTCCTCTTGGATGCTCTAGACCATGACGCCTAACCGTCTGGAAGAAGCACAATCTTCAAAGGTAACAAGCGTCGGATCCATGCAGGATCAATCTCTGTAGTGATGCTCAATCACTTTGGATTTGTAGGTGTTGGGTTTGGGTTTTCCTCACTTGATGATTTTCGCTCAAAGTCCTGGGAGGATGGGATGCTCTCAAATGACAAGTGTCAGTTTCTCTTGGAGCAGCCAACCAGCTAGTGGTTGTAGGGGGCGGCTATTTATAGCCTAGGGAGTAGCCGAACATGATAAGACATAAATGCCCTTCAATGATATGACCGTTAGGTGGGAAGATATTTTGGGACAGCTAGCGCATAGCACAGCAACGGTCGGAAATTTGACTCTCAAATTTCTCAGGGCTATAATGTTCCTCACTGTGTAGGCAATCCACACTGGCGAATTCCTAACTCCTCAGTCAGAACAAATTCCTCAGATACCAGAAGAACTTCGTCTCTGTCACTGAAGAATATGACTGAACTGTATGAGATTTCCAATGGCTTCACTCGAAGGGATTGGTAGGTGTAGAATTTTGAGTTGAGCATCACATGGAAAAATTTCCTTAGTATTTCCTCGACCCCCTTTAAAAGTATGGTGTTTCCTATGACTCAAGAAAGAGAAAATGAAACTATAAAAACAAAAGTCTTCATGCTTCATGTTCCTCGAATGATTGTCAAGTTTTCAAGGTCACACCAATTTCTTCACTTTCAAAGTATTCAGAAAGTCTTCAGAAATCCAAACTCTTCAGTTGAAGAACTTCATTTTTAGGGGTCGACATTCTCTGTAAATATCAAACTCCTCATAGACTAATAGACCTGTGTACACTCACAAACGCATTAGTCCCTTAACCTATAAGTCTTCAATACACCAAAATCACTAAGGGGCACTAGATGCACTTACACAACGGTGACTCCTGAGCATCGCGACTCAGTTGCCTAACTGTTCATGTAGCCCTTCACCTCTTGGGCTCGTCCTGGTGATCCGAAGGACCCAACGACGGCTGAGGTACGCGCTGGGCTGGGCTCTGCTGACACCGAACAATAAAGCAAACGGAAAAGCTGAAGGAGCATAATCTAGCTATTAAAATACATATTGTTCCAAGCAAATAGTTTTAAACGCCTTCCAGAGGCATGTCGCATGATGCAGGATAAACAAGCAAAAGCAGAATCTCCGGGCCACCTCCTCAGACTTGGGCGTCACCGCTGCCCACTAGCAGAGCCTCGTCGCCTGTTCCACCGGCTTCAGTCGGAGGACCAACGACCAGGTACTTGGTCAGCATGGCGTCCACGGAGCTCTTCATGGCGGCAGCAGCAGCATCCTGGGAGTTGGCGTCCACCGGAGTAAGGAAGGAGGAGAGGTTGAAGCTGGCATCCTGGAGATAAAGATGGCTGAAGACGCACGTTAGAGCCTAGGAAGAAAGTGAGCGTTCCTCGCTTTCCATCAAGGATGCAAACCCGTTGACAGCATCCTCGAGCACCGCCACAACGTCAGGAAGTAGAGCAGCAGGGCTCTCCCTCGGGGTCGTCACCACCGCCTTCCTCGAGGGATCATCTCCAAAGAGCGCCTTCTTGGCCTTGTGGAAGCGTGCCTCGAGGGAGGAGAGGGTGTCGCGCTCCATGGCGGCCACCTTCTTAGCCTCGGTCAGGGCCGCTTGGGCTGCCTCTACCTCCTCATTTAGCTTTGCCAGGCAGTCGCGCTCTCCAGCCTGCTCTAAGGCCGTCTTCTTCACCTCAGCGTCTCGGCTGGCGACGGCGGCTTTCTGGGCCTTCAGCTTCTCCTAAAGCTCCTAGAGCTGGCTGGCCTGGACGGCTTGCTAGTCCTGGAGAGCCTTCAGATCAGCCTCCGCCCATGCGGCACCGGTTCTCAGCTTTTGTAGCCTCCTGCCACGCCAGGTCGCGCGTCGTAGCGGCCACCCTGAGCGCCTTCTGGTCCTCCTCCACAGATCCCCAGGCCGCGTGGACAGACGCATCAGCCTTGAGCCAACCAGAGATCAGCCCTACGTCCCTGCGCCGAACGATGATTCGGGCCCTGAAGTTCACCTTGGAGGAGGTCCAGTGCCGCCCTTGCCTCTTCTAAGGTCCTGGAGGGAGTAGGAGCACCATGACTCGGCCACGCGCTGGGCAAGGGCGAAGGCGCCCTCGGCGCCAAGGCAGAAGCAACCTCAGCCTCAGGAAGGACTGGGGGCTCTGGAGGCTGGTTGTCCTCAGCAGCCCGGCAAGGCTGGGTGTCGGAGGAGTCAGGCCTGGCGAAGGCACCGGTACCTCGTGAGGATGGGCATCCACGTCCTCCAGAGACATCGTCACCTCTAGGGCTGCGGGGGCAGCAGCACTCTTCTTCACCTAGGCCGTAGTGATCACTTCATCGCTTCTGGCTGCGGAAACCTTCATACACTCCTGCTTTTTTGACGGCTGCTGCCTAACGACAGGAGAAGACGCTCAGTACCACTCCAAGAACCTACAAGCAAGGTTAAGGGAGAAACTTACTGGTCGACGAAGGTGTAGCCCCTCTTCATGCTCAACAGCGGGCATTGGGGCGGAGCGGCTGTTGCCAGGCTCTTGTGAGCAGGAGAGCTTGCGGTTGGCGTCGCCGACGTCGGTGAAGGTGGGCTGCTGCCCGGAGAAATTAGCACGGTCCTGCTTTTCTTCACAACTGCTTGCTTGGGCTGCTTCAAAGCTGGCACGGCACCTCCACCACCGGGGGCTCATCGTCATCATCATCGTCAGGAAGGTCGCGCGGGAGCTCCCTTTGATCCAGGGCAGAGGATTCTTCCACAACCTCATCCTCGGTGGCTTCAGAGGATTGGCCGTCGGAGGAGATGTGCACCAAGGCAGTAGGCGGCAAGGAAGACCCCAGCCACACAAACCCGAGCTCGTCGAAGACAGGCATGGCCTTGACGACCTCCTCGGCGTCATCACGGCATTACAACAGAAGCTAGCCTTCCGGGGGGTCACTCGGGTCCTTTCCCGTCAGGTAGAGCAACACCTTGTTTAGCTCCTCCTCGGGAAGGGGATCTCGGCGCAGGCAGATTTTGTCATCATCACCACCAAGCTTCCACAAGGGATGGGGGCGGTCTTGAAGCGGCGCGATGCACGGCTTCAGGAACTCCCTGATGAGCATGGCACCCGTCAACTTCGCATTCTTTAGCTCCTTACACTACAAAAAAATACACTTCCGTGATGATACATGTTTGTCACAGTAGGTCGCGTTTTTTGTCATGCATGTACAGCCATGACGATTATATGACAGAATCAAGATAGTCATACCTGTGCGGTCGTAGAAGTGTTCTATGACATTATCAAAATTATCATCACCGAATTGTCCACTGTCACACCCTAGCTAGTTCATGCGTTAGAGTGTTGCATCATGATTATTTTTCTTCAGAAACTTGAAATGGGGATGGCAGAACACCCAGCACCCCCTGAAACCAACTAGGGCTTACTAAAAATATTTTCAGTGAACTTGAAATGCCCTTCTAAAATGTTCATCACCTCTGCCTTGGTCTTAAACCACTACCAAAAGTGATGCACAAATTTCTAGGTCATCCTAAGGTCACTGGATTAAATCATTAGTAATTTGAGATTGGGCATTTAAATAATATAAAATATTTCAAGTGCACAAATAATCCCAAACTAAAATGTTCCGTGATGGATATATTCCAAACAGTGGCCATGTGCAGTTTGGTGATTTTTGGAGATGCCCAAGTATTTTTAGAAATGCAAAAAACTTACAGAAATAAAAATAAAACAGAAATAAATGGGAAAGGGACTTACCTAGCCGAACCCACGCCCCGGCCCACCTGGCGGCCCAGCACTGTGCTAGCCCGCGCCAGCCAGCTGCTTTGTTCTCGCCAGGCAGGCAGGGTGGTGATGCCCACGAGCGCGAGCTCGCCACGGCACCACCTGCTTGCCGCTTCGCCCATGGACGAGGTGGACGACCTCCATGTTGCGCCCCCGACCCCCTGGACACATCCATTCGCCCCCAACGCCTCTCCCTCGCCTCCCTCCGCCATGGCCGACGCAGCCGCTGCCACCTCGCCGTCGTAGTCATAGCCACTGCCATCTCTGCGCCGCCTGACCGTGTCCAGCAGCTCCACCATTGTCTTCTCCATCAAGCAGGTCGAGCCCCGAGCGCTCGCGTGCCTCAAAACCACCGCATCAACCTCGCCCAACTCCGCCACCGCCGGAGATCCCCTTCGCCGTCACCGTCACAGCAGTTCGTCCCCGACCATGCCGCTTAGCTCATCGTCTTCGCCGTGAGGTTCTGCCCCTTCCCCTCTCTCTCTTTATTGCTGCCACCCTCTGCTTCGACTGCAACAAGCAGCAATGCAGGCGCCGCCACCTAAGCTCGTCCCCGATGATGCTCCGGCCAACTAACAGCCACGCCACCTTGTCCAACGAGTTTACCTCGTTACATAGATCACGTAGGAGCAGGCCTTGAGCCTCCAAGAGCACCACAACGACGGGTTCTACCTCACCGGAAATCCGGCAGCCGCATAGCTCGTCACCGGCGCCATTTCCGGCGACCTGGAGCTCCACCACCACCACCACTCAACGCGGCTCACTCCCAGCTACGCGTAGATGGTCTCCGTTGTCCTTTTGGTCCCTGGAGGGCAAATCCCGCAACCTCTGCCGCGTCTGGACATCGTCGGCGGCTAAACGCCGACGAGTCAGTATGGTTTGACCACGTGTTTGACTCCCCAGAGTCACTGAGATATGGGCCCTACCGTCTGGTCAAACCTGGGTTAGTTTTAAACTAATCTTAATTAACTTAATTAACCAACAGAGAAACTGACCAGTGGGTCCCACTGGTCAGGTTTGACTTGGGCGCCCCTGTTGACCTGCTGATGCAATACTGACGCGGTAATCCCTTTTTCTGGATTTAATAGTATTCAGGAAGTTCCAGAAAATAGTGCAAACGTCAAAAAATTCATAGAAATTAATCTGTAACTCCAAATGCAAAGTGTTATATATGAAAAGTGATCAGAAAAATCCAATCTATCCATCTGTACTGGTTTCATGCATGTTTAAACAAGTTAACTTTATGTTTAGTGCAAAACATGATAAAGCAATATTTAAGATTATATATGGGTTTGCAATTTGAATCTTTGGTTCAAAATGACTCAAACTCATCTGGTCATAGTTGCATTAGCCCAACAAACTCATTTTGCCATGTCTCATGCATGCTTCATATTGTTGCACATTGTTTGGTGTTGATTGTATATCGGTGCTCTCTGTGGCAGGTTCTACACCGGAAGAGTATCACGAGTATCCAAAAGAGGAGCAATACCAATCCACAGACCCGCAAGGCAAGCAACCAATCATTTGATCATTCTCGCTTCTGCTCTCTTTTACTACATTTAAGACATCGTGTTTCAAACTGCTTTGTGCTACGGTAGTTGAACCCATTCCTCTGCATGACCTGTCATTGCCACAGTAACTAGATGAAACCCACTAGCATCTGTAGGAGTTGATTGAGCCATGTGTATGTGTTACCTACCTTGTTGTGCCTGCAATGCTTAGAGTTGTGTCAGGTCTGGTTCATTCGGGTGATGGGCTAGAGTGAAATGATCATGTCGGTAATGAGAGTGATGCGTTAAAACGATTTGGTAAAGGTATCAATGAGAGGCCATGTAGGAGTACATGGTGGGTTGTTTCATTGGAACCGTCCTTAAGCACTGAGATCTGTATGTGTGATTTAAGAATCAGCTACTACCATGCATTGGGCCCGAAACCAATGGACCATCTCGGCTTCTTAACCACCCTAGTCCTCTGTATTGGAGTTGCAAGTAGTTTCTGGTGTTTGTAGGAGGCCGTGGGCAGAGCTGACCCGTGGGGTGGGCTGTGATGCGGTAGGTACGTGGCCGGGAATGTCGGGCACCCGTTAGGTGTCTCGGAACCCTATACACATCGTTTGGGGCCGTATGTGGAAACCTCGGCGGGACTAACTGCGGATGGAACCTGAATAGGCGATAAACCTGGACTAGAGACTTAGGTGTTTAGGTAGGCTGTGGCCGACACCCACGTTGGGCTTGCGCTTGAAGGTTGCCGAGTACATGTCGTGTAAATGGCGGTAAGAGGTGAGAGCGTGTGTGAAGAAGTACACCCCTGCAGGGTTTATATCATCTATTTGAATAGCCACGTCCGCGGTAAAGGACTACTTGGTTGCCTATGCAGTTCATAGAAAAGTAAATGGTTAGTACTAAAAGCCTCAAGATAAGCGTGAGTGCCGAGGATGGCTCTTTCGTAGGATGTCGGAGGTGGATCCTCGATGGTGTATTGATGTGGTGTGTAGTGGACTCGAGTGCGCAAAACAGTTACAAAGTTGGTGTCTCGTAAGATAGCTTAGCCAAGAGTTAAAGCTAGCTTGATGCAATAACCCCACCATCCCTTCTTGATAATGTGCATGTAGGTAGGATCTGATGTAAGACTTGCTGAGTACCTTTGTACTCATGTTTGCTTAATTTACGTTTTACATAAGATGTTGCAACCCCTTCTGATGGGTTCGTCATAGATGTTGATGTCGATGAGTAGGTTGGAGCCCAGGTGGTGATCCTGAGCTCACGATGGACCATGTAGAATAGCTAGGCTTCCTCAAGCCTCTTTTATTTTCTAGATGTCTGTACTCAGACATGTTACTTCTGATGTTGGCTTGTATGTTTGTATGACTTGAATGCTGGGTCGTGTGACCCGTACTTGTGTGTATGATATATATGGCTCTCTCAGCCTTTAAATAAAGTACTTGAGTTGTAGAGTCATGCTGTGATGCCATGTTGTATGTACACATATCGGGCATATTTTGTGTATCATTGAAATGCTTGGTATGTGTGGTATCTGACTATCTAGTTGTTTATCCTTGGTAGCCACTCTTACCGGGAAATGTCTCCTAGTGCTTCCACTGAGCCTTGGTAGCTTTCTACTGCTCCAGAACACTTAGGTTGGCCGGCATGTGTCCTTCTTCGTTCGTGTGTCTGTCCCTACGGGGAAATGTCACGCGATGACTACCAGAGTCCTGTTAGCCTACTACAACCCGGTTTACCGGAGTGCTGCTATCCTAGTTGCTACAGCCCGGATTCACTCGTTGATGAACGACACGTTCGTTGCTGGGTCATGTATGCCTGTCCCTGTAAGTTAGTGCCACTTTGGGTTCATGACTAGACATGTCAGCCTGGGCTCCTTGTCATATGGATGCTAGCGACACTATCATATACATGTGCCAAAAGGCGCAAACGGTCCCGCGCAAGGTAAGGTGAGACCCGTGGGAATACCGTGCGTGAGGCCACAAAGTGATATGAGGTGTTACATGCTAGATCGGTGTGGCATTGAGTCGGGGTCCCAACATCCACTTCCATGACAATAAATCGCGCATCATAGAAGTGTTTTCGTCAAGGGTGACCGACACGTGGCATCGACCGTAATGGAACTTTGTTAAGCTATCGGGTCCAGTTTTGGATCCGATAACCCGTTAATAGCCCCGACTGAGGGAGTCCTGGATTAGGGGGTATCCGGACAGCCGGACTATATACTTTGTCCGGACTATTGGAGCATGAAGATACAAGACTCAAGACTACGTCCCGTGTCCGGATGGGACACTCCTTTGCATGGAAGACAAGCTTGGCAATCCGGATATTATATTTCCTTCTATGTAACCGACTCCATGTAAACCCTAGCCCTCTCTGGTGTCTATATAAACCGGAGAGTTTGGTCCTTAGAGACATGATCAGACTCATAATCATCATAGGCTAGCTTCTAGGGTTTAGCCTCTACGATCTCGTGGTAGATCAACTCTTGTGACACTCATATCATCAATATCAATCAAGAAGGAAGTAGGGTTTTACCTCCATCGAGAGGGCCCGAACCTGGGTAAACATTGTGTCCCTTGCCTCCTGTTACCATCAGCCTAAGACGCACAGATCGGGACCCCCTACCCGAGATCCGCTGGTTTTGACACCGACATTGGTGCGTTCATTGAGAGTTCCTCTGTGTCGTCGCTGCAAGGCTCGATGGCTCCTTCAATCAACAGAAACGTTGTCCAGGGTGAGACTTTTCTCCCCGGACAGATCTTCGTGTTCGGCGGCTTCGCACTACAGGCCAATTCGCTTGGCCATCAAAAGCAGATCGACAGCTACGCCCCTGGCCACCAGGTCAGATTCGGAAACTTGAACTACACGGCCGATATCCGCAGAGACTTGATCTGCAACAGATTCGGGCCTGTGCCAGGAGCGCCGGATAGTCACGATGAGCACGGCTTAGACCCGCAGTTGGACAATGCTTGGGATATCGCCCCTCCAGGAGCCCCGGACCTAAATCCGGAGGAGATTGCGGTGCCCAAGGACGGGTGGATGGACCCTGCCTCGCAGGCCGCACACTCATCGGCGGTAGAGCCGAACACAGGCCTCACCACCAAAGAAGCCTATGACACCGGACCCCCGGACTCGTATCCGGCTGTAGGTCCCAGTCCATGCACTCGCGAGCCTGCCGAACCTGGTTGGGCTCTGGTAATGGAGTTACCGCTGCGGATATCTTCCAGCAGTCGCCCTTTGGCAACGTGCTAAACTCGTTAAAGTCTCTCTCTTTGTTAGGAGACTCTTGGCCGAACTATGTCCGGTTCGAGTGGGAAGCAGGCGACGAAGGAATTTGCTGCCCACCCACCACCCACTTCATTGCCACGGTCGATGATTTAACCGACGTGCTTGACTTCAACTCCAAAGACATCGACGGTCTGGACGACGATGCAAGAGAAGAACAGGAACCACCACTCATGGGGCAGTGGACAGCCACCTCCTCATATGATATATATATGGTGGACACTCCGAAGGAAACCAATGGCGATGAGGCAACGGAGGATAACTCCTCAGGGAAGAAAGCAAAGCATGGGTGTCATCGGCGCAGCTCCATGCCCCGCTACAGCAATACCGGCATAGGAGATGAAAACAATCCGGATGGGCCGAAGATGAATACAACCCTGATCAGCCTGCCTTTGAGCAGGTCGCGCAGGAAGACGGGCAGGTCAGCCCAGACAAACAGGCAACAAATGGATATCTGGAGGAGTACAACTACATGCCCCCCTCCGAAGACGAGGTTAGCCTCGGCGACAACGAGTTCGGCGTGCCTGAGGACCCCGTGGAGCAGGAGCGCTTTAAGCACCGGCTCATGGCCACTGCGAGGAGCCTAAAAAAGAAGCAGCAGCAGCTCCAAGCTGATCAAGACCTGCTCACAGACAGATGCTCATAGACAGATGGACTGAAGTCCTGGCAACCGAGGAATATGGACTCGAGCGCCACACGGCTGACCGACCACCTCGTGGACGGGATAAAACGGCATATCATCCCGAATACCAGCCCGCACCCCCACGCCAATACACTACGGCCCGGGGCAATTGGCAAGACCTGCAAGATATACTGGAAAACAAAGCAGGACAGCCAAGATCGATCTACGGACCGCGGGGGCGCGCCCCAACACGCGATGATGATCATCACGCCGGATACACTATCAACAAGTTCGGCCGGGCCGAATACAGCCACCCAGACCCATTCGAACTGCGTAGCCACATAGCCCGGCACAGAAGCGCCGCACACCCCCTCTGCTTCACTGACGAAGTGATGGATCATGAATTCCTAGAAGGGTTCAAACCCGTAAACATCGAATCATACGATGGCACAACAGACCCCGCAGTATGGATCGAAGATTTCCTTCTCCACATTCACATGGCCCGTGGAGACGATCTACACGCCATCAAATATCTTCCCCTTAAGCTCAAAGGACCTGCCCGACAATAGCTAAACAGTTTGTCGGCAAATTCCATTGGCAGTTGGGAAAACCTGGAAGACGCGTCCCTCGGAAACTTCTAGGGCACATACGTACGACCATCGGACGCCGATGACTTGAGCCACATTATTCAACAGTCCGGAGAGTCAGCCAGGAAATTCTGGACTCGGTTCCTAACTAAAAAGAACCAAATAGTAGACTGTCCGGACGCCGAAGCCCTGGCGGCCTTTAAGCATAATATCCGTGACGATTGGCTCGCCCGACACCTCGGCCATGAAAAACCCAAGTCCATGGCGGCCCTCACGACACTAGTGACCCGCTTTTGCGTAGGCGAGGACAGCTGGTTAGCTCGCAGTAGCACCACGCCACATTACGGCACCTTGGCTGTCCATGACAATAATGGCAAGCCGCGGCGCAACAGACATAAGCGACAGAACAACGGCGACAACACTGAAGACACGGCAGTCAACGCCGGATTCAGCGGATCTAAATCCGGTCAGCGGAAAAAGCCGTTCAAAAGAAACAATCAGGGACCGTCCAGTCTGGACCACATACTTGAATGCTCATGCCAAATTGATGGCACCCTGGACAAGCCAACAAACCACACTAATAGAGACTGCTGGGTGTTCAAACAGGCTGGTAAAATAAACGCCAAAAACAAGGACAAGGGGCTGCACAACGACGATGACGAGGAGCCCCGGCGTCCGAACACGGGGGGACAGAAGAAATTTCCTCCCCAGGTGAAAACAGTCAACATGATCTACGCCACCCACATTCCCAAACGGGAACGGAAGCGAGCACTATGGGACGTCTATGCGAGGGAGCCAGTCGCCCCAAAATTCAACCCATGGTCAGCCTGTCCGATCACCTTCGATCGTAGGGATCACCCTACCAGCATCCGTCATGGCGGTTCCGCAACATTGGTCCTAAACCTAATCATCGATGGATTCCACCTCACGCGAGTCCTTATGGATGGCGGTAGCATCCTGAACTGGCTTCATTAGGACACAGTGCGCAAAATGGGCATCGACCCTTCAAGGATCAAGCCCACTAAAACCACCTTCAAAGGTGTAATTCCAGGAGTAGAGGCCCGCTGCACGAGCTCCATAACACTGGAAGTGATCTTCAGATCTCTGGATAACTTCCGAAGCGAAGAGTTAATCTTCGATATCGTCCCTTTCCGTAGTGGTTACCACGCGCTGATTGGACGAACCGCATTCGCTAGATTCAATGTGGTACCACACTATGCATACCTCAACTCAAGATGCCAGGACACCGTGGGGTCATAACAGTCAACGGAAATATGGACCGCTCTCTCCGTACAAAAGAACATACTGCAGCCCTCGTGGTGGAAGTACAATGCGGCCTTCTCCGACAAACCACCAATCCGACAACGACAACCACAAACACCGTCAAGCGAGTCCGGAGCATCCCGCAACAGGATCGCCAGGCACGCCAAGAGCGAGACTAGCAGTCCGGCCTCCCTCAAGCCCCATCAAAGCAGCATTCGTGCTGCGCGTACACAATTACGCACTCAAAATACCATGGGCATAGGCGGAGGCGCAATAGTGACTCAGTCAACACTACGGTATAACCGCAACATACTTTAATAACCCCCCTCCTTTATCTTTCAGGACACTACTTTAGGGCATCCTCTTCAGAAGAGCTGGATTGTCGGACTTACACAGGAGAGAAAACCAAGAAGGCAACAGGCATTGCGCACAAAGGAAATACCTAGGTGGAATTTGTTCACGATCGTTATACCTGTCTTATATACCTACATGCAGTCTGCCCTTGGATAGGACATGTTAAATAGTCCTATTTACTTCTGCTTAAACGCACTCATTGTAAACATACGCTCGAACATATTATTCAGCAATGGGTGATAATATATAGCGTCAGCTTATTATTCCTATTTGTGCATTTTTCTTGTAAAGGTTCATTTAATATTGCATCCTTACATCTTGGTACGTTCAGTTTACCAGGGGCTTCTTATGGCGCCCCATAATACGGCAAGACAAGTCCGAACACTTTCAACAGTGCGGCACCCAGAACTTATAGCACTATATGCATCAGCTCCGAATCATATCTTGGGTCAATAGTTGGGTCTGCCTGGCTCCCTTGTTTTGGTACCTTACGTTCCATTATATCGGCTAAGGTAGCGCAGGGAGAACTACTGCGATTGTGTCCCGGTTCTTCTGGAGGAGCACCTCAGTAGAGAAAGCCGAAAACTGACCAGCATGATGCGCCGAGAGCTGGTCGCTGTTCGAGAGGTCTTAAAATCCTTAAAGATTTTTTTTTCTGCTTTAGGCGAGGAATTGGCTTCGTCCGATTTAGGCGTATATAGCGCCCAATTCGGCATTGCGAATTCTAGGGGCTTCGCCAAAATTTAAAATTCTAGACTTCTATGGCTAAGTGAGAGTTATAAAGCCACATAGTCCAATTACCTTGTTCGCTGCGCCAGACACCTCCTTAAGGGACCAAAAATTTGGATAAAGAGTGTCCGGATTTTTCCAGGAACACCCTGGTACTAGTTACGTGGGGGCGGAAGCCGATGACTGGCCAACTTTCAGAATTCTATAAACAGCCGCACAGAAGGTAATATTTTAAATCAAAAAGCGCTATATAGTGCTAGTAGCTTCGTCTTTATATTACAACAACGACAGAAGTACATTTACTCAAGGATCGTGTCCTTAGTACATTCATCGACCACGAGACGAGCGCCTTTCATAACGCCATCATAATATTTTTCAGGACAGCGATGCGCCTTGCCCTCCGGCGGCCCGTCCTTCACCAGCTTCTCCGCATCCAGCTTGCCCCAGTGCACCTTTGCACGGGCAAAGGCCCGGTGGGCACCCTCAATGCAAACGGATCGCTTGATCACCTCAAGCCGCGAACATGCGTTTACCATCAGCTTTATCAGGCCGAAGTAGCTGGTAGGAAAGGGCTCACCAGGCCACATCTGGACTATGAAATCTTTCATAGCCACTTCGGCCGCCCTATGGAGTTCAACCAACTGCTTCAGTTGGTCACTCAAAGGCACTGGGTGTTCGGCTCCAGCATACTGGTACCAGAACAGCTTCTCCGTTGAGCACCCCTCCTTGGCACTGTAGAACTCCGCAGCATCAGATATGCTGCGTGGTAGATCTGCGAATGCCCCTAGAGAGCTTCGAATCCGGGTAAGTAAAAGAAATGTCTCCTCCACATGCTTGTTTTGCATAAAGAATGTCTTACCCACCGCTATCTTCTTGGCCACCTGGATTTCCTGCTGTGCCTTTTCAGCTTCGGCCTTGGCATCTTTCATACTCGCAAGGGCCTTCGCAAGCTCAGACTCCTTCGTCTTGAGGTCACGCTCCAAGGACTCGAACTTCTTGCCGAGATACTCGAGATCTTGCTGTACCTCACCCACCCTAGCGTTCTTCTTGTCGCGCTCAATGTGCTCCAGGGCCGCCCTGTCTTCAGCCTCGGACGGCACTTTCTTTAGGGACGCCACTTTAGTTGTGGCCCCTATTTGACAGTCACGACGCTTTGTCGTTAGAATCAACATTTTTTGTCTATTCTTTATAAATATACGAATGGGGTATCACTCACCTTTGTTCTCTTCGAGCTGCCTCCTTGTACCTGCTCCAGGTCCCATATAAGTTCGGCGACCTCGGTCGTGCGGGAAGCAGCGGCAAGAAGCACCGCCTGCTTATTCACATGCAAACCTACTATTAGACTCCTGTGGATTATAATTGACCCTCCATTTGGCTTTTCGTTCCAAACACCAAACAGAGTATCAGGAACTACTACCTATCGGGTGGTAATTTCACACATTTTTTATTACTTACCTCAAAGCCCGTCAGGAGGCTGGTGCAGGCTTCAGTTAGTCCGCTCTTGGCAGACAGAACCTTTTGAATCACCGCACTCATAAGAGTGCGATGCTCGTCATCCATGGAAGCACTGCGAAGCGCTTCCAGCAGACTATCCAACGCCCCTGGCGCAACGGAATTCATCAGCATGGACGGCTCGCCATCCCTAGTGACGAGCCGCCTGCCCGAGTCTGGAACCATGGGAGGTTCCGGGATAGTATCCGGCTGAGAGCCCGGCTTGCTGCGGCTATCGTCGGCATGATCCACGGGAATCTTATACCCGTGTGCCCGGCGTCTGGAATTCCACCTTGGGGCGTCTCCAGGGTCACCTCCCCCTGCTCTGGAAGCCTTTGGGACAACACCTCCGTGTCATCCGTAGGCCGAGGAGTAGTGGCCGTCGGGAGCGAGTTCATCGCTGAATCACTCAAGGACCCATGCGAAGATGATACCTCGGGATGGATCCTGGCCAGACTGCATATATGTGTTCGGTGTTATAAAAGACTATGAAGCGAAGTCGCACTAAAGTATAACAGAGTGCGGATACTTACGATCTCGCTAGGGGCTTCCCCCTGGGCAGCCACTCCTCCTCGCTATATGCGGCCGTGGTGGAGTAGTCCGGAAGGGATGCCTTTTCTTTCTTGGGTGTACTAGCCTCCCCCTCCAGGGCGGCTTTCCTCTTCTTCTCCTCCCCAGTGCGAGGAGGCAGAGTTTCTTCATGTTTCCCCCCGCCTCCGTGGGAGGAATCTGCCTCGTCGTCTTCAGACGACGAGAGTATGACGGCCTTGCACCGGGGACCCTTCCCGGTCCCCTGGGTCGCCTTCCTAGGCCCTTCGTCCTCTCCGGATGGGGCGGCCTTTTCCTCTTCCTCCTCCTCTTCAGTGGAGGAGTGTGCCTCGTCGTCTTCGGACGAGGCGTCTGGTACGACCTTACACCGGAGACCCTTCCTGGTCCCCGGGGCCTTCTTTTCAGCCTTATTTTCCGGCGCCTTGTATGGCGCCGGGACTAGCATCTCCGTTAGGAGAGCATCTGCTGGACCTTCTAGCAGTGGAGCCAGACAGTCAATCCATTCCGCCGTCTCCACATATTCCTGCACAAATACGCACAATGACTTAAGATTCCCCCATGAGTACGTTTGGAAAAGCTGAATCCGATGGTAGTCAAAAAACTCACCAGACGGGGGAGCCGCGCGGCGTGAAGTCCGCGATCCTCGGATGTGGGAGGAGGTATTTCGGAGGCCTTGAACAACACCTTCTAGGCGCCCTTGTGCGTCATGCCATAAAGCTTTTGAAGCATCTGGTGTTCGGCCGGGACGAACTCCCACAGATTAAAAGCCCGTCTTTGGCACGGGAGGATCCGGCGGACAAGCATGACCAGGACCATGTTGACAATCTTGATCTCCTTGTCCTTCATATTCTTCATACAGTTCTGAAGTCCGGTCAGCTCCGCAGGCTCGCCCCAGGCCAGGCCCTTGTTTTCCTAGGAGGTGAGCCGCATGGGGATTCCGGATCGGAACTCGGGGGCCGCCACCCAGTTGGCATCGCGCGGCTCGGTGATGTAGAACCATCCTAATTGCCACCCTTTCACGGTCTCAGCAAAGGATCTGGCAAGCCAAGTAACGTTGGGCATCTTGCCCACCATGGCACCTCCGCACTCGGCTTGTTGGCCGCTCACGATATTCGGCTTCACGCAGAAGATTCGTAGCCACAAGCCGAAGTGAGGCTTGATGCAGAGGAAAGCCTCGCACACGATGATAAACGCCGAGATGTTGAGGACGAAATTTGGGGCTAGATCATGGAAATCTAGCCCATAGTAGAACATGAGCCTGCGGACGAAGGGATGAAGTGGAAATCCCAGTCCACGGACGAAGTGGTCGAGAAACACGATCCTCTCATGGGGTTTCGGAGTTGGAATGATCTGCCCTTCATCTGGTAGCCGGTGCGTGATGTCTGCGGCTAGGTATCCGGCCGCCCGGAGATTCACAACATCCTCCTCCTTCACGGTGGAGGCCACCCATTTGCCTCCTGCTCCGGACATATTTGGCTGTGCGCAGAAAGCGTGAACTAGGGCGCTGGAGCTCGAGTGTAACGCCCCGGATCCGATGCGTCAGGTGTCCGCCAGATATTCGTCATCGTTGCCATGTCATTTGCTTGCGTGTTGCATATTGCCTTGTCATCATGTGCATTTAATTTTGCATACATGTTCGTCTCACGCATCCGAGCATTTTCCCCGTTGTCCGTTTTGCAATCCGGCACTCATATGTCCTCCGGCGTCCCCCTTTTGTCTCTCGTTGTGAGCGGGTGTTAAACATTCTCGGAATGGACCGAGGTTTGTCAAGCGGCCTTGGTACACCGCCAGTAGACCGCCTGTCAAGTTTTGTGACATTTGGAGGTCGTTTGATACTCCAACAGTTAACTGGGTAACCGTAAAGGCCTCTTTTGTCTTGCAGCCCAACACCCCTCCAAAGTGGCCCAAAACCCATCCAAACCCCCTCCATGCTCTCGGTCGTTTGATCACGATCGCGTGGCCAAAAACCGCTCCTCATTTGGACTCTCCTAGCTCCCAGAAACTATAAATATGCCCTCTCCCCCGAATTTTTCGCAGTCCAAACCCTAGCCCCGCACCCTCTCCGCCGTCGGATACGTCCGGATCAGACCGGACGATTCTCCGCCGCCGCCGCCGCCCCCCCGCTCGCGGCCAGCTCGGCCCGTAGCCGGCCCCGGCGGCCCGGCCGCCGAGCGCCGCCGCCCGGTTCCTCCCGCCGCGGGCCCGCGCCCGTCCCGCTCCCGCCGCCCGTCCGCCCTTCGCCGGCCTCCTCTACCACCGGCGAGCGCCGCCGCCCCACGGCCTCCGCCGCGCCCGGCCGGCATCGCTCTGCCGACAGCGCCTCGCCTCCTCGCCGCCCGAGCCGGCCCCGCTCCGCCCAGCCGCGCCCCGCAGCTCCCTCCGGCGGCCGCGCCCCCGCCTCCGGCTGGCCGGCCTCCTCCTCAACCCCTCCTGCCCCTTCTCCTTCGCAGCTCACTCCGGCGACGAGCTCCGGTCGTCCTCGTCATCCGCTCCCAATCCAGATCCAGATCCGGATCTCGGAGGTGATTTTTCGTCTAAGTCCCCGGTTCAGCTATTATTTTCATGCCCTATTCATCATGCCATAACTCTGCATCTGTGGCTCCATTTTGGGCGTGCAACATATCAAATTGTTCGCCTCAACGAGTACTTCATTTCATTCCATTGCATCATTTTCATTTGAGTCCATCTTGATGCCTGAATCACTGTTGCAAGAGTGCTATATGATGTTAACCTGCTAAAACTGTTATAACTTGATGATTTGTCATTTTTGCCATGTTTGATGTGTGCATCTTATGAGCATGAGCTCTACATGAGTTTTGAACTATGATATGCCATATCTATAGGGGTGTTATCCATGTATTTTTGTGAGTTGTGTGGTGTGTGCATAAAGCTTGTTAAGTAGGGTACTTGTTGTTGCTGTTTTGCTAGGTTGATTCTGTTATATTTTGTTTCTATGTAAACCTGCTGCTACAAGTCATTCTATGCATAATCTGGAGATGTTCACTAAGGATGTTTTATCATACATGTCATGCTATATCCATTCAACCCCCTGGTTGCATTTATAGCCTGCTGTAACCTGTTGTTATCTTGCCCTCAAAACTGCTAAATAATGTTGCTGTCAGCCTGTTAACATTAAGTTCAGTTTTGCCATGAGCTTTGCTAGTGATCCATGCACTCTATGAACTTGTTCTTGCTATGATTAGCTTCATAAACATGTCTTCTTGCTGCTGGTTGCCTTGCCATGCCATGTATTGCTCTGTAGTGAGTGGTTCAAGCTCACCAACATGCCTACTTATTGTTGTTCCTGCCATGTATGAATCTGTCACATCTTTTGCCATGTTTACGTGGGTGCCATCATATTTTTCTGTGCCCTTTTGGCTCATGGTCAGTAAGGGACTTTTGTTATATGAGATTAGTAGATTCATGCCATGCCTTGGTTTGCCATGTTAAGTTCCTGTACCATGTTGTTTGTTAGCTCTAAGTATTGCAACATGATGTTATTTTCTGATAAGCCTGTAAACTGTTATTATTTGCAATCTTGCCACGTCCTTTTGAGCATGTTATATTCTTTTCTGGAGATAGCTCAGTGTTCACGTTTTGTTATGCTTTACCTGTACTTCACGCCCATGCCTTTTGTTCTTACATTGGGACGCTGTAGCCTATTGTTTTGATGCTTGTGATATGCCTAGTTGCTGTTTTGGACAGCTTGTCTTTTAAACTTGTATAGAGTGCATGTGTTGAACCGTTGCTCCGTTTCGAGTGTGCTCTATATGAAACTTGCTTGATTTTGGATGTAGCTTCATATTATCATGTTGCATCCATGTTTGGGAGTGTTTGCTTGATGTTTGCATGCATTTTGCATCGATGCCATGCTTAACTTGGTTTGCCCATATCTTCTAGGCCGTAGCTCCAAATCTAATGAACTTTATATGTAACTTGACTAGAATCTCATGTAGATCATCTTGGTGCATCTTAACTTGATGTTTAACAACTTTAACATAAGGTTTATTCAGATCTAGACCAACTTTGAAACTTGCATATGAGGACTTACCAGAATTGTTATATGTTGTTTCTGGCATCATTTAAACTTGCTTTGATGTGTTGCTCTTGTTTGCATCGTCTCTTGCCATGAGTAGCTTCATGTAGCTTTGTCATGCATCATGCTTGTTGTGCATCATGTCTTGTCTATGTGTGGTGTGTTTACTATGTTTTGTGCTTCTTCTCGATAGTTCCCGTTTCGTTGCGATCGTGAGGATTCGTTCGTCTACGCTTGGTTCGCCTTCGTGGCTTCATCTTCTTCATGGACTCGTTCTTCTTCCTAGCGGGATTTCAGGCAAGATGACCGCTACCCTGGATCTCACTACTATCATTGCTATGCTAGTTGCTTCGTTCTACCGCTGTGCTGCGCTTCCTATAACTTGTTCTTCAAGCCTCCCCAAATTGCCATGAACCTCTAACCTTTGACACCCTTCCTAGCAAACCGTTGTTTGGCTATGTTACCGCTTTTCCTCAGCCCCTCTTATAGCGTTGCTAGATGCAGGTGAAGATGAAGTTTGTTCCTTGATGGAACATGGATATTTTGGGATATCACAATATCTCTTGTTTAATTAATGCACCTATATATTTGGTAAAGGGTGGAAGGCTCGGCCTTATGCCTGGTGTTTTGTTCCACTCTTGCCGCCCTAGTTTCCGTCATACCGGTGTTATGTTCCCGGATTTTTGCGTTCCTTACGCGGTCGGGTGATTTATGGGACCCGCTTGACAGTTCGCTTTGAACAAAACTCCTGTAGCAAGGCCCAACCTTGGTTTTACCATTTGCCTCACCACCACCTACTTTTCCCTTGGGAGTAATTAACCCAAGGGTCATCTTTATTATAGCCCCCCCCCCAGGCCAATGCTTGTCTAAGTGTTGGTCCAAACTAGAGCACCGTGCGGGACCATCCCTTGGCAACTTGTTACGTCGGTACATGTACGCTTCGCTTATCCGGTGTTGCCCTGAGAACGAGATATGTGCAGCTCCTATCGGGATTGTCGGCGCATCGGGCGGCTTTGCTGGTCTTGTTTTACCATTGTCGAAATGTCTTGTAAACCGGGATTCCGAGACTGATCGGGTCTTCCTGGGAGAAGGAATATCCTTCGTTGATCGCGAGAGCTTATCATGGGCTAAGTAGGGACACCCCTGCTGGGTTATTATCTTTTGAAAGCCATGCCCGTGGTTATGTGGCAGATGGGAATTTGTTAATGTCCGGTTGTAGATAACTTGACACCAGATCCGAATTAAAACGCATCAACCGTGTGTGTAGCCGTGATGGTCTCTTTTCGGCGGAGTCCGGGAAGTGAACACGGTCTTTGGGTTTTGTTTGACGTAAGTAGGAGTTCAGGATCACTTCTTGATCATTCCTAGTTCACGACCATTCTGTTTGCTCACTCCTCGCTCTTATTTGCGTATGTTAGCCACCATATTATGCTTAGTCGCTACTGCAACCTCACCACTTTACTCCTTCCTTTCCCATTAAGCTTTGCTAGTCTTGATACCCATGGTAATGGTATTGCTGAGTCCTTGTGGCTCATAGATTACTACAACAACAGTTGCAGGTATAGGTTATGCGATGATCATGACGCGAGAGCGATGTTTGCTTGTTTTGGAGTTCTTCTTCTGCTTCTTCTTTGATCAGGGGATAGGTTCCAGGTCGGCAGCCTGGGCTAGCAGGGTGGATGTCGTTTGAGTTTATTTTTGTGTTTCATCCGTAGTCGGATGGTGCTCTTATGTAAGATGATATTGTATTCGTGTGGCATTGTATGCCTTATGTATGTATCCCCATCTATTATGTAATGTTGATGTAATGATATCCATGTTGCAAAAGCATTTCAATATGCAGGTCTATCCTTGGCGGTACCTTCGAGTTCCTCTTGGATAGGGTCGCATATTGGGCGTGACAAGTTGGTATCAGAGCCTCGACTGACCTTAGGAGCCCCCTTGATTGATCGTGTAGTTTGACCATTGTCGAGTCTAGAAGAAAACTGTTTTCGGAGTCTAGTTATATTGGAGAGTAGGAATTCTTTTTACTCCTCAGCCCCTTCGTCGCTCTGGTGAGAAATCTTGACGTAGGTGTTTTAAATTATTTCTCTTCCCTTTCAAATTTTTCTTTAGGTTCACGCAGTTGGTTTTACGTTCGTTGGTTCTCATCTCTTTTCATCCGGTGCATTTCTCGTCAAGTTGACTCGAGCCTCTTCATCGTTTCCAAGTTCAATCCTCATTTGTTTTTTTCCCACCCGCCCACCCCTTTTTCATCTCGGAGCTGGAGTCCATAATCGAATATCCATCCTAATCATGCGATGCCTTTGCATTCTTTCAACCGGTGTTTTCTCTTCAAGTTATTAGTCGGTTCCCCTTTCCAAGTTGCCTTTGTTTTCCCGCCCTCCCACCCTCTTCTTCCCGGAGCTTGAGTCTCTTTCGAGCATCAATTTCATTCGTGTGGAGTCTCTTCAGTCTTCCCTCAATCATTTCAACCGGTGAATTCTCGTCTCGTTCATCATTCTTCATCCCTTTTCTTTCTCTGGTGGACTCAATTAAAGTTTTTTCGGGTTGATCATATTCTTTTCCTTGGATCAAGTGTTCTCCTTGCTAGTTCGCCTCTCGCCAGTTTATCCTTCTGGAGTGCTCAAGACATATCAGGAGATTCGTCTGTGTTCCAATTAATTAGAGGTTGTCACCTCATTCAAATATTTCAATCGTTCCGGTGCATCATTTACTTCTTCAACATCCCTTTCAACGGTGTTTTCTTTTAGTGGGCCCTAACCCACAGGTCTTTTCCCAGGATCTTACCTGACTCTTCTAATTATTCTGGAGCCATTCCTAATTCTTTTCAAGTGTGATGTAAGAATGGATTCCATCAGTCACATGCCTTTTCCAAGATCGATTTCAAATAATTTCATTGTTTCCTCAACCTCTTCGCTTTTTCATTCTTCCGGAGTGTTTCAACAACTTCTGCAAGGTGTTTCTCATCGTCATTTGAAGATCGAAGAAGACTTCCTCGTAAATCTTGCCCGTTCTCTCGAAGTTTCGTGGTTCTAGCTTCATGTTATCCTCTCATATTATTCCATTTGTCGGATATTCTTTTGCTTACCCATCCGGAGCATGTCAGGAGTTGTTTTTCCATTTCTTTCACCGGAGGCCATCATTCCAGTTATCGTTCTCTATTTATCCCGGTGCTTCGTTCAAGTGTTCCTTAATCAGCTCATGATCTCTTTGTTCTTTTGCATCTAAATTCCCTCTAGCATATTGTTCTTCCAATCCTTCTCGGTGTTTCATTCTCTTTCATTAGTCATGTTCAAATTCTTACGGTGGTTCGTTCAAGATTCTTTTTCCTTGTTTATCATTTTAATTCATTCGTTCTTTCCAATCCTACTGGTGGTTCATGAAGACTTTCTCAAGTTTTGTAGTATACCTCCCTTAATCCTTTTCAAGAAGAATAAGTAGTATGCAAAATCCATTGCTTGTCATCAATTTAATTTTATGAAGGATAAGCATGCAATAAATCTTATTCTTATTTCACCCAAGTGATTATTCCTTTTCTTCGGAGTTTGTTCTTGTTGAATAAATTCTAGTTCCAAGTGTTTTCATCTTTTATTTTCCGGAGTTCATTTTCCTCGGCCATCTCATCGGAAACACCATCTAAATCATCGCAGGGCCTTAATCTTATTCTTTCCATCCTTGAACTCTATCTCATCATCTTTGGTCACCGGAGTTCTTCATGGTGGTTCTTCATGATTTAATTCATTCTTCAAGTGTTCATCAAGATTTTGTTGGTGGAGCTCAAGTATCTTTCCTTCTTGCTTTTCGAAGTGCAATTAAATCTCCGTATTCTTTGGAAGTGGAGTTTTGCATTTCTTCGTTGTTATCAGCTATCCAATCATTTCCGTTTGTGGTGAGTTATCACCTTATGATTTTGAGATGTTATCCATAAGTCCACGACAAGCTTATTCTTTTCGTTGTTGATTTTTCTCAACAACTTCATTCAATCCTTCCTTCTAAGTTCTTTTCATTCAATTATTTCAATTCCTCTGGAGGCATTGCATTGGTCATCTCGTCAAGTGCCATCTCTTTGGGTGAAGTTCGTGTTCTATTCCTTTCATTTTTAGTCGCAGTGCTGCCTAAATCCTTTCAGCCGTATTCAGTTCTTATCTCGTTCTAACCGGAGTGGTTTCTTAGTCTATTTGATTCCGTTAGCTTTCGATTCTCGTCATTCTCGTTGTTCCTCTCTTCTTCTCGAGTGCTCTCGATTCTTTGCTTCTTCTCTTGAGTTCTTGTTTCACCTCATCCCTTTTCCCTTTCATCTCGTTCCTAAGATCTCGGGACGAGATCTCTTATTAGTGGAGGAGTGTTGTAACGCCCCGGATCTGATGCGCCAGGTGTCCGCCAGATATTCGCCGTCGTTGCCATGTCATTTGCTTGCGTGTTGCATATTTACTTGTCATCATGTGCATTTAATTTTGCATACATGTTCATCTCACGCATCCGAGCATTTTCCCCGTTGTCCGTTTTGCAATCCGGCACTCCTATGTCCTCCGGCGTCCCCCTTTTGTCTCTCGTTGTGAGCGGGTGTTAACCATTCTTGGAATGGACCGAGGTTTGTCAAGTGGCCTTGGTACACCACCGGTAGACCGCCTGTCAAGTTTCGTGACATTTGGAGGTCGTTTGATACTCCAACAGTTAACCGGGTAACCGTAAAGGCCCCTTTTGTCTTGCAGCCCAACACCCCTCCAAAATGGCCAAAAACCCATCCAAACCCCCTCCATGCTCTCGGTCGTTCGATCACGATTGCGTGGCCGAAAACCGCTCCTCATTTGGACTCTCCTAGCTCCCACAAACTATAAATATGCCCTCTCCCCTGAATTTTTCGCAGTCCAAACCCTAGCCCCGCTCCCCCTCCGCCGCCGGGCACGTCCGGAAAGGACCGGACGAGTCTCCGCCGCCGCCCGCAGCCAGTGGCGCGCTGCCACGTGGCTGCTGCCCCCCCCCCCCCCCCCCCCCGCTCGGCCCGCAGCCGGCCCCCGCGGCCCGGCCGCCGAGCGGCGCCGTCTGGTTCCTCCCGCCGCGGGCCCGCGCCCGTCCCGCGCCCGCCGCCCGTCCGCCCTTCGCCGGCCTCCTCTGCCGCCGACGAGTGCCGCCGCCCCTCGGCCTCCGCCGCGCCCGGCCGGCACCGCTCTGCCGACAGCGCCTCGCCTCCTCGCCGCCCGAGCCGGCCCCGCGACGCCCAGCCGCGCCCCGCAGCTCCCTCCGGCGGCCGCGCCCTCGCCTCCGGCTGGCCAGCCTCCTCCTCAACCCCGCCGCCCCCTTCTCCTCCGCAGCTCACTCCGGCGATAAGCTCCGGTCGTCCTCGTCATCCGCTCCCGATCCAGATCCAGATCCGGATCTCGGAGGTGATTTTTCGTCTAAGTCCCCGGTTCATCTATTATTTTCATGCCCTATTCATCATGCCATAACTCCGCATTTGTGGCTCTGTTTTGGGCGTGTAGCATATTAAATTGTTTGTCTCAATGAGTACTTCATTTCATTCCATTGTGTCATGTTCATTTGAGTCCATCTTGATGCTTGAATCACCGTTGCAAGAGTGCTATATGATGTTAACCTGCTGAAACTGTTATAACTTGATGATTTGTCATTTTTGCCATGTTTGATGTGTGCATCTTATGAGCATGAGCTCTACACGAGTTTTGAACTATGATATGCCATATTTACAGGGGTGCTATCCATGTATTATTGTGAGTTGTGTGGTGAGTGCATCAAGCTTGTTAAGTACGGTACTTGCTGTTGCTGTTTTGCTAGGCTGATTCTGTTATATTTTGTTTCTATGTAAACCTGCTGCTACAAGTCATTCTATGCATAATCTGGAGATGTTCACTAAGGATGTTTTGTCATACATGTCATTCTCTATCCATTAATGCCCCTGGTTGCATTTATAGCCTGCTGTAACCTGTTGTTATCTTGCCCTCAAAACTGCTAAATAATGTTGTTGTCAGCCTGTTAACATTAAGTTCAGTTTTGCCATGAGTTTTGCTAGTGATCCATGCACTCTTTGAACTTGTTCTTGCCATGGTTAGCTTCATAAACATGTCTTCTTGCTGCTGGTTGCCTTGCCATGCCATGTATTGCTCTGTAGTGAGTGGTTCAAGCTCACCAACATGCCTACTTATTGTTGTTCCTGCCATGTATGAATCTGTCCAATCTTTTGCCATGTTTACGTGGGTGCCATCATATTTTTCTGCGCCCTTTTGGCTCATGGTCAGTAAGGGACTTTTGTTATATGAGATTATTAGATTCATGCCATGCCTTTGTTTGCCATGTTAAGTTCGTGTAACATGTTGTTTGTTAGCTCTAAATATTGCAACCTGATGTTATTTTCTGATAAGCCTGTAAACTGTTATTATTTGAAATCTTGCCATGTCCTTTTGAGCATGTTATAATGTTTTCTGGAGATAGCTCAGTGTTCATGTTTTGTTATGCTTTACTTGTACTTCACGCCCATGCCTTTTGTTCTTATGTTGGCATGCTGTAGCCTATTGTTTTGATGCTTGTGATATGCCTAGTTGCTGTTTTGGACAGCTTGTCCTTTAAACTTGTATAGAGTGCATGTGTTGAACCGTTGCTCCGTTTCGAGTGTGCTCTATATGAAAATTGCTTGATTTTGCGTGTAGCTTCATATTATCATGTTGCATCCATGTTTGGGAGTGTTTGCTTGATGTTTGCATGCATTTTGCATCGATGCCATGCTTAACTTGTTTTGCCCATATCTTCTAGGCCGTAGCTCCAAATCTAATGAACTTTATATGTAACTTGACTAGAATCTCGTGTAGATCATATTGGTGCATCTTAACTTGCTGTTTAACATCTTGAACATATGGTTTATTCAGATCTGGACCAACTTTGAAACTTGCATATGAGGAGTTACCGGAATTGTTATATGTTGTTTCCGGCATCATTTAAACTTGCTTTGATGTGTTGCTCTTGTTTGCATCGTCTCTTGCCATGAGTAGCTTCATGTATCTTTGTCATGCATCATGCTTGTTGTGCATCATGTCTTGTCTATGTGTGGTGTGTTTATTATGTTGTGTGCTTCTTCTCGATAGTTCCCGTTTCGTTGCGATCGTGAGGATTCGTTCGTCTACGCTTGGTTCTTCTTCGTGGCTTCATCTTCTTCATGGACTCTTTCTTATTCCTAGCGGGATTTTAGGCAAGATGACCGCTACCCTGGATCTCACTACTATCATTGCTTTGCTAGTTGCTTTGTTCTACCGCTGTGCTGCGCTTCCTATAACTTGTTCTTCAAGCCTCCCCAAATTGCCATGAACCTCTAACGTTTGACACCCTTCCTAGCAAACCGTTGTTTGGCTATGTTACCACTTTTGCTCAGCCCCTCTTATAGTGTTGCTAGATGCAGTTGAAGATGAAGTTTGTTCCTTGATGAACATGGATATTTTGGGATGTCACAATATCTCTTGTTTAATTAATGCACCTATATATTTGGTAAAGGGTGGAAGGCTCGGCCTTATGCCTGGTGTTTTGTTCCACTCTTGCCGCCCTAGTTTCCGTCATACCGGTGTTATGTTCCCGGATTTTGCGTTCCTTATGCGGTCGGGTGATTTATGGGACTCCCTTGACAGTCCACTTTGAATAAAACTCCTCCAGCAAGGCCCAACCTTGGTTTTACCATTTGCCTCACCACCACCTACTTTTCCCTTGGGAGTAATTAACCCAAGGGTCATCTTTATTATAGCCCCCCCGGGCCAATGCTTGTCTAAGTGTTGGTCCAAACTAGAGCACCGTGCGGGACCATCCCTTGGCAACTTGGGTTACGTCGGTACCTGTATGCTTCGCTTATCCAATGTTGCCCTGAGAACGAGATATGTGCAGCTCCTATCGGGATTGTCAGCGCATCGGGCCGCTTTGCTAGTCTTGTTTTACCATTATTGAAATGTCTTGTAAACCGGGATTCCGAGATTGATCGGGTCTTCCTGGGAGAAGGAATATCCTTCGTTGATCGCGAGAGCTTATCATGGGCTAAGTTGGGACACCCCTGCAGGGTTATTATCTTTTGAAAGCCGTGCCCGCGGTTATGTGGCAGATGGGAATTTGTTAATGTCCAGTTGTAGATAACTTGACACCAGATCCGAATTAAAACGCATCAACCGTGTGTGTAGCCGTGATGGTCTCTTTTCGGCGGAGTCCGGGAAGTGAACACGGTTTTTGGGTTATGCTTGACGTAAGTAGGAGTTCAGGATCACTTCTTGATTATTACTAGTTGACGACCATTCCGTTTGCTCTCTCCTCGCTCTTATTTGCGTATGTTAGCCACCATATTATGCTTAGTCGCTGCTGCAACCTCACCACTTTACCCCTTCCTTTCCCATTAAGCTTTTCTAGTCTTGATACCCATGGTAATGGGATTGCTGAGTCCTCGTGGCTCAAAGATTACTACAACAACAGTTGCAGGTACAGGTTATGCGATGATCATGACGCGAGAGCGATGTTTACCTGTTTTGGAGTTCTTCTTCTGCTTCTTCCGTAGTCGGCAGCCTGGGCTAGCAGGGTGGATGTCGTTTGAGTTTATGTTTGTGTTTCATCCGTAGTCGGATGGTGCTCTTATGTAAGATGATATTGTATTCGTGTGGCATTGTATGCCTTATGTATGTACCCCATCTATTATGTAATGTTGATGTAATGATATCCACCTTGCAGAAGTGTTTCAATATGCGGGTCTATCCTTGGTGGTACCTTCGAGTTCCTCTTGGATAGGGTCCCATATTGGGCGTGACATCAAGGGTATGAGAATGGGTAAGCAGAGGAGGAAGAAGGAGTGGGTTAAAATGGGGAATCCTTATCCCTTTATAGAGGCGACAAAAGCGGTGCGTCTCCCCACTTGCCCGTTGAGAATCGCTTATTTCCCAAGTGCCACGGTTGATGGCGCGGTTGGATTACGCATGCCCGTATTGATGAGAATCCCGTGATAAGGGGACATGATCTCTGCTTTGACAAGACATGTCAAGGAAACCGCCTCGCAATATGCGCTATGGCTGGTTGTGGGAAAACGGTTCGAATAATAACCCGATCGTAGTGTCATGTCACGTTGTCTAAAAAGTTGTTAGAAGATTACATTTGTGAAATATCATTCTCTCTATGGCGGTATGTAAGGATTATCTTGCAGATCCGGACACGGTTTAAGTGTTTGATAATTACGTTGGAGTATTCAGAGATGGAACCCACCTTGCAATGCCGAAGACATATTGCGCGTCGGACTCATCATCATTGAAACCTGGTTCAGGGGCTACTAAGGGAGTCCTGGATTAGGGGGTATTCGGACAGCCGGACTATATACTTTGTCTAGACTATTGGAGTGTGAAGATACAAGACTCAAGACTACGTCCCGTGTCCGGATGGGACTCTCCTTTCCGTGGAAGACAAGCTTGGCGATCCGGATATTATATTTCCTTCTTTGTAACCGATTCCATGTAAACCCTAGCCCTCTCCGATGTCTATATAAACCGGAGAGTTTGGTCGCTAGAGACACGATTTGAATCATAATCATCATAGGCTAGCTTCTAGGGATTAGCCTCTACGATCTCGTGGTAGATCAACTCTTGTGACACTCATATCATCAATATCAATCAAGCAGGAAGTAGGGTTTTACCTCCATCGAGCGGGCCCAAACCTGGGTAAACATTGTGTCCCTTGCCTCATGTTACCATCAGCCTAAGACACACAGATCGGGACCCCCTACCCGAGATCCACCGGTTTTGACACCGACACCGACCAATGGGGATTTTTCACATGTAAAATCATCATTGGCTGGAGGAAACACGTGTCGGCTCACCGTCGGGATAGATGGCATCCACTCATTGGACCGAAGGTGCTTATGATACGTCGACACATGGCACGGCCCAACAGAGGCCCATTCCTATGAAAAGGCTGGCCTGTTTGACTTGGTCAAAAGGTGGCGGGCCGGCCCACTGAAAGCCAGTTAACGGCCTGTTCGCATATAGCCCATTTACAGCCCGCTAACCCAGGGCCCGTTACAACCTATCTGAATTAGGCCCAGTAGCGTCATATGGGCCGTCCAATATGATTCCACACTGTTTTAACTTCCGGCCCATGTATGGCCCATGACGTCTTTCGGCCCATATGGGGCCCTTTGTAACTCTTGGCCCATTAACAGTCCGTGGTGAAACTGGCCCGTAATGAACAGTGTATCACTTTCTACCCATTATTGGCCCATTATTCCAATGGGCCGTTTCTAGCCCATGTTATATTTCCGCCTTCTCAGGACCCATTTATTCTTGGGATCATTTCCAGCATTAGGTTACTTACGGCCCGTTACTGTCATTTTCTGCTTGTGGGCCAAATTCAGCCCGTTGTTATAGTCGGTCTGTTTGTGGCCCGTTAATACGTTGGGATGTTTTCATAGCATCATCAGATACGGCCTATTAACGACAGCCCGTTATGGTCGGCCCATGAATGGATGATTCCAACTCTAGCCCGTTTACGACCATAATGCGGTCTGTTATTGGCCCATGTTTGGCCAATCGATCATACAACACATATAAGGCCGATTGATGATACGGCCCGTAGAAGGCCCATTGTTACTACGGCCTGTAAAAGGCCCATTGTTTCTACGGCCGGTAGGAGGCCCAGTGTCACTACAGTAAATATGTAGCCCATGCTTATTGTGGCCTAGTTTTAAAAAATAGGTTATTGCGGCCACTAGCAAACCGCGGAAAAGAACTGCACTGACTACAGGCAAACAAATAAACAAGACAGCAAGAAAATAAATAAGCAAGCAACTTATGCTAAGCTATCATGGCTATTACACATATTACATCCACTGGGCATCAAAATTCGCCACCAGTGCAAATATAGGGAACAAAGCAGCATATCATATACACTGGTTATCAAGGTTGGCGACCAGCGCAAATAAACGCTGCAGCAAAACAAGTCCAGAACTGAAACCACTTTAGAAGATCTCAAGAAACAATATCCTGGGTACCCATGATGCTAGCAAGATGCTTAGCAAGCTTATTAACTTTCTCTTGTTTAGCGCTTAAATCCTCCAGCGCTTGCTGTTGCACCAGGAAGTATGCATCTGAATTTTGCAGGGACTTCCCCAGTCCTTCAGCTTCCTGTCGTAGCACATCTGATCGATGTATTTCAACTTGAAGTTGAGACTCAAGAAGACGAACTGATTCATGCAGTGAGTTCGAAGAGCTTGTGCCAGCAGTAGTGGCCAGTAACTCAAACACTACATCAAGACAGGACTTTTGGGTTCTCTCACTATCGTCAAGATAGTTTTTATCAGATTTCTTGGAACCAACAGGGATGTCTCACTATCTTGAACCTTATCAGCATTACTTCCTTTACCATTGCATAACGGGGTACTGTTCTCCAATATTTTGTCCACAATCTAAAAGAGAAACAAGCAGACACATCACAGGTTTACCATGTTGTATATGAAACTCATTTTGGTAAATGAGTTCAGTAGTAAAGTGGACAGGATAACAGTATGAAACAAACATATATCTATGTATCATGGTCACTTTATGGTCTATATCATTCTAGTTTTTGTTGCCAAATCAATACAGAGACATAGTTCAAATAATATTTGTTTAAGACAAAGCAGAATAGATAGAATATAAGTGTGGGAAACTATAGAGCAATAAGAACACTTGTAATGTGCATGACATGAGAACATAATTGTTTATTCAATTGAAACTGAAATCAACATAGAGCAGGTTACAACAGCAAACCAGTTAAAGAAACAGGTTTAAAACATGCATGTTGCACCATTGGAGTTTTAGTTCCATCATTCAAATTCTGTCCTCGTGCTTTGGGCACTGCAGTTCCCTTTCTAACTGCTCGTGTTTGGGTGCTCTGTGGTGGAGACGGTGCTGTGTCAACTGGAACTGGGTTACTGTCTACCGGGCTTGGGGTTAGAAGGGGTGTAGCTAGTTCTTTGTCCAACTGGGTAGGGGTACAATCTACGATAGTTTGGGTTATGTGTGGTGGAGCTGGTTCTTGGGCAAGTACAACCGTGATTCTATCTGCATCAACTGGTAGCACTATCTTTTTTGAAGACCGTGTTGTTACTCCCTTAGATACTGCCATCACCCTCTCCAATTCCAATGGCTGATAAACAAGAAAAGTAATTGAAAGTACAGACATTGTATGATAGATAGGTGCAATGGATAGTGGGGAATAAAATAGGGCATGAAATAATTCACATTTATGTTCTCTAACAAAACAGGATAGCATGACACAATTTCTCATATATGATGGCTAACTACACAGGATAGCATGAGACAATTTCACATTATTATGGCTAACTAAAATAGTTGGAAAGACATAGTTCAAAATATGATGACTATGTAAACAGGATGACATGATATAACTATATAATGTGTTTATTAAATAGGTTGGCATGCCATAATTCACATACATTCATGGATAGAATGCCATAATTCAAAATATGATGACTGTAAACACTAAACAGGATGAGATGATATAACTATATGATGTCTTTATTAAATGGGTTGCCATGCCATAATCCAGATAGATGTTGTGTATGTACTATGTAAACATGATGGCATGATATAATTCAAATACGTGATTTATATAGTAAGCAAGTAAGTAGATGGCAATCCATATATGATGTAAAAACTAAGCAATGCAAGACAACATGCATGACATGATCTAAATCTGGGGAGTATCAGTCTAAGCTGTATTATGAGTTCACCTTCTCTCACATGGGGATTGATCCAATCTTTAAATGGATTTTGAAATGTTCCTGTACTCTCAAGATCAAAGTGTTTGGGTGGCTTTTGTTGATGGATTGCCTTAATACTAGAGACATTATGCAAAGGAGACATTGGCATATCTAGGATGATACTTGTGTTCTTTGCCAATCTTCCATGCATGCAGACAGAATTCACCTCTTTTTCTCCTGCAACTTTAGTCAGAGAGTTTGGAATTATCTTGGAATTTCATGGCAGGCTCTACCCAACCAGTACACCTTCATGATGGCCTCAGCTTCTAAGAAAGAATTCAATAAACCTTTCTTCTCTAAGGTAGTTTTCACAGCAGCTTGGAATATCTGGACACAGAGGAATGGGATAATCTTCAGAAATGAGGATCCTAGCTTTAGATCTTGGAGGAGGAACTTTGTGCGTGAGCTCTCTCTCTCTCTCTCTCTCTCTCTCTCTCTCTCTTAGCACAAAAAATCAAATGTAAATATAGGGATAGTCTATTAGCTTGGATAGCCTCCCTCCCCTAGTTCTCTTTGTAAGTATTGTAATTCTTTTCTTTACTTTCTTCCATTTTTGTACGGAGAACTTTTATCTTGTTGAATAAAGAGTCGTGAGGCTGTTGCCTTGCGGTGTATAGTCAAAAAAACATGCATGACATGGGTAATATAAGACTGCCAAGTTTGAGCATAGACCTCAGGGGGGAAATAGGTCTGGTCATCAGTCTCTGAATCCTCCTCTGAGGAGCTCTTTGTAACCAGCAAGATGTCTGCTTCAGCAGGTAGCATTGTCTGCTCTGAATACCTTGTTTTCACTCCAAATACATCACTGCTTCAAATGGCTGATGCACAGGAAGAGTAGTTGAATATACAAACGGTGTCGACAAATGGAACACGTAATACAAAAAAATGATAGCATGATAGCATTGCATAATTCACATATATAATGTCTTGCAACAAGATGGCAATGCATAATTCACATATATGGTAATTATACATTGAACAGGTGGCATTCACACAAAGCATGTCTAAACTAATCAAATGACATAGCAATGCAAGACACCATACAGAAGATATGAGCAACATAACCCTGCCAAGTTAGAGCATACACCTCGGGTGGGGGGATAGGACTGGTCATCTATCTCTGAATCCTCCTCTGGGGAGCTGTCCATAACCAGCGAGATATGCGCTTCGTCAGATAGCATAGTCTGCTCTGAAGACCTTGTTTTTACTCTAGGATTTTCCATCACCCTGTCAAATGTCTAATGCACACGAAGAGCAGTTGAATGTACTAACATTGTTGACAAATGTAATACATAATGAAAAAAAGGATGGCCTGATATAATTTACATATAAGATGACTGGCTAAGCAGGATGGTTGCAAAATTCACATATATGATGCCTGGCTAAACTAAATGGCGTTGCATAATTCACATAAACGATGAATAAACTAAACAGATGGCATTCGCACAAAGGATGTCTAAACTAAGCAGATGACATATTTGATGTATAAAGTAAGCAATGCAAGGCACCATATGCATGATATAACCAACATCAACATGCCAAGTTAGAGCGAAGACCTCAGGGGGTAAATAGGAGTGGTCTTCTCCTTATGAATCCCCCTCAGAATAGATATCTTCCTCTCGATTACAATCCAAAATGGGTGGAGGGGGTCTGCCTTTGCGCCTACCATGGAGCGACGTCTGCATGAAATTTTATTGCCACGCAAGGCTCGTCTCTTTTGCTCTAAATGTTCAGTTGCATTGTTTACAATAACTGTCCTGCATAGGAATAAAACATAGTGAGATTATGTAAGGAGTGCATGCAGAAATCCAGAGTGATGGTAGCAACCTATGGATAGACCCAAAACCAATAATAGCAGGCAAATAATGGCTTCAGTTAAAAAATACAGATAATGGCTTCTTTACTCTTTGTTTCCCACCCAACATGAAACTCATAGTAGACACCGGAGATTAACCAGATAGTAGATAGATACTATTGATTGCGGCCCCGATTTGTACCACGCAACCATTTAACAACTCAAGTTTTGACCATTAGTTTGGAGCTGACTCACAGTCTAATCGGTGAACAGGACGACAAAGTAGCATGTAATATTAAGCGATGCATAACGTAAGCAGACACGAAAGAGTGCGACCTCTCTTGCGGACCCGTATAGTCCCCGAGGTCATCTGCTCGGTTGATGATGGTAATGCAGTTTTCATGGCTGCAGGCGGCAGGGAAGAAGATCTGATGCGGCGAAAGATAGTCTGGAGGCCGGATCCCTGCTGTACTGGACCCTTCTGTCATTGGAGCAGCTGAGCTGGGGTGGACGACGGCGCAGCAGGAGCGGGACAAACCACACAAGGTTTTCTTTGACAACTATATCTAAGAGAAGTAATTCTGTAAGGGCTCATTTGAATTGGAGGATTCCAACAATGCAGGGATAGGAAATAGACAGGAATAAGATAGGAATGCACGTGCAAAATAGAGAATTTAAAAACACAGGATTTCTGCCAATATGGGTGTTTGATTCACAAGAATTGGAAGATCATAGGATGCAAAGAAGCATGGTGAGATTAACTCAAACCACAAGAAAATGTACAGTTATAATGCTATTATGCTACTATCTCTTAGTCGTGTGCTTCATGAATAGGAATTTGAAAAGGAGGACAAGTGAAAATTAAAATTCCTACGGTTTTTCTTTCAAGGAGACACTAAAGGAACAAATCCTACAATTTTACTTTGCTCCATTCCTTTGAACCAAATTCATGAATAGTAGTACCATAGGAAACTTTCCAATTCCTATGTTTTCATTCACTTTTTCTTTCAAGCACTGGCAATTCTAGTAGCCAGGCTTGAGCAAGGAAAAGCCTACACTAAATTTTTTTTGTGCTACTTCTATTACTTTGGACCCAGGCCACTGCCCTACTAGCTCAACTCCCATTGCCATCGACAAATGCACAGCTCAAATGCACAGAGATAAATAATGATGGCGTTCAAGAGAGTCCATAACGGATAGCTAAGTTGCCTGGTACCTCACTGCTTGTCATATAGTAGGATAAAATAATCCTATTTCCCATTACTCCGTGTGCTCAGTGGACAATATATATAACATGTAGAGTAAAAAAGAGATGCAACAAGTGTACAACCTCTTTTGTGAAGCCATGTCGATCCAGCGTGATTGGGTTGGCTAGTGAGGATACTCTGGCTGACTTGGCTGATGGAGGAGGGGAGGAAGATATTAGGCGTCTGGAGATGGAGCCCGAGGTACTGCTCCGCTGTGATGGAGGGTTTCGTCGTTGGAGCAGCTCCGGTGAGTTGTACGACGCCGAGGCTGAAGCAGGACAAGAGAGACAACGTTAACCTGTGTGGAATTCTAATAGCATCTCCAATAGATGATGTAAAATACATAACCACGAAGTGCTAGATGTAAAATACATCAACCGCTCATCTCTGAACTTAACTGTCGAAACTGAATTTAACTGTCGAAACTAAACTTAACTATTGAAACTGAATTTTACTATCGAAACTAAATTTAACTGTCAAAACTGAACGCCCTTGAGGTGAGGCTACACGTCAGTAGACTGACTTTTTCATCTCTGGTCAGTTGATTTTGCAGCCGTTGGATACGAAATCAAGGGCCTGCAGTTCATCTTCAACCTCTACCCCCCTGAGCCGCCAGCCCCCATAGGCCAAACAGCCGCCCCCGCCGCCTGCGGTCGGCGGTGCGCCGCCCCGCTCACCCCAAAAACACTCCCCACCGCCGGTCCGCCGCCGCCCCGGCCATCCCTCTAGGGCCCCCCATGCCGAGCTTTTTCTCCGGCGATCCCCACGCCACTGCCCCACCACCACCGGCGACCACTGCACCCACCCTGAACCCTAAGATAGATAATGGGGTACCTCTACAGCGAGCCCCCCTCCCCGCTGCGGCTGGTTCTTCCTTAACTCCGGCGAGCCACAACCCGACCCCTGAAAATCAACTGACCCAAAAGTCAATTCAGTCGACTGAAGTGTAGCTAAATCGGAGCAGCATCATAAGCAAGAGCAAGAGTGAGAGCAGCAGCGCGGGAAAGAGCAATAGCAAGAGCAGACTAGGCAGGGGACCGAGAGCAAGAGCAGAGCAGCAGCGCGAGCGAGAGCTAAAGCAGAAGCAGCTCCTACTAATGTGGACATCGCCGCTGAGGGAGCGATGCCATGGAGGAAGTGGCCAGCGACGCCGCTGTGGATGGAGTCGCACCCTGTCGGCTCGGGACTGAGCGCCGGCAGCACCGAGAGGTGGAATCAAGAAAAAAATGCGGCAATTAGTGTACAACCTCTTTGGTGGCGCCGATTAGGCCGCAAATTCATCCGAGGAAAAGGTGATGATGATGCTCTTATGGTAGTGCAGGTGAAGATGGCGGTGTGGGAATGGAGGTGGCGCGAAGGATGAGGGGAATGTTGGGGCAGCTCCTTGGAGGTGGAGGACGGGGTGGCTGAGCCGGAGGGACGACCAGATCGACGACGGATCCTCATCCGGTACGGTGGATGAGGGACGTCGAGGTGTTGCTGTTGACGATGTTGTCGGGCAAGAGGCTCCGGCTAGGCGGCGGACGAAGGAGGGTGTGGGGCTTCATGGGTTTTTGCGGCCTCGGTGTACGAATGGGTGGGCAGATGGGATGGGAGTGGGAAACCATGGCTTAGGGACGCGCTTGTCCGAAATGTGGGGTAAGTTACGAAAGTACCCCCACCGAATTGAGGCGGTTCTTTCGGTTTCAGGGGTACCATGGGCATCTCGCGTGTCGGGATATCACAGGAGGTGGGAGTTTTCGCGCGCGTTGTAATTTTGGAATAGAAAGTCGTGGGTAGAGATGCAGGGTGTTGTCGGAGCACAACGCGACAAAGATATATCTTAAATATTTCGGGCTAACGAGGCGCGGGTTGAAACTTCCAAACAAGCCTAACGTGTACTGTACCAAATAAATTCGCACCACAAATGTCATTCAAAACTTTGAATTCATGTTATGTTCAATTAAAATATTTCGCTACATGTATAATGCATGCAACCTACTACTCAAATGAACGTTTTAGTGCATTCCAAACGTATATACTACCGCTTCAATATGAACTAAATTTTAATTCGTTTCCCTATATGAATAAGATCTACAATAATGATTGTTGTGAAGTCAAAGCATTTGAATTCGTTTCTCTGTTTTAATAAGATCTACAATCATCATTATTGTCAAGTTAAACCATCATTTGTGTATTATCTTCACAGCACACTTCATGATTAGTCTCGAGTTACATATGAACTATGTGTACTATATGAACTCGAACTCGATTTTTCGAATCCACTTTGTGTTGATTTCAAATCACAGTACATTTCAAGCTCTAGCTAGATCATCATAATCTAAACCATGTCTCATATGTATAATGTGTTTATCACATTATGTATGGTGCCCCGCCCCTGTGCCTACAAGTATTTTGATGTGAGTTGCAAACACAACTCATTACCACAAATTCAAATAAAATGTGAGAATGTTTGATATATAGTATTGTTTAGATTGTTTGATATTTAGTTGTAAGCTGCAAACGCCACACATTATCACAAATTCAAATAAAATGTGAGATTGTTCGATGTATAGTATGGTTTAGATTGTTCGACATTTAGCTGTGAGTTGCAAACGCCATGCATTATCACATTATGGTATAATATGTGAAAGACCACAACACGCGTATCTCCGCTATATTCATGCATGCATATGTTTAAAACACTATGATCTCCTATTCAAATATATGAATCCAGTTTCATATCAAATTATGATCTTTGTTAGTCTCTTACACCCACACAATCCTCTAACCTTTGTAGCTACCACTAACTTTCTCTCGTGCATGCACATGCCCTCCTCGCCCTCCCCCTCCCTCGGCATTCTATCCATCGTGCACATTCATTTTTTTCTTCTTTAGGTCGTTCTCCCACAGTCTCCACAACTCCTTTCCGACACACACTGATTGATAAACCTCTCCAGCGATGTCTACCTACAACATACACACGCACCCTCAATCTCCTCCTTTATGTGTCCTTGCCTTGTGTCTCCCATACGGTCCCACACGTGTAAATATCACCCCTCTTTTCATTGAAGTCACAACCGCACACTCCTCCCCCTATCTAGCTAGTAGTTGGGCCTCCCGCACCACCTCCTAGCTCCATTACCTCTGTCTATCTGTCTCGCTGGGCCTTATTTTCCTCTAACAAATGGACGTACACCGACCGATCTCCCACTATACATATAGCTAGCTAGGTCCTTATAACTCATTTTTCCCCACGCATCGATCGATCTACCTCATTAGTTATGTCTCTCCCTTCCTCCGACAAACAACAATTGATCTACCGATCTAGTTAGGTTTGCTTACAAACACATGGTTCCCCTTCATCATCCATGGATGCGTCCCGACAGATCTATCATGCACAGACACACACAGAAACACATCCCACTCTTATTGATAAATATTGCAGTTCCACCCTCAGTTTGTCTAGTAGGCCTCTCCCACCATCTTCGAGAAGCAACTCCATCACCCATCCAGCACTCTACCCCTCTCCCTCCCTCTCTCTCTCTCTCTCTTTCTCTCTCTCTCTCTCTCTCTCTCTCTCTCTCTCTCGCTCTCTCTCTCTTTGTCCCATCCTATTTCCCGCCTTCAGCCATGTATGGATGTCGACCGATCACCCTCAAGACATAGTTGGGTCTCTCCTTCTCAACACATATACAAGTCGTTCTACCTCTATAGTTAGGACTCTACCTACCCCCCCACCCCTCCCACACACACACACACACCGATACATTGAGTGCTCTAGTCATGTCTACCTGCCATACACAAACTTGACATGTGCCCTCTAACGTTCCAGTAGGTCAGTCGCCCTATATCTTTGACTTGCGCACACACACAATTTCGATGGCTCTCTTCATTGATCTCGCACCCACCCACTTGATCCTCTCTTCGACTCTATCGATATCTATGACCCCTCCCTCTCTTCTCGTGGATAGCCCGGCCCGCTATATAGATATGGATAGGCCTCCAGTTCACACACATTGCATGCAAATTTTTTTTTGAGATGTCATCGACACATATTCCCACAAATACATTCACGAAATCACTCACGAACGCACACGCCATCTGTCTAGGTTTGTATCTCTCTCACACACACCCACGTAGGTGGGGGACGTGCACGAAGAGAAGAGGTGCACGCACGGCGCACGTACTCCCGTCTCTTTCCCAACCACACCAGCGTGGGCACATGGTGGAGCTTATTTCTGTAAGAAAAGGCAGCCCACGTGGTAATTTGACACGTGTACTGGTTTTCCACTTGATGGAGGGAGGATCGTCTACCACGGGTGAACAAACAAATTGCGACTTGATGCGTTATGTTAAAAAAGAGGAAAACCATGTGGGGCCTACCTTAGAGGCATGGCTCTATACACTAGAGTACTTTTGATGTGTCCTGTCAACACGCAGTACGAGGAGAAGCTTGCTTAGTATGCCGTCTCCCCCGCCCACGGGCGCGGTGGCTCGCAGGACGAGGTGAAGCTTGCTTACTAGTAGTACTACTACTGTACGCCTTACGCCCGCTCCCTCGCCCACGCGCGCGGTGGCTCGCAGGACGAGGGGAAAATATTACTACTCCCTCCATTTACTCCTCGTCCCTACTGCCTTGGTTAGAGAGATTATCATATTGTTTAGAATATATATGTCCTTTAGTAGATTTCAATATGAACTATTAGTACATACTCCAAACACTGATGTATATAGACGTATTTTAGAGTGTAGATTAACTCATTTCACTCCGTATGTAGTCCAAATTGAGGCCTTGTTTCGTTCATAAGTCCGAGGACTTTTTCTAGTCCCAACTAAAAAGTCCCTACTCATTAAAAAGTCCCTCCCTATTTGTTTTCAGGGACTAAAAAGTCCCTAGTCCCTCCCTAGAGGTTATTGAATGACCATGTTACCCCTAGTATACATAAAAAAACCAAACAACACCATGGGGCGGCGGGGCAATGGGTGCATGGAGGGGCATTGTTGGAGAAGTCCCAAAAAAGACTCTCCTTGAGAGTCTTCTTCAGTAAGTCCCAAAAAGCAAGTTTTAGTCCCTAGTAGTCTTTCTTGTTTGGTTAAAAAGTCTCTAAGAGGGACTTTTTCTAGTCCCTACACTAAAAAATCCCTGGAAACAAACACCCCCTGAAACGGACGTAATAGTATGCACTCTCCCTTGCCCCTCGACCCTCACCGACGTGGTGGACGTGCAACAATTCATTGGGTCTCATATAGCTAGAACAATATATACTGCAGTACCATTATTGCTCGACTTCCCGAAGAGGCAAAGAGCCAATCGCAAGGTTAATATTTTGGAGATGCCAAGCGCAAGGTTTATAGGAGAACGAGTAGTAGGTGCCGCGTCATTTATAAATAAAGTTTTTTTCTTCAGTGGCACGTACGCAATATGATAGGTTCATATGGAGAGAAAAGGAAACCGCTCCACTATATACATAGTCAGGACGGGCCAGCCTACACGGTTGCTTGCTGGGCTTGCTCTCTTCACACTGTCTCACAAAAAATGACTGTGGACACATCTCTAACATCCCGGCGGATCACGTCCACCGAGGGAAGGGGTGGAGGCTTAGTGTAGATGCCGTCGCCGTCGTCGACGGCGAAAACCCACTGTCGGCACGTCCCGATCAACGGTCTCCGTTGTTCTCTCTCACAAAGCCGGTGAGGTTGCCTTCATCCCTTGCTCACTGCCGCGACGTGGGAAGTTGCCGCCTCCCGCCGCCCTTCTCAAGGTTGAGCTATGTCCCGACATCCCTCAGGTACAACTCCCTTTACAGCCGGCTTGCACCACTGCTCCAGCTACCCACATCACTACATGTGGATATTTCTCTACTTCTTTGCCCCGCACATATCTCTACTAGCTTCTACGTACTATATTTTTGATGAGTTTATTTCTCATCAACTAGTCTCGGTAATCTTATTCTAATCACGCTTCTTCAATTTCTTTGCCACAGGGATGCTCATCTCGATTTTGGTGAAACTGAACAAAATGATCCGATGGTCAAAAGGTTGCAAACTTCGTTTCTTAGGAAGCTCGAACGTTGCCAGCAAATTAAAGCCTGGTTAAGGTTTACGGTTCAATGGCTAGGGACTACATGGATCGTTTTTTCTTTAGCTGCCTCTGTTCCAAAATAAGTGTCAACTTTAGTAGTAGTACAACTTTGTACTAAAGTTTGCATAAAGTTGAGACACTTATTTTGGAACGGAGGGAGTACATATTTTCTATGATCTGTCAATCATTGAGATGAAATAGCATGCATGTTAGTCTCCTTTGTATTTGATGAAATGTTGCAACGGGCAACCTTGGACGCAAGATACATGTAGCAGAAGCTGGAAGCTTCGTAGCATTGTACAAAATTTTCTCGCTGATAAATTACAGTACATACTATACTAGTACTTCCTCCATTCCTAACTATAAGTCTTTGTAGAGATTTCACCATGAACCACATACGGATGTATATAGATGCATTTTAAGTGTAGATTCATTCATTTTGTTCCGTATGTAGTCCACCTAGTGGAATCTCTACAAAGACTTATATTTAGGAACGGAGGGAGTACTATGTAAAGAGTTAGGTGTCGCACGGTGTCCAGAAAATATGGTGATAGTGTGAGGTAGGCCATGTAATTACTGAGCCTGCGTGTTTTCACTGCTCTTGCACTCCTCCGCTGTAAGAATGGAGAAAATTGTAATCTAGCAGTACCTCCTTTCGCCGAAAGCGTGGGACATCCAACAGTCCTACCACCTTAGCAATAATGACCAATGATCCGTCAAATCACAAAGACCCAGCAGTAAGTTGGATGGACGAAGCAACCATCACTCTTGAATCCGCTTCTCCCTTGAAGGCATGCGCTAGTGAGAGGTCGCGTCCGCTCTGCCCGGGCATGAATGTGGCACCAATTCTTTGGAGCGGCGCTGACCGTTTCGGGCGAGAAGCGCGCACGGGCGATGGAGGGGCTTTGGGTGGGCCAGGCTGGTCAGGAGCGAGCGTGGCAGCTGTCCGCCTGTCCCTATCGGATAGCCGGAAACGGGAGGATGCAGCAACTCTCGCGGCTAAAATCATACACTACACACCATCTTTCTGTAGGAGTAGGTCGATCTGTCGCTCTCTCTAACACACACATGCTGTTAAACACACACACACACACACACGCACACACACGCACACACAGGTTCATAGAATAGGAAAATTGTGCGAGTGCGAAGCCACGGGAAGTGAGATACAAATGGAGTACGTACAAGAAGAGAAGAGGTGACGAATATTCCATCAAACCTGGACTGAGGAGTAGTACTCCCTCCGTCTAGGTGTTAAGTCATCTTATGGAAATCAGATATTCCCAAAATGTTTAGGCGTCGTCCATTAACTTCACATCTCAATCTCCTCCTCGTCTCATTGCTAACGAGCGTTGTTACTTAGGGAGCATTTGGACCCTTAGCAAGAACAGCTTATAGCATAGCCGGACAAGGTTAGGCATTTGGAACTGTTAAAGTATGTTTGCTTTTGTGGGCCAGCTAGCTTGGGTGAGCTAGAAAAACCTTGCTAGTTCAGGAGAGCCAGATCGACTCGCTTCCAACAGCAACCTTCACATAGTAGTAACATAGACTAGTAACATATGCATGTTACTAGTCCAAGTTACCAGCCTAGCTAAGCAATGTAATGAAACGCTCCTTACTCTGCCTTGTTATCTCCCCCGGAAACCCAATGCATGGAGCGCAACTACGTGTTGATCACTCAAGAAATCAAAGTCGGCTTGCATGTGAGTTAATACTTGGCCCTGCATGGTAGCTAAAACGGCATCTCTTAGTTGTTTGGATTAATTGTTTCGTTTAGAGACAGAAATCAGGGCTTTGATTTGAGGAATGACCGGTCAAGTTTCTCGTTCTCCTCCAATCTGCTTGCATGTTGGTCCCGCTGCACCTTCTAACGTGACTTATTACACCTAGACGGAGGGAGTAGTACGAGATACAGTGGCACACTGACTTAGGTCAAATACAAGTGCCCAAAATTGTGTGCATGTTATAATAAGGATTCACTTAAAATAGTACGTGAGCGAACAGAGGGATCAATTGGACAGTGTTTGAGGTAAGATACACCGCTGGTGCTTTTAATTTTTATTATTAATTTGTTTGTTTCACCCTCTGACTGGTGGGACCCAACGTACTACATGGAGAGAGGTAAGGTGACTAAGGCTGCATTATTTCTACACCATTGTGGATAGTCTTACCAGCAAAGCCACATGACACGATTACGATTTAAATCCCAATGACTCCCACAAAAAAACACAGCATGCTTGTCACACGAATGCAGGAATGTATAAAAGGTCAAAATGGATGGATACGGAGCTACACGATCTCGTAGTGACCGTATAATCACCTCATCATCTATAAGCTGCAGCCTCGGCACTTGTTTTCTTGGGTTTGCACTCTTCACACTCTCTCTCCAGTATATATATACACGCTGGAGCCTCTGCGCTTGTAGTTGCTCTCTCACACTCTCTCACCCTCTCTAGATCTAAACAAGACTTCGTTGGCCTCTCTCTTAGCACTTGTAGTTGCCCTCTTCACACTCTCTCACCCTCTCCAGATCTAAAAAGGACTTCCTTGGCCTCTCTCTCTTCCCTCACTACTGGTCAAAGAGCCGGCAGGATCCGTCCGTCGGGAAGGGAAGGAGGCTTAACGCTGTCGCCGTCGGTGAGGAAGGGAATCCACTACCGGTGTAGCTGTTCACTTTCACCCAGCGGCGGCGTGGGAGGGCTTGCGACCCCTTCTTCTTCGCCGCCCACTACTAGGAAAAGGCCTATAGATGGGATGGACACTAATGGCGCACTGTACATGTGGTGCGCCATTACTAAATACTAATGGCGCACCATGTGTTGGTGCGCCATTAGTGTGCAAATACTAATGGCGCACCACATCCCACGGTGCGCCATTAGTAAAAAAATTTAATTTTTTCAAAACTACTAATGGCGCACCGTAGAAGTGGTGCGCCATTACTAGTTGACATAGTAATGGCGCACCAAACCCACCGTGCGCCATTAGTAGTTTTGAAAAAAAAAGTAAAAAAAAATAAAAAAGTTTGTTAGTAATGGCGCTCCTATCGACAGTGCGCCACTACTAGTTTTAACTAGTAATGGCGCACTGTCCACTGGTGCGCCATTACTATGTTTTTTTCAAAAAAAAAATTTAAACACTTTTAATTTTTTTTAATTTTTTTTCAAAACTAGTAATGGCGCACCGTGGGGTGGTGCGCCATTACTAGTTAAACTAGTAATGGCGCACCACCCCACGGTGCGCCATTACTAACTTGGCCCAACACCGAATGCACCCCCCCTGTGGACCGCCTTTTCAGTTTTGAAAAAACTAAAAGAAAATGATGGAAATGTCAAAAAATTAAAGAAAATAAGTTTCCCATGTGATATGTGGTCTAGTTGTTGGGAAAATTTACAAATACGAATTTCGACTTTATTTGCAAAAATTCTCCGGAAATTTGTAAAATGGGCATAACTTTTGCATACGAACTCGGATTAAAAAGTTTTTTATATGAAAAATCATCTACTCGAAAAGTTACATCCAATTTAATCGGGGGAACCCCGTTAAACATTTTCAAAATCTCCAAAAACCTAATAGAAAAAAGTTACGGGGCTTTCAAGATCTAGAGGCAAAAAATTCAAAAAAATTCAAACTTACTAGCGGCGCACCATGGATGTGGTGCGCCACTAGTAATAGAAAAAAAATTGGTTTTGAATTTTTTTTTTTGAATTGTTTTTCAAAATATGATACGTAATATGACCGGGAAGTTTGAAATATTTTTCAAAATTTCATCATAGTCATGAACATGAACAAAGTCCTAGACATCAACAAGGTATAATAGGATTGATATGCTAGATATATCAACAAGTGCCTGTGAAGTGAGCTGTTGCTGGGGTTGGATAGAACTCTGAAGTTAAGCGTGCTTGGGCTGGAGTAGTGTGAGGATGGGTGACCTTTCGGTAAGTTTGACCACGGAGTACGATTTGACCTAAGATTAAGCATATTGACCCGAGATTAAGCCATAGCGACCTGAGATTAAAAAAATTGAAATTTTTTTTTAAAAAAAATTTGAAAAAAAAATGTTACTAATGGCGCACTTCTATGTGGTGCGCCATTAGTATACCAAATACTAATGGCGCACCGTGGGCTATACTAATGGCGCACCACGCAGATACTAATGGCGCACCAGTGGTGCGCCATTAGTAAAAAATACTAGTGGCGTGATACTAATGGCGCACCGGTAGTGCGCCATTAGTAGGCAAAACCGGTGCGCCATTAGTAGGCCTTTTCCTAGTAGTGGTCGTACATAGTGTGGGCCAAACGGCCTCCGGTTGCCCACCGAACCACACCCCAAGAACCTTAAGGTATACCACATGCATTGCTCTAGCTGCATGTGGGCTTTTTCCGCTTTTGCACTCGAATCTAGGTGTTGGATCAAACAGGAAAGTAGTGGGGAAAGTTGTATACCATGAATCTAGGACGTGGTTCAAAGAGGAAAGGAATGGGGGAAAGTAGTGGGAAAAGTTGTATAGCCTGAATCTAGGACATGGTTCAAAAAGGAAAGGAAGGGGGAAAGTAGTGGGGATGGTTGTATCACATGAATCTAAGACGTGGTTCAAAGAGTAAAGGAATGGGGGAAAATAGTGGCGAAAGATGTATAGCATAAATCTAGGACGTAGTTCAAAGAGGAAAGGAAAGGGGGAAAGTACTAGTATAGGCTGGCCATCCAGCACCTATGTTGGTCGAAAAGGGAAAACAATGATAAATGCAGTACGCACATCTGTAACGAACTAATCTTTTGTTTTAGGGGACAAGGCTGTAGAGTTTGAGCAGGACTAGATTTGATGCACTCACATTGGGAAAGGTGTCTAAAGATAACAAATCTGGGATCAACACAAATATGCTCCTTGGTTGTTTGTTCTTTGTTGCAATAGACTGTGCATCACCCCAGTACATCGGTGGATGCACATGGTGCTGGTGCGTCCACTGTCCCGTGCAACTCGTTAGCTGTTGTTAATCTAAGGCCCTGTTTGGTTAAAAACTCCCTAGTCCCTACTGCTTGGTTCCAGGGACTAAACATGGGCTAGAGGTTATTAAATGACATGCTAAAAGACCATGTTACCCCTAGTAATGAACTAATAGATACAAGGTGCGATGCGTGGCGGGGGCAACTGTTGGAAAAAGTCCCAAAAAGACTCTCCCTCGGGGTCTTCTTTCTTTAGTCCCAAATGCCCACTTTTAGTCCCTAAAAGTCCCTCCTGTTTGGTTTAGATTGGACTGACACGGAGTTTTTTTAGTCCCTACACCAAAATGTCCCTATAAACAAACACCCTCTAATAATGCCTCTAGAAAACTGATGCAATGCCATAATTAAAAGCATATTACTTGTTTAACGAATTTTATTGTTAATATAATCTCTCTATTGATATTAATCAATGCCACCGTTTGAGAAATGCTACTGTCTTGCTTTCTTTCCCATTTAGATAAGTTAGATGCTTCTTTTTGTTGGCTTCTGTGTCATCCACCATTATTGACCACTAGTTGTTTCCATTGTGACCTTTTGTTGCACTGCACAAAACACTTTTGTTTTAAGAGTGTTTTGTGCAGTTCAACCAAAATGTCACACCGACAACGTTGCTTGATTGCTTGATCTTAGTGGAACTACACAAGAGGAGATCTTACTTCCTATCCGTTTTGGCAAATTTGGTTCAGATCTTCTTCTTGTGAGTTGTTTGAATTCCGCATCATGACAGGTCAGTACTAGCCTTCTTTCACATGATTCTGTTGTGCTTTCATATGTTGTGCTACTTGTACGGTAATGTTTCTTGATTTTAGTGAACTGCACAAATGGAGACAAGACTTCCAATCTGTATGTGCACCGTAATATCCCATTGAGATAAGATAAGGATATTTCACAACTGTTGGCCTATATTTTGCCACTTTCATCAGAAAATTAATGTCGTTGTTTAGTGCTATACTTGTGCTCCCTAATAGACATGCCAAATCTTACATTGAAGGCGCAGCTTGTCTGTTATTGAACCAAGTGATGAAGGGGAAGAACAAGCAGAAGAAAAACAAAAATCAACTCCCAGCACTGTAATGAAGCACTGGAACTGTGATGACACAAGTAATGATATAGTTTTGCATCTTAATTTATTTCTATGGCTGGAACGAGCAATTTTTTTGCCACTAATTTTATGCCACTCTTAATGTAATACGTAATTATCTCTACTTGTACAAACAGGGATCTTCTTTGAAGATACCATATATTTTAGTGGAACTGCACAGGAAGATGTTGGAAACATTAACCTAATCGAGGAGTATATAGTAAGCATGGCCACCACAGTAGATAGCAACAGATGGTTCCGGAGAAGTGCTTCATCTGTATGCACTACACAATAAGCCTCCTGACAAAGGATGGTACTCGCCCACTGATTTCATCCATATGATTGAGCTTTGTCATCTCTATTGGTGTTGTGCTACTGTTTAGATGATGTCATGAAAAAGTGGTATTGTCCTTGAGAAGTGCTTCATTTGTGTTGTTTTATATATTTCCTTCCCTTTTTTTTGAGCAAACAGGAATGCTAGCATTTAGTTATCCTCTTTTCTTTGCACACAATAGGATCATCCTCCTCTGAAGAAGAATATGGAGTACGTGAAGTGACTAGTTCCGATTATGCCAGGATGAAGAAGCCATGTCTATCTTCTCATCAGAAGGAGCAGTTGAAGGATGGTTACATTTCTCCCCACAAGACCAAACTAACTTCAGCTCAGAAGGACTGACAAATCTCCATTTTCTTGCTGTGATGTGCGAGTACACTGTTGTTCTAGGATTCTTTTTGGTGAGTTCCATTTTTCTAAAAGTGTCTCTACATGGACCATGTAGGTGTTTGTTTAAACTGTCAATTCATACTATAGTTTGCTTTATACTAATCACTTCTTTTGTATTTGTGCAAACACGGGTGCTCAGCTTTATTTCAATGGGAACCGCACAGAATGTTCATGAATACATCGAATGTCAGGACCCTGACTCAATGCCACATCGATCTAGTATGTAACACCTCATATCACTTTGCGGTATCCCCACGGGTGTCGCCTTACCTTTGCCCGGGACCGTTTGCGCCTTTTGGCACACGTATATGATAGTGTCGCTAGCAACCATATGATAAGGAGCCCGGGCTGACATGGCTAGTTGTAAACCCAAAGTGGCACAAACTTACAGGGACATGCATCCATGACCCAGCATCGAACGTGTCGGTCATCAGCGAGTGAATCCAGGCCGTAGCACTGGACTAGCAGGACTCCGGTGAACCGGGCTATAGCGGGCTAATAGGGCTCTGGTATTCATCTCGTGACATTTCCCCGAAGGGACAGACACAGGAACGAAGAAGGACACATGCCGGCCAGCCTAAGTGTTCTGGAGCAGTAGCAAGCTACCATGGCTCAGTGGAAGCACTAGGAGACATTTCCCAGTAAGAGAGGCTACTAAGGATAAACAACTAGATAGTCAGGTCCCATACATACCAAGCATTTCAATAACAAACACACAATATGCTCGATATGTGCAAATACAACATGGCATCACAACATGACTCTACAACTCAAGTATTTCATTCAATAGGCTCCGAGGAGCGAGATATTACAAACATGGGTCCCTCGACCCAACATGCAGAGCATACAAGTCAAAGCACATGCGGAAGCTTAACATGTCTGAGTACAGACATCTATAAATGAAAAAGGCTGAGAAGCCTCACTATCTACAAGATCCTGCCGAGGGCACAAGATCGTAGCTGAGGTAACAAGCTAACCGTCGAAGTTCACGCGGAACTACTAGTGAGACTGAAGTCTCTCTGCAAAAACATAAAATAGGCAAACGTGAGTACAAATGTACCCAACAAGACTTACATCAGAACTAACTACATATGCATCATTATCAACAAAGGGGATGGTGGGGTTTAACTGCAGCAAGCCAGCTTTGACTCAGTGGCTATTCTGAACTACGACTGCAATGTAACTCTTTGAGGTGGCGCACACGAGTCCACATATTCACCATGTCAATACACCACTATGGATCCGCTCCCGTCTCCCTACGAGAATGCCATCCATAGCACTCACGCTTATCTTGCGCATTTTAGAGTATCCAATTTCACTTGTCTATGAACTGTACAGGCAACCCAGAAGTCCTTTACCGCGGACACGGCTATTCGAATAGATCATATTAACCCTGCAGGGGTGTACTTCTTCACACACGCTCTCGCCACTTACCTCCATGTACACCTCGTGTATCTCGGCAACATTCAAGCGGAAGCCTGGCGAGGGAGTCGGCCATGACCTAACTAACCACACAAGTCTCTCGTCCAGGTTTATCGCCTATTCGGGTTACATCCGTAAGGAGATCCGGCCGGGGTGTCGCTCACGGCCCCAAACGATGTGTGCAGGGTTCCCAAGCCCACCATACGGGTGCCACTTGGTACACCGGGCCACTGTTCCTAGTCTGTCCCAAGCCCACCTATACCGGGTGCCACTTGGTAGACTACTAACACTACCTACAAACACCAAAAACTAGTTGCAACTCCTGGACAGAGATCAGGTTGATTAATAAGTCGAGAGAGCTTGGAGTGCCTGGAGCCCAATGTGTGGTAGTAACTGTTCATGGATCACAAACAGAGAACTCAGTTCCTGAGGACGACTTCAATGAGACAACCCACCATGTACTCCTACATGGCCTCTCATCGCTACCTTTACCAAATCGTGTTCACACACTTAGCTCTCAACAGTAGGACATGTTCACCACATTCCAATTCATCCCTGATGAATCAGACCTGACTCAACTCTAAGCAGTAGCAGGCATGACAAACAAGCATGAATGAGTAGGCACATAAGGGCACAAACAACTCCTACTCATGCTAGTGGGTTTCATCTCTTTACTGTGGCAATGACAGAACATGCAAAGGATAAGGGGTTTAACTACCGCATCAAGTAACAAATGAATCGTTTTTGTCTTAATGCAGTAAAAGAGAGCAGGAGCGAGAGAGTGGGATTCTATCGGAATGAACAAGGGGGTTTTGCTTGCCTGGCACTTCTGAAGATAGTATAGCTCTTCATCGGTGTCATCGATCACATCATCGGAACACGTCTATTGAGTAGGGACAAACACCGGCAACAGAGAAGGAACACAATCAATGCAATGCAACAATATGATCCATGAGTGTGACATGGCAATATGATGTGGTTTGAGCTAATGCAACTAGCAACCAGATTAAAAGAAGTTGGTTTGAATCCAAGATTCAAATTCAAACTCCATATGTGTTTTCTTAAATGCCATTTAATTGAATTGTCCTAAACAGTGGTCATAAGTTGTTCTAACATGCACGAAAATGTTACATATGGATAGATTGGATTTTACTAATAATTTTTCATATATAAATTATTTTATTTGGAGTTACGGTTGAATTTCTATGATTTTTAGAAGTTTCTGAAAATAATAAATCATTTAAGATTTATTTAAATTCCAGAAAACATTTACTGCGTCATCCTGACATCATGATGATGCCAGCAAGTCAACAGGGCTGGTACGGGTCAAATCTGACCGGTGGGACCATGTGTGAGTGACACAACTATCTAACTCTGTTAGTTAGTGTTAAGTTAAATACTAACCTAACTTAATTAGCGCTAACCTAGGTTAAACTAATTAAGTTTAAACCTAAACTAGATTAGTTAGTCAGGTGGGGCCCGCATGTCATAGACCCAGGGGAGGTCAAATCCCCTGGTCAACCGGGGCTAAACCACCGGCGGTCAAAGCGGTCAACCCGCCGGCGTTTAGCCACCGGCGAGGCCGAACGAGGTGGAGGGCTCGGGATTGCTCCTCCGGCGCCCAATCGAGCAGCGGAGGGCATGTGCGGGGAGCTGGGGCTCGCCCGCATCCAGGACGGCATGCGGCAGCAGTGGGGACGGCCGGAGCTCGCCGGAAACGAGCTCGGGGCGGCGCCGGCGTTCGTGTTTTTGTGGCTACGGGGCTGCAGTGGCCGTGGCAGCGCGTTCATGGCACCTACAGCAGCTACGCGAGGCGGCGAGCATGTTGGACACGACGCCCGGGCCATTTGGTTGTCGTGGCCGCATCGGCGGCGGGCGCAGGCGGCGGCGGGTGCGGTCAAGCTTGGTGCGGTCGCAACGGCGTGCGAGGAAGATAACGGAGAGGGGGGAACGGCCAGCAGCTCACCACGGTCACGACGAGCGGGTCGGCGAGGTTGGGGAGGAGCTGATGAAGACGGGAGGTCGCCGGCGATCTCGGCGGCCGAACGATGAAGACGAGGTCGGGGGCGGCGTTTTGGAGCGTCCGGCGTCAAGCGAGTCTACGCGGAGGACGAGGGCGTCGAGGCAGAGGCCATGGACACGTCGGCAAGGCATGGTAGGGCCGGTGGCTGCGGTGTTACGGCGGAGCGGCTGCGGCTGCGCTCGGGCTCGAGAGGGAGAGAGAGCAGAGGAGGGGGAAGAGGTCGGGAGAGAGTGAGAGAGTTCCAGGGGGTGGCGTGGCACGCAGGGAGGCGTCCAGGGTGTTGGGGACGCAGGCTGCCAGGCAGGAGGTGGCTCGGGCGCGTGTGCGTGCGCGATGAGCACGCGCTCTGCCTACTGGCCTATGGAGGAAGATGACAGGGCAGGTGGAGGTGGGCTGGGCCGGCACAGCGCCAAGCCAGATGGTCTGCACAGTAGGTAGGTCCAGGTAACTTTCTCTCGCTTCTCTTTCTATTTAGTTTTCTGTTTTTCTATTTTGTTATTTTGTTCTGTGCTTTATTAAAAATACTTAGGCACACTCAAAAAATCACCAAACTGCTCATGGCCACTGTTTGGAATATATCCAACATGGAACATTTCAGTTTAGGATTATTTGGACATTTTAAATATTTTATAGTATTTAAATGCCCAAATTCAAATAGAGTATGACTTAATTCAGAGCCCAAATATGTCATGGAAAAATGTGCATCACCTCTGGCTACTGTTTACAGTATTTTCCATAAATGATGAACAGTTTTGAAAGCTATTTGGACTTACTGAAAACATTTTAGGTAGACCTAGTGAATTCCTTTAATGCTAGGGTTTAGGCAATCCCCATTTCAAATTTCTGGAAAAAATAAACATGATGCATCACCGAAGGCTAGCACTAGTGCAATGCCAGAAGAATATCGTCTCGAGATTCAAGACGTGAGGTAAGAAGACAAAGGGGACACTAAGTATCACAAACTTCATGATCCAACTGTCCTTCTCGAAGATGGTGATTCATTGCATCATCTTGATCTCGGCGTCTTGCTTTGAGAACTTCATCCAACAAGACAACGAGAGGAAACGGAGAATTTTAGATGAATCAATCTTCTTGAGTTCTAGCAACTTAGGATTATCACAAGGATCACAAGATCAACTCACGGAATGAGACGTAGAAACATCTCTGGAACTGAGAGGCAAAACATGCATTAGGAGGGACGGAAGAAACAATTTGACGAGGGTTTCAAAGTAGCGACGAAGCAATTACCATGATCCCGTAACGGCTCGTAGAATTATTCCCTTAAATGGCAAAAAGGATTACTCTTGATACAGAGATCATTGAAACTCTCTATACTAGCCTAAGGAAATTCACAAACGATCGTTTGAACGAATTCGAAGAATGGCATACTCAGTTTGGAAAGGAAACTAGAGTTATAAGATAACTCGGCAAACAGAAGGCACATTCCAGTTGATACCAAGGATATAACCTAGTGACTAAGCATGCTTTCAAGAACTTGAGCATTTATGTATTCATCAAGGTTTTACCAACATCCGTGCCGAGGATCCTGGCAACACATCATACTACGATGATGAATAATGATGGGGGATGCAGATGCAAAGGAAGATAACACTTTCTCAGATTTCGCCTTGGCGGGGCCAAGGGGACAAAATCTGGATGATCGACCAAGAGACATTTAGCACTCTGCTTCTAATGTTCTCCTTGATATTCTACATACCACAGTCATACATAAAGCATTAACGTGGCCATCAAGTATAGGTCGGACTTCTGGAAGACAAAGGATCCATAAGGAACAACTTCTAGAATAAGTCGCATGAAATCCTCATGGAGAAGACGGACAAATTGCTCAATCAAGACACTACAATGATAGGTCTTTCGGCTAGTTGTGTCGGCCAGAACATCAACCTTGTCAGAGCCTACATCATAGATCTTGGAAAAGTACCAACCATCACATCTGCCTGAGATTCAGATCTGGTTGGGGTCAGGACAATCCAGAATCATCGAGTCTAGGAAGAGAAATGAAAGTTTGCAGCACAAATCAACGAGATGACGTTGCGAGATTCTCGGAAAATGAACTACGAGAGCAAGCTCCAAAACATGAGCTGGTTCTGCTACATACATGTGAACACACTGTCCCAGTCAAGCATGGTCACATAGTAGTCTTATAATAAATCACTACCGAGTTCAGGTGGGAAATCCATCATCGAGGATATCGAAGTCCTTACATAAGGTATACTCTTAAGAAGGAACTTCTTCTCCTGGAACAAGTCAATCAGTGGCTTGGTGTGCTAGGAACACATATAGAATGGAGGTAGCGAGCCTATCCAACCATAGCATACTTTGCACATGCATAACTGACTTGGGATGGTACCAGAGGAAACAAAACCAATCTTTCTCGAACTCACGGTGGCAACTTGCACCAAATGCACATGAATTCGAGGAAGTCACTTCTTCCATCCAAGCATAAGCTTCATGAACGGAACACGAAGGCGTTGATTACAAAGTTTCCAACACTAGGTTGATGCTCAACATGAATCATGGAGGAGACGAAATGCAGCTGATGGGCTGAACATCAACTCATCAGAATTTCCCATATCACTGGGATTCCACCATTATGTGAACAATGAGATAGTATTGGTCAGACCAAAAGATGTAATGGTGTATGCTCAAGGAACAACCACGAGTAAGACAACATTACGACTATCGTTGGTTCTAACTTGATTTGACGATAGCCCACACTCAAATCAAGGTTTGGACAAGACGATAGATTCAACAACCGATCACGAGGAACAATCGATGAAGATATCATCTCTCTTCAACACACACACACACACACACACACACACACACACACACACACAAGGATATCCCCTAGTGATGAACTAAGCTAGGCAAGCTTTTATCTTCCAACTCTCCAAGTTGTTGTTTAGCTTAACCAACCAGCTCAGGGGTATCCAACACAGACTCTTGGAGAAAGGGTGGTTTATAAGAAAACCAACTTGATCACGAACTCAACATAGCGGTTAGGTGACAACCTGGTAATACTTCTGAGAAGATATTCAGAAAGTCACAAACCACCGATATGTTACTAAGCTCAAGAACAACCTTGCTTTTCAGGGCAAGAAGATATGATCACAAGAGCGAGGGACTGGAACTATCCTAACTCATTGATCGAGGAGTGCACCGGAAATAAGGTCTAGGTAGCACAATCTATCTTAGAATGATGATTCAGTAATCAGCATGCCAAGAGTGAGGTTGCTGTCCATTTAACTACCAAGCAACGAAGTTGCTAGGGCAACGGAGTTGCTAGGAGTATAGATTTCACACATCACGAATCACTTGTCGGCATTCCGGTTGCGACAACACGGAACCGAGGAATGAGTAATGATGGCGAGAAGTATCACTACGTCAAGAATTCACAAGAGCCGGTGCAATTCTCATGAAAATCCTGACATAACGATGGTAATACTTCAGGGTAGAACAAAATCAAAAGCTGGGTTGGCATTTTGATCTGCGGAGCACAACTATTTGACCCAATCCTGGATATGGATGAGGTACTGGTGTTTATTTCTCCTAGTCATCCTGAATAGAATGGCTTGACGGACCACAAGAATAATAAGCATCGATAACACGAATGCACAATTACTCCTGACTATCAATTGATAGACGAAGATCAGAATATGACTGAAGAGGGACAACTCAAAGGAACATATATCTTTCTGAGTTGTGGATGCATAGATTAGTATGTCGAGCAAAGCTCAACATTTCTTCCGGATAACCCATGCAGAAGGTAGAACTGGAAGATTCACAATATAGAATGGAGAACTCATCAAGAGCACTCTGGTTGTGATCTTTTGGTTCAAAAGAACTCCTGCCAAGAATGGTTCATGGTATTTGGAAGAACAATATACCACAGACCTCGAGGACTATCGCAAAGGTTACTAATATCTTAAAGGAACTAGCAAACACTATCAACACAAGGTAAGTAGGGTGAATCTTGAGTTCAAAACCCAAGGAGTAGAATACCTACTACTAAGTGGCATCACGGGATGCTTTCGAGAATAAAGGCCAGAATCACCACACTAGGAACACAAATCATGGCTAGCTTACTAGGTGGTACTCTAAGACACCTAGGGTCATAATACTAGCTCCAACATATATACCGAGGCAATGAAGTACCTCAACACACTAGTTAGTGTGGTTGATCTGGCACAAAGGAACTTCAGAACGATAAGAAGGAATTGCAAATGCATCAGACTGTTTAGAAACCTGGGATGACTCGGACAGCATAACAGCTGTAAATGCTCAAAAAGATTTGAGACATTCTGCAAAATAGTGGCATAACCATTCGAACATCGTAATATCAAGGTTTTGAGATCAACTATCAATACACGGAGATAGTAGGAACTGAACTGAGGCTTGAATCCACCAATCTAATGGGTCTACGGATTAGTAACACGTGATCCTAATAGAAAGAAGAGGAGGCCTAGTTCCTTGACCCCGTAGGAAAGATAAAATGACTCGGATCAGAAGGCATAAGGTAAAGGAGTAAAACGAGCCTTACGTTCCATCCCACAATCAATTCCCCTACATATAACTAAAGCATTTCTAGACTCAACTTCGACCAGTTTGGCTTGGTAATCCTGCAGGTAGTCAAGCTCTGATACCAAAGCTGTCAGGACCCCGACTCAATGCCACATCGATCTAGCATGTAACACCTCATATCACTTTGCGGCCTCACGCACGGTATCCCCACGGGTGTCGCCTTACCTTTTCCCGGGACCGTTTGCGCCTTTTGGCACATGTATATGATAATGTCGCTAGCATCCATATGATAAGGAGCCCGGGCTGACATGGCTAGTCGTAAACCCAAAGTGGCACAAACTTACAGGGACAGGCATCCATGACCCAGCATCGAACGTGTCGGTCATCAGCAAGTGAATCCAGGCTGTAGCACTAGGCTAGGAGGACTCCGGTGAACTGGGCTGTAGCGGGCTAAAAGGGCTCCGGTATTCATTGCGTGACATTTCCCTGAAGGGACAGACACAGGAACGAAGAAGGACACATGCCGGCCAGCCTAAGTGTTCTGAAGCAGTAGCAAGCTACCATGGCTCAGTGGAAGCACTAGGAGACATTTCCCGGTAAGAGAGGCTACTAAGCATAAACAACTAGATAGTCAGATTCCACACATACCAAGCATTTAAATAACATACACACAATATGCTCGATATGTGCAAATACAACATGGCATCACAACATGACTCTACAACTCAAGTATTTTATTCAATAGGCTCCGAGGAGTGAGATATTACAAACATGGGTCTCACGACCCAACATTCAGAGCATACAAGGCAAAGCACATGCGGAAGCTTAACATGTCCGAGTACAGACATCTACAAATGAAAAAGGCTGAGAAGCCTGACTATCTACAAGATCCTGCCGAGGGCACAAGATCGTAGCTGAGGTAACAAGCTAACCGTCAAAGTTCACGCAGAACAACTAGTGAGACTGAAGTCTCTCTGCAAAAACATAAAATAGGCAAACGTGAGTACAAATGTACCCAGCAAGACTTACATCAGAACTAACTACATATGCATCATTATCAACAAAGGGGATGGTGGGGTTTAACTGCAGCAAGCCAGCTTTGACTCAGTGGCTATCCTGAACTATGACTGCAATGTAACTCTTTGAGGTGGCGCACACGAGTCCACATATTCACCATGTCAATACACCACTATGGATCCGCTCCCGTCTCCCTACGAGAACGCCATCCATAGCACTCACGCTTATCTTGTGCATTTTAGAGTATCCAATTTCACTTGTCTATGAACTGTACAGGCAACCCAGAAGTCCTTTACCACGGACATGGCTATTTGAATAGATCATATTAACCCTGCAGGGGTGTACTTCTTCACACACGCTCTCGCCACTTACCGCCATGTACACCTCGTGTATCTCAGCAACCTTCAAGCGGAAGCCTGGCGAGGGAGTCGGCCACGACCTGACTAACCACACAAGTCTCTCATCCAGGTTTATTCCCTATTCGGGTTCCATGCGCAAGGAGATCCGGCTGGGGTGTCGCTGACGGCCCCAAACGATGTGTGCATGGTTCCCAAGCCCACCATCCGGGTGCCACTTGGTACACCGGGCCACTGTGCCTAGTCTGTCCCAAGCCCACCTGTACCGGGTGCCACTTGGTAGACTAGTAACACTACCTACAATCACCAGAAACTAGTTGCAACTCCTGGACAGAGATCAGGTTGATTAATAAGTTGAGAGAGCTTGGAGCACCCGGAGCCCAATGTGTGGTAGTAACTGTTCATGGATCACAAACACAGAACTCAGTTCCTGAGGACGGTTTCAATGAGACAACCCACCATGTACTCCTACATAGCCTCTCATCACTACCTTTACCAAATCGTGTTCACACACTTAGCTCTCAACAGTAGGACATGTTCACCACATTCCAATTCATCCCCGATAAATCAGACCTGACTCAACTCTAAGAAGTAGCAGGCATGACAAACAAGCATGAATGAGTAGGCACATCAGGGCTCAAACAACTCCTACTCTTGCTAGTGGGTTTCATCTATTTACTGTGGCAATGACAGGACATGCAGAGGTTAAGGGGTTTAACTCCCGCAGCAAGTAACAAATGAATCGTTGTTGTCCTAATGCAGTAAAAGAGAGCAGGAGCGAGAGAGTGGGATTGTATCCGAATGAACAAGGGGGTTTTGCTTGCCTGGCACTTCTAAAGATAGTATAGCTCTTCATCGGTGTCATTGATCACATCGTCGGAACACGTCTATTGAGAGGGGACAAACACCGGCAACAGAGAAGGAACATAATCAATGCAATGCAACAATATGATGCATGAGTGTGACATGGCAATATGCTATGGTTTGAGCTAATGCTACTAGCAACCAGATTAAATGAAGTTGGTTTGAATCCAAGATTCAAATTCAAACTCCATATGTGTTTTACTAAATGCCATTTAATTGAATTGTCCTAAAGAGTGGTCATAAGTTGTTCTAACATGCATGAAAATGATACATATGGATAGATTGGATTTTTCTGATAATTTTTCATATATGAATTATTTTATTTGGAGTTACGGTTGAATTTCTATGATTTTTAGAAGTTTCTGAAAATAATAAATCATTTAAGATTTATTTAAATTCCAGAAAACATTTACTGCGTCATCCTGATGTCATGATGATGTCAGCAAGTCAACAGGGCTGGTACGGGTCAAATATGACCGATGGGACCACGTGTGAGTGACACAACTATCTAACTCTGTTAGTTAGTGTTAAGTTAAATACTAACATAACTTAATAAGCACTAACCTAGGTTAAACTAATTAAGTTTAAACCTAAACTAGATTAGTTAGTCGGGCGAGGCCCGCATGTCATAGACCCAGGGGAGGTCAAATCCCCTGGTCAACCGGGGCTAAACCACCAGCGGTCAAAGCGGTCAACCCAACGGCGTTTAGCCGCCGGCGAGGCCAAACGCGGCGGAGGGCTCGGGATTGCTCCTCCGGCGCCCAATCGAGCAGCGGAGGGCGCACGCGGGGAGTTGGGGCTTGCCCGCATCCAGGGCGGCATGCGGCAGCAGCGGGGACGGCCGGAGCTCGCTGGAAACGAGCTTGGGGCGGCGCCAGCATTCGTGTTTTTGAGGCTACGGGGCTGCAGTGGCCGTGGCAGCGCGTTCATGGCACCTACAGCAGCGACGCGAGGCAGCGAGCATGTTGGACACGACGCCCGGGCCATTTGGTTGCCGTGGCCGCGTCGGCGGCGGGCGCAGGCGGTGGCGGGTGCGGTCGCAACGGCGTGCGAGGAAGATAACGGAGAGGGGGGAACGGCCAGCAGCTCACCACGGTCACGACGAGCGGGTCGGCGAGGTTGGGGAGGAGCTGATGAAGACAGGAGGTCGCCGGCGATCTCCGCAGCCGAACGATGAAGACAAGGTCGGGGGCGGCGTTTTGGGGGCGTCCGGTGTCAAGCAAGTCTACGGGAAGGACGAGGGCGTCGAGGCAGAGGCCATGGACACGTCGGCGAGGCGTGGTAGGGCCGGTGGCTGCGGCGTTACGGCGGCGCGGCTGCGGCTGCGCTCAGGCTCGAGAGGGAGAGGGAGCAGAGGAGGGGGAAGAGGTCGGGAGAGAGTGAGAGAGTTCCAGGGGGTGGCGTGGCGCGCAGGGAGGCGTCCAGGGCGTTGGGGACGCAGGCAGCTAGGCAGGAGGTGGCTCGGACGTGTGTGCACGCGTGACGAGCACGCGCTCTGCCTACTGGCCTACGGAGGAAGACGACAGGGCAGGTAGAGGTGGGCTGGGCCGGCACAGCGCCAGGCCAGATGGGCTGCACAGTAGGTAGGTCCAGGTAACTTTCTCTCCCTTCTCTTTCTATTTAGTTTTCTGTTTTTCTATTTTATTATTTTGTTCTGTGCTTTGTTAAAAATACTTAGGCACACTCAAAAATCACCAAACTGCTCATGGCCACTGTTTGGAATATATCCAACATGGAACATTTCGGTTTAGGATTATTTGGACATTTTAAATATTTTATAGTATTTAATTACCCAAATTCAAATAGAGTATGATTTAATTCAGAGCCCAAATATGTCATGGAAAAATGTGCATCACCTCTGGCTACTGTTTACAGTATTTTCCATAAATGATGAACATTTTTGAAAGCCATTTGGACTTACTGAGAACATTTTAGGTGAACCTAGTGAATTCCTTTAATGCTAGGGTTTACGCAATCCCCATTTCAACTTTCTGTAAAAAGTAAACATGATGCATCACCAAAGGCTAGCACTAGTGCAATGCCAGAAGCTAGGGATGTGACATCGAATCATTCATTTCCAACACAAGAAAGGAGGTGCCGATAAGTTCAAGGCGTTGTAACATATAAGGGTGAAATCATACAAGCTATGCGCGAATTTGGTTGATTTTGGTGGAACCGCACAAAAAGAACAGCTGGTTTATTTAGCACGAGGTGCCATCTCAGTGTCTGAACTGATGGCAAACCCTGCCCATTCCATAATCGTAGGCATTTGATATTTTGGAATGGGACAACCCTGTCAAATTTTGCTCATTGATATTAGCAAGAAGACATGCGTTTGATATTTTCGAATGGGACGCCCTTTGCTGTCAGCAGTGTCGATCAACTTTTTCTCTATTCTTTAGTTGTGAAGTAAATATTGGTTCTGACATGTGAATCGCTGAAATGCGTAATCATTGATTGTTTTGAATGTTCTCTATGAATTGCCAGGCCTGTGTGTTTGATTGCAATGTTAAAGAACGCTAAAAAGCTGCTCAAACTCTTTGTACTCCTTCTGTTCCTTTTTACTTCGCACATTGTGAAAGTGCAGACTTTTTTCTATACGATTGGTCAAAGTAGAGATACTTTCACTGCAGACAAAAGTTGTATGCAGACTAGAAAGGACCGGCGGGAGTACATGTGAAACTGCTGCAAGCGAGGTGATCACCATGGGAATAATGCTAGTACGTATTGTTTTGCATTTTCATCCAATGTCAGTGATAGATGAATTCGAACTAATCGAAATAAATTCATTCATACATTGTCAGATTTCATATAAACATGCCGGATTTAATTACATTTCATACATTCTTCAACTAAAGAGGGGTGCGCTGGAGGTATAATTAATTAACTGAAGCTACCCACCTGTCTCCGGCTGAGCCGAACAGAAGCTTTAGTGACTTAACTACAGGTGCAGTTGCAGAACTGACATGTGGCCCAGATGCCTGTTGGGCCCACGTGTCAGTCAGCCAAATGCACTAGTAGTTAAGTAGAAGCAGCGTCCTTCTCCAACATAGCTCTTCGACTCCACGTCGCCGCCAAGAAGCTAATCGGCCGTCAATGGTCAACCCGCCTAGCTTGGCTTCAACCGGAGGGTAGCAACGGTGGCCTTACTTGGACCCGAGCGGCGGCGACCCACAGTGTTCTGCATTCCTCGTTTTTTGTGTAGCGCGACCTGATATGTCTCCGTCGTATCTATACTTTTTGATTGTTCAACTTTCATATATTGATCCACTTTTCTGTGTGGCGCAGCCTGATATGCCAATATTATTCAACTTTCATATACATTTCGCAACTTTTTATATTATTTTTGGGACTAACATATTGATCCAGTGCCCAGTGCTAGTTCCTGTTTGTTGCATGTTTCATGTTTCGCAGAAACCCCATATCAAATGGAGTCCAAACGGGATAAAAACGGAAGGAGAATTATTTTGGAATATGTGGGATGTTTGGGAAGTAAAATCAACGCGAGACGGTGCCCGAGGTGGCCACGAAACAGGGGCCCACGCCCACTCCAGGTGGGCTCGCCCCCACCCTCCTGGGCCCCTCGTAAGGCGGTTGATGCCCTTCTTTGGCCGCAAGAAAGCTAATTTTTGGAAAAAGATATGGGCGAAGGTTTCAATCCAATCGGAGTTACGGTTCTCCGGATATAAAAGAAACGGTGCCAGGGCAGAATCCCAGAACGCACAAATAGAGAGAGACAGAGAGATAGATCCAATCTCGGAGGGGCTCTCGCCCCTCCCATGCCATGGGAGCTAAGGACCAGAGGGGAAACCCTTCTAGGGGGAAGGTCAAGGAAGAAGAATAAGAAGGGGGGCTCTCTCCCCCTTGCTATCGGTGGCGTCGGAACGCCGCCGGGGGCCATCATCATCACCGCGATCTACAGCAACACCTCCGCCATCTTCACCAACATCTCCATCACCTTCCCCCATCTATATTCAGCGGTCCACTCTCCTGCAACCTGCTTTACCCTCTACTTGAACATCGTGCTTTGTGCTTCATATTATTATCCAATGATGTGTTGCCATCCTATGATGTCTGAGTAGATTTTCGTTGTCCTACCGGTGATTGATGAATTGCTATGATTAGTTTGAATTGCATGTTTTATTATTGGTGCTGTCCTATTGTGCCCTCCGTGTCACGCAAGCGTGAGGGATTCCCGCTGTAGGGTTTGCAATATGTTCATGATTGATTATGGTGGGTGGCGTGAGTGACAGAAGCACAGACTCGAGTAAGTAGGTTGTTTGCGTATGGGATAAAGGGGACTTGATACTTTAATGCTATGGTCGGGTTTTACCTTAATGATCTTTAGGAGTTGTGGATGCTTGCTAGAGTTCCAATCATAAGTGCATATGATCCAAGAAGAGAAAGTATGTTAGCTTATGCCTCTCGCTCAAATAGGATTGCAATAGTGATTACCGGTCTAGTAACGTAGTCAATTGCTTAGGGAAAATTTCACAACTCCTACCACCACTTTTCCACACTCGCTATATTTACTTTATTTCTTCTTTATCTAAACAGCCCCTAGCTTTTATTTACGTGCTCTTTATTATATTGCAATTCTATCCAACAACACCTACAAAGTACTTCTAGTTTCACACTTGTTCTAGGTAAAGCGAACACTAAGCGTGCGTAGAGTCGTATCAGTGGAAGATAGGACTTGAGAGAATATTTTTTCTATATTTAGCTCCTCATTGCGTTCGACACTCTTACTTATCGAAAGAGGCTACAATTGATCCCGTATACTTGCGGCTTATCATGGCCTCGTTGGCAGCGGGGTGGGGCCTCGACGGAGCCGGTGATGTCCTCTGTCTCGTTGCTGGCGGGCGGCGCCTCGGAGGAGCGGGGGAAATCCTCCCCCTTGTTGCCGGCAGGATGGGGCCTTGGCTGAGCCGGCGATGTCCTCTGCCTCGTTGTTGTCGGGGTGGGGCCTTGACGGAGCCAGCGGTGTCCTCTGCCTCATTGTTGGCGCCGCGGGGCCTCGGCGGAGCAGGGCCTCATCGATGCCAGCGGAGTGGGGACTCGTCGGAGCCGGCATTGTCCTCTGCCTCATTCTCGGTCTCGCCAAACAGTGCCTCGCCTGCTTCATCTCCCTCTTTGTATCCGGCCACAGCCTCCGCCACCCACATGCGGTACCGCAAGCGCTCGAGGAGGCCCTCGGGGGCGGAGCGGTACGAGTCGAGCAGTGCCTCCTACTCCGCCTGCTCCGCGGCGATCTGCTCCTCCACCTACAGGTGCTCCTGGAGGAGATGGTGGTTGTAGGCGGCGTCGGCCTGTGCCTCCCTGAACTGCTCCTCACACTTCTGCCTCACCGTGTCCATATATTGGGCACGGGCCTCGCCGATGGCCACGGTGCAATGCACCGGCGAAGATGGCGTGGAGGAGGGGGTTGGCGTCGGATCGCCGACTGCAATGTTCTCCATTGGCACGTCGTCGTCCTCCGGCTACCTGCCGGCCAGCCAGTCGGCAGCAATGGTTGCCATCTCCTTGTGGCCCGTCGTCCACCCATCCCGAAGAGAGTTGGAGCGCAAGGAAGCCATGGTTGGCAGTAGTGGTGTCGATGGGAGAATGGGAACGGATGCGGATGACTGGGGCTATGGCCGGCGCAACAGTTTATATAGCAATGGTGGGCGGCGGAGGGATGGACATGTGGCGCCAGAGTAGCCGCCTCGGCAACCGCGTATCATTAATGTGGGAGGCAGACAGACGAACGGACAACACTTTTGTCGTTTGAAGGTGGAGCAATCGCCTGCACCGGGAAGCAGGGCGGGCGGCGCTGACCGTTTCGGGCGGAAAGCGCGCACGGGCGAGGGAGGCAGTCTGGGTGGGCCAGGGCAGTCAGACTCGTGCTTGGCAGCGGGTCAGTCCAGCAGCCGGACATGCTGGCTCGCTAGCGAGCTCGCCGAGCTGAGCGACGACAAACAGACGATGGACGTAGCATCCGACCAGGAGCCGGCGCCACTGTCCAAGCCGGTTCATGCCGTGTTCACCATAGAGCAAGTGCGGTCGCACTTTGACGCCCTAATGGTGGAAGAGCTACCAGTGCAGGAGGACCTGTGCTGCAACCTTCGTCTCCTCAGCGAGCACTGGTGAACAAGCAAACGACAATGCCATCACGGACATGTGGCCCTATGATCCTGGCTTCCTGAATGAGCAGCGGGCGCTGTATCAGACCATCCATAGGGCCCGCGAGGCCCTCTCCGTCATCCTTCGAGTTGTTGCACTCGCCGTGGCGCCGCCGTCTCGTGTTGTCAACATGGTCAACGGACATGAGGATGCAGAGATGACTTTACTTGGAGAGGATGACAGTGGGGACCCACCAGGGCCATAGCCGCACGTATGCAAGTGCCTCCTTATTATATAAAACTATAATTTTTTTGCTTCCACCTGGTTTCCTGACATCACGGTCCCACACCATTGTCAACCTATGTAGTCAATAAATGAGAGAATTGCACAAGAAGCGGCCGACAGCTGTGACCAAGCAGCTCGAGCAGTATTTGTGTTTTTGAGGTGTGATCACTTCAGAGTTTTTCTTGAGCGATGTTTAGCCCAGATATTAATTTTTCTCCTCTGAACAACAACGAAAACATCGCTGCAGGTATTAACTGGTCGGGTTGTGGCCCATCTAGCGCAGGCCAGATATCTAGCCCAAATATTAATTTTTTTCAAGCTGAAAATGGTTGGCCCACCTATACTTTATTTTAGGAATACCCAGGCAAGGTCAAGCTGCAAATCTTTCCTAGGAGGTATGCATTAGGCTTAACAAGAAAATGTGCTTTAAGAAATAATAAATAGGATGTAATTATAAAAACTGGGTAGTAACTATAAAAAAATGCACCAAACACGTAATTACTTCATAAAATATTATTTTTGGATATAGAAAATTTTAATTTCATTAATTGTTGCGAGCGCAATGTTTCGTTGGATTTTTACGTAATATAAATTTATATTGAAATTGTATTTAATATGACTAGAAATTTTGGGATAAAAATATTCCGGATCCCATCAAAATGTGGGAAATTTTATTGAATTCTGTTTTGAACAGTTGGTTGAAATGGGCTATACTTTTAACAAACTGTAAATGGGATGTAGTAAATTCCATTAGAATTCAAAAATGGGCTGCACATTGTTACAAATCTCGAATGGGCTATAAGTTCTCTGCCACACACTTGTGGCCTTACTAAGTTGATGCGTCCCGTAAAAAAAACAGTTGACGCATATGCAAAGCTTTGTCAACTTATAGTCCACACACGGTTCTAGCAGCAGTGGCCGTTGGATGTCCATCCAACGGATGCCGTGCTTCTTCTTCAATCTCGGATATTCTAGCTTCACCCGCCCAAAAATGATTCCTCCCCCTGACATCAGGAGCGCACCGTTTCAAAAGCTGACCTATGGGCCTACTAACTTGACACATACCAAGGGCTTTATCAACTTAGTCAATATAAGCGATTCTAGCTACAATGACCGTACGATGTCCATCCAACGACCGTCGTGCTTCTTCAACCTGGTCTTCTTGCTCCAGCCGCCCAAAGCAGCGCCGGTCCAGCAGCTTGCCCCTACCTCCCATGGCCGGGTGTGCTACCGCAGAGGCCTCAGCGCCCCCCTACTACTCCTACCGCTAGCCAGGCCAACCCTCCACTCACCAACACCCCCTATTATTCTGCGGCGACGGCAGCCTCACACCGCAGCCGAACCAGTGAAACCTCGTACTCCTCTTCGTGTGGGCATCCACTGCCGCGTCTTCCCCGGCTCTGCGTCGTCCCCTTCCTAGGCCTTGCCATCGTCCACCGCCGTGGTGCTCTCAGCGCAGCGTGGTCAATGTGATCAATGACCAGCTTCCATCGGAAGAGTACTGTACGTCGAGAGGCTAACAGCTGGGTCCACGGTAGCCGCAAGGAAGTGGCCACCGTATTTCATGAAAAAAACGTTTACCCCGTGACTGCTGGGACCCACCAACTACATATCCGCATGCAAGGAAGTGCATCCGGGCAAAAAAAACGATTCGCCCCCCTGACTGCTGGGACCCACAAGCTACATCTTCGCACATAGGTAACTGCCTGACAGTCGGGACCCACCTGGTCGAAGCGTACGTAGCGTTGTCATTCTGGTCGTGAATGTGTATGTACATATTGGTCGATGTAGAGGCGCGCACGTGTCATAGTAGAGGCACGCACGTTGCATGTACACGTACGTATACTGGCCACGTACGTACATACAGGCGGGGTCTCGAACGCCTACTCACGCATACGTACGGCCAGGGCTCGTGTACATGGCTGGGTTGGAACGGAGAAACTGCATCGTTGTCGTGTTCATGGGTAGGCAACGGAATGCGTCGTGTCAATCAGGAGGCAACGGAATGCGTCGTGTTCATGGGGAGGCAACGTAATGCATGGGAGCCAACCGGCTTGGACGGAACAGGCGATGGAAACGAGGCCTAGCATACCGCACAAATGGAGGAAACGGCCTTGTGTTCGACCGGCCACATTTGAAACAGGATCCTTTTCATCGGGAGGGGTCTGGCGTACTGCAAAACGAAGGAAACGGACTTGTGTTGGACCTCCTACAGTCGAAACGGTGTCCTGTTGATCGGGAGGGGTGTGGCATACCGCAAAACGGAGGAAACAGACTTGTGTTGGAGCGCTATGGTCGAAATGGGGGTCCTGTTCATCGGGAGGGGTGTGGCGTACTGCAAAACGGGACTCGACGGGATACTGTTCATCTCCACCGTCGACCTCCTCCAGCCTCCACGTGCTACTATTCATCCACCGTCGACCTCCTCCAGCCTCCACTTGCGACTATTCATCCACGGGCTCCTGTTCATCCAGCCTCCACCGTGCGCTACTCCATCGGCTACTATTCAACCAGCCCTCTCCACGGGCTCCTATTCAACCACACCTCCATGGGCTACTGTTCATCCACCCCTCCACCATCTACTGTTCATCCAGCCCTCCACGGGGTCGTACTGTTTATCCAGCCCTCCACGGGGTCCTGTTCATCCAGCCCCAACCGGCTCGATTGATCGGGGTCCTGTTCATCCAGAGGCAACACCACGGGGTCCTATTCATCTACCCCCACCACTCACTGTTCATCCAAACCCCCCCAGCAACGCTCACTGTTCATCCAGAGGCAGCAGCAATCGGCTTCAGTTAGCAGCAGTAGCGAAGGAAGCGATCGGGTTCAGTTAACAGCCATCGATCGATCGCTCGGGTTCAGTAACGCGTAGCCTGCAGTGCAATCGCTCGGGTTCAGTTAGAGCCCAATGCCTCACACGGGTTTAGTTAGAGCCAATGCCTCGCACACACGCGCGTATGTGTAGGAGAGAAATGCGCATCGCTCATCCCCGACCACCCACCATAATCGGGAACACCCTGATATTTTCCTCGCCCTCGCTTCTACCAAGGTTTTTTTCCGTCATGGACGGCCCAAAGAATGTCATGCAACTGCGTCTTTGGCCCGCCCAAGACAAAAAGCCCATTTTCTGTCATGATTTTTTGTCATAGAAGTAGGAGCCCACCACATCTATGATGATACCGCGTTTTCTCACTATTATCATCATAGAAGTGTCATAAGTGTGACAGAATTTTTTTTGTTCGGCCCAAAATATCACGGATGTGTCTTTTTTTGTAGTGTTATCGATCTTCCTCACGAACGGCATCAGGGAAGGATCAGTGGTCTTCTCATAATGGCACCACTTCTCGGAGACAGGGAATGCGGTCGGCAGCTTCAGCGAGCTCTGGGAGCTCTTGGCATCCATCAAGACCCACCTCTTCACGGCATCCTCCACCTTCTTCCCGGCGCGGGAGATTGCGTTACCACCCTGCGCCGTGACAAAGCCGATGCACCCGACCGGATTGTCGTCGGTCTTGCGGAGGTAGAAGAAATGGCAGAATAGGGCAACGGAGGGCATCATCCCCATGAACGCTCACAATAGAAGGCAAAAATGGACAGAAGGAGGATGGAGTTGGCATGGATGTGGAGCACGTGGAGAACATAGTGGTGAAGGATGACGAAGAAGAAGGGGGAGAATGGAGGTACCAGCCCCGAGAAGACGTTGTGCATAAAGAAGGGGAAGAAGTTGCTCCCCGCAGGCTCCGGTGCGGTGGTGGGACCTGGAGCGCGGTCTTCTTCCACTCATTATCATCGCTCGCCGTCAGGAGGAGCGTTGTATGGAGCTCGCCGTCAGGAGCAGCCCTAGCTCATACCAGGCGGAGCTGGCAGCCAAGGAGGAAGCTGTGGCCTTCTCGACGGCCATCAAGCAAAAGATTCGATGGAAAATCGGCAGATCTGGTGAGCTCTTCCGCTATGGGGAGAAGGGGATCTGGAGCAAGACGAAGAAGGAGCAATGAAAGCCTGGCGGCAGGTGGCATCCCTTTTTTGTCACATAGGAGCAGTTGCCGAGGCAGCATGGGGAAACGGAGTTGCCCACGTCCAATAAATCACCACGTCTCACCAAGCCCGCAAGCGGTTAGGGCCCGCGGCACTCCGCACTTGCCCTTTAGCTTCGCATGGAAGCCAAGTCCGAGCGCGCCTTGGGCCCGGGGGCTACTGTTGGCGTCCTGGATCTGGGGGTATCTAGCCATGCCTGCCTTTGGCCCACCGCGTGGCTCCATCGACGGCCTGGTACGGCCCAGCTTCAACACCAACACAATAAGACCCTCGTGAGGGGCCAAGCCTCGTGAGGCGGACGACGCCAAGACCCACGAAGGAAGTGGCCTCCTCAGGAGGGCTCCTGAGGGGTGAAGAGTTCTATGCAGTTACCTCCTGAGGCTCAGCTAACATGAGCCATGACGACCAAGGCCAGGCGGGTGCCGAGCACAGGTTTCCTCTTTGGTGCAAGGGAGGCAAGCCACAGGCGCGGAGTCCCGAGGAATCAGCCAAAGGTTTCCATTCTGGTGCAACAAGACCAAGACCGCCAGGACGGCAGGATGGAGGTCATCACCAAGCCCACCGCAGCATCACGACCAAAGGCTTTTCACAAGCGAAGACTAATTTTGTCAGGATAGACTGTACTACTTGTCCCCTTTCAAATCCCGCCGTTGTGGAATCCCTTCCCGCTCATATTTGGGAAGAGGACCAAGGCCACTATATATAGTACTTAGCCACCACCATAGAGGAGGACCAGAATCAGAAAAAGCAGAACACCACACCACGTCAAGAACACCTCACCTCCTAAGGCTTGTTCATCCTTGTACTAGTTCATCCATAGCCCCTCGAGGCAATCCACCACACCACACTAGATTAGGGTATTACACCACAACGGTGGCCTGAACTAGTATAAATCTCTCTGTCCTTGTGTCTCCTTGAGCTCGACACGCTAGGCTAGGGAGGATCACGAGTAGGCAGGCTGGGCAGGTTGAGATCTCCGCACGCACCCTAGAGTTCGAATCTCTCAAGGGTTGCTGGATCCCTAAATCTGACACAGTCATCAGCTTCAGCCCCCATGTAAATATTATAGGGGTGTTCGGAAATGCATGACCGCACATTATCCAATGTCTTGATCCAATGTAGGAGGCGGCTTGCGAGGTGAACTAGGCAATCAGACTATGCGGCTTTAGTACTTTCACCTAGCCATAAGAGTCCATTGTTGGCGCTAAGTACTAGCCCCTTGTTGCATGAATGGCAATCCGGAGTGCGGCGCCTTTGCAATGTGGCTGATCGAAAGCCCAGCCCTTCGTATAACATGGCCTAAGTCGCGAACGATTCGTAGTATAACACTAAGTCACTGGATCGCTGACCTGCTCTTGCCTATAATAACAGTTAGTTTTCGGCTTCTACTGAGGTACTTAACCGAACGAACTAGAAATAAAATCACAGTAATTCTCCCTTTACTACCTTAGCCGAACTTGCGGAACGTAAGGTGGCAAACACAGGAGCCGGGCAACCCAACTACAGACCAAAGACATGGTTCGGAGCCGATGCGTATAATGCAATATCCGGGACACCGAAGAGTTCCCTATGTATGTCAGTCGAACGTAAGGGAGAACACAAATGACAAGGTAATACTAGGACCCAACCAATAAGGTGATAATCATCTATTTCCTTTGTATCTTTATTGATACATCGACGACAGACAATGCCGTTCAATGTTAAGGTCATGTTACATGCCTAAAGAGAAAAAGAAATGGTTTTACATAACGGAAAGTCTAACACAGGGCCTAAAGATCATAGTTCAAAAAAGAAACTCTAGTGATTCCCTGCCGCACGCCTGTGCCATTTCTCCTTAGTAATTAGTCCTTTGATAGGATTATTAGATGGTTGCGAAATGCTAGCCTCAAAAGGATCTCCTGCAACAACCATCTAGCAAGTAGGGCTCTTGATGAACCTGCAGTAAGAGGAAAAAGATATATGTGGTCCAGATGTGGTCAAGCCGTACAATGGACCTTTTCCGCAGTGTGCCTCCGGTGCCGCCCAAGGTATTTCTAGTGTAAAAATATGTACTTGTGTTACACAAGCCGCAACCTGGTAGGGTGATCGACGGAGGCCGAACTGCTAATCAAGGTCCGGATCCATTGATTGATCATTATTATGCACGGACCGGACTCGTTTGGATACATCGTTGGCTTTACTGGCCAGTGAACTGCTCGGCTTGATAGGCCGCCATACACTTTGGCTGCAAGGGCCGATGTGTGCTCTTCAGTACGGAGGGAGCGTTCCATGTTACCATTGACTGTAGTAACGCCACGAGGTCTAGGCATTTTAAGCTTTACGTAAGTGTAGTGTGCGACTATGTTAAAGCGGGCGAAAGCGGTTCGTCCGAGCAGTGCTTGATAGCCATTGCGGAAAGGGACGATGTCGAAGATCAACTCTTCACTGCGGAAGTTGTCTGGGGAGCCAAATACTACCTCCAGTGTAAGTGAGCCCGTGCAACGGGCCTCCAGGTCTAGTATCACGCCTTTAAAGGTAGTGTTACTAGGCTTGATTCCTGATGGGTCAATGCCCATCTTACGGACGGTGTCTTGATAGAAAAAGTTAAGACTGCTAACCCCTTCCTTAAGGACTCTATTAAGGTGGTATCCGTCAATAATTCGATCAAGTACTAGGGCGGCTGAACCCCCGAGACGGATACTGGTTGGGTGGTCCCTGCGATCAAAGGTGATTGGATAGGCTGGCCATGGGTTGAACTTGGGGGCGACAGGCTCTACAGCGTAGACGTCCCATAGTGTGTGCTTGCGCTCCCTTTTGGGGATATGAGTGACATAGATCATGTTCACTGTGTTCACCGCGGGGGGAAACAGCTTCTGACCCCCGGTGTTCGGCTGACGGGGCTCGTCATCGTCTTCGCTTGGGGGCCCTTTTCCCTTGTGTTCGGTATTTATTTTACCGGCCTGTTTGAAAACCCAACAATTCCTATTGGTGTGGTTCGCAGCTTATTAGGTGTGCCATGAATCTGATAGGGCCTCTCGAGGATTTTATCCAAACTGGATGGCCCATCCTTGTTTCCTTTGAAAGGTTTCTTCCGATGACTGGACTTAGGACCGCTGAATCCGGCATTGACTGTCGTATCGTCTGCATCATCATTGTTGTTGTTCCGAAGTTTGTTTTTATTGCGGCGAGGTTTACCATTGCCGTCCCGCACCTCAGAAGTGCCGGGGTCACCCGAGCTGTTACTTCTACGAGCCAACCCGCTGTCTTTGCCCGCATAGAAGCGGGTCATTAGTGCCATTAAGGCTGCCATGGTCTTCGGCTTTTCCTGCTCGAGGTATCAGGCAAGCCATTCGTCATGGACGCTGTGTTTAAAGGCCGCTAAGGCTTCGGTGTCAGGACAGTCTACGATCTGATTCTCTTTAGTTAAGAACCGATTCCAAAGTTTGCGGGTTGATTCGCCTGGCTCTGAATTATGTGACTCAGGTCATCAGCATCCGGTGGCCGGACATAAGTGCCCTGGAAGTTGGCCAAAAAGCATCTTCCAAGTCTTCCCAGGTTCCAATGGAGTTTTCTAGGAGGCTGTTTAGCCAGTGTTGTGCTAGTCCTTTCAGCTTTAGAGGAAGATATTTAATGGCATGGAGATCATGTCCTCGAGCCATGCGAATGTGGGGAAGAAAATCTTCAATCCAGACGGCCGGATCCGTCGTTCCATCATACTATTCGATGTTTACGGGTTTGAATCCTTCCAGAAATTGGTGTTCCATGAACTCATCGATGGAGCATAGGGGGTGTGCGGCCCCTCTATATCGTGCAATGTTGCAGCGAAGATCGGTTGACATCTGAGTTTGTTTCTGATGCCGAGTATAGTAATGGTCGTCATGTCGGGCTTCATAGCCGTTGTCTCGCGCCGGGGCACTGCCCCTTGATTCGTAGATTCATCTAGTTTGACCAGCTTTATTGGCTAGGTCGCGTTGCAAGTCATATGTGTATCACGCGGCTGCTATCTCCCTGCCTCTTTTGCGACGGGGTGCAGGTTGGTGTTCGGCTTGATATGCCATTTTATCCCGCCCATGTGGTGGTCTACCTGATTGTATTTCGATGGTAACGGCTCAAGGTCTTCGTCATCGAACTGTGGCAGCAACTTGCGCTTAGCGTAGCTTTTAATAGGTCACTCCTGGCCGTATTCCTCATTGGCTAGGACCTTAGTCCACCTTTCATTAAGCGTATCTTGTTCGGCTTTGAGCTGCTGCTACTTCTTTTTCAGGCTCCGGGCTGTAGCTATGAGCTGTCGCTTGAAGCGTTCTTGATCGAGGGGTTCCTCTGGGACGATAAAATCTTCGTTACCAAGGCTAACTTCCTCTTCGGTTTCTGGCATATAGTTGTTGCTTCTGAATCTCCATGATCAGCGTGTCCGGGACTATATTTACCCTCTTCCCTTTCATCCTGTTCGGATGTGGGCTCGACGGGGTATTCGGGATGTTCGGCATCATCCGGAGTCTCATTATCTCCAGTGCCGGTATTACTGTCCTTCGCCCGAAGCGATCGTGAGCGGCGCCACTGACGTGTCGCTTTGGGAGTTCATCAACGAGTTTGTCCTCATCGGGGCTCAGGTTATCCTCGTCGTTCTTTTTGTTCAGAGTGTCCACTATGTGCACATATTAGGTTGAGGTGGGACGTGGCTTGGTTCAGCGTCAGCATCCTCGTCCATGCCGTCGATGTCTTCGAGTGTGTAGTCCAGCATGTTGGTTAAATCCCCAACTATGGCTATTAAGTGGGTGGTGGGAGGGGCGTAAAATTCCCCGCTCTCAGCCCCCAGCCCGAGCTGGGTACAGTTTGGAGGAAAAGTCTTCGTGATGGCGGGAGACTGCATTAAGTCCAATGCTTCATCTAGGAGCGAAGGTTGGACCAGAAACTGCGGATTTGCTGGGCTGAGTTCGGTGTAGGACATCAGATCGGGCCCGATGAGCACAGACCTCGATAGTTCGGAGTGATTACCCAGAGCCAAATCTAGGGTTGCATCTGGGTCTTCAGTTGGGGGTTCCGTAAGGGGAAGAGGTCCAGCGGGGCTCACGCTCCCATCTTCAGATAGTGCGGCCCGCCACTGATCTAAGGCCGGGATGGGTATGAGTGCTGACCCTTGAACAGGATCTAACAGGGGACCCAAAGAGTCTTCTTAGTGGGGGTACAGAGTAGCAGCCGGGGCCACGAAGCCATCGAAGACCAGATCTCCTCGGATGTCAGCGACATAGTTCAGGTTTCCAAACCTGATCTTGTGGCCGGGGGCATAATTGTCGACTTGCTCGGAACAGCCGATCGAGTTGGCACGAAGCACAAAGCCACCAAACACAAAGACCTGTCCGGGGAGAAAAGTTTCCCTGGACGTAGCATCATTGTTGACGAAGAGATGAGACATCGATCCTTCTATCGACGATACAGTGGAGCTCTCAATGAAAGCACCAATGTCGGTGTCAAAACTAGTAGATCTCGGGTAGGGGGCCCAAGCTGTATGTCTGAGGACCAATGGTAACTATGGACGAAGGACACAGTATTTACCCAGGTTCGGGCCCTCTTGATGGAGGTAAAACCCTACTCCTGCTTGATTATGTTCGATGGGTATAGAGGTTACAAGAGTTGATCTACCTCGAGATCGATTCGGACAACCCTAGATCAACTAGCCTAGCAATGTTGTGATCCTGCCTCCAATCTACCCTCTGGCTTATATAGACACCGGAGGGGCTCAGGGTTGTACAAAGTCGGTTTTCCAGAAAGGAATAATATATCCGGACACCTATACTTGCCATCCACGCATACGAGAGTCCCTACTGGACAAGAGAGGTGATCTTCTGTCTTGTGTCTCGACGGCCCATCAGTCCGGCCCACATCCAATAGACCGGATGCCCGAGACCCCCTAGTCCAGGACTCCCACACCTGGTAATTTAATTGGCGTGTGCGAGCTCTAGTAATTGGTCCAGTATGTATAGTAGCGGGGGATGTGGTTGTAACAATGGTATTGATGTCCTCATCAGTATGTCCAGCACAAGATTTGCTGCCCTCACACAGTAAAAGGTGGCTATACTGGAAAAAATGGGACCAACCCAGATATCCTGTTTGGATGTTTGTTGCCCTGAGCCCGTCTTAGTTAATGCCACTGGAAAAATGTAGCAACCCCACTGTTAAAGTAAGGACACGTTAAACCAATGTTGTTTTGATGTAGTGCCTCTTGTAATATGAATCAATGGCATTGTTTTTCATGTCCTGCTATATTTCCCTTCAAGATAATTAAGTTGCTTATTTTCTCTTGAAATGCAACTGTGCTACTCTGCCTACTCTCCCATGCCCTGATAGCAACTCTTTAGCAGCTGTTAATCTAATGTTGTTGGTTAAATGAAGCAATGGCACCATTATAGTAATGTTGTATTTAATGGTTGTCATGGTTAATTCTAATGCCCACACTAATATCTAGCAATGCTGCAACTTTATAAATTTCTTCTATCCTTGTATGATTGCCATTCAGATAAGGAACATGCTTCTTTTCATTTGATGTATGTTTCAGCACTTGTTAGACACCCTCCTTTGCACCTTTTTGTGCAAACAAACATATACATTTCACCTAGTGGAAGTATGTGGGTAATCTCCTCCAATAGTTAATTAGTTGTCACTGTCACCACAATGGCACTTTCCACAAAAGAGGGGGTTTCTTTCCGATTTCATTAAAGAAACCAAACCATAGAGAACCATTATCCGACATCATCTCAGTCTAAACGGCAAATTATGCAACTACTACTAGAAAGGACTTACTACTAGGAGGTTACAAGTTGCCACAAAAGCTAGGCAGGTAGGGGGACGCAGCCCCAGCATAACCAAGCTTGGATTACAACCCAATAGCTACAGTAGAAACATTAGGGGGGAAGATAAGGACTTAAAGAGACAGCTTCAGCATCCCAGTCTAAGCAACCCCGACATTTATCCTTGCGATGCATGGTACACCTCACTTGCCACCTGCTCGACCCTAGTGCCACTGATAAAATTAAGTAATAATACAATTAAAATAGAGCTACTCTCCTATCTATCATTTCATTTCTAATGTAGATAATGAAAGTGCTACTCTTGCTAGTATATATTTCGTCAACTAGTCCCATTGTTAATGTAATGACATGTTTAAGTGTTTCTGCAAACATGGATGCTTAATTTTAGTTGAACTGCTCAAAAATAGAGATTTGAATGGCTTAGGGCCCCTCCTTGTACTACCATTGTACACAGATGTTCATCACTTGCAGAAGGTGTATCAGGAAGAAATCGTCGATTTCGAGTATCTGGACTACTGTATGAGGTGTCACAGGGCCCATCTCCTCCTCGCAGCATGGCATACTGTGATATTGTTGTATTTGTTAAATAAGAGTATGGTATCGCAATCTTTTCCTATTAAGAAAATGAAGTTTCTTCTATTTAATAGTGTATGTTTCATCAAATAGTGCCACTATAATGTAGTCATGCCTTTCCATTATCTGTGCAAACATGGTTATTCAGCTACATTTTAGTGGAACTACATAAATGTTTGGATGGAACCATGCATATATGGAGAGTGCGAGGTGCCAATATATAGCATAAACGTGTCTTGGAAAAGCGCGGATGCTTGAATGGTTCCTCAAGTTCTTGCTGACCCTGCAGAACAATTTAATCTACCTATGTTTGATGTGCACTTGACTTGTTTCAGTGTTTCAGCAAATCCTCTAATCAAATTTCTTGTATTGGCACTTTTCTAGGGAGTACATTTTTCTGAAAGTTGAACCAATCAATTTTTCTTTAATTTTACACATTCTCACAACTTTGTTTTAGTCCTAGAGCTCTTTAAGGTGATTGGAATAGTACTAGGAGTACTACCCAGCACTTACCCGTATGATTTTTATTAGTCATCACACTGATTGTAAGCATAGAAGGTGGAACATTAGGTCTAGTGTGAAGCTTACCTTAAACCCTACCACCATCGTTGAGACAAGGCGAGAGGCGAGGGGACCGTGGAGAACGGTGGGCAAGCGACGTCGCACCATCTGTTGGGGATATAGTTCTGACGTGTGACTCGCCCAGGAGGGGTCGGGTTATACTATTGGCGACTTAATATGAAGAAGGTCTAAGAAGGCCCAAAGTGTGAAAATGGCGGTTCATAGAAGCAGGCCTGGTGAAAGCCCAAGACTCGGACCTATGAACCGCCGTATGATGACTTCCCTTGTAAGGCATAGCTAGTTAGAAACCGAGTCGGTCACGTTGTGCGAGCCGTCTAGGACTTCGTAAGCCTCCGGGTCTCTACCTGTGTATATAAAAGTGAGACTTGGCGGTGGATTAACTCAAGAAACAAGTGATCGAGAACTAGGTCAAGCATATTCACTCCCTTGTATCGAAACTCAAGCAATACAATTAGAAGCATGACATAGGCTTTTACCTGCTTGCGAGGGGCCGAACCTGGGTAAACTCCTTGTGTCCTTTGTCCCGTTCAACCCCTTCAAGCTAACTACGTCGAGATGGCTCCACACCTAAGTCCTTTTGCTAGGACATCTGCCGTGATAAAGCCACGGCAGTTGGCGCCCACCATGGGGACAGAGCATGGTGGTTTCATGTTCTTGAAGGGCAGCTTCTCAGGGATCAAGGGATACAATGTGGGCCGCATGACCAAGAGTCGCTGCGGCAATATCTACATCGACAACGCCGACTGTTGTGCCGAGGCCGACTCAGTCAAGTATGGGTACCCGGCCCCCTTTGGCAGAATTCACTTCTTCATCGGCAAGATTGGCGAGTCAGAGCCTGAGCCGGACGCCAACACCAACATCATTGAGACGGTTCGACGTGCGCGACCCGCCAAGGTCCAACCCGCCCGGAAGCGCGTTTTCATCGGCCTTATTCATGGGGTGGATCTTGAGGAAGGTTCCATGTCCAGTATTGATATGATCATCTATTCAGGTGATGAATCCTCAACCGGCAAGACCGGGTCATTCTATTAACTCTAAGATGGCGGGTTTGGGGTTGTTCTGATGGCGATAGTATTCTGGAGTTCTATGAGCCACCGAGTAGGGCTGCTGTTTTCATGGTTGGCACGCAACCAGTGATACAATCCTCAACTTCGGCGGCTATGATGTTGGGATCAGTTGCTGCTGCAGCGGTTGGAGCGAGAGGTCTGCATGTCCGTCGGCTCAAACCTTGTTTGAACTTTTGGATGCTCTGGCAGCTCTATTAGCTGCAGAAGTGACCCCGAAAAATCAAGTGTAGCATATGTGGAGGTTGCAAAGCTACGAGATGAAGTGGCAAGGGCCAAAGAGGAACTTAACGTAGAAAACGTCAGGATGGCAACAGAGTGAGCTGCGCTGGAGGCTGAGTCGTAGCGGATATAGGCAGAAGCTTTCCAGCTCAATCTTGATCAGAATGCTTCCAATGCTGTTCTACGAAGGAGGCATCAGAGCCGCCTACCTCGACAGTTTGAAGGGCGAAATCTTTTTACCACACCCGGAGCAGGTACGAGCAACCCGTCTGGTGTGACCTGGGCTACTGAGGCGCCTATAACCGGCACGGCGACTCAGCCACGTGTACCAGACCCGCCTCGCATAGATCAGGCCCCGCCTCAGCGGGCACCAACACCTTCTGGTCATTACTCTAACCCGGTGGACAACATGTTAGCTGCAGCAAGTTGATTGGCAGCGATCCCCAATGAAGCAGAATCATCGGTGGATATAGAGACCCTTAATGTAGTGGAGCTTCTGCAAACAGCAGTGAGACAACAAGCAGCTTATTCATATAGCCGTGATCGCATTCATTCAATGCCCCATCAGAGTTGTAGCTACATCCATCATGTTGAATGGCCGGCGGTTTCCAGCAGTGAGCAGCATCCTAACCCGTCTCAAGCTGGTGACCCGACGCGCGAGCATAACTCGTCGCCCGACTGTAACGCTGCTCAGGCTTGGGGGGCGGCGGCTCAAGTGGGAGCTCAACCATTTCAAGTGAATACTTCCATATCTGTAGAGGCTGGAATGACCTCCAGGTCTGTTGAGTGCCTTGTCTAGTCCCGGCTCTACGCAATGAGTGTCTGCCCAAAGATTTCAAGGGTCTCGTAAGGTGCCTAATTACACCAGAGATCTTCCCCCCGAGGCTTGGATTGAGAGCTACGAGCTGGCTATGGAGATGTTGGATGTTAATGATGTTGTGTGTGCCAAATACTTCACCATGATGTTGGATGGGTTGGCTCTGACCTGGTTGAAAGGCCTGCCAGCCAACTCTGTTGGTTCATGGGCTGAATTGAAGGCGTGTTTCATTTAGAATTTCAAAGACACATGCAAGCAACCTTTGTCAATTATCGATCTGGATGCCTGCATACAACGCGAGGATGAGTCAACCCACCATTGGGTTCACCGGGTCTCAGCTATTATCCACTCATCAGATAATATTACGGCCGGCTCAGCTATTTTGATCTTGGAGAAAAATTGCCACTTCATGCCCCTCAAGCAAAAACTTGTGCGGGTGAAACGTCATTGCAATGATATGGGGGAGCTCACGGTGGATCTTATCAAATATGCTGACTCAGATAGTACGAAGGATCCAGGATCTGATGAGGAGAAGTCCAACAAGGTGAAGAAGAATGGCAATGGGAGAGGTCAGCAATAGAATAGAGGATATAACCAGGGCAATAACGATAAGTGCAAGCAAGCCAACGGTGGGTCAGACTTTGTGGCCAATATCAATACACAACATAATAATCAACATCATAAGAGCCGCCCGCGGCAGTTTGGAGGGCTGAAATTCAACCTGGAGGCAATGTTGCATGAACCTCCCCAAAACATAGTATCCTGGATAAATTGTCAACTCATATGTGGAAGGATTGCTTCATTATGAAGGAATATAAGGATCCTGGCTATCTCCAGAATCATAATAATAATGGCCTGCACGCCGGGTAAGGATCCGGCTCACACGGGCTCGGTTTTGGGAACGGCGGTTCATATTCTGGATATCAAGGGCAAGGTAATTAGAGCGGTCATAATCAGCAACATGGCCAGAACAACCAGCAGCAGTCCGGGTATCAGAGTAATCCAAAGCAGCTCAACTGCGGTCAATACCATGTTTTCACCACAAGCCTTTGTAGACGGGATCAGAAGGTCCATAAATGCTTGGTCAATGCAATTGAGCTGGCGGTACCTCGTTTTCTACGGTGGTCAGAACTGTCAGCATTCTGGGAATGGGGGTACCCAGACTTGCCTGCCTACGGCCCACTGCATGGCTCCATCGACGGCCAAGTATGGCCTAGCTTCAACATCGGCAACTCAAGTCACTCGCTAGGGGCCAAGCCTCGTGACGAGGACGATGCCAAGACCTCCAAAGGGATTAGCCTCCTCAGGCTGGCTCCCGAGGAGTGGAGATCTCTATGCAAGGCTCAACTCGTGAGGTTTGGATGATGTGAGCCATGACGATCAAGGCTAGCAGGGCGCCAACAGGCGCAGTGTACCAGTTTCCTCTTGGGTGCAAAGGAGGCAAGCAGCAGGCGCGGAGTCCCGAGGAAGCAGCCAAAGGTTTCCATTCTCGTGCAACAAGACCAAGACCGCCAGGACGGCAGGACAGAGGTCATCACCGAGCCCACCACGGCGTCATGACCAAAGACTTTTGCAGGCGAAGACCACTTTAGTCAGGATAAGATTTACTACTTATCTCCCTTCAAATTTGGCCATTGTGGGATCCCTTCCCGCCTTCATCTGGGAAGAGGACCAAGGCCACTATAAATAGGACCTAGCCACCACCATGGACGGGACGACGGATCAAGTCGACCGCATGCATTCCACCCTCACTAGCTCATTTGAGCTCAAGAACACACCTCCTAAGGTTGTTCTCCACTGTACTAGTTCATCCTCAGCCCCTCAAGGCAAATCTACCACAAAGCAGGAGTAGGGTTTTACACCTCAAGGTGGCCCGAACCATGGTAAACTTCTATGTCCCCTTTCCTTCAAGTTCGCCATACAAGGCTGTGAGATTGGCGAGTAGGTAGACTAGGGAGGTTGAGATCTCTGCACGCATCCCAGAGTTCAACTCAAGGGTTTGCGGAAACCCAGAATCCGACATTTGGCGCGCCACGTAGGGGTGCGTCGAAGATCTGCCACCCCGTCCACTGTGCTGCGCTGCCGGCTCTCATGGAGGGCACTCCTCCATCAACTGGATCGGCGCGCACCCTTGAAGGGGCCGTTGGTTTCCGGGCTTTCACCCCCTCCTTGTGGCGGGTGCAGTGGACACCCAAGTTCAGGCCGGAGTTTCCACCCCACTAAGATGGCGCGGCATATCTGGTGGGCTTCCTCCAAGCGTACGAGGAGGCAGTTTGGGCGGCCGGCGTTGACGACAAGGTCATGGCCAACTGGCTCCCCATGGCCATCGTGAGCGCGCCACACATCTGGTTGCTCAACTTGAAAGAATCTTCAATGGCCTCCTGGGAGGAGCTACGCGGCCTATTCATGGCGCGCTTCGGGGCGCCGGGGCCCCGTGCTGTCACAGCCCTCCTCTGTGGCTCACAAGCCCCGTGCTGTCAAGTAGTTCTTCCGCCGAGTGCGTGCCACCCGCCTACAGCCGGGGGCTCCCCTGGGCTGGGCAGCGCCCAAGGCCGACCTCACCTTCGAGTCAGGGGATCACCCCGCTACCATAGCAGGCGGATGCGCGCTCTCGATGCTCTGCACCCCTACCATCTGCAATGTGGCGGTCACCAAGACCCTCATTGGCGGTAGAGCCGGTCTCAATGTTCTCTCTATGGAGGCATTCGGCTTGCTTCACGTGCCCTATGGCGGGCTCCGCCCCACCAATTCTTTCTCTGGGGTCGACGACGGCTCCACCAGCCCCCTAGGGCAGATCCGCCTCCCCGTCACCTTCGGCACCCGCAACAACTACCACACCGAGCTCATCGACTTCGACATCTCTAGGATCGGCCTCCCATACAATGCCATCCTCGGGTACCCTGACTTGCCAAGTTCATGGCAGCAACTCATTGAGCCTACAACCTCATGAAGATGCAGGGAACCAGCAGCGTCCTCATGGTGGCCGGGGACACCAAGGATGCGCTGCGGACCCTCAAGCTCGCCTTCAGGTCCGCAGCGGCCGCGCAGTCGAGTGAGAAAGGAGCCCAGAGGCTCCAGGGGCTGCACCAGCCAAAAAGAAACAGTTAGTTTCCCAAGAATGAGCCGAGACAAAGCAAGTACCAGTTGATGAAGACGGAGCATCAGGCGCCAGCTTCGCCATAGGTGTCAACCTCCCTCCGGACAAAGAAAAGGCATTGGTCAGCTTCTTGCGCGCCAACAAGGAAGTGTTCGCATGGGAGCCCAAGGACCTAGTTGGAATTCCAAGGGGAATAATCGAGCATCACCTGAGGGTATGCCCTAACGTGCGCCCAGTGAAGCAGAAGGCGCGGCGGCAGTCCGCGAAGAAGCATGCATTCATCATCCAAGAGACCCGCAAAATATAGGATGCTGGTGTAATTTGGGAGGTGGTACCCGGGGTGGTTGGCGAACCCAGTCATTGTCCCTAAGAAGAGCGGGAAGGAGCGCATGTGCGTAGATTTCACCAACCTCAACAAGGCTTGCCCACAGGACCCCTACCCGCTCCCGCGCATCGATCAGATTGTCAACTCCACCACTGAGTGCGATCTGCTATGCTTTTTGGACGCCTTCATGGGCTACCACCATATCAAGATGGTTGTACAAATGTGGAGAAGATGGTGTTCCTGACCCCATACAGGGTGTATTGCTACACCTGCATGCTGTTCGGGTTGCTTAATGCTGGAGAAACCTTTCAACGGCTAATGCATATCGCTCTAGGCCAACAGCTCAGGAGGAACACTGAGGCTTATGTCGACGACATAGTAGTGAAGTCTCGGGAGGCAAGAACCTTGATCGGTGACCTAGAGGAAACATTTGCCAGCCTGCGCAAGGTGGACCTACGGCTCAACCTAGAGAAGTGTGTGTTTGGCGTCCCCTCCGGCAAGCTTCTAGGTTTCCTGGTGTTACATAGGGGGATCAAGGCCAACACGGAGAAGTTCAAGGCCATAGAAGACATGAGCCTGCCACAAACCCTCAAGGAGATGCAGAAGCAGGAAGGCTATGTGACCTCACTGGGGCACTTCATTTCCAAGTTGGGGGAGCGCGCCCTCCCATTCTTCAAGCTGATAAAAAGGAAGGGGCCGTCCGAGTGGACCCCAGAAGCTGACGCAGCCTTCCAAGACCTCAAGAGATACCTCACCAGCCCACCGGTGATGGTGGCGCCATGCCCCCTCGATCCCTTGGTGCTCTACCTGGCTGCGACTCCTCACTTCGCCAGCGTGGCGCTGGTGGCGCTAAGGGAAGAGCGCCCGACCGAGGGCCCATGGCGGGGCGCCTCGATGCCAAGCGGTACGCTGCAGCCCCAGGATGGTGCTCCTAAGGCCTCAGCTGCACCACCGGTCAATATCGCAAGTGAGGCCCCGGCTGACCTCCCAGCCAGCGGGGCTCATGAGGCCGATACTGATGTGGCAAGCAACAAGACCCCTGAAGGCTAGCACACTAAAGAGATACAAGGCCTCACCAATGCCTCCTCCCTCGTTGAGTACCCGGTCTACTTTGTTAGCATGGTGCTGCGGGAGGCGCGGGTGCACTACCCCATGCCACAAAAGCTGTTTCTCACGCTCCTCGTCTTCTCCCGAAAGTTGTGCCACTACTTCCAAGGCCACCCCATCAAGGTCTTCTTAGCCTACCCACTAGAGAGGGTGCTTCGAAGCCCTAACGCTGCCGGACGGGTCGCAGAGTGGAACATCGAGCTGCAGGTGTTCTAGCTGGAGTTCAGTACCACCAGGGTCATCAAGGGCGCGGCCCTCGCATATTTCATGGCAGAATGGACTGACATCCCTGACCGTGAAGTATGCGAGGACCGTTCCCTCCTTCCAGGAGACGAGGCGCCGAATGGATGGATCATGTACTTCGATGGCGCGTTAGCGCACCAAGGCGCAGGGGCTGGAGCAGTGCTCATTTCACCCACCAAGGACAAGCTCTACTACGCTGTATAACTCTGCTTCTAGCAGGGCGAAAAGGTCTCCAACAACATCGCAGAGTACTAAGGCCTAATTGCCGGCCTCAAAGCTGCAACGGCGCTGGGGGTGAAGCGCCTCACCATCAGGGTTGACTCCCAGGTACTCATCGACTTCTCCAACAAAGAGTACACCTCGAAGGACGAGCACATGGAAGCATACCTGGAAGAGGTACACAAAATGGAAAAACAATTCTTGGGCTTGAAATTATAGCACGTACCACAAGGAACAAACAAGGAGGCAGACAACGTTGCCAAGAGGGTGTCCCGGCGGCTGCCTCAGGAGCCAGGGGTTTTGAGAAACAGCTCTTCAAGTCGTCAGCAGCTCCCCCTGCTACGGAACCAGCACCGCGTCACAAGGACCTTCCCTGAGCCCCTGCGACAGGCGCCCCTGCTTGCGGCCCAACCTCGGGGGCTTGTCTGCTCCTTGTGCTCGAGCCTCAGGAGGGGTGCTGGAACGAGGATTTCAAGGTGTACTAGCTTCAGGGGGCCCTACCAGAGAAGGAGGAAGATGCTGAGCGTGCGGCTCACTAGGCCACTGCATACTACATCCAGGATGGTGAGTTGTACCGTAAGAGGCCCAAGGATGTTTCCTTGCAATGCATCTCCAGGGAACAGGGGCTCGAGCTGCTGGCCGACATACATGTCGGTGACTGCGGACATCACTCTTGATCACGCACCCTCGTGGACAAGGCATTCTGTATTGGGTTCTACTAGCCCACGGCACTCAACGACGCCACCGAGCTGGTGAAATCCTGTGAAGCCTGCCAAATCCATGCCAAGCAGATCCACCAGCCTGCTCAGGGCCTCCAGACCATCCCACTCACATGGTCGTTCGCGGTTTGGGGGCTGGATATCTTGAGACCATTCCCTCGAGCGCCTGGGGGTTACCTCTACCTCTACATCGTCGTCGCCAAGTTCACCAAGTGGGCAGAGGTAGAAGCTATCTGCACCATCCCGGTCAGCTCGGCTGTCAAGTTCATTAAGGGCATCGTGAGCCGTTTTGGGGTTCCTAATCGCATAATCACCAACAATGGCTTGCAGTTCACCAGCAACCCTTTCAAAACATATTGTGCTAACCTTGGAATGCACATATGCTACGCTTTGCTGGCACATCCCAGGAGCAACAACCAGGCCGAGCACGGCAATACAGAGGTCCTGAGAGGTCTCAAGGAAAGGACCTTCAAGAAGAATTTCGAGGCATGCGGCAGGGGCTGGCTCGACGAGCTCCAGTCCGTGTTGTGGTCCATCCGCACCACCGCAACCAAGCCGACAGGGGAGACCCCGTTCTTCCTCGTCTACGGAGCTGAAGCAGTTCTCCCACACGAGGTCAAGCATCGCTCCACGCGGGTCTTGGAATTTGACGATGCACGCCAAGACGCCACGCGGGGGATGGATCTCATGCTGGGGGAGGAATGCCGCCGTCAAGCCTCACTCTGAGTGGCAAGGTACCAGCAGGCGCTTCGGTGGTACCACTGCTGCAGCGTCCGCCCCAGGACGCTCGAGGTGGGTGATCTCGTCCTGAGGCGGGTGCTCTCCAAGGAAGGGCTGCACAATCTCTCACCCAAGTGGGAGGGGCCGTTTAGGATTGCCCGTGTCTCCAGGCGTGGCGACGCACGCCTGGAAACACAGGATGGGATGCCCACCCAGAACACCTGGAACATCCAGCACCTCCAGAAGTTCTACCCATGATGCAAGGCTCATGTCTATGAAGGTCTCCGCTCGTGACACTCTCACATAATAATTAGTGGGGGTTGTACATGCCCCAGAGTCTCCTCAACATCACGCGCGGGCCTCACGGGGGCTCCCTCCCGCGTCCTAGTGGCAGCACTTAGCTCCCCGCTGGTGAGAAGACTAGACAAGGTGCCGCACACGGCTGTTCTTTTGCTTGCTTCCTGTAGTTGCTTCGCAGTTTCTTAATGGAATTTGGAGTTTTCGCATTTTGATACGCCGAAGTTGGATTTTCTCTCCTCTCGCTTCGCTCATTCTTAGCCTTGGCCAAGGAAGAGCGTCAGTTGCCCGTCGCTCCTCCTGACGCGTCCCGCGCGTGGCGGCTAGGCAGGCGTGCGTGCTTGGGTTCACCCACACGCAAGCAAGCCTCACCGAAACCCCATTGCCCCAGTGCTTCGGACTTCTTAATCCTCGCAAGACGCCCTCGATCGAGCTCGTGGGCATGCGCACCCCCTTATGCCCGTGCCCCACAGGCAGCGCTACGCGATGCACTAAGCCACATCTAAACCCGCGACAGGGGGCTCGTGCAAGGAGGAATGAGATGCCCCGTCAAGATTTTTAACAACCCCACAGAAGCTCTACAGCGTCTTCTGAGACCAACGGCTCCCGAGACATCAGGAAAGGGGGCTCCGCCAGGCATTAAGAGTCGTGCCCTCGCAAGGTGGGAACCTACCGTGAGCGTATCAGGCTAAGTTACCTTATCCATGCCCACTCGGAATATAGATATCATGGCATAACATAAAGATAATAAGCATAGCATAATGGCATAACTACCGCAGTTCATTACACACCCCAGCGGGGTACTCTACTTTTTCAAAATGCAGGATAAAGGAAAGGTAAATAGAAGCGGCCTGCACAACTGGAGTAGCAGCTGAAGCCAGGATCGGCAGCCTTGGGCTCTATTCAAGCCCTCCTCCTGCTTCACTGGGGTGCGGCGGCGGGATGCCCCATTGCCTTCCTCGACGCGAGCTTGGCAGCACGAAGGTTGGTCGTAGCCGCCACTACTGGAGCTCTCTCCCGAAGAGGATCTGCCGCTGCAGGAGGAAGCGCGGCCGTCCTCAAGGTCAAGCTCAGCCTCGTCGCCATCACCGCCGTCGTCAAGACCAAGCTCATCATCGCCGCTACCGTCTTCTGGGCAGCACCCCGGGCGGCGGCCATCCTCCCTGAATACACTCACGAAGAGCGTCGCGAGGCCGTCGTACTTGAAGTGGAGGGTGCACCTCCCGCTCAGGCCTCGTGCGCGGGCAAACGTCTGCAAGCCGCGGGTCAAGGCCATGCTGCCTGTCACGATGACCTCGACACCAACCCACGAGGCCCTGCTACAGCAGTCGTCAGCCTGCAGCTAGAGGTGTCGAGCCCCGTGGCCGGCGGCTTGCCCGTGAAGAAGCGCGGAAGCCGGAGCAAGGTACCGGCAGGCTTCTCCGACCACACGACAAACTCCGGGAGCACATCCACCAAACGGAACCGCGACCAAGGAAGTCGGGTGACCATGGCGCACCTCCCCTCATCGCGGGGGAAACTCTCTTGGCGACCCCCGCCATAAGAAGAAGCCCTACCACGGCTGCAAGAGCGACGCTAGCTCCTGGAGAAGTGAGCCTGCGTCCCGTGGAAGCAGACGCCGGGGTCGCAGCGTGCTGGCCATTCTTGGGCCGTGGCGAAGCTGGCCCTTCCATGGGGGCCTTCCCCTTCACGGCGGCGGTGAACCTCCTCGTTGGCGCCATGAGCTCTGCAACTACGGCAAGGCAGATAAGAAGAAGGAACAAGCGACAAGAAGATTGAGATGAGCAAGGGGGGCTCTGCCCCTCCCCCTCATTTATAGCCAGAGGAAGGCCAACCGCCGGCCTCCATGATCCCGCACAATGATGGTTGTCTCTACATACAGCAGCGACTTGTCAAGTGGAACAGTTGCTGAGGCGGCTTGGGGAAGCGAAGGCACCCACGTCCCATCAATCGTGACGCGTCGCCCAAGGCCGCAGGCGGTTAGGGCCCACGGCGCTCCGCACTTGCCCTTTGGCTTCGCCTAGAAGCCATGTCCGAGCACGCCTTGGGCCTATGGGTATTGTCGGCGTTTTGGAACGGGGGTACCAAGACTTACCTGCTTGCAGCCCACGGCGTGACTCCATTGATGGCCAGGTACGGCCCATCTTCGACATCGACAACTCAAGACCCTCGCGAGGGGCCGAGCCTTGCGAGGCGGACGACACCAAGACCTCCAAAGGGATCAACCTCCTTAGGCTGGCTCCCGAGGAGCGGAGATCTCTATGCAAGGCTCACCTAGTGAGGTTCGGATGACGTGAGCCATGACGATCAAGGCCAGGCGGGCGCTAGCGGGCGCAGTGTATCAGTTTCCTCTTTAGTGCAAAGGAGGCAAGCTGCAGGCGTGGAGTCCCGAGGAAGCACCCAAAGGTTTCCATTCCTGTGCAACAAGATCAAGACCGCCAGGACGGCAGGACGGAGGTCATCACCGAGCCCACTACAGCTTCACGACCAGAGACTTTTGCAGGCGAAGACCACTTTAGTCAGAATAAGATGTACTAGTTGTCTCCCTTCAAATTTGGCCATTGTGGGATCCCTTCCCGCCTTCATTTGGGAAGAGGACCAAGGACACTATAAATAGGACCTAGCCACCACCACGGACGGGTCGACAGATCAAGTCAACCGCATGAATTCCACCCTCACCAGCTCACTTATCTCAAGAACACACCACCTGAGGTTGTTCTCCACTATACTAGTTCACCCTCAGCCCGTCGAGGAAAATCCACCACAAAGCAGGAGTAGGGTTTTACACCGCAAGGTGGCCCGAACTTGGGTAAACTGTTGTGTCCCCTTTCCTTCAAGTTCGTCGTGCTAGGCTGTGAGATTGGTGAGTAGGCAGACTGGGAAGGCTGAGATCTCCGCACACGCCCCAGAGTTTGAACCTCTCAAGGGTTTGCGGAACCCGAAATCCGACAAGAATAGCCGATTGTCTAGAGTCGTGAGGATCACCCGCCCCGGGTAGATAATACAGGTTAGCTAGCATTGGTGGTGGCTCCTCAGGTTGGGGGTTATAAGTTTACTAAGGTGCTCATGGACGGAGGTAGAAGTATCCACATCCTTTATTATGACACTTTTAGTCGTATGAATTTGACAGAGGAAGCTCTTAAGCCGTCTTCTATAGTCTTTCATTTTGTGGTACCTGGTAAGTCGGCGTACCCGTTGGTAAGATTGCGTTGGAAGTGGCTTTTGGCAATGACTATGACTACAGGGCTGAGACGCTGTGGTTTCAGGTGGTCAAAACTAAGAGCCCTTATCATGCTTTATTTGGATGGCCGGCTTATGCCAAATATATGCCGCGGCCTTGTTATGTGTATTTGCAGCTTAAGATGTCATCACAAAAGGGCACTATTACAGTTAATGGTAACAGGAAGATTGCTTTGGAGTGTGAGGAAGGTGATGCTGCTTATGCTGAGTCTTCTTGTGCTACAGAAGAGCTTAAATTCTACAAGGATAATATAGACCCGGCTGACCCCTTAAAGAAACCAACCACACATCAAGACCCTTTGTTGAAATTGATGATACCAAACAGGTTGAATTTATCCCTGGCGACTCATCTTAGCAGTTCACTATCAGTGCCAATATGGATCCAAAATAGGAAAGAGCGCTCATCGAGTTCATCCGTGAGAACCGGGACATTTTCGCAAGGAAGCCTTTAGACATGCTGGGTGTACCGAGAGAACTCGGTGAGCACACTCTCAATATTGATCCTAAATTTAAGTCGTTCAAGCAATTCCTTCTCCATTTTCATCAAGAGCGACGTAAGGCCATTGGAGAAGAGGTGGCCCGACTCTTAGCGGTCGGGTTCATTGTCAAAGTTTTTCACCCTGAGTGGTTGGCTAACCCGGTGTTGGTACTTAAAAAAATGACACCTGGCGCATGTGTGTGGATTCAACATGTCGTCGTCCTGGACTTGAGGGTATCCAGTACTGCCTGCCTGCGGCCCACCACGTGGCTCCATCGATGGCCTGGTACGGCCCAGCTTTAACAACAACACAACAAGACCCTCGCGAGGGGCCAAGCCTCACGAGGCGGACAACGCCAAGACCCCAGATGGAGTTGGCCTCCTCAGGAGGGCTCCTGAGGGGCGGAGAGATCTATGCAACTACCTCATGAGGCTCAGCTGACATGAGCCATGACGACCAAGGCCAGGCGGGCGCAGAGCGCAGGTTTCCTCTTCAATGCAAGGGAGGCAAGCCGCAGGCATGGAGTCCCAAGGAAGCAGCCAAAGGTTTCCATTCTGGTGCAATGAGACCAAGACCGCCAGGACGGCAAGACGGAGGTCATCACGGAGCCCACTGCAGCGTCACGGCCAAGGGCTTTTCGCAGGCGGAGACTACTTTTGTCAGGATAGACTGTACTACTTGTCCCCTTTCAAATCCCACCGTTGTGGTATCCCTTCCTGCTCATATTTGGGAAGAGGGCCAATGCACTATATATAGGACCTAGCCACCACCATAGAGGGGGTCGATTCCTTCCGGAGCAACACACCAGCTCAAGAACACCTCACCTCCTGAGGCTTGTTCATCCTTGTACTAGTTTATCCATAGCCCCTCGAGGCAATCCACCACACCACACTAGAGTAGGGTATTACACCACAATGGTGGCCCGAACTAGTATAAATCTATGCGTCTTTGTGTCTTTGCGAGCTCGACGCACTAGGCTAGGGAGGATCGCGAGTAGGCAGGCTGGGCAGGTTGAGATCTCTGCACGCACCCCAGTGTTCGAACCTCTCATGGGTTGCCGGACCCTGAAATCCAACATTTGGCGCGCCAGGTAGGGGTGCGTCGGATCTCCTCTTCCATCGACCAGTCCTCCTCCGCTCCACCGACGCCATGGCCGACGCCCTGAGAGCCTACGTCGAGGACTGGGTCGTTCAGACCTGCTCGGCAGCATCCACCAGTGAAGAAGACCTCCACTCTGCCTTGCTCGTTGCCCTTGTTCCGCTAGGGGCGACCGGCCACGGGGGGTGCGCGGCGCTGCCTTCTCCACTGGCGCCATGCCGCAGTCGCGCAGCTGCGCGATCTGCGAACTGCGCTGTAGCAACTGCTCCGCACTCACGTAGGGAACAAGCAAACATGCGGGCAACAGTCATCGTGGCCCATGAGCTTCTGCGGTGCAGGCTGCTTGAGAGCGGCCGCGACGCCCTGCTGGAGCGGATCACTGAGCTGCTTGATGTGGTGTGCAGGGGGGCGGCGCAGTTCTGCACCCTCCCATGTTGCAGGCGATGGTGGGGGCGCGTGCTCATCCCCGACATAGCCACACACCCTTTCCCAATGGCCACGGAGAGCCTCTCGACACCAACCGGCCTCGTGGAGCAGCCTGCGCCGCCCCAAACGTGCCCCCTCGGCATGGGGCTACTTCGGACGACACCACCAGGGGCCGCGTTGGAGTGCCGGCCCCTGGCCAGCAGGACCAGAGGATGACAGAAGGGGGCGGGAGCATTAGGCGGCCGGGCGGCACCCCTGGCGCGAGCTTCCCGGAAGCCTACATTCCCGTCACGATGGATCCAAGGCACGTGCTAGGAGAGGGCCCCAGCCGATCCCCCACGCCAGGCTGGGTGCTGGACATACATGAGGCCGAGCTCTCCATCGAACCACCACCAAGCCCTGCCGACCTCCCCAACAGCGGCAGCCTCTGGGTACAGTTAACGCCGCAGGGGCACGCTTACACTGACCATGGATCGCAGGTGAACCAAGACGCGGCGATCACCAGGACCCTCAGGACGGCAAACTCCCCTCAGGAGCACGAAGGACGTTGGGAGCAGCGCGGGGGTAGCCCAGTGGTAGGGCCCTCCTCGCGCTGCGCGAAGCAGGATCCAGCCTGGAGGTAGGTTCCCTGCCGGGGAAGGCGCTGGCGAGCCCTTCCCCTCAACAGGGGGCCTACAGTCGCCGAGGATGCCGTTAGCGTCCCCTTGGCACCTTGGTCCTGTCCTGGTTTCAGATCTCCCCAACGGTGGTCAGGGGAGGCGCACGACGGGGTCCTCATCGGGCGACATGAAGCAAGGCTCCGACCTATCAAGGTCTCCGCTCGTGACACTCTCACGTAATAATGAGTGGGGTTGTACATTCCCGTAGTCTCCTGAGTGCCACCCTGGGGCCTCACGGGGGCTCCCACCCACGTCCTAGTGGAAGCACCATGCTCCGTGCTGGCCGTGGACACTGTCCCCAATGACTATGCCCAGCCAATGGAAGCACTTAGCTCCACGCTGGTGAGAAGACCGAAGACTGAAGACTGAAGACCAGTTAGGCGCCGGATGCGGCCGCCTGCTTTTTGCCTCTCTTTTTGTACTCGCTTGCCGACTTTTTGAAGCAGTTTGTTTTCTATGGGTTTATAAAACAGGGGGAGTTTTCTGTTTCTCGTGTCACTCTCTTGCCTTCAGTTCTTGCGTTCTTTTCTTAGAGCTTGTGACCGCTGTCCTATCCTCTAGCACCTCACGAGCGGGGGTTGGGTACGGTGTACACACTAGCGTTGATCGTTCCCCTCGGGGGCTCGAAGGTGCGGCCGCTCCGCGCGCCCACCCTGCCACAATCTGGCAGTTGGCTCCTCACGAGGCACTCCACGGCAGGCCAGTAGGCCCCTCAAGAGGCACAGGGCCTCCCGAGCCAGCGGCAGGCTCGCCTCAGGAGAAGGGACGCTACCACGGCACAAGGTCTCACTCAGGACCCACGAAACCCAAGATAAGTGAAAAACAACTGTCCTATTCATCGGCACGCAGCCTTGCTGGGCCCCCCTCCGGGTGTTACTTCAAAAAGCATTTAGCAATCTCATATATCATAAGGGGCACCCCCTTTTCAAAATGCTCTCACAAGGATGCGCTTGAGTTTTCATACAGGTCAAAGTAAAAGAAATACAGGCCTAGCTGGACGCGCCTTCTTCATCACTCCCATCCATGCTGCCCGCGCTGAAGCTGCCACCCTCCTCGTCATCTCCACCCGCGCTAGCCCCTTCCGCTGCGAGCACGGCCATGTCATCCTCAGGAGTCAGCTCCATCACCACAGCATCCACATGACTGTCCACCTATTTGGCAAGTTTGTCTTGGGTGTCCGCAGGCACGGGAGCTAGCATGGTGCTGAAGTCAAAGTGGGAGTCAAGGTTCAGGAGGTTGCTGAAGATGCGCGAGAGCGCGCGCCCAAGGAGGCCCTGGCTCCGCTCCTCAAGGAGCTGGCGGGCTTTTGCAGCCTGGTTCTCCAAGCGGGTCACGATATCAGTGAAGAAGCGGAGATGGCTAGCTTAGTCGCTCTCGCGTGGGTGAGGAGCGCTCTCGTCACAAATGGCACCCAAGGCGTTGTTGCCTCTGACGCGCAGACCCTGGAGCATGGGGCCGTGCTCGCGCTCCAATGTCAGGCGGGGCGGCACTTTTCACTCAAAGCCTTCTCCAGGAGGGAGGAGGTGTCCTCAGCCTGCTTCTGGAAAGAGGATATATCGGCGCGAGCAAAACCGAGGGCGGATTTGGAAGAAGCCAGGGCCTACCGGGCAGCGCCCTCGCGCTGCTACACCGCCTGCAGCTCGGTCTTCAGGACGGAGGTCCAGCCCTCAAACTCAGCCTCGAGCAGCTCCAGGTCCAGGCGGTGCCCCTTGGCTAGCTCAGCACGTGCTTTCGCCACCTTCTCCTCCACCTCTGATGTCTACTACACAACCTTCTTCTTGTAGACGTTGTTGGGCCTCCAAGTGCAGAGGTTTGTAGGACAGTTGCAAATTTCCCTCAAGTGGATGACCTAAGGTTTATCAATCCGTGGGAGGCGTAGGATGAAGATGGTCTCTCTCAAGCAACCTTGCAACCAAATAACAAAGAGTCTCTTGTGTCCCCAACACACCCAATACAATGGTGAATTGTATATGTGCACTAGTTCGGCGAAGAGATGGTGACACAAGTACAATATGGATGGTAGATATAGGTTTTTGTAATCTGAAAATATAAAAACAGCAAGGTAACTAATGATAAAAGCGAGCGTAAATGGTATTGCAATACTAGGAAACAAGGCCTAAGGTTCATACTTTCACTAGTGCAAGTTCTCTGAACAATAATAACATAATTGGATCATATAACTATCCCTCAACATGCAACAAAGAGTCACTCCAAAGCCACTAATAGCAGAGAACAAACAAAGAGATTATGGTAGTGTACGAAACCACCTCAAATTTACCCTTTTTTCTCGATCTATTCACGAGTCCGTAGTAAAATAACACGAAGCTATTTTTTCCGTTCAATCTATCATATTGTTCATACTAGAATAACACCTTAAGACACAAATCAACCAAAACACTAATGTCACCTGGATACTCCATTGTCACCTCAAGTATCCGTGGGCATGATTATACGATATGCATCACACAATCTCAAATTCATCTATTCAACCAACACAAAGTACTTCAAAGAGTGCCCCAAAGATTCTACTGGAGAGTCAAGACAAAAACGTGTGCCAAACCCTATGCATAGGTTCATGGGCGGAACCCGCAGGTTGATCACCAAAACATACATCAAGTGGATCACGTGATATGCCATTGTCACCACAGATAAGCACGGCAAGACATACATCAAGTGTTCTCAAATCCTTAAAGACTCAATCCGATAAGATAACTTCAAAGGGAAAACTCAATCCATTACAAGAGAGTAGAGGGGGAGAAACATCATAAGATCCAACTATAATAGCAAAGCTCGCGATACATCAAGATCGTATCACCTCAAGAACACGAGAGATAGAGAGATCAAACACATAGCTACTGGTACATACTCTCAGCCCCGAGGGTGAACTACTCCCTCCTCGTCATGGAGAGCGCCGGGATGATGAAGATGGCCACCGGTGAGGGACCCCCCCTCCGGCAGGGTGCCGGAACGGGCTCCCGAGAGGTTTTTGGTGACTACAGAGGCTTGCGGCGGCGGAACTCCTGATCTATTGTTCGCTTCGATGTTTTTAGGGTATATGGGAATATATAGGCGAAAGAAGTCGGTCGGGGGAGTCTCGAGGGGCCCATGAGACAAGGGGCGCGCCCAGTAGTGGGGGGGTGCCCCCACCCTCGTGGCCACCTCGAAGCTTCCTTGACTTCAACTCCAAGTCTCCTGGATCGCTTCCGTTTCAAAAATAATGCTCCCGAAGGTTTCATTCCATTTGGACTCCGTTTGATATTCCTTTTCTTCGAAACACTGAAATAGGCAAGAAAATAGCAATATGGGCTGGGCCTCCGGTTAATAGGTTAGTCCCAAAAATAATGTGTATAATAAATCCTATAAACATTCAAAACAGATAATAAAATAGCATGAATGCTTCATAAATTATAGATACGTTGCAGCCGTATCAGCATCCCAAGCTTAATTCCTGCTCGTCCTCGAGTAAGTAAATGATAAAAGAAAGAATTTATGAAGTGTGAATGCTAGCAGGTGCACAAGTTTGATCAATGATAATTTCAATCACCTTTTCTAGCATGATTATATGTCATAACAATAGTTCATCTCATAAAACTTGTCAAGATCAAGTAACAAGCTATTCACATGTTAAAGCATAGACCATAAATTTTCTTGAAAACTAGCAAACTTCATTCATAGTCATCAAACAATTGCAATTCATCTTATTTTCACGAAGGGTCTATGTCAGAGCTTTGATTTAGCAAACTCCACATACTCAACTATCATATAGTCTTCTACAATTGCTAACACTCGCGCAATACTTCTGGTTATGGAGTTTTAATCATACATTGAGAAAGATAATAGTTCATGCTAACTTACATCCAATTGGATATATATATCAGAATCTTTCCAACATGAGGTGCTTGCCAAAGGATAAAATGAAAAAGGGAAATGTGAAGATCACCTTGACTCTTGCATAAAGTAAAAGATAGGTCCTTTGCAGAGGGAAGCAGAGGTTGTCATGTGCTTTTAGGGTTGGATGCACAAAATCTTAATGCAAAAGAACGTCACTTTATATTGCCACTTGTGATATGAACCTTTATTATGCAGTCTGTCGCTTTTATTACTTCCATATCACATGATCGTATAAAGCTTATTTTCTCCGCACTAATAAGTCATACATATTTAGAGAGGAATTTTTATTGCTTGCATCATGACAACTTACTTGAAGGATCTTACTCAATCCATAGGTAGGTATGGTGGACTCTCATGGCAAAAACTGGGTTTAAGGATATTTGGAAGCATAAGTAGTATCTCTACTTGGTGCAAGGAATTTTGGCTAGCATGATGGGGAAAGGCAAGCTCAACATGTTTGAATGATGCATGACAATATACTTTAACTGAGATGTGAGAAAACATAACCCATTACGTTGTCTTCCTTGTCCAACATCAACTCTTTAGCATGTCATACTTAATGAGTGATCACAATTATAAAATATGTCTAAGATAGTATATTTATATGTGAAATCTCTCTTCCTTCTATATTCTTTCATGAATTGTTCAAATGACCAATACAATGCTTGCTATCCTTCAATAAATTTACAACCTCTACTTCTTAGATGAGAAGTCATTACTCCCAATGGGGTAAGCATATGAAACATATATAATTTCAGATTTATGGCATTCAACTCATTCAACCATTTACTCATAGGATATAAGTGAAGCACATGAGTAAATGACAAACTACTCCAAAAAGATATAAGTGCAGAACAATGAGTAGCTAAATAATTATGTAGCTATGTGAAGACTCTCTCTCATTTAATAATTTTAGATCTTAAGTACTTTATTCAAGCAGCAAGCAAAGCAAGATAAAATGATATTACAAGGATAGCACAACTCATGTGAAGAAGCAAAAATTTAGGCTCAACCGATACTAACCGATAGTTGTTGAAGAAGAAAGGTGGGATACCTACGGGGCATCCACAAGCTTAGATGCTTGAGACATCTTGATATATTATCGTGGGGTGCCTTGGGCATCCCCAAGCTTGAACTTTTGTGTCTCCTTAATTCCTCTCATATCATGGTTTCTCTATTTCTCAAAAGCTTCATCCACACCAAACTCAACAAGAACTCGTGAGATAGGCTAGTATAAACCAATACAAAACCTTATCATTTTCTACTGTAACAAATAACTAAAATTATTATTCAACATTGCATACTAAATGTCTCTGCATACTTAATACTCCTATCCTCAAATAGAATCATTAAACAAGCAAACATATGCAAACAATGCAAACATAACAGCAATCTGCCAAAACAGTATAGTCTGTAAAGAATGCAAGATTCAACATACTTCCCTAACTCCAAAAGTTATAAGAAAAATACTAAGCTGTAGAAGATTTATCAGATCTCAGTATGCAAAAAGTTTCAACATTATATCATTCTCTGACTTTTCTAGGGAATTTTTGCAACAGTGGTAAACTTTCTGTTTTCAAACAGCAACATGTATACTTGCAAAATAAGCATGATAAAGGCTATCCTTGACATTTTTATTGAAACTAAAGATGAAAAAAATTATTCTAAATAACAGCAAGCAAATACTAACAAAAGAAAATGATGCTCCAAGCAAAACACATATCATGTGGTGAATAAAAATATAGCTCCAAGTAAAGTTACTGATAGACGAAGACGAAAGAGGGGATGCCATCCGGGGCATCCCCAAGCTTAGGCTCTTGGTTGTCCTTGAATATTACCTTGGGGTGCATTGGTAATCCCCAAGATTAGTCTCTTGACACTCCTTATTCCATAGTCCATCGAATCTTTACCCAAAACATGAAAACTCCACAACAGAAAACTCGTCAGCTCCGTTAGTATAAGAAAATAAAACCACCACTTAGGTACTGTTGTGAGCTCATTCTAAATTCATATTGGTGTAATATCTACTCTATTCCAACTTCTCTATGGTTCATACCCTCCGATACTACTCATAGATTCATCAAAATAAGCAAACAACACATAGAAAACAGAATCTGTCAATAGAACAGTCTGTAGTAATCTGTATCAAACGTATACTTCTGGAACAACAAAAATCCTACCAAATTAGGAAGTCCTAAGAAATTTGTGTACCAATACAGAGCAAGAAGAATCAGAACAGCATCACGTTTCTGTGAATTATCAAAACTAATGTACTGGGTCCAAAAGTTTCTGATTTACAATAGGATCAACACAACTATCACCGTGAGCTATCCTAAAGGTCTTACTTGGCACTTTATTGAAACAAAAGCTATAAAACATGATTACTACAGTAGAATAATCATGTGAACACACAAAAACAGTAAGGGTAAATATTGGATTGTCTCCCAACAAGCGCTTTTCTTTAATGCCTTTCTAGCTAGGCATGATGATGACAATGATGCTCACATACAAGATAAGAATTGAAACATAACGGGAGCATCATGAAGCATATGACTAGCACATTTAAGCCTAACCCACTTCCTATGCATAGGGATTTCGTGAGCAAAAAACTTATGGGAACAATAATCAACTAGCATAGGAAGGCAAAACAAGCATAACTTCAAGATTTTAAGCACATAGAGAGGAAACTTGATATTATTGCAATTCCTACAAGCATATATTCCTCCCTCATAATAATTTTCAGTAGCATCATGAATAAATTCAACAATATAACCAGAACCTAAAGCATTCTTTTCATGATCTACAAGCATAGAAAATTTACTACTCTCCACATAAGCAAAATTCTTCTCATTCATAGTAGTGGGAGCAAACTCAACAAAATAATTATCATGTGAGGCATAATCCAATTGAAAACTAAAATCATGATGACAATTTTCATGGTTATCATTATTCTTCATACCATACAAGTCATCACAATAATAATCATAGATAGCAACTTTGCTCTCATAATCAATTGGAACCTCTTCTGAAATACTGGATTCATCACTAAATAAATTCATGACCTCTCCAAATCCACTTTCATAATTATCACAATAATATTCAACATCCTCCAAAATAGTGGGATCATTACTTCCTAAAGTTGACACCCTTCCAAACCCACTTTCATCAATATCATCATAAATAGGAGGCATGATATCATCAAAATAAGTTTGCTCATCAAAACATGGGGGACTAAACATATCATCTTCATCAAACATAGCTTCCCCAAGCTTGTGGCTTTCCATATCATTAGCATCATGGATATTCAAGGAATTCATACTAAAAACATTGCAATCATGCTCATCATACAAAGATCTAGTACCAAATATTTGAATGCATTCTTCTTCTAGCAATTGAGCACAATTTTCCTTTCCATCATTCTCACGAAAGATATTAAAAAGATGAAGCATAAGAGACAAACTTAATTCCATTTTTTTGTAATTTTCTTTTATAAACTAAACTAGTGATAAAACAAGAAACAAAAATATTCGATTGCAAGATCTAAAGATATACCTTCAAGCACTCACCTCCCCGGCAACGGCGCCAGAAAAGAGCTTGATGTCTACAACACAACCTTCTTCTTGTAGACTTTGTTGGGCCTCCAAGTGCAGAGGTTTGTAGGATAGTAGAAAATTTCCCTCAAGTGGATGACCTAAGGTTTATCAATCCATGGGAGGCGTAGGATGAAGATGGTCTCTCTCAAGCAACCCTGCAACCAAATAACAAAAAGTCTCTTGTGTACCCAACACACCCAATACAATGGTGAATTGTATAGGTGCACTAGTTCCGCGAAGGAATGCTGATACCAGTGCAATATGGATGGTAGATGTAGGTTTTTGTAATCTGAAAATGTAAAAACAGCAAGGTAACTAATGATAAAGTGAGCATAAACGGTATTGCAATACAACAAAACAAGGCCTAAGGTTCATACTTTCACTAGTGCAAGTTCTCTCAACAATAATAACATAATTGGATCATATAATTATCCCTCAACATGCAACAAAGAGTCACTCCAAAGCCACTAATAGCGGAGAACAAATGAAGAGATTATGGTAGGGTACGAAAGCACCTCAATGTTATCCTTTCTGCTCGATCTATTCAAGAGTCCGTAGTAAAATAACACGAAGATATTCTTTCCGTTCAATCTATCATAGAGTTCATACTAGAATAACACCTTTAGACATAAATCAACCAAATCCCTAATGTCACCTAGATATTCCATTGTCACCTCAAGTATCCGTGGGCATGATTATACGATATGCATCACACAATCTCAAATTCATCTATTCAACCAACACAAAGTACCCCAAAGTTTCTACCGGAGAGTCAAGACAAAAAGGTGTGCCAACCCCTATGCATAGGTTCATGGGCGGAACCCGCAAGTTGATCACCAAAACGTACATCAAGTGGATCACGTGATATCCCATTGTCACCACAGATAAGCACGGCAAGACATACATCAAGTGTTCTCAAATCCTTAAAGAGTCAATCCGATAAGATAACTTTAAAGGGAAAACTCAATCCATTACAAGAGAGTAGAGGGGGGGCAAACATCATAAGATCCAACTATAATAGCAAAACTCGCGATACATCAAGATCGTATCACCTCAAGAACACAAGAGAGAGAGAGAGAGAGAGATCAAACACATAGCTACTGGTACATACCCTCAGCCCTGAGGGTGAACTACTCCCTCCTCGTCATGGAGAGCGCCGGGATGATGAAGATGGCCACCGGTGAGGGACCCCCCCCCCCTCCGGCAGGGTGCCGGAACGGGCTCCCGATAGGTTTTTGGTGGCTACAGAGGCTTGCGGTGGCGGAACTCCTGATCTATAGTTCGCTTCGATGTTATTAGGGTATATGGGAATATATAGGCGAAAGAAGTCGGTCGGGGGACTCTTGAGGGGCCCACAAGACAGGGGGCGCACCTAGTAGGGGGAGAGCCCCCCCACCCTCGTGGCCACCTCGAAGCTTCCTTAACTTCAACTCCAAGTCTCCTGGATCGCTTCTGTTCCAAAAATAACGCTCCCGAAGGTTTCATTCCGTTTAGACTCCGTTAGATATTCCTTTTCTTCGAAACACTGAAATAGGCAAGAAAACAGCAATATGGGTTGGGCCTCCGGCTAATAGGTTAGTCCCAAAAATAATATAAAAGTGTATAATAAAGCCCATAAACATTCAAAACAGATAATAAAATAGCATGAATGCTTCGTAAATTATAGAGACGTCGGAGACGTATCAACCTCCACCTGGACCTGAGCTTCTCGGGCAGCGACAACATCCTCAGCCGTGGCGGCCTGTCGCTCCCTCACCTCCAGCCTCTCCAGCGCCAAGCTATGATCCACAGCCTCTACCATCAAGTCCTCATGGCGCCTCAATAGCTCCGGCTCGGCAAGGGCCACTTCACCCGGTGAGGAGGCCAGCAGGGCATGACGCTCCTCGATTTTGCGCAGCAGGGCGGCACTCAAAGACAGAAGATCTCGCTCCCGCTCCTCGGCCACCTCGTGACAGTGGTTGGCTGCCTTGGCCTCTTCCATGGCACGAGCACAGGTCTCTTGAGAAGCCGCGAGCGAGGCCTTCGCATGCGCTTCGGCTTCGTCTTGCTGAAGCTTTCCAAGGTTGATGGCCACCTTCAGCCGCTGCCATTCACCCTCCAAGCGTCAGTTCTCTGGTTCAAGCCTGGTGTCGACATTGGTGAGCTCCCCGCCAAGATGGACCATTGTGCGCATCGCTTCACCAAAGAACCCGAAGCGCACCATGTTGCGCCCACGAGCAAGCGCGAGCTCGTCGCCAAGATCTTCACCGGCTCCAGAGGTCGCTTGGGAGGCGCTGGGGGCTCCGCCAGTCGCTGACCGGGGGCTGGCTGGTGGGGCCCCATAGCTTGAATATGAAGGCTTCCCGGAGGACGCCCCCCTACCAGCAAGGATAAGAGGGAGGACCACCTGCGCACCCTTCACCTTGCTAAGAGAATCGCGGGGGGAGAGAACATGGGGCCAGGTTCCGGTGCACCCTCGCGGTGTCGAGCTGGAGGGAGCCGGACTCATACCCTGCGCAGGCCCAGGGCGCTGGGGGCTCTTGGGGGTCTCCGTCTCCCGAGGTTTGTTCTTCATGAAGATCCTACAAAACCCCAGCCATGAGAAAACGTGGTACAGTCGGAGATTAGAAGCGAAGGTACTTACTCGTCGGCGGCCACATATCTCCTCGGCTTCAGCGGCCGACGGGTGCCATCGTCGCGGCACGGGGACCTCTTCCTCTTCAGGAGCGACTCAAGGCACAGGCAGCGCCGACCTAGCCCCGAAGGGCGATCCTCAGGAGGGGAGCGTCCGGCGTGATATCTGGAGCAAAGGTCCCAAGGGCAGGGGCGCCCGGCGTAGCCTCCTGGCTTAGGGCTCCAGAGCCATTGGTGGGCTCCTCGTCGCTAGCAGCAACTCTGGAGCCACCGAACCGGGCGTCAGAGGCCCCTGCCTCCGGAGCCTAGTAGTGCGCAGGCTCTGCAGTAGCCCCTGCTGGAATCCCAGAAGCTTGAAGCTCCTGAGACCCTAGCGAGGTTGGGCCTCCGTAGTAGGTCCCGATAGCTGACGGAGGCATGCGTCCCCCTGCCTCCACACTTAGGGCGCGCGCAGCAGGGTCGATCAGGAGAGGAGCCATGAAGACTGGTTTCTCACGGGTCCCTCAATGCCCTCAGGAAGCAACCCCCACTCATCAAACAGGGGCATCTGCCCTACGAAGGCCTCCTTGTTTGAGCACAGATAAAGAAGGAAGCCATTCCCCGGGAGGTCAGCTGGCTCGGGCTCGCCTGTCAGGAGCTTAAGCACCACGCTCAAGGTATCGGTAGCAAGCGACGGCTTCTGCAGCCTCATCGGGTCTCCTGCGCCGGTGAAGTCCCACATCGGGTGAGAATGGCGCCGGAGGGGACCGGGGCGCTGCTTCACGAATTCCTTCACCACCATTGGCGCCGTGACCCCCAGTTCCTAGAGCCTCGCCACCCTCTTCTAGACAAAAGGAAGACGCCGGTCCGTGAGCTTCGCATGGAACCAGCCAGAGCCTGGCGAAGTCGGCGACCCAGGAATCGTGAGCAGGGAGCTGAATGTGCGGGCATCCATCTGAAGCCACTGCTTCCAGAATCCCTTCGCGATGGGTGAGAGCTCGAAGTCGATTCCCGAGCCAGCAATTGCGGCCACGGCTTCGAAGGTCACGCACCCGAAGCGCTGGCGAGTGTCCACCAGCCGAAGCATGAAGAAATGCCAAAACAAGGCCAGAGGGAGTGATGCCCACCATGGCCTCACAGAGGAAGGCGAAGACGGCAAGGAGGATGACGGAGCGGGGATCTAGATGCAGCAGATGGATGTGGTAATGCGACATCACAACATTGAAGGAGAGGCAGAAGGGAGGAATCAACCCAACAAGAAGAGCATGAAGATGGATGGGAATCTCGGTGGCGCTCATCTCTCAGGTCCGCCAAGACGCTGGGCGGGCAGCCATCGCCCCCCCCCCCCCCTTGTTGGAGCCGGCGGCAAGCGCATGGTGAACCTTGTCCAGCCCTTCCTTATTGATCACCGTCGACTGCTCAAGGGCCGGCTCCAAGGTCAGCGGAGGACTTGCCGGCGCGCGCGGCTTCACCTTCTTCCTCCTTGACTTGGGAGCCATGGTGACTACCAAGAGAGAGCAAGGCGCCGGCACCAGATCAACAGGCGCGGCGGCACGATTGGGGAGGAAGAAACAAGAGCTGGGCACGACACACCACGAAGGGCAAGTTGCCCTGACAACGGGCGGCTACTGGGTCTACCGGATATCAAGGCGGCATGGGGAAGTGGAGACACCCACGTCCCATCAACTGCCACGTGTCTCCAGGGCCGCAGGATGTTAGGGCCCGCGGCGCTCCATCCTTTCCCTTTGGCTTCGCCTAGAAGCCAAGTCCGAGCGTGCCTTGGGCCCGGGGGCTACTATCGGCGTCCTGGACTTGGGGTATCCAGTCCTGCCTGCCTGCGGCCCACCACGTGGCTCCATCGACGGACTGGTATGGCCCAGCTTTAACAACAACACGACAAGACCCTCGCGAGGGGACAAGCCTCGCGAGGGGCCAAGCCTCGCGAGGTGGACGACTCCAAGACCCCTGAAGAAGTTGGCCTCCTCAGGAGGGCTCCTGAGGGGCGGAGAGATCTATGCAACTACCTCATGAGGCTCAGCTGACATGAGCCATGACGACCAAGGCCAGGCGGGCGCAAAGTGCAGGTTTCCTCTTCGGTTCAAGGGAGGCAAGCCGCAGACCCGAAGTCCCGAGGAAGCGGCCAAAGGTTTCCATTCTGGTGCAACGAGACCAAGACCGCCAGGACGGCAAGACGGAGGTCATCACCGAGCCCACCACAGCGTCACGAGTAGGGGCTTTTCACAGGCGAAGACTACTTTTGTCAGGATAGACTGTACTAATTCTTGCCTTTCAAATCCTGTCATTGTGCAATCCCTTCCTGCTCATATTTGGGAAGAGGACCAAGGCACTATATATAGGACCTAGCCACCACCATAGAGGGGGGCCGATTCCTTATGGAGCAACACACCAGCTCAAGAACACCTCACCTCCTGAGGCTTGTTCATCCTTGTACAAGTTCATCCATAGCCCCTGGAGGCAATCCACCACGCCACACTAGAGAAGGGTATTACACCACAACGGTGGCCCGAACTAGTATAAATCTCTGAGTCTTTGTGTCTCTGCGAGCTCGACGCGCTAGGCTAGGGAGGATCGTGAGTAGGCAGGCTGGGCAGGTTGAGATCTCCGCACACACCCTAGTGTTCGAACCTCTCACGGGTTGCCGGACCCCAAAATCCGACAATACAGACCTCAATAAAGCTTGTCGGGCTGATCCTTTTGCTCTTCCCCATATCTATCAGATCATAGATGCTATGGCTGGTTGTGAGCGTTTGTATTTCTTGGATGCCTATTCTGGTTACCATCATATCAAGATGGCAGTAAAAGACCAAGAGAAGACAACTTTTACCACACCTTTTGGAGCTTTCTGCTATGTGTCCATGCCCTTTGGGCTCAAAAGTGCACAAGCGACTTATCAGCGTTGTGTCAAGAATTGTTTCCATAGTGAGATTGGGCACAATGTTCATACTTATGTGGATGATATTGTTGTGAAATCCAGGAAGAATGAGACACTGTTAGATGATTTGAAAGAGAACTCTGATAATCTCTAGGTCTACAAAATGATGCTTAACCCAGCCAAATGTGTTTTTGGTGTGCCTCCAGGAAACCTCTTGGGCTTTTTGGTCTCTGAGAGAGGTATTTAGGCTAACCCAAAGAAAATCAAACCTATCACTTCATTGCCTAAGCCAGTGCATCAACGATGTCCAATGTTTGGCGGGTCATATTTCCGCTTTAAGCCGGTTCATAAGCCGCCTGGGAGAGAAGGCTATTCCTCTATACCAGATGATGAAGAAAACATATTGTTTTGTCTGGAGGGATGCTGCTAATGAGGTGTTTGAAGCCAGTTCTTGCATCTCCTATTAAGAAAGAACCTTTGCTCTTTATATGTGGCTGCTAACAGTAAGGCTGTCAGTGTAGTGATTGTTGTGGAACGCAAGGAGGCGGGTAAGGAGTACCCAGTCCAGCGGTCGGTTTATTATGTCAGCGAGGTGTTAATTGAATCTAAGCAATAGTACCCGCATCGGCAAAAGCTGGTTTACGGGGTACTCATGGCAATTCGTAAGCTAAAGCATTATTTCCTGGGCAATCCTATTACTATAGTCAGTTCTACTCCTTTAGGAGATATCATTCAAAACAAACAAGCCACCGGCCGGGTTGCCAAGTGGGCGATAGAGCTTGGGCCTCATGGCTTGCGGTATATGCCAAGAACAACAATCAAATCTCAGGCCTTAGTGGATTTCATCAATAACTAGATGGGGCTGTAGACGCCTGAGGAGAAGCCTGATAACACATATTGGACTATTCATTTTGATGGATCTAAGCAATTGGAAGGCTAGGAGGCTGGAGTTATTTTGACTTCCCCACGAGGTGACTATCGGATATCGGGTTCCGGCAAAACTGTTGAGGTTCAAACACTGGGGTGCGCACGAAGATTTCACCCTACCGAAACACGCCCTCAGCCTTGCCGCGATCTCTAAGCTAGCTCGATAAACTCACAACACAACAGACACAAGATTTATACAGGTTCAGGCCACCGTGGTGGTGTAATACCCTACTCCTGTGTGGTGGTGGTGGATTGCCTCTTGGGCTGATGATGAACAGTACAAGAGAAGAACAGCCTCGTGAGGAGAGGTGTTCTTGAGCTGGTGTGGTTTCCTCTGGGAGGAATTGATCCGTCCCTTCTATTGTGGTGGCTAGCCCTATTTATAGAGGCCCTGGTCCTCTTCCCAAATATTGAGCGGGAAGGGATCCAACAACGGCCATTATGAAAGGGGACAACTAGTACAAGCTATCCTGACTAAAGGTGGTCTTCGCCTGTCAAAGACGCTGGTGGTGATGCTGTCGTGGGCTCCACGGTGACCTTTGTCCTGCCGTCCTGATGGTCTTGGTCTTGTTGCACCGATATGGAAACCTTTCCCTGATGCCTCTGTACTCCGCGCCTACGCTTGCCCCCTTAGCACCGAAGGGGAAAGGAGGACACTGCGCGGGCTGGCGCCTGCCTGGTGCCCACCTCGCCTTGGTCGTCATGGCTTGAGTCACGGGAACCTCGCGAGGTACCCTTTGCCTTGATCTCTCCGCCTCCCTCGCAAGCCTGCCTGGTGAGGCCGCTCCTGAGGAGGCGTTGTGTCATCCGCCCCGCGAGGCTTGGCCCCTCGCGAGGGTCTTGAGTGTTGGTTGACGAAGATGGCCCGTACTGGTCCACTGGTGGAGCCATGCCGCGGGCCGCAGGCAGGCAAGTCTGGGGACCCCCGTTCCCAGAACGCCGACAGTAGCCCCCGGGCCCAAGGCGCGCTCGGACTTGGCTTGGTGGCGAAGCCAAAGGGCAAGGGCGGAGCGCCGCGAGCCCCAACAGCCTGCACCCTTGGTTGACACGTGGCGACTAATTCGACATGGGTGTCTCCGCTTCCCCATGCTGCCCCAATATCCGCCTGGCTAGGTGGCCACGACGCCCTACACAGTTATTTCCTCCTCGCGGGCAGCGTGCTTCCTATTCTCCCTTTTCTTCAAGCCCCTGCTTCTGCTTCCAATCTGACTTGAGCTCCGCCCCCTCCATTGCCATGGCGCCGACTAGCACGGATAAGGGGAGGAAACCTCTGTCCTTAGCCAACTCGCCCACTACGATTGGGCCCACTGTCGGCCGGTCGCGGGTGCTCAACCTGGAGGCCATGGGCAAGGTCTGCCCTACACTCGCCTCCATCTTCAATGAGTGGGGAAAGACGGTGGCTTGGCCTGCGGCCCAGGCCTCCTTTGACAGGACAGCCACTGAGGTTTGATTTTTCGTTGACGCCTTGTGGGCTGGCCTGGTTCCCCCTTTCTCCGCCTTCTTCAACGCAGTGCTTTCCCATTACCAGATTCACACGCTGCATCTTGATCCCCAATCCGTTACTCTTCTCTCCATCTTCGCCTTTGTTTGCAAGGCCATGGTGGGCATTGCTCCTTTCGTTGCCCTCCTGCGCCATTTCTTCTCGCTGCATCTGACCGACCCCTCGCAGTGCTCATAGTGCCTAAGCTTCCAGGCTATGGCAGAGACGGCCGCTTCTGGGATTGATTTTGATCTCCCACCATCCACGAGCGGGTTTCGGACACGATGGATTTACGTGGATGTTAGACTGCTCTGCCCCCTGCTCTTGCCTCCATCGTCGCCCGCCATCCCCAACTCTGGCTGGGCCCACGAGAAGCTTGCGATCTCTCACCTTTCCTTCGTCTGGTTCCGGTTGAAGAGGCTGAAATACCTTGGCGTGACTGCGCCCCTGGTGGTGAAGGAGTTCCTCCAGTGTCGCATTGCCCCTCTCCAGTGCCATTCCTAGCTGATGTGGACCCTGGCCGGTGACCGAGATCGCATGAAGCTTCGGGAGTTGGGGCTCTCACCCGAAGCGCAGAGGACGATGCTTGAAGTCTTGACTGGCAACCCCTCCCCGGGCGACTTGTCACAAGGGGGTTGTCTCTTCTATCTCTGCCCGAACAGGGTTGAGTTTGTGGGACAGATGCCTCCCTTCGACGAATGGGGGTTGCGCCCGGTTGGCCTTGTGGGACCTCACGAGAATCCTGCCGTCGTGGCTCCCCTCCTTACCGCCAGCATCGAGCTTGCCCCAAGAGTGGGCGCAAGGAGGCAAGAATCACTTGAGGCCGGAGGCGCGGGTGTCGAGGTGCCGGCACCGCTTGGGGTTCCCGAGGCGTCATCCTCCGGAACTCGTGAGGCTCGCCCCGAGGCGGTTGTTCAGGGGGGATGCAGCCTACAGCTCTTGAGGCCGGAACTCTTGAGGCCTCAGCAAGCCAGCACAAGGCGGAGCCTGTCTACTCTTCCCAGCTTGGTGCTCCTGAGGCCGACCGCTTGGGTGCTTCTCGAGCTGCGCCCCGCACTGGCTCCCACGTCCAGCGCCTAGGCCGGTTCTGCGTGGACTTCGCCACGCTCCGCAAGAGGAAGGAGTCTTCGAGCTGCAGTGGTGGCACCATCCGGATGCTGAAACATAGAAAGTACATCGCCATAGACGAGTAAGTACCTATCCTTGTGATTCCCCAATTGCTGCTTCCTCTCCTGACTGTGGCTCTTTAGGGCTCCTCCTGCCAAGCCCGTGGAGTCTCCCGAGAAGCAACCTCCTCTAGTCTTGCCTTCATCACTGGCCTTGAGCGTCCCCAGCCTGCACACGGCCCCTGGCGTGGGGTTAGCCCGAGAAGCAAGCCTGCCTGCAAGGTGCCTTGAGCCCGTGCCCTTGCCGTCTTTCCTTCGCAATCCTGCCTGGGCGCGACCAGCCTACCAAGGGCTCCTCCTCTGGTCGTGGATGGCTGCTGGTTGGCGACCGTCTTGGGCTCCTCTTCAAGTGGCGAGCCTGCACCAGTCCAGGTCCCTTGTGGGGCCTGTCCAGTGACCGTGGGGGCGCCAGCCCCCAGCCCCCTGCCGAGAGGGGGCGAACCGCTTCAGGCTCCACCGACGGTGCCCGCGATGGGGGACGACATCAGCAGCGTGCTCAAGCTCGCGTGCGAACGAAGCATCATGCACCTCGAGTTCTTCCAGAAGGCGATGGATGTGATGGGCCAGCTGGATGGAGAAGTTGCGGATGTAGACGCGCGCCTTGAAGCTGAGGCCCTGCGGCTGATCGAGGAGTGGCATAAACTGAGGGTGGCTATCAACCTCGCGCGCCACCAGTGCGAGCTTGACAACACGAAGGTTGAGGCGTCCCTTGCTGCCTCCCGAGAGGCCTTCTCCCGAGCTTTGGAGGAGGCCCGGGAAGTAGACCGTTGTCGCGAGGTTGTGGAGAAGCGCGCGTGGGAGCTCCAAGCCTGGAGCGCCTCCCTGGAGCAGCAAGTGGAGCTGCGCCAAGCCGCCCTTGCGTCACTGAGGGGGATGCCCATCGAGGAGGAGGAGCTCTGGAAGCGCAAGGAAACGCTGACGCTAGAGGCCGCCGAACGCAGTCTTGATCTTGAGCGGTTGGAGACGAGGGAGTGCCAGGTTGCCCAAGCCGAGGACGACGTTGGCGCGCGTGAGGCTCGGGTCCAGGAAGAGGTCGACCACCGCGTGGCCGAGGCTCGCGCAGACCTTGCGAGCAGATATGATCTGAAGCTGAAGCTGGTTGAAGCCGAGGTTGAGGGCAGGACTGCCGCCCTCAGGTGCAGGCTAACCGAAGCGGAACGGCGCACGGAGGCCGCCACAGCTGCCCTGGTCTCGGTGCAGGCCGAGCTGGCCTCCGCCCGCACCAAGCTGCCTCCTCTTCAGTAGTGGGTTGCCGATGTCGAGTCCATTGCACAGCAGAACAGAGAGGAAATACTTCAATGGCGGACATTGAATCACATGCACGGCCCCATGCTCCAGGACCTCAGGAACAGGGCCAACGTGGCCTTGGGCAACATCTGCAATGAGAATGCCCCGCATCACGATGCAATCAGTTATGCCGGTCATCTCTGCTTCTTTACTGACGTGGTGACGCGCCTGGAGAGCCGCTCAGAGAGAGCTGGCCAGCTTGTTGAGGAGAGGAGTCATGGCCTGCTCGGGCGTGCATTTTCCCGCGTCTTCAGCCATCTTCAGAACACCAATCCCGACGTTGACTTTGACGCCGCCTTTGCCCCGGTGCTCGAGGCCATCCAGGGCGACCTAGCACAGTGAGTGGAGGATAACGTGGATGCGCTTGTCAGGGCCTTTGCTTTCGACGACAATGGGGTGATAGTTGCGGCGGACGGAGGTGACGTGGTCGATGATGGTGACGGTGGCGCCGGTGATGGTGATGGCGCTGCCAGCGACAGCGGCGCCAGCGATGCATCTGGGGGCGACCCAGGGGACGTGGTGAGCGATATGTCTAATTGATCCCATGTTTCCCTGCTGTTTATCCTGCATACAAAAGCTCGGGCGCGACCCCAAAGGTTGTAAGAGCATTTTGGGAGGGGAAGACCCTCATGTAAAAACATTGCCATCTTTATTCTTTTAGGAGTGATGCTGAATATGTGCCTCCATGAGCCATCGGGCCCTGCGGTGAGCTTGTTGTTGTGGTTTACCTTTAGCCAGGACAAGTCCTAAATCGGCTCGTGAGGTCGTGAGCTTCCGAGGATCCCTTGAGGGACCTACCGACCCGGTCAAGAGGGCCTCGCGAGGGCAAGTGTCGGCCGTAGTATGGCATGCGTGCAGTGTACATGCGCTTCGCCCAGCCCCACCCACAAAGGGTCGCGAGGGGGAGGCAGCTGGTGCGAACTCCAAATTAAGGCAGGAACCAAAACGCAAGAAATCACACGAACGACAAAAGTCACCCTCCCCGCACAGACAAATGGAAATTCAACTCCAACTTAAATCTGAAGCAAGGAAGCACGGCTACAGAAAGGGAGTCAAAAGCAAATGGCCACGTCCGGCGCCTAGTCTAGTCTTTGACGTCTTCTCACCAGCGCGGAGCTAAGTGCTGCCATTGGGCATGGGAGGGAGCCCCCGAGGCCCAAGGGAACTCCGGAGACTCCGGGCGTGTACAGCACCACTCATTATTACGTGAGAGTGTCACGGGCGGCGAGCTTCACAGGCACTGGGCCTTCTTCACAGGCACCGGGCCTTGCTTCATATTGCAAGACGAGGGCCCCGCCTTGTGCCACCCTCGACCACCATTGGCGGCGACCAGATACCAGGACGACGCCAAAGTGGTAAAGGGGACGCCAGCGGCGCCCTCGGCGACCACGGGTCCTCTGCCGGGGGTAGGCTTTGCAGCACCTCCCCGGCAGAGGGCCTACCTCCGGGGGACGCCTTGCTCCGCGCGCCGTGGGGAGGGGCATGGCTCCCGGCCCCTCTCCTGCAAACCCCAGTGTGCTCCTCCTGGCGGGAGAGAGGCTGCTGAGCTGGGGCAGTTGTCCGCCGTTGTGACCTAAACCTCCTGTGACCCCTGGTTAGCATAAGCTTGCTCTTGAGGAATTAGCCGTACCCGGTAGCTGCTGCTGCCAGCACGGTTGGTGAGGCTTCCTTGAGGCTCCTGGAAAGGCTCGGCTTCTGGTGTCTCTTCCTCCAAGCCTGGCCCGAGGAACGAGCCAGGGTCGTCTTCCATCTCATACTCCCGATCCACCTTGCGGGGCACGTAAGCCTCCGAGGCCGCCGCCTCGAAGACTTCGCTGTAGTGCCCCACGCTCCATGTTGCTTGGCCTAGCGCGCCGTCTTGAGGATGGTAGGGCAGCGGCCCACCCAGGCCATAGGCGGCGATGTGCATGCCCTCGTTCATTGGAGGTGGTGCTGGTGCAGCCTGGCGTCCAGCACCGATGGTTGAGCTAGTGTCGACGAAGCATTGGGGCGTGCCTGGGGGCACATGGGCGCGGAGAGGCCCGTCGCATGATCTGACCGGGGCCCGGGGTGGAAGCTTGAAGCAGAAGGGCGGTGCCCCCGAGGCCACGACATCCAGGAGCTCGGCAACACGCTCCTGCAACGCGTCCCGTCCACTCTCCAACAACCTGCATCGTAGCAGCCCCCGAGCACAGTGAGTGCGGCTCTCATGTTTGCTTGTTCCCGTCGGGTGCGCGGCGTCGTGGCCGCGGCATGGCTTGAGTCCCTTGTGGCTGCATGCACCTACCGCAGAGTAAGGGCGAGCAGTGCGTGACCCGCCGCCCGCGCCCCGCGGCGCTCTGCGGTGCGTGGGCTGCCTGGGGCGTGGGGTTGATGCCTTCTTGGGCAGGTGACGTGGCCCGAGCTGGCCAGGCCGCCCAGCGGTCGGTGTTGGTCATTGTGTCGCCGGACATGGATGCGATGAAGCAGTGGGACGCGGATCAGCAGAAGGAAGATTTCGGCAAAACCCTTGAGGTTCGTACACTAGGGTGCGCACAAAGATTTCCCCCTACCGAAACACGCCCTCAGCCTTGCAGCGATCTCTAAGCTAGCTCGATGAACTCACAACACAAGAGACACAAGATTTATACACGTTCGGGCCACCATTGTGGTGTAATACCCTACTCATGTGGTGGTGGTGGATTGCCTCTTGGGCTGATCATGAACAGTACAAGGGAAGAACAACCTCACGAGGAGAGGTGTTCTTGAGCTGGTGTGGTTTCCTCGGGGAGGAATTGATCCGTCTCTTCTATGGTGGTGGCTAGCCCTATTTACAGAGGCCCTGGTCCTCTTCCCAAATATTGAGCGGGAAGGGATCCAACAACTGCCATTTTGAAAGGGGACAGCTAGTACAAGTTATCCTGACTAAAGGTGGTCTTCGCATGTCAAAGACGCTAGTGGTGACGACGTCTTGGGCTCCATGGTGACCTCCGTCCTACCATCCTGCTGGTCTCGGTCTTGTTGCACCGATATGGAAACCTTTGCCAGATGCCTCGGTACTGCACGCCTGCACTTGGCCCCTTAGCACCAAAGGGTAAATGATGACACTGCGCGGGTTGGCACCCGCCTGGCGCCCACCTCGCCTAGGTCATCATGGCTTGTATCACGGGAACCTCACGAGGTACCCCTTGCCTTGATCTTTCTGCCTCCCTCGCGAGCCTGCCTGGTGAGGCCGCTCCTGTCGGTGTACTAAAGTAGGGGTACCTTTAGTACCCCGAACTTGGGCACGGGCAGTCGCAGCGACCAGCGGCAGGGCTTGCCGGGCGTCCGCCAAGATCCTCAACGGATACTTCGATGCCATTCAAGAACGGAGTACTCAAGCTAAAGCCCCGGCAAGAGGAGCTTGCCGGGAAGGCCAACCAAGGCCCCGGCAAGAGGAGCTTGCCGGGAAGGCCAACCAAGGCCCCGGTAAGAGAAGCTGGCCGGGAAGAAGACAAGACCCCGGCAAGAGAATCTTGCCGGGAAGGCCACTCAAGGCATTCCAAGTAAACTTGCCGCGACACCCCGCGCGTCCCGGCAAGGCCTAGCGAGCGGCAAGCTTGCTAGTGCGACAAGATAAGGGCTGCGGCAAGGCTGCCACCATGCACCCGAGCTCCAGCGCATCCAACTACGTGTCACCCCAGGACTATCCCAGGAGCACGTGGCAAGGCGCTGTGCAGCCATGCGGTGCGAGGTGGCAAGAGGAGCTGACAAGGAGGCCATCGTGGCGATCGGTGGCGCCTCTAACGGTCGTTTCCTTGCACTGTTGGGGCGATCGGACGGGCATTAAATGCCCCTGTCCCCTGCCGTCAGAGTTAGGTAGGGGACACTGTTGGTAGCAGTTGTACCAACCCGTGTTTTTACCTTTCTACCCTTTTTCTACGCTGCCAGCTATCGGTACCCCTTTAGCCTATAAAAAGGAGGCCCATGCGCACGTAGAGGGGGTTCGGTTTGGGTTCGGAGTTTTTCCGCAGCTACGCCACACCCGCTCTCTCGAGCAAGAACAGAGTACAAACACACAAAGCAGCAGTAGGAGTTTTATCTCTCCGGAGAGCTCCGAAGCTGGGTAAAAATCCCCCGCGCTCTCTCGCCTCGATCTGCTCTGCGTGCGCCCTCCGCTCCCTTGCCGGACAAAAAGGGGCCCTCCTGCCCCATAGGTGCTCGTGCTCCCAGCCACCACGACATCTCTGGCGCGCCAGGTAGGGGGGCGTCGAGGTCGTGCGTATCTGATCCGGCGTCTACGCGCGCTACATCAACATCTTCATCGACATGCCACCAAAGAAGAAGACTTCGGAGGTGGCCGCTCCGTCTGCGACTTCCCTACCGCCACCGGAGCAAACGGGCGGTGGGGTGGACGCCGGCGGAGGAGCGGGCGCCGGCGGGGGGACGCACATCGTCACCCGGTCCAAGGACAAGGCCCCGCAAGGTTCAGCTTCTGCTTATCCACCGCACCCCTCCCAGGAGGTGCAGGATCGACAACGCCACGATGCTCCTAGCACCGTACTCGCGTTGGAACAAGGCCGAGCTGGTGGGTCGTGGGACGCTCAAGGCCAACATGCACGCCAACACGCTGGCGCGAGCGCAGTGCGGTCGCCTGGGCGAGATGTTACTCCTTCTAACACTGTTAGAAGTTTGAGCATGTCTCGCACCTCGCGTCGCTCGCCACCGCCACCCAAGACTCCAGAAGAAGCGCTGGCCCGAGCCCAGCTGCTTCTAGATTACCCTCCACTGCCGGACAAGATCGACGACTGGAGAGCCGCCATTTATAGCCTCATTGGCTTCGCCAATGGCGACAAGCCCCGGCGACCGAGCACATCGAAGCCCCGGCAAGACGCCCAGGCACAAGCCGATGCCGACAAGACCGTTGGGGGTGTCACCACTGTGCACTCCCCGCCCCGAAGGCCAAGATCGCCGACTCGCCGGGCCAACCTCGACACCGACTCCACGGCGTCGTTAGACCCGCGAGCTCGCCGCGATCAACGCCAAGTTCTCCAAGAACGACGACACGAAGACGCTCGCACTCGCATCGAGCGTCGAAGAGAAGCGCGACGTCAATCTGACCGGCGCGCTGGGCCCACTGTCGACATGCATGCGCCAGGGGAGCCAGGCGACCTACCGTACGCGATAGGTTGCCCTACGTTCACTCGTGAGCTGCGGCAGATCCAGTGGCCCTGTACCAAGAACTTCAAGCCAGACATGCCCGAGAAGTACGACGGCAGGATACATTCGTCAGAGTTCCTCAGCATCTACACCATCACGGTGCAGGCTGTCGGAGGGCGCGACGAGAAGATCCTCGCCAACTACTTCCCGCTGGTGCTCAAGCCCAACGTCAGATCCTGGCTCATGCACTTGCCGGACAACTCCATCTCTTCGTGGGCGGACCAGTGCCATCAGTCTGTTGGCGCCTTCACAGGCGGCCACAAACCCCATGGCCAGGAGAGTGATCTTCAGCTGCTCACCCAGAAGGAAGGAGAACCCCTGCGCAAGTATATACAGAGATTCAGTCAGGTGCAGCGCAACATCCCAGACGTCCACCCTGCCGCGGTTATCAGCGCTTTCCATCAGAACGTGCGTAACCGCAGGATGAGGGAGGAGATGGCAATGTGCAAAATCAGAGATGTCAGCGAGCTATATGCCCTGGCCGACAAGTGTGCACGGGCTGAAGAGGGGAGGAGACTCCCCGGAGAGAATGCAGGAGCAGAAGGATCTGACAGTGAAGACGCCCCTCCGGCAAAGAGGAACCGGAGGCGGAATAACAGAAAGAGAAAGGCTAAGGATGTGCTAGTTGTTGAGCAATCCGGCAGCGGAGGCGGTTCCGAGAAGGCTAGAGCTGGTAACTCCGGCGAGGCTGTGGTGGCCGCCGACAAGCAGGATGGCTCCGGCAAGCAGTATTGCAAGATACACCACACCAAGGGCCATGACCTCCAAGCCTGCAAGAAAGTTGAGCAGATGGCGGAGCTACAGAAAGCTGAATACGAGCGCCGCGACAAGGAGAAGGCCCGGGAAGGTGGCGGAGGATCCGGCAAGAAGTATCCCGCCCGGGGAGGGCGCCGCGGCAAGGCCAAGCCGCGGCAAGGAGACAGGCCTCCCCGCGGCCGCGACAAAGACGAAGACGAAGATGAGGATGGTGAGATGGAGGAAGATGAGACTGACGACCGGGAGTTCCAGAAGGCAACAGAGGTGTTGTGCGTCGACGGCGGTGCTTCTCTGCACACCTCGCACCGCCAACTCAAACAGTGGGTCCGGGAATTGAACGCAGCAGAACCGTCCATTGAGTCGCGCAAGCCCCTGAAGTGGTCCAGCACGCCCATCATCTTTGACATTTAAGATCACCCTGATCGCATCACTGCGGTCGGGTGTTTGCCGATGTTGGTTTCGCCAACAATCCGCAACCTCAAGGTTACGAAGATGCTGGTTGACGGCGGGGCCGGCCTGAATCTGATCTCCTCCACAGTGCTCAAGAAGCTCCAGATCCCCGACAACGAGCTCGAAGAGACTGGTACCTTTCAAGGAATAAACCCGGGAAGGAGCAAGCCGAAGGGGAAGATCACACTGCCAGTGACATTTGGCAGCGAGCTGAATTTCAGTACAGAGAGAGTCACATTTGACGTTGCTGATTTCCCATTGCCCTACAATGGGATACTTGGCCGTCCAGCGCTTGCTAAGTTCATGGCAGCCTCTTACTATGCCTATAATGTTCTCAAGATGCCTGGTCCGATAAGTGTCATTTCTGTCCAAGGCGACAAGAAGGATGCACTCATCTGTACCGACAAGATCTACCGGGAAGCAGCAGCTGCAGCAGAACGCAAACCACTTGCCGCTGAAGCTCCCGGGGGGAAGAAGAAGACCAAGTCCGGCAAGAGTAGCTCTGATGCCCACTCCGGCAAGCGCACCTCTTAGAAGTGCTGCACTACCGTCGAGGACGCACCATCGAGCTCCACCGGCAAGTGCAAGAAGGCAAAGACAGCTTCACCAGAGACCAAGAAAGTGGCCGCCAAGGAGGACGGCACTGGTGGCACCTTCACCATCAGTGCCACGCTTGATCCTAAATAGGAAAGCGCGCTCGTTGCTTTCCTGCGGGCGAATGTTGATGTATTTGCATGGCAACCATCCGACATCCCCGGTGTTCCCAGGAAAGTAATTGAGCACCACCTTGCCGTCTGCCCTCACGCGCGGCCCGTCAAGCAGAGAGTTAGGAAGCAAGCAGTGGAGAGACAAGAGTTCATTGCAGAGGAGATCAAGAAGTTGGAAGCAACAGGCCTGGTCCGAGGAGTACTCCATCCGACGTGGTTAGCCAATCCAGTAGTCGTGCGCAAAGCAAACGGGAAGTGGAGGCTTTGTATTGACTTCACTGATGTTAATAAAGCTTGTCCCAAGGATCCATTTCCCTTGCCGCGCATCGATCAGATTGTCGACTCCACGGCGGGATGTGATCTGCTTTCATTCCTTGATGCATATTCAGGATATCATCAGATCTTCATGGCAGAAGAGGATGAAGAGAAAACCGCATTCATTACTCCATGTGGCACGTACTGCTTTGTACGAATGCCCTTCGGACTAAAGAATGCTGGTTCAACATTTGCAAGAGTAGTCAGTCATGCTTTTGAGCCACAGTTGCATAGGAATGTAGAAGCTTACATGGATGACATAGTGGTCAAGAGCAAGGACAAAGAGACTTTGATCCAAGATTTGGACGAGACTTTTGCAAATCTGCGCAGGATCAACCTCAAGTTGAATCCCGAGAAGTGTGTGTTTGGAGTTCCTTCCGGCAAGCTTCTCGGATTCTTTGTGTCCCAGAGGGGGATTGAAGCTAATCCCGACAAGATCAAGGCCATTGAGCAAATCGAAGCACCAAAGCGCGTCAAGGATGTGCAAAGGCTTGCCGGCTGTGTTGCTGCTCTCAGTAGGTTCATCTCTAAGTCTGCTGAGCGCGCCCTGCCATTTTTCAAAATTTTGAAAAAGGCGGGTCCAATGAAATGGACTCCGGAAGCGGAGGCTGCACTGCAGGACCTGAAGAGATACCTATCCTCTACTCCAACACTTGCCGCACCTAAGCCACAAGAGAAGTTGCTGCTATATCTGGCGGCAACCAATCAAGTGGTTAGTGTTGCGTTAGTAGCGGAGAGGGAGGCAGAAGGCGAGCCAGTGACCGCAGCAAGCGAGTCCAGCGACAAGCAGGAGGCTTCTCCGACAAGCTCTGGCCCGACAAGCCCTGATCCGGCAAGTTCCGGTTCCGGCAAGGATGGGTCTGCGCAGCCACAGGAAGAGAAACAGAAAAAGATGGTGCAGCGCCCAGTTTACTTCGTCAGTTCCCTTCTGCAGGGGGCTAGATCAAGGTACTCTGGTGTGCAGAAATTTCTCTTCGGCCTCCTAATGGCCTCGAGGAAGCTGCGCCATTACTTTCAAGCACATGAGATCACAGTGGTCACTCGCTTTCCGTTGAAGAGGATATTGCAGAATCCAGAGGCAACGGGCAGGATTGTCGAGTGGGCACTGGAATTGTCAAGCTTTGGCCTCAAGTTCGAGAGTACCTCAACTATCCAGAGCCGAGCATTGGCAGAATTCATAGCAGAATGGACGCCAACACCTGATGAAGAAACTCCGGAGAGGAGCATCCCCGTCAAGGAAGCTAGCAAGGAATGGATCATGTACTTCGATGGTGCCTTCTCGCTGCAAGGCGCCGGTGCGGGCGTACTACTTGTCGCACCCACCGGAGAGCACCTCAAGTACGTGGTCCAGATGCACTTTCCTAAGACGCAAGCAACAAATAATACTACAGAGTATGAAGGCTTGCTTGCCGGACTCAGGATCGCGGCAGAACTTGGGATCAAGAAGCTTATTGTCAGGGGTGACTCACAGCTTGTCGTTCGCCAAGTTAACAAAGATTATCAGAGTCCGTTGATGGAAGCCTACATCGATGAAGTGAGGAAGCTAGAAGAGCATTTTGACGGCCTGCAAATGGAGCATGTTCCAAGAGCTCAGAATGACATTGCAGATGGACTGTCAAAATGTGTCGCACTCAAGTTGCCTGTGGAACCAGGGATTTTTGTGCTCAAGCTGACTCAGCCATCTGTGACACCATCAACTGGACAGAATAAGAAGAGAAAGTTGGTTGCCGGCGACTACTTTCCGGCAGAGCTCCCCGGAGCCGCCGCCAAGAAGGTCGCCAGGATCAACACAGAGAGTGCTGAGGAGCAAACTGCTCCAGCAAGCCCCAGGGCTTGTTTCGTTGAAGCAAACGCTCCCGACAAGCTGTGTCCCGACACGCTTGCCGGGGAGCATCATGCTCCGGCAGGATCCCAGATTCTTGCCGTAGAAGCGGATGTTCCCGCAACAGCATCTGCGCCTTTAGTCCTTGTCGTCGAGCCTCAGGCTCCGGCATGGGCACAGCAGATCGTCCATTTCCTTCAGACAGGAGAACTTCCCGAGGAACAAGAAGAAGCGGAGAAAGTAGCCCGGCAATCAAGTATGTACCAGTTTGTCGACGACATTCTGTACAGAAGAAGATTCAACGGAGTGAAATTGAAGTGCATTTCCCGAGAAGATGGACAGGAGCTGTTGGCGGAGATGCATGGAGGCATATGTGGTCACCACATTGGCGCAAGAGCACTTGCCGGCAAAGCCTTCCGGCAAGGTTTCTTCTGGCCGACAGCCCTCCAGGATGCAACTGCACAAGTAACCAAGTGTGAAGCGTGCCAGTTCCACACCAAGCAGATTCATTAGCCAGCTCAAGCTCTCCAATCAATCCCTTTACCCTGGCCATTTTCGGTCTGGGGGCTCGACATTCTCGACCCCTCTCCCCTCATATACGGATCGCCTCGAGTGCTCCCTTACGATGAGCTAGAGCGAGAGCAGCCGCGGAAAAGATGACGCGCTGCTCCTCGAGGAAGATCGTCTTCAGGCTGCGGTACGAGCTGCTCGCTACCGGCAAGCTTTGCACCGCTACCATAGCCGCAAAGCTAACGCCAGAAGCTTCGAGGAGGAGAGGATAGAGGTGTGGACCGGGTGTCGTTCAAAGGAGCATGGCCTCGCCGGAGCACAGACGACAGAAAAGATAAGTTGCCAAAGTTTGAGCATGATCAAGTTTTAAATTTTTAAGTTATATTCCTTGAATGTTCGTGCCTTGTATGTAAAACCTGTGCGCGGAGCAACCAGCTCGTGGCTAAGTTGCGCCCTTGATTTGTTTCGAGTCCGCTCAACAATACAAGCGCGCTGCAACTAGCCCCGACAAGGTTTCTTGCCGGATGCAACACCGCCAGCGGGCTGCTGATGTTCCGCACTCAGCAAGTGTGCTTGCGCCGGCAAGTTTCCCCTCAAAGCGTAGGGTGAAAACATACAAGGGATGTAACAGAGTAAAGGATATAACATAGCAAGCGTCGCCCAGGACAAAGTTATATTCCTTGAACGACCGTGCCTTGTGTGTAAAACCTGTGCGCGGAGGAACCAGCTCGTGGCTAAGTTGCGCCCTTGATTTGTTTCGAGTCCGCTCAACAATACAAGCGCGCTGCAACTAACCCCGACAAGGTTTCTTGCCGGATGCAACACCGCCAGCGGGCTGCTGATGTCCCGCACTCAGCAAGTGTGTTTGCGCCGGCAAGTTTCCCTCAAAGCGTAGGGTGAAAACATACAAGGGGTGGAATCAAGTAAAGGAAGTAACATAGCAGATAGTGCCCAGAATAGAGTTATATTGCAAAAATAACTTGTCACGGCACTGGCTAAGATGTTCTCATAACTAAAATGACAGCGACCAGGAAGAAGAAGAAGGGCGCGCCGGCACCTGGACCCCGGCAAGCCACTGTTGCCGGGGGCCGCGAATACCAAGTTTCATCCGCGGCAAGCCAAAGTTGCCGGAGGCTACGATATCAGATAAGTTTTTTGTCCCTCATCATGCATCCTCTTATGGACTGGGGAACGCGAAGCCGCGTCCTTGAACGATTATACCTTGTACAAAAAAAACCTGTGCGCGGAGGAACCTCCTCGTAGCTAGTTGCGCCCTTACTTCGTTTCGAGTCGGCTCAACAACTTAAGTGAGCCGCTAAGCACCCTTACTTTGCTTCGAGTCCACTCAGCAATTTAAGTGAGCCGCTAAGCGCCTTTACGTTGTTTTCGAGCCCGCTCAACAACTTAAGTGCGCTGCAACTAGTTGCGGCAAGGTTTCTTGCCGGAACCGGCACCGCCAGCAGGCTGCTGATGTTCCGCACTCAGCGCTCGCGGCAAGCGTGCTCCGGCACCGCTGGCAAGCTGCTGATGTTCCGCACTCAGCACTCGCGGCAAGCGTGCCCGTACCGGCAAGTTCCCTCGAAGCGTAGGGTAAAAACATACAAGGCATAGAATCAAGTAGAGGATATGACACAGCAAGCTTCCCCTTTCCATTAAAAAAACACCCCACTCGGGTACAGTCCATAGAGGATGAAAAACATGAAAGAGAGGATTACAAGTTTTAAATGCAGCTAAAGCCCGAAGGCTTACAAATTAAAAAGATAAGATGCCCGTAATCCTTTTCCTGTCCCTCTTTTCAGGAGGTAGGTCAAGGAGGCGAGAAGGGCAAAAGGGGCGCCTAGGCGAACTACGGGTGCCAGAAGACACCAAGAGAACACCCAAGGGGCCGTCCGAAGGCTGGATGGTGATGGCGGCGCCGGAAGCAGAGCTCGAAGACGGGGCGGCAGGGCGTCAGCACGCTGTCGAGGGCACCACGCCCTCGTACTCCGACTTGACGGCCTTGCTGCCAGCCCTCTTCCTCTTCCGCAGCCTCCCTACGCCAGCCGCCCAAGGAGACGGCCCCGGGGAGTTCAAGGTGCCGGCGACGTGGATGATGGTGTCGCCGGTGACGCGCGGAGCGGCGCCCGACACCTAGTCGGACTCCCCGCCCCGCCGCCCGCTACCCTCGTCGTCGTTGTCGCTCTCCTCCTCGTCACTCTCGCTCGAGGGGGAGTCTTCGCTATCGGAGGAGCTGTCCACGCAGCACCTCGCCCGGATGCCGGAGTCCCCGAAGACCTTGACGGAGAGGAGGTCGCCCTCCATTAACTTAAAATGGAGGGTAAACCCTGCCGTCAAGCTGTGAATGCGGGTGAACGTCTTCCACCCACGATCAAGATACATCACATTAGGGGCTGGAGATGCAACATGGACTCGCGTGTCGCTGATCCCACAGCCCCTCATGTGCAATCTCAATGTCTCGGGCGGCTCCGGCTCCATCGCGCTCGCAAACGGAGCTGGGAGCCGGAGACGACGACGAGGCGCCCGGCGCGGCCTGACGAAGAACTCGCAAGGGTCGTCCCCCGTATGGACCGCCGCGAGGGGAGGAACCGCCGGTGGAGGCGGAGACACTGCGTCGCCCCGACCGCCCCTTCCCCGAGCGCCTCGACCTCGTCCTCGGCCTCGTCCACGACCGCGCCCCCTCCCTCTTCCCCTTGTGGCTGGCTCCGCCACCGCGGGCGTGGAATAGGGAGGGATGCGCTGCCTGGCAGCGACCCTCGCCGCCACCGATGAAGGACCAGGGTTCCCTTTCTCCATGGCGAATGGGAGAAAGGGGAGCAGAAGTTGGAGAAAGGAGAAGATGAGAGAGTGCGGGCTTCGGCGCCCCCCTCCCGCTCTTCTTAAAAGAGCGAGGTGGGGGCTCGACCGCCCCGCTCAGCGAATCAGGGCACGGGAGGAGCAGGGAATCGGAGCCGACCCACTACCTCCACCCGTGACGGCTCGGTTTTCCACCTCCACCGTCCGCGACCCCGAGTGCATGGGAGCCGCGTGGCGGGGATGCAGAGCCAAGGCGACAGATGAGGTGACCTCGCCCCTCCCCGCGGTCACGGGTGGGGGGTGGTTGGACGCCTCAAAAATCGTGCACGCCACCCACGTCTCCCACGACGCCGCAATTGACGCGCGCCGTTACAAGGGAGCGCGGTGGATACAAAGTCAAATTCAGTATGGACCCAGGCCGCGCGTGCCCGTGCCCTGTTTTGGGCCTGGCCCAACAGTGCTCGGCACCGTGTATGGCCCAGGCCCGGGGGCTCCTGTCAGTGTACTAAAGTAGGGGTACCTTTAGTACCCCGAACTTTGGCACGGGCAGTCGCCGCGACCCGCGGCAGGGCTTGCCGGGCGTCCGCCAAGATCCTCAACGGATACTTCGATGCCATTCAAGAACGGAGTACTCAAGCTAAAGCCCCGGCAAGAGGAGCTTGCTGGGAAGGCCAACCAAGGCCCCGGCAAGAGGAGCTTGCCGGGAAGGCCAACCAAGACCCGGTAAGAGAAGCTCGCCGGGAAGAAGACAAGACCCCGGCAAGAGAATCTTGCCGGGAAGGCCACTCAAGGCATTCCAAGTAAACTTGCCGCGACGCCCCGCGCGTCCCGGCAAGGCCCGGCGAGCGGCTAGCTTGCTGGTGCGACAAGATAAGGGCCGCGGCAAGGCGCTTGCCGCGGCAAGGCTGCCACCATGCACCCGAGCTCCAGCGCATCCAACGACGTGTCACCCCAGGACTATCCCAGGAGCACGTGGCAAGGCGCTGTGCAGCCATGCGATGCGAGGTGGCAAGAGGAGCTGACAAGGAGGCCATCGTGGCGATCGGTGGCGCCTCTAACGGTCGTTTCCTTGCACTGTTGGGGCGACCGGACGGGCATTAAATGCCCCTGTCCCGTGTCGTCAGAGTTAGGTAGGGGACACTGTTGGTAGCAGTTGTACCAACCCGCGTTTTTACCTTTCTACCCTTTTTCTACGCTGCCAGCTGTCGGTGACCCCTTTAGCCTATAAAAAGGAGGCCCATTGGCACATAGAGGGGGTTCGGTTTGGGTTCGGAGTTTTTCCGCAGCTACGCCACACCCGCTCTCTCGAGCAAGAACAGAATACAAACACACAAAGCAGCAGTAGAAGTTTTATCTCTTCGGAGAGCTCCGAAGCTGGGTAAAAATCCCCCGCGCTCTCTCGCCTCGATCTGCTCTGCGTGCGCCCTCCGCTCCCTTGCCGGACAAAAAGGGGCCCTCCTGCCCCATAGGTGCTCGTGCTCCCAGCCACCACGACAGCTCCTGAGGAGGCCTTGTGTCGTCCGCCCCGCGCAGCTTGGCCCCTCGCGAGGGTCTTGAGTGTTGGTTGATGAAGATGGGCCGTACTGGGCCACTGGTGGAGCCACGCTGCGGGCCGCAGGCAGGCAAGTCTGGGGACCCCCGTTCCCAGAACGCCGACAGTGATAAGTTCTGTTATGTTCTAAGGTTGATGTTTCCCTGTACTAACAATGCGGCTGAATATGTGGCCTTGCTCCATGGCCTCAGGATGGCTAAGGAGATGAATTTAAGCCGGGTTAGATGCTTTGGCGACTCAGATTTGGTGGCTTAGCAAGTTTCAGGACTTGGGGTTCTGAAGACCCGCTAATGGAAGCTTATTGTCGGGCAGTTGACAATATTGCTAGCCATTTGAAAGGTTATCAGGTGGAGTATCTAGATTGATGGAAGAATGGGGCAGCTGATGCTTTGAGCTGGCTTGGATCTCAACGTAAGTCGGTACCCCCCCAAATGTTTTTCCTGATATATTGCATAATCCTTCAGGGAAATTGCCATCAGCAGAGGACCTTGCTTGGCGAGTTACACAGATGCAGTGTCACATGCATTTTTCAGCGATATGTTTCTCCTGAAGAGGGACGTCCGATCCTAAGGGAAATCCATGAAGGGGATTGCGGTCATCATGTCGGCTCTAAATCACTTGTGGATAAAGCTTTCCGTCATGGTTTTTACTGGTTGACGGCTCATGCTGATGCAGAGGATCTTGTCAGTAAGTGTGATGGCTGTCAGAAATTCTCTCAACGGGCTCATGTGTCGGCTCAAGTGTTGCGGATGATTCCAATTACTTGGGCCTTTGCGTTCTAGGGGCTTGATATGGTTGGACCTTTCAAGAGATCCAAGGATAAGAAGACCCACCTCTTGGTGGCGGTTGACCAATTTACCAAGTGAGCGGAGGCAGAGCTAGTCAGTAAGTGTGATGCGGCAACGATGCTTCAATTCCTGAAAAAGGTGATCTTCTGTTTTGGTTACCCTCATAGTATTATAGTTGACAATGGTACTAACCTGTCTAAGGGTGCTATGAGAGAGTTCTGTCAACGTGAGCATATTATTCTTGATGTCTCATCAATGGCTCACCCACAGTCTAATGGTCAAGCTGAGAGGGCCAATCAGGAAATGTTGAGAGGTATAAAACCCTGGCTTATGGTTCCTTTGCAGCGGACGCCGGGTTGTTGGGTTGATAAGTTACCTTCGGTGATTTGGAGCATCATACTACTCCCAACCGGTTAACAGGTTACACGCCCTTCTTCATGGTCTATGGGGTAGAGGCGGTTCTTCCAAGCAACATCCATCATGACTCGCCTCGTGTGGCGGCTTATTTTGAAGCTACCAATGAAATTGCACGTCAGGATGCACTTGATGTGACCTTGTGGCAGCTCATTCGACGATATATCAGCAAAATCTGCATCGGTACCATAGCCGCAGAGTCAGGACTAGAACTTCTCAAGAAGGCGACTTGGTACTCCGCTTAATCCAAGATCAAATAGATATGCACAAGCTATCTCCACCTTGGGAAGGACCTTTTGTGGTCAGCAATAGCCTAAACAACGGGTCATAGTACCACATCGATATTCGAGAACACAAAGATTCGCATACATCAGAGGAGGAGACCCGCCGGCCTTGGAACATTACTCATCTTCGGCCCTATTACAATTGAGCCACCGGCTGTTGTGGTTGTACATACATTTACCCATGTTTATGTCGGATTTAGGGATCCGGCAACCCTTGAGAGGTTCAAACTCTTGGGTGCATGCCGAGATCTCAACCTGTCCAACCTGCCTACTCGCGATCCTCCTAAGCCTAGCGTGACAAGCTCAAAGAGACACAAAGACACAGGGATTTATACTGGTTCGGGCCACCGTTGTGGTGTAATACCCTAATCCAGTGTGGTGTGGTGGATTGCCATGAGGGGCTATGGATGAACTAGTACAATGGATGAACAAGCCTCAGGAGGTGAGGTGTTCTTGAGCTGGTGTGGTGCTCTACTTGTTCTGATTTCGGTCCTCCTCTATGGTGGTGGCTAAGTCCTATATATAGTGGCCTTGGTCCTCTTCCCAATACGAGCAGCAAGGGATTCCACTACGGCGGCATTTGAAAGGGGACACATAGTACATTCTATCCTGACAAAAGTAGGCTTTGCCTGCGAAAAGCCTCTAGTCGTGATGCTGCGGTGGGCTCGGTGATGACCTCCATCCTGCTGTCCTGGCGGTCTTGGTCTCATTGCACTGAAATGGAAACCTTTGGCTGATTCCTTGGGACTCCGCGCATGTGGCTTGCCTCCCTTGCACCGAAGAGGAAACCTGCACTCTGCGTCCGCCTGGCGCCCGCCTGGCCTTGGTCATCATGGCTCATGTCAGTTGAGCCTCGTGAGGTAGTTTCATAGAACTCTCCGCCCCTCAGGAGCCCTCCTGAGAAGGCCACTTCCTTCGAGGGCCTTGGCGTTGTCAGCCTCGTGAGGCTTGGCCCCTCGCGAGGGTCTCGTGGTGTTGGCGCTGGATCTGGGCCGTACCAGGCCGTCGATGAAGCCACGTGGTGGGCCGCAGGCAGGCAGGGTTGGATACCCCTGAATCCAGGAAGCCGATAGTAGCCCCGGGCCCAAGGCGTGCTCGGACTTGGCTTCTAGGCGAAGCCAAAGGGCAAGTGCGGAGCGCCGCGGGCCCTAACCGCCTACCGCCTTCATGACGTGTGGCGACTGATTAGATGTGGACGACTCCGTTTCCCCATGCTGCCTCGGCAACAGCTCGACTTGATTGGTCGATGCGGCATGCAGAAGGTCATGATGGCGCGAGGTCGTGGAGGCCGGCGGTTGGCCTCCCTTGGTTATAAATGTGAGGGAAGGGCAGAGCCGCCTGTCCATCTTTCTTTTATCTTGCTCCCTCTTGCTTCTCTCCTCTCCGTCTTGCTCCCATGGCGTCGCCGAAAAGGTTTCCAGCAGCCGAGAAGGGGAAGGCCTCCAAGGAGGGGCCAGCCTCTCCTCCTCCCAAGAGGAGTCGTGGCTGTCCCTGCAAGCACCCTTCAGTCCCCCCGGTAGCATCCAGGGGGCGCGGGCGCATGCACCCCAGAGGCAGCGTTGCTCTAGGCGCCCATGATGGCACCTCTTCCCACGGCAGGGGCCACCGGCCTCGGAGCAGCCTCCATGATGAAGGGAGGCGCGCCGTGATCGTGCCCCCGCCTCGCCCGCGCTTTTCCTCGCTGGAGGTGCTCCCTGAGTTTGTGGTGTGGTCGGATAGCCCGGCTGGCACCTCGCTCCGGCTCCCACGCTTCTTCTCCAGCGAGCTTCCTTCTTCACAGCTTGATGGCCTCTGGCTGCAGGCTGATGGGTGCTGCAGCAGAGCTTCATGGGTTGGTACTGAGGTCTCCGATTCTGGCAGCGTGGTGCTGGCCCGCGGCTGGCAGACCTTCACCCGCACGTGTGGCTAGGGAGGAAGGTGCACCCTCCACTTAAAGTACGATGGCCTGGCGACCCTCTATGTGAGGGTGTCCAGGGGGGACGGCCGCCGCGTGGGGTACTGCCTAAAGGACAGCAGCAACGACGATGGTGGCGACGGCGATCTTGGCCTTGGCGACATGCGCTCCTCCTCCCGTGATGGCAGCTCTTCCTCAGACGAGAGCTCGAGTAGCAGTGGCTACGACCGGCCTCCGCGTCGTCGTGCTCGTGTCGAGGACGCCCCCGCAGCGCTCCAGTGAAGCTAGAGAGGAGCCCGACTTGAAGCTGGGGGCGGACGAACTTGGACTCAAGGCCGATGGCCCCAGATCTCCTATGGAAGAACTGGTGGAGTGCCCGGTTACCTTGAGGCGCTGCTCGAGGATGCGGCACTGGTGCCAAGCTTGTACGCCTTCGGGCCCTCTTTGTTTAGCTTTTCCTTTCTCCTACAAATTGCAAAAAAAAAATGTACCCTGCGGGGGCGTGTAATGAACCGTTGCTGCTATGCGCCTTTTATGTTATAATTGTTGTCTTGATGTTGTGCTATAGTGTTTGCAATTTGAGCGGGTTAAGGTAGGAAGGCTTAGCTTGGTATGTGCAGTCGTCCTCCGCCTCATGAGAACCTGACCTTAGGTACTTGACAGGGCCCCCAGGGGATACGCCCTATGCCCTCAGGAGCCGCGGCAGGGCAGAGTTGTCCTTTGAAACAAGAGAAAAATTGTCGAGCGACTTATTCCCCCTTACGTGAGCCCCCTGCCATAGGTTAGTTTGGACCTGATGCACCGCATCGCGCTGCCCGTGGGGCACGGACATGAGGGGTGCTGGCGCCAGCGGACTCGATCGAGGGCTCCTCACGAGGATGAAGCCGAAATAACAGGGTTCGGCGCGGTGTGTGCACGCAAAGGCAGGCCCTAGGCGCACACACCTACCTAGCCCCACGCGCGAGGAGCATGAGGAGAAGTGGCGGGCGACTGCCACCTCTCTCACGTCCTCGGGCCAAAACAGCTTAGGAGAAAACACAACTCGAGGAACCAGCGTTCGAGAATACCAGATCCATTGAAAGACTACTAAAAACTGAAAGCAAATTTAGAAAGCAAATGAACAGCCGCGTCCTGCACCTAATCTTGTCTTCTCACCAGCGCGGAGCTAAGTGCTGCCACTAGGACGTGGGAGGAAGCCCCCATGAGGCCCCAGGGCGACTCTCAAGAGACTCCGAGGCGTGTACAGCCCCACTCATTATTACCCGAGAATGTCACGAGCGGATACCTTCACAGGCAGGACCCTTGCTTCACAGGCTGGAGCCTTTCTTCAGGGGTAGAACTTCCGGAGGTGCTGGATATTCCAGGCGTTCTAGATGGGGACCCCATCCTGTGTCTCCAGGCACGCGGCGCCAGGCCTAGAGACACGGGCAATCCTAAATGGGCCCTCACACATGGGAGAGAGCTTATACAGCCCCTCCCTAGAGAGCACCCGCCTCAGGAAGAGAACACCCACCTCCAACATCCTGGAGCGGACGCTGTGGCAGTGGTACCGCCACAGCGCCTACTGGTACCTCGCTGCTTGGAGCGTGGCTTGACGGTGGCATTCCTCCCCCAGCACGAGATCCATCCTCCGCATGGCATCCTGTTGCGCTTCATCGAACGCTAGGACCCGCATGGAGCGATGCTTGACCTCGTGAGGGAGAACCGCTTCTGCTCTGTAGACGAGGAAGAATGGTGTTTCTCCTGTTGGCTTTGTCGCAGTGGTGCGGATGGACCACAGCACGGACTGCAGCTCGTCGAGCCAGCCCCTGCCGCAGGCCTCGAGCTTCTTCTTGAAGATGCGGGTCTTGAGGCCCCTCAGGACTTCCGCATTGGCCCTCTCAGCATGTCCATTGCTTCGTGGGTGTGCTACTGAGGCATAGAAGATCTGCATTCCAAAGTTAGCACATTATGTTTTGAAAAGATTGTTGGTGAACTGCGAGCCGTTGTCGGTGATGATGCGATTGGGGATCCCAAATCGGCTCACAATTCCCTTGATGAACTTGACGGCTGATCCAGCTGGGATGGCGCGCACGGCTTCTACCTCCGCCCACTTCGTGAACTTGTCGATGGCGATGTAAAGGTATCGGTAGCCCCCTGCCGCCCGAGGGAATGGTCCCAAGATGTCCGGCCCCCAGACCGCAAACGGCCACGTGAGCGGGATTGTCTGGAGGCCCTGCGCAGGCTGATGGATCTGCTTAGCGTGAAATTGGCATGCTTCGCAAGAGTGCACCAGCTCTGTAACGTCGTTGAGCACGGTGGGCAAGTAGAATCCACTACGGAACACCTTGCCCACCAGGGTGCGCGATGAGGAGTGATGCTTGTAGTCCCCACCATGTATGTCCGCCAGCAGCTCGAGCCCATGTTCCCTAGAGATGCACCGCAACAAAACGTCATTAGGCCTCCTGCGATATAACTCACCATCCTTGATGCAGTACGTGGTGGCCTGACGGGCCACGCACTTGGCGTCCTCCTCCTTCTCTTGCACGGTCCCTTGAAGCAAGTATGCCTTGAACTCTTCGGTCCAGCACCCCGCCCGAGGCTCGAGTGCGAGCAGCAAGTGGACTCCTGAGGGGTGACCGCAGGCTGGAGCGCCCGTCTCGGGTGCCTGTGGCAAGTCCTCCTAAGGTGGTGCTGGAGTCGTGACGTGCGGGGCGGCAGATGGCTTGAAGAGCCGCTGCTCAAACACTCCTGAGGGAGCCTGCGAGAGGCTCTTTTGGCGATGTTGTCTGCCTCCTTGTTCGTCCTGCGTGGCACATGCTGCCTCCACGCCCATGAACCGCTTCTCCATCTTGCGCACCTCCTCTAGGTACGCCTCCATGTGTTCGTCCTTAGGCGTGTACTCCTTGTAGGAGAAATTGACGAGAATCTGAGAGTGTCCCTTGATGGTGAGGCGCTTTACTCCCAGCGCGGCCGCGACCCTGAGTCTGGCACTCGCCCCGCTGAAAGCAGAGTTGTACTGCATAATGAAACTTGTCCTTGGTGGGTGAGATGAGGATGGCCCCCGCCCCTGCGCCTTGTCGAGCAAATGCCCCATCGAAGTACATGATCCATCCGTCCGGCTCTTCATCTCCTGGCAGGAGGGAGCAGTCCTCGCCTACTCCGTGGTCTGGAGCGTCAGTCCACTCAACCACGAAGTCCGCAAGGGCCCCGCCCTTGATGAACCTGGAGGTACTGAACTCGATATTGAATGCTTCAACATCAATGTTCCATTCAGCAAGTCGCCCGGCTGCGTTCGGGCTCCGGAGCACCCTCTCCAGCGGGTACGCTGAGACAACCTTGATGGGGTGGCCTTGAAAGTAGTGGCGCAGTTTCCTGGAGTTGACTAGAAGTACGAGCAAGAGCTTCTGTGGCATGGGGTAGCGTGCTCGGGCCTCCCTCAGTACTGTGCTGATGAAGTAGACAGGGTACTCGACGAGGGGGTAAGCATCAGCGAAATCTTGTCCTTCACGAGGGCACAGGTCCCTCACGACCTCATGAGGCCCATCCTCCAGAGCCTTGACAGCCATGGGGTCAATCGTGGCTTCAGGAGGAATGTCGACCACTGCGCTGGCCGAGACTTCAGATGCCTCGCCCTGGGCGTGCTGCACCTTGCTTGCTGGTTGTGCATCCTGCTGCGGCTTCTTGACCAGGCTCTCCTTATGTAGCGCCACCAGGGTGGCGCTTGCCGAGTGAGGGGTTGCTGCCAGATAGAGCACCAAGCGCTCGAGAGAGCGTGGTGCCACCATCGCGGGTGGATTGGTCAGATATCTCTTGTGGTCCTGGAAGGTTGCGTCTACCTCGGGGGTCCACTGGAATGGCTCCTTCCTTTTCGTTAACTTGAAAAACGGGAGGGCGCGCTCCGCCAGCTTCGAAATGAAGCGCCCAAGTGAGGTTACGCAACCAGCCAGCTTCTGCATCTCCTTCAGGGTCTGTGGGGGGTTCATATCCTCTATCGCCTTGACCTTCTCTAGGTTAGCCTCGATCCCTCTATGCGACACCAAGAAGCCCAGCAGCTTGCCAGAAGGGACCCCAAACGCACACTTCTCAGGGTTAAGCCGAAGATCCACCATGCGCAGGCTGGCGAACGTCTCCTCCAGATCTTCTATCAGAGTCCTGGCCTCCCAAGACTTCACCACTATATCATCAACGTAGGCCTCTATGTTCCTCCCGAGCTATGAACCCAGGGCGATGTGCATCAATCGCTGGACGGTTTCTCCGGTGTTGCGCAGCCCGAAGGGCATGCAGGTGTAGCAGTACACCCTGCATGGGGTGAGGAATTCGTCTTCTCCACATCCTCCACGGCCATCTTGAACTGGTGGTAGCCGGAGAAAGCATTTAGGAAGCACAACCGGTCGCACTCGGCGGTGGAGTCGACGATATGGTCAATGCGAGGGACGGGAAGGGATCTTGCAGGCAGGTCTTGTTGAGGTTGGTGAAGTCGACACACATGCGCTCCTTCCCTCCTTTCTTGGGGATGATGACGGGGTTCGCCAGACACTCTGGGTATCGCACCTCTCTGATGACCCCTGCGGCTTGTAGCTTACGGGTTTCCTGGACGACGAAGGCCTGCTTCTCGGTGGACTGGAGGCGAGCCTTCTGCTTCACCGGCCGCACATTGGGACATACCCTCAGGTGGTGCTCGATTATCCCCCTTGGGACCCTAGCTAGGTGTTTGGGTTCCCAAGTGAATACATCCTTGTTGGCCTGCAAAAAGTGGATTAATGCCTCCTATTGATCCTGAGGGAGGCCATCCCCTATGGTGAAGTGGAGCTGGCCGTCCCGTCCTCGCAGACCGGCACTTGCTTCTTATCGGCTCGGTCTTGGGAGAACAACTACTTCTTCTTGGCAGGTGCTGCTTCTGGGTCCTCCTGATCCTTCTTCCCACCAGGTAGCGCGGTCGCGACTGTCTTGAAGGTGAACTTGAGGGCCTGCAGCGCGCCTTTGGTGCCCCCCCACCACCATGAGGACACCGTTGCTGCCAGGCATCTTCATGAGGTTGTACGCAGGGTGTGTGGCAGCCATAAATTGGGCCAAGGCTGGGTATCCCAGAATAGCATTGTATGGCAGGTCGATCTTGGCGATGTCGAAGTCGATGAGGTTGGTGCGGTCATTGTCGTGGGTCCCGAAGGTGACAGGGAGACAGATCGGCCCCAGGGGCCTGGTGGAGCCGTCTCCGACCCCGGAGAAAGGCTTGGAGGGGCGGAGCCAGCTGGGTGGCACGTGGAGCAGGCCGAACGCCTCAAGGGAGAGCACGTTGAGGCTGGCTCAAGCATTGATGAGGGTCCTAGTGATCGCCACGTGGCAAACGGTGGGGGTGCAGAGCATCGGGAGCGCGCCTTCTCCCGTCATGGCGGCGGGGTGATCCTCAGGGCCAAAGGCGAGATGAACTTGGGGCGCTGCCCAGCCAGGGGAGCCCCGAGCCGGCCTGAGCGTTGCCTGTCCGTCGGTAGAACTGCTTGACGTGGAAGTCAGAGGGTGGCGCCCGCGAACCGCCTAGGAGAGTTGCGACAACTGGGGGCGCTGGTGCCTTGTAGTGGGCGAGGAAGAGGTCACGCAGCTCATCCCAGGAGGCCACGGAAGACGCTGACAGGTTGAGCAACCAGGCACGTGGAGCGCCTACGAGGGCTACGGGGAACCAGTTGGCGTTCACCTTGTCATCTCCGCCAGCCGCCCAAACTGCCTCCTCATATGCCTCAAGAAAGGGGGCTGGATCTGCCGCACCGTCGTAGCGTGGAGGCATTTCCGGTCGGAACTTGGGGGGCCACTGCACCTGCCGCAGGGTGGGGGCGAAGCAGCGCAGCCCCGACGCTCCTCCGGGAACGCGGGTCGACGGGGCCGACGGAGGAGCGCCCGCAATATGGGTCAGTGGCACAATCTAGAGGTCGAGGAAGAAGATTCCGACGCACCCCTACCTGGCGCGCAAAATGTTGGATTTAGGGATCCGACAACCCTTGAGAGGTTCGAAATCTGGGGTGCGTGCGGAGATCTCAACATGCCCAGCTTGCCTACTGGCGATCCTCCTAAGCCTAGAGCGATGAGCTTAAAGAGACACAAAGACACATGGATTTATACTGGTTCGGGCCACCGTTGTGGTATAATACCCTAATCCAGTGTGGTCTGGTGGATTGCCTTGAGGGCTATGGATGAACTAGTACAGTAGATGAACAAGCCTCGGGAGGTGAGGTGTTCTTGAGATGGTGTGGTGCTCTACTTGTTTTGATTCTGGTCCTCCTCTATGGTGGTGGCTACGTCCTATATATAGTGTCCTTGGTCCTCTTCCCAAATATGAGCGGGAAGATATTCCACAACGGTGGGATTTGAAAGGGCAGAAGTAGTACAGTCTATCTTGACAAAAGTAGTCTTAGCCTGCGAAAAGCCTTTGGTCGTGATGCTGTGGTGGGCTCAGTGATGACCTTCGTCCTGCCGTCCTGGCGGTCTTGGTCTCGTTGCACTGAAATGGAAACCTATGGCTGATTCCTCAGGACTCCGCGCTTGTGGCTGGCCTCCCTTGCACCCAATAGGAAACCTGCGCTCTGCGCCTGCCTGGCGCTCACCTGGCCTTGGTCATCATGGCTCACGTCAGCTGAGCCTCGTGAGGTAGTTGCATAGAACTCTCCGCCCCTCAGGAGCCCTCCTGAGGAGGCCACTTCCTTCTGGTGCCTTGGCGTCGTCCGCCTCGCGAGGCTTGGCCCCTCGCAAGGGTCTCGTGGTGTTGGCGCTGAAGCTGGGCCGTACCAGGCCGTCGATGAAGCCATGTGGTGGGCCGCAGGCAGGTAGGGCTGGATACCCCCGAATCCATGAAGCCTACAGTATATGACATGATCAAAGTTATAAAGCCGACATACCATGATAATTCAGGGCCTCTTTCATTTCATTTCTGAGCATCTGAGTCTTTATTATTTTTTTATAAAGGTGACTTGGGGGCTTCCAACCCAACGGGTTTAGCTTTCTTACCCTCGTGCCTTGTATAAAACATCGAAACCTGAGTTTTGATATGCCTGTATGCACTATGCTACTCCCCTAGATAATCCTGAATGACCCGTTGTACTCTTAACAATCAATCTTTCAAAGACCCTGAACTCATTAAGGTTAAAACGATGGTTTGTCTTGTGAGGGCCGGGTTACAGTAAGCTATAACAACTCTAAGGTTGTGCGGCCTATAAAAAGCACTTGGGTCTTAGTGGCTGTGCGGCCTATGAAAGCACTCGAGTTTCTGAATTTCTTTGGAATTTGTGTTCCTTGCATAATTTTTCTCAAGTGTGTTTTGTATAGTTCAGGCCATGTACCTTGATTATATGACTCTAAGTGAGCATAGTGGGTTAATAACCTGCCCTGGTAAGCAGACGTAAGTCGCTAGGAAGATTCACCTTGATTAATTCAAACCATGATATTTCATGTCTACAGGTAATACCCATGCTGGATTGCAATTGCTATAGCACCATTATCACATTAATCTACATGTATGTCTTTTCATATTTGTATGAATATTCAGGGTTTTTCTAACCCGCTCTGGACTTTAAGTCGCCAGAGTGTTTCGGCTTAGATAGCCTTTAATCTTTTCTACAAAGACTATTATGTTCGGATTTGTGACCCGCCCTCGCATAAACCGCCAGGGCGTCTGCTATTTAGCATGTGTGCGGGAACCATGACAATATTATCTGAAAGCTCTGTGGCGGGTCATAAAATATCAAATTGGCAGTTTAAAGGCTAAACATGCACAATGGCATGACAGCCATTGTTTGCAAATCTAGGCTATTACAAGGCCACAGTGGACCTGCCAATTGAAGTTAAGTGTTTTTCAGCACATTGTGCTTAAGCCATGATTAAGCGACGCCTGAGATCAGTTGCCTTCATCACGGCGGGTTGATGACTCCGGGTCATCTTGCTCCAACTCTTCTTCTTCGTCCATCTGGGAGACAGGTGACATGCAGTCGACGCCAGTTAAGGCCTTGAATATAGCTTCATCATCGATAAGTGTGGACAGATCAACATCAAGAGCAAAAGTATGCTTACGCGTTGAAGGGATGAGATATACAACTTCATAAGCCAGCGATTTAACTTTGGCATTATCCAAGGTGTACGCTACCTGGCACTTGGATAAATTAGTCTCTTCAGCCAATTTTCATGCCAATGGATACATCTCTTTCATGCAATTGGCAAAGTCAGTTTTATCAAACGGTGATCCATCTTATTTTAGGCTCGGACATCCAGTGGCCATTTCTGCCGGGTCTATTTCTGCTTGCCACGCCTTGGCCCGGCTCAGAGCAGTAATGGCACCAGCGTGGGAGGATCATCGCTTTATCTCTTCCAATTTTTTGGGCATCGCACATAGCTTATCTAGCACCTCCCTAAGGAGGGGTAGGCAGCTGTTTGCCATTGGAGATAGCCACAAGAGTGTGTTGTGTGCCGGTGTATAACTGCTCCACCAGCGTATAAACGACTTTCAGCTTCACCAGCATGTCCTGACAAAGATTGGAGCTCCTGGGGCCTGTTAAGTAAACATGCAGATGAGTCACCAGGAGATTTTAAATTCAAAAGACTAGGAAAGATTAAAACGTGGAGAATTACTTACCAAAGATAGCAGATGTCATCTATGAAATATGGTATTTTAAGCCCGTCAGCTCTGCCGTGGTCTCCTTCAAGGATGCTTCAGCCGCTTCTTCCCATTGTAATAAGGTGGTTTTCTCCTCCCAGGCGGCTCTCTCTGTGGAAAATATGGCTTTGAGCTTCTCGTTCCCGTCTAGGCTAAACTTAAACTTGGAATCAACTTTGCGTGTTCCAGACTCTTGATGTTCAAGCCTATTCTTCATATCCACCAATTGGGACTCAGTCAAATTTAAGGCATCCTATAAGAAAGAAACAAAAGGTTATAAACATATTTGTGAGGCTACAATTTGCATTCAAGTCCCAAGCACATTGCAAGCAGTGCACTTGGCACTTGGGGACTAATGTATGAGGAAGTTCTTTTCAAATTGCATTACAGAAGAGTCGGCTCATCTTTATCAGATAAGCTGGCCTGTGAGGGCTATAAGGTAAAGTTCTAATTTTTTAGATAATAAAGATGATCTGACTCATCTTTATCAGACAAGCTGGCTCATGAGGACTATGACTCGAAATTTGTAGTGACATATTGATTAAAGTCTTAACCATACTCAGCAAGTCTTTTCCTATGGCTAAGACTTGGGGGCTGGATGACTGTATATACAGAGGATGCAGATGTTCATACCTCATATTTCTGTTGCATTCTTTTGACTATGTCCGCTTCTAGGTCACGACCAGTATGCAGATGGCTTAGATAACCAGATTATAGTTCATTCACACCCAAGTGTGAGTAGTTTGCAATGTCAAATTTGGCCTTGCTTTTCTCAATTAGCTCTTCCTCAGCCGAATGGTTGGCCAGAACGGTGGGGTTTCCTGGTTCTGTATAACCGGTGCTGGTGACCAAGACATCCTCAACATCCTCTTCAGCAGCCTTGGTGGGGTTTGGCGGCTTAGCACTATCCGGGTCAACACCCATTGGGTCTACGGGGGTGTCATAGGTCTCTGGTGGCGAGCTGCTAGCAGTGCCTCCTCGGTTCTGATCTGAAGCCTGCGATGCTGGCGTCTGCTTCTCCAGCTCATTGACCTTAGGGTATTCTGCCGGCTTGCCTATCTTCAGCTTCTTGCTTAGTTTGGCTACACCACAGAAGACAAGATATATGAGTATGTGAATATATAATTTTTAAAGGTGTTAAACAAAGAAGTAAAATACTCTTACCCAGGGGCAATCTTAAAAGCAGGCATCTGACACCCAGTAGAATCGCCAGAGGATGAATCAGAAGTTCCCTGATAATTTGAGTCGGAGGGATTATGTGGTTGACGAATAAGGCCCGCCTTTGGAAAGGAGAGGATTAAACTTTGAGGCACCTCTTTTCGGCGTTTGCGAGGGACCGGTGTGTTGGGTAAGCTGGCAGAAAGTTCTCTGCCTCCGCTGTTCCGGGTTGTGCGCGGGGCCTCATGCTGTTGTTTCTTCAAAATAAAGTTTGGATCCAAGTAAGGTAAAGTGTGAGAAAACCTTACTTTCCGGGTCACTTGCCGAGCTTTCTATCTTGGCAAAGGCTCTGAGTTGGAGGAAATAATAGTTACCTCTTCAGCATCTGCCTGGCTGATCTCCGCGTCATCCTGAGAGGAGTCAGCATCAATAAGATGCACAAAAAGAGAGCCAAGAGAATCGAGTTCTACCTCCGACTCATATTCCAGGGCAAATAGCTCTGTTGCATCTGCTTTCTTCTTGGTTTTCTTTGAAGCCTTGTTCTTTGCCCTGGCCTTTTTGACCGGGTTATCTTGCAGCTTTTTGCCCCGGAAAGAAGAGTTAGCCTGAAGAAAGCAAGTGATGATAAGGAGTGTGCAGTTTATGCAAAGAGAACAAGTAAATTGGCTTGAACACTTACATCTGGAGCCAGGTAAAGAGTGCAGAAGGGATTCAACCCCGTCTTGCTATAGCTTTCTAAGCTTTCTGCGAGGAGCGTCTTAGTCATCTCATTGATCTCTTTATCTTCCAGACGTACTTGACAGTAATGCCGTGGATCTTTGACGTTGCAAGTGTATTCACACATTAAACAGGGCCGGCGGCTCAAAGGTATGACCCTCCAAGCGACCCAGCATTGGACCAAGTGAACCCCGATTAACCCATTGGCAACAAGGATCTTACCTTCAAAAAGGTAGGCATATACTTAGCCCGTTCAGCGGTGCTTATCTAGTCTAGAAGTGGGTGTTTTGGGCTAAGCCGGCATGGAAACCCGACAGAGGATTCTCGCTAGGTAGATATGTGTCTTGGCAATAATACCAAGTTTGATTCCAGTCCATAGGGTGACTGGGAAGTGCGGCTGAGGGGAAGATAGCATCTCTTCGTCCTTCAATTGAAATTCCACCAAGTTCTAGGCTGGGCCCATCGGTAATCTCGGTCTGACGATTCAAATAATAGTACTCTCTGAAATGGTCAATGCTGGGCTCCTCTTGAAGGTATACTTCACAAAAGACTTGGAAATTGCAGATGTTGCAAATGGAGTTCGGTCTATCTTGGGGGAGAAGTTGAAAGAAGTGCAAGGCATCGCGGAAGAACTTTGAGCCGGGTAGTGAGAAGCCACAGTTCATATGATCAGCAAAAACTATGACTTCACCTTCCTTTGGTTTAGGTCTCACTTCTGTCCCTGGAGGTCGCCGTGTTTAGCTTCTTTGGCTGATAAGATGCCCGCTTGAACATATTCATTAAGAGTTTTCTTTGTAACAGTGGAAGTGACCCAATCACATGAGGTGATGGTCTTAGTCATTTTCCTTGTTAAAAGGCCTGATGGTGAAATGTTGGTGGGTTAAATGTTCGCAATGATGAGCAGATCAATGGTTAAAGAGAAAGTTTGTTATGCATGAAGTGATAGATTGCAATGACACGGATAAACAATTTGATTAAGCCGGCAAGTTGTCGGCGCTTTATATAGTCATGATTAAGAATGGACAGATAATAGCAGTTCACAAATTCATAAGTAAGCCGGCTGGTGTTTGGCGGGTTACAAAATATCATTTAAGCCGACCATACAACATGAAAGGATCGAGAAGAGGTGTCTAGAGGGGGGTGATTAGACCATCAACAAACAATATTTGCAGTTTTTAAGTTTTTGAAGTTGAGGTGGTAGATTAACACAATTTCAAGCATACACATTACAATTCAAGCAAGCATGCAAAGAGTATATGAGCAGCGGAAAGTAAAGCATGCAACTTGCAACAAAGTAAAGGGATGGGATTGGAGTGTGCAAATGCAATTGGAGAAACGGAGTCCACATGGAGTGTAATGGTTGCACGAGTCCACAGAGGGATCAACCCATGAAGGGTCCACGAAAAAGCACCCTTTTCTATCCAATCATGGCCATCGCCCACAAAGGACTTGCCTCACTAGGGTAGATCTTCATGAAGTAAGTGATATCCTTGCCCTTACAAACTCCTTGGTTCAACTCCACAATCTTGACGGAGGCTCCCAAGTGACATCAAACCAATCTAGGAGACACCACTCTCCAAAAGGTAATAGATGGTGTGTTGTTGATGAACTCCTTGCTCTTGTGCTTCAAATGATAGTCTCCCCAACACTCCACTCTCTCTCATAGATTTGGCTATGGCGGAAAGATGATTTGAGTGGAAAGCAACTTGGGGAAGGCTATAGATCAAGATTCATATGGTAGGATTGGAATATCTTGGCCTCAACACATGAGTAGGTAGTTCTCTCTCAGAAAATGAGTAGTGGAAGTGTAGGTTTGTTCTGATGGCTCTCTCCATGAATGAAGAGTGGGTGGAGGGGTATATATAGCCTCCACACAAAATATAGCCGTTACACACAAATTCTCAAACTCGGTGGGACCGAATCAGCAAACTCGGCCAGACCGATTTAGGTCAAAATATGAACGTTAGAGTTTTCGGTGGGACCGATATAGCCATCTCGGTGGGACCGATGTGCAAGGGTTAGGGTCAAACCTCAACTCGGTTTGACCGATTACTCAAACTCGGTGAGACCAATTTTGGTAATAAGTAAAGAGAGGATTGGTCAAGCAAACTCGGTGGGACCGACTGCACCAACTTAGTTAGACCGAAAATGTTGCACCAGATCACAAAGAGATTGCAAGCCCAACTCGGTGAGACCGAGATCCCATCGATGAGATAAAAGTGACTAGGGTTTGGCAGTGGCTGAATAAGATGAAACTCGGTGGCGCCAGATAGACAAAGTCGGTGGGGCCGAGTTTGACATTTAGGTTTAGGACATATGTGGATGTGAGAAAGTGGTTGAGGGTTTTCGAGCATATCACTAAGCACTTTGAGCAAGCAAGTCATTAAGCAACACCTCATCCCCTTTTAATAGTATTGGCTTTCCTATGGACTCAATGTGATCTTGGATCACTAAAATGGAAAATGTAGTGTCTTGAGCTTTTGCCAATAATTGTCCTTAGCATCTTGAAGGGGTTCCACATCCTCTTATCCATGTCCATGCCACTCCAATGTTGAACTTATTTGAAATGCACTAGGTAGAAGTATTAGTCCAACAAGAGATATGTTGTCATGAATTACCAAAAACACCCAGGGAGCACTTGTGCTTTCAAGTGGTCAAGCAGGTGTCTACCAATCTGGAGTTGGGTTAAATTTCACTTAGTGCTAAACAAACAAGTTCTGCAAGTTCTGCTTATAATTTTGGATCTACGGTAGTCCGGAAAATAGGTGGAAATTATTAAACCTAATACGCAGCGGATGAACTACTACGTTGAGGAGTGAATCTCAACAGAAGGGAATGGATCTATAGTTGATAGCAGATATTAAAATAATAGACGCGTGACATTGGCATTACGCCGGGGCTCGACTAAGCGGCATAGCAGATAAACTACAGGCAAGCATGACGAACCTCGATGAACATCGAGGAACTAAGGAAACCCTAATACAGATTAGAAGCGATGGCGGACGAGTACCAAGTGACGCTGAAGGATGGCGGAGGGGCACTGCAGTTTTTCTGATCGGAATCAGGTTGATGCAGCAGCCAAGGCGACATTGTCGACAGGGACGGCGGAGCTCCGATGGCGTCATGCATCGCGAGGAGGAAGAAGAAGAGGCAGAGGTAGGGCTAAAAATGAAAAAGAGGGCTCCCTGTCCCTATTTATAATGTGGTGATGAGATGGCATGCATGGAGATTGAGGAGGCAAAATAATTATGCTAACAATACGGGCGCCTCAATTTTCGGGAAGCCTATTAAATATAAGGATCTGTTGTGATATCTTGAGTGCTGTGCGGAATTCATGCACATGAGGTCATGGCGGGTTATAGAGATTCTGTTTATATGACGTCATGACGGGTTATAGCGGTATGCATAAAATTCGACATTGGTGCATAGTCTATTAAGTTAAACAATGAATATTGACATGAACAAGTTCAAATCAACTTGGGGCCTAATGTTGGGGATATAGTTCTGAGGCATGACCGCCCAGGAGGGGCCGGGTTATACTGTTGGCTATTTAATATGAAGAAGGTATAAGAAGGCCCAAAGTGAGAAGATTGTGGTTCATAGAAGCAGGCCTGGTAAAAGTCCAAGACCCGGACCTATGAACCATCATATGATGACTTGCCTTGTAAGGCATAGATAATTAGAAACCAAGGCGGTCACGTTGTGTGAGCCGACCGGGACTCTGTAAGCCTCCGGGTCTCTACCTATGTATATAAAGGTGAGACCCGGTGGCAGGTTAACTCAGGAAACAAGTAATCGAGAACTAGGGCAAGCGTATTCGCTCGCTTGGAACTGAAACTCAAGAAATACAACTAGAAGAAGGACGTGGGCTTTTACCTCCTTGCGAGGGGCCGAACCTAGGTAACTCCTTGTGTCCTTCGTCTTGTTCAACCCCTTCAAGCTAACTATGTTGCAATGGCTCCACACCTAAGTCCTTTTGCTAGGACATCTGCAGTGACAAACCCACGACACTATCTGACCTCCTCCTCTTTTGATGGAACAACGAATACTTCAATGGCTCCAGCTGACATTGCACCCTCACGAATGACACACCATACTTGATCGATTCGTCAGCCTCTGGATGCTGGACCTTCAATTTGCACGCCCACCATCTCCGCCTAACTTTCGCCTCAGGCTAATCTGTTTGCTCCATCACCCAGCGGAGATACTCGATGAACTCGAAGGACTGCAGTTTGACTGCTGTCGGGGAGTACATAGCCGCCCTCATCGCCGCCTTCTCGCTCTTCCTCATACGTTGCCACATGGCCCTCACCATCCTCGAAATCTCCCACTCGTTGTCAAACCAAGTCAGGATATCCTTCAACCTGGCTAATTTCGCCTAGTCGCTGCTGGCGAACTACATGATTCACTTCTGCATCTCTCCATAGATGTGCTTCTGAGAGGTGCGGTGTTGGCTTTGGAAGATGCAAGGAGAGACAGTGGTCTTGCGATGGAGAAGGGCTAGAGGCGAGATAGTGGTTTTTTAATGGAGAAGATGGAGAGGAGATGGGTGGTTTTGTAATGGAGAAGAGGGAGAGGTGAGACTATGGTTTTGGAATGCAGAAGATGGAGAGGAGAGGTGGTGTCTTTCCAAAGGAGAAGAGGGAGAGGAGCGTGTGGCAGCGATTTATGATTGGACGAGAGGGGTGGTGCACTACGACTCGATCTAAATCAAAATCACTTTACCCTTCAATTAAGAAGCGACCCACACTAACTAGCATCCATTGTATTCTGGCTCATATTTTGAGCAGGTTTTACAAATAAAATATATGTTATACATTGCAAAAATAATATAATTGGAAAGTACATTCAGATATGAATCAAATGATATGATTTTTTATGACATGCATTGACATTTTTCTTGTCAAATACAGAACGTGGTCAAACTTTGACCCAAAATACGATGGGGCTAGTAAACCAGCACAGAGGTAGTAGAAGGGGCCACTCACAGCATGCCGTTGCTCTCGTCCAATCCAAAACCAACGCCTGATGTTCCTCTTGCTTTCCGATTTCGAAGACCATCACCTCAAAACAAAAATATAAGACTTCCAAGACCACCGCTGCTCCTCTCCTCTTCCATTTCAAAACCACCGTCCCTCCTCTCCTGTTCCAATCCAAAACCAGCGCCGCTCCTCTCCCATTCCAAAACCACCGCCAGCGAGTGAAGGTGTTGTAGAGAAGTAGATCGATGGAGGAGTACAACAGATACGTGCGGATCGCAGACTACGACCCTGTGAAGCTAGCAAGGTTGATAGAGATACAGTCCTAGTTTAACAACCCACGGCAATTAGCAGCCACGGCGCGATGGTCAAATATCTGAAATAGAGCGAAAAGCCGGTGGTACTCCCAGAGGGAGTCGCGCGGCAGTACATAGAGGTGCTTGATGTCGCTTGAAGCTATGTTGGTATTTCCCCAAAGAGGAAGGGATAATGCAACACAGCTACGGTAGGTATTTCCCTCAGTAATGAAACCAAGGTATCAATTCAGTAGGAGAACCAAGCAACACTATGTAAACATTGCCTGCACACAAAAGAGCAAATACTTGTAACCCGACATGTAGAGGGGTTGTCAATCCCTCAATGGTAAAAAAGAAAGATAAGTTTGTGGTAGATTCGTTAAACAGCTCCTGATAAAACACGAAATACATTAAGTAATAAAAAAGTGCAGCAAAGTATTTTTGGGTTTTTGGAATAATAGATCTAAAAATAAAAGAGAATAAAAATAGATCTCAAAGCCAATAGGACAAAGAAGAGACCTGGTGGCTGTAGATTTCACTAGTGGATTCTCTCAAGAAATAGCACATAGTGGGTAAAAAAATTACTGTTGGGCAATTGACAAAACGTCAAATAATTATGACGATATCCACGCAACGATAAATATATAGGCATCACGTACAAGATTAGTAGACTGAATCCTGCCTGCATCTACTACTATTACTCCACACATCGACTGCTATCCAACATGCATCTAGTGTATTAAGTTCATGGAGAAACAGAGTAATGCAATAAGAACGATGACATGATGTAGACAAAATCTATTGATGTAGGAATAGACCCCATCTTTTTATCCTTAATAGAAATGATACATGCGTGCCTTGCTACCCCTTCTGTCACTATGTGAGGACACCAAAAGATCGAACTCATCACAAAGCACTTCTTTCCATTGCAAGAAAAATCAATCTAGTTGGCCTAACTAAACCAAAGATTCAGAGAAGAAATACGAGGCTATAAATATCATCCATATAAGAGAAGAAAACTGAAATAATATTCATGGATAAAAATCTGATCATAAACTCAAACTTCATCGGATCCCAACAAACACACTACAAAAAGTCATTACATCAAATAGATCTCCAAGAGAACATTGTATTGACTATCAAAGAGAGAGAAGAAGCCATCTAGCTACTTCCTACGATGTATCACTTGAGGAGCACAAATGAGGATGATGAACCCCTCCGTGATCGTGTTCCCCTCCGGCAGAGTGTCAGAATAGGGCTCTAGATTGGATCTCGTGGTTCTAGAACTCACGGCGGCTGGATCATGTATATATGCATCACGTCCCAGATTAGTAGACCAACTCCTGCCTGCATATACTACTATTACTCCACACATCGACCACTATCCAGCATGCATCCAGTGTATTAAGTTCATGGAGAAACGGAGTAATGCAATAAGAACGATGACAAGATGTAGACACGATCTATTCATGTAGGAATAGACCCCATCTTGTTGTCCTTAGTAGCAACGATATATACGTGTCTTGCTGCCCCTTCTGTCACTGGGAAAGAACACCGCACGATCAAACCTATCACAAATAACCTCTTCCCACGGAAATAAAACTCGATCAAGTTGGCCTAACTAAACCAAAGATTCGATGAAGAAGTATGAGGCTATAAATCATCATGCATATAACAGATCAAAATAAAATTCAAATAACTTTCATGGATATATAGATCTGATCATAAACTCAAAGTTCATAGGATCCCAACAAACACACCACAAAAAAGAGTTACATCAAATAGATCTCCAAGAGACCATTATATTGAGAATTGAAAGAGAGAGAATAAGCCATGTAGCTACTGCCTACGGACTCGTTGGTCTACAATGAACTACTCACACAGCATTGGAGAGGCACCAATGAGGATGATGAACACGTTCGTGACGGTGTCTAGATTGGATCTCGTGGTTCTAGAACTTGCGGTGACTGGAATTGTGTTTCGACATCTCCCCTAGGGTTTTTGGAATATTGGGGTATTTATAGGGCGAAGAGGCGGTGCGGGAGGCCACCGAGCTGGCACAACCCACCTGGGCGCGCCTGGGCCCCCAGGCGCGCCCTGGTGGGTTGTGCTCCTCTCGGAGCCCCCCTCTCGTACTTCTTTGACCCAAGTTGTTCCTTCTGGTCCAGAAACATTCTCCAAAAAGTTTCGCTACGAATGGACTCCGTTTGGTTCTACAAAGTAAAAAAACAAGCCAAAAATAGCAACTGGCACCGGGCACTATGTCAATAGGTTAGTCCTAAAAAATGATATAAAATTGATACAAAATGATTGTAAAACATCCAAGAGTGATAATATAACAACATGGAACAAGCAAAAATTATAGATACATTGGAGATGTATCACTGCTCCTCTAGACCATGGAGCAGATAGATTCACCAAATCCGATCATTAGGCAATGCTGGTGGGAGTATCGATCCAAGATGGAGCATCCCGAGATTGAAGGATAGAGCATCTACACCGTGCCGTTTGTGAGGGTGTCGTGGCACAGCGAGCTGGTGGAGTCTTCATCGACCGTACCCAACTTCAAGTGGAGGAAATTAGTTGGTGAGACGACGCTTTCTAGCCATCCCGTGCCTCGCCGTTCACCTTGTCTCACGCGGCGGTTGTCTTCCGCCAAGGAATAGGAGGGGAGTGCCCCTCCCCCCAATAATAGAGGAGGAGGTTAGGGTTATCAGTATTTGCATGTTGTAGATTGTGTTTTGTGTTGTGTATTGTGAGTACTTTTAGATATGAATGTCTTCTGAATTTCATATTTGCATTATTAAGCTTATGAAGTATTTTCTGAACTCAAGAGATCTTTATTTAGTAGTTTCAACAATGTAGTTTCATATAAAAGTGCAGACAATTTGATTTTCAGAGAAGAAACTGCAAATTTCAGTTTCAGATAAGAAACTGCAAGTTTCAGAGGAAGAGCATTTATATTAACTCGCCTTTTCAAACAGGAATAACAGCATGCTGGAAGTTTTATTCATGGTTGAAAATGGAACTACCAGCCAGTTAACATGATGTTGATCAACATTCATGCAAAACACATCTTCATATGATGCACAATCAATATGCTATTCTCAAAATGGCCACACAATGTTGATCGGGAGGGGTCTGGTGTACCACAAAGCGGAGGAAATAGACTTCTGTTGGAGCGCTTACGGTAAAACGGGGTCCTGTTCATCGGGAGGGGTGTGGCGTACCGCAAAACGTGATTCCACGGGCTACTGTTCTTCCACCATCTACTATCTTGCTCCAGCCTACATAAACTACTGTTCATCCACCATCGACTTCCTCCAGCCTCCACCTGCTACTGTTTATCCACTGCGACTTCCTCTTGCCTCCACCAGCTACTATTCATCTGCAGGCTACTATTCATCTAGCCTCCACCGGCTACTATTCATCTAGCCTCCACCAGCTACTGTTCATCCAGCCTCCAAGGGGTATAGTTCATTCACCCCCAACCAGCTGGGGTGTGGCGGCCTCCTTGGGGTCCGGTTCATCTAGAGGCAACGGCCTACTACCACGGGGTCCTGTTCAACTAACCCCCACTAGGAACTATTCATCCATAGCCAACGAACCGGCTGGACTGACCACGTTTCGACTCATTCTACGTACCGCGCACATGGTAGCAATGATCATTGTTCATCAGGAGCCAGCCCAACACTGGCTGGCTATGTCTCGCACGGGGGCTCGATTGGCTTCAGTAAGCAACAGCAGGAATTGACCGTTCTAGTTCAGTTAGCAGCAACATCACCAAAGGAATCGCTCGGGTTCAGTGAGCAGCGAATGAATCGCTCAGGTTCAATTAATAGCCAAGGGATCGATCACTCAGGTCAGTAACATAGCTAGTGTGATCACTCAGGTTTAGTTAGCCAATGCCTCACACACACATGTGTACGAGAGAAACGTGCAAATAACAGTGCATCCCTCGGCCCCGACCACACACCGTAACCGAGAACTCCCTAATATTTTCCTCGCCCTTGCTTCTACCATGATTTTGTTCATCATGGACGGCCCAAAGAATGTCATCCAGGTGCGTCTCCGACCTGCCCAGGATGAAAAGCCCATTTCCTATCGTGTTTTTTTGTCATACAAGTAGGAGCCCACCACATCTATGATGACATGTGTTTTTTTCACAATTATCGTCGAAGTGTCATAAGCATGACTAACGCAGCTAGAGACTATGTCGGTATTTCCCCAAAGAGGAAGAGATGATGCAGCACAACTACGGTAAATATTTCCCTCAGTTGCGAAACCAACATATCAATCCAGTAGGAGAACCAAGCAACACTATCTAAACGGTACCTGCACACATAGAACAAATACTTGCAACCCGACGCATCAGAGGGGTTGTCAATCCCTCCTCGGTAAAAAGATAGATAAATTTGTATGAGTTTCGATAAATAGACCTGGATAAACACACAATAAAATAAGTAAAGAAAAAGTGCAGCAAGGTATTTTTGGTTTTTTGGAATAATAGATCTAAAAATATATGTGGAAAAAATAGATCGGAAAGAAAATGTGATAAAAGATAGACCCGGGGGCCGTAGGTTTCACAAGTGGCTTCTCCTCAAGAAAATAGCACACGGTGGGTCCACAAATTACTGTTGGGCAATTGATAGAAGAACAAATAATTATGACGATATCCAATGCAATGATCATGTATATAGGAATCACATCCAAGATTAGTAGACCGACTCCAACCTGCATCTACTGCTAGTAGTTCAGACATCGACCGCTAACCAGCATGCATCTAGTGTATTAAGTTCATGGAGAAATGGAGTAATGCAATAAGAATGATGACATGATGTAGACAAGACCTATTCACGTAGGAATAGACCCCATCTTTTTATCCTTAATAGCAACTATACATGCGTGCCTTGCTACCCCTTCTGTCACTATGTGAGGACACCGCAAGATCCAACCCATCACAAAGCACCTCTTCCCATTGCAAGAAAAATCAATCTAGTTAGCCTAACTAAACCAAAGATTCGGAGAAGAAATACAAGCCTACAAAGATCTTGCATATAAGAGAAGAAAACTCAAATAATATTCATGAATAAAAATCTGATCATAAGCTCGAACTCCATCGGATCCCAACAGACACACTGCAAAACATCAATACATCAAATAGATCTCCAAGAGACCACTGTATTGAGAATCAAAGAGAGAGAAGAAGCTATCTAGCTACTGCCTACGGACCTGTAGGTCTATGGTGAACTACTCACGTATCATCGGAGGAGCACCAATGAGGATGATGAACCGCTCTGTGATCATGTTCCCCTCCGGCAGAGTGCCGAAATAGGGCTTTAGATTGGATCATGTGGTTCTGGTACTTGCGGTGGCTGGAACTGTTTTCATCGACTCCCCTAGGGTTTCTGGAATATTTGGGTATTTATATAGCTGATAGGCGGTGGAGCAGACCCCCATGGGTCCCATAACATATCAGGGTGCGCTAGGGGCCTCTGGCACGCCTTGGTGTCTTGTGCGCCACACGAGCCTCCCGCCAGGTGTTTCCTTGGCTCCCAAGTTGTCTTCTTGTCCAAAAAAAATTCTCCAAAAAGATTCGCTGAGTTTGGACTCCGTTTGGTAGGGATATTCTGCGAAGTAAAATACAAGCAAAAAACAACAACTGGCACTGGGTAGTACGTCAATAGGTTAGTCCCAAAAAATGATATGATGTTGCTATAAAATGAATATAAAACATACAAGATTGATATTTAACAGCATGGAACAAGCAAAAATTATAGATACATTAGAGATGTATCAGCATCACCAAGCTTAATTCATACTCGTCCTCAAGTAGGTAAATGATAAAAACAGAATTTTTGATGTGGAATGCTGCCTAACATGTTCATCACATATTCTTTTCTTTTGTAGCATGGATATTTGGACTTTTAGATGGTTCAAAGCAATAGTCTAGTTTTGACATGAAGACTTCAATACTCAAGCATATCAATAAGCAACCATGTCTCTCAAAATATCAATACTAAAGAGAGTTATCCCTAGCCCATCATGCTAAATCATTGATCCATTCACAAAACACACTTGAATATTAGTTACATCCAATGCTCAAGTATGATCATAGTGCTCTTTAGTTGGTGCTTTATAAGAGAAGATAGAGACTCAAATAAAAAATAAAAAATGCATAAAAGTAAATAGATAGGCCCTTCGTAGAGGGAGGTAGAGATTTGCAGAGGTGCCAGAGCGAAAAGCTTAAATTAAGAGATAAAAATATTTTGGGAGGCATACTTTTCCCATCAACAAAATTGACCGAGTAGTTCCAAATAATTTCCATGCTAGATACATCATAGGTTGTTCCCAAACATAAAATAAAGCTTATTCCTTTTTCCACCATACATTCACACTCCATGGCTAGCCGTATCTATGGGCACCATCCATACCAACACTTTCTAAGGAATTTATTATTTGATAACATAAAGTAAAAAAATCATTTCGGGACTCGGCATCCCTATTACCGCCGTACTCGTGCAACAACAACACTCATCTTGAGAAAAACACATCTAGTGCTTCATGAGCGGTACGGGCACATGAAAAGGAAATTCATTTTAAAAATTAGAGATGGCACATACAAATTTACTTAGAATGACACACAAATACTGCATATAGGTAGGTATGGTGGGCTCATATGGCACAACTGGGTTTAAGGATTTTGGATGCACAAGTAGTATTTCTACTTAATACAAGGAAAGGCTAGCAAATAGATTGAGAAGCATCCAACCAAGAAATGAAAATTCACATAAGCGATCATTGAGCATAACTAACACCGTATAATGCACCACAAGTAGGATGCAATTTCATTGCATTACTATTGAATTTCGTGCTTGCATGGGGTATCACAAACCTTAACAGCAATATTCTTACTAAAGCATAATTACTCACCAACATGGGTCACATATTGCTATCATCATATCTCAAAACTATTACAAAGAATCAAGATTATGTTGGCCAATGCTCTTCATGAAAGTTTTAATTATATACCTCTTGAATATCTATCACTTTGGGACTAATTTCATATGTTGCGGTTGCTTTTGATAAGCTCAACAAATTTAAGTGAAGAACATGAGCATAAATTTTTTCATCTCTCAAAATAATTTAAGTGAAGCATGAGAGAATTTCTTTAAAAGTTTACTAACTCTGAAGTAAATCTAAGTGAAGCATGAGAATATTTTTTCAAAATTATTAAAGCACACCGTGCTCAAAAGGATATAAGTGAAGCACTGGAGCAATTCCATAGCTCAAAAAATTGAAGTGAAGCACATAGAGCAATTCTAACAAATCATAGCATAATTTTGGCTCTCCCAAATAGGTTTGTCCAGCAAGGAAAATTGTGACAAAAAGAAAAACAAACAAATACTCATATAATAAAAGACGCTCCAAGCAAAACTCATGATATGTGATGAATAAAAATATAGCTCCAAGTAAAATTACCGATGGTTGTTAGAAGAAAGAGGGGATGCCTTTGGGGGCATCCCCATGCTAAGTTGCTTGATTCTCCTTGAATATTAACTTGGGGTGCCATGGGAATCCCCAAGCTTAAGCTCTTTTCACTCCTTATTCCTTCATCCATCATGATCTCACCCAAACCTTGAAAACTTCAATCACACAAAACTTAACAAACCTTGATGAGATCCGTTAGTATAACAAAGCAAATCACCACTTATATATTGTTGCAAACTCATTAATATTTTACGATTGCATTATAACTACTGTATTCCAACTTTTCCATGGCTTATACCTCCAATACAATCCATAGATTCATCAAAATAAGCACACATTGCAGAGAAAACAAAATCTATCAAAAATAGAATAGTCTGTAGTAATATGAACTCTAACCATACTTTCGTAACTCCAAAAATTATGAACAATTAGGAAAACATAGGAAATTTTTATATCAATCTTGTGTAAAAAATTCAGAATTTTTGTCACTTCTGTGAATTTAAAAAAATTGTTATTGGACGCAAATTTTTCTGTTTTTCAACAAGACCAAGTCAACTATCACCGAAAACTATGCCAGTGGCTTTACTTGGCACAAACGCTCATTAAAACATAAAAAACACAATCATAACAACAGAATTGTGCAAACATTAAAGAACAGAAATAAAAAGCCAAAAACAAATTTAATTCATTGGGTTACCTCCCAACAAGTGCTATCATTTCATGCCCCTAGCTAGGCATAATGCATATATTTGAGTATCGGCATCTTTAGTTTTTGCCCCATATGATGCCCTCGTGATTGATTCATATGGTGGCTTAATTCTTGTTCTAGGGAGGTGTTCCATACCCTTTCTTAGTGGAAACTGAAATTTAATATTCCCTTCTTTCATATCAATCACGTCGCCTATAGTGTGTAAAAACGGTCCTCCAAGTATGATAGGACAAGATGGATTGCAATCAATATAAAGAACAATAATATCTATGGGTACGTAATTCCAATTTGCAAGATGTCACACCCTGATTTTCATGGTACAACACTTAAGATGATAAATCATGATAAAATGTGGTTTGACAAAAACTTTTGAGTGTTTTGGACTTTGCCTTGATTGGATTTTGTCTGTTGTTTGCAAGTGCTCTAAAAATAAAATAAATACTCCAACTCTTATACTCCTTCTCCTTGATCCAAAAACCTTTCCCAATGATCATTCCATGTGTATAGGACATAAAAATAATTTCTTGCAAAAATAATTTAGCCAAATAGCATTTTCAAAAATTAGTTTTCCAAAACCCCCTGAATTGAGGTTTGCACTGCAAGTACTTAATTAAGGGCAGTAAAAATCTTTCCAAAAATATATTTGACTCCTATTAGATATAGGATACCCAGAAACCACAAAAATATAATTTTAAAAGTTATTTTACTATTTTATTTAACAGCTTTTTCTTAAGGCCAGAATGGTCTTTAATAGGGAAAAATTATTTCATTGTTTCAAAATATTTGACAAAAACCTAGAGAAACTTAGTGGACATATGTTGTCCATATATAAGAGTTTCAACACATGGTCATGTTCAGAATATTGGTCAAATCTATCAAAAACCCATTCTGGATATTTCAAGATTTTGAAATATTTTCAAAGGAAATATTCTCCAAAAATTCCAAGAAAATTCTAGCATGTCACATATGACATGTTTGATGATCTTGACAAGTATCATGTCATGGAGAACAGTATAACTCCATGAAATCCCCTCAAAACCATTTCTGTCCATTTTGAAGTTTGAGCAACTTTGCACTGCCAAACATGTCCAAATGTTCTGAAACCATGTGAACATGCTCAAATGGTCTAATAATTCATCTAGACCAAGTGGCACAAGTTGGAGAACAAGTTAACTTGATCAAAGTGCCCCAAAACCCTTCCTGTCCAGAACCAAATTTGAACAACTCTACATTGGCAACTTTCTCCTTTTGATCTCAACTTTTGTGGGCATGTTCATAACCTCAAATGATGACACTACACCAAGTGTTGCATCAAGGAGAATTGATTTACATGACTAAATCTTGGTAAAGCCATTTCTGCTAATTTCTAGGGTTTACCAAAGTTGCATTGTCAACTTCCTCCAAATGAGCTCCAACTTGGTGATCAACTCCATTTCTATATGACACTTGATCCTGTTAATCTTCACATCATTTGGAATCCATTTGCTTGCCCAAACCACCATCAAACACCTTCTGGCAAAAATTAAAAATGTATGTTTTGTCCACTTCCACTAATCTCCATGGACTCTACTTTTTACCACAACCTCTCCTAGTCCCCCTCTAGCACCTGGACGCTTTTATGCCCAAGGAAGCAATGATGGAGGGGGGAAGAACTCCACTTTTCTATTCTGGACAGCCCCATTTCCACTCTTCTCCATCCTCTCTCTTCACCCGCTGGCCACCCAAAGCATCCAAGGCCAAGAACCCTTCCTTAGCACCCCCCAAATGCTACTGGACATGCAACGGCGCGCCCACAGGCATAGAAAATGGCCTGGACAGCTATATGGGCGCTCTGGAGCGCGCTACAGTGCGCTCCCGCACTGTAGCCGCCCCCTGCCAACCGCCTCCGGCCACCTCGGGCCTCCCCAGCGTGTCTCACGAGGCTGCCTCGGCGTCTGGGACACGGCAAGCTGCCGGCCCCCTCCTAAACCTCTCTCCTCTCCCCTCCACGACCTCACCCGAGTGCGCCGTAGGCCGCGTCCACGATGCACCATGGCCCCTCTATTTAGAGGCCCTCCCGAGCTCTCCTACGGCTTCTTCCCACTCTTCCTATTCCCTAGCAATCTCCTAGACAAGACACCTCTACCCCTCGCGCCCTCTTGCCCCCTCCATGGCTGCCATGGTCGCCGTCGGCCTCCACCCGGCTCCGGCGAACCAGGGCCTCCCCTCCTCTCCTTTGACCACCAGGAGAAGCGCTGCAGGCGAGCGGAGCCCTCCTGATCCTTATCCCCCTGCCCTTGTGCCCACGGCGTCGCGCCCATCCACTCCCGACGCCGCCCGCTGGCTCCAAGGCCGTCATCGCCCCAGATCCTCCTAGCCCACGCGAAGCCCCTGGATGGACGCATCTCGGCGTCCCGAGCACGTCGGTGCATCGAACGCCACCGGGGATGGCCGGAGTCGCCGGGGATAAGCGTCGGCGCACGCTCGGCCTCGCGTCCCCTGACGCTCCTTTGCCTCAGGCGCGAGGTAGGGGACGACCACCCCGCCAGCTGGCAAGGGCCCGCCAGTCAGCGGCAAAGGCGACCGAGCCGGCCCACCCGTCGGGTTAAGTGGACGCGGCTTCGGGCTGATCCGCTTGCCCCGCTGGGTAGCGGCCACCCAGATTGTGCCTTCTACGTCACCCCCACTCCACGAACGTGGCCGAACCGCTGGGCCGGCCCAGTAACACCGCCGCTATTCCTCGCCCGGTGGGCGCTGTTGCCGCTCAGGCCCAGCCCGTTTAGGTGAATCTCTTTTCTTTTCTTTTTCTTTAAACTTGTAAAATCTCCCAAATATTCAAATTAACTCCAAATCCAATGATTCAAATTTCTAGTAGTTTATAAAATCATTCCCTACCACATGGTGCTATTTCCATATTTTTACAGAAGCATTTACTTCACAAATATTTATCAAAACCCCATTTTTCCATTTCTGTGATGAACTTTAGAAAATCACAGAGAGCTCAAGATTGATCCAAATGCCATGATTCAAATCCCTAGATGCTTATAATTCATAACCTAGTTTATGAACATTTTTCTTGATACTTTCTGTACCCCACAAAATAATGAGCCATTTCTTCATGTTTGTCAACTCTGCAAATCCATAGAATATTCATTTGAACTCCAAATCCAGTGAAACCAAATCCTAAATGCTTCTAAAATCATCCTTTGTTAAATGGGTATCTTTGCCCATTTTCCAAAAATATATTTCTATACACTTCTTGCAAATCCATAAACCTCTTGATTCCATCATATTGAAATGTTCAGAGATGTCCATTGATCAAATCCTAATGAAACCACTTTGGTCATCCCTCATATGACCAGAGGTATCCCAGAAAAGTCCAACTCATATTTTTAGATCGCTTTTATTTCCTGCCTTGTTGTGTTGCTTATTATGGTTGCTTTCGACGATAGTTGACGAAATAGACGAAATGCTCGGAGTTGGACCAGAGATATTTGAAGACCTCGAAGACTTTGTTAAAACAGGCAAGCAGCCCTTTGACCATGTCTATGAAACCCTTCTTATGCATGTCATATAGCACTTTTATTACTTGCATCGGAGACATGATACTGTGATAACCACATGAGGTGGTTTGCCACCGTTACTTCCTCGTTAATACTTGCATTGTGCACGACCCTACCTTCTTATGAGGGTTATGCCGGTGGGAGTAGATAGGATGCTAAAGTAGATGCTACGCAAAAAGGGACGGGTATATGCATGATGAAGGAGGCAAAGTATTTTCGAAGGACTTTTCGAAAACCCCGTCGGGTGCCACTTATGCCCGAGGGAGATGATGAGATGGGTAACCACTTGATGACGAAGTGGTTTACCGAGGCAAGTGTGTGTGTTGTTTTCGAAAACGGATTAGATTTAAGATTTGATGACTGTCCCAACCTTACATGCGCAACCACTCTACCCTTATATGGGAAAGGGCATTATTGAGTACCTAGACCGATACTAGCTTGGAGCCCGCATTACTAGTGATGGGAGAGTTGTTGGTGCGCTCTCTCGGGACGGGGTCATGCCAGGTAGGGCGGCCAAGAACATTTTTATGGGGCACCGGACACACCGTTGGTACCCCGTGCTTGTGATGTGAGATGATTATGGAGCGTGGCTCCACGAAAATGTATGTGATAATGTTGGGCACGGGGGTTACTACCAATCGAGTGGACTCCATGTTAGTGTCGTCTAGGGAAAGGTAGTGATCGGGTGCTTACCCCGGGTACTTGAGGTATCACGGATCGTGGATGACACGGAAGTTCCCCGGATCTTGTGGGTACAGTGTGCAACCTCTGCAGAGTGTAAAACTATTCGAATAGCCGTGTCCACGGTCAAGGACGGTTGGGCGGTGCTGCTTAAACTATGTCCAGAGTTTACAAACCAGTGTGTGTGGATAACTACTTGGGTCAAGTCAAAGGACTTGACGTGATTGAGATGGGTTGGTGCCCACTCTATTTATGTTGATATCTGTAACCTGTCCTCATGGTTACTTGAATTCTCTTGATGCATGTCTTACAAGTTGTTGAACATGTCATTGCACTCAAAACTAGCTTTCTGCAAAAATTTACCTATATCATGCACTATTGTATCTTGAACCAAAACATGGGTTGCTTGCGAGTACATTCAAAGTACTCATTGGCTTGCCACTGGTTATTTTATTGGCCAGGCATGAAAGAACAGGATATGATGAGGAATACTTCGGTTACGAACATGCGAGCTAGGACGCTTCCCAGTCAGAATGCCTGTAGGGTTAAGGCAGATGGCATGGGTCCAAGTTATCGACGAAGATTTCCGCTGCAATGTTATACTCAAGACTTGGCCATAATGGTCCTACTTGTGTAAAACGGTATGTATGGATGTAAGACTCTTGTTATTCAGCTTCTGTGTGTTCAGTGAGCATTGATCTCTGGGATCACTGTACATGTGCATTCGGTGATCTCGACTTATGAGTCGGGGTCCCCATAGAGCTGGTATCAGATCCATCCTGACTGTAGGAAGCCTTAGTTAGCATGGTTGTTAGTTAGGGTAAAACTATTTCCAAAACTACTACTAGTTTTCAAAACTATCTGGACTTCTCTTCCCTTCTCAGTTTTTCGAAAACTAAGGTATACTTTCCTTATTGATCTCTTCCCCTTCAAAACCTTTGGTCGCTAGAACCCTTATGCCCCTAACCACTGGATTCCTTGTAATCCTCGTGGGTAATCTAGAAGGAAGATGCCTTGCCAGACATTCACCCACATCTCCTGAACACAAGATTGGTGACATCACAACAAGACGATACCAACAGAAGATATATCCTCGAGGAATGAGGACCTGAAGACCCAGGAGATGGTGACACCCTTGACACTGCCCCAAGATGATGCAACCTTAGCCTATGATGACCAGGGTATAGGATATGCAAGATCATGATATACATCGCTAATAGAGCAATCCTGTCCTTACCGTTGTTGTATCGGTAACCACCAGTGGTGAGAACCTCGCCAATTGGTCCGCCTCACCATAGTGAGCAGGAAAACGGTTCTCCTCATCCCCCGCTCTTGGTGTCGATGTTGACATCAACGTAGCCGACATGATGGACCTCTATTATGCCTTGATAATGTCATTGCATAAAGTATTACCTACCTGGTACCATTGACGGCTTAGAAGATAGAAAGGGATCATCGTGATTAAGAAGACAAGAGAAGATCAAGTCAATGCCAGCCACGAGGAGCCACCTTCACCCCATCACTTCAATAGGCAAGAAGTTGTTGAATAATCTTCAGGCTCAACCCCGAGTGTTTCATCGAACAACTACAAGAGGCGTAGCATCACCTGAGGAAAACTCAGAAGACTGCATGAGGCACAAGGCACGACTACTGAGTCCGAGAACCCCTAGGGTAGGATGAGTCGTGTACCCCCTATGCGCAGTCGAGTCCATATGATAGTTCGAATAGAACCATGATTGTGTGTTGCTTGTTTTTATTTGTTTGTGTTTTGATATAGGTCACACTTTTGCCCTAGGCGGCCAGTACGCGTCTATATCACCTTCCTTATCTTAATGCTTGTATTTGGCCCCTTTTTGCACCTGATTGTTTGCACTTGCACTTTAGAACCCCCTTTAGGCATTCCCCTCCTCTATGCTACCTCTCCCTCTCATCTCTCTCCCCAACTGAAGGCTAGCAAGACAAGATACACCAAGGATTCTACTTTGGCAACCAACCAGCACTGAAGACTTTTGCTACAACCTCCTCGACCAAGGGCAGCCCAGTAGAATTATGTTTACCTCTCAAGATTAGAGACCCATTCCTAAACCCTTCAAGACTTCATAAGATACCCCAGCTCGAGTCCTTAACCATGTGCTTAACCCACAGAATTGCAAGAGAACCTGTTAAGCCTCCATAACCTTGCTTATCACTGGGTTCATTAGGGAACTAGTGGACATAGTGAACGAGCACATTATCTTCCTAAGATAGCACTAGAACTGACGATGTCATTGGGAGGACAAATCTGAGGATATAGGAATAGAGGACAAATGACTTGATGAGTTTATATCAATGACTTGAGGAATTATATGAGACTATTTGGTGGACTATAAGGCTACAATGTTGGTAGATGAACTTGGTGGGATCATGATTATAGAGTAGCATTGCTTTCATTACCCCTGAGTAAATTGGATTTAGTAGGACAGTTATGATCGCAAGCTGAAATTCTTGGAAGTATTTGGATTTAACTTAGCCATGGGATATTGATAGGAGACAGTTGATATTACGTAAATGACTTGGGGGAAACATGTAGGGATTCTCGTTGGACACAAGATTTGGATTTAAGTAGCTGATTCTAGTAGAATATAGATGCTGAGTATGTCTACATGGTTCAGAGTGAATTGGATTTATACTGATGATCTCGATCATGATACCATGTTTCTCGGTGGACAATAAGCTAGGAGATTGGACTAATTGTCGGAGTTTATTTAGGGATCTTTATGAGCTTGACCTTGGAGTATTACTAGATCACAATAACGGAAATTGGTGGACTGACTATAGTAAGGCAGCCCTTTCAAGTATTGGGGATTATAGGGACTTTAGGAGATCATGTGGAACACCAGCATAGGCGTTGGATTTGTAGAATTAATGGATTATGTAGTGATTAATGGAAGTTAACAGGTTGTTGGAGTTGATTCATAGAAAAGGAAACAAGACTTTGGAGTGACATATGACGTGTTTCCTTAGGATAGAGGTACTTTATCTTAAACCTTGGAAGAATAGGCCAAACACTTGGATTGTGATGTTTAATTCAAACTTAGCAGCCTGTATGTTCTACCCATGGATTTTTAGGGGTAGATATACATATGAGTTTGGGGATTGTAGACATATATGATTTTGTTAGACCTCCTCTCGGGAGCCATGAGGATATGAATCACATGAGTGATGATTGGAGTTGACCTATGCAAAGTGATGCTATCGGTGATATGATGTGATTTGTTTAAAGGGCTAGATAGAACAATTGGCATCTCAGAAACCGTGCTTAAAGATAAGATGATAAACGTTCACCCGCACACTAGAATCCTTGAAACCCTTAAGCCCTACCAAGCTACAACATGGTCGGATCAGGACCTTAGGGCCTTGACACTAGATCTAGAACCACCTTGGCCCACACTCAACAAGACCGCCACTAATTCCCCAGCCTACTTTATGTACCCCGTGAACAAAGTCTTCGTGGAGTGCTTAGACAAGATAGTTGTCATCATCATTTGGTGACCTACTTGCCCACCTGAAGACGGAAGAAGAGCCGTTCAGCTAGTCCAGGAACATTTGAAGACCGCCATGCCAAGGAGGAAGAACTACCACCATCATCAAGAAGTAAACATCCACGTCGAAGACCAGGTGCATCTGCAAGCCGCTCCTCTCTAAGGAACCAAGCATTTCCATGACAAGGAGACCCACACCAAGATTCATCGGCTCCCTTCGACATCACTCCAAGATTTAACAACCCCTTCTAAGATCACTACGAGACGAAGAGGAGACAGTTACCAGCTAGAGTTGCCACCTGAGTTACCTAATGTGCACAACGCTTTCCATGCATCACAACCCCGAAAGTGTTTCCAACTTTCTAACTTGCCCGATCTCTACGAGGGCATTGACCAGCGAGCCATCGACCCCTAGCCCAATCTAACCTACCGCGAGCCACCCATTAGCAACCCAGATCAAGAAGAGTGTCATACACGAAGCCACACCATCAAGTACTTCAAGCTCAATGGATCACTACACGGAAGTAGAAGCAACATGAGGACTTGAAGACTACCCTAGATCCAAGTTTCTGTATCCCTTTCCGCGCCTAGTTTGGGAATCTTGGGGACGAGATTCTTGTAAGGGGGGTAGGTCTGTCACACCCTGATTTTCATGGCACAACACTTAATATGATAAATCATGATAAAATGTGGTTTGACAAAAACTTTTGAGTGTTTTGGACTTTGCCTTGATTGGATTTTGTCTGTTGTTTGCAAGTGCTCTAAAAATAAAATAAATCCTCCAACTCTTATACTCCTTCTCCTTGATCCAAAAACCTTTCCCAATGATCATTCCATGTGTATAGGACATAAAAATAATTTCTTGCAAAAATAATTTGGCCAAATAGCATTTTCAAAAATTAGTTTTCCAGAAACCCCTGAATTGAGGTTTGCACTGCAAGTACTTAATTAAGGGCAGTAAAAATCTTTCCAAAAATATATTTCACTCCTATTAGATATAGGATACCCAGATACCACAAAAATATAATTTTAAAAGTTATTTTACTATTTTATTTAAAAGCTTTTTCTTAAGGCCAGAAATGGTCTTTAATAGGGAAAAATTATTTTATTGTTTCAAAATATTTGACAAAACCTAGAGAAACTCAGTGGACACATGTTGTCCATATATAAGAGTTTCAGCACATGGTCATGTTCAGAATAATGGTCAAATCTATCAAAAACCCTTTTTGGATATTTCAAGCTTTTGAAATATTTACAAAGGAAATATTCTCCAAAAATTCCAAGAAAATTCTAGCATGTCACATATGACATGTTTGACGATATTGACAAGTATCATGTCATGGAGAACAGTATAACTCCATGAAATCCCCTCAAAACCATTTCTGTCCATTTTGAAGTTTGAGCAACTTTGCACTGCCAAACATGTCCAAATGTTCTCAAACCATGTGAACATGCTCAAATGGTCTAATAATTCATCTAGACCAAGTGGCACAAGTTGGAGAACAAGTTAACTTGATCAAAGTGCCCCAAAACCCTTCCTGTCCAGAACCAAATTTGAACAACTCTACATTGGCAACTTTCTCCTTTTGATCTCAACTTTCATGGGCATGTTCATAACCTCAAATGATGACACTACACCAAGTGGTGCATCAAGGAGAATTGATTTACATGACTAAATCTTGGTAAAGCCATTTCTGCTAATTTCTAGGGTTTACCAAAGTTGCATTGTCAACTTCCTCCAAATGAGCTCCAACTTGGTGATCAACTCCATTTCTATATGACACTTGATCCTGTTAATCTTCACATCATTTGGAATCCATTTGCTTGCCCAAACCACCATCAAACACCTTCTGGCAGAAATTAAAAATGTATGTTTTGTCCACTTCCACTAATCTCCATGGACTCTACTTTTTACCACAACCTCTCCTAGTCCCACTCTAGCACCTGGACGCTTTTATGCCCAAGGAAGCAATGATGGAGGGGGGAAGAACTCCAATTTTCTATTCTGGACAGCCCTATTTCCACTCTTCTCCATCCTCTCTCTTTACCCGCTGGCCACCCAAAGCATCCAAGGCCAAGATCCCTTCCTTAGCACCCCCCAAATGCTACTGGACATGCAACGGCGTGCCCACAAGCATAGAAAATGGCCTGGACAGCCATATGGGCGCTCTAGAGCGTGCTATAGTGCGCTCCCGCACTGTAGCCGCCCCCTGCCAACCGCCTCCGGCCACCTCGGGCCTCCCCAGCGTGTCTCACGAGGCCGCCTCGGCGTCTGGGACACGGCAAGCTGCCGGCCCCCTCCTAAACCTCTCTCCTCTCCCCTCCACGACCTCACCCGAGTGCGCCGTAGGCCGCGTCCATGGTGCACCATGGCCCTTCTATTCAGAGGCCCTCCCGAGCTCTCCTACGGCTTCTTCCCGCTCTTCCTATTCCCCAGCAATCTCCTAGACAAGACACCTCTACCCCTCGCGCCCTCTTGCCCCCTCCATGGCTGCCATGGTCGCCGTCGGCCTCCACCCGGCTCCGGCGAACCAGGGCCTCCCCTCCTCTCCTTTGACCACCAGGAGAAGCGCTGCAGGCGAGCGGAGCCCTCCCGATCCTTATCCCCCTGCCCTTGTGCCCACGGCGTCGCGCCCATCCACTCCCGATGCCGCCCGCTGGCTCCAAGGCCGTCGTCGCCCCAGATCCTCCCAGCCCGCGTGAAGCCCCTGGATGGACGCATCTCGGCGTCCCGAGCACGTCGGTGCATCGAACGCCACCGGGGATGGCCAGAGTCGCCGGGGATAAGCGCCGGCGCACGCTCGGCCTCGCGTCCCCTGACGCTCCTCTGCCTCAGGCGCGAGGTAGGGGACGACCACCCCGCCAGCTAACAAGGGCCTGCCAGTCAGTGGCAGAGGCGACCGAGCCGGCCCACCCATCGGGTTAAGTGGACGCGGCTTCGGGCTGATCCGCTTGCCCCGCTGGGCAGCGGCCTCCCAGAATGCGCCTTCTACGTCACCCCCACTCCGCGAACGTGGCCGAACCGCTGGGCCGGCCCAGTAACACCGCCGCTATTCCTCGCCCGGTGCGCGCTGTTGCCGCCCAGGCCTAGCCCGTTTAGGTGAATCTCTTTTCTTTTCTTTTTCTTTAAACTTGTAAAATCTCCAAAATATTCAAATTAACTCCAAATCCAATGATTCAAATTTCTAGTAGTTTATAAAATCATTCCCTACCACATGGTGCTATTTCCATATTTTTACAGAAGCATTTACTTCACAAATATTTATCAAAATCCCATTTTTCCATTTCTGTGATGAACTTTAGAAAATCACAGAGAGCTCAAGATTGATCCAAATGCCATGATTCAAATCCCTAGATGCTTATAAATTCATAACCTAGTATATGAACATTTTTCTTGATACTTTCTATACCCCACAAAATAATGAGCCATTTCTTCATGTTTGTCAACTTTGCAAATCCATAGAATATTCATTTGAACTCCAAATCCAGTGAAACCAAATCCTAAATGCTTCTAAAATCATCCTTTGTTAAATGGGTATCTTTGCCCATTTTCCAAAAATATATTTCTATACACTTCTTGCAAATCCATAAACCTCTTGATTCCATCATATTGAAATGTTCAGAGATGTCCATTGATCAAATCCTAATGAAACCACTTTGGTCATCCCTCATATGACTAGAGGTATCCCAGAAAAGTCCAACTCATATTTTTAGATCACTTTTATTTCCTGCCTTGTTGTGTTGCTTATTATGGTTGCTTTCGACGATAGTTGACGAAGTAGACGAAATGCTCGGAGTTGGACCAGAGATATTTGAAGACCTCGAAGACTTTGTTAAAACAGGCAAACAGCCCTTTGACCATGTTTATGAAACCCTTTTTATGCATGTCATATAGCACTTTTATTGCTTGCATCGGAGACATGATACTGTGATAACCACATGTGGTGGTTTGCCACCGTTACTTCCTCGTTGATACTTGCATTGTGCACGACCCTACCTTCTTATGAGGGTTATGCCGGTGGGAGTAGATAGGATGCTAAAGTAGATGCTACGCAAAAAGGGACGGGTATATGCATGATGAAGGAGGCAAAGTATTTTCAAAGGACTTTTTGAAAACCCCGTCGGGTGCCACTTATGCCCGAGGGAGATGATGGGATGGGTAACCACTTGATGACGAAGTGGTGTACGGAGGCAAGTGTGTGTGTTGTTTTCGAAAACGGATTAGATTTAAGATTTGATGACTGTCCCAACCTTACATGCGCAACCACTCTACCCTTATATGGGAAAGGGCATTATTGAGTACCTAGACCGATACTAGCTTGGAGCCCGCATTACTAGTGACGGGAGAGTTGTTGGTGCGCTCTCTCGGGACGGGGTCGTGCCAGGTAGGGCAGCCAAGAACATTTTTATGGGGCACCGGACACACCGTTGGTACCCCGTGCTTGTGATGTGAGATGATTATGGAGCGTGGCTCCACGAAAATGTATGTGATAATGTTGGGCACGGGGGTTACTACCAATCGAGTGGACTCCATGTTAGTGTCGTCTAGGGAAATGTAGTGATCGGGTGCTTACCCCGGGTACTTGAGGTATCGCGGGTCGTGGATGACACGGAAGTTCCCCGGATCTTGTGGGTACAGTGTGCAACCTTTGCAGAGTGTAAAACTATTCGAATAGCCGTGTCCACGGTCAAGGACGGTTGGGCGGTGCTGCTTAAACTATGTCCAGAGTTTACAAACCAGTGTGTGTGGATAACTACTTGGGTCAAGTCAAAGGACTTGACGTGATTGAGATGGGTTGGTGCCCACTCTATTTATGTTGATATCTGTAACCTGTCCTCATGGTTACTTGAATTCTCTTGATGCATGTCTTACAAGTTGTTGAACATGTCATTGCACTCAAAACTAGCTTTCTGCAAAAATTTACCTATATCATGCACTATTGTATCTTGAACCAAAACATGGGTTGCTTGCGAGTACATTCAAAGTACTCATTGGCTTGCCACTGGTTATTTTATTGGCCAGGCATGAAAGAACAGGATATGATGAGGAATACTTCGGTGATGAACATGCGAGCTAGGACGCTTCCCATTCAGAATGCCTGTAGGGTTAAGGCAGATGGCATGGGTCCAAGTTATCGACGAAGATTTCCGCTGCAATGTTATACTCAAGACTTGGCCATAATGGTCCTACTTGTGTAAAACGGTATGTATGGATGTAAGACTCTTGTTATTCAGCTTCTGTGTGTTCAGTGAGCATTGATCTCTGGGATCACTGTACACATGCATTTGGTGATCTCGACTTATGAGTCGGGGTGCCCACACAAGAATAAGAACATCACTAATTCTTCCCAAAGGCTTTTTAATAGTAGAATCCGCCAAGTGCAAATTAAGCGAAAAGTCTTCAATATTGGTAAGACCAAGCACATCACATAAAGATTTCGTAATTGTGGAAACACTAGCACCCAAATCACATAAAGCAAAACACTCATAATTTATAATCTTGACTTTAATGGTAGTTTCGTATTCATCGTATAATTTTCTAGGAATGAGTTTTTAATTTCAACTTTTCTTCTAAAGCTTTCATCATGGCATCTACGATATGTTTAGTAAAAGCTTTGTTTTGTTCATAGGCATGGGTGTGAATTGAACATGGATTGCAACAAAGGAATACATTCAATCAAAGAGAAACTATCATAATTAAAGTCTTTGCAATCCAAAAGAGTGGGCACATCACTAGTTAAAGTTTTGACCTCTCTAAACCCACTTTTATCAATTTTTTCATTAAGATTTTCACCCTCCGAATCATCGGGACACCTTCTCGCTAAAGCTGACTCTTCTTCAGTCCCTTTATCATCAATTTTAATCTTACTACACAAGGAATCAATAGAAGAAACACCAATCATTTTAAGATCTTCATCATTTTTTATGAAAGCAATCGGTAGAAAATGCTCTTTCTAAAAATTCTCTTTCTAAGCATAACGGTTCTTTTTTTACTTGCATCCATAGAAATTGCAAAGCTTTAATTGATTCATTCACATCAACTTTAGGTGGAAAATTTTTTATCTTGATATTTTCTACATCATGTGAAATTCTATCAATGCTTCTAGACATACGATCAATCTTATTTAATTTTTCTTCTATCATAGTATTGAAAACTTTTTGAGCATTGATAAATTCTTTTGTATTACTTTCTAGATCAGAGGGGTTCCTATCTATTATATAATTAAGACAAGAGTCAAACAAGACTTCACGTTTGTCCACATAAATTAAATTATCTTGAACGTCAATTTTATATGTTAACGGCCTAGATTTAGTAGATATCGCGTTACATACAAATACAGTTGGGTACAAACAATTTGACATGACACGTAAATAATTTGCCACATCTAATTACCTACGTTGGCATTGTATCAAACAAGGCAGCCATAATTTTGTCAGGAAAAAAAACAAGGCGGCCATATAAAAAAAGCAAGACTGCCAGCTCCTGTAAAGAAACATGCCTCACAAACTGCTAAAAAGGCACGACCATTGTGTCAAATAAAAAGCGAGTCCAAGCACCCCGTTGCCTGCTCTTAAAGAAATAACTCAGGTGCCAATCTGCTAAAGAAGGCATGGTCATGTAAAAAAAAGGGCACGGCTGTCAAATATAGAGAATCCGAGCGCCTGACAAAAAAAGAGTTAGATCATAATACTACATATGATGACATCATCTACGATGACAGTGAAAAAAAGATATGATTTTACCAAAAAAACACGCATCCCAATCAACACGCTAATCATCAGACCAAGTAAAAGGAAATAAGCCAATTGTGTAAGAAGAATTACCATAGGTATTACCATAATTATTAGAGGAATTTCCAAGAAAAGGCCTAGGATTAAAATTACCTCTATAAGCATTGTTATTAAAATTGTTTCTTGAGACAAAATTCACATATACGGAATTACTATTTTGCTCAATCAAAGTAGACAAATTCAAATCATTAAGATAAATAGGAGCACTTTTACTAGCAACCAATTTCATAAGAGCAACAATTTTTTCAATCAAAGTACTAATTTCTTCAACTGAATTAACTTTTTTACTAGTAGGTGTTCTTTTGGTATACCATTGTGAATAATTTTTCATAATATTATGAAGAAATTTAGGAGCTTCACCCAAAGTCATTTCCACTGAAGTACCACCCGCAGCGGAATCTAAAAGATTTCTAGAAAAAAAAGTCAATCCCGCATAAAAATTTGTATAATCCTCCAAAGATTTAAACCATGAGTAGGACAATTTCTTAGAATCAATTTCATTCTTTCCCAAGATTGTGCAACATGTTCATGCTCATGTTGCTTAAAATTCATGATTTGAGTCCTAAGGGAAATAATTTTCAGGGGCGGAAAATACTTACTAATAAAAGCACCTTTGCACTTATCCCAAGAATCAATACTATGGCGAGGCAAAGAACAAAACCAAATTTTTGCACGATCCCTCAAAGAGAAAGGATACAATTTGAACTTCACAATATCATTGTCCACATCTTTTTTATTTTGCATATCACACAATTCTACGAATTTGTTTAGATGGGATGCGGTATCCTCATTAGGAGTACCGGAAAATCGATCTATCATAATGAGATTCAACAAAGCAGATTAATATGATGAGACTCCACACTAGTGGCGGGAGGAGCAATCGGAATGCTAACAAAATCATTATTATTGGTATTGTAAAAATCACACAATTTGCTATTTTCTTGAGACATCATAACTATGCAAACAAGACTGCAAACAAAAAGATAGATCTGACGAGACAAAAGATGGCGAATAAAAAGGCAATTTTTTGTGAAGTGGGGGAGATGAAAACGAGAGGCAAATGGCAAATAATATAAATTGCAAGGAGATGATATTTATGATTAGGAACCTGATAGATGTTGACGATGTCTCCCTCGCAACAGTGCCAGAAATTCCTTTGACGTAGCTGGAGACTGCGTTGATATTTCCCCAGAGGAAGGGATGATGTAGCACAATTACGGTAAGTATTTCCCTCGGGTGTGAAACCAAGGTATGAATCCAGTAGGAGAACCAAGCAACACTATGTAAATGGTACTTGCAGACAAAGAAAAAAATACTTGCAACCTGACGCGTAAGACGGGTTGTCAATCCCTCCTCAGTAAAAAGATAGATAAATTTGTATGAGTTTGGATAAATAGATCTGGATAAAACACGAAATAAAATAAGTAAAGAAAAAGTGCAGCAAGGTATGTTTGGGTTTTTGGAATAATATATCTGAAAATAAATTTGGCAAAAAAATAGATTGGAAAGCAAAAATGATTAAAGATAGACCCGGGGGTCATAGGTTTCACTAGTAGCTTCTCTCGAGAAAATACAAACGGTGGGTAAACAAATTATTGTTGGGAAATTGATAGAAGAACAAATAACTATGACAATATCCAAGGCAATGATCATGTATATAGGCATCATGTCCAAGATTAGTAGACCGACTCCTGCCTGCATCTACTACCATTACTCCACACATCGACCGCTATCTAGCATGCATCTAGTGTATTAAGTTCATGAAGAAACGGAGTAATGCAATAACAATGATGACATGATCTAGATAAGATCTATTCATGTAGGAAGAGAGCCCATATTTTTATCCTTAATAGCAACTATACATGCATGCCTTGCTACCCCTTCTGTCACTAGGTGAGGACATCGCAACATCAAACCCATCACAAAGCACCTCTTCCCATTGCAAGAAAAATCAATCTAGTTGGCCTAACTAAACCGAAGATTCGGAGAAGAAATATGAGGCTATAAAGAACATGCATATAAGAGAAGAAAGCTCTAAGAATATTCATGGATAAAAATCTGATCATAAACTCGAACTTCATCGGAACCCAACAAACACACCACAAGAAGTCATTACATCAAATAGATCTCCAAGAGACCATTGTATTGAGAATCAAAGAGAGAGAAGAAGCCATATAGCTATTGCCTACGGACCTGTAGGTCTATGGTGAACTACTCACGCATCATTAGAGGAGAACCAATGAGGATGATGAACCCCTCAGTTATCGTGTTCCCCTCCGGCAGAGTGCCAGTATAGGGCTCTAGATTGGATCTCGTGGTTCTCAAACTTGCGGCGGCTGGAATAGTTTTTCGTCAAGTACCCTTGGGTTTTTCAAAATTTTTGGTATTTCTAGAGTTGAGAGGAGGTGTAGGAGACCCCCGTGGGCCCCACAACCCATCAAGGCGAGCGAGGGGCCTTTGGTGTTCCCTGGTGTCTTGTTGGCCCCACGGGCCTCCCCCTAGGTGCTTCCTCGGCTCCCAAGTTGTCTTCTGGTCCAAAAAAATCTCCAAAATGTTTTGCTGCATTTAGACTCCATTTGGTAAGGATATTCTACGAAGTAAAAAAACAAGCAAAAAAATAGCAACTTGCACTGGGCACTATGTTAATAGGTTAGTCCCAAAAAATGATGTAAAGTTGCTATAAAATGAATATAAAACATCCAAGATTGATAATATAACGGCATGGAACAAGCAATTTCATAGATACGTTGGAGATGTATCAATGACAGAAAAAGTTTTTGTTCAGGCCACAATGTCACGAAGGTACCTTTTTGTTCAGCAAAAATTATAGATATGTTGTAGGCATCCCGAGCAGACTAGGCGGATCCACCAAGGCCTCGCGAGGCCTCCTTCGAGGCGGCCTCTTGAGGCACCATTCCTGCGGTGTGTGAGGCAAGCGTCGCCCAACTTGGTCATGCGGTGTCATGTCATCACATGGGTGACACGCACGGCAACGAACGGCTCCACAGGTCATGCCAGCATGCGCGGATGATGAGGATTTCCTCTTTTGTGCTAAGGGAGCAAGGCTCGCACGCTGGTTCCCAAAGCAATCCCCGAAGGTTGCCTAATCGATGCAAGAAGACCTAGACGGCGAGCACCTAGGGCGGAGGTCATAATCGTGCCCACCGGCGCTTCATGGACAGTGGCTTTCAGGTAAAGACCACCTTTTTATAGGATAGATGCGCCCTTGTCCCCCTTCAAAATTGTCGTTTTGTGGCAACCCTTCCCGCCAATGTTTTCGGGGGAAGAGGACCAAGGAAGATATAAAAGAAGGGCAGTGTCACAGCCCTGGCTCAGCCCTTGTTGCCTTGGCTTGTTTCTCATGTCATCATATTTAAGTTTCAAATGAACTTGAAATGGGGATTGTTTAAACCCTACCATCAAAGGAATTCACTAGGTTCACCTAAAATATTTTCAGTAAATCCAAATGGCTTTCAAAAATGTTCATCATTTATGGAAAATGTTGTAAACAGTAACCAGAGGTGATGCACATTTTTCCATGACATATTTGGGCTCTGCATTAAATCATACCTATTTGCATTTGGACATTTAAATGCTATAAAATATTTTAAATGCTCAAATAATCATAAACTAAAATGTTTACTGTTGGATATATTCCAAACGGTAGTCATGGGCAGTTTCATGATTTTTGGCATTGATCTAGTATATTTAGTAAAGCGACAAAGTTGCAGAAAATAGAAAATAGGTAATAAAAGAGAAAGAGAGAGAACTTACCTGGCGCCCCAATCGGCCCACCACTGTAGCAGCCCAGCTGGGCAAAGCCAGCCCGGCCCACCAGGGGCTCCCTATCGTCTTCCTCCTCTTGCCAGAGCAGGTAGGTTGCTGCCTGTCGCCCGCGCGCCGCCCCTGGCCACCTCCTGCTTGCCACCGAGGTGCCCCTGATGCGTCTGGAGACGCCCCGCAACCCCCTCTGCCTCTCCCCTCACTCTCTGCTCTCTCCCTTGACCTCTAGCCCCTCTCCCGAGCACACCCAAGCGCCACCATCGCCACCGCTCGCCGTAGCCATGCCCACAGGCCCTCCCTCGCCAACTGACGTGCTCGAGAGCTCCGCCACGCCTCCCCCGTCAACTCCACCGAGCCACGTGAGCTGGGAAGCACCGGAACACCTTGACGTCGTCGCCTTCTACCTCGGGCCACCGAGATCGCCGACGCCGATTTACGCCACCCAGGTCGTCCCCGACAGCACCGTTAGCACCATCCTCCTTGCCGTGAGCCCCCCACCGATGACCTAATGCTGACGTAGTAATACATTTTTTGGATTTATTATTATTCAGGAAATTCAGAAAATGTCCAAAACTTCTAAAATTCATAGAAAATTATTTGTAAGTACAAATAAGATAAATTATATATGAAAAATGATCAAAAAATGCAATCTATCCATCTGTACTGGTTTCATGCATGTTAGAACAACTTATAGTAGCTGATTAGGACAAATCATATAAATGGCATTTGAATATCTGCATATGGAGTTTGAATTTGAATCTTGGATTCAAACCAATTTCATTTAACCTGTTGCTAGTTGCATTAGCTCAAATCACAGCATTTTGCTATTTCATGATCATGCATCATATTGTGCATTGCATTGATTGTGTTTCCTTCTGTGTTGCCGGTATTTGTCCCCTCTCGATTGACGCGGTTTCGATGATGAGTTCGATGACACCGATGAAGAGATATATCATCTTCAGAAGTGCCACGCAAGCAAAACCCCCTTGTTCATTCCGATACAAACCCACCCTCTCGCTCCCGCTCTCTTTTAGTGCATTAGGACAACAACGACTCATGTGTTACTTGTTGCGGTAGTTGAACCCTTTTCCCTCATTGCCACAGTAAATAGATGAAACCCACTAGCATGAGTAGGAGTTGTTTGAGCCCCGATGTGCCTACTCATTCATGCTTGTTTGTCATGTCTGCTACTGCTTAGGGTTGAGTCAGGTCTGATTCATCAGGGATGAATTTGAATGTTGTTCAACATGTCCTACTGTGTGTGATCTAAGTGTGTGAACATGATTTGGTAAAGGTAGCGGTGAGAGGCCATGTAGGAGTACATGGTGGGTTGTCTCATTGAAGCCGTCCTCAGGAACTGAGTTCTGTTGTGATCCATGAACAGTTACTAACATGCATTGGGCCCGAAACCAATGGACCCTCTCGGCTTATTAACCACCCTTGTCCTCTGTCCAGGAGTTGCAAGTAGTTTCTGGTGTTTGTAGTATGCTGGAGGCCGTGCGCAGCGCTGACCCAAGGGTTGGGCTATGGTGCGGTAGGCATGTGGTCGGGTATGCCGGGCGCCCGCTTGGTGTCGTAGAACCCTGTACACATCGTTCTGGGCCATATGTGGAAACCTCGGCCGGACTCCCTGCGGATGGAACCTGGATAGGCGATAATCCTGGACTAGAGACTTGAGTGTTTAGGTAGGCTGTGGCTAACACCCTCGTTAGGCTTCTGCTTGAAGGTTGCCGAGTACATGTCATGTAAACAGCGGTAAGTGGTGAGAGCGTGTGTGAAGAAGTACACCCCTCCAGGGTTAACATCGTCTATTCGAATAGCCGCGTCCGTGGTAAAGGACCTCTGGGTTGCCTATACAGTTCATAGACAAGTGAAAGTGGATACTCTAAAATGCGCAAGATAAGTGAAAGTGGATACTCTAAAATGCGCAAGATAAGCGTCTTGCTAGGTACATTTGTACTCATGTTTGCCTATTTTATGTTTTTGCAGAGAGAATTCAGTCTCACTAGTAGTTCTGCGTTGACTTCGACGTTTAGCTTGTTACCTCAGCTACGATCTTGTGCCCTCGGCAGGATCTGGTAGATAGTCAGGCTTCTCAGCCTTTTTTCATTTGTAGATGTCTGTACTCAGACATGATAAGCTTCTGCATGTGCTTTGACTTGTATGCTCTGAATGTTGGGTCATGAGACACATGTTTGTAATATCTTGCTCCTCGGAGCCTATTGAATAAAATACTTGAGTTGTAGAGTCATGTTGTGATGCCATATTGTATTTGCACGTATCGAACATATTGTGTGTATGCTATTGAAATGCTTGGTATGTGTGGGATCTGACTATCTAGTTGTTTATCCTTGGTAGCTTCTCTTACCGGGAAATGTCTCCTAGTGCTTCCACTAAGCCTTGGTAGCATGCCACTGCTCCGGAACACTTAGGTTGGCCGGCATGTGTCCTTCTTCGGTCATGTGTCTGTCCCTTCGGGGAAACGTCACGTGGTGTCTACCGGAGTCCTGTTAGCCTCCTACAGCCCGGTTTACCGGAGTCCTGCTAGCCCAGTTGCTACAGCCCGCATTCACTCGCTGATGACCGACATGTTCGTTGCTGGTCATGTATGCCTGTCCTTGTAAGTTAGTGCCACTTTGCGTTCACGACTAGCCATGTCAGCCTGGGCTCCTTGTCATATGAGCGACACTATCATATACGTGTGCCAAAAGGTGCAAACTGTCCCGGGCCTGGTAAGGCGACACCCGTGGGTATACCGTGCGTGAGGCCGCAAAGTGATATGAGGTGTTACATGCTAGATCGGTGTGGCATTGAGCCGGGGTCCTGACAGGCAGGGTGCCATCGTAGAGGAGGTGGACCATTATTTCTCCTACCCTTGTACTCTAGCTCTCTCTCTCTCTCTCTCACTAGTGCGATGCAAAAAAGAAGGAGGAGTAGGGTTTTACACCACAAGGTGGCCTGAACCTGGGTAACCACTTTGTCGTCGGCTTGCTCCCGCTAGCTCGCTCTTGCCGTAGCCTCGCCGCGGTCAGTTGTAGGAAAGGAATGGGCGGTAGGAATGAGTGCATTGCACAGTTCAAACCTTTGGGTCCCCGGAGCCCCGATAGCAACAAGTACGATGGCAAGACTCACCCATCGGAGTTCCTAAGCATCTACACCATCATGATGCAAGCTACTGGAGCTCGCGGAGACAAGATTTTTTCCAACTACTTCCCATTGTTGCTCAAGCCCAATGCTAGGTCGTGGTTCATGAACTTGCCGGAGGGCTCAATTTCCTGCTGGTCTAATCTTGCCACAAGTTTGTTCTCGCCATGATGGGTGGCCATAAGGTTGCGGGCCAGGAAATAGACATGCAGTTGATTCCTCGGAAGGAGGATGAATCACTCCGTATGTAAATACAGAGATCTAGCCATGTGAAGCGATCATTGCCGCGTTTCGTCAAAACGTAAGGAACCACAAGATGCGGGAAGACATGGCCATGACCAAGGTGTGGGATGTTTCCGACCCATATGCTCTAGTTGACAAGTGTGCATGGGATGAGGAGGGAAGGTGATTTCTTGAAGAAAAGGTTGGCACGGAATCAGATTCAGAGGAGATATGCCGCCACCACATCAAAGAAGAAAACCCGCAAGCGCAACAGGAAGCGCAAGGGCAAAGTTGTTCTTGCCATGAAGGGGTCTAGCAATAGTGACCCCGCCAAGAAGGCTAAGGTTGAGAGCCCCAGCAAGGAGATTGCTGAGTGCGCCTCGTGCCAAGCCTTGGCGGCCGCTGATCAGGTTGGGGGCTCCAACAAGCAGTACTCCAAAATCCACCGCACCAAAACATGACCTTCAAGATTGTCGACAAGTGGAGCAGCTTGCTGAGAAGCAGAAGGTTGAATATGAGAAGATAGACAAAGAAAAGGACGACGGTGCTGATGTATCCGGCAAGAAGCATGGTGGCCGAGGAGGTAGTCACGGCAATACCAAGCAGCAGAAGGAGAAACCTACAAGAGGTCCAAACAAGAAGGAAGATGATGGCGACGATGATGAAGAAGAAGAAGATGAATCCAATGATGCAGAGTTCCAGAAGGCCACAGAAGCAATATACATTAATGGAGGTGCATCTTTGCACTCTTCTCACCGCGAGACCAAACAATGGGTGCATGTGGTCAACGCTACAAAAGTGGTTGTGGGAGCCCAAAAGCCACTGAGATGGTACAACACACCTATCATCTTTGACGCTGAGGACCACCCTGATTGCACAACTGTGGTTGGCTGTTTTCCAATGTTGTTTTCACCAACGATACGCAAGCTCAAAGTGACAAAGATGCTAGTTGACGGTAGAGCCACTAGTGGAAAAAGTGCTAGCCACAACTCTCGGTGGTGCGCCATTTCCAACCAACGTCGGCACTACTTTTTTAAAATTGTGGTGGTGTGGTCTTATTTTGTACAACATTAGTGGATGCATAGCGCTGGCGTAGGAATTCAAGTGTATGCCATTACTATGTGGGCCAGGTCATCCTCCCCTTCCATGGAGTACTGTTGGCATAGGGAAAACACCTACGCCATCACTGTGTCTGATACTTGTGTCATAGGACATTGTGGCAACGCCATTAGTGCTTAAGTGGGGCCCAATATTAGTTAATAGATATTGTGCTGGCGTCGCAACTGGTAACACACCATAGGTATATGAAGCTCTCTATATATAGATTGATTGATGTGCATATCTAGCTCATACTGTGAACATTATCCTACTTGTTTCTCTCTGGAGATCCTAAGTAATAAAACCGGCCGTCCGCTGCCTGGACCGATATCATCTATGCATGATTATATCGATCTAATCTAGGTAATATGCTCAATTTTTTGGTTTTTCATTTTCCTAGCAAAAGGTATATATATATATATATATATATATATATAGATATATATATATATATGACAGAGCTATTTTGTCCATCCGACACCCTATAGAGACGTCCCATCCCCATCTCACCTTCTACTGGCTCCCGGCGCGGCTCGGCCCCCACCTTCTCCTCGCTCCTGGTGCCGGCGACGGCCGCCCCCCACCTCCTCCCCGGCTCCCGGCGCCGCCCACCCCCACCTCCCCCCAGTTCCTGGCGCCGCCCGTCCCAACCTCCCCCGGCTCCCGGCGCCGCCCACCCCCCACCTCCTCCCCGGCTCCCGGCGCTGCCCAACCCCACCTCCCCCCACCCGGTTCCTGGCGCCGCCCGCTCCCACCTCCCCCCGGCTCCCGGCGCCGCCCACCCCCACTTTCTCTCCATATCGCGATGCCCCGCCCCTACCTCCTTCCTCGCTCCCACCGCCTCCCGACTCCCAACCTCCCAGGATCCCGGCGACGCCCCGCCCCAACCACCTCCCTCGCTCCCGGCGCCGCCCGAGCCCCAACCTCCGTGGATCCCGGCGTCACTCCACCACCACCTCCTACATCCCACAGCAGCGGCCGCCCATGCCACCTGTGCACACCTCCGTCCTCCTTCAGGCGCCGGTAGCACACCCCGCCCCACTCCGCCTGCCACGCGCGCACCTGCCCCAAACCGCTGGCTCATTGGCTTTCCAGGTCGCCGCTGGCTTGTTCTTCCTCTGGCCACCGCCAGCTCACCGGCCGTTCATCTTCGCCACTTACTGAAGGTCATCTTTTTGAAATTGCCATCATGTGTACAACTACGGCAAAATGACCTCTCTCCCGTGCCGCTCTCTCTCTAGCTGATATGCTTTTGTATCTGTACTGCAGCATGTTCTATTCTATTTGTTTTTAGAGGAAAAGAGATGGCTCTTCACTGTCTTGCTCGTGTATGCCAATGATGTGACGCGGTTCAGCTGCTTGTGCGTTTGCACTAATGATAATGCAGCCGTGTTTGCTTGTCTATGGTACTGAACTGACAATGTTATTGAACTTGTGTTCTCGCTAATTCTGCACTTGTGTTCTCGCTAATTCTGTACTTGTGTTCACTCTTATGTATTATAGTGGACATGGATGCACCCAACGAAGGACAATGATGGGCAAACAATGATAGTGCAGCTGCTTGCCTCCTCTTCATATTCCATACCAGAAAACATCCTTCGCCCCTTTATTTTCTTTAGTAAGTTTTCATTAAAAGACCTCAGAATAGTAAGTAGAAGTTTGACACAAGGACCTACATCAGTTCAACTGCAGAAAGAGAACAAGTCCATGAGATTATTATCAAGTTCAAGATTACTACATGGTCCATGAATTACTATATGAGAAGTACAAAAAATACTACTGGTGAGAGTTCATTTAAATACCTTATAGTGTTTTTTCATTACACAATGTAGGATTTTATTCAGTTCAATGAATTCCAATAGAAAAAGCTGCGGCTGTGTAATGATTCTTGAATTTACGTTTCTTCTTGCACTTTGCTCTATGGAGCAAAAGTGGTAAAGTGATGATTCAGCTTGGGTGGGCTCTCAAAGTTGGAGACATAATAACCTGTTATTTAGACCTTTCAATCACACGATCACTTGCGGATATCCTCTGCTTTTCTTTACACCAATTATTTTTTAAAAGTTCAAATAATAAAAGCAGATAAGTCCAGGGTTCATCGGCGGAAGTTTGAGAAAAAATAGATAAAAGAAAAGGAGAGTTTGGAAAATGCGCTAGTACTGGTTGCTACTGTCTGCTGTTGCATGAAGCCCCTACTGCTTGCATTGGTGCGCTGCTATTGTTTGTTGGTTCAGCAGGGTGATGTGAGTGTGTGAGAGAGATAGCAAAATGGAACGATCTTCTACATTGACTAAATCATGCACACTCAGTTCAATTTTCTTGATTTAGTCTAATTCAATTCCTAATTTTGTTTCAGTTCAAAGACTGCTATCTCTCTCAGTTTCTATGTTTAATTACAAAGTCCATGTACATTAACAACAAATAAGTTCAAGTATATCAATAAATGGAAGTTCAGGTATATGGAATTTGATGTTTGTTGGGTGTATACAGGAGTATAAATGGATTTTCTTTTTGTTGAATGAAGTAGAACTTGTTGTTATGCTTCTGAACTGCTACCTCTTTCCCGCAGGTGGGTCACAGAAGCTATCACATCTCTTTCTGAACCTTTTTTCTCTAGAATTTCTTTTTTGCTTGTGCGTCGAGTAAAATAGTACCAGAATGAGCTAGCCCCCCTGGTCAGTAGATTTCTTTCTTTCTATGTGTTAGTTCCTAGCTAATACGGTTACACTGCATTTTGCCATTCTATGAGAGAAAGCAAAGAAATCAAAAAGCAATCAGAGTGAGAAGAACCTCAAAAATCAAAAAGCCAGGTGCAGGGCACCTCTCTCTCTCTCTCAAATGATTTGTCGTATGGTCCAATTTTGTATCTTTGATTTTGTTCTTTCTTGAAGCTTGGATGAGAAGAACCTCAAAAATTGTAGTATGTTCCATCGTATGCACTTTCTTCATGTTCCTGTGTGAACTGATCAGTGATCATCGTGCTCGACCGTCTCCGTCCTGTCCCGTCCGTCTAGGTTTGGACTCACACCAGTTCCAGTAGTGATGTTGCAACAGGTTGGGGAAATTTTTTGGAATCATGCATATATAGCGGTTGCATGCAACTGAATTTGTCGTTGCTAGTACATTTTTTGTACCAGATGCTTCCGAGTGAATTGCCGTTTACTATGTAACCACTGCTCATCTTCCTGCCATGTTTTGTTTTTCTTTGAATTTACTATGTAACCACTGCTCATGGTAACATCAAACAACAAATTTTATGTGCCTGGCATGTTTGATCTGATTTGACTCCATGACCATAGTGCCAAACAAAAATCTACAATATCCTTGCTAGCTTGCAGCTGTAATTTAGTAAAATTGTCTCTAAAGTTTTGATTGCATCTGTCACACCCTGCACTTTGTAACATTTCATTTGCATTATTAAAGCATGAAAATTTGGACCAACAAAAACTTTTGCATTATTTGGCTTTTATTTGGAGTTGGTTTTCTCTATGTGCTTCTTTTCAAGTGCTCTTTAAAGTCAACTACTCCATCTTCTGTATTTCATCTTCTTGCCCCAAACTTCTGCCCAATGACCATGCCATGTGTATAGTGCAATATAGAATTTTCTTACTAAAATAATTTGGCCAAAAAGTATTTTCTAAATTTAGTTTTCCAAAAACCCCTGAATTGAGGTTTGCACTGCAAGTACTTGATTTGGGTTATGAAAAATATTTCAAAAGGTATATTTGAATTCTATTAGATGTAGGACTCCCATAAACCACAAAAATATAATTTTAAAAGTTATTTTACTATTTTATTTAAAAGCTTTTTCTTAAGGCCAGAAATGGTCTTTAATAGGGAAAAATTATTTTATTGTTTTAAAAATATTTGACAAAAATTACGGAAACTCAGTGGACATATATTTTCCATATATAAGAGTTTCAATACATGGTCATGTTCAAAATATTGGTCAAATCCCTCAAAAACCCTTTCTGGATATCTCAAGCTTTTGAAATATTTACAAAGGAAATATTCTCCAAAAATTCCAAGAAAATTCTATCATGTCACATATGACATATTAGATGATCTTGCCAAGTCTCATGACTTGGAGAACAAGATAACATCATCAAATCCCCTCAAAACCATTTCTATCCATTTTGAAGTTTGAGCAACTTTACATTGCCAAACATGTCCAAATGTTCTCAAACCTTGTGAACATGCTCCAATGGTCTAATTATTCATCTAGACCAAGTGGCACAAGTTGGAGAACAAGTTATATTGATCAAAGTGCCCCAAAACCCTCTCTGACCAGAATCAAATTTGAACAACTCTACATTGAAAACTTTCTCCTTTTGATCTCAAATTTTGTGGACATGTTCATATCCTCAAATGATGACACTACACCAAGTGATGCATCAAGGAGAACAGATTTGCATGACCAAATCTTGGAGAGTCCATTTTTGCTGATTTCTAGGGTTTACAAAAGTTGCATTGGCAACTTTGCCCAAATGAGCTCAAAATGGGTGGACGACCCTAATTATATGTGCCATTGCACCCTGTGGAGCCTCATGACAAATGAAAATCATCTTCTTGCCCAAACCAACATCAAACACCTTCTGGCAGAATCTAATAATTCATGTTTTAACCCCTTCCACTAATCCCCAAGAGTTCTACTTTTTCCCACAGCCCCATCTGGTCCTCCTCTAACCCTTGCATCTTTCCCTGCCCGAGAAGCCATGATGAAGGGGGTGAAAAGCCCTTCTCCCCCCCCCTAGACAGCAACTTCTCTCTCTTTTCTCACCTCCCTCCTCACTCCAGTGGATCTCTGGGGCATCCAATACCATATCCACATTGTTTACTCCCCCCTGCAACCACCAGATACAAGTGGACGCGCGGGTACGCGCAAAAAGCCGCGGGTGCCGGCCATTTGCATGCTCTGGAGCGCTTGGCAGGGCGTTCGACCGTTGACACCGCGTCCCCCGACCATCTCGAGCCTCCCCCTTGCGCCAGTCAAGGTGCCTCGATGTTTGCAACACGCGACGACGTTGTCCCCTTCCTCTCTCCTCCTCCCCGCGCCTCCGCGCTAGCAAACACCGGCCGCCCGAGCGCGCCAATGGTGCGGCTCACACGCGCGCACCTTTGACCTCTCCCCGCTCCCTCTCTCTCTCTTCCTGGCGCGCTACTCCACCCCCACGAACGCCGTAGACAACCCCACTCCCTTCCTCCTGGCTGACTGAGCCGTTGCCATGGCCACCCGTGCACCACGTCCACGGTGAGCCACGGGTCGGCTACATAAGGCCACACCCGAGCCCTCCCTCTGCTCCTTTGGCTCTCTCTCCTTCCCGTGCACCCCCCTGGGCCAACCCACTCCCCTCCTCGCGCTCTCCATCCGCCACCATGGCCGGAGCCTTGCCGTCGGTCTCCGCCTAAATCCGCACCCATCTCTCCTCCTCCTTCCCTCTGGACCGCACTAGAGCGCCACCACCGTCACCGCGAGACCCTCCCGTGCTTCTCCCCTCCTCCCCGTGGCTGTTCCATCGAGCTGCATCACCACCGTTAGCCTCGTCCGCCGCGGTCGACGCCTTGCTCGACCCGGTGCCCCTGGGCGACCGTGCCACCCACGGTTGGACGCGGCTGGGTCCCATGAGCACGCCGGTGGGCAGAGCATCGCCGGAGACGCCCTGTAGCGCCGGCGGCCGGCGTCGAACACCTCCTCTGTCACCCTTCGCGCTCGCGCGGGAGGTTGAGGACGAACATGTAGGCGGGGCCCGCTCGCCAGTGGCCCAACCACCAGGCCACGCTGGCAAGTGGAGGCGGGTTCGATGTCTCCCGCGTCCCCGCAGCGAAGGCGTACTCCGCGTGGGCGCCTTCGACGTTGCCCTGCCACCTGCGCAGCTGGGCCGGCCTAATGCCTATCTCTCGCCCAGTGCGGAGAATAAGGGTATAGCCCTTTTCTTATTTTCTTTTCCCAGATAACTTGTAAAATCCATAGATTATTTATTCTAAGTCCAAATTTGATGATTCTAATTTCTATAAGTTCATAAATTCCTGATCTATCACATGGTGCAATTTGCACATTTTTCCATAAAGATTTTCTTCACAAACATTTATCAAATCCCATATTTCCATTTCTGTCATAAACTTTAGAAAATCACAGAAGGCTCAAAATTGATCCAAATTCCATGATTCAAATTCCTAGGTGTTCCTAAGTTCATAACTTAGTTTATGAACATTTTTATTAATACTTTCTGTACCACATAAATTATTGAGCCATTTCTTCATATTTATCAACTTTGCAAATTCATAAGAAATTCATTTGAACTCCAAATCCAGTGAAACCAATTCCTAGATGCTTCTAAAATCATCCTTTGTTAAATGGGTGCCTTTGCTCATTTTTCAAAAATATATTTCTGTACACTTCTTACAAATCCATAAACCCCTTGGTTCCATCATATTGAAATGTTCAGAGATGTCCATTGATCAAATCCTAATGAAACCACTTTGGTCATCGCTCATATGACCAGAGGTATCCCAGAAAAGTCCAACTCATATTTTTAGAGCACTTTTATTTCCTGCCTTGTTGTGTTGCTTATTATGGTTGCTTTCAACGATAGTTGACGAAGTAAACGCAATGCTCGGAGTTGGACCAGAGATATTTGAAGACCTCGAAGACTTTGTTAAAATAGGCAAGCAGCCCTTTGACCATGTCTATGAAACCCTTTTTATGCATTGTCATAAAGCACTTTTATTGTTTGCATCGGAGACATGATACTGTGATAACCACATGGGGTGGTTTGCCACTGTTACTTCCTCGTTGATACTTGCATTATGCATGACCCTACCTTCTTATGAGGGTTATGACGGTGGGAGTAGATAGGATGCTAAAGTAGTGCTACGCAAAAGGGGACGTGAATATGCATGATGAAGGAGACAAGTGTTTTCAAAGGACTTTTCGAAAACCCCGTCGGGTGCCACTTATGCCCGAGGGAGATGATGAGATGGGTAACTACTTGATGACGAAGAGGTGTACCGAGGCAAGTGTGTGTGTTGTTTTCAAAACGGATTGGTTTAAGTTGCGACCGTTATTCCAACCTTACATGCGCAACCACTCTACCTTTATATGGGAAAGGGCATTATTGAGTACCTAGACTGATACTAGCTTGGAGCCCGCATTACTAGTGACGGGGGAGAGTTGGTGCTCTCTCTCGGGATGGGGTCGTGCCAGGTAGGGCGGCCATGACCATTTTTATGGGGCACCGGACACACCGTTGGTACCCCGTGCCAGTGGGATGTGATAAATATGGGAGCAAGGCTCCACGAAAATGTTATGTGAAATGTTGGGCACGGGGGTTACTGCCAATCGAGTGGACTCCATGTTAGTGTCGTCTAGGGAAAGGTAGTGATCGGGTGCCTACCCCGGGTACTTGAGGTACCGCGGGTCGTGGCTGACACAGAAGTTCCCCGGATCTTGTGGGTACAGTGTGCAACCTCTGCAGAGTGTAAAACTATTCGAATAGCCGTGTCCACGGTCAAGGACAGTTGGGTAACCGCTCTTGGGCTACGTCCATGTGTTTACGAAACCTGGTGAGTATGTATGGATGAGTGGAAAGAACTACTTGGGTCAAGTCAAGGGACTTGACATGATTGAGTTTGGTTGGTGCCCACTCTATTTATGTTGATATCTGTAACATGTCCTCGTGGTTACTTGAATCCTCTTGATGCATGCTATACAAGTTGTTGAACATATCATTGCACTCAAAACTAGCTTTCTGCAAAAATTTACCTATGTCATGCATTCTTGTATCCTGAACCAAAACATGGGTTGCTTGCGAGTACATTCAAAGTACTCATTGGCTTGCCACTCATTATTTTATTGGCTAGGCATGAAAGAACAGGGTATGATGAGGAATACTTCGGTGGCAAACATGCGAGCTAGGACGCTTTCCCAGTCAGAATGCCTGTAGGGTTAAGGCAGATGGCATGGGTCCAAGTTGTTATTGAAGATTTCCGCTGCGATGATATACTCAAGACTTGACCATAATGGTCACAATTTGTGTAAGACGGTATGTATGGATGTAAGGCTCTTGTTATTCAGCTTATGTGTGTTCAGAGAGCATTGATCTCTGGGATCACTATACACGTGCATTCGGTGATCTCGACTTATGAGTCGGCGTCCCCACAGAGCTGGTATCAGAGCCATCCTGACTGTAGGAAGCCTTAGTTAGCATGGTCATTAGTTAGGGTAAAACTGTTTCCAAAACTACTACTAGTTTTCCAAAACTATCTATACTTCTCTTCCCTTCTCAGTTTTTCGAAAACTAAGGTATACTTTCCTTATTGATCTCTTCCCCTTCAAAACCTTTGGTCGCTAGAACCCTTATGCCCCTGACCACTGGATTCCTTGTAATCCTCGTGGATAATCTAGAAGGAAGATGCCTTGCCAGACGTTCACCCACATCTCCCGAACACAAGATTGGTGACATCACAACAAGACGATACCAACAGAAGATACATCCTCGAGGAATGAGGACCTGAAGACCCAGGAGATGGTGACATCCTTGACACTGCCCCAAGATGATGCAACCTTAGCCTACGATGATCAGGGCATAGGATATGCAAGATCATGATATACATCGCTAATAGAGTAACCCTATCACTACCGTTGTTGTATCGGCAACCACCGATGGATGAGAACCTAGCCATTTGGTCCGCCTCACCATAGTGAGTAGGAAAACGGTTCTCCTCATCCCCGCTCTTGGTGGCACTGTTGTCATCAACGTAACCGACATGATGGACCTCTATTACGCCTTGATAATGTCATTGCATAAAGGATTACCTACCTGGTGCCATCGACGGCTTAGAAGACAAAGAGGGATCGTCGTGATTAAGGAGACAATAGAAGACCAAGTCAATGCCAGTTACGAGGAGCCACCTTCACCCCATCACTTCAACAGGCGAGAAGTTGTTGAAGAATCTTCAGGCTCAACCCAGATTGTTTCATCGAACAACTACAAGAGACGTAACAACACCTGAGGAAAACTCAGAAGACTGCATGAGGCACAAGGCACGACTACTGAGTCCGAGAACCCCTAGGGTAGGATGAGTCGTGTACCCCCTATGCACAGTCGAGTCCGTATGATAGTTCAAATATAACCATGACTGTGTGTTGCTTTTTTTTATTTGTTTATGTTTTGATATAGGTCGCACTTTCGCCCTAGGCAAGTATGCGACTGTATCACCTTCCTTACCTTGCCTTTTCTATTTGGCCCCTTTTTGCACTTGTTTGTTTGCACTTGCACTATAGAACCCCCTTAGGCATTTCCCTCCTCTATGCTACTTTTCCCTCTCATCTCTCTCCTCAAATGAAGGCTAGCAAGACAAGATACACCAAGGATTCTACTTTGGCAACCAACCATCACTAAAGACTTCTGCTACAACCTCCTCGACCAAGTGTAGCCCCTTAGAGTTATGTTTACCCCTCAAGGTGCCTGAATGGAAGTGGGACAAAGTCGGGATGGACTTCATCATCGGTTTACCCAGGTCAAGCAAGGGACATGACTCCATATGGGTCATTGTTGACCATTTGACCAAGGTGGCCCACTTCATTCCTGTCAAGACGACCTACAAGGGGAACCAGTTAGCCAGTCTCTACATCAATCGAATCATGAGCCTTCATGGTGTTCCCAAGGAGATTGTGTCAGATCGAGGAACCCAGTTTACCTCAAGGTTCTGGAAGAAGTTCCAGGAGGCCATGGGGACCAAGCTGTCCTTCAGCACTGCTTTCCATCCACAGACCGGAGGTCAGACAGAACGAGTGAATCTGATACTCGAAGACATGCTCCGAGCCTGTGTCTTAGCTTATGGAGCTAAATGGGAAGACTGCCTCCCTTTCGCCGAGTTCTCTTACAACAATAGTTATTAGTCCAGCCTTCAGATGGCACCATTTGAAGTGTTATACGGATGGAAGTGCCGCACACCCCTCAATTGGTCAGAGACCGGAGAAGGACTTGTCTTTGGGCCTGATATCCTTCGTGCAGCAGAAGAGCAAGTCCAACTTGTCAGAGAGCGTTTGAAGACTGCCAAGTCAAGGCAGAAGAGCTACGCTGACTCACGTCGTAGAGACGTAAACTTACGAGTTGGAGACCATGTCTATCTCCGGGTCACACCTCTCAAGGGAACCTAGCATTTCCATGTTAAGGGGAAGCTCGCACCAAGATACATCGGCCCCTTCAAGATCACTGAACGACGAGGAGAAGTGGCTTACCAGTTGGAACTTCCACCTGAACTATCCGATGTGCACAACATGTTCCACGTGTCACAACTCCGGAAGTGTCTCCAAGTTCCAGACAAGCCTGATCTTTACAAAGACGTCAATCACCAAGCCATTGACCTTCAGCCTGATTTGACTTACCGTGAGCGGCCCATCTGCATTCTGGATGAGGCTGAGTGTTCTCGAAGCCGCACCATCAAGTACTTCAAGGTCCAATGGAGCAACCACACTAAAGCAGAAGCAACTTGGGAGCATGAAGACTACCTTAGATCCGAGTTTCCGTATCTCTTTAAAGCCTAGTTTAGGAATCTCGGGGACGAGATTCTTGTAAGGGGGGTAGGTCTGTCACACCCTGCACTTTGTAACATTTCATTTGCATTATTAAAGCATGAAAATTTGGACCAACAAAAACTTTTGCATTATTTGGCTTTTATTTGGAGTTGGTTTTCTCTCTGTGCTTCTTTTCAAGTGCTCTTTAAAGTCAACTACTCTACCTTCTCTACTTCATCTCCTTGCCCCAAACTTCTGCCCAATGACCATGCCATGTGTATAGTGCAATATAGAATTTTCTTACTAAAATAATTTGGCCAAAAAGTATTTTCTAAATTTAGTTTTCCAAAAACCCCTGAATTGAGGTTTGCACTGCAAGTACTTGATTTGGGTTATGAAAAATATTTCAAAAGGTACATTTGAATCCTATTAGATGTAGGACTCCCATAAACCACAAAAATATAATTTTAGAAGTTATTTTACTATTTTATTTAAAAGCTTTTTCTTAAGGCCAGAAATGGTCTTTAATAGGGAAAAATTATTTTATTGTTTTAAAAATATTTGACAAAAATTAGGGAAACTCAGTGGACATATATTTTCCATATATAAGAGTTTCAACACATGGTCATGTTCAAAATATTGGTCAAATTCCTCAAAAACCCTTTCTGGATATTTCAAGCTTTTGAAATATTTACAAAGGAAATATTCTCCAAAAATTACAAGAAAATTCTATCATGTCACATATGACATATTAGATGATCTTGCCAAGTCTCATGACTTGGAGAACAAGATAACATCATCAAATCCCCTCAAAACAATTTCTGTCCATTTTGAAGTTTGAGCAACTTTACATTGCCAAACAGGTCCAAATGTTCTCAAACCTTGTGAACATGCTCCAATGGTATAATTATTCATCTAGACCAAGTAGCACAAGTTGGAGAACAAGTTATATTGATCAAAGTGCCCCAAAACCCTCTCTGACCAGAATCAAATTTGAACAACTCTACATTGGAAACTTTCTCCTTTTGATCGCAAATTTTGTGGACATGTTCATATCCTCAAATGATGACGCTACACCAAGTGGTGCATCAAGGAGAACAAATTTGCATGACCAAATCTTGGAGAGTCCATTTCTGCTGATTTCTAGGGTTTACAAAAGTTGCATTGGCAACTTTGCCCAAATGAGCTCAAAATGGGTGGACGGCTCTAATTATATGTGCCATTGCACCCTGTGGAGCCTCATGACAAATGAAAATCATCTTCTTGCCCAAACCAACATCAAACACCTTCTGGCAGAATCTCAAAATTCATGTTTTAACCCCTTCCACTAATCTCCAAGAGTTCTACTTTTTCTCACAGCCCCATCTGGTCCTCCTCTAACCCCTGCATCTTTCCCTGCCCAAGAAGCCATGATGAAGGGGGTGAAAAGCCCTTTTTCCCCCCTGGACAGCAACTTCTCTCTCTTTTCTCACCTCCCTCCTCACTCCAGTGGATCTCCAGGGCATCCAATGCCATATCCACATTGTTTACTCCCCCCTGCAACCACCAGACACAAGTGGACGCGCGGGTACGCGCAAAAAGCCGCGGGTGCCGGCCATTTGCATGCTCTGGAGCGCCTGGCAGGGCGTTCGACCGTTGACGCCGCGTCCCCCGACCACCTCGAGCCTCCCCCTTGCGCCAGTCGAGGTGCCTCGACGTTTGCAACACGCCACGGCACTGTCCCCTTCCTCTCTCCTCCTCCCCGCGCCTCCGCGCTAGCAAACACCGGCCGCCCGAGCGCGCCAATGGTGCGGCTCACACGCGCACGCCTCTGACCTCTCACCGCTCCCTCTCTCTCTTCCTGGCGCGCTACTCCACCCCCACGAACGCCGTAGACAACCCCACTCCCTCCCTCCTGGCCGACCGAGCCGTTGCCATGGCCACCCGTGCGCCACGGCCACGGTGAGCCACGGGTCGGCTACATAAGGCCACCCCCGAGCCCTCCCTCTGCTCCTTTGGCTCTCTCTCCTTCCCGTGCACCCCCCTGGACCAACCCACTCCCCTCCTCGCGCTCTCCATCCGCCACCATGGCCGGAGCCTTGTCGCCGGTCTCCGCCTAAATCCGCACTCGTCTCTCCTCCTCCTTCCCTCTGGACCGCACTAGAGAGCCACCACTGTCACGCGAGACCCTCCCGTGCTTCTCCCCCTCCTCCCCGTGGCTGTTCCGTCGAGCTGCATCACCACCGTCAGCCTCCTCCGCCGCGGTCGACGCCTTGCTCGACCCGGTGCCCCTGGGCGACCGTGCCACCCACGGTTGGACGCGGCTTGGTCCCCTGAGCACGCCGGTGGGTAGAGCATCGCCGGAGACGCCCTGTAGTGCCGGCGGCCGGTGTCGAACACCTCCTCTGTCGCCCTTCGCGCTCGCGTAGGAGGTTGAGGACGAACCTCCAGGCGGGGCCCGCTCGCCTGTGGCCCAACCACCAGGCCACGCTGACGATGGGAGTAGATAGGATGCTAAAGTAGTGCTACGCAAAAGGGGACGGGAATATGCATGATGAAGGAGACAAGTGTTTTCAAAGGTCTTTTCGAAAACCCCGTCGGGTGCTACTTATGCCCGAGGGAGATGATGAGATGGGTAACCACTTGATGACGAAGTGGTGTACCGAGGCAAGTGTGTGTGTTGTTTTCAAAACGGATTAGTTTAAGTTGCGACCGTTATTCCAACCTTACATGCACAACCACTCTACCTTTATATGGGAAAGGGCATTATTGAGTACCTAGACTGATACTAGCTTGGAGCCTGCATTACTAGTGACGGGGGAGAGTTGGTGCTCTCTCTCGGGACAGGTTCGTGCCAGGTAGGGCGGCCATGACCATTTTTATGGGGCACCGGACACACCGTTGGTACCCCGTGCCAGTGGGATGTGATAAATATGGGAGCAAGGCTTCACGAAAATGTTATGTGAAATGTTGGGCACGGGGGTTACTGCCAATCGAGTGGACTCCATGTTAGTGTCGTCTAGGGAAAGGTAGTGATCGGGTGCCTACCCCGGGTACTTGAGGTACCGCGGGTCGTGGCTGACACGGAAGTTCCCCTGATCTTGTGGGTACATCGTGCAACCTCTGCAGAGTGTAAAACTATTCGAATAGCCGTGTCCACGGTCAAGGACAGTTGGGTAACCGCTCTTGGGCTACGTCCATGTGTTTACGAAACCTGGTGAGTATGTATGGATGAGTGGAAAGAACTACTTGGGTCAAGTCAAGGGACTTGACATGATTGAGTTTGGTTGGTGCCCACTCTATTTATGTTGATATCTGTAACCTGTCGTCGTGGTTACTTGAATCCTCTTGATGCATGCTATACAAGTTGTTGAACATATCATTCCACTCAAAACTAGCTTTCTGCAAAAATTTACCTATGTCATGCATTCTTGTATCTTGAACCAAAACATGGGTTGCTTGCGAGTACATTCAAAGTACTCATTGGCTTGCCACTCATTATTTTATTGGCTAGGCATGAAAGAACAGGGTATGATGAGGAATACTTCGGTGGCAAACATGCGAGCTAGGACGCTTTCCCAGTCAGAATGCCTGTAGGGTTAAGGCAGATGGCATGGGTCCAAGTTGTTATTGAAGATTTCCGCTGCGATGATATACTCAAGACTTGACCATAATGGTCACAATTTGTGTAAGACGGTATGTATGGATGTAAGACTCTTGTTATTCAGCTTCTGTGTGTTCAGTGAGCATTGATCTCTGGGATCACGTACACATGCATTCGGTGATCTCGACTTATGAGTCGGGGTCCCCACAGCATCGCCACCTCCCGGTGGGGCTCTACTGCCGGAGCACCCTGGACGTTCACAGCCACCATTCCAGGTCGTTGAACGCCACCACCCCAGGCCGTTCATTGCCAGCAGGACCCTGGATCCTGCCCCTCGCCCTAGTAGTTTTAGTTATCGAGTGAGTTTCAGTCCAACTTGAGCTTTCAGTCCAACTTGAGCTCCTTGAGATGATCATATAATTAACTTCCAAATTATTACATGGTCCATGCATTTTATAGCAAGTCCATGTAGTACTACATGGGAAGTAAAAAAATTACTTCTAGTGAGAGTTCATTTAAATCTATAGGGTCCAGTCCCATATATCTTTTAACCAGGTTCATGGTGAAGTCCAGGGTGCTCGTCGGCGATCACAAGAGGCAGGCCGTCGAGAAGGAGCTGGGCGACATGGTGCAGCGGTGTGGCCAGTTCAACTACCTGAATTGTTTGACAGCAAGTCCATGTATTACTACATGAGAAGTATAAAAATTACTACTTGTGAGAGTTCATTTAAATCCTGGACAGTTCATCTCCTCAAAACATATTTACTTCTGCTCTACCCGTTCTATCTCCTGAATTGTTCATGTTGCATCCTTTCTCTCATGATGTGATGTTATTGCTCTGTCGTAGCTACAACATGGTCACAGAAACATCATATAGCTGACCACTATGTTTGATTTTGGTCTGAGCGACCATGCTATGCTACCGACAAAACCATATAGTTTGAGTTTCCATGCATGCTCTTAGTTTTTGTTGTGTGGTTATGCATCCAATAGTTTTTTACAATGTTACATTTACTGGCTCGTTAGTCTTCTTTTACCTTCATGTGCCCTAACTTCTAAAGATGAAGTATTAGAGTTGCTAGTTTCAATCTTCTTCTACCTTCGTGTGCACTTCTAAAAGATGAAGCTGATAGAGTTGCTAGTTTTGGTGTTACTTTAACTTCATGTGCAGTAATAAAAATACACAAAAGTACCCATCAGTTCAAAGTGTGCCAAAGATAAAGTCCTAGGTGTGTTGTAGTGCGTGGTTAATTGGTTAGTGGTATGTGCAAGGCACGACTGGTGACAGTGAGTAGACGGCTAGTGTACTATGGCGAGCAAGGAGACAGAGGCATGGAGCAGATGTGTGTGGCAAGCTGCTCATGGCCGATGTAGCGGCTGTCTCTACTGCTGGCTTCCAGTGCTACCCCGCCAGTCACCGTTGCCCCGCATTGGGTGTTCTAGAGCTTCAATGTTTTTAGTTCATAGTTTGGATGCTTTTCAGCTCATCTACTTTCCAATCAAAAGTCTGATCATCTTTGTGTTTCCATATTCAGCACAAGAAACATTACAAATGCTGGTACCTCATCTCTCAGATTTTTATTTTTCCAGGATGCAGCCAAAACCAGATGTAGCAGTTACAAAAAAGGGTGAAATTGGAGGATCTACATTATTCTTGCTGGACATTTAGAAAAAAAACAAAATTTTAAAGAAAAAATAAAGTAGACGAAGTTCGTAATTTTGAAGTTTGTGATTTTGGCTCATGGCAGGAGCTCGTTGACGATGAAGGATGTGAAGCTTCGCCACCATTCAAAACTCCAGTATGGTCTAGTTCGGCATGAGGATCCAGAGCTTCAACTTTTAGTACATCTACTTCCTCATTGTAAGTCCAATTTCCGTTTTATGTTTCCAGCTTCATATAGAACAAACGTGTGCTTGTGGTTAAGCATGAGAAATGAGCATCTGTACTGCTCTTGGTTTATCAATTTGTAGAGCAAAACATGTACCAAAGTCAATTTCTCAAAAAAGCCTCTTCTTTGCATCTTTTAGTGCTCACTTAGGTTGGCATCAAATTATTTGTTTCTTCCGATGTTGTGAACTTGAATTTTGGGTATATCTTTTGGTGCATATTTCTGTCTGTATCAAACTTATATGTTACATTTTATTGAGAAAAATGGATGTAGCATTCACAACCGTTTTGGATAACTAAGTAGAATGACTAGTACTGAGAGCAAGTATTCTACAAATGTACATAGTATGATTTTATTAATGGATAAGGACATGAAATCATATCTTACTTCAAGTTTGAGCACATGACTATTTTGTATCTTTACTGTTTCTAATAGAAAGTTCTGCAATTGATACGTCCAGATGGGAGAAGGAAATCAGTCCAATAGGTGCACCTAAAGTGAGATGCCCCGCACTGCCCACTCGTTCTCAAGCTGCTCGTTCATGTCGTGCCAGCTTGCCATCAACCACAGTTGTGGCTCAACCCCCACAATGCATCCACGACCACACGTAGCCTCCCACTATTGTTGCCCACACCAGGCTCTCCTGCGTATTGGCGGCCTTGACGAGCTAACTAATTGGTTGCCGCTCCTGCATGCTGCAGTACGCCGCTGAGCTGGTCACCATATATATTTTTGTTTTAAGTTCATCTGTGTTCTTGTTGTCAGGCTGCCTACAAATTTGTTATCGTTGTTAGTTCATGCGTGTTCTTGTTGTTAGGTCCTGTGTAAGTTTGTTATCGGTTCATGTGTATTGTGTTAGTTTTGTTTCTTCATTAGTACATATCCACAAACAGCCCATTCAATGATGTAAGCCAGGCAAGTTCGAAAAGAAATGGATAAAACAATGGTGATGGTGAAAAGAATACAGACCATTCAACGATGTAAGCCATGCAAATTCTGAACTTATTGTTGACTCGTACTAGTACTGATGAAATGGGAAGCAAGTGTCACATGAATCCTCAATTGAATGGGAAGGAAGGTTGCAATGAGACTCTAGGAAGTCACTATTTATTCTATCCTTGGTTCTTAGAAAAACATGGAAACAATTCTATGTGTGTTAGAATATCAGTCCATGTGGAGAAGAACATGTTTCCTATATGAAAAATTAATACATTATTATCAGTTCAATGTGTATTTCATCATTAGTTCATACAGAACAACCGTAAAAATATATTTTTGATGTGTGGTGGAGAGAGTTCAGCTTTATATTACATGGTAGCTCACTCCCTCCGTGGCAAATAACAATTTTGTCAATGCAATCCACTATCCAGTACATGGTGTACCTTTTTACTAAGAGTACAAGCCCGAGTTTGCAATCTTTTGATGATTTGGTATCTGCTGGAGAAGGACCACTCATAAGGAATATGTATGTGAAAAGTTCACTTAATCTGCTACTCAAGGTCATACGGAGAAGTTGGAAGGCTGTCGTAGAGCAAGTTCTAGATCAAAGGGTGTAATTTCTGTTTCAATTACTGCCAGTATTGGATTTTGTACTATGGACAAATGTAGACAACTGTGTTTCTTGTATGTGTTGCCATTCCATTTTTGATATATCTGCTACTCAAGTTATTTCCAAAAAGCAACTGTATATACTTCCGATCATGTATGGAAAGTTCATGTATTACTAGCATATAAGTTCAAAAAATTAAATGCGGTTAGTTCGTCTATGAAATTAAAGGAAGTTCTAAGAAAAAGAAAACACAAAACATTTTTTGGGAAATAAATTCAGCATATTCAACTATATAACGCATGCAAATTCGGTGATGATGACACGTCTAAACACATTTTAGATTGAAACCTAAAAGTTTCACTTCTATAAGTTCAGGTGCTGACTCCTAAAACATGTGTACTCTGAAAAATACCTCAGTACAAACAAACACATAGATCAGTATGTTTAAGTGCTCAACCCCTAATCATTTCGGACTGTGAAAAATATCTCATTACAAACAAATTCGGTAATTTAGTAGCAGGTTGACACAATTTTTTTTGCATCAGTTTGACTCGAGGCGCAATAAATTTGAAACAAATTTGATAGCAATAAAAGTTTAAAGGAAAAAAAGCAACTTAATAAATGGAAAAAACTACAAGTTCACAAATAAAAAAATTGCAAGTTCAAACATGACGTCCTACATAAGTTTGGGAAAAAGCTCAAACAAAAAAAAACGAAATTTCAAATGGTAAAAGTTCAAGTCGCAGAACGAGAGAAGTCCAAAACATCATTGCAAAAAAAATTGAACTCTTTAAAAAACACGCTCAGTACAAAACAATATAGACATCCGTTCAAGTATTCTTTTCTCCGAACCATTCAAAACTACTGTGAAAAATACCTCAGTTCAAATAAACAAATAGATCAGTACGAGTACTCTGTTTTTTGACCGAAAAAACAACACGATGGGTCTCACCGTATTCAAAATTACTCTTAAACGGTTGCGAATTTGAGAAAACGTTCAACATGACTAAGTTTTGAATTTTCGTAGCTATCCAACAGTATATTATTTGCCCCATTTCGACAAACTTTTAAATAAATCGCGTTCAAAATGAAATTTGACCGTATTCGAATTCGTTTTTAAACCGTAAGGAATTAGAAAAACATTTCAATGCAAAAAAGTTGCGCATTTTTCGTAGCTTTCCAACGCCGTATCACTTGCGTCAATCCGACAAACCGTTTGCAAAAAATCACGAAAATACGTTTTACTCAGAATTTCACCATTTCTCAAATTACTTTTAAATGATATAGAATTAGAAAAAACAATACATATATGGAAGATGCGGATTTTCACCTGTCTCCGACGGATTCGCTGCCAGCCTTCTCCCGTGGCCCACCGCCGGCCTCCTACCGCAGCCCCGCCAATATCCTCATCCCGCCCAAGCTAGCCATGCGCGCCGCCCCCTTTGCATCTTGCTCGCCGCTGCAAACCAGCTCCGCCCGGCAAACTGCCCAACCACTGTATGCACGCCACCATCCACACTGCTAGTCGCCGCCCCCATTGAGGGAGTCCTAGACTAGGGGGTGTCCGGACAGCCGGACTATCATCGTCTGCCGGACTCCAAGACTACGAAGATACAAGATTGAAGACTCCGTCCCGTGTCCGAATGGGACTTTCCTTGGCGTGGAAGGCAAGCTTGGCGATACGGATATGTAGATCTCCTACCATTGTAACCGACTTTGTGTAACCCTAGCCCTCTCCGGTGTCTATATAAACCGGAAGGCTTTAGTCCGTAGGACACAACAACCATTACAACAATCATACCATAGGCTAGCTTCTAGGGTTTAGCCTCCTTGATCTCGTGGTAGATCCACTCTTGTACTACCCATATCATCAATATCAATCAAGCAGGAGTAGGGTTTTACCTCCATCGAGAGGGCCCGAACCTGGGTAAAAACATCGTGTCCCTTGTCTCCTGTTACCATCCGCCTAGACGCACAGTTCGGGACCCCCTACCCGAGATCCGCCGGTTTTGACACCGACACCCGTAATCCATCGTGCTTGCCGTCTCTGCTAACCACCCCGAGCAGCCGGCACCAACCTCCTAGCAAACAATTCACGAGCTGCAAACCCCCTGCTCAGAACAAGAAAAGGTCAGCCTCTAGTCCTCTAGAAGTTCAGTGTGTTGATTTTCTGAAGATTCGTCCGTGGACTATAACCGTGTATATACCATAACTAGAGAACTTCATAGGCATGGCTCCCATTGCTGGCACTGTTGGTGTGTGTCCCATTTGTGCCACTGATGCTCTATTAGTGTTGTTGGCTCGTGGTCGGATCTAGTTGCAGCCGTTTTTGCCTTTGCCATCCACATGCAATTTTGGATCCATCAGGTTTGTGATGTGCTAATGATTACTACGTGTTTGTTCAAATGCTCCTATCTGGATATAGAGACGTGTATGTGTGTATTTCTCCACGCAATACAAAATTAGTACTATTTTTTATTTAAATTGAGCACTAACCACACATCTACCAGCTGAACAACGAAATCAAGTCAACAACTTTATTAGAGAACGGAGATCGTTTTGGGGGACTGGGAGTTCCTTTGAAGCCATGGTCGTGAGCTTTTGTACCTTCTGCTTGTTGATTCCAGCAGCCACTCATTACTTCTGATAATGCAACGATTCTGCCTCTCCTTGTTTTGGATTGTCTAATTTCAGTCCCCATCATGGTGACATTTTTTGCATGATAGTGGCTTGTTATGCTGTACAAACTGTTTGTGTTTATTTCTCAATTGGCTCCATGCACAAAAATTTAAATCCTACCATTAGATATTACTTTGAGAAGTCTTCTGTCATTGCGTCCGTGATCTGCCTCCGTAGCTGCCGTGCCGGTGCCTACAACTTGCAAACTTCAGTCAAGATCCTGGGTGCTCCATGTGGCTCGCTGTAGTCCAAATTTGGGTACAGGCAGCGTCCAATTAAGAACATTGGTGTAAATTAGTATATCCTGTGAGTCTTGCTGGGAAAAAATTCAGATGTTGATATTCAGAAATATACTCTCCAAAGATTTCCAGCTTCACAGTGACACACAAGGAGCAGCAGCTATTGCTGGCACAGTTCTGCCACCTCCCTTTCCAATCTACTCTTGCCTGCCTCCTTCCCTCTGTTTCTTGCGCCAAACCAAATGGTGCAAAAGACATGTTTGATGAAATGGCTAGTTGAAGATAGAACTGTTGTGTAGTCATGTTTCCCTTTTGTTTAATTTTTCTTTGCTCGAGTTCTATTATTTGCCCAATATTTATTGCGCAAAATACCTCCATCCCAAGCACTTTTATCATGGAGTGGGGAAAAGTTATAATTTTGCTATAAGCACTTTATAATTGGCTAGAAAATAGGAAAAGAAAAAGGAAAAAAACGAGATGTAGCAGTGCATTGAACCGACTTTGTGTAACCCTAGCCCTCTCCGGTGTCTATATAAACCGGAAGGCTTTAGTCCGTAGGACACAACAACCATTACAACAATCATACCATAGGCTAGCTTCTAGGGTTTAGCCTCCTTGATCTCGTGGTAGATCCACTCTTGTACTACCCATATCATCAATATCAATCAAGCAGGAGTAGGGTTTTACCTCCATCGAGAGGGCCCGAACCTGGGTAAAAACATCGTGTCCCTTGTCTCCTGTTACCATCCGCCTAGACGCACAGTTCGGGACCCCCTACCCGAGATCCGCCGGTTTTGACACCGACATTGGTGCTTTCATTGAGAGTTCCTCTGTGTCGTCACCGATAGGCTCGATGGCTTCTTCAATCAACTACAACACCGTCCAGGGTGAGACTTTTCTCCCCGGACAGATCTTCATATTCGGCGGCTTCGCACTGCGGGCTAATTCGCTTGGCCATCTGGAGCAGATCGAAAGCTACGCCCCTAGCCGTCAGGTCAGATTTGGAAGCCTAAACTTCTCGGCGGACATCCGCGGAGACTTGATCTTCGATGGATCCGGTCCGCAGCCGAGCGTGCCGCACTGTCGCGATGGGCACAATCTAGCTCTGCCGCCGGACAGTGCCTTGGAGGCCGCACATGAATCCGCTCTGACCTATAGTTCGGAGCCGATCGCACAGATCCAGGACGAGTGGCTGGACACCGCCTTGGGAGCTGCAACATCCGCGACGATGGATCCGAACATTGACCTTGTCCCCTATAAAGCTCGTGACTCTGAGGTGCCGGACTCCCTGCCGGACTCTAAACCTCCTGCGCCCCTGCCAATCGAATCCGATTGGGCGCCGATCATGGAGTTCACCACTGCGGACATCTTTCAGCACTCGCCCTTTGGCGACATCTTAAATTCGCTAAAACATCTCTCGCTATCCGGAGAGCCCTGGCCGGATTATGGCCAGGATGGTTGGGATGTAGACGACGAAGAAATTCAAAGCCCACCCACCACCCACTTTGTAGCCACTGTCGACGATCTAACCGACATGCTAGACTACGACTCCGAAGACATCAACGGTATGGACGACGATGCCGGAGACGATCAAGAACCAGCGCTCACAGAGCACTGGAAGGTCACCCCAACCCATGATATATATATGGTGGATACCCCAAAAGGAAGCGATAACGAGGATCAACGAGGCGCGGCAAAGGATAATCCCGCCGATAAACAACCAAAACGGTGATGCAGATGCCGCCCTAAATCCCGCCTCGACAACAACAGCGCTCCTAATGACCCAGCAATAGAGCAGGGCAAACCAGTGGACGACGAACATGCAGCCAAGCAACCGTCCAAACAGGACGAATCGGATAATCAATCCATGCCCGGCGAAACCAACAATCCAGACGACCTCACGCCGGACACACCACCGGAGAATAAGAGCCTTCGGAAAAGACTCGTCGCCACTGCAAGAAGTTTGAAGAAGGAAAAACGGAAGCTCAAAACAGCGGAAGACATACTCAGAATGAGGTGGAGCAAAGTGCTCAAAACCGCAGACAAATACGGCAATGGCCATCAATCAAAGAGCTACCCGAAGCGCAAGCTGCTGCCAGAATTTGACGAGGAAGCCATAGAGCCCCCACAGTCAAAAAACAAAGAGGCCGCCTGGCCGGATAGACGGCCAGACGATAGGCGAAAATCTACAAGCGGCGCCGCACATAAGCCGACTCATGATCCTGGGAAAACAGATGGCCCAGCCAGGTCCATTTACGGGCCAAAGAAGAGGGCCCCAAGAAGCAACACAACATGCCAAGTGTTCGAAGACAGCGGTACACCCAAATACAGGGGCGCCGCACACCCACTATGTTTCACCAATGAGGTGCTGGATCATGAATTCCTAGCAGGGTTTAAACCCATAAACATAGAGGCTTACGACGGAACAACAGACCCTGGAGTCTGGATAGAGGATTATATACTACACATACACATGGCTAGAGGAGATGACCTCCACGCCATAAAATATCTACCCCTCAAGCTCAAAGGGCCAGCTCGGCATTGGCTCAAAAGCCTCCCAGAAAACACTGTTGGAAGTTGGGAAGAGCTAGAGGACGCGTTTAGAGCAAATTTTCAAGGGACTTATGTCCGCCCTCCGGATGCAGACGATCTAAGTCATATTACTCAACAGCCCGGAGAGTCAGCGCACAAATTCTGGAACAGGTTCCTTACTAAAAAGAACCAAATAGTCGACTGTCCGGACACCGAAGCCTTAGCAGCTTTTAAACACAACGTCCGAGATGAATGGCTCGCCAGACACCTCGGCCAAGAGAAGCCGAGGGCAATGTCCGCGCTAACAAGCCTCATGACCCGCTTTTGCGCGGGGGAAGACATCTGGCTAGCAAGATGCAGCACCAGCGACCCAAGTACATCCGAGATCAGAGATGGAAACGGAAAATCACGGCGCAAAAAAGATCAGCGCCAGAATAAAGAGAAAAGCCCAAAGAACGCGGCGGTCAACGCCGGATTCAAAAGCTCGCGGCCAAACAACAAAACACTACCCCTTAAGGACAACAGTGATGAGCTATCCAACTTAAACAAAATTTTGGATCGGATATGTCAAATCCACAGTACCTCCGGAAGGCTTGCAAACCACACCCACCGAGATTGTTGGGTTTTCAAATAGTCCGGCCGACTCAACGCCGAACACAAGGGGCTTGACGCACCAAGCGAGGACGACGGCAGGGCACCAGAAAACAAAAGACTTTCCCACAAGAAGTCAAGGCAGTAAACTCACTTCATGTGATAATACGGAAAAACAATGCGGCACCCGCTAAGATGGGTCTCGCACAGTCCACCCCAGCGGAACCTCGAGATTGGATATCAAAACCAATCACTTTTGACCACCTGGATTATCCCAGAAGTGTTCGAAATGCAGGATGGACTGCTCTGATATTGGATCCTATAATCGACGAACTACAATTTACACAAGTCCTGATGGACGGCGGCAGCGATTTAAACCTGCTATATCCGAACACAATCCGCAAGTTGGGGATAGACCTTACTAAAATTCGACATAGCCGCACTTCCTTTAAAGGAGTGACGCCAGGCCCTTACGCCAAGTGCACAGGCTCCTTATTACTAGAAGTTGTGTTCGGGTCACCGAACAACTTCCAACGCGAGAAACTACTCCTTCATGTCGCCCCATTCAAAAGTAGTTATCAAGCACTATTGGAACGTGAAGCTTTTGTCTGCTTTAACGCAATACCACATTACGCGTCTCTTACACTTAAAATGCCCGGTCCACGTGGCATCATTTCATTAAGAGGGTCATCTAAAGACCCCGGACACGGCTAGACGAGTCCGGCATAAATAAGCTAGGGGCTCCCTAGCCGCACACCCCTTCACAAGGGGCTGTGCGTATAAGCAATAATGAGCTAATATAGACTCCGCTTTATTTATTTATTGATATTTTTAATACACTTTTTCGCATGATTTCCTTTCAAACTAAGTTCCTCTCTTTTTACAGATGAATAACATGCACACCCGTCCAGGATAACGGCACAACGGAGACACAGGCGCAGACGTGCAGCAGGGACCCGTCGCAGGGATTCTTTTCAGATTAAGACCCTGCGTAAACCTTTCTTACTGTCTCTTGTTGCTATAATATCCTGGTTTCTCATTATAACCAGAGTGGAGACTGACGTTTTGGCATCGGCCGCGTCAGAGGACCTCGCCCGTACCTGCACACTAGGGGCTTAGGGCATTGTTCTGCCCATTATTATAAAGACCGAACACCTTAGGGAGTGTTCGGTGTCTCGAGTTAGGCCTTATATGCATCAGCTCCGAATCATGTCTTTGGTCAAATGTTGGGTTTGCCCGGCTCCTGTGTTTTGCTGCCTTATGTTCTGTATCATCGGCTAACGCGGCACCAGGAGAACTATTGCGATTGTGCCCCAGTTCGGCTGGGCGAGCACCTCAGTAGAGAAAGCCGAAAACTGACTGTCATGATACAGCGAGAGACTGGTCAACCACTCGATCGACCACCGGAATGTTTAGAATTCCTCCGCTTTGATGAAGGACCGCTTCCCGGTCAGGCACATACGCGCCCCGAATTCGGAGAGCGCGGTACCCCCAGGGGCTATATTGTAGTCCCACCCTTGAACTCCAATGGCTAAGTGAAAGTGATAAAGCATTATAGTCCGGTTGCCTCATTTGCTACGCTACCACCTCCTTAACGGGACCGGGACGTCGGATTAAGTGTGAAAATGCGCTATTTTTGCGAACACCCCCGCACCTTGTGCGTGGGGGCTGAAGCTGACGACTGCCATCTTTCAGGTTATACACACGTATACATAAACGGCCGCATAGGAGATATTTCAATACTTGAAACGCACAAGTATAAAAAGCCATTATATCATAACCATTGTTTTACAAAGTAAAACATTCATTTGAACGTGACATTTTTCGAGCACTGCGACTCTATTACACGAGCACCACGCAGAACTTCCCCAAAATAGTGCTCGGCGGGTAACCGGCTTTCGTCCGAACCCTGGGTTGCAATAGCGGTGGCATCCATCTCTGTCCAATGTGTCTTCACACGGGCAAGGGCCATCCGCGCACCCTCTATGCAGGCCGACCGCTTCATCAACTTGAGATGTGGCACCGCCCCAAGAAATTGCTGCAATAAGCCAAAATAGCTCATCGCCTTGGGCCTATCCGGCCAGACATGAGTCACGATATCCGTCATGGCAAGTCCGGACAACCTATTCAGCTCAGCCCATTCGGCCAACCGATCTGTCAGTGGAAGTGAACGATCCAGACTATGGAATTGAGACCAAAACAGCTCTTCCGTCTTGTGATCCTTCTAACTTCGGAAGTGCACAACGGCATCCGCCGCACTCGCCGCTAAGTCCATATATGGATCCTCCGGACCCCACAGCTGGCCAAGCTGGGCATACTTTGGATCCATAAACCTGCGGCGCAGCAGAAAAGGCTTGCCAGCCACAATGTCTCCGGCCTGACGCAGCTCCTCCTTTATAGCCCGCATTGCAGAACGGGCATCCTTGGCTTCGGCGGTGGCCTTCCCCAGGTCTTCTCGCTCTGATAGGAGCTCCTTTTCAAGAGCCTCATTGCGGTCGGTAGCATCCTTCAATTTAACGGCCAGTTCGGCCATCTCTTCCCTGCTTCGGCAGTGTGCAGCCCTTTCGGCTTCTAACTCTTCGACCGCCCTCGAGGCAGCTGCATCACTCCTTCTGGCTTGCTCCTTGGCTTGAGCAAGTTCTGCCCGAAGGCTCTCCACAACAGCAGCACCATCTGCGTCAAGCATAATTATTGTAAGAGGTGGGCTTTGGCTCCCTTAATAGGTGACCGCGGAGAGATAACTTACCTTGCGACTCGTCAAGTCGCTTGTTGACTAGCGCGATGTCCGCATCCGCAACATCGAGTTGCTGCATTAATTCAGCAACTCCATCAGTCCGGCTAGCCCCCGGACTATCCACCACCTGCATAGGAAAGGCGGCACTCAATACCTGCGATTTTGATCCTCGGCACGCTGTCGCTTTCGACAACCTACCGAGTCTCAGGGGCTACTATCTATACAGGGCGCACTTTATGTGCAAAACTGCCAAAAAGGGGGTGTCATTTTTACATACCTCAAGCCCCGCCAGCAAACTCCTGACGGCATTATGCAATCCGCTTTCGGCGGACGAAATCCTTCTAATCACCGTACTCATCAATGCACGGTGATCTTCTGAGATGGACGCCCTCTCAAGCAGATCCTTCAGCTCCCCCGGCCGAACACTAGTTGGCGCCGAACTCTTCGGCTCCGCCCGGTTCGGGGATACCCTCCGTGACGACACTTCAGGCTCGTCCGCCCTCTCCGACGGCGCAGCTGACGGAGGTGTCTCGCTCTCCATCATCTCCGGACGAAGATCCCCTGAAGACGAGCTCATCTGAGAAGGTCGAAGATCCAAACTACAAGGTAAAAATTTCGGTTATCCTCAGAAGCACACATAGGGATGTTTCTTATTAATGAACTCCCCTTTTTCTACTCACGGCTCGCTGGAGGTCTGACTCTTTAGAGAAGACTGTGCGGCCGGGACCTCCCCAGACGCAGGACCCTCCGGTGAAGATTTCTTCCCCCGCTTAGGGGCTTTGGCCTCCGGGTCTTCGGAGGCGGTCCTCTTCTCCCCCTGGAGGGAGGGATTCTGGATCCCCCCTTCTTCAAGCGCCCCCTTGGGCGAGGCGGTAGCTCCTCTATTTTCCCCTTCGCCTTCTTCTGAAGGCACAACCTCCAACATCCTGACCAGCACGGGATCTGGCGCGGTCTTTGGGAGGGGGGAGGACACCGTATCAGCTTTGCTTGCACTATCCACTCCTGTTGAAGGATAACGGGTTAAAAGGCGAATTGTAGAAAGGCAAACAAATGATACTTCCGAACACTGAGCTACTTACTTGAGTATCCGGGCGATTGTAGCTTAGGCCGGCATCCTCGGTCAATTCCGGACACGCCACATGCGGTCCGAAGAATAATTTGTACATCTCCACGGGTGTCGTACCCATAAAGTGTTGGAGAATCCGTGGTCCCTCCGGATTGAACTCCCATAGCCGGAGAGGACAGCGTTTGCAGGGCAGAAGACGCCTGATTAGCATGACCTGCATCACCACGACCAGATCGATCTCCCTCGCTTGGAGGTCTCGAATCCGGCCCTGCAATAGGGGCACATCTTTTGACGACCCCCAGTTGAGCCCTTGGTTGACCCATGACATCAACCGTCGAGGAGGTCCCGAGCGAAATATGGGCGGCGGCTTCTGCCTGCTGCCCTTCGGAGCGGTGATATAGAACCACTCCTGCTGCCACAAGCCGAGCTCCTCTTGGAAGGAGCCCTCAGGCCACGGGGCATCGGCCCTCCTGCTTACAGCTGCCCCGCCGCACTCTGCTTGACGCCCCCAATCATCTTCGGCTCCACATTGAAGGTATTCAGCCACAGGCCGAAGTGGGGGGTGACGCGGAGGAAGGCTTCGCAGACGACAATAAATGCGGAAATATGGAGGATGGACTCCGGAGCCAAGTCATGGAAATCCAGCCCGTAGTAGAACATGAGCCCTCTCACGAAAGGATCCGTCGGGAAGCCTAAACCCCGGCGGAGGTGGGATACAAAGACGACGTACTCGCCGGGCTCGGGGGTGGGTATGGCCTGCCCTTCGGCGAGCAGCCTGTGCAAAATCTCGTAAGACAGGTACTTGGCCTCTTGCAGCTTTAGCACGTCCTCCTCCGTGACGGAGGAGGGCATCCACCGGCCCTGAAGGTCGGAACCGGACATTGTTGAAGGTCCGAGGCGCTCGAATCTAGGGCTCTGGGTGTTGGAACTCGGTGCAAGGAGAAGATTCGATGGAGGATTGAAGAAAAGAAATGAGCCTTGGTCCTGTTATAAAGAGGAAGAATACCAAGAGCCGTCTCCGTGACCGTTCGGGACTCGCCTTCGATAGAGGGGGCGTGGCGACACGCGCGGTTGGGTTACCCACGTCCGTATTGATGAGAATCCCGGAATAAGGGGAACACGATCTCTGCTTCGACAAGACGTGCCAAGGAAACCGCTTCGCTAAACGCGCTGAGGTGGTATAATAAAAAACGGCTCAAGTAAAGGCTTGGTAGTGGCGTGACGTCATGCCACGAAACACGTCAGCAGATTAAACTTGTGTACATGTTATTCTCTCTACGGTGGAACGTGGAATTTATTTTGCAGAGCCGGACACTATCCTGGTGTTCACGATCTTCTATGGATTATTCGGAGGAGGAACCCGCCTTGCAATGCCAAACATTATGTGCGCCGGACTCATCGTCATTGAAGCCAGGTTCAGGGGCTACTGAGGGAGTCCTGTACTAGGGGGTATCCGGACAGCCGGACTATCATCGTCCGCCGGACTCCAAGACTACGAAGATACAAGATTGAAGACTCTGTCCCGTGTCCGGATGAGACTTTCCTTGGCGTGGAAGGCAAGCTTGGCGATACGGATATGTAGATCTCCTACCATTGTAACCGACTTTGTGTAACCCTAGCCCTCTCCGGTGTCTATATAAACCGGAAGGCTTTAGTCCGTAGGACACAACAACCATTACAACAATCATACCATAGGCTAGCTTCTAGGGTTTAGCCTCCTTGATCTCGTGGTAGATCCACTCTTGTACTACCCATATCATCAATATCAATCAAGCAGGAGTAGGGTTTTACCTCCATCGAGAGGGCCCGAACCTGGGTAAAAACATCGTGTCCCTTGTCTCCTGTTACCATCCGCCTAGACGCACAGTTCGGGACCCCCTACCCGAGATCCGCCGGTTTTGACACCGACACCCGTAATCCATCGTGCTTGCCGTCTCTGCTAACCACCCCGAGCAGCCGGCACCAACCTCCTAGCAAACAATTCACGAGCTGCAAACCCCCTGCTCAGAACAAGAAAAGGTCAGCCTCTAGTCCTCTAGAAGTTCAGTGTGTTGATTTTCTGAAGATTCGTCCGTGGACTATAACCGTGTATATACCATAACTAGAGAACTTCATAGGCATGGCTCCCATTGCTGGCACTGTTGGTGTGTGTCCCATTTGTGCCACTGATGCTCTATTAGTGTTGTTGGCTCGTGGTCGGATCTAGTTGCAGCCGTTTTTGCCTTTGCCGTCCACATGCAATTTTGGATCCATCAGGTTTGTGATGTGCTAATGATTACGACGTGTTTGTTCAAATGCTCCTATCTGGATATAGAGACGTGTATGTGTGTATTTCTCCACGCAATACAAAATTAGTACTATTTTTTATTTAAATTGAGCACTAACCACACATCTACCAGCTGAACAACGAAATCAAGTCAACAACTTTATTAGAGAACGGAGATCGTTTTGGGGGACTGGGAGTTCCTTTGAAGCCATGGTCGTGAGCTTTTGTACCTTCTGCTTGTTGATTCCAGCAGCCACTCATTACTTCTGATAATGCAACGATTCTGCCTCTCCTTGTTTTGGATTGTCTAATTTCAGTCCCCATCATGGTGACATTTTTTGCATGATAGTGGCTTGTTATGCTGTACAAACTGTTTGTGTTTATTTCTCAATTGGCTCCATGCACAAAAAATTAAATCCTACCATTAGATCCTGGGTGCTCCATGTGGCTCGCTGTAGTCCAAATTTGGGTACAGGCAGCGTCCAATTAAGAACATTGGTGTAAATTAGTATATCCTGTGAGTCTTGCTGAGAAAAAATTCAGATGTTGATACTCAGAAATATACTCTCCAAAGATTTCCAGCTTCACAGTGACACACAAGGAGCAGCAGCTATTGCTGGCACAGTATTGCCACCTCCCTTTCCAATCTACTCTTGCCTGCCTCCTTCCCTCTGTTTCTTGCGCCAAACCAAATGGTGCAAAAGACATGTTTGATGAAATGGCTAGCTGAAGATAGAACTGTTGTGTAGTCATGTTTCCCTTTTGTTTAATTTTTCTTTGCTCGAGTTCTATTATTTGCCCAATATTTATTGCGCAAAATACCTCCATCCCAAGCACTTTTATCATGGAGTGGGGAAAAGTTATAATTTTTCTATAAGCACTTTATAATTGGCTAGAAAATAGGAAAAGAAAAAGGAAAAAAACGAGATGTAGCAGTGCATTGAAACACAACATCTACTAGTGCTTCTCTTGTGATTGAGATCTTCCCAGCATTTCTTTGCCCGGGATGTGTTTGCATTCATGCATGTAAGGAAACTGTTGTAGCTAAGTGTCCACTTTGATTTTCCTTTGCTTCACGCTGTGACGTACATAGTCTGATGTTCTTATATTTTTTTCTGAACTTATAAGTAGATGGTCCGTTGTATTCACCATCTTATAGTGCTTGCTGCCAGGTCTGTCTCTCTTTCCTCCCCTGCTCACCGTCCTGTGCGGCAGTGGACACGACTACTTGAGGGAATGAAGCCCAGCCTCCCAACAACGGCAGTCGCCCTGCACCCTGCAAAAAATAAAATAAATCGCAAGGTCAGAATCAAGAAACCATGAAGTTGAAAGACAACAAAGGTACTGCCCTATGTTGTTCGCCAACGATCTTTAGTTTCTTTAGTAGCTCGTACACATTTTGCCAAAGCTAGTATGTTCGCAACCGTAAGTTGATAGCTGACCGGCAGGGATAACAATGTTGATGGCGATTGAAGAAGGATCCCGAAAATATTATTATTGGGACCGAAGGCCAAGTTTTATGCACGGTGTGATTAGATTCCAGGAATTGTTCTGAAGCGGTCGATGGCTTTCGAGAGATGTGTTCATCTCACAAATTCCCAGAGGGTTCAAGATCATTTATATAAGAAGGAAATGTCAAAGGTTTAGACGACACTTAAAAATGCTGGTGAAAAATCTGAACATGTGTAGTGCAATCATGAGAAAAAGCGTGAATTTTTATTGCTTAATCTTTGCTGGTCTCTCCTATACTTTTTGTTATGCATTCTTCACTTAGTGCTACCACTGAACATATCCACGGGAGATCCATGCTATGGTACAGATTTGTGAAATTACTTTGTACTCACTAGTACTATTTCATTGTGGGTAATGGGCACATGACTTCAGGTGTCCACAATTATTTTTTCGCTTGATTTGTGTCCAAATTATTATTAATATTGTGATTCGAGTGCCTCATACATGGATGTCATTTGTAGTACACAAAGGTGCTTGTGTTAATACCTACGAGAGGAACATTCTGCTAATGATGAAACAAAGGATCGAATGCTACAATAATTTATTTTCCGTGTTTCTAAGAAATTCAAGAAGTTCAAATTAAAATAACAGGGTTGTTCGACGTTCTTAAATAATCCGATTATTCCAATGTCTAAGAAAACTGGAAGTTCAAATAAAAAATAGTGTACAAAAGAAAATAGTTTTTTTTGTTACTACAATGAATGAATCCAAGAAGATCAAATTAAAATAACTAACTATTTCGAAAAAAATGTATTTTCCCTGTTTATATAAAAACTAGTAGTTCAAATTTAGAAAACGGAACGGTCCGATGTTTATTATTAAACTGGGATTCCTCGAGTTACTAAAAAATAGACCAAGAAATTCAAATTAAAATAACAGAGTAGTGCGATGCTTATGTACCACGAAGAAAACAAAACATCACCTAGAGTATTAACTAGAAGTTCAAATTTAATAAATGAGAGTTCAAAGAAAACCCAAATTCTTTCTGTATGTAGGAAAAATAAAAGTATGAAGTTCAATTTAAAAAAGTGTTTGATTCTTATTTAAAATTTATATATTTTCTAAGAATAAAACCAAGAAGTCGAAATTACAAAAATAGACAAGTTCGCTATTTATAAAAAAACTCACATTTTCTTGGTACTAAAAGAAATAAAATCAAGAACTTCAATTTTTCACATTTCTAAAAAACATACAAAAAAGTTCAAATAAAAAAGTTAGAGCGGTTCGATGTCTATAAAAAACTCATATTTTTTCCACTACTAAAGTGAAACAGAGAGAAGTTCAAAGTGATAATAGCCAGAAGTTCGAAGTATATAAAAAACTCAGATTCGTTGCAAGAAGTTCATGTGCACCTCTGTGCACGGTTCAGAATTTATATTGCGGGACGTCCGACCTCCAATTACATGTTTTAAATAGTAAGAAATGATGTCCGACCTTCAACTGCGTGTAACTCGATGTATACATAAAAATGTGACCGAAGTTCATAGTGAAAACAACGAGAAGTTCAAGTACTGCAAGGATTGCATTTTAGATGAGAATAAAAGTACAGAAAAATAAAAGCTTAAAAGGTTTGTTGAAAGAAGTTCAAGTGCTCTGTCCGGGGAAGATTAAAAATTCTTGCGAGAGAGGCTCACCTTGTATTTCCATGTTCAAAAACACAAAAACGTTTTTTTTGTCTTTTAAAATAATTCTCTCAATCCAAAAAGTTCCATTATTATTTAGGAGCAATCTGATTTCAAAAAGAAAATAAAAAATTCAAATTATAAAAATGGAAAAAGTTCATGTACTACATGGTGTGTGTTTAATATGAGAAAAATGAATTAAAGGGCAAGGTCCAATTTATTTTTGTTATTAGTTCAAGTCCTCGGTCGGAGAAAGTTAAAGAATTATTGTGAGAGAGGTTTGTACAAATGGAATATCATTTGTGTAACACTGACGAAAGGATGAGAAAATTACAAACAAAAATACGTCATAGAAGTTCGTGAAAACAGCAGGAAGTTCAACTACTACGCTGAATGAATTTCAGATAAAAAACTTTTAAAATCATCGCAACTATGGAAAAAATGATCAAGACGGGAAAGTTGCGTCTTTACAGCAGCTTTCCATCAGTATATCACTTGCTTAATTCTGGTGAGTGGATGGAGATCTACGAGAAGTGGATGGAGAGCTATTAGCAAAAAAAGCACATGAAAAATAGAGTGAAGTTCAAGTAGACATGCCGAAAAGATCAAGTTCTTCTCACGCGATGCATTTTTGAAATATCTGTTTCGCGATAAAGATAGAACGAATGATCTCGCCGTTTTTGAAATTACTTAAGAACGGCTAGGAATCACAAAAAACAATCAACATGAAGAAGTTTAACATTTTTCATAGCTTTTCAATGGTATATTATTTGCCCCATTCCGACAAAGTTTGTAGAAATTACAGCAAAAATACCTTTTTAGCCATTTCCAAAATTGACTTAAAACCGTAAAGAATTGGGAGAAAATATATATACCAAAAAGTTTCGCATTTGTTTATGCTTTCCAACACCGTATCATTTGCTGCATTCGGACTTACGCTTAAAAAATTAGCTCGAAAATACGAACTCGGTGAAACTTGTACTGTTTTATAAATTACTTTTAAACCGTTGAAAATTAGAAAAAAAAAATTCAACATGAAAAAGTAGCGCATTTTCATAAGCTTTCCAACACCATATCATTTGCCACAATTGGACATCGAAAATACAAACTCAGCTGTTCGGTTTGTGAAACTTTACAATTCTCCAAATTACTCTTTAACCATAGGGAATTAGAGAAAACTATCAACATGTGGAAGGAGTGGTTTGGAGCAGCTTTTCAACACCATATTATTTGTCTCGTTCCAATAAATGGTCTAGAAATGCGATCAAAAATAGGATTCACGTTTTTTGTATGAAGAAAAAATGATTTTCAAAACTGCTCTTAAACCGCTTACATTTTGCCAAAAATTTAACTTGCGTCTTGATACTCGCGTACATAGCTTTCAAACGGTATATCACAAGGCCCATTTGGGAAATGTTGGCGGAAATTCAACCTAGCATCGGGGGAAGTTCAAGTCGAACAACTCAGGCAGTAAAATTGCAAAAAACGGAAGTTCATCATGACCCAAGAGCAAAATCCACCAACGAGCGAGATTCCTATTTAAAATAGGCATTTAGTTGCTAAAAACTCTTTCTAGATTACACTTACATCACATAGAACACGACTAACCAGAATAACTCGCGCGCGGAGACACGGTTGCGAAGATAGCCCGAAGGTCGGGTTCCTACGGAGGGAAGTTCACGCGTGTAACTCAGGAAGTTCATGTTGTGATCAGAATAATATTCAGATCCCGTGATCAGAATAGTGTTTATATATATATATATATATATATATATATATATATATATATATATATATATATATATATATATATATATATATATATATATATATATATATATATTCTACACATCCCTTAAGATCCTTATTCTAATAACACCAACCTTATTCTACACATCCCCCACCAGATTGCCGCCGCCACTCCCCTCCCTGCCATCTGCCGCGGCAGCGGACTGGGAGCGTCGCCGCCCCTCCCGTCCCTTCCTTCTACCGCGGCAGCGGCCTGGGAGCACCTCCCCTCTCCCCTTTCCCGCCTTCTTCCACGATAGCGGCCTGGGAGCGATGCCGCCCCTTCCCTCCCCGCTTTCTCCCGTGGCGGCGGCCTTGGAGAGGCGTCGCCACTCCCCTCCAGGCCTTCTTCCATGGCGGCGGCCGGTAGCGATGCTGCCCCTCCCCTCGCAGCCTTCTCCCACGGCAGCGGCCAAGCAGTGCAGCCGCCCATTGCCTCTCGACCTTCTTCCGCACCAGCAACCGAGCAACGCCTCCCCCGCTCGCATATCGGCCTCCTTCCGCGGCAGCAGCTCAGTTGCGCCACCGCCGATCTCCTCCGGGCCTTGTCCCATGAAATTGAGCGGAGTGTCTTCAATTACCTAACTTCATCAGATGTGGACTGGTGCTGCCTCAACATCACACCAACTCGAGCAAGGAGGACTATGCACAAGGTTCCTTCATCCACGACGGCTTCATGGATTAAGGCTGCAATGACCTTCAGAGCAAATCCTCCGACTCCAATCACCTTGAGCAACGTCCAGAATGCTCATGAACTTTTGAAGGGCAAGTGGACTGCACGGGTGAACGCAAAAGTGATGCAAAAGGACGAGAAGGGAACTTCCTCATGCAAACGCAAGGAAGCACTGCAACACGAGGTAAGTAGTGAACTTCCTCGTCTCTCCCAGTTTACTTATTCAAGACAAAGCAGTACACACAGTCCAGTACGCCTCCAAAAATGATGCAGTGCGATTACTTCAGTTCGCCATGAAAAAATGCAGTGCAGTTGCTCGGTTATGCAGTACGATTGTTTAGGTTCACTATGGACAATGATGCAGTGCGGTTACTTCAGTTCACCCTGCGGGATGATGCAGTCAGCATGCATTAGTTCGCGATAGCCTTTCAAACACATTGTAGTTTGTATGATTCAGTTCATTTTACCTGACAATGCAGCTCGGCCGTTTTGTCTAGAAAATGGTGTTCATCAGATACAAAATGCCGCGCATAGTTGACAACCCAAGGACCATCAACTTTCGGAAGAGTCAAGCTTCTTTCGGAAGAGACACTGGCTGGGTTACCCCAGAGATTCCTCGAGGATTATTCACGACAACAAACAGGGTGCAATACTCTGTGGAAGAAGATTTTTTCTAGGAAGAAGAGGTAGTCTATGATGTCGACAATGTCACCTTCATGTGGGAGGTCCCTCACCGACAGGGTGATGAAGACGATGACGATGAAGGTGAGCCAATAATAGTTCTCAACCCAGAGTACAAGCACGAGTTCACTACATTTGGACAACATGTCCGAACAGACAACGATGATGTTGTTGACCATCATGTTGTATAAGATGACACTACAAAAAAATATACTTCCGTGATGATACGTTTTTGTCACAGTAGGTCACGTTTTTTGTCATGCATGTACATCCATGACGATTTTATGACAGAATCAAGATAGTCATACCTGTGCTGTCATAGAAGTATTCCATGACAATACCAAAATTATCATCACGGAAGTGTCCACTTCCATGACCATAAATGGCACGTCATGGAAGTGCTTTCGTCAAGGGCAACTAACACGTGGCATCCATCATAATGGTTCGCCGTTAAAGTATCGAGTTCCGGTTTGTATCCGATAACCTGTTAATAGCCCCAACCAATGGGGATTTTCCACGTGTAAAATCATCATTGGCTGGAGGAAACATGTGTCAGCTCCTCGGTGGGCCAGATGTCATCCGTTTAATGGAGAGACATGCCTATGATACGTCGGCACGTGGCAGGGCCCAACTGAGGCCCATATAGGTTAAAACGGCCCGCCCAACCAAAGGCCCATAGTATATACTCAGGTATTAGTGGGCCAGCCCAATAACAGCATGTTTAAACATGCCCATTTACGGCCCAAAGCCGGATCTGGCCCGTTAATTGTTCATCGAATATTTGGGCCCAATTACGGCCCAGTGACATTACGGCCTGTTAGAGGCCCGATGTAGACATGGACCCATTTCAGTCCGCTGTGTCTTTCGGCCTGGGAATGGCCCGTGCTGCCCATGGGCCACATATGGTATGACGTGACATCCAGCCCTCAAACGTCCCATGGTAAAGGTGGCAATAGTTCAGCCCAACGTGACTTTGGGCCTGTTAGAGGTATGTCGTATAATTTGGCCCGTTGATGCCTCTAGTAAGCTTTCGGCCTCTTAAAGGCCCATGATATCAGTGGGCCAACTAAGGCCCGAGATATGTTTTGGTCTGGTCTACATTTCAGCATGTTGAAGGCCCGTTGACGACTAGTGAAAATTGAGGCCCAACATGCATTTCAACCTGCTAAAGGCCCATGGTTTCTTCTAGGCCGTAAAAGGCCAGCAAAATATTGAGCTTGTTAATGGCCCAAAGCTACATGGGCCCAACTAAGTGTTGGGTCCACTAAAGGCCCAACTAAACTTTGGGCCGAATATAGGGCCATGTAAGTTGAGGCCTGTCGCAAAGTGTGAAGGCCCCGATGGCCTTTCAGTCCCAAGAAAGTTGCAGGCCTGCCCAATTGTGGCCCGCTAAAAAGCAGGACAGTTAGAGGCGAATGTTTCAGCCCGGTCGACTACATCACATTTTTTCCATTTTTTCAAATAATGAATGTTGGCAGTAACTAGTAGGAATTAAGAACAAACCTACTCTATACAATAAATAAATTATGGCATAGTAACTTAGAAAAAACCTACACTATATACTAAATGATTTATGGTATATTACATCCACAGGGCATCGAAGTTCTCTACCAGTGATCATAAAGCAGAACGAAGAAGCAGATTACAAAAGCTGGGCGCCATTGCAGCGTAACAAAATAATACTGAACCAAGACCACTTCCAAGACAGTTCAAGAAAGGTTAGCCTTGCGCGGGAACTGCTGCACAAGCTACTGAGCAAGGCTGTGAGACCTGCCTAGCATGTCGGTCATAGCTCTAGGTGTAGCTGTTTAGCAATGAGGTTCTCATTGGTGTTCTCCGCAATCTTTCTTAGAGATAGGACTTCAAGTCGTAGTTGAGTTGCAGAATGCCTTTCTGCTAGAACTTGGGACTGAAGAAGTCGAATTGATTCAGATAGTGAATTTCATGAGCTTGTCTGACTGCTAGTCTCAAGTAACTTGAACACTGCATCAAGACAAGACTTTGGGGTTGTGTCGCTATCTTCAAGATGTTTTGCCTTCTTTGCTACAATATATGTTGGGTTTGTCTCACAGCCTTCAGTATACTTGTGCGTGCCATCAGGCATATCACCCTGAAACAAGCAGAGAGATGACAAGTTTTGCACGTGTATAAACAAAGATGATAACGGTGCTATTAATTCCATCCAATTTCAAATTAGAAAATAAGGATTAGGTTCAAAATATCAATAGCATAATTTGGCATTGTTCATAATGTGGGGAGCTTCACCACACTACTGGATTACCATGTCAACATAACAAGCATAGATGAAGGGCATAGACAATCATTGTATCTGTTTTGTTAATGTGCATGGCATGTTATTCATATCATTAGCCACATCAGTCAGATAAAATAGGAGATGACAAGGTGCAAGCTTGGGCTGCTTCATCACACACTGGATTATAGCTCCACAAAAACATGCAAACTTGGGTCCCGCGGAGCCGGCGCGTGAGCAGACGACGAGGCGGCCTAGCGTGGTGGAGGCAGTTGGGCGAGGAGGAGCCGACTGGGTGAGGCGGAGGCGGTCGTGCATGGCGGGTTGGAGGCGACCGTAAGAGCCAGGCACGGCGAGCAGCCGAGTAGGAGCGGCGGGCAGCTGGCGCGGGAGCAGCAAGCAGCCGGCGCGGGGCGGCCAGCAGCCAACGCAGGAGCAGCGGAAGGCGGCGCAGGTTGGCACGGGATTGTGGGAGCGCCTGGTGCAGCTCGCGCGTGGCCAAGGCGCTATTCAGGGGAGTGGGGGAGTAGGCGGCCAAGCAGGCATGCGGCACGGGTGAAGCAGGACCCGGCCATGCGCGGGGTACCGGAGGAGGCGCGAGGCCGGAGCCGGCGCGTGCGAGGACGACGGGGCGGGAGCGCGCAATGGCTGGAGATGGTGCTGGAGCAGCGCCCGCGCAGTGGAGCAGACCGCCATGCCAGGGTGGACAGCCGGCCGAAGTGAAGCGAAAACGGGCGAGATCGGAGCCAGGCGGCCTGATCCCACGCTCAACGAGGCGGGCGACCGGCCAAGCCTGGCTAAGCAGCCGGCCATGCGCGCACGCATGCGGCCATGCACACGACCAACATGCATGTGGCCAATATGTGGGTGCGTTTACTGTTTTGCGTCTGGCCACTATATGAGGGACGTATGAGCAATGTCCAACCACTATGTGAGCAGAGTATGGGGGGCATCCAGCCACTGTACGAGCAGTGAGGAGCCAGAACATTTGCAGCGGGCGCGGCGGCAAATAGTAGGAGCAGCGACAACGGCCGTGGAGGAAGTGGCGGCAGCGGCAGGTGAAGGCGGAGGCAGTGCTCGGCGGAGCGAAGCGGAGGGCCATAGAGCTGGCGGCCCGGAGGCCAGTGAAGGAGCATGGCTGCGCAAACTCATGTTGCATGCGAGCAACGGGATGGACGAGGGCATGGTGAACGTCCAACCGCCTGCGTGCACATGAGATGTACTTACAACTCAATATTACAACTCGATACTGGAACAAAGATATGACTGTATATGAATGCCTCCGACGGTGTACCTGGAGATGCAATGATCCAGCGTAGCAATGACATCAAAAAACGGACAAGCCATGAAAACATCATGCTAGCTATCTTACGATCATGCAAAGAAATATGACAATGAATGCTCAAGTCATGTATATGATGATGATGGAAGTTGCATGGCAATATATCTCGGAATGGCTATGGAAATGCCATGATAGGTAGGTATGGTGGCTGTTTTGAGGAAGATATAAGGAGGCTTATGTGTGACAGGGCGTATCGTATCATAGGGTTTGGATACACCAGCGAAGTTTGCACCAACTCTCAAGGTGAGAAAGGGCAATGCACGGTACCGAAGAGGCTAGCAATGATGGAAGGGTGAGAGTGTGTATAATCCATGGACTCAACATCAGTCATAAAGAACTCACATACTTATTGCAAAAATTTATTATCCATCAAAACAAAGTACTACACGCATGCTCCTAGGGGAAGGGTTGGTAGGAGTTAACCATCGCACGATCCCGACCTCCACACAAGGGATCACAATCAACAAAAAATCATGCTTCGACTTCATCACATAACGGTTCACCATACATGCATGCTTCGGGAATCACAAACCTCAACACAAGTATTTCTACTATTCCATAGTCTCCCACAAGCATGACTCCAATATCACCACCTTTATATCGCAAAACAATTGCAAGGAATCAAACATACATATTCAGCGATCTACAAGTTTATGTAGGATTTTATGACTAACCATGTGAATGACCAATTCCTGTCATCTCTCTAAATAGATATAAGTGAAGAAAGAGAGTTTAATTCTTTCTACAAAAGATATGCCCACGCTCTAACAAATATAAGTGAAGCAAAAGTGCATTCTACAAATGGCGGTTTTCTTTGTGAAGAGAAACAGGCAATCCAAACTTCAAATGATATTAGTGAAGCACATGAAGCATTCTATAAAGCCATACTCAAAAGATTTAAGTGAAGTGCAATGAGCATTCTATGAATCAACCAAGGATTATCTCATACCAACATGGTGCATAAAAGAAAAGTGAAAACTAAATGCAAAAGACGCTCCAAGACTTCCACATATCGCATGAACGAAACGAATCTGAAAACATACTGATACTTGATGAAGAAAGAGGGGATGCCTTCCGGGGCATCCCCATGCTTAGACGCTTGAGTCTTCTTGAATATTTACTTGGGGTGTCTTGGGCATCCCCAAGCTTGAGCTCTTGCCTCTCCTCCTTTTCCTCATATCGAGACCTCCTCGATCAAACACTTCATCCACACAAAACTTCAATAGAAAACTCGGTAAGATCCGTTAGTATAATAAAGAAAATCACTACTCTAAGTACTGTTGCAAACCAATTCATATTTTGTTTTTGCATTGTGTCTACTGTAATATAACTTCTCCATGGCTTAATCCACTGATATAAATTGATAGTTTCATCAAAACAAGCAAACTATGCATCAAAAATAGAACAATTTGAACATCCACCATACTTCTGTTACCCCGAAAATTCTACCAAAATTAGCAAAAATAAACAATTTGTACATAAAGACAGTGCAAAATGTTTCAGAACCGTTTGACACTCTAGTTAAAAATGTAAAATCACGCACTATAGCCAAAGTTTTTGTCCTGCACCACACAAACCAACAAGCATTGTAAACATCCTAAAGGCAAACCTTGGCACATTATTTTTATAATACAATGGAATTGTACAAGGGGATAATTAGTTTTGATGAAAAGTTTCTGTAATCAAGATTCACAAAGTTTCCGTGAGCATGAACAAAGTTCAAGGAGCTCTCCCACTTCAACAATGCTTGTCTCTCTCACTTTCACTTTCCTTTTTGAAAAAGTTTTAGGTTTCGCTCTTTATTTTATTTTGTTTTTAGACTATAAAAAAGCACTCAACAGAAATAAATGACTCTCCAAAACTTCCGGGTTGTCTCCCTGGCAGCGCTTTCTTTAAAGCCATTAAGCTAGGCATACAGTGCTCAAGTAATGGATCCACCCGGATCCCAAGGTATATCAAAGCCAATTTTAATTAACAATGATTTGTAATTTAGTAGTGAGCACAAAGTAACATATATCATGCAACAACAAAGTCTAATTCTCTTCCTATGCATCGGCATGTCATAAAAGAACAATTCATGCACACCAAGTAAAGGCCAATGCATAGTATAAGCAGTTTCTTGCAATTTTATCATGTGGGAAACATAGAGAGGTGGAGATATAGTTCCTCTCTCATAATAATTGCAAGTAGGAGCAGCAAGCACATGCATATCATATCTATCAAAATCATCATATGTAGTAGTGAAACGCAACCCATCAATATAATCCTTAATAAGCACAAACTTCTCCGATATAGTGTAGTTTGGAGATATCAAAAAGATAATAGGACTATCATGCGTGGGTGCAATAGAAACAATTTCATGTTTAACATAAGGAACTATAGCAAGTTCATCTCCATAAGCATAATTTATATTGGCATCTTGGCCACAAGCATAGCAAGCATCATCAAAAAGGGATATTTCAAATGAGTTAAAGGGATCATAGAAATCATCCTTTCGTAAGCACGAAGGGGAATTAAACAATGTATTAGTTGAAGAGTTAATCTCATTAGAAGGTGGGCATGGGTAGCTAATCCGCTGTTCCTCCGTTTGTTCTTCGCTCTCCTCATCATCTTTTTCATCCAATGAGCTCACAGTTTCATCAATTTCTTCTTCCATAGACTCCTGCAAAATATTAGTCTCTTCTTGGACAGCAGAGACTTCCTCAATAAATGCATCAATATCGGGATTATATTCATAATTCTCATAGCAATATTTAAGTATAGCAAAATTTTCAGGTCTGTAAACAGCATCATCAAGATTTTCACACGTTTTAAACAAAGATTCAATTTCATAAGCACCCATAAAAGCAACAAATTCTTATATTTGTTCCACATCATAGTAATCATATATACCATTAGCATAAGAAGCCAAGGTTTCATTATCATTAAATTTGCATGAAAAGGAAAGGTGTGGAGCCTTCATCCTGGAGCAACAAGTAACATCATATATTTCACATAAATTCCAAGCATACCATTGCAAACGATGAATTTGATCCATTAAAAGTTTCCCTTTTTGAGATATACGTTGTCGTACATAACAAGCATGCTCATCTAAAGATTTGCCTTCAACTAAGCTAGTTGAGGTTTCAGCACGAGCACATAGGGATCGAAGATGATCCAAGTAAAAAGCTTCAGGAGTGTGATAGATTTTGAGTGGTTCTTCAACCATTGGTGTAGTAGGTACAACTAATTACTTTGGTATTTTGCGTTTCCTACCCATAACTAAAGATAGAAAACAACTAAGAATAGTAAATAAAAATTACTTAGTGATAAAGCAAACAAGCACACACGAGAATATTCACCCCACGCTATGACTCCCCGGCAACGGCACCAGAAAAAGGTCTTGATAACCCACAATTATAGGGGATCAATTGTAGCCTCTTTCGATAAGTAAGAGTGTCGAACCCAATGAGGAGCTAAAGGTAGAACAAATATTCCCTCAAGTTCTATCGACCGCTAGTACAACTCTATGGACGCTTAACGTTCGCTTTACCTAACAAGTATGAAACTAGAAGGACTTTGTAGGTGTTGGATAGGTTTGCAAGATAATAAAGAGCACATAAATAAAAGCTAGGGGCTGTTTAGATAAAGAAGCAATAAAGTAAATATAGCGAGTGTGGAAAGGTGGTGGTAGGAGTTGTGAAATTGTCCCTAAGCAATTGACTACTTTACTAGACCGATAGCAAGTTTTATGTGGGAGAGGCATAAGCTTGTCGACGTTCTGGGAACGGGGGTCCCTAGACTTGCCTACCTGCGGCCTGCAGCGTGGCTCAAGCAGAGGTCCAGTACAACCCGTTTACATCAACCCAAGCTCAAGACCCTCACGAGGGGCCAAGCCTCGCGGGGCAGACAACGCAAGGCTTTCCCAGGGATGGCCTCACCAGGCAGGCTCGCGAGGAGGCGGAGAGATCAAGGCAGGGGTACCTCGCGAGGTGCTCATGACGCAAGGCATGACGATCAAGGCCAGGCGGGCGTCTGACGGGCGCCAACCTGTGCAAAGTCCTCGTTTCCTCTTTGGTGCAAAGGGGGCAAGCGCAGGCGCGGAGTACCGAGGCATCAAGCAAAGATTACCATTTCGGTGCAACGAGACCAAGACCAGCAGAGCGGCAGGATGGAGGTCACCGTGGAGTCCAAGACGGCGTCATCGCCAGTGCCTTTGGCAGTCGAAGACAAACTTTAGTCAGGATAACTTGTACTGGTTGTTCCCCTTCAAAATGGCCGTTGTTGGCTCCCTTCCGGCTCAATATTTGGGTAGAGGACCAGGGCCTCTATATATAGGGCTAGTCACCACAGTAGACAGGGAGACATCTCATCCGGGGACGATCGAATCCTTCCCAAGAAGAACACCACACCAGCTCAAGAACACCTCTCACGAGGCGGTTCTTCCTCTGTACTGTTCATCATCAGCCCCAGAGGCAATCCACCACACCACAAACTAGAGTAGGGTATTACACCACAACGGTGGCCCGAACTAGTATAAACCTTGTGTCGCTTGTGTTCACCGTGTAGCTTAGATTCACGGCGAGGCGTTGGGATGTGGATCGGTAGGGGGGAGATTTTCGCGCGCACCCCAGAGGTCGAACCTTAAGGGTTTTGCCGGAACCCGATATCCGACATTTGGTGCGCCAGGTAGGGGGGCGCCGAAATCCTCTTCCCGCCGACCTGCGTTCCACTGCTCCATCGCATTCATGTCCGGCGACCCGACGGCCAACACCGACCGCTGGGCGGCATGGCCAGCCCACGCCGCGCCGCCTGCCCAAGGTGACCTCAACCCCGCGCCTCAGGCAGCCCGCCCGCCGCAGAACGCTGCGGGGCGCGGGCGATGCGGTCTAGCGCCGCCTACCCTCACCCCGCGGCAGGTGCAATCAGCAGCAAGGGCCTCAAACCACGCCGCGGCCACAGCGCCACACACCCTACGGGAGTAGGCGAACATGAAGGCCGCGCTCACGGTGGCTCGAGAACTGCTACGGTGCAGGCTGCAAGAAAGTGGCCATGATGTGCTGCTGGAGCGCGTCGCCGAGCTCCTGGATGCCGCTGCTTCAGGGGCGCCCCTTTCTACGTCTAGCTTCCACCCCAGGCCCCGGGCGGATCACACGGCGGGCCCATCTGCGCTCGTGCGCCCTCACGCGTACTCCAAGGCTTCATCAACACCAGCTCAGCCATCACCGCTAGACGCCCAACTGTGCCAGCACCACCCCTGGTAAGCGAGGGCATGCGCATCGCCACTTATGGCATGGGCGGGCCGCCGCTCTCTCACCCCCAAGATGGTGCTTCGAGCCAAGCCGCGTGGAGTGTGGGGCACTACGGCGGAGCCTTCGGGGCAGCAGCCCCGGAGGCTTACGTGCCCCACATGGTGGATCTAGAATACGCACTGGAAGAAGACCACGGCTCGTTCCTCGGGCCATGCTGGGAGGAAGAAATGCCAGAAGTCGAGCCCTTTCAGGAGCCTCAAGGAAGCCTCGCCAACCGCACTGGCGGCATCAGCTATCGGGTACCACTAATTCCTCAGGAGCAAGCTTATGCTAACCATGGGTCGCAGGAAGTCCAGGTCGCTGCAGCGGAAGGCTGCCCTAGTGCGGCAACCTCCCTCCCCTCAGGAGGAGGGCACTGGGGGCTGCAGGAGAGGAGCCGGGAGCCAGGCCCCTCCACGCGGTGCGCGGAGCAAGGTGTTCCTCGGAGGTAGGCCCTCTGCGAGTTGGGGTTGTACACGCCCCGGAGTCTCCGGAGAGCCGCCCTCGGGCCTCGGGGGCTCCCTCCCACGCCCAGTGGCAGCACTTAGCTCCACGCGGCCTTTTGCTTTTGCTCCCTTTTATGTGGTCAAGCTTTCTCGTTTCGGATCTAAGTTGAAGTTGAATTTGTGTTTGCGTATGCGGGGAGGGGTGTCTTGTCTTGTTCGCGTGCTTTCTCGTGTTTCGGTTTTTGCTCGAGTTGGAATTCGCACTAGCTGCCTCCCCCTCGCGACCCTCTCGCGGGCGGGGCTGGGCCCAGCACACGCGTGCGTGCCGTACCGCGGCCGGCGCTCGCTCCTACAAAGCTCTTGGCACATGGTCAACAGGTGTCTTGAGGGACCCTCGGAGAGTCGCCACAAGCCTACTCAAGGCTCGCCCAAGATAAAGGTAAAATCACAGCAACCAACACATCGCAGGGCCCATAACATCATGCGGGCGCCCATTCGGCGCCGTCCTTAACAACGCGTTAACAACAATCCTTTTTACATGAGAGGCTTCCCCTCCCAAAATGCTCTTACAACCTTCAGGGCCTTGCCCGAGCTTTCTCCGCGCAGGATAAATAGCAGGGGGCGCAGGATCAATCAGACATGTCGCTCACCGCATCCTCTTGGTTGTCTCCGGAAGTGTCGCTGGCGCCACTGTCGCTGTCGCTGGCTTCATCGTCGCTATCGTTGGCGCCATCTTCACCACCGTCCACCACGTCACCTTCATCCGCAGCAACTACCACCCCGTCATCATCAAAGGTGAAGGCCCGGACAAGTGCATCCACATTGTCCTCCACCCACCGTGCTAGGTCGCCTCGAATGGCCTCGGGCACCGGGGCGATGGCGGCTTTGAATTCAAAGTGGGGATCGATGTTCTGAAGATGGCTGAAGATGCGGGAGAATGCACGCGCAAGCAGGCCGCGGCCCCTCTCCTCGACAAGCTGGCGAGCCCTCTCAGAGCGATTCTCCAGATGCGTCACCACGTCAGTGAAGAACAGGAGATTACCGGCATAGTTGGTCACATGAGGTTGCTCAGCGGTCGTGTCGCAGATATTGCCCAGGGCCGTGTTGGCTCTTTCCCTGAGCGTCCGGAGCATGGGGCCATGCATGTGCTCCAGCGTCTCCCGCTGGCGAATCTCATCTTCGTTCTGCTACGCGACGGCCTCGGCGTCGTCGACCCTCCGTTGGAGGAGAAGCAGCTCGGCGTGGGAGGAGGCCGACTCAGCTTGCACCGAGACTAGGGCGGCTGTGTTGGCCTCGGCACGCTGCATCGCTTCAGTTAGCTTGCTCATAAGAGCGGCAGTCCTGCCTGCAGCCTCGACCTTGATCAGCTCCAACCTCTCGTCAAACTCGTGCTCAAGGCCCGCGCGAATTTCCGCCATGCGACGGTTGATCTGTTCCTGGATTCGGACCTCCCGCGCGCCAACGTCGTCCTCCGCCTGGGCAACCTGGCGCTCCCTCGTCTCCAACCGCTCAAGATCGAGGTTGCGCTCGGCGGCCTCCAGCGTCAGCGCTTCCTCGTGCCTTTGGAGCTCCTCCTCTTCGACGGGCGTCCCCTTCAGCGATGCAAGGGCAGCTTGGCGCAGCTCCACTTGCTGCTCCAGGGAATTGCACCAGGCTTGGAGCTCCCATGCTCGCTCCTCCGCGATCTCGCGTCGTTAGTCTGCCTCCTGAGCCTCCTCAATGGCTCGGGAGCAGGCCTTTCGCGAGGCCACAAGAGATGGTTCGCCTTTGCGTTGTCAAGATCACGCTGATGACGCGCAAGGTTGACGGCCACGTTTAGCTTGCGCCGTTCCTCGGCTAGCTGCAGGCCTTTGGCTTCAAGACGCGCGTCCTCGCCCGCGAGCTCTACACCAAGCTGGTTCACCGCATCCGTCGCCCTATGGAGAAACGCTTGGCGGACGGCGCTGCGCTCTCGCACTCGCTTGAGCACATCGTCAACATCGCCCTCCGCTGTCAGCATCGACGGAGGGCCCTGAAGTAGTTCGCCTCCTCTTGGCAAGGGGCTGGGGGCTGGCGCCCCCACAATCACCGGACGGGCCCCGTGAGGGACCCAGCCCGGCGCTGATCCATCCCCAGAAGAAGAGCCGAAGATCGACTTCAACCACTCGCCATCCACGATCAGGGGAGGAGCCCGGGACAGGCTGGTTGCGCCCAGGGCAAGCTCGCCGAGGAAGGACAACGAGTGCACCGGCTCGAGGCACTCCGCTAGTCGGCCCACCTCTCCAGCTAAATTCGCATCAGGGGTAGCGCGTAGGCTCGAGACGCTCAAGGCTAGCGGTGGAGGTGAACCCTGAGGAGGTGGCCTCTTAGTTGGCTCTGCAGGCTCGGTAGGAGTGATCCTAAAGGGCCACAGTCTGCAAAGGGAACAGCGGATGAGGAGTTACAAGAAGGAGAAACTTACTCATGCATGGCGAAGTACTTCTTGTGCTTCAGTGGACGGCAGGGGCGATCACTGCCACCCAAAGCCTCCTTCCTCTTGTAGAGGGAAATAAAGTCTATGCGGAACCGACCCAAGCTCTCAATGTGAGGGCCGGCGCGAGGCATGGGCGAAGGAGCACCAGGGTGGCTTGCTTCAGGGGCGCCAGGCTGGGAGGAGCGGTCAGGTGCCACCTATTGGTGGCCTGCCGAGGCCTCGGGGGTTTTGACCCCGGGAGCCGCAGGTGGCGTCCCTTCATCAACGACTGCCTCAGGACGGGCTCTAGAGAATGACGCCTCAGGAGCCCCTCGCAATATCGGCATCTCAACACCAGATCCCCCAGCCTCTAGCGATGCTTGCCTCCCTGCACCACCTCCTGAGGCAAGATCAACATGGGCGACGGGGGGAGGAGCCACGGCAACGGGATTTTCGCGGGGCCCCATGAGGTCAGCTGGGCGCACCCCCATTCGTCGAAGCGGGGCATCTGCCTCGCGAACTCGGGCCAGCTCGAGCAAAGATACAAGAGGCCGCCCCCATGCCAGATGCTGCCCGAAGAGGGGTCGCCAGTCAAGACTTTCAGCACCTTCCTCAGTGTTTCAGGCGCAAGATCCCCATCCTGGAGCCTCATGCTGTCTTGATGCCCACTCAAGGTCCACATCGGACGGGAGTGGCGCTGGAGAGGAGTGATGCGGCACTAGAGGAACTCCTTCACCACCTGGGGCGCCGTCACGCCAAGCGTCCTCAACCTCTCGAATCGGCGTCAGATAAAAGCGAGCTAGGGGCTCGTGAGCTTCTCGTGACCCCAGCCTGGATTGGGGATAGCAGGCAATGTCAGGTGCGTGAGCAGGGGGCTGGGCACCCCGACATCCACGTACAGCCACCGCTCTCGGAACCCTCTCATGGAGGGGGGAAGGACAAAACCGATCCCTGAGGCGGCCGTCTCTGGCATGGCCTGGAAGCTCACGCACTCCAAGCACTGTGATGGGTCGGTCAGGTGCAGGGAGAAGAAGTGGCGTAGGAGAGCAACGGAAGGGGAAATGCCCACCATGGATTTGTAGACGAAGGCGAAGATAGCAAGAAGAGTAATGAATTGGGGACCGAGATGCATCATATGGATCTGGTAGTGGGAGAGCACCGCATTGAAGAAGGCAGAAAAGGGGGGAACCAGGCCCGCCCACAAGGCGTCGACGAAGAATCGAACCTTCGTGATGATCCTGTCGAAAGAGCCATGGGACGTGGGCCAAGACATCGTCCTTCTGCACTCATTGAAGCTGGAGGCGAGGGCGGAGCGGACCTTGTCCAAGGCTTCCGGATTGAGTACTAGCGATTGGCCGACGACGGGCGCAGTTGCTGGAGGCGGGCTGGGCAAAGGCGAGGACATCTTCCCTTTCTCCTTTTTTGTTGACGCCATGGCAACGGGAGGGGGGCAGAGCTCAAGTCAGATTGGAGGCAGAAACAAAGGCTCAAGGAAGAAAGGGGAACAAGAAGCACGCGGGTAGCAAGGAGAGAATAACTCTGTACAGTTTCATGGCTGCCTAGCCTGGCGGATATTGGGGGAGTGTGGGGAAGCGGAGACGCCCATGTCCAATCAACTGCCACGCGGTGACCAAGGCTGCAGGCTATTGGGGCCCGCGGCGCTCCGCACTTGCCCTTTCGCTTTGCTGCTAAGCCAAGTTCAAGCACGGCTTGTGCCCGGGGGCTACTGTCGGTGTTCTGGGAATGGGAGTCCCCAGACTTGCCTGCCTGCGGCCTGCGGTGTGGCTCAAGCAGAGGCCCAGTATGGCCCGTTTACATCTACCCAAGCTCAAGACCCTCGCGAGGGGCCAAGCCTCGCGGGGCGGATGACGCAAGGCTTCCCCAGGAACGGCCTCACCAGGAAGGCTTGCGAGGAGGCGGAGAGATCAAGGCAGGGGTACCTCGCGAGGTGCTCATGACGCAAGCCATGACGATCAAGGCCAGGCAGGCGTCAGGCAGGCACCAGCCTATGCAGTGTCCTCGTTTCCTCTTTGGTATAATGGGGGCAAGCGCATGCGCGGAGTACTGAGGCATCAAGCAAAGATTACTATTTTGGTGCAACGAGAGCAAGACCAGCAGAGCGGCAGGACGGAGGTCACCGTTGAGACCAAGACGGCGTCATCGCCAGTGCCTTTGGCAGTCGAAGACCAACTTTAGTCAGGATAACTTGTACTGGCTGTTCCCCTTCAAAATGGCCAATGTTGGCTCCCTTCCCTCTCAATATTTGGAAAGAGGACCAGGGCCTCTATATATAGGGCTAGTCACCACAGTAGATGGGGAGACATCTCATCCGGGGACAATCGAATCCTTGCCAAGCAGAACACCGCACCAGCTCAAGAACACCTCTCGCGAGGCGGTTCTTCCTCTATACTGTTCATCATCAGCCCCAGAGGCAATCCACCACACCACAAACTAGAGTAGGGTACTACACCACAACGGTGGCCCGAACTAGTATAAACCTTGTGTCCCTTGTCTTCATCATGTAGCTTAGATTCACGGTGAGGCGTTGGGACGTGGATCGGTAGGGGGAAGATTTTCGCGCGCACCCAAGAGTTCGAACCTTAAGGGTTTTGCCGGAACCCGATAACCGACAAAGCTAACATACTTTCTCTTCTTGGATGATATGCACTTATGATTGGAACTCTAGCAAGCATCCGCAACTACTAAAGATCATTAAGGTAAAACCCAACCATAGCATTAACATATCAAGTCCCCTTTATCCCATACGCCACAACCCCCTTACTCGGGTTTATGCTTCTGTCACTCAAGCAACCCACTATAAGCGAATCATGAATGTATTGCAACACCCTACAGCGGGAATCCCTCACGCTTGCATGACACGGAGAGCACCATAGGACAGCAACATAACACAAAGCAAATTAAACCAATCATAGCAATTCACCAATTACCGATAGGACAATGAAATTCTACTCAGACATCATAGGATGGCACCACATCATTGGATAATAATATGAAGCATAAAGCACCATGTTCAAGTAGTGGATACAGCGGATTTCGGGAGAGTGGACCGCTGAATATAGATGGGGGAAGGTGATGGAGATGTTGGTGAAGATGATGGCGGTGTTGGTGTAGATCGCGATGATGATGATGGCCCCCGACGGCATTTCGGCGCCACCGGAAGCATGAGGGAGAGAGCCCCCCTTCTTATTCTTCTTCCTTGACCTTCCCCCTAGATGGGAGAAGGGTTTCCCCTCTGATCCATCGTCTCCATGGCGTGGGAGGGGCGAGAGCCCCTCCGAGATTGGATCTGTCTCTCTGTCTCTCTCTGTTTCTGCGTTCTCCTCTTCTACCCTTTCACCGTTTCTTTTATATCCGGAGATCCGTAACTCCAATTGGATTGAAACCTTCTCCAAGATTTTTCTCCGAAAATTAGCTTTCTTGCGGCCAAAGAAGAGCAGCAACCGCCTTACGGGGTGCCCACGAGGGTCAGGGGCGCGCCCCCTGCCTCGTGCCCCCTCGGGCACCGTCTCGCGTTGGTTTTTCTTAACAAAAATCATAAATATTCCAAAAATATTCTCAGTCCATTTTTATCCCTTTTGGACTCTGTTTGATATGCGGTTTCTGTGAAACATAAAACATGCATCAAACAGGAACTGGCACTGGGCACTGGATCAATATGTTAGTCCCAAAAATAATATAAAAAGTTGCCAAAAGTATATCAAAGTTGTAGAATATTGGCATGGAACAATCAAAAATTATAGATACGACAGAGACGTATCGGCATGTAACATGACCTTAACATTGAACGACATTGTCTATCGTCGACGTATCAATAAAGATACAAAGGAAATAGATGATTATCACCTTCTTGGTTGGGTCCTAGTATTACCTTGTCATCTGTGTTCTCCCTTACGTTCAACTGACATACATGGTTCGACACGGCCTTCATTCTAGGAGCTGTATTCGGCCCCACAAAATTCTTAAGTCCGAACACCTATAGGGAACTCTTCGGTGTCCCGGATATTGCATTATAAGCATCATCTCCGAATCATGTCTTTGGTCTATAGTTGGGTTGCCCGGCTCCTGTGTTTGCCACCTTACGTTCCGCAAGTTCGGCTAAGGTAGTAAAGGGAGAACTACTATGATTTTATTTCTGGTTCGTCTAGTTAAGTACCTCAGTAGAGAAAGCCGAAAACTGACTGTTATTATAGGCGAGAGCAGGTCAGCGATCCAGTGACTTAGTATAATACTACTAATCATTCATGATTTATGCCATGTTATATGAAGGGCTAGGCTTTCGATCAGCCACGTTGCAAATGCGCCACACTCCCGATTGCCGTTCATGCAACAAGGGGCTAGTACTTAGTGACACCAATGGACTCTTATGGCTAAGTGAAAGTACTAAAGATGCATAGTCTGATTTCCTAGTTCACCTCGCGAGCCGCCTCCTACATTAGACCAAGACGTTGGATAAAGTGCGTTCATGCGTTTCCGAACACCCCTATAATATTTACATGGGGGCTGAAGCCGACGACTGTGTTGGATTTAGGGATCCGGCAACCCTTGGGAGGTTCGAACTCTGGGGTGCGTGCGGAGATCTCAACCTGCCCAGCCTGCCTACTCACGATCCTCCCTAGCCTAGCGAGTCGAGCTGAAGGAGACACAAAGACACAGAGATTTATACTGGTTCGGGCCACCATTGTGGTGTAATACCCTAATCCAGTGTGGTGTGGTGGATTGCCTCAAGGGGATATGGATTAACTAGTACAAGGATGAACAAGCCTCATGAGGTGAGGTGTTCTTGAGCTGGTGTGGTGGTCTGCTTGTTCTGATTCTAGTCGTCCTCTATGGCGGTGGCTAAGTCCTATATATAGTGGCTTTGGTCCTCTTCCCAAATATGAGCGGGAAGGGATTCCACAACGGCGGGATTTGAAAGGGGACAAGTAGTACAGTCTATCCTGACAAAAGTAGTCTTCACCTACGAAAAGCCTCCGGTCGTGATGCTGCGCTGGGCTCGGTGATGACCTCGTCCTGCCTTCCTGGCTGTCTTGGTCCTATTGCACCAAAATGGAAACCTTTGGCTGATTCCTCGGGACTCCGCGGCTGTGGCTTGCCTCCCTTGCACAGAAGAGGAAACCTGCACTCTGCACCCGCCTAGCCTTGGTCGTCATGGCTCATGTCAGCCGAGCCTCATGAGGTAACTGCATAGAACTCTCCTCCCCTTAGGAGCCCTCCTGAGGAGGCCACTTCCTTCGGGGGTCTTGGCATCGTCCGCCTCACGAGGCTTGGCCCCTCGCGAGGGTCTTGCTATGTTGGTGTTGAAGCTGGGCCATACCAGGCCATCGATGGAGCCACGCGGTGGGGCGCAGGTAGGCAGGGCTGGATACCCCTAGATCCAGGACACCGACAATAGCCCCCGGGCCCAAGGCGCGCTCAGACTTGGCTTCCACGCAAAGCCAAAGGGCAAGTGCGGAGCGCCGCGGCCCTAACCGCATGAGGCCTTGATGATGCGTGGTGATTGGTTGGATGTGGGCGACTCCGTTTCCGCACGCTACCTTGGCAACTACTCCTGTCTGACAAAAAAGGGGTGCCGCCTGCCGCCAGGCTTTCATTGCTCCTTCTTCGTTTTGCTCCAGATCCCCTTCTCCCCACAACAGAAGAGCTCATCAGATCTGCTGATTTTCCACTGAATCTTCTACTTGATGGCCGCCGAGAAGGCCACGACTTCCTCCTCGGCTGTCGGTTCCGCCTGGTACGAGCCAGAGCTGCAGGCGCCCTGTGTGACCGGGGAGAAGCTCCAGACAATGCTCCTCCTGACGGCGAGCGACGATAATGAGTGGAAGAAGACTGCGCTCCGGGTCGCCACCACCGCAACGGAGCCCGCGGGCAGCAACTTCTTCCCCTTCTTATGCACATCATCTTCTCGGGGCTGGTACCTCCATTCTCCCCTTCTTCTTTGCCATCCTTCACCACTATGGTCTCCACGCGCTCCATATCCATCCCAACTCCATTCTCCTTCTGTCCCTTTTTGCCTTCTATTGTGAGGCGTTCATGGGGGTGATGCCTTTCCTTTCCCTGTTCCACCATTTCTTCTACCTCTGCAAGACCGGCGACAATCCGGTCGGGTGCATCGGCTTTGTCGCGGCGCGCGGTGGTAATGTAATCCCCCGCGCCGGCAAGAAGGTGGAGGATGCCGTGAAGAGGTGGGTCTTGATGGATGCCAAGAGCTCCCAGAGCTCGCTGAAGCTGCCGACCGCATTCCCTGTCTCCGAGAAGTGGTGGCGTTCTGAGAAGATCACCGATCCTTCCCTGACGCCGTTCATGAGGAAGATGGATAAGGAGCTGAAGAACCCGAAGCTGACGGGGGCCGTGCTCATCAGGGAGTTCCTGAAGCAGTGCGTCGCGCCGCTTCAAGACCGCCCCCGTCCCTGGTGGAAGCTTGGTGGTGATGACAACAAAATCCGCCTGCGCCAAGATCCCCTTCCCGAGGAGGAGCTGAACAAGGTGTTACTCTACCTGATGGGAAAGGACCCGAGCAACCCTCCGGAACGATGGCTTCCAATGTACTGCCGTGATGACACCGAGGAGGTCGTCGCGGCCATGCCTGGGGATCTGCGGAGGAGGCCCAGAAGGCACTCGGGGTGGCCGCCACGGCGCGTGACCTGGCACGGCAGGAGGCTACTGAAGCTGAGAACTGGTTCCGCATGGCGGAGGCTGATCTGAAGGCTCTCCAGGTCCAGCACACTGTCCAGGCCAGCCAGCTCTAGGAGCGTGATGAGAAGCTGAAGGCCCAGGAAGCTGCCGTCGCCAGCCGAGACGCTGAGGTGAAGAAGCCGGCCTTAGAGCAGGCTGGAGAGCGCGACTGCCTGGCGAAGCTGAAGGACGAGGAGGAGGAAGCCCAAGCAGCCCTGACCGAGGCTAAGAAGGTGGCCGCCATTGAGCGCGATCCCTCTGCTCCCTCGAGGCACACTTCCACAAGGCCCAGAAGGCGCTCTTTGGAGATGATCCCTCGAGAAAGACGGTGGTGACGACCCCGAGGGAGATCCCTGCTACTCTGCTTCCTAAAGTTATGGCGGTGCTCGAGGATGCTGTCAACGGGTTTGCATCCTTGGTGGAAAGCGAGGCACGCTCACTTTCTTCCTCGGCTCTGACGTGCGTCTTCGGCCATCTTTATCTCCAGGATGCCAGCTTCAATCTCTCCTCCTTCCTTACTCTGATGGACTCTGACTCCCAGGATGCTGCTGCCGCCGTGAAGAGCTCCGTGGATGTCATGCTGAGCAAGTACCTGGTTGTTGGTCCTCCGACTGAAGCCGGTGGAACGGGCGACGCGCCCGGCGACGAGGCTCTGTTGGCGGGCAGCGGTGACGCCCAAGTCTGAGGAGGTGGCCCGGATATTCTGCTTTTGCTTGTTTGTCCTGCATCATGCGACATGCCTCGGGAAGGCGTTTAAAACTAGTTGCTTGGAACAATATGTCCTGTAATAACTAGATTATCCTCCTTCAGCTTTTCTGTTTGCTTTGTTGTTCTGCATCGACAAAGCTCGGCCCCGTGCGTACCTCAGCCATCGTTGGGTCGTCCAGATCACCAGGACGATCCGAAGAGATGAGGGGCTACGTGACCATTTAGGCTCCTGAGTCGCGATGCTCAGGAGTCCCCCTTGACATGCGAACAGCTTACGAAAAGATGCAGGGGCAAGCCTTGGTGTTCTGCGTCGGCAGGGCCCAGCCCCGCGCATACCTCATCCGTCATTGAGTCTTCCGGATCACCAGGACGAGCCAAAGATGTGAGGGGCTACAGGACCAGTTAGGCTCCTGAGACGCGATGCTCAGGAGTCCCCCTTGACGTACGAATGGCTTGAAGGGTGACAGCCAGGTCTTGGTGTTCTGCGTCGGCAGGGCCTGGCCCCGCGCATTCCTCAGCCGTCGTTGAGTCGTCCTGATCACGAGGACGGGCCAAGAGGTGAGGAACTACGTGAACAGTTAGGCTCCTGAGACGCAATGCTCAGGAGTCCCCCTTGATGTACGAACAGACCATCCTACCTTTTCCTCGCCGAGCTCTCGCTTGGGAGGGGTGCGTGAAGACCAGGCCCATGAGGTCTGGCGAGGTGGGGTACGCCAGGCGTGACCTGAGTCTAGCCCCCGTGCGTAGCCCCCTCACGCTACCTTCCCGAGGGAGAGCAGCGCCGTGAGGCTAGTCACTGAGCCTGGAGGCTCCCAAGGGTTAATGCAGCCGTGAGGCCACCCCCAGTTGTTTATCACCAGCGCGGAGCATAGCGCTTCCGCTCTTGCACGGGCATAGCCGCTCCTTAGCAGTATCGACAGCCAGCGCGGAGCATGGTGCTTCCACTTGTGCGTGGGAGGGGGCTCCCTCTGAGGAGAGCCCCCGCAGCGTGTACAGCCCCGCCCTGACACGTGGCTTGCACGGCAGGGCTGGAGGAGGTGTATATGGGCACCCGTGAGCCAGCGCGGGACTTACAAAGCCCAACCTCAAGGCGGGTTGCGCCTGGTCTTGATTGGAGATGCTTGAATTTGTCCTGCGAGATGGTTAGGCAGCCTGCGCCGAATGAGTTTCCTGAGGTTATTGCATGAGAAGGCCAGACACCAATGGCTCCAGGAGGTGACGTGAACGGGGCCGGCCCGTGATACGTCTCCAACGTATCTATAATTTTTGATTGCTCCATGCTATTTTATCTACTGTTTTGGACTATATTGGGCTTTATTTTCCACTTTTATATTATTTTTGGGACTAACCTATTAACCGGAAGCCCAGCCCAGAATTGTTGTTTTTTTGCCTTTTTCAGTATTTCGAAGAAACAGAATATCAAACGGAGTCCAAACGGAATGAAACCTTCGGGAACGTAATTTTCTCATCAGATAAGGCCCAGGATACTTGGACCCTCCGTCAAGAAAGCCACGAGGCGGTCCAGAGGGTGGAGGGCGCGCCCCTCCCCCCTGGGCGCGCCCCCTACCTCGTGGGCCCCTCGGAGCTCCACCGACATACTCCTTCCTCCTATATATACCTACGTATCCCCGTATGATCAGACGAGGAGCCAAAACCTAATTCCACCACCGCAACCTTCTGTATCCACGAGATCCCATCTTGAGGCCTGTTCCGGAGCTCCGCCGGAGGGGGCATCCACCACGGAGGGCTTCTACATCATCACCATAGCCCCTCCGGTGAAGTGTGAGTAGTTTACTTCAAACCTTCGGGTCCATAGCTAGTAGCTAGATGGCTTCTTCTCTCTTTTTGGATCTCAATACAATGTTCTCCCCCTCTCTCGTGGAGATCTATTCGATGTAATCTTCTTTTTGCGGTGTGTTTGTTGAGACCGATGAATTGTGGGTTTATGATCCAGTATTATCTATGGAAAATATTTGATTCTTCTCTGAATTCTTTTATGTATGATTGAGTTATCTTTGCAAGTCTCTTCGAATTATCCGTTTGGTTTGGCCAACTAGATTGGTTGTTCTTGCAATGGGAGAACTGCATGGCTTTGGGTTCAATCTTGCGGTGTCCCTACTCAGTGACAGAAAGAGTTGCAAGGCACGTATTGTATTGTTGCCATCGAGGATAACAAGATGTTTTTTTTTATCATATTGCATGAATTTATCCCTCTACATCATGTCATCTCGCTTAAAGCGTTACTCTGTTTTTAACTTAATACTCTAGATGCATGCTGGATAGCGGTCGATGAGTGGAGTAATAGTAGTAGATGCAGAATCGTTTCGATCTACTTGTCACGGACGTGATGCCTATATACATGATCATTGCCTAGATATACTCATAACTATGCTCAATTCTGTCAATTGCTCAACAGTAATTTGTTCACCCACCGTAGAATACTTATGCTCTTGAGAGAAGCCACTAGTGAAGCCTATGGCCCCCGGGTCTATTCTCATCATATCAATCTATATCACTTTATTTACTTGCTTTGTTTTTACTTTGCCTTTACTTTTACTTTGCATCTATCTATCAAAAATACCAAAAATATTATCTCTATCAGATCTCACTCTCGTAAGTGACCGTGAAGGGATTGACAACCCCTAAGCGTTGGTTGCCAGTTGCTATCCTGTTGTGCAGGTACGAGGGACTTGCGCGTGACCTCCTACTGGATTGATACCTTGGTTCTCAAAAACTGAGGGAAATACTTACGCTACTGTGCTGCATCATCCTCTCCTCTTCGGGGAAAACCAACGCAAGCTCGAGACGTAGCAAGAAGAATTTCTGGCACCGTTGCCGGGGAGGCTTACGCAAAAGTCAAAATACCAAGTACCCATCACAATACCTATCTCTCGCATTACATTATTTGCCATTTGCCTCTCATTTTCCTCTCCCCCACTTCACCCTTGCCGTTTTATTTGCCTTCTCTTTCCCAATCTCCTCCTCTCTTTCCCGTTTGCCTTTTCTTGTTGCCTTTCTGTTTGCTTCTGTGTTGGATTACTTGTTGCCATGGTGCAAGATAATACCAAATTGTGTGATTTCTCGAATACCAATAATAATGATTTCCTTAGTACTCCGATTGCTCCTCTTAATAATGATGAGTCTTGTGAAATCAATACCACTTTGCTGAATCTTGTTATGAAAGATCAATTCACCGACCTTCCTAGTGAAGATGCCGCTACTCATCTAAACAATTTTTTTGATTTGTGTGATATGCAAAAGAAAAAAGATACGGATAACAATATTGTCAAATTGAAGTTATTTCCGTTTTCACTTAGAGATCGTGCTAAAGTTTGGTTTTCATCTTTGCCTAAAAATAGTATTGATTCTTGGAACAAGTGCAAAGATGCTTTTATCTCTAAGTATTTTCCTCCCGCTAAGATCATCACTCTTAGGAACGATATTATGAATTTTAAACAACTTGATCATGAGCATGTTGCCCAATCTTGGGAAAGAATGAAATTAATGCTTCGCAATTGCCCTAATCATGGTTTGAATTTATGGATGATCATACAAATTTTTTATGCCGGATTGAATTTTGCTTCTAGAAATCTTTGAGATTCGGCCGCGGGAGGCACGTTTATGGAAATTACGTTAGGGGATAGTACCAAATTGCTTGATAATATTATGGCTAATTATTCTCAATGGCACACCGAAAGATCTTCTAGTAAAAAAGTGCATTCTATAGAAGAAATCAATGTTTTGAGTGAAAACATGGATGAACTTATGAAGATGTTTGCTCCTAAAAATACTCCTCTTGATCCCAATGATATGCCTTTATCTACTTTGCTTGAGAATAATAATGAATCTATGGATGTGAATTTTATTGGTAGGAATAGTTTTGGAAATAACGCTTATAGAGGGAATTTTAATCCTAGGCCTTATCCTAGTAATCCTTCTAATAATTATGGAAATTCCTACAACAACTCTTATGGAAATTTTAATAAGATGCCCTCTGAATTTGAGACTAGTGTTATAGAGTTTATGAATTCACAAAAGAATTTTAATGCTTTGCTTGAAGAGAAATTTCTTAAAGTTGATGATTTGGCTAGGAACGTTGATAGAATTTCTATTGAAATTGATTCTTTAAAGCTTAGATCTATTCCTCCTAAGCATGATATCAATGAGTCTCTAGATCTTGAAGAGCCATGAGAATTTCCATTGATGAGCGCAAAGAAAGAACCGCTAGGATGCGTGCTTCCAAAGATGCCTTTATTAAAGCGTGTTCTTCTAATCCCTATGAAAATCAAGATGAAGATCTAAAAGTTATTGATGCGTCCCCCATTAAATCTTTGTTTTGCAATATGAATCTTAATGAATCTGAAGATTATCTTCCTTTACCTAGAAGGCGTTCTAAGAATTCGGAGTTTCTAGATCTTGATGATGAAATTGATGAAAGTGGGATTGAAATAAATAGAAACCATGATGTTGCTAAACCCACTATTTTGGATCTCAAGGAATTTAATTATGAAAATTGCTATTTGATTGGTTGTATTTCCTTGTTGCAATCCGTGCTAGAATCTCCTCATGCTTATAGTCAAAATAAGGCCTTTACCGAACACATTGTTGATGCCTTGTGCAATCTTATGAAGAAAAACTTGAGTTGAAAGTTTCTATCCATAGAAAACTCTATGATGAGTGGGAACGTACTACTAAAATTAAAATTAAAGACTTTGAGTTTCATGCTTTATGTGATTTGGGTGCTAGTGTCTCTACTATTCCCAAAACTTTATGTGATTTGCTAGATTTCCGTGATTTTGATGATTGCTCTCTAAACTTGCATCTTGCGGATTCCACTATTAAAAAGCCTATGGGAAGAATTAATGATGTTCTTATTGTTGCAAATAAGAATTATGTGCCCGTAGATTTTATCGTTCTTGATATAGATTGCAATCCTTCATGTCCTATTATTCTTGGTAGACCTTTCCTTAGAACGATTGGTGCAATTATTGATATGAAGGAAGGGAATATTAGATTCCAATTTCCCTTAAAGAAAGGCATGGAACACTTCCCTAGAAATAAAATAAAATTACCATATGAATCTATCATGAGAGCCACCTATGGATTGCCTACCAAAGACGGCAATATCTAGATCTATCCTTGCTTTTATGCCTAGGTAAGGGCGTTAAACGATAGCGCTTGTTGGGAGGCAACCCAATTTAATTTTGTGTTTTTTGTTTTTTATTCTCTTTAGCAATAAATAGTCCATCTACCTTCTGTTTGGATGTGGTTTTATGTTTTAATTAGTGTTTGTGCCAAGTAGGACCTATAGGATAACCTACGATGATAGTTGATTTGATTCTGCTGAAAAACAGAAACTTTAGCGCTCACGAGGTTAGCTGCCATTTTTACTGAAGAGTGCTTTTGCGTTGATTCTTTTTGCTGCTGATCAATAAACAAATTGTCCAGGACTTCCTATTTTGGTCGAAGTTTTAGAGTTCCAGAAGTTTGCGTTAGTTACAGATTACTACAGACTGTTCTGTTTTTGACAGATTCTGTTTTTCGTGTGTTGTTTGCTTATTTTGATGAATCTATGGCTAGTAAATTAGTTTATAAACCATAGAAAAGTTGGAATACAGTAGGTTTAACACAAATATAAATAAATAATGAGTTCATTACAGTACCTTGAAGTAGTCTTTTGTTTTCTTTCTCTAACGGAGCTCACGAGATTTCTGTTGAGTTTTGTGTTGTGAAGTTTTCAAGTTTTGGGTGAATTCTTTTGATGGATTATGGAACAAGGAGCGGCAAGAGCCTAAGCTTGGGGATGCCCATGGAACCCCCAAGATAATCGAAGGACACCAAAAAGTCAAAGCTTGGGGATGCCCCGGAAGGCATCCCCTCTTTCGTCCACTTCCATCGGTAATTTACTTGGAGCTATATTTTTATTCACCAACATGATATGTGTTTTGCTTGGAGCGTCTTGTATTATTTGTGTCTTTGCTTGTTAGTTTACAACAATCATCTTTGCTGTACACACCTTTTGAGAGAGCCGTACATGAATTAGAATTTGTTGGAATACTCTATGTTCTTCACTTATATCTTTTGAGCTTGATAATTTTGCTCATAGTGCTTCACTTAAATCTTTTGAGCGTGATAATTTTTGCTCTAGTGATTAACTTAGATCTTTTAGAGAACGGTGGTGGATTTGTTATTAAGAAACTTGATCTCTCATGCTTCACTTAGATTATTTTGAGAGTTGTTAATAGCATGGTAATTTGCTTAATGTTAATATACTTGGTATTCAAGATATGTGAAACTTTCTTTTGAGTGCGTTGAATACTAAGATAAGTTTGATGCTTGATAATTGTTTTGAGACATGAAGGTGATAATATTAGAGTCATGCTAGTTGAGTAGTTGTGAATTTAAGGAATACTTGTGCTGAAGTTTATGATTCCCGTAGCATGCACGTATGGTGAACCGTTATGTGATGAACTCGGAGCATGATTTATTTATTGATTGTCTTCCTTATGAGTGGCGGTCGGGGACGAGCGATGGTATTTTCCTACCAATCTATCCCCCTAGGAGCATGTGCGTAATACTTTGCTTTGATAACTTCTAAATTTTTGCAATAAGTATATGAGTTCTTTATGACTAATGTTGAGTCCATGGATTATACGCACTTTTTCCCGTCCTTCCATCATTGCTAGCCTCTCTAATACCGCGCACTTTTCGCCGGTATCATACACCCACCATATACCTTCCTCAAAACAGCCACCATACCTACCTATCATGGCACTTCCATAGCCATTCCGAGATATATTGCCATGCAACTTTCCACCGTTCCGTTTATTATGACACGCTCCATCATTGTCATATTGCTAGCATGATCATGTAGTTGACATCGTATTTGTGGAAAAAGCTACCTTTCATAATTCTTTCATACATGTCACTCATGTTTCATTGCATATCCCGGTACACCACCGGAGGCATTCATATAGAGTCATATTTTGTTCTAAGTATCGAGTTGTAATTGTTGAGTTGTAAAGAAAATAAAAGTGTGATGATCATCGTTATTAGAGCATTGTCCCAGTGAGGAAAGGATGATGGAGTCTATGATTCCCCCACAAGTCGGGATAAGACTCCGGACGAAAATAAAAAAATAGGCCATAAAAAAAAGGGAGAAAAGGCCCAAATAAAAAAATGAGAGAAAAAGAGAGAAGGGACAATGCTACTATCCTTTTACCACACTTGTGCTTCAAAATAGCACCATGATCTTCATGATAGAGAGTCTCTCATTTCGTCACTTTCATATACTAGTGGGAATTTTTCATTATAGAACTTGGCTTGTATATTCCAATGATGGGCTTCCTCAAAATGCCCTAGGTCTTCGTGAGCAAGCGAGTTGGATGCACACCCACTTAGTTTCTTTTGTTGAGCTTTCATATACTTATAGCTCTAGTGCATCCGTTGCATGGCAATCCCTACTCACTCACATTCATATCTATTGATGGGCATCTCCATAGCCCGTTGATACGCCTAGTTGATGTGAGACTATCTTCCCTCTTTTTGTCTTCTCCACAACCACCGTTCTATTCCACCTATAGTGCTATATCCATGGCTCACGCTCATGTATTGCGTGAAGATTGAAAAAGTTTTGAGAATTTCATAAGTATGAAACAATTGCTTGGCTTGTCATCGGGGTTGTGCATGATTTAAATACTTTGTTTGGGGAAGATGGAGCACAGCCAGCCTATATGATTTTGTAGGGATAACTTTCTTTGGCCATGTTATTTTAAGAAGACATAATTGCTTTGTTAGTATGCTTGAAGTATTATTATTTTTATGTTAATATGACCTTTTGTCTTGAATCTTTTGGATCTGAATATTCCTACCATGATTAAGAAGATTTACATTGAAATTATGCCAAAGTATCTCTCCGCATCAAAAATTCTTTTTTATCATTTACCTACTCGAGGACGAGCAGGAATTAAGCTTGGGGATGCTTGATACGTCTCCAACGTATCTTTAATTTTTGATTGCTCCATGCTATTTTATCTACTGTTTTGGACTATATTTGGCTTTATTTTCCACTTTTATATTATTTTTGGGACTAACCTATTAACCGGAGGCCCAGCCCAGAATTGCTGTTTTTTGCCTTTTTCAGTATTTCGAAGAAACAGAATATCAAACGGAGTCCAAACGGAATGAAACCTTAGGGAACGTGATTTTCTCATCAGATAAGACCCAGGAGACTTGGACCCTACGTCAAGAAAGACACGAGGTGGTCACGAGGGTGGAGGGCGCGCCCCTCCCCCTGGGCGCGCCCCCTGCCTCGTGGGCCCCTCGGAGCTCCACCGATGTACTCCTTCCTCCTATATATACCTACGTATCCCCGTATGATCAAACGAGGAGCCGAAAACCTAATTCCACCGCTGCAACCTTCTGTATCCACGAGATCCCATCTTGGGACCTATTCGGAGCTCCGCCGGAGGGGGCATCCACCACGGAGGGCTTCTACATCATCACCATAGCCCCTCCGATGAAGTGTGAGTAGTTTACTTCAGACCTTCGGGTCCATAGCTAGTAGCTAGATGGCTTCTTCTCTCTTTTTGGATCTCAATACAATGTTCTCCCCCTCTCTCGTGGAGATCTATTCGATGTAATCTTCTTTTTGCGGTGTGCTTGTTGAAACCGATGAATTGTGGGTTTATGATCCAGTATTATCTATGGAAAATATTTGATTCTTCTCTGAATTCTTTTATGTATGATTGAGTTATCTTTGCAAGTCTCTTCGAATTATCCGTTTGGTTTGGCGAACTAGATTGGTAGTTCTTGCAATGGGAGAAGTGCATGGCTTTGGGTTCAATCTTGTGGTGTCCTTACTCAGTGACAGAAAGAGTTGCAAGGCACGTATTGTATTGTTGCCATCGAGGATAACAAGATGGGTTTTTTTTATCATATTGCATGAATTTATCCCTCTACATCATGTCATCTGGCTTAAAGCGTTACTCTGTTTTTAACTTAATACTCTAGATGCATGATGGATAGCGGTCGATGAGTGGAGTAATAGTAGTAGATGCAGAATCGTTTCGATCTACTTGTCACGGACGTAATGCCTATATACATGATCATTGCCTAGATATACTCATAACTATGCTCAATTCTGTCAATTGCTCAACAGTAATTTGTTCACCCACCGTAGAATACTTATGCTCTTGAGAGAAGCCACTAGTGAAACCTATGGTCCCCGGGTCTATTCTCATCATATCAATCTATATCACTTTATTTACTTGCTTTAATTTTACTTTGCCTTTACTTTTACTTTGCATCTATCTGTCAAAAATACCAAAAATATTATCTCTATCAGATCTCACTCTCGTAAGTGGCCGTGAAGGGATTGACAAACCCTAAGCGTTGGTTGCGAGTTGCTATCGTGTTGTGCAGGTACGAGGGTCTTGCGCGTGACCTCCTACTGGATTGATACCTTGGTTCTCAAAAACTGAGGGAAATACTTACGCTACTGTGTTGCATCATCCTCTCCTCCTCGGGGAAAACCAACGCAAGCTCGAGACGTAGCAGCCCGCCAGACATAGCTCAACCACTGGATTTATCGACGCTGCAGGGACGGACCCGAGCACAGACGCCGTGCCCAATCTTCTCATGCAAAGATCCTGAAGAAAAACAACCGGCGCGGGGTTCCCATGGCCACGGGGGCACCAGGTTGCGCACCCTTACTTATCTACCCGCGATTAGCTCATGCGAGAACAAGGCACCAAGAGCCACTGGAGGTGACGTACACGGGGCTGGCCCGTGAGCCAGAGCTCAGCTACTTGGGTTTAGCGGCGCTGGAGGGATGGACTTGAGCAGACATGCCATGCCAGTCCTTAATCATGAGGCGGTCGTGGGAGGGATTGCAAGGGCGCAAGACATTCTTAGCGACGAAGCGCCGGTCGGGCAGTCAATAATTCAAAAGTAGCTTGGAAAGGATTGTAAATGGCTCTGATAAATGCAGAAGGGATACATGCCATAGGGACGGACCCACATGGCCTGGGGATAGTGCAGCCTGAGGGGCACCCCAAACTGAACGAACTAGGGAGATGTCACCTGGTACCGCTGTTGAAGATTTGTTGAAGTAGCCAAAACCGCGTGTTGCTGAAGCCGCACTCATGAGATGCTCCGGTGCCGAGCCTCGAGAGTCTCGGAGGGAACGGAAGGCTCCTGAAGGTGTTTCTCCATCTCTGCCAGGAGCGCCTGGTGCCTGGCTTCGCAGGCTGTTTGAGCATCCCTCATGCAGCGCTGGAACACCTCAGCCATGCCTGCCAGGCTGAAAGGCATGCAGACGTAGCTGTGAGGCAAACCCTCGCATCGGCCGGCACGAGACGGACACATGAGCTATCGAGACACGGCCCTGTTGAGCCCGGGGATGTCGATGCAGACGTGGGACTCCTTACCCTCGCTAGGGCAGTGAGCTGCGCCATGCGGCAGGCGACAATCTCCTCGCAGAACCCTTCCTTCCTGAATCTCCTCGATTGCCTTGTTGATGAACTCCTGAACGCCTGGTGCCTCATGCCTGCTGCCTTCTCCTGGGAAGCATGCTCTGAAGAGCGCCTCCACATGGTGCCAGAGCGCTGCTCTCGCGACATTGGCTAGATCTGAGGCCCTCCAAAGGAGAGCCCTCGAGCCCAGCCTGAGAGGGGTGCCGGGCACGCCTTCCTATGCGACGGGTGAAGGTGCCGTGTCTGGAGACACGAGATTCTGCGCTGCATCCTTCAGTGATGCTCCCTCACGAGACCCCTGGCCTAGCTACAGCTTCTTTGTCTTGGGTGCGACCTCGGGACGGAGGGTGCAATCTTCGTGTTCTGGGTTCTCAACTGTTGCAGCCTAGAGGGCACGCTCGAGGGAGCACACTGCATCCTTCTCTTGGCAGGCGACCGTGATGATGCCGCCGCTTCCTGGCATCTTGAGGACGTTGTAGCCGTCGTGTGTGGCCGCCATGAACTTGGCCAGTGTTGGGTACCTAGGATGGCGTTGTAGGGAAGACAAATGTCGGCGACGTCGAAATCGATGAGCTCTATGTGGTAGTTCTTGCGCTCGCCGAAGGTGACAGGGAGGCGAACTTGCCTGATCGGGTGTGTCGATCCGTCTGTCACTCCCGAGAATGGCTTGGTGGGGTGCAGCTGGTAGTATGGCACCTGGAGCCTGTCGAACGTCTGGACGGAGAGAACATTGAGCCATGCTTCGCCATCGATGAGAGTCTTGGTGACGGTCACGTTGCTGATGACAGGGGAGCAGAGCATGGGGAGCGTGCTAGTGGTGGCCGCATACTTGAGCCGGTCTGAGGAGTCGATGGTGAGGCGCACTTGGACCACTTGAGAGGGCGAGTTGCTTCAAGCTTGGGGAGCGCTGCATTCACCTCGCGCGCAAACTGCTTGAAGACACGATGGGAAGCTGGGGCTTGTGAGCCACCCAGGATGCAGGCAATGGCCCGTGGCTTCTGGAAGCCCCCAGCCCCCTCGTCCTGGTGGTGATCTTCATTCCTTCATGGCGGTGGAGGCAGAGGAGGCAAAGCTGCATTGCCCTGTGGGCGGTCCTCACGAGGCTGCTCCGTCCAGTTGCCCTCACGAGGCTCGTCCTGCCAGCGGTCCTCACGAGGCTAGTCGCGCCACTCCTGACGGCGGTCACGTCCATTCTAGCGTCCTCCACCTCGGCCACCTCCGCGACTGTAGCCTCGATCGTTGCGCTCGGGGCGTCGACCGAGGCTCCCGTCGTGGAGAGCCCTGAGCTCCTGGCAATTGCTAGTGTTGTGGCTGTAGACGTTGTGGAAGGAGCAGAATGGCCGCTTGCCCTTGGATGACTCATGGTTGTCGCAGCTGCACTTGGTCTCTGGCTCAGCCGCAAGCATGGCTGCCCCTTGCGCTTCGTGTCCTTGGTCTTGGTCTTCTTGTCTTCTAGATCAGCATCAGGGAGCTCGAGGAGGGAGAGGCGTCCCTCCTCAGCCCTTGCACACTTGTTCGCCATGTTGAACATATCCAGAGCGGTGCAGAGGTCCTCGTGGATGGCTAGATCCTCCTTTATCTTGACATCACAGACGCCATCGGTGAATGCAGAGATGATGGCCTCATCAGACACCTTGGGAATCTTGAGGCGAACATTGTTGAAGCACTGGATATACATATGCAGGGTCTCTCCAGGTTGCTGCTTGACGCGGCGCAAGTCGCCCGCGGCCGGAGGACGGTCGCGAGTGCCCTGGAAGTTGGCGACGAAGCGGCTAAGCATCTCCTCCAAGGAGGAAACCGACCCCTCGGTCAAGTTCAGGAGCCAAGAACGCACGCCATCCTTGAGCGCCATCGGGAACCAGTTTGCCATGATCTTCTCGTCGTCGTTGGCCACCTCGATGCTCAGCTCGTAGAGCTGTAGGAAGTCGGCGGGGTCTGCGGTGCCGTTGTAGCGTGTAGGCAGGTCAGGCTTGAACTTGCTCGGCCAGACAACGTTGGCGGAGCTCCGCAGTGAACATGCGGCATCCTCCGTGGCCATCGGAGGTCGACGTGGGGGTAGAACGTGGTCTTGGTGCACGCGCTCCGCCACCTCCTATGGCAGCGCGTGAGCCTGGTGCTGGTGCGCTGGAAGCACGCGCACTTCTCCCTGGGGACGGTGCACCACCTGGAAGCTCACGTCATCCTGAGCCGCTGCCGTGCGCTGCGGGTCGCGCCGTGGATCCATACGCCTTGGCTCGATGATGGCGCCCCGGGCTGGAGGCGGAGGAGGAGCCCCATGCGCGACGTCGCTCGCTGCAGGAGGTTGCTGAGGCAGCGAGTGGGCTGGCCCGTCAAAGCCCCCGTGAGTGACGCTGATAAGCTCGGCGATCCGCTCGAGCCACTCCTCGTAGAGATCACCCACCAGACGGTAGCGAAGAAGCTCCCGTGCCGTGAGCAGAGCGGCCTGCGCGTCCACCTGGCCGCGGCGCGCGTGGGAGGACGAAGCTGTTGGGGTCAGTGACGGAGTAGCGGTGCGGCCATCACGGCGCACTGACGGGTGCAGCGATGAAGCTTGCTGCTCGTGGCCGGCAGGGCCCGTGGAGGTGTTGGCCACCGGAGAAGGATCGCGGCGGGCACAACCGTCGCCCGCCAGAGCCGTCTGAGCGACGCGGGTGGCGACCGCAGCCCGATGCTCGGCGCGAGCCCTGCGCGCGTCGGCCATGGAGATGTCGGAGCGGCGACGGATCGAACAACGGAAGAGAGGATCCAACGCACCCCTACCTGGCGCGCCAAATGTCAGATTTAGGGATTTGGCAACCTTTGAGAGGTTCGAACTCTGGGGGCGTGCGGAGATCTCAACCTACCTAGCCTGCCTACTCGCGATCCTCCCTAGCCTAGCGCGTCGAGATCAAGGAGACACAAAGACACAGAGATTTATACTTGTTCGGGCCGCCGTTGTGGTGTAATACCCTAATCCAGTGTGGTGTGGTGGATTGCCTCGAGGGGCTATGGATGTACTAGTACAACGATGAACAAGCCTCGGGAGGTGAGGTGTTCTTGAGCTGGTGTGGTGCTCTGCTTGTTCTGATTCTGGTCCTCCTCTATGGTGGTGGCTAAGTCCTATATATAGTGGCCTTGGTCCTCTTCCCAAATATGAGTGGGAAGGGATTCCACAACGGCGGGATTTGAAAGGGGACAAGTATTACAGTCTATCCTGACAAAAGTAGTCTTCGCCTACGAAAAGCCTCTGGTCATGACGCTGCGATGGGCTCGGTGATGACCTCTGTCCTGCCGTCCTGGCGGTCTTGGTCTTGTTGCACCAAAATGGAAACCTTTGGCTGATTCCTCGGGACTCCGCGCATGTGGCTTGCCTCCTTTGCACCGAAGAGGAAACCTGCGCTCTGCACCCGCCTGGCGCCCGCTTGGACTTGGTCGTCATGGCTCACGTCAGCTGAGCCTCATGAGGTAACTACATAGAACTCTCCGCCCCTCAGGAGCCCTCCTGAGGAGGCCTCTTCCTTCAGGGGTCTTGGCGTCGTTCGCCTCGCGAGGCTTGGCCCCTCGCGAGGGTCTTGCTGTGTTGGTGTTGAAGCCGGGCCGTACCAGGCCGTCGATGGAGCCACACGGTGGGCCGCAGGTAGGCAGGGCTGGATACCCCCAGATCCAGGACGCCGACAGACTGGTACACTTTCAGACATATAAACAACATAATAGGAGGATAAACTAATCATAAAGCGCAAGCATAGCTATTATACATCATGAGTTTATTACATGACTCTTACAAACTGGACTCAACTACTCAAATATGACGTCCTTTGAGCACTGGCCCTCCACAATGCGGGCTCCCTTGAGGACCTTGTCAAAGTACTTCTCCAGCCACCTATGCTCCTTGCCTTCAGGTGGCCCTGCAGTGGCAATCTCGGTGGCCTTCATCTTCGCCCACTGCACCTTGACGCGGGCTAAGGCCATCCGGGCACTTTCTATGAAAGACGACCGCTTGAGGGTATCGACCCGAGGAAGTGCATCCACCAGCCGCTTCACGAGTCCAAAGTGGATGCTAGGTATGGACTCGGCCGGCCATAGACGGACTATTACATCCTTCATGGCCAGTCCAGCCGCCCTGTGCATCTCGGACAGCTACTTCAGCTGGTCACTTAGGGGCACTAGATGTTCTGGCGCAAGGTATTGCGACCAGAATAGCTTCTCCGTTGAGCTCCCCTCTTCGGCTCGGAAGAATTCGGTGGCGGCCACAATACTCCTTGGCAGATCGGCAAAGGCGCCTGGAGAACTCCAAACTCGGGTGAGCAAAATATATCTCTTACTAGTAAATCTACACTGCATGATAAAGGCCTTACCAGCCGGTATCTTCCTTGCCTCTTGGATCTCCTAGCGAGCTCCCTGGGCATCAACCCGGGCTTCTTTTATGCTTTCCAACGCTTTGGTGAGCTCGGAGGCCTACTCCGAACTCTGTTGTTCCAAGGACTCGTAGTGGCGATGGCGTCCTTGAGCTCCTGTTTAACCTCCTCCACCCGTGCCTCTTGTCTGCGGCTGGCGGTTTGCTCCACCTCTAAATCCTTGGCTGCTTTGTCCGCGGCCGCCTTGCTCGCCTCCACCTCCTTCTTGGCTTCGGCGATGGTGCTCTTGAAAGACTTGACCTCGTCTGCGCCAACTACGAGTATATTTATAGCATGTTTAGTCAGTTTAAAACGACTAACACGCCTATAATTTTCAGATATGCCATAATGTCGCATACCTTGGGTTTCGTTGAACCACTTGTTGATGCGGTCGAGTTCCTCATCGGATAGCCAAAGCTTCCAATTGAGCTCGGCACTCTCTGCGGCCTGAGCGGTAGCCGACAGCATAGAAGCCTACCAAATAACATATACAGTGCATTCTATACTCGTTTGCGATCCTCTGTTCGGATTGTTCTAATCTGGACAGAGTCTCAGGGGCTACTGTCTACACATGGCTTTCGCCTCAAACATATATATACATATACAAAAAACCTGTAATGAATATTACATTGCATACCTCAAAGCCCGTTAGTAGGCTCTTGAAGGCTTCAGTCAGTCCGCTCTTAGCGGACCGAACCTTTTCCATGACCGAACCCATTAGGGTGCGGTGTTCCTCCATGATGGAGGCACATTGCAGTGCCTCCTGCGGAGTGTCAGTGGCCTCCGGATTGATAGAGGCCTCCGATAGAGCTCCTACTCCTCCCCCCTCTTTCAAAGGGGGATGTTGGTCCGAATCCGGAGCCGTACTGTTCTCCAAGACAAACGCAATAAAGGGGTTGTGAATCCCTTCACGGTCACTCGCAAAAGTGAGATCTAATAGAGATAGATAAATGGTAAAGTAAATATTTTTGGTATTTTTGGTTTATAGATTGGAAAGTAAAGATTGCAAAATAATAGATCAGAAACTAGCAAGATGTAAGTGAGATTCAATATAATGGAAAAGAGACCCAGGGGCCATAGGTTTCACTAGTGGCTTCTCTCGAGATAGCATATATTACGGTGGGTGAACAAATTACTGCCGAGCAATTGATAGAAAAGCGCATAATTATGATGCCATCTAAGGCAATGATCATGAACATAGGCATCATGTCTGTTTCAAGTAGACTGACTCCTGCCTGCATCTACTACTATTACTCCACACATCGACCGCTATCCAGCATGCATCTAGAGTATTAAGTTCATAAAGAACGGAGTAACGCATTAAGCAAGATGACATGATGTAGAGGAATTAACTCAAGCAATATGATGAAAACCTCATCTTGTTATCCCCGGTGGCAACAATACAATATGTGCCTTGCTGCCCCTACTGTCACTGGGAAAGGACACCGCAAGATTGAACCGAAAGCTAAGCACTTCTCCCATTGCGAGAAAGATCAATGTAGTAGGCCAAACTAAACCGATAATTTGAAGAGACTTGCAAAGATATCAAATCATCCATATAAGAATTCAGAGAAGAACCAAATAATATCCATAGATAATGTTGTTCATAAATCCACAATTCATCGGATCTCGGCAAACACGCCGCAAAAGAATATTACATTGAATAGATCTCCAAGAACATCGAGGAGAACTTTGTATTGAAAATCAAAGAGAGAGAGAAGAAGCCATGTAGCTAATAACTATGGACCCAAAGGTCTATGGTAAACTACTCACGGTTCATCGGAGAGGTAATGGTGTTGATGTAGAAGCCCTCCGTGATCGAATCCCCCTCTGGTAGATCGTCGAAAAAGGCCCCAAGATGGGATCTCACCGGTACAGATGGTTGCGGCAGTGGAAAAGTGGTTCCGTGGCTCCCCCTGATGTTTTTATGGTATAAGAGTATATATAGGCGAAGGAACTAGGTTGGTGGAGCTACGAGGGGCCCACAAGGGTGGGGCACGCCTACCCCCCTAGGCGCGCCCTCCTGTCTTGTGGCCGCCTTGTTGCCTCTCCGACTTCATCTCCAAGTCTTCTAGTTTTCTTTCGGTCCAAGAAAGATCATCACGAAGGTTTCGTATTCCTTTTCTGCAAAACTCTTAAATAGGCAAAAAAACAAAGACTAGCACTGGGCCCTCCATTAATAGGTTAGTCCCAAAAATAATATAAAATAGCTTATTAAAGCCCATTAAATATCCAAAACAGATAATATAATAGCATGGAACAATCAAAAATTATAAATATGTTGGAGACGTATCATCATATTTCCCCTCTTCGTCTTGAGGGGGGAGTCGCTCTCCACCTCTTCCTCCTCCTCCTCCTCCTCCTCTTCCTCCTCTTCCTCCTCGTCTTTCTCATGAGAGGAGACGACCTCTGTCTCTCCGAACACTGCTTCCAGAGGGCCTTTGTGGTGAGGCCCATCCTTGGGCCCCTTGCCCTTCTTCTTGGCCTTCTTCTCCATCGCCTTGTAAGGCGTCGGGCCCAATATCTCCTTCAGCGTAGGAGTGACTGGGTCTTCAGGCAATGGAGCCGGACTCTTGATCCACTCCGACTTCTTGGTCCAGCCCTATAACAAAAAGATGGGCTGATGAGTTTGGTATAGATCGAATATATATATATATATATATATATATATATATATATATGTATGTATAGGGTGGGTCTATTATGATAACACCCTTAAGAGTCTTATTCTACCAACAAATGTGCTTATTCTGATAACACTTGTGAACTACTCCTTGTCATCGAACAGAACCCCAAGCCCACGCTTGTTCCTCCCCTGGGCTCGTGCCCAAGCCCCCACCCCCACCTTCTCCTTCCCCCTGGCCGCTCCACTATCCTCTTCTACCTTCTTCCCGCAGCCACCACACCACCTCCCGCCGATGTACAGCTGGCCAAGCCGCCGCGGACGCCCTCCTTCCTCACCGCCGGTGCCCAATCCACCACCTCCACCTTCTTTCCCACCCACAGCCCCTCGATGCCGCCTCCTCCCACCTTCCTCTGCCGGCCCCGATGTGCCATGCCCCCAACCCTCGCGCCTCCCCGGCAACGAATCTGGCTAGATCCAGCCCCCGCCCCGCTTCCCTCTCCATGGCCCCCCAACACCCAAATACCGTCGCACGCCCCATTCATTCCCACGAGCAATCCCCCTCCCCCCATTGAGCAGCCACCCTGTGCGGTGGCAGGACTGCTCCCCTGCGCGACGGCCACAGGCGGTTGAGGTGCCGCCCATCGGCGAGCAAGATGTCGCCCCCAATCCGGTCGGTTGAGGGGGCACGGGCACTGCAGTTCGCTCCACCCCTCACATGCATCTTCCCCTCACCTCGTTCTTCTGATGGAAGATCGATCATCAGCGCTGGCAGGATTAGGAAGACAAAAAACCAGCTGATGCATTTTCAGTCAAAAACTGCAGCTTGGCAGCTCGCCCTCTTGCAGTATGGATTCGGCGACGGGTTCACACGCTGGTTCCCCCTCACATGCGCGCAATTCTTTTTCTCTTCATTTTTGGGTTCGTTGGAGCCACTGTGCAATTAGACTTGGCGTGCAGTGCTATTCGGCATGGCTTGCAGTGATGTTCGGCAGGGCCTGAAATACCTGTATGTGCTTCGTCGCAGCGATACACACATGGACAAAAGGGACAAAGGAGGTGTTGTCATGGGTGGAAGTCGATGCTGTGACCATGCAGTCCACAACGCGATGTGTAAAAATTGTGTAGTGTGCAAACAAAAAAATGCAATCCACTCGCCTCGTTCCCGCAGTACGTATTTCATTACTAACCAAAAAGAGTATATATGCAGTGCGCTACGAGGAAACCGAGGAAAATGTAGTGCACTCCGGTCTTTAACAAAATCCACTCCGAAGGACTTTGTAGCACACTCTTGAATTTTTTTTACGTCCGACAAAAGAAATCATGAAGTGCGCTTGCTCGTCCGATGCAGTGTGGTTTTTCGTCTAAAGCAGTGCACTCTACCTCTTTTGGGAAAATTTACGTCCCACAGAAAAACCATGCAGTGCACTTGCCCATCTAATGAAGTGCGGTATTTCGTCTGAAGCTGTGCGTTCTTCTTTCCCCGTCCGAGAAAAAATACGTCTAAACAAAAAGAAACCATGCAGTGCACTTGCCCATCTAATGAAGTGCCCCGTCCGAGAAAAAATACGTCTAAACAAAAAGAAACCATGAAGTGCACTTGCCCATCTAATGAAGTGCGATGTTTCGTCTGAAACAATGCGTTCTTCTTTCCTCGTCCGAGAAAAAATACGTCTAAACAAAAAGAAACCACGCAATGCACTTGCCCATCTGATGCAGTGCTGTAATTTGTCTGAAGCAATGCGTTCTTCTGTCCGATGCAGTAAATATGACGATTTTGGTCTCGCGAAGAACAGAGTGTCCGCTTTTCGGTAACTCAAAACGGCTCTTAAACCGTAAGGAATTAGAGAGTGTTCTACATGAAAAAGTTGCGTCTCGTCGATATCTTTCCAACGGCGTAAGATTTGAATTAATCCGACCAGCCGTTCGTAAAAATTTCGTGAAAAAACAGCCGCTGCCTCTCGAAGTCAGCCGCACAATTTTCAAAATTAACTAAAAACCATAAGGAATCTCAAAACCACTTCAACATATGAAAGTTGCGCCTTGTCCGTAGCTTTCCAACGGTTAGAAAACTGGAGCAAAAACAGTAACGAAAGTTTCAATTTTTTTTGAAAAACAGAGTTCCGCGATTTAGTAAATTTGAAACTGCTCTTAAACCGTAACGAATTAGAGAAATATTTATATATGGAAAAGATGCGCCTCGACGATATCTATCCAATGGCGTATCATTTGCTTAATTCCGACGAGCGGTTTAGAAGAAATCGCCAAAAAACGCTCGTTGCCACTCGTCATGGGACGCGCCAATTTCAAAACTGCTCTTAAACCATGTGGAATCTCGAAAAGTGTTCAACATGTCGAAGTTGCGCCTAATCCATAGCTTTTCAACGGTGTATTACACGCCTCATTTCGATAAATGGTTAAAAAATTAGAGCGAAAACAGTACCGAAAAAATAACGCGTGCAGTTTTTTTCGACGAGAAGTTCACTCGTGTGAGTACTGCAGCACACTTGGTTCAAAGAATGACATGCACTTGCGTTCAGCGTGTAGTGCAGAAGTGGTGTGCAGAATAGTTATTCTGCTAATATTAGCATAATAGACCGTCTGTATATGTGTGTGTGTCTATATATATATATATATATATATATATATATATATATATATATATATATATATAAGCAAAAGAGCCCGTGCGTTGCAACGGGAGAGAAAACATAACACACGCTCTTAACTCAACAACCATCACAAGACCACAATAGGTCCATCTCCGTTATTTTTGCGAGGCATCATATTTGTGTTGCCTCTTATCCTCCTTCCCACCCTCGCCGGCGATGGCCTCGGTGTTCACACAAAACAACAAAAAAGTGTGTTGAATATGGTTAATCCTAAGGCGTCTCTCTCTCTCTCTCTCTCTCTCTCTCATTCTCTCGATGAGAAATCTGTTGTTTTCCCCTGCCACATTTTCCAGAGGTATGCATGTGTAGTTATCGATGTTTTCTTTTCCCTATATGGTTATAGTGGGGTGTTTATTTGCAATCTGGATTGCCCCTGGTATGAAAAAAACCGGATCTTGCACTAGAAATTATAAGTTTGCTTTCATAACAATACTTTAAATATATTTAACAGGTAAAATTAACATCATATTTAGATTCCATACATTTTTCTAATAATTTCATATATAATATGTTAAAATCGAAGTTACGGTTTAAAAGATATGGATGATTTATAAAGTCATTTGGTTTGACTCAAATATATTCCAAAATAATATTTAAAAATACTTAACAGGTAAAAATAATCTCATATTCATATTCTACATATTTTTCTAATCAAATTTCATACATAACATGTTCAAATCGGAGTTACGGTTTAAAAGATATGGATGATTTTTAAAAGCATTTCTTTGACTTAAATATGATCCACGGATGAATTGCCTAAAACATCAGGAGGGTTTTCGAAAAATGTAAAATAATGGTTTGGGTGTGACTTAAATCCGGACGAGGGGTTGATTTCAAGAAAAAATAGGGACTTTTGTGTAAAATATGAAAATAACGATTCGTTTTAACTTAAAACAGGACTGCGGGTTGAATTCTCTGAATTAGAGGGACTTTTCTAAAAAAATGCCATGACGGACGAAAGAAACCCAATTTGCTTTATTATTAGGTAAATATATAGGGTGGGACTATTTAGAAACCCCCCTCTAGAGTTCCTAAATAAGGTTATTTAGGAATCACCTCCTACTCCTACATGTTTCTACCGGAGCCAGCTAACTACTCGCACAACCCATGCTCTAAGCACCATCTTCTCCCCACGATCTGGACCCCTCGCCAGCGCGCCACAATGACCTACCTCGTCAGCACGCCACAACCTACCCACCTCGTCGGCGCACCACAACCACCTACCTCGCCGGCGCGCCACCACCACCCACCACACCGGCGTGCCATCACCCATCAAGCACCTCCCCCGTCGTCGCCATGGATGGATCTGCCGCCCCTGCCGCTCGTCCGGGAAGGATCCGGGCCCGCGGCTCGCCATCGAAGGATCTGGCCCCATCTCCCAACACCGGTGCTCCATAGCCGTTCTTGGCTTCCCTAGTCCGGTGCAGTGCACGTCCACGTGATACGGGGTGGGCTCATAGTTTCCCCTGGTCGCCGGACATCGCCGGAGCAATGGCCGCCCCAAACTCCTTTTGGCCAAGCCTCTTCTCCTGGCACCGTGGTGGCCATAGAAAACCTTGTTTCCGGTGGCGAAGGCGACCAGCAGCAGCAGTTAGCCCTGAAGGTTTTATGCAGTTAGCCCGCTGAGACTGAGTTCAGACTCCATGGTCATTGTGGTAATAGTCAAATTTTGTTGACTCGGCAGTTGTGCAAAAAATTACGTCCGAATTTCCTTTATGTTAACTGAATTTCCTTTGAGTTGTGCGCATGTGGATTTTGGATATAGGATTTGTACACTTGGATTTCGTTGTTCTTCATCCATTCTTTCCTTCCTCATGTGACTTTTCTTCTGATTAGGATGCAAGTTAGCTGCACATCTTTTCTTCCATTTTTTTTAATCTCATGTTCATTCCGGCTGCGAGCGAAGATAGCAGTTAGCTGCACACCTCCATAGATTACAAAAAGTTGTAGTTAACTTTGGCCCGCATGGCAGGTAACCATGATATTCATTGCAGTTATGGTGACCCCGACAAAAAAATGAATTACAAAATATGGAGAAAGTTTGGCCATTTAAAAAAAATCGTCCACAGTGGCCGTTAACATCGGCCAGCTTGTGGTAGTTAACTTCGGCATTCATGACAGTTAGCGTGATCCCAACAAGAAATAACAAAAAAAATTAGTGTCTTCTCTCCCAGCAATTAACTCGGTGCTAACTGCTGCAGCTCCAGGCAGTTAGCTATTTCAGGCTCGGCAGTTAGTTCGACCAAAAGAATGTAAAAGAAAAAAATAGTGTCTTCAGTCTGGCAATTAACTTGTTGTTAACTGCCGCAATCATTTTAGGTGGAGCCGTTAGTTTCTTTAGAAGTTACTATCATTTTTAGGTGGAGAAGTTAATCCATGATACTGTAGCAGTTAACTATTAAAAAGGTGAAAAAGCTTTTACTTTAGTAAACAGGGAAGTTAGTTTTTTGTGATGTGTCAGTTAAGTGCATGAAGTGCAACAGTTAAGTGTTTCAAAACTATAACAGTATAAAAAGTTTTTTTATACTGTTAGTCCAATTTTTATTGCATATGGCAATTAAGTGGGAGATTTGTGGAAGTTAACTTGAACACTTAACTACCATGCGCACTCGAGCAGTTAGCGTGACCTTGGCAAAAAAGAAGAACGAACGAAAAAAGTTAATATCTTCAGTCAAGCAATTCACTAGTTCTTAACTGCCGCAGTCCCGGTAGTTAGCTATTTCAGGCTCCGCAGTTGGAATGACCCAAGGAAAAAAATAGTACCTTCAGTCCTGCAGTTAACATGCGCAATCCTTGATAGTTAGCTATTTCAATACTGGCAGTAAGCTTGATCTGGGGAAAACCAGGAAAAAACAAAAAAATGTCTTAAGTCACGACAGTTAGCTTGGTCATCATATCCTCAGTTAGCTATTCTGGTCAGGCAGTTAGCATGTACTGTAGCAGTTCAGGAAAAAATGTCAAAAATGTCATTAGTTTTTTTGAAAACTACTCTTAAACCGCGGTGAATCTTGAAACGAGTTCTATATACCAAAGTTTGGGCTAATCCATAGCATTCCAATGGTGTATCATATGCACCATTCCGACAAACATTTTGAAAATTTCTTTCACAAAAACACCAAAAACACATTTGAAGAACTTCTAGTTTTTTGAATTTTGCTTAAGAACTGTAGGATTTTGGCAAAATGATCAACATACAAAAGTTCCGCCTATTCAGCAGCTATCCAACGGTATGTAATTTGCATCATTCCGGTATACGGTTCAAAATTTATGATAAAAAAGTGCAAAAAAACGGTGCCAGAAAAAGTCCCCCCGACAGTTAACTAGTATATGACGCACAGTTAGCTTCTCTGTTTTCGAGCAGTTAGGAATGGTTCCTGAATAGCTTATTTAGGAATAGGTTGCAGAATAGCTGTATATATATATATATATATATATATATATATATATATATATATATATATATATATATATATATGAACTAGGTATGTCTTCAGAAATTTACCGAAGAGGCCGGATTCATGGTGTTGCGACCGATGTCTTCAGTCTCCATGGGCCAGCTCTTCTGCGCCTTGAAGAGCAGCTTCCACATTCCCTCGTGCATGGTGCCGAGGAAGTGCTTTAGAGTCCACGGCTCCTCCGGCTTGAATTTCCACATGGGGGGAGCCTGGCGCTGGCAGGGGAGAATGCGGTGGAATGCATTATTTGAACCACGTTGGTTAGACGAACGTTCTTCCCTAGCACATTGGTGATGCGCATTTGCACCGCCTGCACATCCGTCTGGGACCCCAAGTCGAGGCCCTTCGCGGTCCAGGAGACAAGCCTCATGGGGGGTCCGGATCTGAAGTCTGGAATTGCCGCTCACTTAGTGTGGCGCGGCTCGGTGATATAGAACCACTCCTGTTGCCAGATCTTGACGGTCTCCACAAAGTCCCCCTTGGGCCATGTGGTGTTTGGCATCTTGCTAATCATAGCTCCGTTGTAGTCCGCATGGTGCCCGTCGACCACCTTCGGCTTCACGTTGAAGACCATGAGCCATAGGCCGAAGTGTGGGTGGACGAGGAGGAGAGCCTCACACACGACGATGAACACCGAGATGTGGAGCAAAGAGTTCGGGGATAGATCATGGAAATCTAGCCCATAGTAGTTCATGAGTCCATGGATGAATGGGTGGAGTGGAAAACCTAACCATCTAAGGAAGTGGGGAAGGAAGACGACGCGTTCGCCGGGCTCCTAAGATTTTTATCTCCTTCTCTATGACGGAGGAGGCCTCCCACTTGACTTTGGAACCAGATCCGGCCATGGTCGGAGGAGGTGGTGAGAAAGACGGAAACTTTGCGGGCACAAAGAGCTTGGGGGACTGGAAGGCTAAGGAGGTGTGAAGGCGTGGGGGAGAAAGTAAAGATCCATTGCCCTCTTATAGGCAGTAAAAATGCCAACCGCCCCGCACTCGTGCCTTGAATCTCACGTATTTCCCATGAAAGTGTGTGTCGCAAATGGTTGGAGTACCCCAAACATTAGTGATGAGCAATCCCGTATTAAGTGGGCACAATCTCTGTTTTGACAGGACGTGCCAATGTGGCGTGGCCTTGAAACATGAAACATGGGGTGGAAAATGGTTCAAAATGCCGAAGATTCAAGCCTGATGCTTCACCGAAAAAGTTGTCAGTAAAAGACACTGTTCTCATTTTTTATATATACCGCCTTCACGGCTAAGGGTTATGTTCATTATGAAAAGCCGGATACGATACTTTTACAGAGGAAAGACGATGTGTATTCTTCAAGGAACCCGCCTTGCAATGCCTAAGACAATCTGAACACCGAATATATCATCATTGAAGACTGGTTCAGGGGCTATTGTGGGAGTCCTGGACTAGGGGGTCCTCAGGCGTTAGGTCTACTGGATGTGGGCTGGACTGATGGGTCGTTGAGAAACAAGACAGAAGATCACCTCTCGTGTCCGGTAGGGACTCCCGTATGCGTGAACAACAAGTATAGGTGTCCGGATATATTATTCCTTTTTGTAAAACTGACTTTCTACATCCCTAAGCCCCTCCGGTGTCTATATAAACTAGAGGGTAGATTGGAGGCACGATCACAACATTGCTAGGCTAGCTGATCTAGGGTTAGCTGAATCGATTTTGAGGTAGATCAACTCTTGTAACCCCTATACCCATCGAATATAATCAAGCAGGAGTAGGGTTATACCTCCATCAAGAGGGCCCGAACCTGGGCAAATACCGTGTCCTTCGTTCATAGTTACCATTGGTCCTTAGACATACAGCTTGGGCCCCCCTACCCGAGATCTGCTTGTTTTGACATCGAAACCAGCTACTTTCGTTTCTTGGTAACGATTCTAATGTTCATGAGAATATGATGCTGCCTAAATTAGATACATTTGTTTTGCTTACAAATGAAGGACCTAACTTGGAGAAGGATGAACACTGGAGCAAGAACAAGTATGGAGATGATGGTATGCATAAGGGAAACAAGAACGGAGTTTCCAGTGATGATTTTAGGACTTTGAAGCCACCGTAATGAGTGCATGAAGGCTTGGACGAAATATACAAGATGCCACTTCACAAATTTCATCCAGAGGCAATTATAGGTTCTGCGTCACCTTATTACTGGGCCAGACCCATGTAATTTCGAAATACATAAGTATAGGATGTTTTTAGAGTCCGTATGTGTGGGGAAAGAAATTTAGGGTTGGTTTCGGGCCCCTCCTACAAAGGGTCACGAAATTCCCCCTGCTCCTCCATATATACAGCCCTTAGGGCGTCGTTTAGACTTTGGGATTTTTTAGTTAAAAGTTAGCCAACACAACTTCGTGTACTTCGTTTGTGTCCAATAACCAGACAAAGACCGCTTTCGGATCCCCACCATTATCAATACTTCATCCATATTCGCAATATTCAGATTGATTTATCATATTCTTGCTTGTTCTTCGACTGCTTGTAGGAATAGACCTTCGTGGTCAGGTTGATCGTGCTCCGGCGTGGTCAATAACCTCTCAGAGTTGGTTTAGCGGTTTCTAAGGCACAACGTTGTGCATGTTTGTAGTCGGATCGTCAAAGTCGACTCCATGAAATCGATAGTTATCATCTCATCGAAAGATCGGGACACCTAGCCTCTATCAAGCGGTATCAGATTTCCAGGTTGCTTGGTGAGATTTTACAGTTTTTCGTAGTTTAGATCGAGTTTGTTCTTCATAACTACAGTCCACGAAAAAGCAAAAAAAAATTGGGTTAGTTCGTCATATCCAAACCAATCCTTTGCATAATCTTTCAGGGTTTTTGCTTTGTTGAATTTGCGGTTGCATCATCATGTCTAGTTGCTGGTCTTAGTGTCTAGTCCTTTAGAGTTTTGAGTTCTTTCGCAGTTTGTCACGCCGCCGCCGCACCATCTTCATCGCTGCTGCCATATACCACCACCGCGCCATATACCACCACCGCGACCATATCCTACCACCGTAGCCATATACCAGCACCGCTATACCACCACTACTACCATATATCCACCACCTATCCGAGTTCTTTTGATATTAGGATTGTTTTCAAGATCCATCTATTATCCGATTCGTGTTTCCTTGCCTGAGTAGGTTTCGAAAAAAATAGAGTCTGGAGACCCCGGGCAATTTTTTGGCCAAAATTTCGGCGACCGAAAATATTTTTTCCCTATCCTGTTTTTAGGTCCCAAGGAGCATGATATGTCTCCAACGTATCTATAATTTTTGATTGTTCCATGCTATTATATTACCCATTTTGGATGTTTATGGGCTTTACTCTACACTTTTATATCATTTTTGGGACTAACCTACTAACCCGAGTCCTAGCCCGAATTGCAATTTTATTTTTGCCTATTTTAGTGTTTTGAAGAAAAGGAATATCAAACGGAGTCCAAACAGAATGAAACCTTTGGGAGCAATCTTTTTGGAACAACCGCAATCTAGGAGACTTGGAGTGGACGTCAAGAAGCAGCCGAGGCGGCCACGAGGGTGCAAGGCGTGCCCTAGGGGGGTGGGTGCCCCGCCCCCCCACCCTCATGGGCCCCTCGTGGCTCCCCTGACCGACTTCTTTCGCCTATATATACCACCATAGCCTGAAAACATCCAGGAGCACCACGAAACCCTATTTCCACTACAGCAACCTTCTGTATCCACGAGATCCCATCTTGGAGCCTTCGCCGGCGCTCTGTCGGAGGGGGAATCGACCATGGAGGGCTTCTACATCAACACCATAGCCTCTCTGATGAGTTGTGAGTAGTTTACCACAGACCTTTGGGTCCATAGTTATTAGCTAGATGGCTTCTTCTCTCTCTTTGATTCTCAATACAATGTTCTCCTCGATCTTCTTGGAGATCTATTCGATGTAACTCTTTTTGCAGTGTGTTTGTCGAGATCCGATGAATTGTGGGGTTATGATCAAGTTTATCTATGATAAATATTTGAATCTCCTCTGAATTCTTTTATGTATGATTGGATATCTGTGCAAGTCTCTTGGAATTATCAGTTTGGTTTGGCCTACTAGATTGATCTTTCTTGCAATGGGAGAAGTGCTTGGCTTTGGGTTCAATCTTGCGGTGTCCTTTCCCAGTGACAGCAGGGGTAGCAAGGATAAAAAGATGGGGTTTATATAAATATTGCTTGAGTTTATCCCTCTACATCATGTCATCTTGCCTAATGCATTACTCCGTTCTTATGAACTTAATACTCTAGATGAATGTTGGATAGCGGTCGATGTGTGGAGTAATAGTAGTAGATGCAGAATCGTTTCGATCTACTTGTTGCGGACGTCATGCCTATGTACATGATAATGCCTACATATTCTCATAACTATGCACTTTTCTATCAATTTCTCGACAGTAATTTATTCACCCACCGTAATACTTATGCTATCTTGAGAGAAGCCACTGGTGAAACCTATGCCCCCCGGGTCTATCTTTTATCATATAATTTTCCGAACTACTTTATTTTGCATCTTTACTTTCCAATCTATATCATGAAAATACCAAAAATATTTATCTTATCTTATTATCTCCATCAGATCTCACTTTCGCAAGTTACGGTGAAGGGATTGACAACCCCTTTATCGTGTTGGTTGCGAGGTTCTTGTTTGTTTGTGTAGGTATGGGGGCTTGTGTGGAGCCTCCTACTGGATTGATACCTTGGTTCTCAAAATCTGAGGGAAATACTTATGCTACTTTGCTGCATCACCCTTTTCTCTTCAAGGGAAAACCAAGGCAGTGCTCAAGAGGTAGCAAGAAGGATTTCTGGCGCCGTTGCCGGGGAGGTCTTCGCACAAGTCAAGACATACCAAGTACCCATCACAAACTCATCTCCCTCGCATTACATTATTTGCCATTTGCATCTCGTTTTCCTCTCCCCCACTTCACCCTTGCCTTTTCTTCGCCCTTCTTCCATTCGATCTTTTGTTTGCTTGTGTTACCATGTGCCTTATTTTTGCTTGCATCTTCGCTTGCTGAAAGATCTATGGATCCTCATCCACTTGCTAATCTTTTTAAGAGATCCAATTATGATGAACCAATTGCTAGTGAGTTTTGTGCACTAGATTATATTTATGAAGCTTTGCTCGAAATTCATGAATCTGAAAATTAGGATGAAGAAATTTATGAAGAGATTCACGATAACTCCTTGAATAAAAAGCATGATTGCAATGATTTTACTATAAATTCTCTTGATGACAATTGTGCTAATAATATGAAAAACCCTAAGCTTGGGGATGCTAGTTTTGCTATGTCTACTACTTGTTGCAATGATCATGATTGGGGTAATTCTCCTTGAAATCTTGAAAATTTATTTAAGCCCCATGATAAATATGAGATTGATAATAGTGTTTGCAATAATATTGGAAGTGGGTTTGGAAGAGTGTCAACTTTAGATCCCGCATATTTGGAGTATGTTCAATCTTATGATATTTTTGATAAAAGTGGGTTTGGAGAGGTCATGACTTTAGTTAATGTTAATCCCACTACCTTGGAAGAGTGTCACCTTTGCATGCATATGGATAATGTTGAGAATATGTTATGTGATAGCTATTTTGTTGAATTTGCTTATGATCCTACATGTAATTATTATGAGAGAGGAAAATATGGTCGTGGAAATTTTCATGTTACTAAATTACCTCTCCTCATGTTGAAATTGCTATCGTCTTCTTCCTTGCATATACTAGTTTTTGCTTGCCTTGATAATTTGTTTCCTTATAAAAAACCTATGCATAGGAAGTATGTTAGACTTAAGTGTGTTTGTCACATGTTTTATGATGCTCTCTTTATGCTTCAATTCTTGTCTTTCATGTGAACATCATTGAAATCTCAATGCCTGGCTAGGGGCATTAAACGATAGCGCTTGTTGGGAGGCAACCCAATTTCATTTTTGTTCTTTACTTTTTGATCCTATTTAGTATTAAATAATTCATCTAGCCTCTGGTTAGATGTGGTTTTATGTTTCAGTTAGTGTTTGTGCCAATTAGAACCTATAGGATCATCTTGGGTGATAGTTAATTTGGTCTTGCTGAAAAACAGAAACTTTTGCATGCACGAGAATAACTTTAATAAATCACAGGAACGTGATTTTGAGTTCATTATTTTTGAAGTAGATCAATAGACAAATTGCCTAATACTTCCTATTTTGGTAGGATTGTTAGAGTTCCAGAAGTATTAGAAAGTTACAAATTGCTACAGACTGTTCAGTTTTTGACACATTCTGTTTTTCTTGTGTTGTTTGCTTATTTTGATGAATCTATGGCTAGTATCGGGGGGTATGAACCATAGAGAAGTTGGAATACAGTAGGTTTAACACCAATATAAATAAATAATGAGTTCATTACAGTACCTTAAGTGGTGGTTTTTCTTTCTTACACTAACATAGCTCATGAGATTTCCTGTTGAGTTTTGTGTTGTGAAGTTTTCAAGTTTTGGGTAAAAATTTGATGGACAATGGAATATGGAGTGGAAAGAGCCTAAGCTTGGGGATGCCCAAGGCACCTCAAGGTAAAATTAAATGACAACCGAAAGCCTAATCTTGGGGATGCCCCGGAAGGCATCCCCTCTTTCGTCTTCGTCTATCGGTAACTTTACTTGGAGCTACATTTTTATTCACCACATGATATGTGTTTTGCTTAGAGCGTCTTGTATGAAATGAGTCTTTGCTTTTTAGTTTACCACAATCATCCTTGCTGTACACACCTTTTGGGAGATTCACACATGATTCGAAATTTATTAGAATACTCTATGTGCTTCATTTATATCTTTTGAGCGAGATAGTTTTGCTCTAGTGCTTCACTTATACTTTTTAGAGCACGACGGTGGTTTTATTTTGTAGAAATTATTGATCTCTCATGCTTCACTTATATTATTTTGAGAATCTTTTAGAACAGCATGGTATTTACTATGGTTATAAAATTGGTCCTAGAATGATGGGCATCCAAGTTGCGTATAATAAAAACTATCATAGAAAGTGAATTCGATGCTATGATCAATTTGATGCTTGATAATTGTTTTGAGATATAAAGGTGGTAATATTAGAGTCATACTAGTTAGGTAATTATGAAATTGAGAAATACTTGTGTTGAAGTTGGAGTCCCGTAGCATGCACGTATGGTAAAAGTTGTGTAACAAATTTGTTGCATGGGGTGCTCTTTTGATTACCTTCCTTATGTGTGTAGGTCGGGGGCACGCGATGGTTAACTCCTACCAACCTCCCCCTAGGAGCATGCGTAGTAGTACTTTGCTTCAAGGGCTAATAAAACTTTTGCAATAAGTATATGAGTTCTTTATGACTAATGTGAGTCCATGGATTATACGCACTCTTACCCTTCCATCATTGCCAGCCTCTTCGGTACCGTGCATTGCCCTTTCTCACCTTGAGAGTTAGTGCAAACTTTGCTGGTGCATCCAAACCCCGTGATACGATACACTCTATCACTCATAAACCTCCTTATATCTTCCTCAAAACAGCCACCATACCTACCTATTATGGCATTTCCATAGCCATTCCGAGATATATTGCCATGCAACTTTCCACCATTTCGTTTACCATGACACGCATCATCATTGTCATATTGCCTTGCATGATCATGTAGTTGACATCGTATTTGTGGCAAATCCACCTTGAATAATTTTTATACATGTCACTCTTGATTCATTGCCCATCCCGGTACACCCCCGGAGGCATTCATATAGAGTCATATCTTGCTCTAGTATCGAGTTGTAATTCTTGAGTTGTAAATAAATAGAAGTGTGATGATCATCATTATTAGAGCATTGTCCCTTAATAAAAAAGGAAAGAAAAAAGAATAAGAAGGGACAAAAAAAGAAAGGCCAAAAAATAAGGCCCAAAAAAGGGGGACAATGTTACTATACTTTTTCCACAGTTGTGCTTCAAAGTAGAACCATGATCTTCATGATAGAGAGTCTCCTATGTTGTCACTTTCATATACTAGTGGAAATTTTTAATTATAGAACTTGGCTTGTATATTCCAATGATGGGCTTCCTCAAAATGCCCTAGGTCTTCGTGAGCAAGCGAGTTGGATGCACACCCACTTAGCAATGAACCCACTATTTTGGATCTCAAGGACTTTAATTATGATAATTGTTCTTTAATATATTGTATTTCCTTGTTGCAATCCGTGTTAAATTCTCATGCTTTACCAAACATATCGTTGATGCTTTGATGGAATCTTATGAAGAAAAACTTGAATTAGAAGTTTCCATCCCTAGAAAACTTTATGATGAGTGGGAACCTACTATTAAAATTAAAAATTAAATACAATGAATGCTATGCTTTGTGTGATTTGGGTGCTAGTGTTTCCACGATTCCAAAAACTTTATGTGATGTGCTAGGTTTCCGTGATTTTGATGATTGCTCTTTAAACTTGCACCTTGCGGATTCCACCATTAAGAAACCAATGGGAAGGATTAATGATGTTCTTATTGTTGCAAATAGGAATTATGTGCCCGTAGATTTTATTGTTCTTGATATAGATTGCAATCTTTCATGTCCTATTATTCTTGGTAGACCTTTCCTTAGAACAATTGGTGCAATTATTGATATGAAGGAAGGAAATATTAGATTCCAATTTCCATTAACGAAAGGCATGGAACACTTTCCTAGGAAGAATCAAATAACCTTATGAATCTATTATGAGAGTCACTTATGAATTGAATACCAAAGAAAGCAATACTTAGATCTATTCTTGCTTTTATGCCTAGCTAGGGGCGTTAAACGCTAGCGCTTGTTGGGAGGCAACCTAATTTTAATTTTTGTTCTTTAGTTTTTACTCCTGCTTAGTATTAAATAATTCATCTAGCCTCTGGTTAGATGTGGTTTTATGTTTTAATTAGTGTTTGTGCCAAGTAACCTATAGGATCATCTTGGGTGATGGTTAATTTGATCTTGCTGAAAAACAGAAACTTTTGCGCATAAGAATAATTTTAATAAATCACAGAAACGAGCTTTTTTGTTGATTCTTTTTGAAGAAGATTAACAGACTAATTTCTTAGGACTTCCTATTTAGGTAGTATTTTTAGAGTTTCAGAAGTATTCGAAAGTTACAGATTGCTACAAACTGTTCTATTTTTGACATATTCTGTTTTTCGTGTGTTGCTTGTTTATTTTGATGAATCTATGGCTAGTATCGGTGGGTATGAACCATAAATAAGTTGGAATACAGTAGGTATAACACCAATATAAATAAAGAATGAGTTAATTACAGTACCTTAAAGTGGTGTTTGCTTTCTTGCACTAACGGACCTCATGAGATTTTCTGTTGAGTTTTGTGTTGTGAAGTTTTCAAGTTTTGGTAAAGATTTGATGGATTATGGAGTAAGAAGTGGCAAGAGCCTAAGCTTGGGGATGCCAAAGGCACCCCAAGGTAAAATTCAAGGACAACCAAAAGCCTAGGCTTGGGGGTGCCCCGGAAGGCATCCCCTCTTTCATCTTCGTCCATCGGTAACTTTACTTGGAGCTATATTTTTATTCATCACATGATATGTGTTTTGGTTGGAGCGTCTTGTATGATATGAGTCTTTGCTTTTAGTTTACCACAATCATCCTTGCTGTACACACCTTTTGGGAGAGACACACATGAATCGGAATTTATTAGAATAATCTATGTGCTTCACTTATATCTTTTGAGCTAGTCAATTTTGCTCTAGTGCTTCACTTATATTATTTTGAGAGTCTTTTAGAACAGCATGGTATTTGCTTTGGTTATAAAATTAGTCCTAATATGATGGGCATCCAAGTTGGGTATAATAAAAACTATCATATAGAGTGCACTGAATGCTAAGATCAATTTGATGCTTGAAGATTGTTTTGAGATATGAGGATGGTAATATTAGAGTCATGCTAGTTGGGTAGTTGTCAATTTAAGGAATACTTGTGTTAAAAGTTTGTGATTCCCGTAGCACGCACTTATGGTGAACCGTTATGTGATGAAGTTGGAGCATGATTTATTTATTGATTGTCTTCCTTATGTGCGGAGGTCGGGATCGCGCGATGGTTAACTCCTACCAACCCATCCCCTAGGAGCATGCACGTGGTACTTTGTTTTGATAACTTGTAGATTTTTGCAATAAGTATATGAGTTCTTCATGACTAATGTTGAGTCCATGGATTACACGCACTCTCACCCTTCCACCATTGCTAGCCTCTCTTGTGTCGCGCAACTTTTGCCGGTACCATACACCCACCATATACCTTCCTCAAAACAGCCACCATACCTACCTATTATGGCATTTCCATAGCCATTCCGAGATATATTGCCATGCAACTTTCCACCGTTCCGTTATTTATGACACGCATCACCATTGTCATATTGCTTTTGCATGATCATGTAGTTGACATTGTATTTGTGGCAAGGCCACCATTCATAATTCTTTCATACATGTCACTCTTGATTCATTGCATATCCCGGTACACCACCGGAGGCATTCACATAGATTCATATTTTGTTCTAAGTATTGAGTTGTAATTCTTGAGTTGTAAGTAAATAAAAGTGTGATGATCTTCATTATTAGAGCATTGTTCCAAGTGAAGAAAGGATGATGGAGACTATGATTCCCCCACAAGTCGGGATGAGACTCCGGACTTTATGAAAAATAAAAGAGGCCAAAGATGCCCAAATAAAAAAAAGAGGCCAAAGAAGCCCACCAAAAAAATGAGAGAAAAAGAGAGAAGGGACAATGTGACTATCCTTTTTCCACACTTGTGCTTCAAAGTAGCACCATGATTTTCATGATAGAAGTGTCTCCTATGTTGTCACTTTCATATACTAGTGGGAATTTTTCATTATAGAACTTGGCTTGTATATTCCAATGACGAGCTTCCTCAAAATGCCTTAGGTCTTCGTGAGCAAGCAAGTTGGGTGCACACCCACTTAGTTTCTTTTTGAGCTTTCATACACTTATAGCTCTAGTGCATCCGTTGCATGGCAATCCCTACTCACTCACATTGATATCTATTGATGGGCATCTCCATAGCTCGTTGATACACCTAGTTGACGTGAGACTATGTTCCTCCTTTTTGTCTTCTCCACAACCACCATTCTATTCCACCTATAGTGCTATGTCCATGGCTCACACTCATGTATTGCATGAAGATTGGAAAAGTTTGAAAATACTAAAGTATGAAACAATTGCTTGGATGAAACCAGGGTTGTGCATGATTTAAATATTTTGTGTGATGAAGATAGATCATAGCCAGACTATATGATTTTGTAGGGATAGCTTTCTTTGGCCATGTTATTTTGAGAAGACATGATTGCTTTGTTAGTATACTTGAAGTATTATTACTCTTATGTCAATATGAACTTTTATCTTGAATCATTTTGATTTGAACATTCATGCCACAATAAAGAAAACTACATTGAGAAATATGCTAGGTAGCATTCCACATCGAAAATTCTGTTTTTATCACTTACCTACTCGAGGACGAGTAGGAAGTAAGCTTGGGGATGCTTGATACGTCTCCAACATATCTATAATTTTTGATTGTTCCATGCTATTATATTACCCGTTTTGGATGTTTATGGGCTTTACTAAGCACTTTTATATTATTTTTGGGACTAACCTATTAACCGGAGGCCCAACCCAAATTGCTGTTTTTTTGCCTATTTCAGTGTTTCGCAGAAAAGGAAAATCAAACGGGGTCCAAATGGAATGAAAAATTCTAGAGTGTTATTTTTGGAACAAATGCAATCCAGGAGACTTGGAGTGGCCGTCAAGAAGCAATCGAGGAGGCCACGAGGCAGGGAGGCACGCCCACGGGGGTGGGCGCGCCCCCCACCCTCGTGGGCCTCTCGTGGCTCCCCTGACCGACTTCCTTCGCCTATATATATCTACATACCCTGAAAACATCCAGGAGCACCACAAAACCCTATTTCCACCACCGCAACCTTCTGTACCCGTGAGATCCCATCTTGGAGCCTTTTTCGGCGCTCCGCCGGAGGGGGAATCGATCATGGAGGGCTTCTACATCAACAACATAGCCTCTCCGATGTTGTGAGTAGTTTACCACAGACCTTCGGGTCCATAGTTATTAGCTAGATGGCTCTTCTCTCTCTTTGAATCTCAATACAAATTTCGCCTCGATCTTCTTGGAGATCTATTTGATGTAACTCTATTTGTTGTGTGTTTGTCGAGATCCGATGAATTGTGGGTTTATGATCAAGTTTATCTATGAGAAATATTTGAATCTCCTCTGAATTCTTTTATGTATGATTGGTTATCTTTGCAAGTCTCTTCGAATTATCAGCTTGGTTTGGCCTACTAGATTGATCTTTCTTGCAATGAGAGAAGTGCTTAGCTTTGGGTTCAATCTTGCGGTGTCCTTTCCCAGTGATAGCAGGAGCAGGAAGGCACGTATTGTATTGTTGCCATCGAGGATAAAAATATGGGGTTTATATCATATTGCTTGAGTTTATCCCTCTACATCATGTCATCTTGCCTAATGCGTTACTCTGTTCTTATGAACTTAATACTCTAGATGCATGCTGGATAGCGGTCGATGTGTGGAGTAATAGTAGTAGATGCAGAATTGTTTCGATCTACTTGTCGTAGATGTGATGCCTATATACATGATCATGCCTAGATATTCTCATAACTATGCACTTTTCTATCAATTGCTCGACAGTAATTTGTTCACCCACCGTAATTATGCTATCTTGAGAGAAGCCACTAGTGAAACCTATGGCCCCCGGGTCTATTTTCCATCATATAAGTTTCCGATCTAATTTATTTTGCAATCTTTACTTTGCAATCTATATCATAAAATACCAAAAATATTTATCTTATTATTATCTCTATCAGATCTCACTTTCGCAAGTGGCCGTGAAGGGATTGACAACCCCTTTACCGCGTCAGTTGCGAGGTTCTTGTTTGTTTGTGTAGGTACGAAGGACTTGCGTGTAGCCTCCTACTCGATTGATACCTTGGTTCTCAAAACTGAGGGAAACACTTACGCTAATTTGCTGCATCACCCTTTCCTCTTCAAGGGAAAACCAACGCAGTGCTCAAGAGGTAGTAGGATGTGCCTTTTGTTTGTGGTACCGCACAGGATGAAGCCTTCACGGTATTGAAAGATAAGTTGACACATGCTCCTTTACTCCAACTTCCTAATTTTAATAAGACTTTTGAGCTCGAACGTGATGCTAGTGAATTGGATTCGGAGGTGTGTTATTACAAGATGGCAAACCTGTTGGATAACTTTTCTGAAAAATTGAGTGGGCCTAGTCTGAATTATTATACTTATGATAAATAATTGTATGCTCTTGTTCGGACTTTATAAACATGGCAACATTATTTATGGCCCAAAGAATTTGTTATACATTCTGATCATGAATCTTTGAAACATATTAAAAGTCCAGCTAAACTGAATCGTAGACATGCTAAATGGGTTGAATTCGTTGATACTTTTCCTTATGTCATTAAACACAAGAAGGGTAAAGAAAATGTTATTGCTGATGCATTGTCTCGTCGCTATACTGTGCTTTCATAACTTGACTTCAAAATATTGGGTTTGGAGACCATCAAATATCAATATGTGCATGATGCTGATTTTAAAGATGTATTGCAGAATTGTAAAGAGTGAAGAACATGGAACAAGTTCGTCGTTAATGATGGATTTGTGTTCCGTGCTAACAAGCTATGCATTCCAGCTAGCTCTGTTCGTCTTTTGTTGTTCCAGGAGGCGCATGGAGGAGGATTAATGGGACACTTTGGCATGAAGAAGATGGAGGATGTTCTTGCTACACATTTCTTTCGGCCAAAGATGAGATGGGATGTTGAGCGCTTTGTTGCTCGCTGCACTACATGTCAAAAAGCGAAGTCATGACTCAATCCTCATGGTTTATATATGCCTTTGCCTGTACCTAGTGTTCCCTGGGAGGATATATCTATGGACTTTGATTTAGGTTTACCTCGAACAAAAAAGGGGAGGGATAGCATATTTGTTGTCATGGATAGATTCTCAAATTAGCCCACTTTATACCATGTCATAAAAGCGATGATGTTGTTAATGTTGCTGATTTGTTCTTTCATGAAATTATTCGCTTGCATTGTGTGCCAAATACTATTGTTTCAGATCGTGATACTAAATTTCTTAGCTACCTTTGGAGATGTTTATGGGCTAAGTTGGGGACTAAACTGCTTTTTAGTACTAATTGTCACCCCCAAACAGATAGACAAACTGAAGTAGTCAATAGAACATTGTCTACTATGCTCAGGGTTGTTTTGAAGAATAATATGAAAATGTGCGAAGAATGCTTGCCTCATATTGAATTCGATTATAATCGTTTGTTGCATTCTACTACTAAGATGTGCCCTTTTGAAATTGTGTATGGTTTCCTACCTCGTGCACCTATTGATTTGTTGCCTCTTCCATCTTCGGAGAAGGTTAATTTTGATGCTAAACAACATGCTGAATTGATCTTTAAAATGTGTGAGTTAACTAAGGAAAACATTGAGCGTGTGAATGCTAAATATAAACTTGCTGGAGATAAGGGTAGAAAACATATAGTGTTTGCACCTGGAGATCTTGTTTGGTTACATTTGCGTAAGGATAGATTTCCTGATTTGCGCAAATCAAAGCTAATGCCACGTGTTGATCATCCTTTTAAGGTGTTAGAGAAAATAAATGATAATGCATATAAACTTGAGCTGCCTGCAGATTTTGGGGTTAGTCCCACTTTTAACATTGCAGATTTGAAGCCTTATTTGGGTAAGGAAGATGAGCTCCCGTCGAGGACGACTTCATTTCAAGAAGGGGAGGATGATGAGGACATCATTACCATTGTTACATCCACAACCTCTGCTACTATACATATGGGACCAATTACTAGAGCTCGCGCACGCCAATTAAATTACCAGGTACTTTCATTTCTTAGTAATGATTCTAATGTTCATGAGAATATGATGCTGCCTAAATTGGATACATTTGGTTTTCTTATAAGTGAATGGCCTAGCTTGGAGAAGGATGAACATTGGAGCAAGAATAAGCATGGAGATGATGGCACGCGCAAGGGAAACAAGAACGGAGTTTCAAGTGATGATTTTAGGACTTTGAAGCCACAATAATGAGTGCATGAAGGCTTGGATGAAATATACAAGATGCCACTTCACACATTTCGTCCAGAGGCTATTATAGGTGTTGCGTCACCTTATTATTGGGCCAGGCCCATGTAATTTTGAAATTCATAATATAGGCTGTTTTTAGAGTCCGCATGTGTGGGGAAACAAAGTTAGGGTTGGTTTCGGACCCCTCCTACAAGGGGTCATGAAATTCCCCCCTACTCCTCGATATATGTAGCCCTTAGGGCGGCGTTTAGACTTTGGGATTTGTTTAGTTAAAAGTTAGCCAATGATACATCTCCAACGTATCTACTTTTCCAAACACTCTTGCCCTTGTTTTGGACTCTAACTTGCATGATTTGAATGAAACTAACCCGGACTGACGTTGTTTTCAGAAAACCTGCCATGATGTTGTTTTATGTGTAGAAAAGAAAAGTTCTCGGAATGACCTGGAAATCCACGGAGGCACTTTTCAGAATTAATAAGAATTTTTGGTGAAAGAATGAAGGCCAGGGGGCCCACGGGCTGTCCACAGGGGGGCGCCCCCCTAGGGAGCACCCTCCTATCTCGTGGGCCCCCTGGACAGCTCCCGACCTCAACTCCAACTCCATATATACCGACTCGGGGAGAAAAAAAATCAAGGAGAAAGTTTCATCGTGTTTCACGACACGGAGCCGCCGCCAAGCCCTAATCTCTCTCGGGAGGGCTGATTTGGAGTCCGTTCGGGGCTCCGGAGAGGGGGATTCGTCACCGTCGTCATCATCAACCATCCTCCATCACCAATTTCATGATGCTCACCGCCGTGCGTGAGTAATTCCATCATAGGCTTGCTGGACGGTGATGGGTTGGATGAGATTTACCATGTAATTAAGTTAGTTTTGTTAGGGTTTGATCCCTAGTATCCACTATGTTCTGAGATTGATGTTGCTATGACTTTGCTATGCTTAATGCTTGTCACTAGGGCCCGAGTGCCATGATTTCAGATCTGAACCTATTATGTTTTCATGAATATATGTGTGTTCTTGATCCTATCTTGCAAGTCTATAGTCACCTATTATGTGTTATGATCCGACAACCCCAAAGTGACAATAATCGAGATACTTCTCGGTGATGACCGTAGTTTGAGGAGTTCATGTATTCACTATGTGGTAATGCTTTGTTCCGGTTCTCTATTAAAAGGAGGCCTTAATATCCCTTAGTTTCCGCTAGGACCCCACTGCCACGGGAGGGTAGGACAAAAGATGTCATGCAAGTTCTTTTCCATTAGCATGTATGACTATTTATGGAAGACATGCCTACATTACATTGATGAACTGGAGCTAGTTCTCTATCACCCTATGTTATAACTATTGCATGAGGAATCGCATCCGGCATAATGATCCATCACTGATCCATTGCCTACGAGCTTTTGACATATTGTTCTTCGCTTATTTACTTTTCCGTTGCTACTGTTACAACTACTACAAAAACCCAAAAACATTTATCTTTACTGTTGCTACTGTTACCTTTATTATCATACCACTTTTTCTACTAAACATATTGCTGCAAATACTAAGTTATCCAGGTGTGGTTGAATTGACAACTCAACTGCTAATACTCAAGAATATTCTTTGGCTCCCCTTGTGTCGAATCAATAAATTTGGGTTGAATACTCTACCCTTGAAAGCTGTTGCGATCCCCTATACTTGTGGGTTATCAGCCAACGCAACTTCGTGTACTTCGTTTGTGTCCAACGACCAGACAAAGACCGGTTTTGGATCCCCACCGTTATCAATGCTTTATCCATATTCGCAATATTCATATTGCTTTATCATATTCTTGCTCGTTCTTTGATTGCTTGCAGGAATAGACCTTCGTGGTCAGGTTGATTGTTCTCTGGCGTGGTCAATAACCTCCCAGAGTTGGTTTAGCGATTGCTAAGGCACAACATCGTGCATGTTTGTAGTCGGATCGTCAAAGTCGACTCCATCAAATTTATAGTTATTGAGGGAGTCCTGGACTATGGGGTGTCCGGATAGCCGAACTATCATCATTGGCCGGACTCCAAGACTATGAAGATACAAGATTGAAGACTTCGTCCCGTGTCCGGATGGGACTTTCCTTGGCGTGGAAGGCAAGCTTGGCAATGCGGATATGTAGATCTCCTACCATTGTAACCGACTTTGTGTAACCCTAGCCCTCTCCGGTGTCTATATAAACCGAAGGGTTTTAGTCCATAGGACGAACAACAATCATACCATAGGCTAGCTTCTAGGGTTTAGCCTCCTTGATCTCATGGTAGATCCACTCTTGTACTACCCATATCATCAGTATCAATCAAGCAGGAGTAGGGTTTTACCTCCATCGAGAGGGCCTGAACCTGGGTAAAAACATCGTGTCCCTTGTCTCCTGTTACCATCCGCCTAGACGCACAGTTCGGGACCCCCTACCCGAGATCCGCTGGTTTTGACACCGACATTGGTGCTTTCATTGAGAGTTCCTCTGTGTCGTCACCTATAGGCCCGATGGCTCCTTCGATCATCAACAACGACACGGTCCAGGGTGAGACTTTTCTCCCCGGACAGATCTTCGTATTCGGCGGCTTTGCACTATGGGCCAATTCGCTTGGCCATCTGGAGCAGATCGAAAGCTACACCCCTAGCCATCAGGTCAGATTTGGAAGTTTGAACTACACGGCCGACATCCGCGGAGACTTGATCTTCGACGGATTCAAGCCATAGCCGAGCGCGCCGCACTGTCGCGATGGGCATGATCTGGCTCTGCTGCCAGACAGTGCCCTAGAGGCCGCACAAGAGTCCGCTCCGACCCTTAACTCGGAGCCGACTGCTCCGATCGAGGATGGGTGGCTAGACACCGCCTCGGGGCCTGCTACCTCTACGGCGATGGAGCCGAATACCGACCCTGTCCCTTGTGAAGCTCGTGACTCCGAGGTGCCGGACTCCGAACCTCCCGCGCCCCTGCCAATCGAATCCGATTGGGCGCCGATCATGGAGTTCACCGCTGCGGACATCTTTCAGCACTCGCCTTTTGGCGACATCCAGAATTCGCTAAAGTATCTCTCATTATCAGGAGAGCCCTGGCCGGACTACGGTCAGGACGGACGGGATGCGGACAACAAAGAAATTCAAAGCCCACCCACAACTCACTTTGTAGCCACTGTCGACGACCTAACCGACATGCTAGACTTCGACTCCGAAGACATCGACGGTATGGACGACGATGCCGGAGACGACCAAGAACTAGCGCCCACAGGGCACTGGAAAGCCACCTCAACTCACGATGTATACATGGTGGATACACCAAAAGGAAGCGATAACGAGGAAAAACGGGACGCGGCGAAGGATAATTCCCCCAAAAAACAGCCAAAACGGTGACGCAAGCGCCGCCTGAAGTCCCGCCTCGATAACAGCAGCACCCATACAGACCCAGCCGTAGAGTAGGGCGAACCAGTGGACGACGAACATGCCACAAAGCAACCGTCTGAACAGGATGAATTGGACGAGCAACCCATCCCCGGTGAAAACAACAGTCCAGATGATCTCACGCCGGACACACCACCACAAAAGGCTCGTCGCCACTGCAAGAAGTTTGAAGAAGCAGAAGCGGAAGCTCAAAACAGTGGAAGACGTACTCAGAATGAGATTGAGCAAAGTACTCAAGACCGCAGATAAATACGGTGATAGTCACCAAGCAAAGAGCTACCCGAAGCGCAAGCTATTGCCCGAATTTGACGAGGAGGCCGTAGAGCCCCCACAGTCAAAGAACAAAGAGGCCGCCTGGTCGGATAGACGACCACATGACAAGCAAAGAGCGGCAAGCGGCGCCGCACACAAGCCGGCACACGATCCACATAAGGATCCTCGCAAAAAGGATGGCCCGGTCAGGTCCATCTATGGGCCAAGAAAGAAGGCTCCAGGGAGCAATACAACACGTCGAGTGTTCGAAAATAACGGTACACCTAAATACAGGGGCGCCGCACACCCCCTATGTTTCACCGATGAGGTACTGGATCATGAATTTCCAGCGGGATTCAAGCCCGTAAACATAGAGGCATACGACGGAACAACGGACCCCGGAGTCTGGATTGAGGATTATATCCTACACATACATATGGCTAGAGGAGATGATCTCCATGCCATAAAATACCTACCCCTCAAGCTCAAAGGGCCAGCTCGGCATTGACTCAAAAGCCTCCCAGAAAATACCATTGGAAGTTGGGAAGACCTCGAGGATACGTTTCGAGCAAATTTTCAGGGGACTTATGTCTGCCCTCCGGATGCAGACGATTTAAGTCACATAACTCAACAGCCCGGAGAGTCAGCCCGCAAATTCTGGAACAGGTTCCTCACCAAAAAGAACCAAATAGTCGACTGTCCCGACGCCGAAGCCTTAGCAGCCTTCAAACATAACATCCGAGACGAATGGCTCGCCAGACACCTCGGCCAGGAAAAGCCAAGGACAATGGCCGCGCTAACAAGCCTCGTGACCCGCTTTTGCGCGGGAGAAGATAGCTGGCTAGCAAGATGCAGCACCAGCGTCCCGAATACATCCGAGGTCAGGGATGGAAATGGGAAATCACGACGCAGAAAAGATCAGCGCCGGACTAAGGAAAATGGCCCAAAGTGCACAGCAGTCAACGCCGGGTTCAAAAGCTCTCGGCCGGACAGCAAAACACTGCCTCTTAAAGACAACAGTGACGAGCTATCCAACCTAAACAAAATCTTGGACATGATATGTCAAATCCACAGTACCCCCGGGAAGCCTGCAAACCATACCCACAGGGATTGTTGGGTCTTCAAGCAGTCCGGCCGACTTAACATCGAACACAAGGGGCTCGACACACAAAGCGAGGACGATGACGAACCCCACAAGAAGAGCGCCGGAACACAAAAGAATTTCCCACAAGAAGTCAAAACAGTAAATTCACTTCAAGTGATAACAAGGAAAAATAGGGCGGCACCTACTAAAGTGCGCGCCGCACGGTCCACCCCAGCGGAGTCCCAAAACTGGATGACAAAACCAATTACTTTCGACCATCAGGATTACTCCAGAAGTATTCAAAACGCAGGATGGACTGCTTTGATATTGGATCCTATAATCGACGGACTACAATTTACACAAGTCCTAATGGATGGCGGCAGTGATATAAACCTGCTATACCAGGACACCATCCGCAGAATGGGGATAGACCCTACCAAAATTCGCCATAGCAGCACTTCCTTTAAAGGAGTAATGCCAGGCCCTTATGCCAACTGTACGGGCTCCTTACTACTAGAAGTTGTGTTCGGTTCATCCGACAACTTCCGTCACGAAAAGCTAATCTTCCATATCGCCCCATTTAAAAGTAGCCATCAAGCACTATTGGGACGCGAAGCATTCGCCCGCTTTAACGCAATACCGCATTACGCGTCTCTTACACTTAAAATGCCCGGTCCACGCGGCATCATCTCATTAAAGGGTAATTTCGAGTGTTCCTCGACCACGGAAGAACGTGAGACTACCTTAACAGCCACACACTAATCCGGCCGTGCTGATCAAAGCCCCTAAAACAGGTCATTCAGACCCCGGACACGGTTAGGCGAGTCCGGTATAAATAAACAAGGGGCTTCCTAGCCGCGTACCCCTTTACAAGGGGCTGCATGAACGAAGAATGAGAGCAAATAAAGCTCAATTTTATTCATTTCTTAAATCATACTCTGTTTTAAATACATTTTTCGCACGATCTTTTTTCAAACTAAGTTCTTCTCTTTTACAGATGAACAACGTGCTACACCCGTCCAGGATACAGCACAACGGAGACACAGGCGCAGACGTGCAGCAGGGACCCATTGCAAGGATTCTTTTCAGATTCAGACCCTGCGTAAACCTTTTTTTACTGTCTCTTGTTGATACACATCCCCCATTTCTTACCATAACCGAGGAGGAGGCTGGCGTTTTGGCATCGGCCGCGTCAGAAGATTTTGCACGTACCTGGACACTAGGGGCTTAGGGCATCGTTCTACCCATTTTCATAAAGACCGAATACCTTAGGGAGTGTTCGGCGTCTCGAGTTAGGCCTTATATGCATCAGCTCCGAATCATGTCTTTGGTCAAATGTTGGGTTTGCCCGGCTCCTGTGTTTTGCTGCCTTATGTTCCGTTTTATCGGCTAACGCGGCACCAGGAGAACTACTGGGATTGTGCCCCGGTTCGGCCTGGCGAGCGCCTCAGTAGAGAAAGACGAAAACTGACTATCATGATATAGCGAGAGACTGGTCAACCACTCGATCGACTACCGGAATGTCTAGAATTCCTCCGCTTTGATGAAGGACCGTTTCCCGGTCAGGCACACACGCGCCCCGAATTCGGAGAGCGCGGTGCCCCTAGGGGCTATATCGTAGCCCCACCTTTGAACTCCTATGGCTAAGTGAAAGTGATAAAGCATTATAGTCCGCTTGCCTAGTTTGCTATGCTACCACCTCCTTCACAAGACCAAGACGTTGGATTAAGTGTGAAAATGCGCCTTTTTGCAAACACCCCCGCACCATGTGCGTGGGGGCTGAAGCCGAAGACTGCCATCTTTCAGGTTATATATATATATACATCAACGGCCGCACAGGAGATATTTCAATACTTGAATGCACAAGTATAAAAAGACCTTATATTATAAATATGGTTCTACAAATCATACATGTCATTTGAACATAACGTTTTTCGAGCACTGCGACTCTACTAAATGAGCGCCCTGCAGGACTTCCTCAAAATAGTGCTCGGCGGGTAATAGGCTTCTGTCCGAATCCCGGGATGCAACATCGGTGGCATCCATCTCTGCCCAGTATGTTTTGACACGGGCGAGAGCCATCCGTGCACCCTCTATGCATGCCGACCGCTTTCATCGCCTTGATATGCGGCACCGCATAAAGTAATTGCTGCACTAAGCCAAAATAACTCTTCGGCTTGGGCCTTTCCGGCCACAGATGAGCCACGACATCCTTCATGGCAAGTCCAGACAACCTATTTAGCTCAGCCCAGCCAACCGATCGGTTTACGGAAGTGGATGCTCCGGACTATGGAATTGAGACCAAAAAAGCTCTTCCATTTCATGATCCTTTTGGTTCGGAAATGCACGACTATGTCCGCCGCACTCGCCGCCAAATTGACATAAGTATCCTCCGCACCCCACAACTGGCCCAACTGAGCATACTTCGGATCCGTGAACTTCCTACGCAGCAGAAAGGGCTTTCCAGTCGCAATGTCTCCGGCCTGACGTAGCTCCTCCTTTATAGCCCTCATCGCAGAGCGGGCATCCTTGGCTTCGGCAGTGGCCTTCTTCAGGTCCTCTTGCCCCGCTCGGCATTCTCTTTCAAGAACCTCATAGCGGTCGGTAGCATCCTTCAGCTTCTCGGCCATTCCGGCCATCTCCACCCTGCTTCGGTAGTGAGCAGCCTTTTCGGCTTTTAGCTCTTCGGCTGCCTTCAAGGCAGCCGCATCACTCTTTCTGGCTTGCTCCTTGGCTCGAGCAAGCTCTGCCCGAAGGTCCTCCATAGCAGCGGCGCCATCTGCATCAAGCATACATGTTGTAAGGCATGGGCATCAGCTCCCTTACCAGGTAACCACGGAGAAACCACCTACCTTGTGACTCGTCAAGTCGTTTGTTGACCAGCGCGATGTCCGCATCCGCAACGTCAAGTTGCCGCTTCAGTTTGGCAACTCTATCAGTCCGGCTGGCCACCGAACGTTCCGCCACCTGAATAGGAAGGGCGACATCTTATAACTGAGATTATGATCCTCGGCACGCTGTCGCTTTCGACAACATACCGAGTCTCAGGGGCTACTATCTATACAGGGCGCACTCTATGTGCAAAACTGACATAAGGTATATCATTTTTACGTACCTCAAACCCCATCAGTAAACTTCTGACGTCCTCATGCAACCCGCTCTCAGTGGATGAAATCCTTTGAATCACCGTACCCATTAACGTACGGTGATCTTCTGAGATAGACGCCTTCTCGAGCAGATCCTTCAGCTCCTCCGGTCGTACACCAGTTGGTGCCGAACTCTCCGGCCCCGCCGGAGTCGGGGAGACCCTCCGCGACGACACCTCAGGGTCATCCGCCCCTCCTGACGGTGCGGTAGATGGGGGCGTCTCGCTCTCCATCATCTCCGGACAAAGATCCCCCAAAGATGAGCTCTGCTGAGAAGGGCGGAGATCCGAACTACAAGGTAAGAACTTCGGTTATCCTCAGAAATAAAAACAGGGATGTCCCTTACTACAAAACTCCCCCTTTTCTACTTACAGCCCGCTGGAGGGCTGATTCCCTTGGGGAAATAGTGCGGCCGGGGCTTCTCCTGGCGCAGGACCCTCCGGTGAAGATTTCTTCCCCCGCTTTGAGGCCTTGGCCTCCGGATCTTCGGAAGCGCTCCTCTTCTCCCCCTGGAGGGAGGGATTCTCGATGCCACCTTTCTTGAGAGCCTCCTTAGCAGAGGCGGTAGTTTTCCTGTTTTCCCCTTCGCCCTCTTCTGAAGGCACAACCTCCAGCATCTTGACTAACATGGGATCCGGCATGGTCTCAGGGAGGGGGGCCGGACACCGTATCAGCTTTGCTTTCGCTATCCACTCCTGTTCAAGGGATAGCTGGTTAAAAGGCAAATCTATGATAAATAAACGGACGGTATGACCGGACACAAGACTACTTACTTGAGTATCCGGGCGATTGCAGCTTAGGCCGGCGTCCTCGGTCAAGTCTGGACACATCTCTTGTGATCCCAAGAACAGTTTATACATCTCCACGGGTGTCGTACCCATGAAGTGTTGAAGAGCTCGGGTCCCTCCGGATTGAATTCCCACAGGCGGAGGGGGCTACGTTTGCAGGGCAGAAGGCGCCGAATCAACATAACTTGCGCCACTATGATCAGATTGATCTCCCTTTCTTGGAGGTCTCGAATGCGGCCCTGCAAAAGTGGCACGTCCTTGGACGGCCCCCAGTCAAGCCCTTTGTTGACCCATGACGCCAGCCGTTGTGGAGGACCCGAGCGAAAGGTGGGTGGCGGCGCCTGCCTGCTGCCCCTGGGAGCGGTGATATAGAACCACTCCTGTTGCCACAAGCCGAGCTCCTCTTGAAAAGAGCCCTCGGGCCATGGAGCATCGGCCCTCTTACTTATAACTGCCCCTCCGCACTCTGCCTGTCGCCCCTCGATCATCTTCGGCCCCATGTTGAAGGTCTTGAGCCACAAACCGAAGTGAGGGGTAGTGCGGAGGAAGGCTTCGCAGACGACGACGAACGATGAGATGTGGAGGATGGACTCCGGAGCCAAGTCATGGAATTCCAGCCCGTAATAAAACATGAGCCCCCTCACGAAGGGGTCCATCGGGAAGCCTAAACCCCGACGGAAGTGAGACACGAACACGACGCTCTCACCAGGCTCGGGAGTGGGAATGACTTGCCCTTGGGCGGGCAACCTATGTGAAATCTCGTAGGTTAGGTACCTGGCGTCTCTCAGCTTTAGCACGTCTTCTTCCGTGACGGAAGAAGGCATCCACCGGCCCTGTAGGTCGGAGCCAGACATTGTCGAAGGTCAGAAGCGCCTGAATCTGGAGCCTTGGGTGTTGGAACTCGGGGCAAGGGGCGGGTTCGATTAAGGATCGAAGAAAAGGAACATGCCTTGGTCTCATTATAAAGGGGTAGAATACCAAGAGCCGTCCCCGTGACCGTTTGGAACTTGCCTTCGATGGAGGGGGCATGGCAACGGGCGCGGTTGGGTTACCCACGTCCGTATTGATGGGAATCCCGGAATAAGGGGATACGATCTCTGCTTCGACAAGACGTGCCAAGGAAACCGCTTCGCTAAACGCGCTGAGGTGGAATAATAAAAATGATTCGAGTAAAGGCTTGGCCGTGGTGTGACGTCACGCCACGAAATACGTCAGCAGATTGAACTTGTGTAAATATTATTCTCTCTACGGAGGTATGCGGAATTTATTTTGTAGAGCCGGACACTATCCTGGTGTTCATAATCTTCTAAGAATTATTCGGAGGAGGAACCCGCCTTGCAATGCCGAAGACAATATGCGCGCCGGACTCGTCGTCATTGAAGCCTGGTTCAGGGGCTACTGAGGGAGTCCTGGACTAGGGGGTGTCCAGATAGCCGAACTATCATCATTGGCCGGACTCCAAGACTATGAAGATACAAGATTGAAGACTTCGTCCCGTGTCCGGATGGGACTTTCCTTGGCGTGGAAGGCAAGCTTGGCAATACGGATATGTAGATCTCCTACCATTGTAACCGACTCTGTGTAACCCTAGCCCTCTCCGGTGTCTATAAACCGAAGGGTTTTAGTCCATAGGACGAACAACAATCATACCATAGGCTAGCTTCTAGGGTTTAGCCTCCTTGATCTCGTGGTAGATCCACTCTTGTACTACCCATATCATCAATATCAATCAAGCAGGAGTAGGGTTTTACCTCCATCGAGAGGGCCCGAACCTGGGTAAAAACATCGTGTCCCTTGTCTCCTGTTACCATCCGCCTAGACGCACAGTTCGGGACCCCCTACCCGAGATCCGCTGGTTTTGACACCAATAGTTATCATCTCATCGAAAGATCGGGACACCCAACCTCTATCACATAGTCTATTTGACTTGTCCCCCAGTCCCCACTTTGTTTTCCTTTTCAACCAATAGATTGGTTCTATATTGATTTTTTTACTATGTTTCCATTTATTTCCCTCTTAGACCAAGGGACCAGTTGGATAGCTAGTCTCTGCTACTTTTTGCCCCCATTCTTTCCTCTAACAACCAAGTCCAAGATTCAGGATACAACTCCCCCACCTCGCACCCACCCCACCCTTTCTTCCCTATTTGAACAAGGTACTAGATTCAACTGAATTTTTGTCTATTCCATTTGTCGACAATGTTTGTCTATTCAACTACTCTTCTTGTGCATCAGCCGTTTGAATCGGTGATGGTAATACCTGGAGTGAAAACAAGGTCTTGAGAGCAGATAATGCTATCCGCTGAAGTAGACATCTTGCTGGTTATAGATAGCTCCTGAGAGGAGGATTCACAGATAGATGACCAGTCCTATTTCCCCTCTGAGGTGTATGCTCAATCTCGGGAGGGTTATATTACTCATATCATGCATATGTTGTCTTACATTGGTTAGTTTTTGCATCATATACACAATATTGAATGCCATCTGCTTAGTTTAGACATCAGATATGCGATTGCCATCTTCATACTTGCTTAGTATATAATCATTTATATGGATTATTTCATGCCATCATGTTTACATGGACATCCGCTATCTGAATTATGGCATGCCAAATAAAGACATTACATAGTTATCATCTCATCATGTTTAGTGTTTACATAGTCATCATATTTTGAAATATGTCATTCTATCTGGGAATTATATCATGTCATCATGTTTCCATAGGCGGCATGTATGTGAATTATGGCATTGCAACCTATTTAATAAACACATCATATAGTTATATATTGTGATCATGTTTACATAGTCATCATATTTTGAATTACGTCTTTCTATCCTCTTTAGTTAGCCATCTTATATGTGAAATTGTGTCATGCTATCATGTTTAGTTAGCCATCATATATGTGAAATCGTCTCATGCTATCCTGTTTGGTTAGACAACATAAATGTGAATTATTGCATGCACTCATTTATTCCCCACCATCCATTGCACCTATCTATCATATAATGTCTTTACATTCAATTACTTTTCTTGTTTATGAGCCATTTGAATAGGAGGGGGTGATGGCAGTATCTAAGGGAGTAAAAACAAGGACTTCAAAAAAGATAGTGCTACCAGTCGATGAAGATAGAACCACTGTTGTACTTTCCCACGAACCATCCCTACCACACATAACCCAGGCTCTCACAGATTGTACCCCCACCCAATTGGACAGAGAACCAGCTACACCCCTTCTAACCCCAACGCCAGCAGATAGTAACCCAGTTCTAGTTGACACAACACCGTATCCACCATAGAGCACCCTAACATGAGTAGTTAGTAAGGCAGCTGCAGTGCCCAAAGCTCAAGGACCACCACTTTGAACCCCAACTCAATGTTTAAAGTAGAAGAAGAATTTTTCTCAGGTCAGGTTTTGTAGCTATGGTTCGTACTCCTTCGCTCTTGCATCACTGTATTTACTCATACCAACTAGTTTCAAATTTGAAGGATGCAATTGAATCTCCAATGGCGCAACAGGTATGTTTTAAAGCTGTTTCTTTACAAGGTTCCCTATTGTAACTTGCTCTATGTGGATTTCCATTTCAATTGAATAAAGAATTATGTTTTCTCATGTCATGCACATTACAGCTGTTTCACACTTATATTCTGTCTATGTTGCTTTGTGTTAAACCGATATGATTTGAATTGTGTCTCAACATGATTTGGCAACATAAACTCGAATAATATAGACGATACAATGACTATAGTACATAGATATATGTTTCTTTCATGTTGTTATTCTATCCACTTTACTACTCAATTGGTTTACCAAAATGAGATTCATATATAACATGTTAAACCTGTGATGTGTCTGCTTGTTTATCTTTTAGAATGCCGACAAAATTTTGGAGAAGAGTACCCCATTATGCAATGGTAAAGGAAGTAATGCAGATAAGGTTCAAGATAGTGAGACATCTCTGTTGGTCTCCAAGAAAGCTGATAAAAACTATCTTGAAGATAGTGAGACAACCCCAAAGTCCTGTCATGATGTAGTGTTTGAGTTACTGGCCACTACTGCTGGCACAACCTCTTCAAACTTGTTGCCTGAACCAGTTTGGCTTCTTGACTGGTTGCCAACTTTGACAACTAGTCTATGTAATATGCTGCTCTGTTCCCTATATTTGAACTGGTGGTGAACTTTGATGCCCAGTGGATGTAATCAGTGTAATCGCCATCATATCCTAGCGTTAGTTGCTTTCTTATTTATTTTCTTATAGTCTTATTTATTTGTTTGCTTGTAGTTCTGCAGTTCTTTTTCCTCGATTTCCTAGTCCTTTGGGCCGTAGGATCCATGTTCCTCCTTTGGGCCGTAGGATCCATGGTTCTCCTATGGGCCGTAGGATCCATGTGCTTATGTAGGACCTTGAGAGGAGGTGTCTAGAGGGGGGGTGATTAGACACTAAGTACCAAAGTTGCAGTTTTTAAGTTTATTTAAGTTTAAGTGGAGTTTAGGCACAAGTTTAACATTCACAATACATATCAAGCAAGCATGCAAAGAGTATATGAGCAGCGGAAAGTAAAGCATGCAACTTGCAAGAAAGTAAAGGGAAGGGTTTGGAGGATTCAAATGCAATTGGAGACACAGATGTTTTTGGCGTGGTTCCGATAGGTGGTGCTATCGTACATCCACGTTGATGGAGACTTCAACCCACGAAGGGCAACGGTTGCGCGAGTCCACGGAGGGCTCCACCCACGAAGGGTCCACGAAGAAGCAACCTTGTCTATCCCACGATGGCTGTCGCCCACGAAGGACTTGCCTCACTAGCGGTAGATCTTCACGAAGTAGGCGATCTCCTTGCCCTTACAAACTCCTTGGTTCAACTCCACAATCTTGTCGGAGGCTCCCAAGTGACACCTAGCCAATCTAGGAGACACCACTCTCCAAGAAGTAACAAATGGTGCGTTGATGATGAACTCCTTGCTCTTGTGCTTCAAATGATAGTCTCCCCAACACTCAACTCTCTCTCATAGGTTTTGGATCTGGTGGAAAGAATATTTGAGTGAAAAGCAAATTGGGGAAGGCTAGAGATCAAGATTCATATGGTAGGAATGGAATATCTTGGCCTCAACACATGAGTAGGTAGTTCTCTCTCAGAAAATGTATGCTGGAAGTGTAGGTTCAGTCTGATGGCTCTCTCCACGAATGAAGAGGAGGTGGAGGGGTATATATAGCCTCCACACAAAATCTAACCGTTACACACAATCTACCTAACTCGGTGGGACCGAATCGTAAAACTCGGTCAGACCGATTTAGCAAATAATGTGACCGTTAGGATTTTCAATGGGACCGAAATGCAACTCGGTGAGACCGATTTGGTTAGGGTTAGGGCATAACGTAATCTCGGTAAGACCGATTACTCAAACTCGGTGAGACCGATTTTGGTAATAAGCTTTCCATAGAGTTGGTCACGCAAACTCGGTTTGACCGATTACGCAAACTCGGTGAGACCGATTTTGGTAATGAGTTATCCAGAGAGTTCGCATTGTAATCTCGGTAGTACCGATTGCCCAAACTCGGTGAGATCGATTTTGGTAATGGACATACACACAGAGATTACAATCCCATCTTGGTGAGACCGAGATTCCTATCGGTGAGACCGATTTGCTTAGGGTTTGTGGTAGTGGCTATGACCTTTGGAATCGGTGGTGCCGGATAGGAAGAATTGGTGTGACCGATTTTGGCTTTAGGTTTAGGTCATTTGTGGAAGTGGGAAAGTAGCTGAGGGTTTTGGAGCATATCACAAAGCACATGAAGCAAGAGGCTCATTAAGCAACACCTCATCCCTCCTTGATAGTATTGGCTTTTCCTATAGACTCAATGTGATCTTGGACCACTAAAATATAAAATGAAGAGTCTTGAGGTTGAAGCTTGAGCCAATCCTTTGTCCTTAGCATCTTGAAGGAGTTCCCATATCCTTTAGTCCATGCCACTCCATTGTTGAACTTATCTGAAACATAGTAGATAAAGGTGTTAGTCCAACAAGAGATATGTTGACATTAATTACCAAAACCACCTAGGGAGCACTTGTGCTTTCAGCCTCCTATGGGCCTTAGGATCCATGGGCCCCTTACGGTAATTGATGGCAACATACATCAAAGCTTTAGATAAAGATATAAAGAGTAGTAAGTAAAGCTTTGGAAAGACATGTAACAAACATAGGCCCCCCCTACATGTATGCAATCATGTGAATATGGAATATAGAGGCATGTGAGAGCATAACCATGATAGAGCAGGCAATGTGTTACATGTATCTTGGCCATATTCATCAGAGCAAAGAATATTAAGGAAAATACCTTCATGCTCATGAGTCCTTCTTGCAAACAATATGTACATCAGCAAGAATTCCTCATACACATGATTGTGATGCATATACTTACCTTGTAGTCTTGAGTTGGCTTAGGATGAAATGAACCTGCGCAAACAAGGTTAGACAACACAGGTACATCTACTGGCCAGAGCAAACAAAAGAAACCACAAGAATACCAAGACTGGGATGACATGTAGAGAGTGAGTACTAAGTACCACATTGGATTAGACATGTCCCCAAGAGTAAAGATATGCAATGAATTTAAATGATTTCTTTCCCTTAGATGTCTTGATCCCCCTGAATCTAACATGGGATACTGGGAGAAGATAGGGAATAGAAAATCAGAGCTGAAAGATATGAATGATGATCGAACTCATGTATGCTAATGCAAATAAGCACAAAAGAATCAAATGAACATGTCTTTCCCCTCAAGAAGACATGTGGGCATCTCTCCTCTTGAACACCAAGCATCTGGGATCCTTGAGAAATACTTTCTACTTAAGTATCCTCTCCCCCTGGAGATCTCTCTCTCCCCTTGAGGGCCTCTCTCTCCCTTTAGGAGATGATAAACTTTTTCTTTGATGGGATCTCTCTCTGAATGATAAGCTTTGATGTTCTCTCTCTCCCCCTTTGACATCAATTTCCAAGAAGGGTCTTCTGCAATCTGTCAAATGGGTTTGGTGCTTAAGACACAACACAAAGCAAAGATAAAAATGTGATGCTTGTAGAGGACAAGATTCATTGAGTGGAGCTGGATCAAAAGAAACATAGAATATGTGGCAAACTGTTTTTCCTGTTGTGAAATCGGTGGCACCGAGTGGTATGCTTCGGTTGTACCGAAAGAATTCGGTTGGGCCGAAAATAACAAATCGGTGAAGCCGAGTTCATCTCAGAGAAAACACTTGTCACCTCAGCTCACTTAGACTAGTTAGATCTCACAAAGATTTGCAAGGAATTTACTGAAAGATGTGCAATGAATTTGGTGAAGAAAATGCAGAGCAAACAAAAAGAAATCTAGATGAAGTTTCCTTTTTTTAAATCGAAAGGGGAAACAAATATGCATGTGACAAATGCAAAAACTTAGAAAAGAACACATGAGAACTTCATCTAGAGATGGTCGGCGACAAAGTCACCTATGTTAGAGTATATTGACTTAGGAGTCAAGTGAGATCACTTGATCATAGGTCATACTCATCGTTTAAGCTCAAAATGGGGTTTCCATTTTTTGTTTAAGCATCTTGATGTATTCACATCTTGTCGAGTTGCTTTAGCTCATGACTTGGAGTAAAGCTTCTCTAAGATGGAATAACATACCTTGGTTGGTGGTGTAGTCCATGTAGTTGAACTTGTGTGGGTTGCTCAAGGTTGATGTAGCTCATCAAGAATTTGGAGCACCACTTGCAATTTGAGTTCAGCTACCTACATGGGTTAGTTCTTGCAAGGAAGAGCACTTGTGTATCCAAAATGACAATTATGAAGCTCAACGTAGAATTTGTCAAAGGATATGTTTGAATGGTTTCGTGCTTCCTTGTCTTCAACCACCATGGTGTAGAACCTTGGTGATGTAGAGATTGCTCAAGATGTGAGTACATTACAATCTCATGGAATTTGATTCCACCAAGTACCTACATGGGTTAGATAACATGCAAGATACAAATATATCCAAGACATAAGATTTTCATCATAAGAGAAATATCAAGGATTAGTCATAAGCTCATGTCTTGCATGTATCCAATGGAGTTTCTACTCCAAGTTTGAAGCATCGATGATGTTCAATTCTCCTCTTAACCTGCAAAACACTTTCTCATCAAGAGGTTTAGTGAATATATCCGCTAGTTGCTTGTCGGTGCGAACATGCTTAAGATCAATGTCACCCTTAGCAACATGATCTCGAATGAAATGATGACGAACTTCAATATGCTTAGTTCGAGAATGTTGCACAAGATTATGACCAATTTTGATAGCACTTTCATTGTCACAAAGAAATGGAACATGTCTCACATATATCCCATAATCTTTAAGAGTTTGGGTCATCCAAAGTAATTGAGCACAACATGAACCAGCGGCAATATATTCTACTTTGGCGGTGGATAAGGATACCGAGTTTTGTTTCTTGGAGGACCAAGACACAAGAGATCTACCAAGAAATTGACAAGTACCCAAAGTGGACTTTCTATCAACCTTGTCTCCGGCATAGTCCGAGTCGGAATAGCCAACAAGATCGAAAGAGGCCCTCTTAGGATACCAAATGCCAAAGTTTGGTGTATGGATTAAGTATCTCACTATCCTTTTCAAAACCTTAAGATGACATTCCTTAGGAGCAGCTTGATATCGTGCACACATGCACACACTTAGCATTATATCGGGATGTGAAGCACATAGATATAACAATGAACCAATCATAGAGCGATAAACCTTTTGATCAACCGGTTCACTATCTTTGGTCAAGTCATTATGTCCACTAGTAGGCATGGGTGTAGACATACCTTTGCATTCTTGCATATTGAACTTCTTGAATAAGTCCTTGGTGTACTTCGTTTGAGAAACAAAGGTACCGTCCTTAGTTTGGTTGATTTGCAACCCAAGAAAGAATTTGAGTTCACTCATCATAGACATCTCAAACTTCTTCGACATTAGCTTCCCAAACTTTTCACTAAAATGAGGGTTAGTTGAACCAAATATAATATCATCAACATAGATTTGGTACACAAATAGTTCTCCATTAACCCTTTTGGTAAAAAGAGTAGAATCAATTTTCCCAATTTCAAAGCCTTTTTCAATAAGGAACTTGGTCAAGCATTTATACCATGCTCTAGGAGCTTGTTTAAGACCATAAAGAGCTTTGTGAAGTTTGTAAACATGATTGGGTTTCTTAGGATTGACAAAGCCGGGAGGTTGCTTAACATAAACTTCCTCCTCTATTTCACCATTTAGAAAAGCACTTTTAATGTCCATTTGGTACAAGGTGATATCATGATGATTAGCATAGGCAAGTAAGATGCGAATAGACTCAAGTCTAGCAACAGGAGCATAAGTCTCACGATAGTCCATACCTTCGACTTGTGTGTAGCCTTGGGAGATGAGACGTGCTTTGTTGCGAACTACTTGTCCATCTTCATCTTGATTGTTGAGAAACACCCATTTGGTACCAATGACGTTGTGGTTGTTGTCGGGCTTCTCAACCAATGTCCAAACTTGGTTCCTCTTAAAGTTATGTAGCTCTTCATGCATGGCATTTATCCAATCCAGATATTCCAATGCTTCTTCAACCTTCATAGGTTCAATGCTAGAGATGAAAGAATAGTTTTCACAAAAGTTAGTTAAACAAGTTTTAGAGCGAGTGATTCTCCCGGTTTGAATGTCATTGTAGATTTGCTCGACGGGATGATCTTTAGCAATTCTTGCTCGAACTCGTGAAAGCTTTTGGTTGGGTCTTCGTTGAACATCTTATTCATCTTCTTATTCTTCTTCTTGGACTTCTTCATTGTTGGTGTTGTCGTTCTCTCGTCGTGGTGGAGAAGGAGGTTGTTGACGTTCGTCTTGATGCACTTCCTTGTTTTCTTCATCTTGGTGTGTCCCACTTGTGGATGCTTCCGTATCATCTCTTGGTTCACCTTGTCGTGAAGTAGAAGCTCCCACTTGGACGGACGAGGTACTCTCCTTCACCTCCGTTGGACGAACCTTGCCAATAGACAAGTCTTGGATTGCTTCCGAAGGATCTTTGTCACCTACATCAATTGGAAATTGCTCTACTTGCGAGCCGTTAGATTCATCAAACTTCACATCTACCGTCTCTTCAACCTTTTGGGTGAAATTGTTGTAGACACGGTAAGTGTGAGAGTTTGAGCCATAACCTAGTAGGAAACCTTCATGAGACTTAGGAGCAAATTTAGAACGACAATGTTTATCAAGAATGTAGCACTTTGAGCCGAATACCCGAAAGTATCCAACTTGGGGTTTGTTACCGGTGAGGAGCTCGTATGCCGTCTTGCCGAGTAGCTTGTGAATATACAAGCGATTTGTTTCATGACAAGCTATCTCAACCGCTTCTGCCCAAAAGTGCTTCGGCGTCTTGTACTCATCAAGCATCGTTCTTGCCATTTCGATGAGCGTCTGGTTCTTCCTCTCAACAACTCCGTTTTGTTGAGGTGTGTACGTAGCCGAGAACTCGTGTGAAATCCCTTCTTCGTCAAGAAAGGTGTCCACATTTGCGTTCTTGAACTCCGTTCCGTTATCGCTGTGAACCTTCATGATCTTCACTTCAAATTGATTTTGGGCCTTCCTAGCGAAGTTTTTGAAGATCTTTTGGACCTGCGATTTATCATCGAGAAAGAACACCCACGTAAATCTTGAAAAATCATCAACTATAACTAGACCAAAAGAATTTCCACCGGGACTCTTGTAAGAGTTGGGACCAAAGAGATCCATGTGAAGTAGATCGAGTGGCCTCCTTGTGGTCATGATGTTCTTCACGGGATGCCTTCCTCCAACCCGTTTACCTGCCTGACAAGCGCTGCAAAGTCTATCCATATCAAATATGACATCGTTAACACCAAGGATATGATTTCCTTTAATAGGCTTGTCAAGGTTTCGCATACCAACATGACCTAGTTGTCTATGCCATAACCAACCTTTTGAGGATTTAACAATGAGGCAAGTTTTAGGTTGAGCCTTTTTAGTGGAATCAACAATGTATAGATCACCTCTACGCACACCGGTAAAGACCATTTTATGATTGTCTCGATGAAACACTTGGCAATCTACTTCAGTAAATAAGACATTGAAACCGAAATCAACAAGTCTAGATACTGAAAGTAAGTTGTATCCAAGAGATTCAACAAGCATGACATTTTGTATGGAGCTATCATGTGATATGGCCACCTTACCGAGGCCAACCACCTTACCTTTTGAGTTGTCACCAAAAGTGACATACTTTCGAGGACTATCATTATCAGCAAGCTGACGAAACATGTCTTTATCTCCGGTCATGTGATCGGTACATCCACTATCAAGAACCCATTCCTTTCCTCCTAATATATATCCCCGAAGATTTGCCATAAGACCAAAATGTCTCATTGCATCATCAAGATCGAAGTCACTATCATCATCCTCATCATAGTATCCATGTTCAGCATCGTCATGTGGTGGATCAAGTCCTAGAGAGGGTAATTCATTAGAATGAGTTTGACAATGATCTTGCTTATGAATTTTTATAGCTTCGGAAATAATATCACTAATAATACCAACATTTCCTTTGGCACGCATAAGGTTTGTAAGCTCAAATAGACGATCACCAAACATAGGATCACTAGTATTCATCTTACTCAAGGCAATAGACTTATGGAGAATTTCATCAAGATTTTTCAAGGAATAATCTGGAAATCGTTCCTCAAGAAATTTCCATATGGTGTAGGCACACTTAAAAGTAGGCAAGCATCCAATCAAGTTTCTAGGCAATCCTCTAATGATAAGTTCGGCAGTTCTATGATTCCTAATCATGTCAATTGACTCATCATGGGTAGGATGCATAGGATCAATATAAGGAGCACAAGGGCTAGCAATGTACTTGTTCAAATGATATTGATTGAAAATAACAAGCATCTCATTTTTCCACTCATGAAAATACTCTCCATCAAGAATAGGCACTCTATGTCTAAGACTCCCAATAGTAGACTCATCCATCTTCCTCCAATGGTGATTAAACCAAAGAAATGGAGACCAATGCTCTGATACCACTTGTAGGACCTTGAGAAGAGGTGTCTAGAGGGGGGTGACTAGACACTAAGTACCAAAGTTGCAGTTTATAAGTTTCTTTAAGTTTAAGTGGAGTTTAGGCACAAGTTTAACATTCACAATACATATCAAGCAAGCATGCAAAGAGTATATGAGGAGCGGAAAGTAAAGCATGCAACTTGCAAGAAAGTACAGGGAAGGGTTTGGAGGATTCAAACGCAATTGGAGACACGGATGTTTTTGGCGTGGTTCCGATAGGTGGTGCTATCGTACATCCACGTTGATGGAGACTTCAACCCACGAATGGTAACGGTTGTGCGATTCCACGGAGGGCTCCACCCACGAAGGGTCCACGAAGAAGTAACCTTGTCTATCCCACCATGGCCGTCGCCCACAAAGGACTTGCCTCACTAGCGGTAGATCTTCACGAAGTAGGCGATCTCCTTGCCTTTACAAACTCCTGGGTTCAACTCCACAATCTTGTCGGAGGCTCCCAAGTGACACCTAGCCAATCTAGGAGACACCACTCTCCAAGAAGTAACAAATGGGCATTGATGATGAACTCCTTGCTCTTGTGCTTCAAATGATAGTCTCCCCAACACTCAACTCTCTCTCATAGGTTTTGGATCTGGTGGAAAGAAGATTTGAGTGAAAAGCAACTTGGGGAAGGCTAGAGATCAAGATTCATATGGTAGGAATGAAATATTTTGGCCTCAACACATGAGTAGGTAGTTCTCTCTCAGAAAATGTATGCTGGAAGCGTAGGTTCAGTCTCATGGCTCTCTCCATGAATGAAGAGGAGGTGGAGGGGTAAATATAGCCTCCACACAAAATCTAACCGTTACACACAATCTACCAAACTCGGTGGGACCGAACTGTAAAACTCGGTCAGACCGATTTAGCAAATAATGTGACCGTTAGGATTTTCAGTGGGACCGAAATGCAACTCGGTGAGACGGATTTGGTTAGGGTTAGGGCATAACGTAATCTCGGTAAGACCAATTACTCAAACTTGGTGAGACCGATTTTGGTAATAAGCTTTCGAGAGAGTTGGTCAGGAAAACTCGGTTTGACCGATTACACAAACTCGGTGAGACCGATTTTGGTAATGATTTATCCAGAGAGTTTGCATTGTAATCTCGGTAGTACCGATTGCCCAAACTCGGTGAGACCGATTTTGGTAATGGACATACACAGAGAGATTACAATCCCATCTCGTTGAGACCGAGATCCCTCTCGGTGAGACCGATTTGCTTAGGGTCTGTGGCAGTGGCTATGACCTTTGGAATCGGTGGCACCGGATAGGAAGAATCGGTGTGACTGATTTTGGCTTTACGTTTAGGTCATTTGTGAAAGTGGGAAAGTAGCTGAGGGTTTTGGAGCATATCACAAAGCACATGAAGCAAGAGGCTCATTAAGCAACACCTCATCCCTCCTTGATAATATTGGCTTTTCCTATAGACTCAATGTGCTCTTGGACCACTAAAATATAAAATGAAGAGTCTTGAGCTTGAAGCTTGAGCCAATCCTTTGTCCTTAGCATCTTGAAGGAGTTCCCACATCATTTAGTCCATGCCACTCCATTGTTGAACTTATCTGAAACATAGTAGATAAAGGTGTTAGTCCAACAAGAGATATGTTGACATTAATTACCAAAACCACCTAGGGAGCACTTGTGCTTTCATCCTCCTATGGGACTTAGGATCCATGGGCCCCTTATGGGCCATAGGATCCATGGGACGCTTACGAGACCCATAATCCATGGGCCATACTAATCGTGGACCACTATTTGAACGCGTTTTTGGCCGTAAACGGGTCAGAATCTGAATAGTCTGTTTACGACATAATCGGTCATTAACATGCCATAAGGCAGCGCAGGCTTAACGAGTCATTGATGGGCCCGTAATACATGATAGGATAAATATGGCCCAAAGGGTTAATGGGACACAGACGGGCTTACTATAACCATGGGCCTCACTTGGCCCATTAGCAGACCAGGCCAGTTACGGACCGCAAGATGTCGAAGGCCTAAAATGAGCCTACAATATATGGGCCTTATAAGGCCGAAGGATAACACTGGTTGGAAACGGCCCAACTGAATCATGGGTCATTAATGGGTATAAAGCAAGTTACTATTTATTATGGGCTAGAGTCACCACCATTAGTTAAAGGGCCTAAAGGGAGAAAAAGCCTCATATGGGCCGAAAGACGCCATGGGCCATTTTATGGACCGAAAGTGCGAACGGGCTTGAATTATATTGGACTGCTCAGAAGACACTAATGGGCCAAATTCGAAAAGGCCATAATGGGCCGTAAATGGGCTATACCTGCACAAGCCATTAATAAGCTTTTGATGGGCCGTCTCATTAACTTTTGCAAAAGTCAAACGGGTCGGCCTTTGTAACCTAAACGGGCCACTATTGGCCCATGACATGTGTCGATGTTTCATAGGCGCGTTCCGTCCATTGTAGGGATGACTTCTGTCCCAACACTGAGCTGACAAATGGATCCTCCGGCGAATGAGGATTTTACAAGTGGAAAATCCCCATTGGTCCGAGCTGTTAAGGAGTTATCGGATACAAACCGGAACCCGATATCTTAACGGCGACCCATTACAGTGCATGCCACGTCTCGGTTACCCTTAACGAAAACACTTCCATGATGCACCATTTATCATCATGGTAGTGGAGACTTCTTTGATGATAATTTTGGTATTCTCATGGAACACTTCTGTGACATCACAGGTATGACTATCTTGATTCTGTCATAAAATAATCATGGATGTACATGCATGACAGAAAACGTGACCTACTATGAAAAACACATATCATCACGTAAGTGTTTTTTGTAGTGTAGATGGCCTCCGGAGGCGAAGGCCCCGTGAGGGCCCATGGCGCATGCTGGTGGGCCTCATGTTGGGCTCTTCTCATGCGTCGCGTCCTGCGTCGAAGGCAGATGGGCCTGGGTACCCCCGGTTCCATGGTCCTAACAGTAGCCCCCTAGCTCAAGGCGCGCACGTCTCCGTCTGTTAGGGGGTGAAATGGCGCGGGCCCTAATCGCCTGTGGGCCAGGCGTGATGCGTGGCGCAAGATGGAACAGGGACGCCCCTACTTCTCCCACGACACCTTGGCAACCGCTCGGGCTAACATAAACCCTACCAGCATGCGGCATGAGGCCATCATTGCCTTCCTTGTACGCATCCGTCTTCTTGCGGCTATCGAAGGCTAGGAGGCGCGGTCCACCCCTCCGCCGAGCGCTATAAAGGCGAGGGGGGAAGGACCCCCCGTCCCATATTCTTCCTCCAACTCCTCCTTCCCTCTCCATGATCCGAGCCGACCTCTATGACGATGGTGAGGGGGAGAGGTCGTGCTCGTGCCGCTGCTACAACACCCAAGGTGCCGCCCCGGGGGTACAGACGCTCTTCTACGACCGCCGATGTTTTCCGAAGCGGCCATGGGAGGGGCGTTGTCCGCGGGTGTGAGTGCAGAGGGCAAGGCACCCAAGGCCGAGGTGGTCAAAGCCACACAGCCGAGGTGGCCCACGAGTTCATCGTGGGCATGCACTGTTGGCCCTACACCTGGCTCCGGCTTCCAAACTTCTTTGCGGAGGAGATGGCATGCTGCGCCAATAGGCCTGTGGGTGCTGACAGATGGCTGCTGCAATGGCCCTTCCTGGGTGGTGACAGAGTTCACCCCACGTGCTTCATGTTCTTGAAGCAGGGGTGGAAGTCGTTCGCCCTTGCTCACGACCAGAAGAAGGGGCACGTCCTCCAGTTCAAGTTCGACGGGGCCGCCATGCTGTTCATGAAGATCTTAGGGGTCACCGGCTACCGTTCAAAGTGCTGCATGGTGTGTGAGGATAGCACCTCCTCGGGCGAAGACGACGGCGACAGTGTTACGTGATGAGGACATAATACCGTTGTTACACCCACAACCCCTGCTACTATACATACTAGACCAATTACTAGAGCTCGTGCACGCCAATTAAATTATCAGGTACTTTAGATTCTTGGTGATGATTCTAATGTTCATGAGAATATGATGCTGCCTAAATTGGATACATTTGTTTTGCTTACAAATGAAGGGACTAACTTGGAGAAGGATGAACATTGGAGCAAGAACAAGCATGGAGATGACAACATGCACAAGGGAAACAAGAACGTAGTTTCAAGTGATGATTTCAGGACTTTGAAGCCACCATAATGAGTGCATGAAGTCTTGGATGAAATATACAAGATGCCACTTCACAAATTTCGTCCAGAGGCTATTATAGGTGCCGCGTCACCTTATTATTGGGCCAGGCCCATGTAATTTTGAAATACATAAGTATAGGCTGTTTTTAGAGTCCGTAAGTGTGGGGAAACAAGGGATAGGGTTGGTTTCGGACCCCTCCCCAAGGGCCACGAAATTCCCCCTCTTTCTCCATATATACAACCCTTATGGCATCGTTTAGACTTTGGGTATTGTTTAGATTAAAAGTTTGCCATAGCTGCAACTTCGCGCACTTCGTTTGTGTTCAACGACCAGACAAAGACGTCACAGAACCCCACCTTGATCAATAAAGCTTTCATCTTATATTCGCAGTACCAGATTGCTGTCTTAGTTTCTTGTTTGTACTTTGTTTGCTTGCAGGAAATAGACCTTCATGGTCAGGTTGATCGTGATCCGGCATGGTCAATAACCTCTCGGAGTTGGTTTAGCTACTGCTAAGGCGCGACATCCTCGCACGTACGTAGTCGGATCATCAAAGTCTACTCCTCAGAAACGATAACCACCATCTCATCGAAAGACGGGACACCTTTGCCTCTATCCTCATGTCCCCCCTCCAGCAGAAGCGAGAGCAGCGATGACTCCCCCCGCGTCAAGAGCGAAGACGAGGACTCCGATTAGGGTGCGTTCAGCACCAGAGCCAGTGCCGTGGGGGTGGTCACGCCCGCCTGAAGCTTCTTCTATGTTTCTTCTTTTAATCTGTACTGGATCAGTGTAGGCCCCATGGGGTGTGTGAGAAACAATGTCCTCCACATTTTTAATTTACTTATTTTATAGTTTGAATTGTATGCTCCCTCCTAAAGTCTCCTTGTGAGGCTTGCTCCTCTTTTTCTTGCTCGCCTAAATGCTCTATGTCGTCATGACCCAGCCCCTGTGCAAGCCTCAGGCGCTGCTGGTATGTCAGGTTGCAATGCCTGGACAAGGCCAGGAGGTGAGGGGCGCGGAGAGCTAGTGAGGGCCCCTGAGACGCGAAAACGAGGTGACAGGATCCACTAGGGTCATGACAAGAGGGAACTCTAGTGGTGATAGTTGCGTCTCGTGAGGTGGTTAGACTTAGCTTTCACGATGGGCAATGCTGAGTGGACCATGACCCACAAAGAATCCATGCAGACCTCAAGATGCACCTCTTGAGGACGCGCCCCTTGAAGCCTTCATCCTGCGGGGCCATCTGGACGGGCGGCCTTTGTTGTTTCGTACGCGGGACACCACTTGCGCGACCTTCGGTCGCTTAGTCCTTGGGGTAGCTGCATGTTGATAAATTTCAGGGTATGGGGAGTGACGCGCTCACCAACTTGCTCATGGGGGTTGCACGAGGAGATAAGGCACCAAAGATCTTGATGAGGTGGCATATACGGGGGCACACCCGCTTGCCAGAGCTCGACCACTTGGATTTATCGATGTTGCAGGGATGGACCCGAGCACAAACGCCGTGCCCAAGCTCCCCTCTAGAATAGTCAGGACAGGAGTCACGAGCATGCGACACTCTTAAGGTGGCATCACACCAGACACATAACTATGTAAGCAACATAAATTCATCAGGGCAAAACCAAGATTCTTTACACAACCAAAAAGTGATGCGGCTACCATGTCTGGCACGGGTCGGCTCAAAGCTAGTGCAGCCTGTGGGGTGCCCTCATTTTGAATAACAAAAATTCACATGGCGATAAGCGCTGCCGAGTCGCTCGACGAGGCATGCTGCAGAAGCTCACCCTTCAAGGGATGAGGGGCTCCTGGCATACGCAAGGTCTGCGGGGGCTGGCAGCTCATGAGGCTCCAACACGATCTGCTCCAGTCTCTGGAAGGTGGTGATACGTCTCCAATGTATCTATAATTTATGAAGTATTCATGCCATGTCTACAACAATTTTATATGGTTTTGGCATGATTCGGATGGAACTAATCCGGACTAACACTGGATTCAGTAGAAGTACCGTGGTGTTGTTTCTTGGGCAGAAATAAACATTCTCCAAATGGAAAGGAACTTTTTGACAAATTTTTTGGAACAAAAGAGGCACTAGAAGCTTCGTGGGAGGGCCAAAAGAGCCACGAGGAGGGCACAAGACACCTGGGCACGCCAGGAGGCCCATGCATGCCCAGGTGGGTTGTGCTCACCTCGAGGCCCATTTTCGCGTGATTCCAACACGGAAAAATCCTGTAAATAGAGAAACCCCTAGAAATAATCCTAGATTAGAAGTTCCGCCACCGCAAGCCTCTGTAACGACGAAAAACCAATCTAGAACCCATTCCGGCACCCTGCCGGAGGGGGAAATCATCATCTGTGGATATCTTCATCATCCCGCCGACCACCATGATGAGGAGGGTGTAATTGTGATGAATTGAGTTGTCCCTTTGAGATTTTGTTTTGTTGGATTGCATACTTTTATTGGATTTGAGAGCACTTGATGTATGTCTTGCTATGAATACCCGTGGTGACAATGGGGTATCATATTGATTCGCTATATACGTGTTTTGTCAGTCAACTCACGGATTCTTGAGGTGACATTGGGGTAATCTATGCATAGCTATCGATGCATGTTCTCGTCTTTGTTTCTGCGGTAGAAATCTTGTGTTGGATTGAGTATTATGAATCTGAAATTGTTTGATGCATATCGTATGATCAACTCACGGATACTCACATTGACATTGGAGTATCTAGGTGACATTAGATTTGGTTGATGTGTCTCATATGGTGTTATTTTAGTACGAAATCTTGGTTAGATCAATTGAAAAGAATAGCTTGGTGTTATTTTAGTATGAACTCTAGGATAGATTGATCGGAAATAATAGCTTTGAGGTGGTTTCGCACCCTACAAACAATTTCCTCTTATGTTCTCCTCTAGATAGGAAATTTGGAGTGATTCTTGATCGCACGTTGAGGGATGGTTATATGATCCAATTATATTAGCATTGTTGAGAGATTCCACTAGCGAAAGTATGGACCCTAGGCATCATTTTCAAGCATTGCAATACCGTTTGTGCTCACATTTGTTACTTGCTACCTTCTTGTTTTTTGTTGTTACCATTACAAAAATCAATATATATATTATCATTACTACACTTGTATCACCATCTCTTCGCTTAACTAGTGCACCTATACAATATACCATTGTATTTGGTGTGTTGGGATACATGAGAAATTTTGTTTTCTAATTGCAGGGTTGTTTGAGAGAGACCATCTTCAACCTACGCTTCCCATGGATTGATAAACCTTAGGTCATCCACTGGAGGCAAAATTGCTACTGTCCTACAAACTCTGCGCTTGGAGGCCCAACACGAGTCTACAAGAACAAGTTGTTTGGTAGACATCAAGCTCTTTTTTGGCACCGTTGCCGGGGAGGTGAGTGCTTGAAGGTATATCTTTGGGGTAATTAACTTGGTGCCCTTAGTTGTGTCCCACTCGGCAGGTTTACCACTAGTTTCCGAAAACACTTGTTCCTGCCCAAACCACTTTGCTCCTCTTATGCTTTTGCCCTTTGACCATTTGACCATCACTTTGAAAACTTCATAAAGAATTCATACTAACTCAGAAAAATTCAAATAAGATGTCAAAATGTTCAGAAAAGAATCACCTACATGTGCATGTCATTTGCATTCATGAAAAAAGTGTTGGCTAGTCCCCATCTTAGTTTTAGCTCATATGATCTTAGCATGAACAGTAAAATCTAAAATATCTTAAAATTCTAAAACAAAATTGATGGCAAACTTTGACCAATGTTTTCAGTGCTTTCCAAGATTCATAAGGGAATGTCATTCATAGAAGTCGTGGCAAAAAAACAAAAATCAATGCTCCAAAATTTCATTTTTTTGCCATGACCTCCATGAATGTCATTCCCTTGTGAAAATTGGCAAGCACTCAAAACATTGGTCAAATTTTGCCACCAATTTTTTTAGAATTTTTAGAATCTTTTTAGATTTTACTGTTCATATTAATATCATATGAGCTAAAATTGAGACGGGGACTGGCCAACACTTTTTTTGTGAATGCAATTGACATGCACATATAGGTGATGCTTTTTTGAACATTTTGATATCTTATTTGAATTTTTCTGAGTTAGTATGAATTTTTTATGAAGTTTTCAAAGTGATGGTCAAACAGTCAAAGGGCAAAAGAATAAGAGGAGCAAAGTGGTTTGGGCAGGAACAAGTGTTTTCGGAAACTAGGGGTAAACCTGCCGAGTGTTGCCCAACTAGGGGCATAAAATCAATTATCCCTATATCTTTAGATCTTGCAATTGACCTCCATGAATGTCATTCCCTTATGAAAATTGGCAAGCACTCAAAACATTGGTCAAAGTTTGCCACCAATTTTTTTTAGAATTTTTAGAATCGTTTTAGATTTTACTGTTCATATTAATATCATATGAGCTAAAATTGAGACGGGGACTGGCCAACACTTTTTTCGTGAATGCAATTGACATGCACATATAGGTGATGCTTTTTTGAACATTTTGATATCTTATTTGAATTTTTCTGAGTTAGTATGAATTTTTGATGAGGTTTTCAAAGTGATGGTCGAACGGTCAAATGGCAAAAGCATAAGAGGAGCAAAGTTGTTTGGGCAGGAACAAGTGTTTTCAGAAACTAGGGGTAAACCTGCCGAGTGTGACCCAACTAGGGGCACAAAATCAATTATCCCTATATCTTTAGATCTTGCAATTGAATCTTTTAGTTTCTTGTTTTATCACTAGTTTGGTTTGTAAAAGAAAGCTAACAATGGAATTTAGGTGGCCTCATATTATTGATCTTTATAACGTCTTTCGTGAAGATGATGGAAAGGAAAATTGTGCTCAATTGATAGAAGAGGAATTCTATAAAATGTTTGACAAAAAACTTTTGAATGATGAGCATGATTGCAATGTTGTTAGTATGAATTATTTGAATATCCATGATGTTAATGATATGCAAAACGATAAGCTTGGAGATGCTATGTTTGATCAAGATGATATTTTTAGTCCCCCAAGTTTTGATGAGAAAATTTATTATGATGAGAACATGCCTACTGTTTATGACGATTATATTGTTGAAAGTGGGTTTGGAAGAGTCTCAACTCTAGGTACTAATGATCCCACTATTTTTGAGGGTGTTGAATCTTATTTTGATAATTATGAAAGTGAATTTGGAGAGGTCATGACTTTATTTAGTGATAAATCCACTATTTATGAAGAGGTTTCAATTGACTATGACAACAAAATTGCTATCTATGATGATTATGGTGATGACATGTATGCTATAAAGAATAATGATAACCAGGAAAGTTGTCATCATGATTTTAATTTTCAATCCCATGATAGTTATTTTGTTGAGTTTTCTCCCACTGTTATTCATGTGCAGAGTAATAAAATTTCTATGCTAGTGGATCATGATAAGAATGCTTTATGTGATAGTTATATTGTTAAATTCATTCATGATGCTACTGAAAATTACTATGAGGGAGGAACATATGCTTTTACTTATCTCAATAATATCAAGTTTCCTCTCTATGAGTTGAAAATATTAAAGTTATGTTTGTTTTGCCTTCCTGTGCTAGTTGATTATTGTTCCCATAATTTGTTGCTCAGAAAATCCCTATGCATAGGAAGTGTTTTGTGGTTCAACAGGATCACCTATGGGGCCATCGGCCCCATGTGGTTCGGTAAGGGGGAAGGGCACGTTGCACAAAGAGCGGAGGCCGTAGGGCAGCATGGCAATGGTGACGCGTGTGGTTTTTACCCAGGTTTGGGCCACCGTGAGGAGTAAAACCCTACTCCTGCTTTGGTGGATTGGATGGGGGACCGTGACGAACGCACAACGCTCAAGCCCCGCAAGGTCGCCTTGGGGAGAGCAACTACGCGCGTATGAGTGTACAAGGGTCCGAATCCTTTCTAAGGTTGCCTCGGTCCTCGTTTTATAGGTCAAGGGGTTACCACAATGGCAAAATAGTCATTATCCAGTGATTAGATAGCCACAGTGCTATCATACCTAACTCTGCAGACAATACAATGTGCATTAAATGCGCCACTTAGTGTCACGTCGTGGATGTAGCCCGACAAGCCTTGCCATGCCATTCAGCCACCTTCTCGTCTGCCTGCATGACACGCCCCTAGACGGGTGTCATTTAGAGGAGTTCTTCCTTAGAAATGGCTGTCACATGCCGAATGACAGCTAGTTAATCACTTTGGGGGCTCAACAACGCACCAATAAGTGACTTGCATCATTGTGAGGTGGAGCGTGGAGCCTTTGTGGGGAAGGAGGCCGTCGGCGGTCTAGCAACCCTTATCGTGGAGGTCTTGGGACTCGCCCTTGGGGTGACCTCGACCTGACAAGGCTCGCCTGCCTGGTAAGGGAGGTTTTTCCCTTAGTGATATCTTCTTCCTTCGGCTTGTCTTCGTCTTCTTGATCCGCCCTTTGATTTCTCAAAGAGCTATCTCTTCTGCTTAGCCTTGTCGTGTCGCCATAAGCTTGCCCTTGAGCCTGTGTACAGTCTGGGCAACATACACCAGGGTTTGTTGCACCGAGAGAAGCCCCCGGGCATGGCCTGAACGCGCTGCCGAGTGTTGTTGGGGTAGGCCCTATCTAGTACACAGGCGAAGAGTTTGTGGTAGCTCATTCCTTGAGATTTTCTTTGCTTCTTCATTAACTTGTGCTTGAGTCAGTTTCTGGTTTTTCCGCGCGTCGTGCAAGACGGTATGGGGGAGCTTTAACCACGATCCTTGGGCTACCTACATCCCACAATCACGGGGCGATAACTCCCATTCCACTAGCTTCTCTACTTCTGGCGTTTCCACCACGTATGCTGCATGCATTGTGCAGGGTTGGTGGCGGACGTGGAAGGGCACGAAAATGCGTGCCATGGTAGAAAGTCGGGCGCCACAGACTAACGCATGGGCTAAGCCTTGATTCCACGAGCCGTTGGTGGCACGGATGAGTTGGCTTGGCAAAGCGGGGGCGGTTGCCCACCCCCCCCCCCCCTAGGAGAGGAGCCAGCCCCCTGCCTCGTTTGCCTATATAAGGGGATGTGGGCGAGGTCTTGGCTCACACCTATCTCTTCCTCCTTCCTTCTGGTATTGTTTCGCCATCATGGAGAGGGGGAGAGGCCATAGTGGCACCTAGTAGCGGCGACGAGGGTTTCTGTTCGACAACACCTCCCTCCCCATGTGTTCCTTGGAGGAAAGGGACAAGAAAGGGATTACATGACACTTATCTTTTTCAGTCTAAAATATGAGGCACTTGCCAAACTTTAGTCTTAAATATGTAATCTTGTTTATCCATGTTTGTGCTCTGTAAGATCTGTATTTGTTTATCTGCATATTAATGAAAAAAATACAAGCCTTGCCTGGTACTTATGCATGTATTACGTCCATGTAGAGGTTGAATGCCTCTATAGGTTTAGGTAAACAGGTTTCCTCAGCAAGCTATCCTGCTAGTGCCTTCCGTTTGTTTCCGTGGGGCTTGGCCTGCCAGGCTCAAAATTATGGATAGGGACCAGCTCCCCGTCGAACCTTCTCAGTCAAAGGCCACTACAACCACCTTGATCGAAGCAACGTTCGGGTCAAAGGATGGGCGCACCCATGCTTCGAAGGTGACGAGGTTTCTATATGCACAAGTTTTCTCCTTACAAAACATGTATGCATAAGAAGGAACTAATCTGTTTTAGCTTGTCAGGGACTGATGTTGGCTTGAACTACGTAAGTATTTCCCAAAAGAGGAAGGGATGATGCAGCACAACAACGGTAGGTATTTCCCTTAGTGATGAGATCAAGGTTATCGAACCAGTAGGAGAACCACGCAACACCACGTAAACAACACCTACACACAAAGAACAAATACTTGCAACCCGACGTAAGAGAGGGGTTGTCAATCCCTCACGGGTAAAAAGATAGGTAAAATTGTAGTAGTTTGGATAAATAGATCTCGCAGGAATGCAAGATAAAATAAATAAATAAAAATTCTAGCAAGGTATTTTTGTATGTTTGGATTAATAGATCTGAAAATAAAAGCGAATAACAATAGATCTCGAAGGCAAATATGATTAAGAAGAGACCTGGGGGCCATAGATTTCCCTAGTGGATTCTCTCAAGAAAAATAGCATATGGTGGGTAAACAAATTACTGTTGGGAAATTGATAGAACTTCGAATAATCATGACGATATCTAGGCAATAATCACTATATAGGCATCACGTCTAAGATTAGTAAACCGACTCCTGCCTGCATCTACTACTATTACTCCACACATCGACCGTTATCTAGCATGCATCTAGTGTATTAAGTTCATGGAGAAACAAATTGATGAAATAAGAACGATGACATGATGTACCATTGGTTCTTGATGGCCGCCCGTGAAGGCACCAACAAACTCGTGGCACGGGTCAGCCCAAGTCGAGATGGAGTTCTTCGGCAAGTGCATCAGCCACGACCTCACATTCGGTTTGAGCGCTAAAGGGAAATAGTTGGTGAATACCTTTTCATCTCTTCCTCTGGCATCTTGAACGGCGATGGTGTAGATGCTCAAGAACTCTGCTGGATTTTATCTTCCATCATAGTTTTCTGGTATCTCCGGCTTGAACGTACGGGTAGATGGCCAATGGACTTGCGCAGCTCGCGAGTGAAGGCAGGTAATCGTGTCCCCTAGGCGCAGGCTCGTCGACGTCGGGGCCATTGCGCCTGTCAGACTGGTGACGGGTTTCGCGGCGCCATTCTATGGTGACGCGCGCGTCTTCCCCATGCCTGTGTTCCGACGGGCTCGAGGATCAGTTGAAGCCATCGATACCTCGTCGGGTTCTTGGTTGCGCAGCTCTGGTTGCAGCCCCTGCGCTGGCTGCCTTGGGGGGACTGCACCGTAGGATTTGCCCCTTCGGTGCAGCCAGTAGCTTGGGCCGTTGTCGCTTCCTACGAATGCCGCGACGAGCCTGCCCGTTGTGATCGTCCTGCCTCAACGAAACCAATCAAACTTTGAATGGTGGCTCTCCATTCACCCATTTGGTCGGCCGCTAGTGGGAATCTCAACAAGAGTTGGGCTCGCGCCATGGCTTCCGAAGCAGTGCTTGGCATGGACGACGATGAAGATCGTGACGTCGCTTGACTTATGACGGTACCAGTAGTGGCAGCATCACATTCTTGTCATCGCGAGCCAGTTCCAAGGATGGCGTGACAACGAGAAGGACACGCTTGGGGGTTGATGAGCCCATTTGGCGCTTTGTCTTGATTCCCTTGCCTTGGGGAAAGCGTGTGCGCCGTAGCTACGCCCGCAGCAGGGGCAACTAGGGGGTTCTAATTCGCACCAGAGAAGGCACCATCACTGCTGCTGCTTCCTCTAGTGAGGTGGAGAGGTGGAGATTGGATATTCTCCCCTCCCGCATCTTGTGGAGCATGGATGCCAGGGTGCTGCTGCTGATGTCCTCCAACGGCGCCTCCTGCTCCCACCTCGGCCACAGGGGGAACGGTGACGGCGCCGCCAGCGCCGGTCATGTTCCTTGTGGCGTCCGCGTCCCTGAAGGCCACTGTAGCTCCCACGGGATCAGTGGCTGCACGAAAGGGGCCCTTGGAGGTGGAAGGGTGAGCTGCTGCGCCAGACTTTTTCTTGGCTGCCACGGATGATGAAGCCGTTGATGAAGAAGATGGTTATGAAGATTGACGTGCTGTTTATGTCCTCGGGTACGCACAAGCGCTCCCCTACCCGTCACGCCAAAGATGTCGTGGTTCAACATGATCACCGATGGGGCCGATGGCCCCTTGTGGTTCGGCACGCAAGAAGGGCACATTGCACAAAGAGCGGAGGCCGCAGGACAGCACGACAATGGTGACGCAAGTGGTTTTTACCCAGGTTTGGGCCACCGTGAGGCGTAAAACCCTACTCCTTCTTTGGTGGACTGGATGGAGGACCATGACGAACGCTCAACGATCAAGCCCAGCAAGATCGCCTCAGGGAGAGCAACTACGTGCGTATCAGTGTACAAGGGTCCGAATCCTTTCTAAGGTTGCCTCGGTTCTCCTTTTATAGGTCAAGGGGTTGCCACAATGGCAAAACAATCATTGTCCAGTGATTAGCTAGCCACAGTGCTACCATACCTAACTCTGCGGATAGGAGAATGTGCATTAAATACACCGCTTAGTGTCACGTCATGGATGTAACCCAGCAAGCCTTGCTGCACCATTCAACCACCTTCTCGTCTGCCTGCGTGACACGCCCTTTACGGGTGTCATTTAGGGATGTTCTTCTTTAGAAATGGCTGCCATGTGCCAATTGATAGCCACTTAATCACTTGGGGGCTGAACACCACACTGATAAGTGACTTGCATCGCTGTGAGGTGGAGTGGTGGAGCCTTGGCGTGGAAGCAGGCCATCGGCACCCCTACAACCCATGCCTAGGAGGTCTTGGGACTTGCCCATGGGGTGACCTCGACCTGACCAGGCTCGCCTGCCTGGTAAGGCAGGTTTTTCCCTTAGTGATATCTTGTTCCTTCTGCTTGTGTTGGTCTTGTTGATCCGCCCTTTCATTTCTCAAAGAGCTATCTCTTCTACTCAGCCTTGTGATGTCATTGTAACCTTGCCCTTCAGCCTGTGTACAGTCTGGGCAACATACACCAAGGTTTGTTGCACCGACAAAGTGGGTTTGGCTTGAATATGCCTGCCATGTGTTTCATGATGCTCTTGTTATGTCTCAATTCTTATCTTTTATGCAAGCATTATTGAAATCATCATGCCTAGCTAGAAAGGCATTAAAGAAAAGCGTTTGTTGGGAGAAAACCCAATATCTTTACCTTCTGATTTTATGTGTATACATGATTAGGCTACTGTAGTAATCATATTTTATAGGTTTTGTTTCAATGAAGTGCCAAGTAAAGCCAGTAATGATGAGTGTTGATTTAAATCTGTGCAAAAACAGAAACTTTTGCTCCCAGTAATAGAATTGATCTCCTCTGATGAAATGTGATAAATTCTTGAGTTTTTCATAGATGATTAATATACAAATTTCCCACGTTTTCAAACTTTTAAGAATATTTGGAGTAGCAGAAGTATGGTAGTTGTCCTGATCATTACTGACTATTTTTGTTTTGACAGATTCTATTTCCAACACACAGTTTGCTTGTTTTCTATTTATAGTTTCTATGGCCTATATTGCTCAATATAAATTGTGGAAATGATTAGTTATAGTAGGCATTTTGTGAGAACAATTACGAATCTTGTGTTTGACAGTAACAAAGTGAATGGTTTGCTCTTTATCATACTAACCTATCTCATGAAGTTACGTTAAGTTTTGTGTGATTGAAGTTTTCAAGTTTTGGGTGAGATATCGATAGGAGAATAAGGAGTTGAAAGACCCTAAGCTTGGGGATTCCCAAGGCACCCCCAAGTTAATATTCAAGGAAGATCAAAGCAACTAAGCTTCGAGATGACCCAGAAGGCATCCCCTCTTCGTTTCCAACAATTTTGGTAAGCTCACTTGGAGCCACATTTTTATTCATCACATGATAGGAGTTTTGCTTGGAGTGTCTATGAGAGTGAGTTGAGTGTTGGGGAGACTATCATTTGAAGCACAAGAGCAAGGAGTTCATCATCAACACACCATCTATTACCTTTTGGAGAGTGGTGTCTCCTAGATTGGTTAGGTGTCACTTGGGAGCCTCCAGCAAGATTGTGGAGTGAACCAAGGAGTTTGTAAGGGCAAGGAGATCGCCTACTTCGTGAAGATCTACCCTAGTGGGGCAAGTCCTTCGTGGGCGATGGCCATGGTGGGATAGACAAGGTTGCTTCTTCGTGGACCCTTCGTGGGTGGAGCCCTCCGTGGACTCGCGCAGCCGTTACCCTTCGTGGGTTGAAGTCTCCATCAACGTGGATGTATGATAGCACCACCTATCGGGACCACGACAAAAACATCCGTGTCTCCTATTGCGTTTGCACTCTCCAAACCCTTCCCTTTACATTCTTGCAAGTTGGATGCTTTACTTTCCGCTGCTCATATACTCTTTGCATGCTTGCTTCAATTGTGTTAAGGTTGCTTGACTTGAACTAAGTTGTTCAAATCTGCCAAAAACTAAAATTGGGAAAAGGTTAAGTTTTTATTTGGTCAAGTAGTCTAATCACCCCCCCTCTAGACATACTTTCGATCCTACAGGTCAGCACAGCGGTGCTGCCCTAAGGGCTCAGGCACAGCGGCCGTGGCCTTGCCCACGCGTACACCTCTCTGGAACTCAGTGTCCGAAGCCTCGCGCGGCGCTCTCGAAGTGAGCTAGCGGGTACATATGGCCTAGCCTCCGATAGGCACCCGCTTCCGGACCTTGTTCGGGCACCGTGACCCGGCATGACAATGACGGCCGCCCCTGCTTAGTGACTGAAGGCGCGCGAAAAGTAAAGGAAGGGCGACATCAGGGAGTGCAACACTGTACAATATATCACAGATGGAGTCCTTCCAAAAAATGCATCCGCATCCCCGCAGGGTCACATTCAAAGTCTTGACAGGAAAACAGGGAAGACAAGCCTAGGCGGACGTCCCGTCATAGTCGATGCCGCCATCACCATCGGCTCTGTGCTCCTCGATCATAGGCGTGCCCACGTCCTCGGCAGGGGGGAGCTCCGTGATCAGGTTGTCTACATGATCTTCCACCCAACCCGCCAGGGCGCCTTTGATCGCTCCAGGTACGGGGGCTATCGAGGCATCAAAGTCGAAGTCAGGATCGGAGCGAAGAAGGCGGCTGAAGACGTGCGAGAACGCGCGTGCAAGAAGGTTGCTGCTCTTCTCTTCGACGAGTTGGCGCACCCTCATGGCCCCACCACTGAGGCGAGCCACAACATAGGTGAATAACTTGAGGTAGCCGGCATTGTCAGCATCGAGCAGGCAGGAGAAGTTCTCATGCCAGATGTTGCTCAGGGCCTGGTTGGCCCTACACCCGAGGGCCTAGAACATCAAGGAGCGCTCATGCTACAGCACTCGGGCTCGGCCCACCTTGTTTGATGCTTTCTCTAAAAGGGAGGAGACGCTCTCCACCTGCTTGAAAAGGAAGGACAACTCGGCCACGGCGGCTGCCCAAGCTTCCCTAGCGGCTCTTTCGCGGTGCTCCACTGTAGCTAACTTCTCCTTGAGGGCGTCGGTGTTGCCCTGCAGCTCGTTGCGTTGCATGCAGAAGCAAACCTCCTGGAGCTTCAGCTTCTAGCGGTATTCCTCGGTAAGGGTCCTGCGGATCGCCGCCACCTTCTCGTCGACCTCTCGGTTGATCTTCCCCTCCTGAGAGGCGAGGGCATCCTCAGTAGTGGCCACTTGACGCTCCATCACTTCTAGTCTCTCACGCTCGAGGATTTGCTTCACCGCCTCCAGTGTCAGCGTGTCCTCAAGCGTGCGGGGCCATGCCTCGCTCGTGGGTAGTCCAACCACCAGGGCGGTGAGCGCGGTCATGCGCGCACGGGCTTGTTTCTTGAGGATGCCGTTTGAAGCTTGGATCTCTCTCTCGCGCACCTCCGCCGCCTCGCACCGGCGATCTACGGCTCGAGCTTCCTCCAAGGCGCGATCGCGAGCCTCCCTCACCGTGGCAAGGGGGCCCTCCACCTTCGCTCGGGCATGCTCGCACCGTAGGCAACCGAAGTTGATGTCCACTTTTAGCTAGTTCCATTCGCACGCCACACGCAGGTGCTCCGCCTCGAGGCGGGCGTCAATGTCACCAAGCTCCACCCGAGGCGCCCAGCGTGCTCAATGTCTCCAGAAGAAGGCCGTGCTGGATGGCACTGTGCCCGCTTGCGAGCTCCAACGCCCAGCCTGGGCTTTCCTCTGTGTCCCAGTCAGTCGGAGAGGCGCGTGAGAACTCACCCGCCTCCGGTAGAAGCCCGAGGGCTGGAGCTCCCTCGCCCGCTCCTGCGTCCTGATATGGGGCTCGACGCGGACTCGTCCCGCTGCTTGAGAATCGCGTCGTCCCATAGGGTGCTCAGCTATGGCAAGGGTCAGTGGGGGAGCCCTCGGCACGGCCCCCGCGCCCAGAGATCGCCCTGGAAGAAGGACGGTGGGAACGTAGGCCTACAGCCCCCAATTGGCGGCCTTGGCTCAGGTACACGTGCCACCTCGCGCGCAACCGCCCAACTCATGAGGCTTAAGGTCATGACGAGACCGGTGCCCTCCGGAGGTGGTGCTCGGGACGCGCTCGCTACATTGACGGCAGGGATCCCGAAGGGCGAAAGTCAGGTGGAGATGCGATATGCAAGAGTCAAGAGGAGGGCAAGGTACTTACTCATCCACAACGACCCACTTCCTCCTTTTCAGGGTCCTTGGGACAAGATTGCAGCAGCTCCCGGGTTGTTTCCACTTGCAGGATGCCCCAGGATCTAGAGGAGACGCGCTGGGCGCTGGCATGTAGCCCTTTACGATAAGGAAAACAACTGCATCCACGGGCGGGACTCCTCCCCTGCCGCACGTGGGGCTAGGAGCGACCACCTCAGGAGTGCATGGTGGTGCCCGCTCCCCAGCGGCCGCCTCAGCAACGCATGGTGGTGCCTGCTCCCCAGCGACCAGCTCGGCAGCCTGCACCTCGGGGCCTTCGTGTACGGGAGCCACCAAGAGGTGGTTGTCATGAGGCCCTTCGTGGCCCTCAGGGAGCTGCCCCCACTCGTCGAAGCGCGACATCTTCTTGGAAAGGCTTCCCCCTCCAAGTGATCATAAATGGGGAACCCGTTCGGAGGGAGCCCGGTGGGTTCTTCTCCAGTCAGAAGATGGAGCACCACCCGTAGTGTGCTGGAAGGAAGGGGAGGCTACTGAAGCCTAATGTCGTCCGCGGGGCCGGTGAAAGCCCACATTGGGCGGGAATGGCGCTGGAGTGGGGCAATATGCCACCAGATGAACTCCCTCACCATCATCACCATCGTCACCCCCACTTGTCTCAGGTTAGCCAACCTTCCCACGACTCGGGCGAGTCATTGGTCGACCAGCCTTGCGGGCCCCCACCCAGAGCTCGGCTTCACAGGAGCAGACGGGAACAGGAGCAGGGGCTGTACACGGTGGCATCTACATACACCCACTTCCTCCAGAACCCCCTGGCGTCCGGGCAGAGCATGGAGTCGATGTCGGAGTCAGCGATCGCCGCCACCGCTTGAAGTGACACGCACCCCGAGCATTGCTCGCCATCGATGAGCTGGAGCGAGAAGATGTGGCGGAGCAGGGCCACAGATGGCGCAATGCCCACAAAGGCCTCGCCCAAAAATGCGAAGGCAGAGAGGAGGACGGTAGATCTTGGATCCAGATGTAGCGCGTGGATTTGGTAGTGCGAGAGCACGGCGTTGAACAAATCAGAAAATGGTTACAACAGGCCGACGAAGAGGGTATGAAGATGAAGAGGGATGTTGGTGGCCTCCATATCGACTAAAGCCTAGGAGGCAGGCCAGCACTTCGTTGCCTTTCACTTGTTGGAATCGGCGGCGATGGTGTGCTAGACCTTATCCAGCCCCTCTTGGTAGACCACCGTCGCCCCGGCCCAGCACTGGCTCTGGCCCTGGCGACGACTCCGCCGCCGCAAGGGTCTTGCCCTTCTTCTTCCTAGGATCCATGGTGGCAAGGTGGATTGGAGCTATCATGTAATCTAGCAAAGAGGACGCGTTTGCAAGGAAGAGAAGAAGCAGAAGGTAAGCACACAGCATGACAATGACGGCTCAGGTGCATGCACCGAGCAGTTGTCAAGTCGGGCGGTTGCTGAGGCAGCATGTGGAAGCGGAGACGCTGACGTCCTGTCGGGCACCATACGTCAGCCTGGCCCACAGGCGATTGGGGCTTGTGGCGCTTCACCTTTTCCCTTTGGCTTCGCCTCGACGCCAAGCCCGAGTGCGCCTTGGGCCCGGGGGCTACTCTCGGTGTTCTGGGAACTAGGGTACCCAGACTTGCCTGCCTGCGGCCGATGGTGTGGCTCCTTCGATAGCCTAGTATGGCCCTCCTACAGGACCGCCAAGGCAAGACCCTCGCGAGGGGACAAGCCTCGCTAGGCGGACGACACCAAGGCCTCCCGAAGGAGCGGCCTTCCCAGGCGGACTCCCGTGGAGTGGAGATTTCTATGCAGGTACCCAACCTCAGGAGGCTACCATGATGCAAGCCATGACGACCATGGTAGGCGGGCACTGTCGGGCGCAGAGAAGGTAGTTTCCTCTTTGGTGCTAAGGAGGCAAGGACAAACATTTGTTCCCAAGGAATCTAGCAAAGGTTTCCATTCCAGTGCAACGAGATCAAGACCACCAGCGCGGCAGAATCGATGTCACAACCGAGCCTACTGGTGCGTCACGACTAGAAGCTTTGTAGGAATAGACCACCTTTCATCAGGATAAGATGTACTACTTGTCCCCTTTCAAATTGGCCACTTTGGGATCACTTCGCGCCAAAGTTTTGGCGGAACAGGACCGAGGCCACTATAAATATAGGTTAGCCACCACAGTAGAAGGGGTCGACACATTCGGTCACCCCTGGACCTCGCGAGGTTGTTCATCCCTTGTACTAGTTCATCCTCCACCCCTCGTGAGGCTAATACACCACAAAGCAGGAGTGGGATCTAACATTGCAAGGTGGCCCGAACCTCGGTAAACTGTCGTGTTCATCTTCTTCCTTGCTCACGCGAGCTAGGCTAGGCTATGGGGCGACGAGCTGGTAGGCTCGATAGGTTGAGTTCTTCGCATACGATCCATAGTTCAAATCTTCTTTGGTCAGCGGATCCCTGAATCCGACTGGACGTGTGGCCGGAGTGGATTTCTCAACTTCCACACATGTTTCATGGAGGTGTTTGAATGCGGCAAGGAGGCGTTTCAGCCAGGTGTGCAACAAGCAGCGCCCTCGACTCTGTCGTATGACACCATGTCGTTCTTCCACTGACGTGTGGGCCCATTCGGTACCTTGCCTACATGTCAACATAGGCAGCGCACGACAGAGGAGCCGGTTCTGTGTGAATACAGGCAGCTGGCGTGGGGCGGGAATCACTTGCGGAGGGGGGAGGGGTTTTTGGTTGGTCAGGGCGGTGAGAAGTGGGCATTTCATAAACCGACTAGCAATGTGCCCATGCGTTGCAATGGATCCAAAGTAGAATAATTCATATTCATAAATTTGAAAGAAAACAGTCTAGTTTTGATGTACATATAACTAAAAATATCATATGTTTCACTCAAAATATATTCCTTGGGCCATTTTGATGAGGTAAGGGAGGAATGTGGTTGTATTCAAGATAAGGGGTTTTCTGCAAATTGGAGCAGAGAAGTGGGATATTGTTGCAAAAAGGCCACAACTTACATCATAGTGATTAGATGCAGATCTAACGGTCAAAAATGATGGATGGCAGGTACACCATCATCACCAACTGAGTCTTTTATAGGAGTAGAATGATTGTTCATTGAGTGTGACGTCATCTAATTCATGTACGTTAATAGGCCTACTATAAAATGTAAGAATTTTTTTAATTTTTCATATATACGTTGATAGCTCGTTCCATACGTTGTGATTCATAAATACGTTGCAAACATCAGTGCTCTTGTTATCACATATGAGATTGATTAATACTCGTAACAATCCATGTCAATAACGGAGGGTGCATGAACGTATAGGTTCAGCGCATGTCTTGCGTCATGTGTTGCGTGCATGCAGGCGTGCGAGTGTTGCGAGCATGTGTATGTTTTAGTGTTTCATGCATGCGTGCATGTGTTCGTGCGTGCATGTGTATGTGTCAGTGTTGCATGCCTGCATGTGTGCGTGTCCTCGTACGAGTGTTGCGGGCATGCATGTGTATGTGTGAGTATTGCATGCATGCGTGCGGGCGTTTTGGGTGTGTTTGTGCTCTTGTGTGATCTGTTTGTATTCACAAGAGTAGCTCATGTGCGCGTGCATGCAACTAAAAGAGCCGGCTCAGCATATCATAACAAGGCGACCTTGTCCGCTGTGCTTAGGGCACGCGTGCTTCCAACATGAGGTCACTACTTTGAATCCCCACCGACCATTAATTTATTACCATTTCTATCTTTCATATATGTGCTAAGAGGTGGGCCCTATGGCAATGTGCGCTGATGAGCGAGCACCATTTTACTGGTTAATTGATCGTGTCATCAACAAATTATGGTCCTTTACGGTGAGCGAGTGACCGTACAATCACCACAAAATGTAATTTTTAACAAAGTACAGACGTAAGTTGTCGTTCTTTCTTTCATATACACGCTGACAAGTGGTCCCAACGGTAACATGCGCTGATGGTGCAAGACTAGCGCGTGGACCGTTTAAATGGTCAATTGATCGTGTGATCAACAAATGATGGAGTTGTACGGTGAGCCAGTGATCGTATAATCACCAAATGTATTTTTTAACATAGTACAGTCGCAAGTGATCATATATACGTGCATACATTCTCCCCTGTGAATGCACACACGCACACCCTACCCCTATGAGCATGTTCGAGAGAGTGAGCCGGCATATCATCTTGAGATTTTATGAAGGCACCATAGGCACCTCATAGCTGAGGGGAACGTCTCCTCTAGTTGAACGCACATCGCCGGAAATACTGAAACTAATCCAGAATAAATGCGAGTACTAGGACTTGATCCTTGGTGGGCTGAGGATACCACTTTACTCCTACCATCCAACCACAGTTTGGTTCACACCACAAAATGTATATGGTGATCCTAATGAGGTTATTCTGAAGTCGAGTCACCATATCATGCTTTCGCTTTAGATACAATGATTGTATGTGTCATCAACAGAATATGGAGCATTCTTCAAATACATTGACCTCCAGTGTCATCAACAAAACACGGAGACATACGTTGAGCTAGAGACCGTATGATCACCAAAAGAATGTATATGGTGACAGTAATGAGAGTATTCTGAAGTCCAGTGACTGTATAGTGCTTTGCTTGAAATAAGTGATCGTCATGCGTGAATGTGTTAGGTGCATACTTTTTTAGGGTCAAGAGATTGTTTGTGTGCATACGGGAAAGTGGTGTAAAGAGAGGGGTTCTGCGGCGGAGAGAGAGATATGCCCTTCGTTTCTAATTGTAAAGGAGAAAATATAAACATTCACAATATGGAACAAATATCGTTGGATGCACCATGCAATTAACTTTCATGTATAACTTTGTACTTTTGTACATGCTTATTTTCTTAGTGGTCGATGGTGTGTGGGGTGTGGTGGGCACATCATTTCTAGGTGTGGTGGGTCGAGGTTAGGACTCATATGTCAGTTCCATCTTGTGCCACATAGGTCAAATCGAGACACATTATACGAAGACCCATGCAGGACTCGACGTACAAGACGAAGTTACCAAGTCATGGAGGACACTATCCCCATTGATGATAAGCCGAGTATGATTTGTAACCCTAGGCCCCAACTAAGTTATATAAGCCTGGGGGATAGTTCTTCGATACTATATAAACACACACAATGGCTGGTATTCACATGTACTTGTACACACCCCAATAACCAATATACAGTACCAGGAGTAAGCTTTTCCTCAACTGTAATGGCCTGGACTTGGGTAAAACTTTGCCTCTTATTACCATCCAGCCTAACCGTCAGGGATATCCTACCGAATGATCTGATGGAATCATATCCGCCAACTAGTAAGAGAGAGGGTGTAAGGAAATGTGTGCGAGAGAGGCCTAAAGATAGTGTGCATGTGGGAGACACATAGGCAGACATATCTACATATAGAGGGACAAGAGAGACCGTGTGTGTGTATGCATGTGAGAGAAATAGTGTTTCCGACTGAGATTAGTGAAAAGAGTCGTAGATAGCAGTAAGAGAGAGGGGGGAGATATATAGGAGAGTGTGTGTGAGACACCCTGGGAGAGACCGTGAGCATGCGTGAGAGAGAAATGCCGATGCATATTAAGTGTGTGCACTAATGCGTCAGATAGAGAGATAGCGCGTGTGTGAGGAGGGGCCAAGGCAGAGTGCGTCTATGCATAAAAGGAGGTTCTACGCATTAAATTAAAATATAAATTGCATTAAAAATTGGATGGGATCATGAATTTTGCAATCTGCGTATGAACGAACATTGGTGTATCAAACACCTACTCTATTGAATTTGAGCATGTGTATGGGTTTATTCACATTATTGGTCCATAGATTGAGAGTGGCTTGAAATAAAGACAATGCATGGCTTTTGCATTCATATATAAACATGAGTGCACTCTATCTTGTCAGTGTCAAGCACTTTATACATTTTTCACATACATGGATACATTCCAAATTGCTAGCTACGAAATAGAATACATGTCGAATTCAACAGAAAAGTGGTTTCAAAGATTCAACTTCAAAGGAAGTGCATTCAACTATTTGAATTCAAGATAATGGCATTTGTAAATCAGATCAAAAAGGGGGCATCAATCTTTGTTGTGCATTTTAACATGCTATATATTCATACACATGTCTAACTACTTTTTTGCAACCAAGGATATTACATCTAGAACCATGCATGAATTGAGCTAAGCTGCAAATTTTTTATAATATATAATATTGGACAATGTAGATTCAAATGTACCCTTCCATTCCAAAATAATCGTAGTTTCAGGATTTTCAAGAGTCAAGATTTTTGAAGTTTGACAAATCCTGAAAGTTCAATTCAAGAGAACTATAAATGTTATTTCTTCTGCTCCGGAATATTAAAAGAAGCGCCAAATAAGCCTCTCGTCGCCTGAAACTGCGCGAGACCAATGTTAGGTGGCAGGAAATTACTTTCCTGACTCAGAGCCGTGTAGCCTATCGGCCCGATATCCAAAGGTCTAAACCGGATTAGGTTTGTAACTTCACCAAGACACCAATCAACGGCGTCTGAGAAGCATTCATACAACGTGGGCGCCTAAACACCCATGCGCTCGACCGGAAGCTATCCCACCCACTATTTGGGACACCTGAGATTACCGTCCTACCCCGACCCGCAATATCTCTGAAATTTTAGATGGGGTCAAAGTTTGTAACTTCCCCCAAATTCCAAACAAGCGCGTCGAACATGTCTACATGACATGCACTAAAAAGTTAGAACAACTTATATTTGTGAATAGAGGGATTACTTGCAATATCCATAACACAACTTACTGAGGCTACCATACTCTCTTCCATGGCATGAGAGCTAAAACCTTGCATTTCCTACAGCTAGCATTGATGTTCATAAAGTAGTTTAAAGTGATCTATAAGAAAGCAGTGTTATGTGCAAAAATCATATGTAAGTCAACCTCTCGCATGTTTTGGTCAAAACAGCAATTTAGAACCGTGATTCGGCACACAAAAATCACATGCAAAATAACCCGAAAAGTTGTACTGCTAGTACTAGTACTGCGTGTTAGATGAAAAAATACGATCAAGATCACCAAAAAGATTGTCAAGAAGAGATATTACCTGGACAGGCTTAATGAGGGATCCCAGAGAGGGGGGCTTCGACAGGACGATTGCCTTGAGCTTGTCTACGGTAGTCTCGGTGGGGTGCTTGTGCTTCTTCATACCCTCAGCCTCGATGGTTTTGGCCAGAGCCATAGACATCACTTCGGCCGTGCTCCAGGGTCCATCAAGAAACTATCAAATAGAAATATAAGAAAGTAAACCATAATCACAAACCCAAAAGAAGAATAGAGAGGAAGTTAATGGATCAGTTGCGGGGTTGCAAGACTGGGCCTTGGCCAGAAGCAACACCATTGATGCGCTCACCTTTCCTTCTTTGGGAGAGAAGAACAATGGCAAAAGTGCGTCGAGGTTTTCATGAAGAAATGAGGAACAAGATGAGGGAGAAGCGAGTTGGGGTTTTCTTCAAGAGAGGAAGATGAGGGAAAAGAGTGAAATGATTGTTGCTTCTTCCGTCCAACTTACTGCTGGAAAGGTGGGGGTTGAGTGATTTGATGGATCATTGGGCATTATTGCGGCGCTTCGACCGGAGTAGTCTACCATGCACTCTAGTACAGAGTAATTTAGTGCATGGCAAGTGGACCCCGATGCTGGCTGTCCCACACATCTGTCACATCCCTAGCTTCTGGCAAAGCACTAGGCTAGCTTCATGTGTGCATCATGTTTAATTTTGAAAGAAACTTGAAAGGGGATTGCCTAAACCCATCAAAGGAATTCACTAGGTTCAACTAAAATATTTTCAGTAAATCCAAATGGCTTTAAAAAATGTTCATCATTTTTGGAAAATGCTGGAAACAGTAACCAGAGGTGATGCACATTTTTCCATGACATATTTGGGCTCTGAATTAAGTCATACTCTATTTGCATTTGGGCAATTAAATGCTATAAAATATTTTAAATGTTGAGATAATCTGAAACTAAAATGTTTACTGTAGGATATATTCCTAGCAGTGGGAATGAGTAGTTTCATGATTTTTGGAAGTATCTAGGTATTTTTAGAAACGCCCTAAATGTTACAGAAAAATAGAAAACAGAAAGAAAAGGAAAAGTTACCTGGCCTCACCTTTGCAGCCCACCTGGCTGGCCCCAGAGCTGGCCCAGCCCACCACCGCAGCCCCCTCTATCGCCTTCCTCCTTCAGCCAGTAGGTAGGGGCTCGTGCCCGGCGTGCGCAGCCACACGCCGGCCACCTCTTCCCTGCCTGGTAGCCTCCTCCTCCCCCTGGATGTCCCTCGCAGTGCCACGCCACCCCCTAGAACCCTCTCACTCTCTCCCGACCTCTTCCCCCTCATCTGCTTTCTCTCCCTCTCACACCCGAGCGCAGCCGTAGCCGCGCCGCCGTAATGCCGCAGCCACCGTGCCCCCCTCATCTCCCCGTGCTGCCCACGGGCTCCGCCTCCATCTCCCGCGCTTCTCCGTCAACTCGCACGACATCGGACACCCTACATCACCCTCTGCACCGCCATCCTCGCCGCCTCTGCACTGAGATCACCAGCAACACGATGACACCATCCGACCCCGAGCTCGCTGAGACCCTCATCCGACCCGCCGTGAGCTCCTCTACCAATCCCCCCTGCTCCCATGCTCAATAGCTCGCTGTAGCTCTCGTTTCCGTCAAGACCGAGACCTCACCGGCGCCGGACATGTTGCCGTCGCCGTTTTGGTCCGCCTCCGTCCAAACCGAGCACGTCACTCACTCAGTGCACTCCCAGGAGCCAAGGACACCCACCAGATCTTCACGCCGTGCTCCGTAGCCCCGTTTTGGTGCACGCCCGAACTCCGGCCGCCCCTTGGTTCGACGCCGGCATCATCTCCGGCCACCCCCGCAAACACAGCTTGCTCCACCCGATGCGCGAGTTCACCAACAGCACGTAGACGCCCTCCGCCGGCCATTTGGTCACCGGAGGAGGATTTCCGACGCGCACTGCCGCGTCTGGCCTCGCCGGCGGGTTTGACCTCATTTGACCGGGGTTTGACCCCCCAGGGTCACTGACGTGTGGGCCATGCCCCTGTTTAGTTCAGGTGTTAGATTAATTAGCGCTAATTAACTTAGGTAATTGGTTGACTCACTGACCAGTGGGCCCAGGCTCTAATTAACCTAGGTTAGTGCTAACCTAACACTAACTAACTCTGTTAGTTAGTTGTTACATTGACATGTGGGTCCCAGCCGTCAGGTTTGACCTATCCTCGCGCCTTTAACCTACTTATGTCACCCCGATGTCATGTTGACGCAGTTAACCTTTTTCTGGATTTATTTTAATTCAGGAAATTCCAGAAAATAGTTAAAACTTCCAAAGTTCATAGAAAATTATCTGTAATTCCAAACAAGATAAATTATATATGAAAAATCATCAGAAAAATCCAATCTATCCATCTATACTGGTTTCATGCATGTTTAAACAACTTAACCCTGCTGTTTAGTGCAAAACATGATAAAGCACTATTTAAATTCATAAGATGAGTTTGGGATTGAACCTTTGGTTCAAACTGACTCAAACCCATCTGGTTTTAGTTGCATTAGCCCAACATACTCATTTTGCCATGTCATGATCATGCATCATATTGTGCATTGCATTGATTGTGTTTCCTTCTCTATTGCCGGAAGTTGTCCCCTCTCGATAGACGTGGTTTCGACGATGAGTTCGATGACACCGATGAAGAGCTATACTATCTTCAGAAGTGCCAGGCAAGCAAAACCCCCTTGTTCATTCCGATACAATCCCACTCTCTCGCTCCTGCTCTTGTTTACTGCATTAGGACAACAACGATTCATTTGTTACTTGCTGCGGTAGTTGAACCCCATTCCCCTTTGCATGACCTGTCATTGCCACAGTAAATAGATGAAACCCACTAGCATGAGTAGGAGTTGTTTGAGCCCTGATGTGCCTGCTCATTGATGCTTGTTTTTATGCCTGCTATTGCTTAGAGTTGTGTCAGGTCTGATTCATCGGGGATGAATTGGGAATGGTGATGAACATGTCCTACTGTGTGTGAGCTAAGAGTGTGAGCACGATTTGGTAAAGGTAGCGGTGAGAGGCCATGTAGGAGTACATGGTGGGTTGTCTCATTGAAACCGTCCTCAGGAACTGAGTTCTGTGTTTGTGATCCATGAAATAGCTACTACCATGCATTGGGCCCTAAAATATGAACCCACTTGACTTCTTAACCACCCTAGTCCTCTTTCCAGGAGTTGCAAGTAGTTTCTGGTGTTTGTAGTATGCTGGAGGCCGTGTGCAGCGCTGACCCGAGGGGTGGGCTGTGATGCGGTAGGCACGTGGTCGGGTATGTCGGGCGCCCGTTTGGTGTCGCAAAACCCTGTACACATCATTCGGGGCCGTATGTGGAAACCTTGGCCGAACTCCCTGCGGATGGAACCTGGATAGGCGATAAACCTTGACTAGAGACTTGAGTGTTTAGGTAGGTCGTGGTCTACACCCACGTGAGCTTTCGCTTGAAGTCTGCCGAGCACATGTCGTGTGCAGACACTAAGTGGTGGAAACATGTGTGAAGAAGTACACCCATGCAGGACCTCTGGGTTGCCTATACAGTTCATAGACAAGTGAAAGTGGATACTCTAAATTGCGCAAGATAAGCATGAGTGCAATGGATGGCATTCTCGTAGGGAGACGGGAGCGGATCCATAGTGGTGTATTGGTTGGTGAATATGTGGACTCGTGTGCGCCACCTCAAAAGAGTTACTTGCAGTCGTAGTTTAGGATAGCCACCGAGTCAAAGTTGGCTTGCTGCAGTCCAACCCCACCAGCCCCTTTGTTGATAATGATGCATATGTAGTTAGTTCTGATGTAAGTCTTGCTGGGTACATTTGTACTCACATTTTCTTAATTTATTTTTTTGCAGAGAGACTACAGTCTCACTAGTAGTTCCGCATGGACTTCGATGTTTAGCTTGTTACCTCAGCTACGATCTTGTGCCCTCGGCAGGATCTGGTAGATAGTCAGGCTTCTCAGCCTTTTTCATTTGTAGATGTCTGTACTCAGACATGTTGAGCTTCCGCATGTGCTTTGACTTGTATGCTCTGAATGTTGGGTCATGAGACCCATGTTTGTAATATTTCGCTCCTCAGAGCCTATTGAATAAAATACTTGAGTTGTAGAGTCATGTTATGATGCCATGTTGTATTTGCGCATATCGAGCAGATTGTGTGTATGTTATTGAAATGCTTGGTATGTGTGGGATATGACTATCTAGTTGTTTATCCTTGGTAGCCTCTATTACCGGGAAATGTCTCCTAGTGCTTCCACTGAGCCATGGTAGCTTGCTACGGCTTAGGAACACTTAGGCTAGCCAACATGTGTCCTTCTTCGTTCCTGTGTTTGTCCCTTCGGGGAAATATCACGTGGTGTCACCGGAGTCCTGTTAGCCTGCTACAGCCCGGATTCTCCGGAGTCCTGTTAGCACAGCTGCTACAGCCCGGATTCACTCGTTGATGACCGACACGTTCGTTGTTGGGTCATGTATGCCTGTCCTTGTAAGTTAGTGCCACTTTGGGTTCACAACTAGCCATTTAGCCCGAGTTCTTTGTCATATGGATGCTAGCAACACTATCATATACGTGTGCCAAAAGGCGCAAACGGTCCCGGGCATGGTAAGGCGACACCTGTGGGAATACCATGCGTGAGGCCGCAAAGTGATATGAGGTGTTACATGCTAGATTGGTGTGGCATAGCATCGGGGTCCTGACAACACCGGTGAAAGTGAGTAGCAAGGTTCCCTGTGACTGTCGAGGAGGATCCGCACGGTAGAGTGTGTCCACCATTTTTGAAAAAAAAAGATTATAGTAAGCGTTTCCACTCTTATGATGGAGGAGTGCAAAACATGGCAGCCACTTGAACTTACACGTACTCCTACTACTAGGCATGTGCAATGGCTCATACGTCAGTACTATAATCTTCTTGCTAGTGTAGGAAGATATGACGAAAAAATGATGTTGTGCGCATGTCAACTATATGAACAGTAATGTAGCATGCCCCTTTTTTGGTTGTCCAGTCGAGAATGAACGGTGATATCAATGTTAACAAAACTAGGACTATAGTGCACAGAGAGTATGTTGCTACAGTATTCCATGGAACATAAGATGTGAGATGAGAATGAAGGGTGCATGAGCCCACACTAGGTTAACACAAATACACTAGGAGCATGTAGAGCATGCATGAAGAGGGGTGCTGAGATGAGCATGCATGAAGAGGGAACAACTATGTTGAGATGAGAATGCAACAAAACAAACCTGCATGCTTTGTGCTACAGTGACTGATCTGCACCGTCTGAGTTTGATCCAACGGTCATGTTGCACCGAGACATGCGCAGGCATAGGACGCCTAATCACTACTGAAGCCCCTATGCTTCTCGAGGCAAACGATGGTGGTGATGCAGGGTGCCACCACCCACAGAGCGTGCTGGAACACGTGGTATGCTACGCTAGCGCCAAATAAAATTTTCTTCCGCGCACCCAAGATCATGCTGCTAGAAATAGATTACGACATCGGGTTTACCACTAGACGCACAAGCACCACAGCGGAAGTAGAGTTTGTGATGCGTGTAGACGATCTCCCGGGCCGTCTCCTCCTCGCGTCGCCGATCTCCCGCGAATAGCGAAGACCCATGAACAGTGATCTCCCATGAATAGCGAAGACCCGTGAATGATGATCTCCTGTGAACAGCACCTCGTGTTTCTCTCAAACGGTTCATCCAAGCACCACAGATGCGATGCCTCCAAGGTATCCACACATGCGGGGTGCAGTGGCGGGAGGTAGACTGCTAGGTTCGGTCGCACGTCATGGGCATGGAGAGTGGCGGTGGCTATCGAGGGTCGGAAAAGATCAACCCTAAGTGGTGCGTGCACTCCCCTTTATATAGACCTCCGAGGTAGGCTCAACACTTGAGTCCAATGGGAGTTTGCATCCATTTTCCACTCGGATCCAATCTGAATGGGCTGCAGCCCCTTAAGTGTGCGCCCCTATCACTACAAAAAAAGACACATCCATTACATTTTGGGCCAAACGAAAAAAAATTCTGTCATACTTATGACACTTATATGACGATAATTGTGACCAAACCCGGTATCATAGATGTGGTAGGCTCCTACTTCTATGACAAAAAATCATGACAGAAATGGGCTTTTCATCCGGGGCGGACCAGAGATGCAGCTGCATGACATGCTTTGGGCCGTCCATGATTGAAAAAACCGTGGTAGAAGCGAGGGCGAGGAAAATATCAGGGTGTTCCCGGTTACGGTGGGTGGTCGGGCGATGCACGGAGGTTTGCGTGTTTCTCTCGTACACGCACACACGTGGGTGGTCGGGCGATGCACGGAGGTTTGCGTGTTTCTCTCGTACACGCACACACGTGGGTGCGAGGTGTTGAGCTCTAACTGAACCCGAGAGTGGCATTCGCCTACTGATCCCGAGCGATTGCACTACATGCTACGCGTTACTGAACCCGCGCGATCGATTGATGGCTGTTAACTGAACCCGATCGAGCGATTCCTTTGCTACTGCTGCTAACTGAAGCTAATAGATGCTACCTCTGGATGAACAGTGAGCGTTGTTGGGGGGTACAGTGAGTGTTGCTGGGGGGTTTGGATGAACAGTTCTCGGTGGGGGTGGATGAATAGGACCCCGTGGTTGCCTCTGGATGAACAGGACCCCGATCGATCGAGCCGGTTGGGGCTGGATGAACAGGACCCCGTGGAGGGCTGGATGAACAGGACGCCGTGGAGGGCTGGTTGAACAGTAGCCGATGGAGGGATGGATGAACAATAGCCCGTGGAGGGGTGGTTGAACAGGAGCCCATGGAGAGGGCTGGTTGAACAGTAGCCAGTGGAGTAGCGCGCGGTTGAGGCTGGATGAACAGGAGCCCGTGGATGAACAGTCGCAGGTGGAGGCTGGAGGAGGTCGACGGTGGATGAACAGTAGCCTGTGGAGGCTAGAGGAGGTCGACGTTGGAGATGAACAGTATCCCGTGGAGTCCTGTTTTGCGGTACACCACACCCCTCCCGATGAACAAGACCCCCGTTTCGACCGTAGAGCTCCAACACAAGTCCGTTTCCTCCGTTTTGTGTTACGCCACACCCCTCCCGATGAACAGGACCCCCGTTTCGACTGTAGCGCCCCAACACAAGTCCATTTCCTCCGCTTTGCGGTATGCCACACCCCTCTCGATCAACAGGGCCCAGTTTCGACCATAGGAGGTCCAACAGAAGTCCGTTTCCTCCGCTTTGTGGTACGCCACACCCCTCCCGATGAACATGATCCCATTTCGAACGTGGCTGGTCGAACACAAGGCTATTTCCTGCGTTCTGCGGTACACCAGGCCTCATTTCCATCGGCTATTCTGTCCAGGCCGGTTGGCTCCCACGCGTTTCGTTGCCTCTCGATGAACACAACGCATTCCGTTGCCTCCCCATGAACACGATGACGACATAGTTTCTCCGTTCCGACCCAGACATGTACATGAGTCCTGGCGTATGTATGCGTGAGTAGGTGTTCGAGACCCCGCCTGTATGTACGTACGTGGCCGTATTTACTTTCTTGCACCCTGGCCGTTGTACGTATGTGTACATGCTACGAGTGCGCCTATACTATGACACATGCGCGCCTCTACATCGACCAACATGACATACACGTTCACGACCAGAATGACAACGCTATGTATGCTTCGACCAGGTGGGCCCGACTGTCAAGCACTTCCTTGCGTGCGAAGATGTAGCTAGTGGGTCCCAGCAGTCCGGGGGCGAATCATCTTTTTTGCCCGTAATATGGACGCACTTCCTTGCTTGCGAAGATGTAGCTGGTAGGTCCCAGCAGTCAGGGGGGACATTTTTTTCACAAAATACGATGGCCCGTCCAGTGGGTCCCTACTGTCAGGTGGAGGAATCATTATTTTCCACGTAATAAGGAGGCACTTCCTTGCTGCGGCTGTGGACCCAGCTGTCAGCCTCTCCACATACAGTCCATGTCCGATAGAAGTCATTCCTTTACCATGTTGACCACGCCACGCCAAGAGCACCAGGGTGGTGGACGACGACGAGGCCTAGGAAGGGGACAACACGGAGCCGGGGAAGAAGCGGCAGTGGATGCCCGCGTGTAGAGGAATATGATGGTTCACTGGTTCGGCTGCGGTGTGAGGCTGCTGTCGCCGCAGAATAACAGGGGCTGTGGGTGAGTAGAGGAATGGCCTAGCCAGCGGTGGGAGTAGTAGGGGGCAGTGAGGCCTCACCTGCATCACAGCCGGCCACGGGAGGTAGGAGCACGCGGCACGACCGGCGCTGGTATGAGCGGCTGGAGCAAGAAGACCAGAGGTTGAAGAAGCACTATGGCCGTCGGATGGACATCGTACGGTCACTGGAGCCAGAATCATTCATATTGACTAAGTTGACAAAGCCCTCCATCCCCGTCAACTTAGTAGGCCCATAAGTCAGCCTCCCACTATGGTGGGTCCCAGCTAGCAGGGGGTATTCATTTTTATGTGCGTAATAAGGAGGCACTTCAAGCATCCCCAAGCTTAATTCCAGCTCGTCCTCGAGTAGGTAAATGATAAAACCAGAATTTTTGATGTGGAATGCTACCTAGTATATTTCTCAATGTAATTTTCTTTATTGTGGCATGAATGTTCACATCCAAATGAGTCAAAATAAAAGTTCATATTGACATAAGAAATAGTAATACTTCAAGCATACTAACTAAGCAATCATGTCTTCTCAAAATAACATGGCTAAAGAAAGTTCATCCCTACAAAATCATATAGTTTTGCTATGTTTCGTTTTCATCACACAAAATACTCCCATCATGCATAACCCCAGTTTCATCCAAGCAATTGGTTCAAACTTTTTAAAGCACTTCAGCTTTTTTAAACTCTGACGCAATACATGAGCGTGAGCCATGGATATAGCACTATGGGTGGAATAGAATATGATGATGGAGATTGTGTGGAGAAGACAAAAATAGAGAAAGTCTCATATTGACGAGGCTAATCAACGGGCTATGGAGATACCCATAAATTAATGCCAACATGAGGAGTAGGGATTGCCATGCAACGGATGCACTAGAGCTATAAATGTATGAAAGCTCAACAAAAGAAACTAAGTGCGTGTGCATCCAACTTGCTTGCTCACGAAGACCTAGGGCATTTTGAGGAAGCACATCATTGGAATATACAAGCCAAGTTATATAATGAAAAATTCCCACTAGTATATGAAAGCGACAACATAAGAGACTCTCTATATGAAGAACATTGTGCTACTTTGAAGCACAAGTGTGGAAAAGGATAGTAACATTGTCCCCCTTTTTTATTTTTGGCCTTTTTTGGCCTTTCTTTTCCTTTTTTATTGGCCTTTCTTTTTTTTCTTTTTGGCCTTTGTTTTCTATAAGGGACAATGCTCTAATAATGATGATCATCACACTTCTATTTATTTACAACTCGTGAATTACAACTCGAAACTAGAACAAGATATGACTCTATATGAATGCCTCCAGCGGTGTACCGGGATGGGCAATGAATCAAGAGTGACATGTATAAAAAATCATGCAAGGTGGCTTTGCCACAAATACGATGTCAACTACATGATCACGCAAGGCAATATGACAATGATGATGCGGGTCATGATAAACAGAACGGTGGAAACTTGCATGGCAATATATCTCGGAATGGCTATGGAAATGCCATAATAGGTAGGTATGGTGGCTGTTTTGAGGAAGATATAAGGAGGTTTATGTGTGATAGAGCTTATTGTATCACGGGATTTGGATGCACCGGCGAAGTTTGCACCAACTCTCAAGGTGAGAAAAGGGCAATGCACGGTACCGAAGAGGCTAGCAATATTAGCCCTCGAAGCAAAGTACTACTATGCATGCTCCTAGGTGGGAGGTTGGTAGGAGTTAACCATTGCGCGCCCCCGACCTCCACACAAGGGAAGGCAATCAAAAGAGCTCCCCATGCAACAAATTTGTTACACAACTTTTACCATACGTGCATGCTACGGGGATTGCCAACTTCAACACAAGTATTCCTCAATTTCATAATTACCCAACTAGCATGACTCTAATATTACCACCTTCATATCTCAAAACAATTATCAAGCATCAAATTGATCATAGCATCCAATTCACTTCCTATGATAGTTTTTATTATACCCAACTTGGATGCTCATCATTCTAGGACCATTTTATAACCATAGCAATTAACATGCTGTTCTAAAAGACTCTCAAAATAATATAAGTTAATCATGAGAGATCAACAATTCCTACAAAACCAAGCCACCGCAGTGCTCTAAAAAGTATAAGTGAAGCACTAGAGCAAAACTATCTAGCTCAAAAGATATAAGTGAAGCACATAGAGTATTCTAATAAATTCCAAATCATGTGTGTATCTCCCAAAAGGTGTGTACATCAAGGATGATTGTGGTAAACTAAAAAGCAAAGACTCATATCATACAAGACGCTCCAAGCGAAACACATGTCATGTGGTGAATAAAAATATAGCTCCAAGTAAAGTTACCGATATACGAAGACGAAAGAGGGGATGCCTTCCAGGGCATCCCCAAGCTTAAGCTTTTGGTTTTCCTTGGATTATCTTGGGGTTACATGGGCATCCCCAAGATTATGTTCCTTCTTATTCCATAGTCCATCAAATATTTACCCAAAACTTGAAAACTTCACAACACAAAACTCAACAGGAAATCTCATGAGCACCGTTAGTGCAAGAAAGAAAAACCACCACATAAGGTACTGTAATTAACTCATTCTTTATTTATATTGGTGTAAAACCTACTGTATTCCAACTTCTCTATGGTTCGTACCCCCCGATACTAGAGATAGATGCATCAAAATAAGCAAACAACACACGAAAAACAGAATCTGTCAAAAACAGAACAGTCTGTAGCAATCTGTAACTTTCGAATACTTCTGGAACTCTAAAATTCCTAACAAAATAGGAAGTCCTAGGCAATTTGTTTATTGATCTACTTAAAAATAATAAACTAAAAATCACGTTTCCGTGATTTATTAAAATTATTCTTGTGCACGCAAAAGTTTATGTTTTTCAGCAGAATAAAATTAACTATCACCCAAGATGATCCTATATGTTCTACTTGGCACAAACAATAATTAAAACATAAAACCACATATAAACACAAGCTAGATGATTTATTTATTACTAAACAGAATCAAAAAGGAAGGAACAAAAACAAAATTGGGTTGCCTCCCAACAAGAGCTATCGTTTAATGCCCCTAGCTAGGAATAAGAGCAAGAATAGATCTAAGTATTGTCATCTTTGGTATTCAATTCATAAGTGACTCGCATAATAGATTCATAAAGTAATTTGACTTTATTTCTAGGAAAGTGTTCCATGCCTTTCCTTAGTGGAAATTGGAATATAATATTCCCTTCCTTCATATCAATAATTGCACCAATCATTCTAAGGAAAGGTCTACCAAGAATAATAGGACATGAAAGATTGCAATCTATATCAAGAATAATAAAATCTACGGGCACATAATTCCTATTTGCAACAATAAGAACATCATTAATCCTTCCCATAGGTTTCTTAATAGTGGAGTGCAAGTTTAAAGAGCAATCATCAAAATCACGGAAACCTAGCACATCACATAAAGTTTTTGGAATTGTGGAAATACTAGCACCCAAATCACACAAAGCATAGTATTCATGATCTTTAATTTTAATTTTTATAGTAGGTTCCCACTCATCATAAAGTTTTCTAGGTATAGAAACTTCCAACTCAAGTTTTTCTTCATAAGATTGCATCAAAGCATCAACGATATGTTTAGTAAAAGCTTTATTTTGACTATAAGCATGAGGAGAATTCAACACGGATTGCAACAAGGAAATACAATCTATTGAAGAACAATTATCATAATTAAATTCCTTGAAATCCATAATAGTGGGTTCATTGCTATGTAATGTTTTGACCTCTCCAATCCCACTTTTACCAAATTTAGCATCAAGATCTAAAAACTCCGAATCATTGGGACGCCTTTTAACTAAAGTTGACTCATCTCCAGTCCCATCATTATCAAGATTCATATTGCAAAAAAAAAGATAATAGGGGAAACATCAATAACTTTTAGATCTTCATCATTATTTTCATGGAAACTAGAAGAACACGCTTTTACAAAGCAATCTTTCTTAGCACGCATCCTAGTGGTACTTTCTCTGCACTCATCAATGGAAATTCTCATGGATTTGAGAGACTCATTGATATCATGCTTAGGTGGAATAGATCTAAGTTTCAAAGAATCAACATCATGAGAAATTCTGTCAACATTCCTAGCCAATTCATCAACTTTATGCAATTTTTCTTCAAGCAAAGCATTGAAATTCTTTTCAGAGATCATAAATTCTTTAACACTATTCTAAAAATCAGAGGGCATCTTGTTAAAATTTCCATATGAATTGTTGTAGGAATTACCATAACTATTAGAGGAATTACTAGGAAATGGCCTAGGATTAAAGTTTCCTCTATACGCGTTGTTACCAAAAATATTCCTACCAACAAAATTCACATCCATAGATTCATTATTATTCTCAATCAAAGTGGACAAAGGCATATCATTAGGATCAATAGGAGCACTCCTATTGGCAAAGAATTTCATAAGTTCATCCATCTTTCCACTCAAAACATTAATTTCGTCTATTGCATGAACTTTTTTACTAGTAGATCTTTCAGTGTGCCATTGAGAATAATTAACCATAATATTATCTACGAGTTTAGTAGCTTCTCCTAAAGTTATTGCCATAAAAGTGCCTCCCGCGGCCGAATCTAAAAGATTTCTAGAAGCAAAATTCAATCCGGCATAAAATTTTTGTATGATCATCCATAAATTCAAACCATGTGTAGGGCAATTGCGAATCATTAATTTTATCCTCTCCCAAGATTGGGCAACATGCTCATGATCTAGTTGCTTAAAGTTCAAATTATCGTTTCTAAGAGAGATGATCTTAGCGGGAGGAAAATACTTAGAGATAAAAGCATCTGTGCACTTATTCCATGAATCAATACTATTTTTAGCCAAAGACGAAAACCAAGTTTTAGCACGATCTCTAAGCGAAAACGGAAATAACTTCAATTTAACAATATCATTATCCGTGACTTTCTTCTTTTGCATATCACACAAATCAACAAGTTGTTTAGATGAGTAGCGGCATCTTCACTAGGAAGGCTGGAGAATTGATCTTTCATAACAAGATTCAACAAAGCATCATTGATTTCACAAGATTTGGCATCATTAAGAGGAGCAATCGGAGTGCTAAGGAAATCATTATTATTGGTATTGGAAAAATCACAAAATTTAGTATTATCTTGAGACATTGTGACAACCAATCCAACACACAAGCACACAAGTGGCAAGCGAAAAATAGAGGCGAACGGAAAAGAGAGGTCGAATAAAACGGTAAGGGTGAAGTGGGGGAGAGGAAAACGAGAGGCAAATGGCACATAATGTAATGTGAGGGAGATGAGTTTGTGATGGGTACTTGGTATGCCTTGACCTGAGCGAAGACCTCCCCGGCAATGGCGCCAGAAATCCTTCTTGCTACCTCTTGAGCACTGCGTTGGTTTTCCCTTGAAGAGGAAAGGGTGATGCAGCAAAGTAGTGTAAGTATTTCCCTCAATTTTTGAGAAACAAGGTATCAATCCAGTAGGAGGCTCCACACAAGTCCCCCGTACCTACACAAACAAACAAGAATCTCACAACCAACGCGATAAAGGGGTTGTCAATCCCTTCACGGTAACTTGCAAAAGTGAAATCTGATAGAGATAATAAGATAAGGTAAATATTTTTGGTATTTTTATGATATAGACGGGAAAGTAAAGATGCAAATAAAAGTAGATGGGAAACTTATATTAGAAAAGATAGACCCGGGGGCCATAGGATTCACTAGTGGCTTCTCTCAAGATAGCATAAGTATTACGGTGGGTGAACAAATTACTATCGAGCAACTGATACAACAGTGCATAGTTATGAGAATATCTAGGCATGATCATGTATATAGGCATCACGTCCGTCACAAGTAGATCGAAACAATTCTGCATCTACTACTATTACTCCACACATCGACCGACTCCTGCCTGCATCTAGAGTATTAAGTTCATGAAGAACAGAGTAACGCATTAAAAAGATGACGTGATGTAGAGGGATAAACTCAAGCAATATGACATAAACCCCATCTTTTTATCCTCGATGGCAACAATACAATACGTGCCTTGCTGCCCCTGCTTTCACTTGGAAAGGACACTTCAAGATTGAACCCAAAGCTAAGCACTTCTCCCATTGCAAGAAAGATCAATCTAGTAGGCCAAACCAAACTGATAATTCGAAGAGACTTGCAAAGATAACCAATCATACATAAAAGAATTCAGAGGAGGTTCAAATATTTCCCATAGATAAACTTGATCATAAACCCACAATTCATCGGATCCCGACAAACACACCGCAAAAAGAGTTACATCAAATAGATCACCAAGAAGATCGAGGAGAACTTTTTATTAAGATTCAAAGAGAGAGAATAAGCCATCTAGCTAATAACTATGGACCCGAAGGTCTGTGGTAAACTACTCACAACACATCGGAGAGGCCTTGGAGATGATGTAGAGACCCTCCATGGTTGATTCCCCCTCCGGCGGAGCGCCGGCGAAGGCTCCAAGATGGAATCTCGCGGATACAGAAGGTTGCAGCGGTGGAAATAGTTTTTTGTGGTGCTCCTGTATGTTTTCGGGGTACGTGGATATATATAGGTGAAGGAGGTAGGTCAGGCGAGCCACGTGGGGCCCACGAGGGTGGGGGCACACCTTGCACCCTCGTGGCCGCTTCGGCTGCTTCTTGATGTCCACTCCAAGTCTCCTGGATTGCGTTTGTTCCAAAAAGATCGCTCCCTAAGGTTTCATTCCGTTTGGACTCCGTTTGATATTGCTTTTCTTTGAAACACTGAAATAGGCAAAAACACAACAATTCGGGCTGGGCCTCCGGTTAGTAGTATAGTCATAAAAATGATATAAAATTGTAAAGTAAAGCCCATAAACATCCAAAACGGGTAATATAATAGCACGGGACAAGCAAAAATTATAGATACGTTGTAGACGTATCAAGCATCCCCATTTTTAATTCCCGCTCGTCCTCGAGTACGTAAATATAAAAATAGAATTTTTGATGTGGAATGTACCTAGCATATTTCTCAATGTATTTTTTTTATTGTGGCATGAATATTCAGATCCAAATGATTCAAAATAAAAGTTCATATTGCCATAAGAAATAGTAATACTTCAAGCATACTAACTAAGCAATCATGTCTTCTCAAAATAACATGGCTAAAGAAAGTTCATCCCTACAAATCGTATAGTTAGGCTATGTTTCATTTTCATCACACAAAATACTCCCATCATGCACAACCCCGGTTTCAGCCAAGCAATTGGTTCATACTTTTTAACACGCTTCAGCTTTTTTCAACTCTCACGCAAGCGTGAGCCATGGATATAGCACTATGGGTGGAATAGAATATGATGATGGAGATTGTGTGGAAAAGACAAAAAAAGAGAAAGTCTCATATTGACGATGCTAATCAACAGGCTATGGAGATGCCCATCAATTAATGTCAACATGAGGAGTAGGGATTGCCATGCAACGGATGCACTAGAGCTATAAATGTATGAAAGCTCAACAAAAGAAACTAAGTGGGTGTGCATCCAACTTGCTTGCTCACGAAGACCTAGGGCATTTTGACGAAGCCCATCGTTGGAATATACAAGCCAAGTTCTATAATGAAAAATTCCCACTAGTATATGAAAGTGAAAACATAAGAGACTCTCTATATGAAGAACATGGCGCTACTTTGAAGAACAATTGTGGAAAAGGATAGTAACATTGTCCCCCTTTTTTATTTTTGGCCTGTTTTATTTTCTTTTCCTTTTTTAGTAGCCTTTCTTTTTTTCTTTTTGGACTTTTTTTATAAGGGACAATGCTCTAATAATGATGATCATCACACTTCTATTTATTTACAACTCATTAATTACAACTCGAAACTAGAACAAGATATGACTCCATATGAATGCCTCCGGCGGTGTACCGGGATGGGCAATGAATCAAGAGTGACATGTATAAAAAATCATGGAAGGTGGCTTTGCCACAAATATGATGTCAACTACATGATCATGCAAGGCAATATGACAATGATGATGAGTGTCATGATAAACAGAACGGTGGAAAGTTGCATGGCAGTATATCTCGGCATGGCTATGGAAATGCCATAATAGGTGGGTATGGTGGCTGTTTTGAGGAAGATATAAGGAGGTTTATGTGTGATAGAGCGTATCATATCACGGGGTTTGGATGCACCGGCGAAGTTTGCACCAACTCTCAAGGTGAAAAAGGGCAATGCATGGTACCGAAGAGGCTAGCAATAATGGAAGGGTAAGAGTGCGTATAATCCATGGACTCACATTAGTCATAAAGAACTCATATACTTATTGCAAAAGTTTTATTAGCACTCGAAGCAAAGTACTACTATGCATGCTCCTAGGGGGGAGGTTGGTAGGAGTTAACCATCGCGTGCCCCCGACCTCCACACAAGGGAAGGCAATCGAAAAAGCACCCCATGCAACAAATTTGTTACACAACTTTTACCATACGTGCATGCTACGGGACTTGCCAACTTCAACACAAGTATTCCTCCATTTCATAATTACCCAACTAGCATGACTCTAGTATTACCACCTTTATATCTCAAAACAATTATCAAGCATCAAATTGATCATAGCATCCAATTCACTTCCTATGATAATTTTTATTATACCCAACTTGGATGCTCATCATTCTAGGACCATTTAATAACCATAGCAAATACCATGCTGTTCTAAAAGACCCTCAAAATAATATAAGTGAAGCATGAGGGATCAACAATTTCTACAAAATCAAGCCACCGCTGTGCTCTAAAAAGTATAAGTGAAGCACTAGAGCAAAACAATCTAGCTCAAAAGATATAAGTGAAGCACATAGAGTATTCTAATAAATTCCAAATCATGTTTGTCTCTCCCAATAGGTGTGTACAGCAAGGATGATTGTGGTAAACTGAAAAGCAAAGACTCATATCATACAAGACACTCCAAGCAAAAGACATATCATGTGGTGAATAAAAATATAGCTCCAAGTAAAGTTACCGATAGGCGAAGACGAAAGAGGGGATGCCTTCCGGGGCATCCCAAACTTAAGCTTTTGGTTGTCCTAGGATTATTTTGGGATTCCATGGGCATCCCCAAGCTTAGGCTCTTGCCACTCCTTATTCCATAGTTCATCAAATCTTTACCAAAAACTTGAAAACTTCACAACACAAAACTCAACATGAAATCTCATGAGCTCCGTTAGTGCAGGAAAGAAAAACCACCACATAAGGTACTTTAATTAACTCATTCTTTATTTATATTGGTGTTAAACCTACTGTATTCAAACTGCTCTATGGTTCATACCCCCCGATACTAGCCATAGATGCATCAAAATAAGCAAACAACACAAGAAACAGAATCTATCAAAAACAGAATAGTCTGTAGCAATCGGTAACTTTCGAATACTTCTGGAACTCTAAAATTCCTAACAAAATAGGAAGTCCTAGGAAATTTGTCTATTTATCTACTGCACAAAGAATCAACTAAAAATCATATTTCTGTGATTTATTAAAATTATTCTCGTGCGTGAAAAAGTTTCTTGTTTTTTCAGCAGAATCAAATTAACTATCACCCAAGATGATCCTATAGGTTCTACCTGGCACAAACACTAATTAAAACATAAAACCACATATAAACAGAATCTAGATGATTTATTTATTACTAAACAGAAGCAAAAAGCAAGGAACAAAAATAAAATTGGGTTGCCTCCCAACAAGCGCTATCATTTAACGCCCCTAGCTAGGCATAAGAGCGAGAATAGATCTAAGTATTGCCATCTTTGGTATTCTATTCATAAGTGGCTCGCATAATAGATTCATCAGGTAATTTTAATTTCTTTAGAGGAAAGTGTTCCATGCCTTCCCTTAATGGAAATTGGAATCCAATATTCCCTTCCTTCATATCAATAATGGGATTTTTGCATTCGTACCCCTAGTTGGGTCACGCTCGACTGATTTGCCCCTTGTTTTTCAACAATTGTGGTTTTGCCCAGCTCACTTCACTCGCCTTGTGTTTTTGCCCTTCCGGGGCGGTTCCGACCAATCACGATTCGCCACGTGGCGACTGCTCATTGGTCGGCCCGGAAGGGCAAAAACACAAGGCGAGTGAAGTGAGCTGGGCAAAAATGCAATTATTGAAAAACTAGGGGCAAATCAGTCGAGCGTGACCCAACTAGGGGAACCAATACAATTGTTCCATCAATAATTGCACCAATCGTTCTAAGGAAAGGTTTACCAAAAATAATAGGACATGAAAGATTGCAATCTATATCAAGAACGATAAAATCTACGGGCCTATAATTCCTATTTGCAACAATAAGAACATCATTAATCCTTCCCATAGGTTTCTTAATAGTGGAATTCGCAAGGTGCAAGTTTAAAGAGCAATCATCAAAATCACGGAAACCTAGCACATCACATAAAGTTTTTGGAATTGTGGAAACACTAGCACCCAAATCACACAAAGCATAGCATTCATGATCTTTAATTTTAATTTTTATAGTAGGTTCCCACTCATCATAAAGTTTTCTAGGTATAGAAACTTCCAACTCAAGTTTTTCTTCATAAGATTGCATCAAAGCATCAACGATATGTTTAGTAAAAGATTTATTTTGACTATAAGCATGAGGAGAATTCAACACAGATTGCAACAAGGAAATACAATCTATTAAAGAACAATTATCATAATTAAATTCCTTGAAATCCATAATAGTGGGTTCATTGCTATGTAAGGTTTTGCCTCTCCAATCCCACATTTACCAAATTTAGCATCAAGATCTAAAAACTCCGAATCATTGGGACGCCTTTTAACTAAAGTTGACTCATCTCCAGTCCCATCATTATCAAGATTCATATTGCAAAACAAAGATTTAATAGGGGACACATCAATAACTTTTAGATCTTCATCATTATTTTCATGGAAACTAGAAGAACACGCTTTTACAAAGCAATCTTTCTTAGCACGCATCCTAGCGGTTCTTTCTTTGCACTCATCAATGGAAATTCTCATGGCTTTGAGAGACTCATTGATATCATGCTTAGGTGGAATAGATCTAAGTTTCAAAGAATCAACATCAAGAGAAATTCTATCAACGTTCCTAGCCAATTCATCAACTTTAAGCAATTTTTCTTCAAGCAAAGCATTGAAATTCTTTTGAGTGATCATAAATTCTTTAACACTATTCTAAAAATCAGAGGGCATCTTATTAAAATTTCCATAAGAATTGTTGTAGAAATTACCATAGTTATTAGAGGAATTACTAGGGAATGGCCTAGGATTAAAGTTTTCTCTATACGCGTTGTTACCAAAATTATTCCTATCAACAAAGTTCACATCCATAGATTCATTATTACTCTCAATCAAAGTAGACAAAGGAATATCATTAGGATCAATAGGAGCACTCTTATTAGCAAACAATTTCATAAGTTCATCCATATTTCCACTCAAAACATTAATTTCTTCTATCGCATGAACTTTTTTACTAGTAGATCTTTCAGTGTGCCATTGAGAATAATTAACCATAATATTATCTAGGAGTTTAGTAGCTTCACCTAAAGTGATTTCCATAAAAGTGCCTCCCGCGACCGAATCTAAAAGATTTCTAGAAGCAAAATTCAATCTGGCATAAATTTTTTGTATGATCATCCATAAATTCAAACCAGAGGAGCATTGATTTGTATGATCATCCATAAATCCATAAATTCAAACCATAAATTTTTTGTATGATCATCCATAAATTTTTTGTATGATCATCCATAACAAGATTCAACAAAGCAGAATTGATTTCACAAGATTCAACATCATTAAGAGGAGCAATCGGAGTGCTAAGGAAATCGTTATTATTGGTATTGGAAAAGTCACACAATTTAGTATTATCTTGAGCCATTGTGACAAGCAATCCAACACACAAGAACACAAGAGACAAGCTAAAAAGAGAGGCGAACGAAAAAGAGAGGGCGAATAAAACGGCAAGGGTGAAGTGGGGGAGAGGAAAACGAGAGGCAAATGGCAAATAATGAAATGCGAGGGAGATGAGTTTGTGATCAGTACTTGGTATGTCTTGACTTGAGCGAAGACCTCCCCGGCAATGGAGCCAGGAATCCTTCTTGCTACCTCTTGAGCACTGTGTTGGTTTTCCCTTGAAGAGGAAAGGGTGATGCGGCAAAGTAGCGTAAGTATTTCCCTTAGTTTTTGAGAAACAAGGTATCAATCCAGTAGGAGGCTCCACAGAAGTCCCTCGTACCTACACAAACAAACAAGAACCTCGCAACCAACGCGATAAAGGGGTTGTCAATCCCTTCACGGTAACTTGCAAAAGTGAAATCTGATAGAGATAATAAGATAAGATTTATATTTTTGGTATTTTTATGATATAGATTGGAAAGTAAAGATGCAAATAAAAGTAGACGGGAAACTTATATGATAAAAGATAGACCCGGGGTCCATAGGTTTCACTAGTGGCTTCTCTAAATATAGCATAAGTATTACGGTGGGTGAACAAATTACTATCGAGCAATTGATACAAAAGTGCATAGTTATGAGAATATCTAGGCATGATCATGTATATAGGCATCACGTCCGTAACAAGTAGATCGAAATGATTCTGCATCAACTACTATTACTCCACACATCGACCGACTCCTGCCTGCATCTAGAGTATTAAATTCATGAAGAACAGAGTAACACATTAAGAAAGATGACATGATCTAGAGGGGTAAACTCAAGCAATATGATATAAACCCCATCTTTTTATCCTCGATGGCAACAATACAATACGTGCCTTGCTGCCCTTGCTGTCACTAGGAAAGGGCACCGCAAGATTGAACCCAAAGCTAAGACCTTCTCCCATTGCAAGAAAGATCAATCTAGTAGGCCAAATCAAGCTGATAATTCAAAGAGACTTGCAAATATAACCAATCATGCATAAAAGAATCCAGAGGAGATTCAAATATTTCTCATAGATAAACTTGATCATAAACCCACAATTCATCGGACCCCGACAAACACACCGCAAAAAGAGTTACATCGAATAGATCTCCGAGAAGATCGAGGAGAACTTTGCATTGAGATTCAAAGAGAGATAAGAAGCCATCTAGGTAATAACTATGGACCCGAAGGTCTGTGGTAAACTACTCACAACTCATCAGAGAGGCCTTGGAGATGATGTAGTGGCCCTCTTTGGTCGATTCCCCCTCCAGCGGAGCGCCAGCGAAGGCTCCAAGATGGGATCTCACGGATACAGAAGGTTGCGGTGGTGGAAATAGTTTTCGTGGTGCTCCTTGATGTTTTCGGGGTACGTGGATATATATAAGCGAAGGAGGTAGGTCAGGGGAGCCACGAGGGGCCCACGGGGGTGGGGGCGCGCCCACCCCTCTAGGGTGCGCCTTGCACCCTCGTGGCCGCCTCGGCTGCTTCTTGACGTCCACTCCAAGTCTCCGGGATTGCGTTTGTTCCAAAAAGATCACTCCCGAAGGTTTCATTCCGTTTGGACTCCGTTTGATATTCCTTTTCTTCGAAACACCGAAATAGGCAAAAAAACAGCAATTCGGGCTAGGCCTCCGTTTAGTAGATTAGTCCCAAAAATGATATAAAAGTGTAAAGTAAAGCCCATAAACATCCAAAACGGGTAATATAATAGCATGGAACAATAAAAAATTATAGATACATTGGAGACGTATCACCGCCCACGGGAGACAGGAGCAAGAACACAGGTTGAATAAGGAGCACGGCTGTTGGATTAACATCCAACGGTCCAGCTGCTAGAACCATTTGTTGATTAAGTTGACAAAGCCCTGCGTACACGTCCGCTTAGTAGGCCCACAAGTCAGCCACCAAATCTGACGGGTCCCATCTGTCAATGGGAGGAATAATTTTTTCGCATAACAAGGAGGCACTTCCTTCCGTGAGAAGATACAGCCGGTGGGTCCTAGCTGTCAGGTGGAGGAAACATTTTTTTCAGCTTAATAAGGAGGAACTTTCCTTGCGTGCGACCATGGACCTCATGGGTCCCAGCCGTTAGGCTCTCCACGTATAGTCCTCTTCCGATGACTCTCGTTTGTTGACCACGCCGCACCGAGCACAGCGAGGCGGTGGATGACGCCGAGGCCTCGGATGGGAATGACTCAGAGATGGGAAGACATGGCAGTGGAGTCGCGGATTGAGAGGAGGAGAAGGGTTATAATTGGTTCTGGTGCGGCGTGGGGCTGCAGTCGGTGGAGAATAACAGGAGGTGTGGAGGGGTGGAGGGATAGCTTGGCCGGCGGTGGGGTAGAGCTTTGCAGCGATGCATGCTAAGCAGAGCCGCTAGCCGCCGGAGGCCGGACAAGGCGGTCCCGGCGACGCTGGAGGAAGAAGACGCGAGATTGAAGTTGCATGCCGGCCGTTGGATATAAATCCAATGGCTATGGATGTCATAATCATTTTTTAACCAAGTTGACAACGCCCTGCGTAGGCTTCGACCTATTGGCCCACATGTCAGCCTGCAAAATGTGGCATATATTTAACCCATGTTTTCTAGAATGTACAGTCCATTTGCTGGGCTGGGTGAACAAATAATTTCATGTGAATGTGGCCCATTTATATTTTCTAAGAAATCCCAGCCCATTTGCACTTCCTTGATATACACGAATTAACTGGGCTCATTATATATATAATATTATGTTAGAAGGAGCAATTAATATAAAGGATAAACCGGAGAGGCACTTTTTTATATATAAAATTAACAAATTAGCAAGTTATTGCTCAAAATAATAATGAGCGCATTATTATTACATTGGTCCTTAGAATCTTCGCAAGCTTTTGTACACAATCACCAGGATTTTCCTTGCCTGTGAGTCAAAAACAACCAGGATTTTCCTTGCCAATTTCTGTTAAACATTTACTTTTATAAGTTAATAACACGTGGGATGTTTTTATAATGTATATATAAGTCTCTATAAAATATACGATAATAGTAATAATATAAATATATATAATGTGGTTAGAAGGGAAAACATAAATTGGACACAACAGTAGTATTCTTATATATAGATAACAGAGAGTTGCGTTTTATTAAAAAATACATTGGGCTGCCGATCTTTAAGAAAAAGCCCATAAGCCGGTATGGACCGAAAAAAATAAGTTGAAACCACTGTCTCCGTATGTCGTGGGCTATGCATGTTAAAATACAAAACCTAGGCCTAGCTGATACTTGTTCGCCCTCTGGAAAAAAATGATACCAGATCCCCGAGCGAACTGGATTAAAGAGGGGGCTGGCGGCACGATGAAGAAGCACATCAGGAGCGATTTTTTTTCTTGAGTGGATGGCTCTCGATGGGGTTTTTTTACTTGCCTCTGCACCATAAAACTTGTATTTTTAGCATCCCAGTCCGTGGTGGACCAGCAGCCCATTTGCTGGGCGGGCCAACCTACCGAAACCAGCACTCGATTTTTCATCAAGCCCCAAAAACAACGCAGTACTATGTTTGTTTTGAGGCCGAAAACATTACGACAGGGGTTGGGCGGGGGAGGGGGGAAGACGAAGCAAAAAGATTAAAAAGAGCTGACCCACCATTCCTACCCGAACAAACCAGGTGCAATTCTTCTCGGGAAGAAGGTGTGCCGTTGACACCCACACATCACATACCCCACAGTAGGCATACTAACAAGTTCACACACAAGTACAACAGAAAAGGTAAACATTTGTATCAAGCTCAGGTTCACAGGACACATTCATATTCATATCCAACACTCACTATCAACAACTCAAAAGATTCATATATACACAAGTTCAGCATGTCTATGCATCCAAATGATTGATAGACCACACGGCAATATTCATAGATAATTCACAAAAATATTCAGATATACACATGTTCAATATGTTTATGCATCCAAATAACTGAGGTCACAACCAATATGATCCGTGGACGAACTTTAATTACCTAGGGTACAGACTGGTAAATGGTGTTTAGTCGGAGGTACTTCTTGCTAAAATTAATGCTTGTGCGAGTAAACTTTCGAGTACATAATAGGCAGCACAGACAATCTGAACTTTACTTGTAGGTTTATCCTCAGATAGTGGTCTCGTGCCAAGGGAGGTTTGAGCAACTTGGCCACTAGTTTCATCCAACTAGTTTATTGGCTCATCTTGGTCATGTAGCTTGCCAAAATTTTACATTGCAGACGAGAAAGGAGGCGGTTGAGAAAATGTACCACCCAATTTTTTTGTGCAGTTCAACTGAAATGGAGCATCCCTGGCGTGCAGACTGATTAAGTGCCAAATGAATATATGTGTCAACCAACTTGTCTGGAATCTTTAGACTCCATGCCATACAGTTCGCTACCATATCCGCCGATAACCAAAAGGCACAAGTTGGTAGCAAAGACTGGACTGTGTTTTCTGGGCTATGCGCCAAGCAATATTTTTGGTGTTCACTCTGCTAATACTTGGAGTTTGACAACTGGTTGACGCCAGTTGATACTCGATTGAATATAGGCACTTCTTGTCAACATTGATGCTTGTCTGAGTGAACTTTGGAGTACATAGCAGCAGCATAAGTATCTGTCCATCTGATCTTTTTGTGTAGTTCTACTGAAATCACCCAATGCAATTATTTGCCTGTGAGTTCAGGCTCCAAGTTACTCCTTTATAAAATCGACAAACAGTATCACAATACCAAATTACCAATACATGACAAGCACAATAATTAGGATAAAGACCAGTACCAACCTGTGTGAGGTAGCATATCAATTACTATTTCCTTTGACTGGAAGCCAAGATAAGCGAAGCGACAGACAACAAAGGAAGAAAGCAGGCCCAGATTAGCGACTGATGGGAGAGGACGGAAGCTCTCGAGGCAATGAAGCAGCCAAAGTTTTTGCGCAGTTCCACCAAAATTGAGCATCCCTGTTGGCACATATATTGAGAGAGTGAGATTACTGTAATAGTGGGACTACTTGATGAAATATACACTAACAAATAGAAGCACCCTCAGTATCTTAATGGGTAGAGTTAGCAACATAGTAGTCTTGCTTAAAGAGAGGTATTAGTTTATTTAATCAGTGCCAATTAGCTCAACACTCAAAGCATTTCCATGTATCATAGGTTGCAAAACTTTAACGTGCAAAGATAAAGGAGTTTCTCATGACAGTAGCACGATACAAATAGAGATGATAGCAAACTAATATGGATGAAGGCCTTAGGACCTTACCAACCTGAGGAAAAAAGCTTATTCATGTAGTCCCATAAGAGATGATGAAGTACTCACTAGAATCACTCAATAGTATATATTTTTGTGCACTACAAATGTATGGTTGAAATCACTCTTGTTTACAAGTTCTGAGATTATATCGAAAGATTATCAAGAACTTCCAGCAGAGTTAAAGCATTGGCTGGGATACAGTTCATTGTATTGTTTTGTGTAGTTCCACTAAAATGTATGATTGCCACAACATGATCCTTGTTTGCACAAGTAGGAACAAGGTGAAACCTTCATTAGCTTAGTGAGAAAGGATAGAAAGACATTAGCATATTACTCTAACAGTAGCATCAAATTCATGATGGACAATACGCAAAACATTGCCTCATTGAACCAATGGCAATAAATTGACATGCAAAACAATAGCACTATTATGTCATGACACTAATAATATTCCCTCCCTGCACCACCACATGATTCACCTCCATATACAAACATACACATGTACATGATTCAGCATTGGGTGATACTAAAGATTTGTTTAACTCCGACAGGATTATTAGGTAGCAATAAATTATTGGTACTTAAGTACTCCTAATTAATTAAGTGAGACAGCAGAAGTGGAAGGGCTCCCTGGAGGATCGCATCACATGTAAGGTAGTCGTTGCCGGAGCCCTTGAATGGCCTCAACTAAGGCCTCTGGCTTCAGCAAGATCACCTTGGCACTATTTATTCTTCTTCCTCCTCCTCTTCATGCTCTGTTTCTCTTTCTCCTCACTAGTTGGTGAAACCAAGTACATGATTGGCCTTCTATTTCAGAATTGGTTTTGTCAGTGAGGGAGTACAAGTGTACTAGTAAAAAATAGCATTATTTTCTCATGGCAGTCGCAAAATAGAGATGAACACATGTATTAAATATCATTCTTACCTAAAGGAAGGTTATGGCGCCAATATGGATGATGAGGATTGGAACACATATCTCCCTTTGTGCAGTTCCAATGAAATGAACCAACTGTTCCATTCTGACATTCCAGTTAAATAGCACAAAAGTCACTTCTTTTAAGAAGAGTTTTGTGCAGTGCACCAAAAGGTCACAACAGCAACCAGGTGAAATGGATATTCTTGTTTGCACAAAAAGCTACAGAGGAAATAGTCAGAGTCTCAAACAATTATAGGCAAAAACATTTGGCTAAACTTGTCATAGCTTATAACAGTGGCATGGCTTCATTTTACCAGGGGCATTAGGTTAAGAACAGCTAAATATTTGGTATAAGGGCATGGGACAGTGGGTGCACCAGCAGTCCAACACCATGTACCTAAACAGGGGCATAAAGTGGTGATTCATAGTTTGTTGCCCCGAGAAACAAACATCCAATAAACATATCTAGGTTGGTCCCATTTTTATTCACTCTAGCCACCTATTCCTATGTGTGGATAGCAAATCTAATCCTGGTCATACCGCTATGTACAACGTTACCCCTATATTTCCCTTTTCGACCAAGAGACCGGTTGGATGACCAGTCTGTACTACTTTCACCCTTTCCTTCATGTTTGTACCTAGTCCGATGTACATACTAAATTCCCCCACCCCCACTTTATTTCTTGTTTGAACCAAGTACAAGATTTGACTCCATCAAGTAGCTTTACCTCTAACAATAGAAGAATAAAAATAGGTGATGTTGGACCATCCGATCGAGAGGGGCTGAGAGGTAGAAAATGATACACATGCAGCGACGTAGCAAGCTGGGGAAGTAGAGCTAAGGCAGTTTCGAAGGAAGATATACCTGAAGGTCGTCGGGATGTGGCTAGGTGGGCGGTGGGAGGACGGATCCGCCCACACTAGGGCAACGACGAAGGGATCAGAGGACCTCCTCGCCAGCGCTCGGCCAGAGATAATGGTGCGGCCGACAATGGGTCCCCTCCCTCGCTGTCGACGATGGCCTAAACGCTGCCCCTCCTCCCCTTCATCGGCGCAGGGGGATACGTCCAGATCTGTAACCAGCGGTGAGGATAGAAAAACAATGTTTTTTGAAGGGAGAAAGACAGTTTTACCACCCCTATCTTGTTTAGATCTGGAGAGGATGAGAGTGTGTGAATAGAGCAACCCTAGCAAGCAAGCGCGGAGGCTCCGGCCTATATATACGTAGTGGGGTAGTTTTCCTTTTTCACTCCATCAAAACAATCGTTTAAAATTGTGTACTACGTGCCAGGTCACCATTTTTTAGTTGTTGATTATTTTTTGAGATAGCTACCCGCTTGTTCCAAGTGGTGTGACGGTGTGCCAGGTTGCACTTTGTATCATTCATGTCTGGTACAAGTCCCTCCATTAAATGAAAAACCACCCCCTCGTAAAATTTGTGAAAAAGCCCACGGCTAAAATTATCGGAAATGTGGGTTTCCCCAACATGCATTATTATTTATATTTTCTACTCCGTCCGTTCCTAAATATAAGTCTTTTTTATTAGCCACACCTAAGACAAGAATTTTTTATTTGCCGTGAACCCCACATGTCATAGACACAAAAACTGTGGCAAGATTCCCTTAGGCAAGCCAAAGTGGGTCTAACAATTTGAGCAACTCAAGTTAGGCAAGTGTGGCAAGTGTGGGAAAAATAATGTGGCAACATAAGACAAACATAGTCACAATCCAAACAACCACGTAAATTTTTGTGACATGCATGAACATTTGGTTAGTTAAATTTATAGTAAAAATTTGGCAAGGTGCATCAAATCAACAAATGCAAGTATGAAAAGGAAAGTCATGGCATGCATGTATGCGTTGTACTCCCTCCGTGTCCAAATATAAGTGTTTTTAGAGATCGCAACAAGTGACTACATACGAAGCAAAATATGTCTACATACATCTGTATGTTGTAGTCCATTTGAAATGTCTAAAAAGACTTATATCGAGGGCAGTGCTTTGATGTGCCACGTCAACTCGTACAAGACCGAGAAGTTTGATTAATACAACACCCTCTCCCTCGTGGACTGAGCTCCGGTGCCTTACCTGCACCTGCCTTTGGCTGCATGACAGGTGGACCAACCACCTGTTGGTCTCACCTGTCATAGACGCAAAGGCAAGAGCAGTAAGTCAATGAAGTTGTGTCCCTCCCTCGCGCATGAGCATGGTGGCTGGTAGGACTAGTAGAAGCTTTCGCTACACGCTATCCCTCCCGCATGAGCTGGACGGACATGCAGCAATGGATTCGATATTGTAGAAGTAGTAGTAACATCATTGTTCGTCTTCTCAAAGAGGCGAAGAGCCCAGCGCAACCTGAACGTGGCAGTTGCGAACGCTCGCATGGCAGTCTTTGTGGAGGGGTGGGGCGTGGTGTGGTGCCTTGGAGCACGCATATAGCTAGGCTCTTTGTCGGTGTACTTGAGTAGGGGTACCCTAGTACCCCGAACATGTGCACGGGCAGTCGCAGCGTCCCGCGGTAAGGCTTGCCGGGCGTCCGCCAAGATCCTCCGTAGCTCATATTGATGCCATTCAAGAACAAAGTATTTTAACCAAGGCCCCGGCAAGAGGAGCTTGCCGGGAAGGCTAACCAAGGCCCCGACAAGAGAAGCTGGCCGGGAAGAAGACAAGACCCCGGCAAGAGGAGCTTGCCGGGAAGTCCACTCAAGGCATTCCAAGAAAACGTGCCGCGACGCACCGCGCGCCCCGGCAAGGCCCGGTGAGCGACAAGCTCCCGAACACGACAAGACGACGACCGCGGCAAGGAGCTTGCCGCGGGAAACCCCCCACTTCGCGCCCGCGCTCCAGCACACCTGCCAACGTGTCGCTCTGGGACCCTCCCAAGCACGCGTGGCAGGAGGCCGTGCAGCTAGGGGTGCGAGGTGGTAAGCAGGCGCTGACAAGATAACCATCGTGGCCATCGGTGGCGCCCCTAACGGTCGTTTCATACACTGTTTGGGCGACCAGACGGGCATTAAATGCCCTTGTCTCCTGCCGTCAGAGTTAGGTAGGGGGCACTGTTGGTAGTGGTTGTACCAACCTGCGTTTTTACTCTTTTACCCCTCTTTCTACGCTGCCACCTGTCGGTGACCCCATTTAGCCTATAAAAAGGAGGCCCATGCGCACGTAGAGGGGGTTCGGTTTTTCGACTCATTCGAAACTAGAGGACACCGACACTCTCAAGCAAGAACAAAATAGAAAACACAAAGCAGCAGTAGGAGTTTTATCTCTCCGGAGAGCTCCGAAGCTGGGTAAAATCCCTCGCATGCTTCGCCTCGATCTGCTCATCGTGCGCCCTCCGCCCCCTTGCCGGACAAAAAGGGGCCCTACCCGATAGGTGCTCGTTTCCCCCTGACATCTCTAGCGCGCCAGGTAGGGGCGCATCGAGGTTGTGCGAACCTGATCTGGCGTTTGCGCGCGCTACATCAACATCTTCATCGACATGCCACCGAAGAAGAAGGCTTCAGAGGTGGCCGCTCTGTCCACGTCTATCCTACCGCCACCGGAGCAAACGTGCGGTGGAGTGGACGCCGATGGAGGAGCGGGTGCCGACGGAGGGACTCACATCGTCACTCGGTCCAAGGACAAGGCCCCGCAAGCTTCAGCGTCTGTACATCCGCCGCACCCCTCCCAGGAGGTGCAGGATCGACAACGCCACGGTGCTCCTGGCACCGTACTCGCGTTAGAACAAGGCCAAGCTGGTGGGTCGCCTGGATGAGATGTTGCTCCTTCTAACAATGTTAGAAGTCTGAGCATATCCCGCAACTCGCGTCGCTCACCACCGCCACCCAAGACTCCAGAGGAAGCGCTGGCCGAGCCCAGCTACTTCTAGATTACCCTCCAACGCTAGACAAGATCGACGACTGGAGGGCCCCCATTCAGAGCCTCATCGGCTTTGACAACGGCGACAAGCCCCAGCAACCGAGCACATCGAAGCCCCGGAAAGACGCTCAGGCGCAAGCCGACGCCGATAAGACCGCTGGGGGTGCCACCACCGTGCACTCCCCACCACGAAGGCCAAGATCGCCGACTCACCGGGCCAACCTCGACACCGACTCCACCGCGTCGTCGGACCCGTGAGCTCGCCGCGATCAACGCCAAGTTCTCCAAGAACGACGACAAGAAGACGCTCGAACTCGCATCGAGCGCCGAACAGAAGCGCGGCGTCAGTCAGACCAGCGCGCTGGGCCCACTGTTGATGTGCATGCGCCAGGGGAACCAGGCGACTTGCCGTACGCGGTAGGTTGCCCTGCGTTCACCCGTGAGCTGCGGCAGGTCCAGTGGCCCAGTACCAAAAACTTCAAGCCAGACGTACCCGAGAAGTACGATGGCAGGATACATCCGTCGGAGTTCCTTAGCGTCTACACCATCGCGGTGCAGGCTGCCGGGGGGCGCGACGAGAAGATCCTCGCCAACTACTTCCCGCTGGTGCTCAAGCCCAACGTCAGATCTTGGCTAATGCACTTGCCGGACAACTCCATCTCTTCGTGGGCGGACCTGTGTCATCAGTTTGTCGGCGCCTTCACAGGCGGCCACAAACCCCATGGCCAGGAGAGCGATCTTCATCTGCTCGCCCAAAAGGAAGGAGAACCCCTGCGCAAGTACATACAGAGATTCAGCCAGGTGCAGCGCAACATCCCAGACGTCCACCCTGCCGCGGTTATCAGCGCGTTCCATCAGAACGTGTGTAACCGCAGGATGAGGGAGGAGATGGTGATGTGCAAAATCAGAGATGTCAGCGAGCTATATGCTCTGGCCGACAAGTGTGCACGTGCTGAGGAGGGGAGGAAACTCCCCGGAGAGAATGCAGGAGCAGAAGGATCTGACAGTGAGGATGCCGCACCGGCAAAGAAGAACCGGAGGCGGAGCAACAGAAAGAGAAAACCTAACGATGTGCTAGTTGTCGAGCAGTCCGGCAATGGAGGTGGCGCCGAGAAGGCCAAAGCTGGTGACTCCGGGGAGGCTATGGTGGCCGCCGACAAGCAGGACGGCTCCGGCAAGCAGTACTGCAAGATCCATCGCACCAAGGGCCATGACCTCCAGGCCAGCAAGAAGGTTGAGCAGCTCGTAGAGCTGCAGAAAGCTGAATACGAGCGCAGCGAGAAGGACAAGGCCCAGGAAGGTGGCGGAGGATCCGGCAAGAAGCGTCCCGACCGGGGAGGGCGCCGCGGCAAGGCCAAGCAGCGGCAAGGAGATAGGCCTCCCCGCGGCCGCGACAAGGACGAAGATGAGGCCGACGAGCAGGAGTTTCAGAAGGCAACAGACGTTTTGTGCGTTGACGGCGGTGCCTCTCTGCACACCTCGCACCGCCAACTCAAATAGTGGATGCGGGAAGTGAACACAGCAGAACCGTCCGTAGAGTCGCGCAAGCCCCTGAAGTGGTCCAGCACGCCCATCATCTTCGACGTTGAGGATCACCCTGGCCGCATAACTGCGGTCGGGTGCTTGCCGATGTTGGTTTCGCCAACAATCCGCAACCTCAAGGTCACGAAGATGCTGGTTGACGGCGGGGCCGGCCTGAATCTGATCTCTTCCACCGTACTCAAGAAGCTCCAGATCCCCGACAGCGAGCTCGAAGAGACCGGCACCTTTCAAGGAATCAACCCGGGAAGGAGCAAGCCGAAGGGGAAGATCACGCTGCCAGTAACGTTTGGCAGTGAGCTGAACTTCAGGACAGAGAGAGTCACATTCGACGTTGCTGATTTTCCATTGCCCTACAATGGGATACTTGGCCGTCCAGCGCTTGCCAAGTTTATGGCAACCTCTCATCACGGCTACAACGTGCTCAAGATGCCCGATCCGGTAAGTGTCATTTCTGTCCATGGCGACAAGAAAGATGCACTTATCTGTACCGACAAAATCTACCGGGAAGCAGCAGCCGCAGCAGAACACGAACCACTTGCCGCTGAAGCTCCCGGGGGGAAGAAGAAGACCAAGTCCGGCAAGAGTAGCTCTGATGCCCACTCCGGCAAGCGCACCTCTTCGGAGTGCTGCACTACCGTCGAGGACGCATCATCGAGCTCCACCGGCAAGTGCAAGAAGGAAAAGATAGCTTCACCACAGACCAAGAAAGTGGCCCCCAAGGAGGACGGCACTGGTGGTACCTTCACCATTAGTGCCACGCTTGACCCTAAATAGGAAAGCGCGCTCGTTGCTTTCCTGCGGGCGAATGTCGATGTATTTGCATGGCAACCATCTGACATCCCCGGTGTTCCCAGGAAAGTAATTGAGCACCACCTTGCCGCCTGCCCTCACGCGCGGCTCGTCAAGCAGAGAGTCAGAAAACAAGCAGTAGAACGCCAAGAGTTCATTGCAGAGGAGATCAAGAAGTTGGAAGCAGCAGGCTTGGTCCGAGGAGTACTCCATCCAACGTGGTTAGCCAATCCAGTAGTCGTGCGCAAAGCGAACGGGAAGTGGAGGCTTTGTATTGACTTCATGGATGTTAATAAAGCTTGTCCCAAGGATCCATTTCCCTTGCCGCGCATTGACCAGATTGTCGACTCCACGGCAGGATGTGATCTTCTTTCATTCCTTGATGCATACTCAGGATATCATCAGATCTTCATGGCGGAAGAGGATGAAGAGAAAACCGCATTCATTACTCCATGTGGCACGTACTGTTTTGTACGGATGCCTTTCGGACTAAAGAATGCTGGTTCAACATTTGCAAGAGTAGTCAGTCATGCTTTTGAGCCACAGCTGCACAGAAATGTAGAAGCTTACATGGATGACATAGTGGTCAAGAGCAAGGACAAAGAAACTTTGATCCAAGATCTGGATGAGACTTTTGCAAATCTGCGCAAGATCAATCTCAAGTTGAATCCCGAGAAGTGCGTGTTTGGAGTTCCTTCCGGCAAGCTTCTCGGATTTCTTGTGTCCCAGCGGGGGATCGAAGCCAATCCCGACAAGATCGAAGCCATTGAACAGATCGAAGCACCGAAGCGCGTCAAGGATGTGCGAAGGCTTGCCGGCTGCGTTGCTGCTCTCAGTAGGTTCATCTCTAAGTCTGCCGAGCGCGCCCTGCCATTCTTCAAAATTGTGAAAAAGGCAGGTCCAATGAAATGGACTCCGTAAGCGGAGGCCGCGCTGTAGGACTTGAAGAAATACCTATCCTCCACTCCAATACTTGTCGCACCTAAGCCACAAGAGAAGTTGCTGCTATATCTGGAGGCAACCAATCAAGTGGTTAGTGTTGCGTTAGTAGCGGAGAGGGAGGCGGATGATGAGCCAGCGACCGCGGCAAGCGAGTCCAGCAACAAGCAGGGGGCTTCCCCGACAAGTTCTGGTTCCGACAAGGATAGATCTACGCAGCCACAAGAAGAGAAACAGAAGAAGATGGTGCAGCGCCCAGTTTACTTTGTCAGTTCCCTTCTGCAGGGGGCTAGATCAAGGTACTTTGGTGTGCAGAAATTGCTTTTCGGCCTTCTCATGGCCTCGAGGAAGCTGCGCCATTACTTTCAAGCGCACGAAATCACAGTTGTCACTCGCTTTCCGTTGAAGAGGATACTGCAGAATCCAGAAGAAACAGGCAGGATTGTCGAGTGGGCGCTGGAATTGTCAAGCTTTGGCCTCAAGTTTGAGAGCACTTAAACTCTCCAGAGCCGAGCATTGGCAGAATTCATAGCAGAATGGAGGCCAACACCTAATGAAGGAACTCCGGAGAGGAGCATCCCCGTCAAGGAAGTGAACAAAGAATGGATCATGTACTTTGATGGTGCCTTCTCGCCGCAAGGCGCCGATGCGGGCGTACTACTCGTCGCGCCCACCGGAGAGCACCTCAAGTACGTGGTCCAGATGCACTTTCCCAAGGAACAAGCAACAAACAATACTACGGAGTATGAAGGCTTGCTTCCCGGACTCAGGATCGCGGCAGACCTTGGGATCAAGAAGCTTATTGTCCGGGGTGACTCACAGCTTGTCGTCCGTCAAGTAAACAAAGATTATCAGAGTCCGTTGATGGAAGCCTACATTGATGAAGTGAGAAAGTTGGAAGAGCATTTTGACGGCCTGCAAATGGAACATGTTCCAAGAGCTCAAAATGACATTGCAGACGGCCTGTCAAAATGCGCTGCACTCAAGTTACCTGTGGAACCAGGGATTTTCGTGCTCAAACTGACTCAACCATCTGTAACGCCATCAACTGGACAGAGCAAGAAGAGGAAGTTGGTTACTGGCGACTACTTTCCGGCAGATCTCCCCGAAACCGCCGTCAAGAAGGTCCCCAAGATCAACACAAAGAGCGCTGAGGAGCAGTCTGCTCCGACAAGCCCTAGGGTTTGTTTCGTTGAAGCAGACGCTCCCGACAAGCTGTGTCCCGACACGCTTGCCGGGGAGCATCACGCTCCAGCTGAATCACAGATTCTTGCCGTGGAAGCAGATGTTCCCGCAGCAGCATTTGCGCCTCTAGTCCTTGTCGTCGAGCCACAGGCTCCGGCATGGGCACAGCAGATTGTCCATTTCCTTCAAACAGGAGAACTTCCCGAAGAGCAAGAAGAAGTGGAGAGAGTAGCCCGGCAATCAAGTATGTACCAGTTTGTCGACGACATACTGTATAGAAGAAGATTCAACGGAGTGAAATTGAAGTGCATTTCCCGGGAAGATGGACAGGAGCTGTTGGCGGAGATACATGGAGGCATATGTGGCCACCACATTGGCGCAAGAGCACTTGCCGGCAAAGCTTTCCGGCAAGGTTTCTTTTGGCCGACAGCCCTCCAGGATGCAACTGCACAAGTAACCAAGTGTGAAGCGTGCCAGTTCCACTCCAAACAGATACATCAACCAGCTCAAGCTCTCCAAACAATCCCTTTATCCTGGCCATTTTCGGTCTGGGGGCTCGACATCCTCGGCCCCTTCCCCTAAGCTGTCGGGGGCTTTGAGTACTTGTACGTTGCAATCGACAAGTTCACAAAGTGGCCTGAAGTGGAAGTAGTGAGGAAGGTGACAGCACAGTCAGCAGTCAAGTTCTTCAGGTTAATTGTTTGCCGTTTCGGAGTCCCTAACAGGATCATCACCGACAATGGCACACAATTCACGAGCCGCACCTTCATGCAGTACGTCCAAGATCTTGGCGCCAAGATCTGCTTCGCTTCTGTTGCTCACCCGAGAAGCAACGGTCAAGCGGAGAGGGCAAACGCTGAATTGCTGCGCGGGCTCAAGACCAGAACTTTCGACAGGCTGCACAAGTGCGGAAGATATTGGATCGAGGAGCTGCCGGTGGTTCTTTGGTCGATCAGGACGACGCCAAATCGAGCCACTGGCCAGACACCTTTTGCTCTAGTATATGGAGCAGAAGCAGTTCTCCCCACGGAACTCGTATACGGATCGCCTCGAGTGCTCGCTTATGATGAGCTTGAGCAAGAGCAGCTACGGCAAGACGACGCGCTGCTCCTCGAGGAAGATCGTCTTCAGGCTGCGGTACGAGCTGCTCGATACCAGCAAGCTTTGCGTCGCTACCATAGCCGCAAAGTTAATGCCAGAAGCTTCGAGGAAGGCGACCTTGTTCTTCGGCGTGTTCAATCCGCCAAGAATTCCAACAAGTTGATGCCAAAGTGGGAAGGCCCTTATCGGGTGAAACGAGTCACTAGGCCTGGCGCTGTTCGCCTTGAGACCGAAGATGGCTTTCCGGTGAGCAACTCCTGGAACATAGAGCATCTTCGTAAGTTTTACCCATAAGGCGCGGTTGCCGAAACCTGTTCCGGAAACCACCTTTTGTACAAGCCTTGCCGCTGTTGCATGTAACCCTTTGTACAAAGCCGGGCGCAGATCCCGTGCATAAAGTACATGTGCCCAGCACATGTTGTCAAATTTCATGCCTTTTTCTTTTATGCATGTATTATCTGACAACTTTGTGCAGCACTCGCCTCCGGTAAGCAATAATGAGCCATAAGGCTCCATATCTTTATTTTCTCTTCTATCTTTTTTGTCAAAAAGAAGGTTCCTTCGCCCACAAGTTCACGGGGGGGAGGAGAGGATAAAGGTGTGGACCGGGCGTCGTTTAAAGAAGTATGGCCTTGCCGGGACACAGACGACAGAAAAGCTTAGTTGTCAAAGTCTGAACACAGTCAGTTCTTAAAATTTTAAGCTATCCTCCTTGAACGACTGTGCTTTGTATGGAAAACCTGTGCGCGGAGGAACCTCTTCGTAGCTAGTTGCGCCCTTACTTTGTTTCGAGTCCACTCAACAACTTAAGTGTGCTGCAACTAGTTGCGGCAAGGTTTCTTGCCGGAGCCGGCACCGCCAGCAAGCTGCTGATGTTCCGCACTCAGCACTCGCGGCAAGCGTGCTCCGGCACCGCCAGCAAGCTGCTGATGTTCCGCACTCAGCACTCGCGGCAAGCGTGCCCATGCTGGCAAGTTCCCTAAAAGCGTAGGGTAAAAACATACAAAGGAAGGACCAAGTAAAGGAGATAGCATAGCAAGCATTGCCTAGAATAGAGTTATATTACAAAAGTAACTTGTGGCGGCACTGACCAAATTGTTCTCATGACTTAGATAAACAGCGACAAGGAAAGGAGAAGAAAGATGGTCTAATCCACGCGCTCGCCGTCAACCCTCTTGACCTCATTCACCTTGTCCACGATGGGTGCGACAATGGCTTTGAGTTCTTCAAGATCAGCACCCGCCGGCAGCTTCTTGAGGACGCGGGTGAGGTCGAGGCCCGGGTTGCGGAAGAGTATCTTCACCAACACCTTCTCCAAGACCTTGGCGCAGATTGCACGCAACTCGTCCGCCAGCTTCTTCGGGATCCTTTCCCGGAGTTGCTGGAGGGCCGTCACCACACCCTTGAAGAAAAAAGTAAGCTTGGCGCTGGGCGGGAGATTTTCGTCAGTGGAGTACCCGAAGCCCGCCAAGTCCAGTTCCGCCAGCTCCTCGTCGATGGATGCAGCGATGTTGACGAGGCCCTCCGTCCAGAGCTCCACCGTGACCTTGAAGGTGTTCTGAGTCTCGGCAGCCCTCGTCAGCAGTTCTTCGTTGCCCTTGACCTCTTTCTTCAAGTCATCCTCTCGCCTCTTGGCGGCATCCAGCGTCTCCGTCAAGGTGGCCAGCTTTAGCTTCAGATCAACGCTCGAGTCCTTGGCGGCGTTCAGTTCCTTGATCTTCTCGACGAGTCGAACTTGCAGATCGCCATGGGCAAGTGCATCCTTCTCGCGTTCACGCTGGAGTGCGGCAAGCTCTTCATTCTTCCCTTTCATGTCCGCCTCCAGCTGCATCACCTTCACCTCTAACTCCTTCTTGGCGGCCTCAGCAGCCGCGACGGCATCCTTCGCCTCCTTGAGTGCCCCGCCAAGTGACTGCTCCCGGGCCTCGAGCTCCTCCTCGTGGCTGTCCAGATTAACCTTTTTTTGTGTCAGTTCACCTTCCCGCCTGGACAGCTCCTCGGCGGCGAGCCTCTGCTGCTCCTCGGCTTCAGCCTTTTCCAGGATGAACGCCTTCTTCGCCTTGTCAAGTTGCTCCCTTTCCTCCGCAATGGATCGGAGGGCCTCCTGGTTGCGGCTTTTGAGCTCCTCCGCATGCTTTTCTGTGTCAACTCCCGCCCCGCGCGACAAGCACTTCCCGGGACTCAAGCTTCGCTTGACGGGCGCGGTAGAGTGACACCAACTTCCGGAGCAACTGTTCCTCCTCGGACTCGCCACTGCTGCTGCTGGGCGCGTCAACCACTGCCAGCCCAGCAGAGGCAAGTACTTCTCCGTCAAACTCTTCTCCTTCGACCGGCGCCCTGGAACTTGACGCCCAGGGAAGCTTGATGTATATGCCCTCGCCGGCCTTCAAGTATGCACCTGGCTGGGGCTCCTCGGAGCCCGACACTGCATCAGCGGCGGAGGGGTCGGCAGTCGGTGTAGCACCTTGCGCTCCTGCACCCTCAGGGTCGCCAGTACGATTGCCCGACCCCTCGCCATCTCCTGCGCCAGCAGCCTTGGCGGCTTCTTCGTCGGCAGGTTCATCAGCGCCGGCCTCTTCCTCGTCCGCGGCGGCATCTTCAGTATTGCTGCGTGCGCCTTCCTCACCGGTGGCCTCAGTCTCCATCGGATCTGTGAGACGGGGATCAGAAGACAGGAAGAGGAAGAAAAAGTCAAGCAAAGATCCAAAAAGAAGATCAGAAGAAGAGAAGCCCAAGGGAAAATTTCCGACAAGGAGGGTTACCTGTGCTGGGCTCTGTGACCGTGGGCTCCACCACTACAGGCTCGCTGGTCCCTCCCCTCGCCGGGGAACTGCCCCTTGCCGGGGACCGCTCCCTTGCCGGAGAGTGCTCCCTTGTCGGAAAATCGCCCCTTGGCGGCGTAGTTGAAGCAGACAGCACCTCTAGAGCGGCTTCTGGTTCCTCCTGATGGGCTTGCTCTGCTCCTACACGAGCAAATCAACAATCAAGATGTTAGCAAAAGAAGAAACACCCATGCACGCCCCACAATAGGAAGTGAACCAAACACTTACGCTGGGGGCTGTGCTGGGGGCTGCTGCGAGGAGAAGGAATCGGGTCCGTCAAGGTGGTCTCGGACGTGTCTTCTGCCATCACAGCAGGATCGTCCTCGATGACAACCACAGGAATCTTGGCCCTCTTCGCCGCTCTCTCGGCTAGAATCCTGAAATGGGACAGGGATTCAGAGGGAAGCAAATCAGATACAAGACAAGCAACAACAAAGATCAAAAGAAAAATTGGAAAAGTGAAGAAAGCCTTACTCCTCCTCCTCTTCTTCCTCCTCGTCGGAACTCATCGCAGAGAGGTCAAAATCTGGTACCCTTTCTGCGCGGCGAGGCGGAGGAGTAGGCTCCCTTGGACGTTTGCCGGGAGCTGGGGCAGGATCGGGCGTGGCAGCCCGGGAAGACCCCGCCTCAGTTGCCGGTACGGCCTGAGACGCTCCCGCGGCAACGGTACTTGCCGCGGTGGAGCGCGTCCCACGACGCTGCGGCTGTTGGCCTGCTTGCCGCTCTGCTATGTCTCCAACTCGACGGAGGCGCCTTCTTGGTTGGAATTGGGGCTGTGCTGGGGGCTGCGCCTGCGGCAAGCTGCTCGAGGACGGCTGGCCGCTCGCGCCCTCGGCGGGCTCGCTCGCTTCGGCCTCGGGCTCCCCCTCGCCAACGACCCCTCCGGCAAGGTCCTCCCGGTCGGCAAGGCTTGCCGCCTCGGCCGCATCTGCCTCCTCCAACGTGAAGCCAAACTCGCCTGCGGCGGCGGCTACCGCCGCCTCTTCAGCCCTGGTGGCGATGTACCGCATCTCGTCGTCGGTGGTGTCGCGGGTGAGGAGCCTCTGCTCGTCGGCATTGACTGCTACCTCCGTCAAGCCATTGAAGGATTGCCGCACGACGTCGTCGGCGGGCTCCATCCAAGTTGGGCTTATCCCGTGCGAGTCGCACTCTGGCATCATTGCGCAGATGCAATCGCGCTGGGAGTTGTTGCACAATGGGATGACGCCCCGCGGCAGCCTGAACCACTCTGGATGGTTGGGGTCATGCTTGAACAGCTCCTTCAGCATCCCGTCAAGCTCCAGAACTGTGAAGTTGAAGTTGAGGCCTGGACGCAGCCTCATGATATCCGCCGGGCCGCCAAACAGCCAGGCGGGCCTCCCCCTCTTATGCAGAGGGGCGATGCAATGGCGAAGGAAATCCGCGCCAACTGCCCCTGCTGTGAGCCCGGCAAGCCTGAGCCGGAGGATTCGGGTGGTGGCAATCTTCAGCCTGGCGTCGTCCGGCGACAGAGCGCTCCAGTCGCCGCCGCGCACTACCCGGGTCTGGCGCAGGTTGGTGAATGGCTGCGGATTGGCGTCAACGATCCAGCACCACTCCGCCCTCCACTCATCCCATTTGCTGCGGAGCTCGCCCGCCAGATACACCTCCTTCATGCCAATTCCTGAGGTCCAGGCGATTCCGCCAGCCAATGGCTCTCCTTTCTCGGCTCGGGGGTGAAATAGTGGCGAAAAAGAGCAACATTTGGGTGGATGCCAACGAAGTTCTCGCAGAGGTGTGCGAAAACCGCCATTGTCAGAATGGCGTTGGGGGTGAAATCAAGAAGATGAAACCCGTAGGTATTCATGATGTCGCAGAGGAAATCAGAAAAAGGTGGGCAGAGCCCGCAATAGAAGAACACCGGAAAGAAATAGTACCCTTTTGGGCACCACTTTGAAGTGGAAGCTTCGGCGGAGAGCACCTGCGTGCACGGATGCGCCCGCGTCTCCATCGACCAGAAGAGATAGAACTCCTCCCGCAGCGCCTTCGAGGTGAGCTCGGGGGGGAAAAGTGCTCGCTCCTTGCGCAGCGCCTCTAGCCGCAGCGCCTCGGCCGACTTCACGCTCTTCCCGGTCTTCGGAGCCATGGCGAGAGCAGTGGAGGAGTTTGGCGGCGGCGGCGGCGACGGCGGCGGCGACGGGCGGCGGAGCGCCTCTCTCTTTCGGCTTGGGAAGCGGAGGGGAGCGGCGGAGCTTTCTGAAGAAGGAACTGCAAGTGGCGAAGGTGGGGGAACGGCCCCGTTTCCCCTGCTTATAAGCAGGGGGGCGGACGTTACGCATTTCCTGATTAAAGTATTGCCCACGATCTCTCCCACGACGCCGCGATTGACGCGTGCCGTTACGGGAGGACGTGGTGGATACGGAGTGGATTTGGTTTGGACCCAGGCCGCGCGTACCCGTGCCCTGTTTTGGGCCTGGCCCAACAGCGCTCGGCACCGTATCTGGCCCAGGCCCGGGGGCTCCTGTCGGAGTACTTGTGTAGGGGTACCCTAGTACCCCCAACTTGTGCACGGGCAGTCGCAGCGTCCCGCGGTAAGGCTTGCCGGGCGTCCGCCAAGATCCTCCGTAGCTCATATTGATGCCATTCAAGAACAAAGTATTTTAACCAAGGCCCCGGCAAGAGGAGCTTGCCGGGAAGGCCAACCAAGGCCCCGGCAAGAGAAGCTGGCCGGGAAGAAGACAAGACCCCGGCAAGAGGAGCTTGCCGGGAAGGCCACTCAAGGCATTCCAAGAAAACTTGCCGCGACGCACCGCGTGCCCCGGCAAGGCCCGGTGAGCGACAAGCTCCTGAACATGACAAGACGACAACCGCGGCAAGGAGCTTGCCGCGGGAAACCCCCCACTTCGCGCCCGCGCTCCAGCACACCTGCCAACGTGTCACTCTAGGACCCTCCCAAGCACGCGTGGCAGGAGGCCGTGCAGCTAGGGGTGCGAGGTGGCAAGCAGGCGCTGACAAGATAACCATCATGGCGATCGATGGCGCCCCTAACGGTCGTTTCATACACTGTTTGGGCGACCAGACAGGCATTAAATGCCCTTGTCTCCTGCCGTCAGAGTTAGGTAGGGGGCACTGTTGGTAGCGGTTGTACCAACCTGCGTTTTTACTCTTTTACCCCTCTTTCTACGCTGCCACCTGTCGGTGACCCCTTTAGCCTATAAAAGGAGGCCCATGCGCACGTAGAGGGGGTTCGGTTTTTCGACTCATTCGAAACTAGAGGACACCGACACTCTCAAGCAAGAACAAAATAGAAAACACAAAGCAGCAGTAGGAGTTTTATCTCTCCGGAGAGCTCCGAAGCTGGGTAAAATCCCTCGCGTGCTTCGCCTCGATCTGCTTTTCCTGCGCCCTCCGCCCCCTTGCCGGACAAAAAGAGGCCCTGCCCCATAGGTGCTTGTTTCCCCGTGACACTCTTGCATGAGACAAAATTGCTATTTGAGCCCACTATTGTAGTACTGGTACTTGCTAGTATATCCCTGTAAACCGGAAAGGAGTATTTACCTTTCTAGAGATTTCAACAAGTGACTAGACTACACCGCGTGCAGTACTCCCACCCTTCCGGTTTATAGGGCTCAAATCTCAAATCTCATAAACCAAGGCATTTTGCGATTGGAGGATTGTATCTCGTAATTTACAAAACTACCCTAATTAAACTCCTGCATTAATTACATAGTTCCCTCATTTTCCTCTCCGCCTTGGTCGCGGTGCACAATACTGAGCACTCCTATATAACTGGCCTCTCTATCTACATGTGGGACATCAAAGCATCCGGGCCCGCATACCATCCACCAAATCACAGCGAGGTGCTATAGTCGAGACTCACCGGTCACCCCGGTGTGGCCGTCATGACCTGTCATATCACAAAACCCACACCTTTACCAGCAGTGTAAAGTGGCCTCGAAGTTGGACTAGACGAAGCAACCATCATTTCACTGGAATGCTCATTGAAGCCCTTTCTCCCCTTTCTTGAAGAAAACCTCACTCCAGGCTACTCACTTCTGCCATTTTTCTTCTGTACCGACGAACGAAAGGTGGGCGAATCGGTGATGCTGTTATATTTTCATTGCAAGAATCTTCTTTTTGCGAAGCACCAACTGATTCTCACAACCAATTCTTTTCTCGTTTTCATTGCGATTGTGGTTTCCTTTCGATTGCTTTTTGTTTGTTAGTTCATTGATGGATCCTGGAGCACTAGGCAAAGAGTTGCCGGCGGACAACCCAATGGAGACAGCGAGCTCCAAGAAGTGAGCACCAACCAACGAGTTGACCATGTTGGCAGGCCAACCCATGGAGACGAAGAACTCCAAGAAACAAGCACTGGCCAAAGAGTTGACGACGTTGGTGGACGAACTCCTCAAAGAAAGTTGGTAGGACAGCAAGGGCCCCACCGTGCCTACCCCAGAAACTCTGATGGCCACCTATGTGAGGCTCAAGGCCAAGTTTGAGGACATAGTCGCCGTTGAGAAGCAGTTTTCCCCTGGCAAGGTGATGGCCCCCATTGAGGACGAGGGGATGGCTCTCGGAGGGATGGGATCCCCTGGTGAGCTGCACAAGGTTAAAAATAATGGCTTATTACCACAGTTGTGGTTTTTGATTATTTGCAATGCACTTGCTAATATGTTAGGGTTGTGCAGGTGCAAGTGGACGTCCTTGATGATTCTGATGTCGCGGCCCGTCCTGTGGACAACGCCCCAGAGATCGTTTTCGATGTCGCGGTCCATCCTGTTGGCATTGCTCCGGAGATCGATTCCGATGCCGCTGTCCATCATGTGGACATCGCCCCAGAGATCAATTTCGATGTCGCGGTTAGTCCTGTAGACATTGCCCCAGAGATCGATTCCCATGCCACTCTCCGTGCTGTGCTCATTGCCCGAGAGATCGATGACAAGAAATAGTTGGTCGAACTAATCCTTCAGGGTAGTTTGCATTGCCCTGTGTTTAATTACCAGAATGATGCATGTTATCAAACCATCTTACGGCTAGTGCATGAAAACCCACAAGTATAGGGGATCGCAACAGTTTTCGATGGTAGAGTATTCAACCCAAATTTATTGATTCGACACAAGGGGAGCCAAAGAATATTCTCAAGTCTTAGCAGCTGAGTTGTCAATTGAACCACACCTGGAAATTTAGTATCTGCAGCAATGTGTTTAGTAGCAAAGTAATATGATAGTGATGGTAACTGTAACAAAACTAAAGACAGCAAAAGTAATGTTTTTGGTATTTTGTAGTGATTGTAATAGTAGCAACAGAAAAGTAAATAAGCGAGAATCAGTATATGGAAAACTCGTAGGCACCGGATTAGTGATGGATAATTATGCCGGATGCGGTTCATCATGTAACAGTCATAACATAGGGTGACACAGAACTAGCTCCAATTAATCAATGTAATGTAGGCATGTATTCCGTATATAGTCATACGTGCTTATGGAAAAGAACTTGCATTACATCTTTTGTCCTACCCTCCCGTGGCAGCGGGGTCCTCTTGGAAACTAAGGGATATTAAGGCCTCCTTTTAATAGAGAACCGGAACAAAGCATTTGCACATAGTGAATACATGAACTCCTCAAACTATGGTCATCACCGGGAGTGGTCCTGATTATTGTCACTTCGGTGACTATAGACATGCAAGATAGGATCAAGAACACACATATATTCATGAAAACAAAATAGGTTCAGATCTGAAATCATGGCACTCGAGCCCTAGTGACAAGCATTAAGCATAGCAAAGTCATAGCAACATCAATCTCAGAACATAATGGATACTAGGGATCAAACCCTAACAAAACTAACTCGATTACATGATAAATCTCATCCAACCCATCACCGTCCAGCAAGCCTATGATGGAATTACTCGTGAGCAACATGAAATTGGTGATGGAGGATGGTTTTATGTTGATGACGGCGACGAATCCCCCTCTCTGGAGCCCCGAACGGACTCCATATCAGCCCTCCCGAGAGAGATTAGGGCTTGGCGGCGGCTCCGTATCGTAAAACGCGATGATTTCTTCTCTCTGATATTTTTCTCCCCGAAAGCCAATATATGAAGTTGGGGTTGGCGTCGGAGGGCCACCAGGGGGGCCACGAGGTAGGGGGGCGCGCCCAGGGGGGCGCGCCCCCCACCCTCGTGAGCAGGGTGTGGTCCCCCTGGTCTTCATCTTTGGCAAGGATTTTTTATTGTTTTTTGTAAGGTGTTCCGTGGAGTTTCAGGTCATTCTGAGAACTTTTATTTTCTGCACATAAAACAACACCATGGCTATTCTGCCGAAAACAGCGTCAGTCCGGGTTAGTTCCATTCAATCATACAAGTTAGAGTCCAAAACAAGGGCAAAAGTGTTTGGAAAAGTAGATACGACGGAGACGTATCAAATCCCCCAAGCTTAAACCCTTGCTTGTCCTCAAGCAATTAAGTTGACAAACTGAAAGAAAAAAAGAAAAACTTTTACAAACTCTGTTTGCTCTTGTTGTTGTAAACATGAAAAGCCAGCATTCAAGTTTCAGCAAATATTATGAACTAACCATACTCACAATAACACATAGGTCTCATAATTACTCATATCAATAGCATAATCAGCTAGCGAGCCATAATAATAAACTCGGATGACAACACTTTTTCAAAATAATCATAACATGATATAACAAAATGGTATCTCGCTAGCCCTTTCTGAGACCACAAAACATAAATGCAGAGAACCTTTAAAGATCAAGGACTGACTAAACATTGTAATTCATGGTAAAAGAGATCCAGTCAAGTCATACCCAATATAAACCAATTATAATGAATGCAAACGACAGTGTGCTCTCCAGCGGGTGCTTTTTAATGAGAAGGGTGATGACTCAACATAAAAGTAAAATAGATAGGCCCTTCGCAGAGGGAAGCAGGGATTTGTAGAGGTGCGAGAGCTCGGTTTTGAAATAGAGATAAATTATATTGTGAGCGGCATACTTTCATTGTCAACATAACAACTTAAAGACGACGATATCTTCCATGCTAAACAGATTATAGGCGGTTCCCAAACAGAATGGTAAAGTTTATACTCGCCTTCCTCCACAAGCATCACTCCATGGCTTGCTCGAAACAACGTGTGCCTCCAACATTCAATGGGTCCCAAGGGGAGTTTTTTTTGCAGTTATTTTGATTTAGTTTGCATAAAGCATGGGACTGGACATCCCGAAGACCAGCCATTTTCTCGTGAATGAGGAGCGGAGTCCACTCCTCTTGAGAATAACCCGCCTAACACGGAAGATAAGGGCAACTCTAGTTGACATATGAGCTATTCGAGCATGCAAAACAGAATGTTTATTTGAAGGTTTAGAGTTTGGCACATACAAATTTACTTCGAACGGCAGGTAAATACCGCATATAGGTAGGTATATTGGACTCATATGGAACAACTTTGGGGTTTAAGGAGTTTGGATGCACAAGCAGTATTCCCGTTTAGTACAGGTGAAGGCTAGCAAAAGACTGGGAAGCGACCAACTGAGAGAGCGACAACAGTCGTAAACATGCATTAAAATTAATTTACACCGAATACAAGCATGAGTAGGATATAATACACCATGAACATAAATATCATGAAGGCTATGTTGATTTGATTCAACTACATGTGTGAACATGTGCCAAGTTGAGTCACTCAATTCATTTAAAGGAGGATACCATCCCACCATACCACATCATAATCATTCTAATAGCATGTTGGCACGCAAGGTAAACCATTATAACTCCTAGCTAATCAAGCATGGCACAAGCAACTATAATCTCTAATTGTCATTGCAAATATGTTTACTTCATAATAGCTAACTCAGGAACGATGAATCATCATATTTACAAAAACAAGAGAGGTCGAGTTCATACCAGCTTTTCTCATCCCAATAAGTCCATCATATATCATTATTATTGCCTTTCACTTGCACGACCGAACGGTGTGTATAATAATAAGAGTGCACGTGCATTGGACTAAGCTGGAATCTGCAAGCATTCAATTCAAGAGAGAAGAAAAGTAATATGGGCTCGAAGTTAAATATACAATCATGCATATAAGAGCCACTAAGCATTTTCAATATGGTCTTCTCAACCCCCAAAGAAAGGAAAAGAAATAAAAACTATTTACACGGGAAAGCTCCCAACAAGCAAAAGAAGAACGGGAAATATTTTTGGGTTTTTCTGTTTAATTACTGCAGCAAGGAAATAAACTACTACTTTTTTTTTGGTTTTTCTCAAGGTTTATCAAACACACAAGAAGAAAGCAGGAAAAAGAAAATAACCAGCATGGATAATACAGTGAAAAAGTATGAATGTGTCTGTGAACAAGAATGTAATGTCGGTGCGAAATACGTACTCCCCCAAGCTTAGGCTTTTGGCCTAAGTTGGTCTATTGCCAGGGATAGCCCGGCGGATACCCGTAGGTGAAGCTGGGGTCATACTGCGACGAAGAAGGCTCCGGCTGCCACTGGCTGGCAACCTCCTCTGGATCCCAAGAATAAACAGATAGTCGTGGAGGCTCATCTTGTGGCTCCGGTTCCGGGGCTGGTGCAGGATTCCGATAGACTTGAACGGCCGACCATGGAATGATGTGAGAACCTGCAGAGATGGGGCAGGCAAAGTAATAGTCTCAGGGTGATGTTTATCAAAGTATAATTTGTATTTGAGCTCCCCTTCACGACTCTTAACAAGAAAGTCATGTGCTATCATACTTTTATATTCTAATAAGCACGGGGCAGCGCTGTTTCTTCTTTCTCCTCATGCCTAATAGGTATTTCAAAATGTTCAGCTAGGCGTGAAGCATAAATGCCTCCAAAGATGGGGCCCTTAGTACGGTTCAGACTTAACCGTCTAGCAACAATTCCACCCATACTAACAGAGTTATTGCGGTATAAACCATGGAACAAAATAACAATATCAGGAATACTAAGGTTCCCACAGTTCCCGCGTCCAATCAAGCAATGAGTAGCAAATAAGGCAAAGTAGCGTAAAACAGGAAAATGTATGCTAGTGATCCTAGCATCAGAAACCTTTCTGGTTTCTCCCACAGTGATAGTGTTAATAAAAGCTTCTACTTCGTTACGGCGGGGTTCATCTAAGGTGCCCTCAAAGGGTATTCTGCAAACCTCGCAGAATTCAGCTAATGTTGTCTCTTTAACAACGTCATATAAATGAAACTCTACTGTTGGAGGTGATTTCTTAGGGAAATGTAGAAGTTTTGCACAAAAGTATTTGTGAGTAAGAGATATTGATGATGTTGGTCGTGGAAGTTGGTGAGGCCAGCATTCTCAATCAATAAATAGAAATCCTCATAAATCCCAGCTCTCCTTAAGAAGTCATCGGAAGGCCATTCACATGGCCGGACCTCCGCGGTGCGAGGCAAATTAAATTTGGGCTTCTGCTCTTCTTCCTTTTGTTGTTCCTTCGAGCTTCGGCACGACGAGCCCCTCAAAAGTCTCTTCATTATTTATGAAACAATCTGAAATTTTTAGTAACTTCAAATAAAAGTGAACCAACTTCAATAAAATTGATAGCAACAACTCCCATAAGTGCCTAGGACCTATATAAAGCATTGGAACTACTTGGAACCATATAAATTTGACATGCAAGCTCAAGAACATGGCCACATATGCAGCACAAATTTGCAGTGAATAAAGCACCAGAACAAAAACTAATTGGACCAATGGAGGAGTCACATACCACGAAACAATCTCCCCAAGCAGTTTTGCGAGAGGTGCTTTGAGCAAGGAGATCGAAAATCACAACAACGGGGGCTGGAACTCGTGCTTGAGTTGGTTTTTCGTGTTTGTGTGAAGCAGAGGAAGAACATGGGTGCCGGGATAAGTGGAGGAGACAGACAAAAAAATACTATTTTACTTTATTTCTACTAAATAACAGAAAATATAAAGAGGGTACAGAAGTTTGTGCTTCTAGTTTCATCCATCTCGTGATCATCAAAATGAACCCACTAACAAGGTTGATCAGGTCTTGTTAACAAACTCATTCCGAATAATCACGGAACCGGAGAAATTTTGAATAACACTAAGTTACCTCAACGGGGATATGAAAATCCCCAACAATAAGAATATCATACTTTTTCTTGACAGTAGGGAGAGGAAATTCAAAACCTCCAAATATAATCGATGGAATTTTTCCCATAGAGTTGATACTATAAACTTGAGGTTGTTTCCTCGGAAAATGTACCGTGTGCTCATTGCCATTAACATGAAAAGTGACATTACCTTTGGTGCAATCAATAACAGCCCCTGCAGTATTAAGGAAAGGTCTTCCAAGAATAATAGGCATACTATCATCCTCGGGAATATCAAGAATAACAAAGTCCGTTAAAATAGTAACGTTTGCAACCACAACAGGCACATCCTCACAAATACCGACAGGTATAGCAGTTGATTTATCATCCATTTGCAAAGATATTTCAGTAGGTGTCAACTTATTCAAGTCAAGTCTACGATATAAAGAGAGAGGCATAACACTCACACCGGCTCCAAGATCACATAAAGCAGTTTGAACATAATTTCTCTGAATGGAGCATGGTATAGTAGGTAATCAGGGATCTCCAAGTTTCTTTGATATTCCACCCTTAAAAGTATAATTAGCAAGCATGGTGGAAATTTCAGCTTTAGGTATCTTTCTTTTATTAGTAATGATATCCTTCATATAGTTAGCATAAGGATTTGTTTTGAGCACATCAGTTAATCACATATGCAAAAAGATGGGTCTAATCATTTCAGCAAGCGCTCAAAATCCTCATCATCCTTTTTCTTGGATGGACTCGGAGGAAAAGGCATGGGTTTTTGAACCCATGGTTCCCTTTCTTTACCATGTTTCCTAGCCACGAAGTCTCTTTTATCATAACGTTGATTCTTTGATTGTGGTTTATCAAGATCAACAGCAGGTTCAACTTCTACATCATTATCATTACTAGGTTGAGCATCAACATGAACATTATCATTAACATTATCACTAGGTTCATGTTCATCACCTGATTGTGTTTCAGCATCAGACATAGAGATATCATTTGGATTCTCAGGTGGTTCAGCAATAGGCTCACTAGAAGTTTGCAAAGTCCTATCATTTTTCTTTTTCTTCCTTTTAGAAGAACTAGGTACATCAATATTATTTCTCTGAGAATCTTGCTCGATTCTCTTAGGGTGGCCTTCAGGATACAAAGGTTCCTGAGTCATTCTACCAGTTCTAGTAGCCACTCTAATAGCATAATCATTTTTCTTACTATTCATTTCATCAAGCACTTCTTTCTGAGCTTTAAGTACTTGTTCTACTTGAGTGGTAACCATAGAAGCATGTTTGCTAACAAGTTTAAGTTCACCTCTAATATTAGCCATATAATCACCCAAGAGTTTAATCATAAAAGTATTATGTTTGAATTGTCTACCAAAATAAGCATTAAAGTCATCTTGCTTAAACATAAAGTCATCAAACTCATCAAAGCACTGACTAGCAATTTTAGTAGGAGGGGCTTCAGCTTTATCATATCTATAGAGAGAATTTACCTTTACTACCTGTGTCGGGATATCGCGAGGTTCTTCAGTAAATAAGTAATTGAGATCATATGCTTCTTCAATAGGCGGTAAATTAAGACCATGTATTTCTTCAATAGGAGGTAAATTCTCAACATCTTCAACTTTAATACCTTTTTCTTTCATAGATTTCTTTGCCTCTTGCATATCTTCGGGACTGAGAAATAGAACACCTCTCTTCTTCGGAGTTGGTTTAGGAATAGGCTCAGTAATTGGCTCTAGAACTGGCTCAGGAGGTGGCTCAGGAGGTGCCCAATTTTTTTCATTTGTCAACATATTGTTCAATAGAATTTCAGCTTCATCCGGTGTTCTTTCCTTGAAAAGAGAACCAGCACAACTATCCAGGTAATCTCTAGAAGCATCAGTTAGTCCATTATAAAAGATATCAAGTATTTCAGGTTTCTTAAGAGGATGATCAGGCAAAGCATTAAGTAACTCGAGAAGCCTCCCCCAAGCTTGTGGGAGACTCTCTTATTCAATTTGCACGAAATTGTATATTTCCCTCAAGGCAGCTTGTTTCTTATGAGCAGGGAAATATTTAGCAGAGAAGTAATAAATCATATCCTGGGGACTTTGCACACAAACAGGATCAAGAGAATTAAACCATATCTTAGCATCACCCTTTAATGAGAACGGAAATATTTTGAGTAAATAAAGGTAGTGCGATCTCTCATTATTAGCAAACAGGGCAGCAATATCATTTAACTTAGTAAGATGTGCCACAACATTTTCAGAGTCATAACTATAGGAAGGATTAGATTCAACCAAAGTAATTATATCTGGATCAATAGAAAAATCATAATAATCCTTATCGGGAACACAGATAGGTGAAGTAGCAAAAGCAGGGTCGGGTCTCATTCTATCTCTAAAACATTCTTTACTCCATTTAACTAGCAACCTCTTAAGTTCATATCTATCCTGGCAAGCAAAAATAGCGGTAGAAGATTCTGCATCAAAAAGATAACCCTCAGGAATAGAAGGCATATTTTCATCATCACTATCATCATCATATTCAGGTGCAATAATTTCTCTTTCTCTAGACCTAGCAATTTGCTCATCAAGAAATTCACCAAGGAGCACAGTAGTATCAAGCATAGAAGTAGTTTCATCATAAGTATCATGCATAGCAGAAGTGGCATCATCAATAACATGCGACATATCCGAATTCATAGCAGTAGCAGGTTTAGGTGTCGCAAGCTTACTTATAACAGAAGGAGAATCTAGTGCAACGCTAGATGTTAGTTCCTTACCTCCCCTTGTAGTTGAGGGCAAAATAGTAGTTCGATCATCTTTCAAGTTCTTCATAGTTTCCAGCAGATATAAATCCCTAGTGACTCAAGGAATAGAGCTATGATCCCCAGCAACGGCGCCAGAAAAAGGTCTTGATAACCCACAAGTATAGGGGATCGCAACAGTTTTTGAGGGTAGAGTATTCAACCCAAATTTATTGATTCGACACAAGGGGAGCCAAAGAATATTCTCAAGTATTAGCAGCTGAGTTGTCAATTCAACCACACCTGGAAATTTAGTATCTGCCGTAAAGTGTTTAGTAGCAAAGTAATATGATAGTGGTGGTAACGGTAACAAAAGTAAAGACAGCAAAAGTAATGTTTTTGGTATTTTGTAGTGATTGTAACAGTAGCAACGGAAAAGTAAATAAGCGAGAACCAGTATATGGAAAACTCGTAGGCACCGGATTAGTGATGGATAATTATGCCGGATGCGGTTCGTCATGTAATAGTCATAACATAGGGTGACACAGAACTATCTCCAATTCATCAATGTAATGTAGGCATGTATTCCGTATATAGTCATACGTGCTTATGGAAAAGAACTTGCATGACATCTTTTGTCCTACCCCCCCGTGGCAGCGGGGTCCTACTGGAAACTAAGGGATATTAAGGCCTCCTTTTAATAGAGAACCAGAACAAAGCATTAGCACATAGTGAATACATGAACTCCTCAAATTATGGTCATCACCGGGAGTGGTCCCGATTATTATCACTTCAGGGTTGCCGGATCATAACACATAGTGGGTGACTATAGACTTGCAAGATAGGATCAAGAACACACATATATTCATGAAAATATAATAGGTTCAGATCTGAAATCATGGCACTCGGGCCCTAGTGACAAGCATTAAGCATAGCAAAGTCATAGCAACATCAATCTCAGAACATAATGGATACTAGGGATCAAACCCTAACAAAACTAACTCGATTACATGATAAATCTCATCCAACCCATCACCGTCCAGCAAGCCTACGATGGAATTACTCACGCACGGCGGTGAGCATCATGAAATTGGTGATGGAGGATGGTTGATGATGACGACAGCGACAAATCCCCCTCTCCGGAGCCCCGAACGGACTCCAGATCAGCCCTCCCAAGAGAGATTAGGGCTTGGCGGCGGCTCCGTATCGTAAAACGCGATTATTTCTTCTCTCTGATTTTTTTTCTCCCCGAAAGCCAATATATGGAGTTGGGGTTGGCGTCGGAGGGCCACCAGGGGGCCCACGAGGTAGGGGGGCGCGCCCGGGGGGGGGGGCACCCTCGTGAGCAGGGTGTGGGCCCCCTGGTCTTCATCTTTGGCGAGGATTTTTTCATTTTTTTTCTAAGGTGTTCCGTGGAGTTTCAGGTCATTCCGAGAACTTTTATTTTCTGCACATAAAACAACACCATGGCAATTCTGCTGAAAGCAGCGTGAGTCCGAGTTAGTTCCATTCAAATAATACAAGTTAGGGTCCAAAACAAGGGCAAAAGTGTTTGGAAAAGTAGATACAACGGAGACGTTTCAGTGCACTGTCTTGTGTGGGCGATACTTGCTACTTTTGTTTGATAGTGAATCATGCGAACCCTCTCCGAGTTATGGAAACAAATGTATCCTCACCAACTTTTGATATAATATATGGAATGCTTAGATGTAAGTTTGAACTGTTTATCATATTAGCAGGGCTTGTTTGATGATTCTTGGTGTTAGTAGGCTAGCTACTGTGCGAGCTATAGTACTTAAAAAACACTCACCGAAGAGAAATGTTGGGGCTGATGAGCTCGTGGTACGCTTATACTTATCCGTCGTCGATCGGCCAATAGCCCAAGCTCCTAAAATTGTAGGCTTAGTCGACATGGATACATTTAGGCCTCATTTGGTTCATAGGTTAGGAAAATCGTAGCAAAACTACAGAGACATACAACACAAAATCATAGCAGTACGGAGATGTACTCCCTCCATTTCAAAATAGATGACCTATAGGCGGGCTAGTTTGGCCTGGTGGTTTTTTTTTTGAGGATGGCCTAGTGGGTTTCAGTGATATGACGTGGTACAGTGCCGTCCAGTCTTCGCATGTGGTAGCAGTATTGCGGGAACAGTGAGTTTTCTTGAAGAAGCGGAATTCAACAAAGTCATGATGGTTCCTTCGTCCGACCAACTTACAGTGGGAAAGCTCGGGCCTGCGATACGGCCGGGGTAGACCAGGATAATTTTGTGCATGGCAGGTGGACCAGGATGTCCAAGTCCCACATGTCGGAGAATGAAAGTATTCTTTCCGATATAGAGGAAGAGCAATGAGTATTCATTGTTTATTTTTGATGAAAGCTATTGTCTCCACTGTTACGACGGAGGAGTGTGAAACATGGCAGCCCAGTGAACTTGGAATGTGCACCACTCCCTCCTTCCTCATGTAATACTACCATACTGTTGACTATATGGTTTGCTATAAGGTTACAACTTTTTCTCACTTTCTCTCTATCTGTTTCCTCTCAAATGTTTTCTACCTTTCTTTTTTTAGACACAATTTTTTACGCCTCTTTAGAATTAGTATTTTATACCTAGGAGCACGTGTAGAGAGCCCACTCCTTGACTTTGTCAATGCCTCTCTCTCGTCTACATAAGCAGGCTTATAGCCCAGTGTTTTACTAGTACTACTTGCTATGCATGCATGCGGCGGGCAGCTGAGGTCTGAGGGGCCAGGTTGGTCAGAAGCGGGCTTGGAAGCGGTCTGGACTCCCGCATGGCCCACCTCACATTATCACCATATATTTCTTGGATTTCGTGCGCGGCGGGCGGGCGATCTCTTCTCCCTCCCCCGTCTTTCTCTTCTTAGCCGACGCCCGCCGAGCGATTAGATTTCAACTATCGACGGTTTATTCAATTGTAGTCCCACATGTCAGTGAAATTGCAAGACAACGCGTGTCCCCTCTGGTGAGCGGCGTGCGAGCTGGACTGTTGGGGGTGCGACGCGTATGAGTCATAAGTCCTTCGTCTGCTCCTGCGACAATATGTCCAAGAGAGCTTTGGAGTGCCAGGAGGCCATGGTTGGAGTGGTGCCGACAGAAGGAAGGGACCGGAGGAGAATGAGTGTGGGTCTTTGTCTATGGCAGGGAACTGGTGCTCAAGTTAATATAGCGGGCGAATGGCAATGAGCCACGACAGACGGATGGACGGCTAGCGCCGGAGTAGGTTCGTTGGCGCGAATGCGGATGCTACTTCAGTGACTTAATTGCAGGTGTGTTGGGTTTCTGACATGTGGGCCCAACAGGCTTCTGGCCCCCATGTCAGTGACACACCAACTGCACCTGCAGTTAAGTCCGGTGAATGCGGCATTGACGTTCTGGAGAGACGGTGACCGTTTTAGGTGGGAAGCGCGCGCTAGCGATGGAAGGGGTTTCGGTAGGCCAGGGCGGTCAGACGCTGGCGTGGTGGTAAAGTGTGAACTCATGGATGACGAGCCTTTGAAGCATATGCGGTATGTATTGACAACTAGGCGTCCATGCAACCGCTCTTGTCGCCAGCTAGCCTTTGACGACCACCATTAGACACCACACAACCATGCATAACTTACGAATAATGGACGAAAATCGATCAGACACACACTCGTGTGCAGTGGTACTAAGATTGGTCGCTCACGATCATACATGCTCCGTACCATAGTACCCTCTCTAGCACGGCTGTTTTATAGATTGTCGTTGTGATGGACGATATATAAATGATCAAGGCGCTCCCGAGTATGACCGTTGGTGTTGAGCCAGGTGAATACATGCTCGGCGTTTGCGTAGGCCTCCATCAAATGTCTAAACAGTAATGTCAGGCACCGCCGGGGGGCGCACAGATGATGGGCTCGCCATTTGCGTTGCGCCATGAGCAGGACTTTGGTTGAGAGGGCGACGTGCATGCATTAGCCTGATTTGACAGCATGAGCGTGAGTGTCTCACGCAAAGTATTTCATTTTCATTTGGCCGGTGAGTGTACGTTGCAGCGACGAGTCCGTGGTTTGATTCCCCACATATGCATAATTTTGGTTTTTATTTCTTTCTCCACTGACAGGTAGGCCCGCATAGATAGATAAAGAACACGAGCTGATGAGGCGCATGCGGACTGTTTGGCTGGTCAACCAGACAAATACGGAGCTATACGCTGAACTAGTGACCGTATAATCACCATATCTGGTATACAATGATCAAAGTGAGCTATCAAGACAAGTTCAATGACCGCCAATGCATTTTACTCGGTAATAAATGACCAGGATTGAAGGGGAATCCAAATTTCCTTCGTCTTCTGTCCTTGAGCTCTTGATAAACCAATGCACTATACGGTTGACTGGCCACTCCACCCCAGAGCTCTCACCAAGCGTCGTTCATGCCACCATGCCACACACTAACTGGCAAGGAAGCGATGGCATCCCGCCGCGCCGAGTTCCTCGCCGCCCACGACCGCACACAAAATGGTAGGGAAGCGATGTCATCCCGCTGTGCCGATTTCATCGCCGCTCGCGACCTCACACCTATGTGGGAGGAATTTGAAGCTGCCAATGCCGAATGGGCGGTAGAGCAAGAGGCGGCCAAAGCCACACAAAGGGAGCGGAAAGTCAGAAAGCACTCAACAAAAGAGAGGCCCGTTGCCGCAAGAAAGAAGAGGACGCACGCGCTGCTGCGGAGAGGTCGGCGGAGATCCAAGTACGGTGGGGTGACAAAGCCAGGAAGGAGAACGACGGTGTCTGGCCAGCATGTGAGAATTAGTAGTATTAGTAGTTAGTGTGTGTGTGTGTGTGTTTGTGTGTCTGAGTACTAGCATGTACCAGTACTACTAGTTACTACTGTAGTTTTTAGAGCAAATTACCAGTACATTAGCCTAGACTCAATGGAAAAATTCCTATCCTATGCATCAAATGGCATCTCTTTCTCTATAGGAATTGATATGCATGTCATCTGACTTCCTATAATTTTCATATTCCTATAAAATTCCTATCCTATGAACGAAAGGAGGCCTCTGTTGGAGTAACTACTGTAGCTAGCAGTACTGCTAGTACAGTAGTTTTCTACAAGAAGCGGAATTTAACAAAGTCATGATGGTTCCTACGCCCGAGCAACTTCATAGTGGGAAAGGATGGGCCTATGATTTGACGGATCATTAGTCATTATTACTGCGTCGCGATGACCGGGGTGACTCTCCCTTGGAGTTCTACATGCATGGAAAGTTGACCAGGATGGTCAACATCCCACGTGTTGGCGAACGGAAGTATTCTTTCCGATATCGAGGAGCAAGGAAACCGCGTGGTATAGTATCACTGCTGATTGGTTCTCAAATAAATAGTATCACTTCTGATTTATATTTATTTTTTATTTCTGATGAATGCAAGCATTTCAACTCTTACGACGAAGAGTGCCAAACACGGCACGTGCTGGATGTCCCACACGTCAGCGAAAGGAGTGGGACATGAATAGTGTGGTAGAGCCCAGCGCAAAAAAATAGCGTGGTAGAGCGTCTCCACTTCTTCCACTTCTGGGTCAGAGACCACACATAGTAGTACTAGTGGTATGAACGATACAAAGTGCGACCTGGAGAGAAAGACACGTCTAGTTGGAAGGTCTCGAGGTATACACGTAAACAAATATAAAAGCTAATATGTGCCTCCACTACTAGGAAAAGGCCTACTAATGGCGCACCGGTTTTGCCTACTAATGGCGCACTACCGGTGCGCCATTAGTATCACGCCACTAGGGCGCACCAGTGGTGCGCCATTAGTAACATTTTTTTTCAATTTTTTTTCAGAAATTTTTTTTAGTTTTTTTCTTAAAATTTTTTTCAATTTTTTTGTTTTTTTCTTAATCTCAGGTCACTATGGCTTAATCTCGGGTCAAATCGCACTCCGTGGTCAAACTTCCCGAAAGGTCACCGGCGCACCAGTGGTGCGCCATTAGTAACATTTTTTTTCAATTTTTTTCAGAATTTTTTTTAGCTTTTTTCTTAAAAAAAATTTCAATTTTTTTGTTTTTTTCTTAATCTCGGGTCAAATCGCACTCCGTGGTCAAACTTCCCGAAAGGTCACCCATCCTCACAATACTCCAGCCCAAGCACGCTTAACTTCAGAGTTCTATCCAACCCCAGCAACAGCTCACTTTACAGGCACTTGTTGATATATCTAGCATATCAATCATATTATACCTTGTTGATGTCTAGGACTTTGTTCATGTTCATGACTGATGAAATTTTGAAAAAAAATTCAAACTTCCCTGTCATATTACGTATCATTTTTTGAAAAGCAATTCAAAAAAAAGTTCAAAACCAATTTTTTTTATTACTAGTGGCACACCACATCCATGGTGCGCCACTAGTAAGTTTGAATTTTTTTGAATTTTTTTGCCTCTAGATCTTGAAAGCCCCGTAACCTTTTTCTGTTAGGTTTTTGGGGATTTTGAAAATGTTTAACGGGGTTCCCCCGTTAAATTCGGATGTAACTTTTCGAGTAGATGATTTTTCATATAATTTTTTTTAATCCGAGTTCGTATGCAAAAGTTATGCCCATTTTACAAATTTCCGGAGAATTTTTGCAAATAAAGTCAAAATTCATATTTGTAAATTTTCCCAACAACTAGACCACATATCACATGGGAAACTTATTTTCTTTTATTTTTTTGACATTTCCATCATTTTCTTTTAGTTTTTTCAAAATTGAAAAGGTGGTCCACCGGGGGGGTGCATTCGGTGTTGGGCCAAGTTAGTAATGGCGCACCGTGGGGTGGTGCGCCAAACTAGTAATGGCGCACCACCCCACGGTGCGCCATTACTAGTTTTGAAAAAAATTAAAAAATATTGAAAGTTTTTTTGAGTTTTTTTTTGAAAAAAACTTAGTAATGGCGCACCAGTGGACAGTGCACCATTACTAGTTAAAACTAGTAATGGCGGCACTGTCCACAGGTGCGCTATTACTAACAATTTTTTTTTTATTTTTTTTACTTTTTTTTCAAAACTACTAATGGCGCACGGTGGGTTTGGTGCGCCATTAATATGTCAACTAGTAATGGCGCACCACTCCCACGGTGCGCCATTAGTAGTTTTGAAAAAAAAAATTAACTAATGGCGCACCAACACATGGTGCGCCATTAGTATTTAGTAATGGCGCACCACATGTACAGTGCGCCATTAGTGTCCATCCCATCTATAGCCCTTTACCTAGTAGTGCTCCAACTAATATGGTAGTAGTAGAGTACTTAGGCACGTACTCCATAACATCACCGTGCATTGCACGTACAACATTTAGTGGTACTCCATCCGTTCCAAATTACTCGTCGTGGTTGTAGTAAACTAAAAGCACGATGAGTAATTTGGAACGGAGGGAGTACGTAGTAAGAGACAAATGCCGCCCAAGAGTTCCCTTCTCGACCCAGTTTTGGGTGTTTGGTAGAGTGTATGGAGGGTGCATGAGTCCACACTAGTTTAGCACAAATACACTAGAAGCATGCATGAAGAGAGCATGCATGAAGAGGGGTGTTGAGTTGAGCATGCATGAAGAGGTAACAACTATGCTGAGACGAGAACGCAACCAAATAAACACTATATGCCACACATGTTCATACCATTTGTGCCTTTCTACTTCACTTACTGCGCTACATTAGTCAGGTTCGTACGTCCAATCCTGGGTACATGTCCGTCTCGTAGTTCCAGTCCCACGTGTTCTTCATATAGATGGAACAATCCTTGCGTGACACATGCACCTTGATGCTAGATGTCTCGCGTGTTGGCAAAAGGATGAACAAAGCTCACGAAAAAAATAGAGTGGAAGAACATAGATTCCCTACGACCGAGAAGGAGAAAGGAACCTCGTGGTGGAGTGTCTGCACTCATAATATTTTATATTATTCAGCAATATAAAATCAACCAATAATCTCCATAGTGGACTGGAAGAGTACGAAAGACGGCAGCCTAGTGTAGTTACATCATACTGATACATGGCTAACCCACGCTATCACCATATTTCTTGGCTTCCGTGCGACACCTATCTCTAGTAATCCAGCAGCCCGTATTGCTTCTCCCTCCTCATATCTCTCAAAGTATGGCGGGCTGGCGTTTTTGTCGTCCCTTGAGGTCGGTTAACTCATCACATGTTAGCGACATGCCAAGAACATTCTAAAAAAATAGTATTGTACTGTATTGTTATGACAAGAAGAGGAAGCGCTTTGACCAACGGACCAAATGAGACAGGCGTGTCGTGCCGTGAATGGGTCCAGTTGCTCATTTTGAACTCGTTTAGAACACTTGGTTTTGACTATTGATAAGATTTTATATAGGGCCTAATGTATTCTTCGAGGATGCCTTTGACTATTGATAAGATTTTATATAATTTCAAAATTATATCATTCGAAGATCCTGTCACGTTCCATTTTCAAAAAGAAAAAAATCCTTTCATGTACGAATTTGACTGTATGCTTTGAGCAACTTGCATGTCGTATAGTGCTCCTGTTTGGATAGTCTAACTTAGCTAGAGGTTAGACAAACTCATGACTTATCCTGAACTAACTGTAGCCAAAGAGGTGTTTGGGTGACAGGGTTAGATTGACAATAAATGCAATTGATGGAGAGAGAAAAGTGATTTTTCAGTGGGCCCAATGAGAACTATCTCCAGTTAGCACCTCTTGGGTGGGATAGTTTTTTTGGCGGCTTCGATGCAACTTGCTCCAATTAAACCCTCATGCCTGGATACTTTAGGGCTATTTGAGCCCCAACTAGCTCAAACTAACTCTAACCCATGGATCCAAACAGGGCCTATGGCCAGCCTCGATGCAGAGCAGTCGCATGCACTGGGAAGCGGCGCTCTCTCGGCCGACGCACTGCTTCAAAGCCGGCACTAGTGAGAGGTCACCTCCGCTCTGGCCGGGCATTAATGCGGCACTGACGCTCTAGGGCGACACTGACCGTTCACACGGGAAGCGCGCGCTGCCAAGGGAGTATTGGTTTTGAACGGTTTCAGGAGTAGTACTGGTAGTTTGCAAAACTACTCAATTATTGCACTCAGTTTCCTAAGAAATTGTGGTATAAAACATTACTCCACAGCTCGCTTCCCTTCTCCTTCCTCTTCCATTGCCTGCGCACATCTGCAGGGAAGCGACCGGTCAACCCTTATATAGGAGTGCTAGCACAAAAAGATGCATGCATGACCACTAAAATTTCCAGATTAAAGCATCGCTCCGGCAGGAGTATGGCGTATGTTGTTACCTTCGCCCGGGCCATGCCTACTGGGCGAGGGCGACCAGAGAAGAGGCGGCGGGAGGGGAATGAATGCAGCTACTGTTTGGGTTCGCCGTCCGGAAATGTGCAGCATCACGCGTATCCGCGGGTGCAGAAACTGTAACATACATATCTGCTTAAGTGGGCGTCACGTAACTGGTGTGTGTGTGTGTGTGTGTGTGAGAGAGAGAGAGAGAGAGAGAGATAGAGAGATTCTGAGAGACAGAGTGCGTGTGTGCGACTCTACTCTTCGGACATGTACTCAACCTTTTGCATTGGGATATAAGTATAGTGGTATTATACTTTAGCATGTGATTTACGTGGCCATGATAACGTGGTTGTGTAAAAAAATGTCACTTCCTGCTCGTGATTTGCATTATATAATTACAAGCAAGATGCTCGTGCATTGCACGGAACATCAATATGCATTTCTTTTACAAAACACCTGTTGTGATTGACCCATGCAGGAGTAATCCCATGTGTAAAAACTAATGATATCTCGAGAATTTTATCGAAAAACTAGCATCTTGAGAATGTCATTGAAAAAATGAAAGATGAGAGATAAGGTGAGGAGGAGTGGAGCGTGGTGGTGACTGTTGGTCGGAATGGGCGCAGGCATGGGATGGACGGCGCCTGCAGGCGGCAGCGGCCACCATGCTAGATTGTTCCATAGACTTCCTTTTTTAATTGCTTAGCAATGAGGTTGTGGGAGATAAGGATGTGGAGAGAGATGCGGGTATCTTTTGCACAATTATCATAGTTTGCTTTCTATCTGTCAGATATAGATCGGACGGTCTATATTACAAGATGGCAGGCACACCATCATCTTAAACTCGGTTTTTTATAAGGGTACACATGATAAGTTTGCTAACTACTAAAGTAAAGTGGAATTTGTCCATGTTATACAAGTAAATTAAGGTGATTTTTTATCATAATGGTGAGGGTGGATGAAGGGTGGTAGGAACAAATGCTTCGCCTAGAGTATGTGTGTGTGAGATAGAGTCTTAGTGTGTGTGTGGGTGTGGGTGTGTGTGTGTGTGTGTGTGTGTGTGTGTGTGTGTTGCGGGGTCGTCGGTGGCGGATGTAATTTAAGTGTGCATGGCTTCATCATAGAGAGGTGATGTGTATGGCAGAGTCCACCAATGATGGGGTGCGAGAGAGAAAAGGCCCATAGAGAGGGAAGAGAAGGTGTGTGCGCGTGAGAGGAGTCGACATCGAGAGAACTTGTTTGTTTGAGAGACACCGAGGAAGACTACTATATATCGATGGTGCATGTAGGCGGGAATTAAACGAATGGATGGTCTTATTGGTTTCGATGATATAGGGGAAGAGTGAGAGGGGGGTGGGTAGCTAGAAGGAGATTGTTAAGTGTGAGTGTGTGTTTTACCCATCCAGGCGGAAGTTATGTGCACACAAGAAGAGAACGATTCGATGTGGCGTTAGGGTTGAGGGTAATTAACTATGTATGGAGACATAGAGACCTTGAACGTGCATGTGTGAGAGGTTACATGTATACGTGGGATGTGTCTGTGTGCGCGCGCGTGCATGATCGAGATAAAAGAAAGAAGACATCAGTCATTAGATCAACGACATGGGAGAGACGGATTGGTATGACAATATGCATGCATGTGAGAATGGAGGGAAGAAGGCCCGACAATTGAGCATGTGTTTTTGTCTTTAAGAGATAGTGACGTGGGCTGGAGCATGCATCTATGGCGAGCAGACGGAGTGAGGCACAATGATTATGCAAAAGAGATCAACCTATAAATGCATATGTATGGATAGACATATATAGTGTGGGTGATAGGAAGCAAGACTGCGTGTGAGAAAGAAATGTTGACGGAGAAACTATAGATAGATACAGAGATGGAGATGCTAGCTAGAGAGACATCCGCTAGCTTGAGTGTTGGAGATGACCGCCGGGTGGTTCAGAGGGTGAAGTTATGTGTGTGTGAGTGAAAGATAAAAAGAGGGCACTTGACTGCATGTAAAGAGAAACATATGTAGTGTGCGTGATAGGAAGCAAGAGTGAGGGCAAGAAAGAAGGTTGATGGAGAAACAGATAAATAGAAAGATAAAGATGCTAGCTAGTGTGCGTTAGAGATAGGAGTTGAGTGGATCAAAAGGCTGAGTTACGTGTGTGGGTGTGAGAGAGATAGAGAGAGGGTGCATGTGAGTCACATACAAACAAATATCAAAGAGAAGTGGGATCCCAAGAGACGGAGTTTTCTATCTGTGAGAGAGAAAGATATTTCACAACGAGAGTGATAGCTAGAGAGACATATGAGGGAACGCAAGATATCTCTAGGGACAGAGAGTGTGTGTGAGCGACATACAAGAGAACAGTGGAGAAATATGAGACCCTTGGAGATAGAGTGTGTGTTTGTGTGTGAGAAAGAGATATTTAAGAGGAAGAGTCGTAGGTTCTCATACCTAAGTAGCAAAAGACATCTCTGTATGACGGGTGTGCGAGTGGCACACATGGGAATAGTAGAGAGAAATGAGACCCCGGGAGACAAAGTTTTGTGTTTGTGTGAGAGAAAGAGATTCCACATGGAGAATCATAGTTAGAGACACATAGCAGGGAGCGATATATACTTAGAGAGAGATACATTGATGAAGGTCGAGGGAGAGAGTACCGTTAGTGTCTTACGAAGATAAAAGATCATTGTCGACATACAAGTAGCACGAGAGATACCCGAGAGACGATGAACACGTATAGGTCTAGAGAGACAGTCCTATATAAGCATGAGTGATAGCTATATGAGACGAATATCTGGATTAAAGGGGATTCAAATATTTAAACTGGCGATCACGACATTGATAATATCATAACGCAAATTGGTGTATCAAAAATGCATATTCAATTGAATTTGGGGACACATGTAATGTTATATAGTTTATCAATATTGGTGATCCATAGATCCTTTAATTAGAAACAATGCATGGTTTATGTGCAATTAATGTCTAAACGGGATTACACTATATGTTGCGTGTGTGAAATACATTATAAATGTTTGAGAAGTAAAAAAAACCATGAAACACACATTAATTGGAGATAGTTAGCGAGGAATGGATACATTGGATTTCAACATAAAGTGGTTTCAAATATTTTAAAATCCAAATTGATGGATACAACCTTATGAATCTGAGATCATGGCATTTGTAAACCATATTTATGTATAAAGGGTGTTGTGCTTTTGAAAGTATATATAAAAAATGTGGTATATAGAATTTTATTCCAATCGAAAATGGATCCAACCCAGAAACAAATAGAATACAAACGAGATTCAAATTGAGTTGGCATGGTAAACATGCACTCTGCAAAATTTGAATGAAGCGGGGAAAGTCGCAGTAACCGCCCGATACCAAAATCTACGATGGAAATTACTACTGCCTATCCCTGCCACGCAAAGCCTATCTGCTAGATTTCTATAGGTTTCGATAGGGGTAGGTTTGTAATTTCACGCAAAAGTGACATAACCGCCTCTCACCCGGATTCATACACAGTGGGTGCCAAAACACAGTGTGTCCTCGGCCGAAATCGTCTCCCTCCCCGATTCATACACGGTGGGCGCCAAAAACAAACTCTCGTCGGCAAATATTCGGTGTATGCGAGATTACCGTCCTATCCCCTACCGACTAATATTGCTGTGATGTAGGAAATTTGAAACGGGGGCTAAGTTTGTAAATTTCCTCACATTTGAGACAAGCGCGCCCTGAAGACATGGTTCCCCCCTTCCTCTGTACCTCCATTTCCCCATTCGTACTCCGTGTGCGCCAAAACACCCTCTCCACCCCAGCCTCCTCCATCCGCCACACCATCCACCGCTGTCCTCATCCACCATGCTGGATCTGACACCCCGACGCCGCTGTCCATTACAAGAGATCGACCTCTCTCATCCACGGCTTCAGACCGGGATCCTTGCATCCCATCCTCTCGCTTCATCCCCACCGCCGTCCACCTTGTCGGCACCGCTCCTACGACCATCTCGTCCACCGCCCCCCGCCGCCACCGTCTACCTTCCTAGATTTGCTTCCACGCCACTGACAGCCATCGCTACCGCAACACCGTCAAATTCTCAGCAGATGCATACACAGCGCCACACCAGAGGTGGTACTCTGTCATATCTGATCAACTTATTTATCGCAGAAAGAAAATAGATCACCACTACTTTACTCTGATTTCTTGTCCATTACTTACTTGCTAGTTGAAAGCAAACATTGGTTGCGAAGTTGCCTTTTTCCGGTTTGCACCTTCAGATCCGCCATGGCACGCTCAACACTATACTCCCAATGCTTATGGTTTTCCCCTTTTATATTCCACACTAGTTAAATCACAATAGACTAAATTTCAAAATTGGGTTAGTCGATTTTTCAGAGCTCGCCGGAGTTCGCCGGTGCGAACGAAGGGGCTCGGGTGGGGAAGGTGGTTGTGGGGGCGGTGGTGGGGCCTCGCTGAACGAAGAAAACTCGACGTGGGTGGGGGTGGGGGTGGGGGTGGCGGAGGAACACAGGCGGTGGGGGCCGGTGGTCCGGCCGGCAGCCCATCGGGTGTTCTGTATGGGAAGAATCAAAAACGAGGAAGAAGAAGGGTTAGGAGACGTAGGATCTTCATCCAACCGCCTAAAATGGTCGAGAGACAGCAGGGAGCTGCATTCTTAATGCGCTCTGGTTCATCATGTGTGGGCACTGCGCAACGAACATTTTATTATCCAAAATTTTCTTGCTCTTCTTTAGCATGTTCCTCTTCTTCTTTAATAAGTACTCTCTCCGTTCCTAAATACAAGTCTTTGTATAGATTCCACCATGGACTAAATATGGATCAAAATGAGTGAATCTACACTCTAAAATGTATCTGGATACATCTGTATGTGATCTATAGTGGAAATCTATACCAAGACTTATATTTTGGAACATAGGGGGTATGATAGTAGTACAGGATGTTCCTTGTAGTGAAGATGAGCAAGGACATTTGCAGTGTAGAGGTCTATACGGTCGGTTGTGATGGACACTTTGAACTCTTCGGGCCTCTTGGATTCGTAGGATTTTGTAAACATGGCAATAGGATTTGTAGTGGCCTGCCCACATGAATCCTATAAGAATAGCAAGGAAATGCTAGGAGCTGTGTCGCCTTTGAGAGTTACACTGATATTAACAGTACCGCACCTTGAGTTGAAGAGAGCTGGTATCATGGGCCCTTTCTAGACGTACCGGCAATACTACATATATTCCAGCAAGTTCTAGTTTGCTGATTTTACTCTGATGCTTAAGGTTTCCCCATTATATCTACACTATGATCTGTGTAGCTGCTTTGTGTCGCACTAGTAGCAGTCCACTCTTGAAGCTAAGCACCGCAATGACTTACAAAATTGGCACCAAGGCATTGAGTGCCATTCTGGATGCAATGAAACTCATACGCTCCCCACCTGTAGATTCTTGTTCAGAATATGATCCTAATGACTATTCTAACCTCGAGGAGTCAAAGGCAGATGGATTGTCATGTTCACCCATCAAGGTGCCTGTTCTAATTTGGCAAGGTTTTATTGATTGCGCGTATCTTGCATATGTTGTCTTGCATTTCTTCTACTTTGTCGCACTGCCATCTGCTTAGTTTACTCATCATATATGTCGAGATGCCATGCTCATCCATTATCAATACATATTCCATCTGTCATCATACCATGTTTTTCCACTCAATTGTTGTTCTTGTGCATCAGACATCAAAAAGGAAGAGGGTGATTGCTGAACCTGAAGCCGCACCAGCAAAGTCCTTGAAAAACGTGGTTGTGCCGGAGAAATCAGACAGCACCCCACTTATATTGGCTGTATAACCAGTGACACAAAACTTAGGACCGACTCCAGCAGACTGTACCCATACTTCACTGGCCACACCACGAGCCCCAACACACAGGACCTGCACTCCGGCAAAATGTATGCTGATTTCAGTTGTCATAGCACCAGCCGTACCACAGAAAAATCCCACTCCAGCAAAAAGTACAGCAAGTCCACTAGCCGAAGACCTATCCCAATTGGAACCCCATTCAAGTTATTCCCAGTTTAAAAGACAATGCTTTCAATGTTGTTAGGGACTATGTGCATATATTCCCATCATGGGAAGATTATAGTGAAGACAAACACCATTTTCACATCTTCCTGTCCCACTTACGTGTAAGTGCTATTATTCATGGTGATTATTTTCTTGTTTCTGCTGATTGAACACATCAATGATTTACATTACATTGTTGTAAGTAGGCGACGGTCAATCTGGATAGTCATGACGAGCAAAGCTTGCTTGCGCTTTTCAAGGAAGCATTGCAGCAGTATCGGTGTTACCTGAGGAAATCACACTTTGATGGCAAGTCTATAAACGAATTTCCGGTGAAGTCTCCTGTGCTAAATTTAGAAGACATTGAATGGAAAAACCTTGTTATGCACTGGTCTCGTTCCGAGGATGAGGTACTGTATATGATATCGCATGACAATTTGAACTTCTACTTTTCCGCATGTGCCTTACGGATCTTTTTTGCAGGAAATCTGCTTGAAAAAGTATTCCTGTTTGAAAAGAACGACATGATATCGCAAATATGCTGCCCATTGCTTTGCTCTTGTTGGTACCTGTTGTCCTGTATCGCTGTACTTGCATACATACCTGGTTCATTATGTGATAGCAGTATGCATGATAGCTTTCTTATCAATTGTTTGCTCCAAATTATCTGATCTATATGAATGGTTACATTAGTGTAGAATATATCCAATGCGAATGAATTTTTTTTGCTCTGCATTGTTCTTGTAAGTACCTGCTGTCCTTTATTAGTGTACTTATATTGACAGGTACTTGTTCATGTACCATCACTCTGTAGCTTATTTTCCTTTGCCTCCATTTTCTACGCATCAGATCTATATTTACTCTTACAATAAGGTTGGATAACACCGATGGTACTGAAAAAGTTTAGCTCTGCATTGCTCTTGGCTGTATCTGTTGCCTGTATTGATGTACTTACATTTATAGCTACTTGGTTATGTAGCATCACTCTTCATCTTATCTTAAATATTCTCCATTTTTTTCTTATGTTGTCACATCTATATTTACTCTTAACAGAATGTAGAATAAATGCAATGCTTATGAACAAGATTCTGCGGTAAACTTCTTGAATTGCCCCCCCCCCCCCCATCAGGATGGACAAGGGCTTTATAGAGCTTGTCTTCACCAATAATGTAAGTTTGTCTTTCTCAAGCCTTCAAACTTTGTTGTGTATATTTGGTTAGGCATGACTGCCACAGCTGTTTATTTTTGGTGTTTGCATCAAATTGCATGTTTAAAGTTTATTATGTAGTTCATAAACAAAAGTTTGTCCTTCTCAATTTAAGTTTTCATTTGTACAACCAAGTTCCTTCTGCATACCATGTAAATTAAATATACAGAGCAAGTGATGTTATTTTGCCAATCTGAAATGGGATAAATTAACAGCACACTAACCATTGATACTTATGAGTTCTTGATCTATAATCCAGTGGTGTCGTGAAGCTGCCAACTCCTTCACAATGTCATTTCCTGCCATGCCTTGACCTGAACAATACCATATTGTGTTAATGCTATGTTAAACTATGTCACTTTATTCGTCAGTAAGAAATGTGATGAATTGTCAGCACTGATACTTATATGTGCAAAACCTGTCATCTGTCCGCTTGTTTATCTTTCAAGTTAAGAGGATATAAGTGTCAAACAAGCGTAGTCTCATCAGCTTGCTCAGCTGCTTGCGCTGCAGCTCCCGAGCAGGGCTAACCTTTCTTGAACTCTATTGAAGTGTTGTCGGTTTTGTATATTATTTTGTCGGAGTGTTTATTTGCAGTGGTGGCAATCTTTGATGCCTAGTGTATGTAATCTGTTGTCTGCTTGTGCTTTATTATCATAGTGGTGAACTTTGATGCCCAGTGGATGTAATATGCCGTAATTTCTTTATTGTATAGTCTAGGTTTTTTTCTTATTCACGATGCTGCAATTATTTTACTGTATATATATCCTGTCTTCGCAGTAAACTGGACAAACCGTAAAATTATGGTACATAATCGAGCCGTCATGCAAATCACTATGTATGATCTGCATCATGGGAGCCATCATCTTGGTCCGTTAACAGGTCTAAATGTAAACTGGACCACTAGTAGATTCGGGCCTTTAATAGGCCGAGTAAACCGCTGGCCCTATTTTTGCAAGAAAACTCAATGGCTTTTAGGAGGCTGAAAAGTAGGTTGGGCCTGAAACGTGCCGTACAGCTCACGGGCCGGCAGCAGGCTGAAATAGACCCTAGCCCATGATTGTGCCAATCAAATCACAGGCTTGTAACTGGCCAAAATTGTCTTGGTCCTTGTTTGGCCCGATCAGATTATCAGCTGTGAGCAAGCCGGATGCAAACGGGGCAGTAGTTAGGCCCAACTATATGACGGGCTTTTAATAGGCTGAAATGTTAAACGGGCCTTTAACAGGCCGAAACTAGTATCAGGCCGAATTACTAAATGGGCCTTTATCAAGTGGGCCCAAAAGCATAGCGTCCAGTTGACGGGCCGAATCTGATATGGGCCATAATTTAGCCCAAAGCCTCTCAAAGGGCTGGACCTGATCTGGGCCGTAATTTGGCCCAGAACATGCTAGGCTTTTAATGGGATGGATCTCATATGGGCCTTTATTAGGCTCGGAACATGGCAGGCTATTAATGGACCAGATCAAATATGGGCCGACATTTGGCTCAAAACATGGCAGCCTATTAATGGGCCGGCCTACTAGTGTCATTAAAATCTTTTGGGCCTTCAGCTGGGCTGGCCCATTATGGTCAGCGAAATCTCGTGGGCCTTTAGCTGGGCCGGCCCATTATGGCCCGCAAAATCTTGTGGGCCTTTAGCTAGGCCTGCCCATTATGGTCCGCAAAATCTCATGGGCCTTTAGCTGGGCCGGCCCATTATGGACCGCAAAATCTTGTGGGCCTTTAGTTGGGCCGGCCCATTTAAACTTTATGGACCACGTTTGGGCCGGTCCACGTGTCAACATTTCATAAGCGCATCTCGCCCATTGGATGAGTGATACCTGTCCCAATGGTGAGCCGACACGTGCTTCCTCCGGCCAATGATGATTTTACACGTGGAAAATCCCGATTGGTCGAGGCTATTAACGGGTTATCGGATCCAAATCTGGACCCGATAGTTTAACGGAGTTCCATTACGGTGGATGCCACATGTCGGTCACCCTTGACGAAAGCACTTCTGTGACGCGCGATTTATCGTCATGGAAGTGGACACTTCCGTGATGATAATTTTGGTAATGTCATGGAACACTTCTACGACAGCACAGGTATGACTATCTTGATTCTTTCATAAAATCGTCATGGATGTACATGCATGACAAAAAACGCGACCTACTGTGACAAACACGTATCATCACGGGAGTATATTTTTTGTGGTGTATAGGCTCATGTACACATGGACAGACCAAGTCAATAGTTGGTAGCGGCTCCTAGCAGAACGTGCCAACTCCCATGTGTGCATAAATTCGTCTGACGAACCTTGACAATGTGTCATATGCAACATTCCTTTTGCCTCACGATATTTGTTGTCGAGCTCAAGGCGAGTACTTGTCACCCTTGTGATAGCTCGACCTCTCTTCTCAAAACCATGATACAGATTCCTGAACTGGGTTAGCTCATAACCCAAGTCGCATGACCATGCTTTCCAAATATGATCACTCGAGAGGGCCTAGAGAATATCTCTCCAAATAGGAGGCGCAACTCCCATCTTGCTCAACCATATCTCGCGGCATGTCTCACGACTCACCCGAAAGCTACCTTTATAACTACCGTGTTATAGAGTAGCATTTGATAGACCCTAAGTGAGTCGATTCTCATCCTGAGAACATGTGAGGACCTCAGGTCTAGGACATGGCATAGACATTGTACTTGAGACTAACAGATGACTATATCTCACTGCGTCTCAAAGTGGGTCTGTCCGACTCGGTGATCTCCATCCCCAAGTCCATACTATCAGTTTAGCATCTTCATGCACATGACTTGTGAAACATAGTCATCAACTGAGTCGTATACTAGTCAAGGATATGTGTCCACATAACCTTATCAACTGACCATTAGAACAATCGTCATACAATACATAGTTCCACAAACAAGTCACCTACTTATTGATACATATCATTGATGATGTTCAAGGACAATACAAAGGACTCATGAATACATATGGAAATATCATCATCACATGATTTCCTCTAGGGCATATCTCCTACAGAGCCCGGTTCCTATCGACGGGAGCCAGCTCATCAAAAACAGCGTCCAATGGCACGAATGGATTTCGGTGATGAAACCCTGAGAGGATTCCCCTGACAACAGCGACGGTCACCTGCAACCCCTCCTTGTTCAACTCCGCCCCCACCACTGTGTAGAGACGGCTCAGCTCCTCGGAGATATAGGTGAAGGAGACCATGTCAGGAAGTCGCAGCTCGTTGAAGTCGATGGGGTGGTCGAATTAGTTTAGTGCGACAGTCGGCATGGTCGCACTGGCACGACGGTAGGCATCATGCCGCCGCAACACGTGCATGGAAACATGGTCCAACCAGTGGTTGAGGCGATCCTGGACCTCATCACGATTGGCCCGCCTGCGCTCTAGCCGGATTGCCTGACCTCCTATCATATCTCCTGCTTTGCGCAGCAACACTGCCGACACCTCGAGCATCTTTGTGGTGTATGCCAGCCGCTTTTGATGCTTTGTGAGCTCCTTCACATAAAGGAGGAGCATGGCACTCCTCCCCTCCTTGAGCTCATGGAGCTCCACGTCCTTGGCCCTGAGCTCCGCATCCTTGGCATACAGCTCCTATGTCAGGCGCCTCACCTCAGAGTCCCTGATCTGGGGCCCCACCATGCAACCAGGTAGAAGCAATGGGGGGAGGAAGCAAAGGGGGCGAAATGGCTGAAAGGCAATGCAATATACGGGAAGGCGGAGGGGGCCACCCGAGGAGCAGGGTGAATATTTTGGCTTTCACCATGGAAAAACACTAGTCGATGAATTTTCACTTCAGGGAGCAGTGGCTTTTACAGGCAGAGTCATCATGACTAACTGCTGTCGCGCCTGCTCTCGTCAATCAAAAAATAAAAATACTACCGCGTCTGCCGCACCCAGAGACCAGTGCAACGCAGTGGTGGATATTTAAATTTACCTACCGGCAATGAGACAAAAAAAGGGGTGAAAAAGCAAATGTGGTGGCGGCCAAGCTAATTGGTCATACTAGCCGAACTAGCTAGCCACTGTGCTTCACTAATGTACTCGGTGGGAAAGGTGGGCTTTTGTGATTTGACGACTCATTCACTTGCTTTGGCACTACGACCGAGGAAGACCCGAAAAACGCGTGGTAGGGCGTCCCACATCTCTGCAAGGAAGAAAATATGTGTGCACCACCCGGGAGGACCCAGAAACTGCGCGGTAGGGTGTGGCACATGTCAGCACGGAGGAAAAATGTGCGTGTAAAAATAAACTGTATAAAACTACCTATGGTTCGACCTCGGGATCTAGCCAGTCGGTCAAAAACACTCCACTAGCCACACAGCTTCATCATGCTAATGTGGCATGGAAGATAGGTGTGGTTAGCTCTATCTCGACCAACCACAACGTCTCTTGTTCTAGGCGATTCATCTATTTTCCAAGCATTTTTTTAGTTATAATAACACCATGGCAAGCTCACGCTGCTCTTCGTGTCTGCCCTTGCGTCTAAAGGTTGTACTAGATGGAGAGGAGAGAGATGGCAGACATCGGACCCACCAGTAAGTCAGTCAACGTTCATGCATGTTTTGACGACCCACTCCCTCTACTCTACTCAACGTAATACAATATAAAATCGAGTTATGCGACAAAGCCAAACACCATTGCGGTTTTGGGCTATCGACGTACGCTTTGTACTCCAGGTTGCCAGTTCGAATCTCGTCCTTCAGATTTGTTAGTTTTAGTATCGGTGTACAAAAGTAGGGGCTCTTCTTTTGACCCATTTACTTGTGCACGGGCAGTCAGAGCCACCCGCCACGGCCACGCATAACAGGGCAGGAAAGGGAAGCAGGAGAGAAGCCGAAGTCACAAGACAAACAAAGCAACGGCAAGGACCAAGGCCACAAAGATCGGATGGACAAAGCAGGTTTCCCCGGCAAGAACGCTTGCCGGGGCAGCTTCAGCGGCCCCGGCAAGAACCTTGCTGGGGCAGCTCACCCACACCAGCTGAGTGAGCCACCTTTGAGCCCCCCAACGCTAGACAAACGCATTAGGAGAAGGCTCGGGAGGCACCTCTGTGGTGGCATGCAGATCTTTGTGAAGACAAAGAACAGTCAAGATCAAATGAGCATAAGAAGGCAACAATCCTCACCGAGATTCTCACCGGAGGAACCCACAAGACCCCCGGCAAGATGCTTGCCGGGGACACCAGCGCGCCACGGCAAGACCCTTGCCGGGCCACCCGGCAAGGCCCTCGCCAAGCGCGCTAGCAGGGCCGCTGCCAGGCCCGAGCCAGCAAAGTCTCCGCCGCCATTCGCATGCAGCTACCGACCCAACCAGTTGGGAAGGCACCTGCGTGGCAACATGCAGCCCTTCGTGGAGGCTCCACCATCGTGCCACCAGAGCTGCTTGTCTGCCTACATGGCACCACATGCATCACTGGCCAGGGCGCGTGTCAAAAGCAAGGAGGAGCGGCGACGGATGGGACTGGCCTCGCTCCCATCCCCGATAAAGTGAGGGACACCTAAGCCATGCATTAAATGCACTCTGTCCTGTAATACCAGCGATAAGCTCATAGCGCCGTAGCACTTTCCACCTCGTGTGTGCCACTGTGGCAGCCCCTTTCGCCTATAAAAGGAGGCCATGGCACACTGGAGAAGGATTCGGCTCTTTCGAACCTAGCAGCACCTAGAGCTAGTTCAAGAGCTCCAGAACACTAAATACATCTACCAAAGCAGGATCGTCGGGTTTTATGCACCTTTGCGGCCCGAACCTGGGTAAATCCCCTTTGCGCTGTCTACTAGTCCCGCTCTTATCACGGTCCCCGCGCCCCGCAACCGCAGTAGGGATTCCAGTGATCCCATAGGTGTCCTTTCCCACTGACATCTTTGGCAAGCCAGGTAGGGGACGCATAACTGTGAGAATCTGGTCTAGCAGTTGACCTAGCTGTTCTTCATCGCCATGGCTCCTAAGAAGAAGATGGCCATGTCGATCGATTCGTCTGGGACCGGGTTGCCAGTACCTGTGCGGACCAGTAGCGGACCAGTCGCGGAGAGAACACGTGGCGCGGCCCGCGGACATCCACACCACCCTGGCGGTCCGGGCCTGGCGAGTGGCGTCGTTCACACACCAGGCGACAATCCACGAGTCGCGGGCTCCAGAGATGGAGTCGAGCCCCCCGCAGGCGGCGCGGGGCCCTCCAGGGGCGCCGCCATCCCGCCAGACGGCGGCATGGCGGCCTCCAAGATACCAACACGGCCGCCCATGGCGCGCTCTTCCCAGGTTGTGCTTGATGAGCAGCGTCACCCTGCTGGTGACCCTGCGCGCCGCCCTGGGAAGAGTCCCGTGCGCCCATCACATGATGAGGAGGGCCAGCATGCGCGCCGAGGTGCTGTCAGAGGTGGTGAACGGCTGCGGGGCCGTGAGGCGGCTCCTTTTAATGTGGTTAGAAGTCGAGGAGCATCGTGGTCCACCCAGCTCTCGCCGCCACCCATGCCAGCGGAAGCCCTAGCGCACGCAGATGCTCCTTGATTTTCCTCCCGCCGCGGAGAAGCTCGACGAATGGAGGGCCACCGTCTGGAGCCTCGTTGGCATCGCCAACAACGATGAGTTGCAGCCGGCGCGACCCATAGGCCGTCGCTCCACCGGGCGACCGCATGTCAACGGAGACCGTGCCAGAGGCGATGCAGCCACGGTGCACTCGCCTCCTCCGTCCCGGACACCCCGGGCGTCGGTTCGTCGCGATGACGCTCGAGACGATATATCCATCGCATCATCCGACCCTGTGAACTAACCGCGATCAGCGTCAAGTCCTTCGGGAGCGGGTTCATGAGGACGCTCGAACTACCATCGAGCGCCGACGTGACGCGCGCCACCAGTCGGACAGGCGGGCAGGGCCTGCTGTGGACCACCCAACGCCGGGAGGCTACGGTGGCCTACTCTACGAGGTGGGTTGTCCGACTTTTACCCATGAGCTACGACAGTTCCAGTGGCCCTCCCACCGTACGTTCAAGCCTGACGTTGGCGAGAAGTACAACGGCAAGACTCACCCATCATAGTTCCTCAGCATCTACACCATCGCGATGCAAGCTGCTGGGGCCCGCGACGATAAGGTGCTTGCCAGTTACTTCCCGTTGGCACTCAAGCCTAATGTTATGTCATGGTTTATGCACTTGCCGGTGGATTCCATCTCTTCTTGGGCGGATCTGTGCCATGAGTTTGTTGGCGCCTTTACCAGAGGTCACCAGGCTCATGGCCAGGTGAGTGATTTACACATGATCCCCCAGAAGGAAGGGGAGAACTTGCGCAAGTACATCCAAAGGTTCAGCCGAGTGCAGTACAACATCCCCGACGTTCATCCTGCCACCGTGATTAGTGCATTCCATTAGAATGTGCGCAATCGTAAGATGCGTGAAGAGCTGGCAATGAACAAGGTCAGAGATGTGGCCGAACTTTATGTTCTGGCTAATCGGTGCGCTCGCGCTGAAGAGGGCAGGAAGTACCCCGGCGAAGACGTCGGTGCGGAAACCGACTCAACGGATGATACCGCCACCCCGGCGAAGAAGGGCCGGCACCGTAACAGGAAGCGCAGGAGCAAGACCGTGCTTGCCGTCGAGGGATCCGACGATACCGGCGTGACCAAGAAACCCAAGGCAAGTGACCCCGGCAAGGAGGTTGCCGGGTGTGCCGCTTGGCGGGCCTTGGCGGCTGCTGATAAGCCAGGGGCTCCGACAAGCAGTATTGCAAGATCCACCGCACCAAGGGCCATGATCTGCAAAACTACCGGCAAGTAGAGCTGCTCGCCGAGAAGCAGAAAGCTGAGTATGAGCGGAGGGACAAGGAGAAAGGCCCAGATGGTGCCGAGGGATCCGGCAAGAAACATGGTGGCCAAGGAGGCCACCGCGGCAAGGATAATCAGCAGGAGACACCCGCCCGAGGCCGTGACAAGAAGCAGGAAGACAAAGATCATGACGAGGACGATGAGTCCGGCGACCACGAGTTTCAGAAAGCGGCGTAGGCCATGTGCGTCGATGGTGGCGCCTCGCTGCACACGTCCCACCGCCAAATCAAGCAGTGGGCGCGTGAGATCACGGCGGTGGAGCCATCGTTTGACGCACGGAAGCCGCTGAAATGGTCCAGCACGCCCATCATCTTCGACACCGAGTACCACCCTGACCGCACTACTGCGGTCGGGTTCTTGCTGTTGTTGGTTTCACCAAAAATCCGCAACCTCAAGGTGACAAAGATGTTGGTTGATGGTGGGGCCGGCCTGAACTTGATCTCGCCTGTTGTGGTCAAAAGGCTGTAGATCCCCGATGGAGACCTCGAGGAGACAGGCACGTTCCAAGGGGTTAACCCGGGGAGGACCAGCCAAAGGGAAAGGTCACGCTGCCCGTGACATTCGGAGGCAAGCTGAACCACAGGACGAAAAGGATTGTTTTTGATGTAGCCGAGATCCCCTTACCTTACACGGGATCCTCGGCCGCCCGGCACTAGCCAAGTTCATGGCGGCTTCACACTATGCCTACAACATACTGAAGATGCCCGGGCCGATGAACATCATCACTGTCCCCTCCGACAAGAAAGATGCGCTGATCTGCGCCGACCAACTCTAACAGGAAGCAGTTGCAGCATCTGCCGCTAAGGCACCTGCTCCTGCCAACGGAGCCCGGGGGGGGGGGGGGGAAGAAGAACGGCGAGACCCCTTGCACCCACTCCGGCAAGCGCATCTCTTCGGGGTGTTGCGCTTCCGTTGAGAACGTGCCAGAGAGCTCCGCCGACAAGAGCAAGAAGTCCAGAGCCACACCACCAGAGACCAAGAAGGTGCCCGTCAAGGAGGATGGCATGGGGGGAGGTTTACCATAAGCTCCACCCTCGATGGCAAATAGGAAAGCGAGCTCGTCACCTTCCTGCGGGCGAATGTCAATGTGTTTGCATGACAAGCCTCTGACATCCCCGGCGTTCCCAGGGAGGTGATTGAGCACCACCTTGCTGTCTGTCCTCATGCGTGGCCCGTTAAGTAGAAGGTCAGGAAGCAAGCTCTGGAGAGGCAGGAGTTCATCACGGAGGAAATGAAAAAGCTAGAGGTGGCAAGCCTGGTGAGAGGAGTACTCCATCCGACGTGGTTGGCCAATCCGGTAGTAGTGCGCAAGGCAAATGGGAAGTGGAGGCTGTGTATTGATTAGACAAACATCAATAAGGCTTGTCCAAAGGATCCCTTCCCATTACCGCGCATTGACCAGATTGTTGACTCCACGGCCGGGTGTGACCTTTTATCATTCCTCGACGCCTACTCGGGATACCACCAGATCTTCATGACGAAAGAGGATGAGGAGAAGACAGCATTCGTCACCCCATGTGGTACGTATTGCTTTTTACGGATGACTTTCAGGTTCAAGAGTGCTGGCTCAACCTTTGCAAGAGCGGTCCAAATTGGTTTTGAGCCCCAACTGCATAGAAATATGGAAGCTTATGTGGATGACATAGTGGTCAAGACCAAGGTCAAAGCAACCCTTGTGCAAGATCTGGAGGAAACATTTGCGAACCTGCGCAAGATCAACCTCAAATTGAACCCTGAGAAGTGTGTCTTCGGCATCCCGTCTGGCAAGCTTCTCGGGTTCTTTGTGTCCCAGCGTGGGATTGAAGCAAACCCAGATAAGATCAGGGCTATCAAGCAGATTGAGGCACCCAAACGGATCAAGGACGTGCGTTGGCTCACAGGCTGCATTGCTGCCATGAGCCAGTTCATCTCCAAGTCTGCGTAGCGTGCCCTTCCTGTTTTCGAGATCTTGAAGAAGGCAGGGCCAGTGGAGTGGACCCCAGAGGCCGAGGCAGCGCTGCAAGATTTGAAGAAATACCTGTCCTCTACCCTAGTGCTGGTTGCGTCCAAACCACAGGAACCGTTGCTGCTTTATCTAGTGGCAACAAATCATGTGGTTAGCATCGCACTAGTGGCGCAGAGAGAGGTCGACGAGGAGACAGCAGCAGCGGCAGAGTCAACGGTTGGCGGGCCAGAACCCTCCCCGGCAGGGCTCGGTCCCGGCAAGACTGAGTCCCTGACAGGCCTCGGTCCTGGCAAGACTGGCACCAGTGCGACAGGACCCGCACGACCAGGTGAAGTGGCGCAAAGGAAGAAGTTGGTGCAGCACCCGGTTTACTTCGTCAGCTCCCTCTTGCAGGGAGCTAGGTCGAGGTATTCAGGTGTGCAAAATTTTCTCTTCGACCTCCTTATGGCCTCGAGGAAGCTGTGCTACTACTTCCAAGTGCATGAGATCACCGTGGTTACCCGCCTTCCGTTGCAACCAATACTGCATAACCCAGATGCAACAGGAAAGATCGTGAAATGGGCCCTGGAGCTGTCAAGTTTTGGTATAAAGTTTGAAAGTACCTCGACGATCCTGAGCCGAGTCTTGGCGGAGTTTGTTGTAGAATGGACCTCGACGCCTGATGAAGAGGTACATGAAATTGCTCTCCCCCGGCGAGGGAACAAGCGGCAACCGGATCATGTACTTTGATGGGGCCTTTTCGCTCCAAGGCGCCGGTGCCAGTGTGCTACTTGTCGCACCCACCGGAGAGCACCTCAAGTACATCATCCAAATGCACTTTCCTCAGGAGATGTCAACCAACAACACCGCCGAGTACGAGGGTTTTCTTGCCGGTCTCAGGATCATGGCGGACCTTGGAGTTAAAATGCTCATCGTCAGGGGTGACTCGCAACTCGTCGTCAGGCAGGTCAACAAAGACTATCAAAGCCCGTTGATAGAAACTTACGTAGATGAGGTGAGGAAACTGGAGGAGCGCTTTGACGATATACAAGCGGAGCATGTCCCGCGGATAGAGAACGACATCACCGACTACCTGTCAAAGCGCACTGCCCTCAAGCTACCTATGGAACCAGGTACTTTTGTTCTTCAGTTAACTCAACCATCCGTTGAGCCGTCGACTGGGCAGAACAAGCGGAGGAAGCTAGGCTCTGGCAAGTACTTCCCCACCGAGCTCTCTGGAGCCGCCGGCGAAGATGTTGCCGTGGATGCCGATCCTGCCGCGGGACAACCGACTCCGGTAGTACCTCGGGTCATGGCCGTGGAGGCAACCGCTCCCGTGGCAGAAGAGATGCCTTTGGTCCTTGTCGTCAAGCCACAGGCCCTGGCATGGGCACAACACACCGTCCGATTCCTTCAAAAAGGAGAGCTTCCTGAGGAGCAGGAAGAGGCAGAAAAAGTAGCGCGCCGATCTGCTCTGTATCAATTCGTTGATAATGTATTGTACAGAAGAAGACCGAATGGGGTGAAATTGAAGTGCATCTCCCGGGAGGAAGGCCTAAAGCTGTTGGCAGAGATACATGGAGGCATATGTGGCTCCCACATAGGGTCGAGGGCCCTTGCCGGCAAGGCTTTCCGGCAAGGTTTCTTCTGGCCCACCGCCCTCTAGGATGCGACAACACTAGTAACCAAGTGTGAAGCGTGCCAGTTCCATTAAAATAAGCTCCATCAACCAGCTCAAGCCCTTCAAACTATCCCTCTCTCCTGGCCCTTCTCGGTCTTGGGGCTCGACATATTGGGCCCTTTCCCCCGTGCTGTCGGGGGCTTTGAGTACTTGTACATCACAATCGACAAGTTCACAAAGTGGCCAAAGGTGGAAGCAGTGAGGAAGGTGACATCGCAGTTAGCCATCAAGTTCTTCAAGGGACTAGTGTTCCGTTTTGGGGTGCCCAACAGGATCATCACCGACAACGGCACACAGTTCACAAGCCATGCCTTCATGCAATACATTGAGGATCTCGACAGCAGGGTCTGTTTTGCTTCCGTGCCACTTCCACGGAGCAACGTCCAAGCGGAGAGAGCAAATGTTGAAGACCTGCGAGGCTTAAGAACGAAGACTTTTGATAGGCTGCGCAAGAGTGGAAGGCGCTGGATTGATAAGTTGCTAGCGGTTCTTTGGTCGATTAGAACGATGCCAAATTAAGCCACTGACCAGACACCCTTTACCCTGGTTTATGATCTTGAGCAAGAGCGATTGCGGCAAGATGACGCGACGCACCTTGAGGAAGATTGTCTCCGGGCGACTATGAGAGTAGCACGCAACCAGCAAGCCTTGCGCCGCTACCATAGCCGCAAGGTTCATGCCCGGAGCTTTGAGGAAGGCGACCTTGTTCTTCGGCACGTTCAGTCGGCCAAGAATTCCAACAAGTTGACGCCAAAGTGGGAAGGCCCATATCAGATAACACGAGTCACCAGGCCCGGCGCAGTCCGGCTGGAGACCGAAGATGTCGTTCCAGTGAGCAACTCCTGGAACATCGAGCATCTCCGCAAGTTTTACCCATAAGGCGCGGCTGCCTGCCCTCCCGGCAAGCCACCCTTTTGTACAAGCCTTGCCGGCAAGGCATGTAACCCTTTGTACAAAGCCAGGCGCAGACCCTGAGCATAAATAAACGAAGCGCTGGCGCCCTAAGTTATAGCATGCATGCTAGGTCGAGTCTCTTCCTCGGTTAGGGTTGATAGTGCTTGGCAGCGGCTAACCCCTAGCTTAGAGGTCGAGTGCATGTCTCTCTGTTCTTTTCTATCTTCTTTGGTTCACAGGACACATGAGTATTCTTGTCGAACTACTTTGGAAGAAAAGGGACGGACCAAAGTCCGGGCCCCGACAAGCAAAAGTTGTCGGGGGCTACAAGAGCAAGGATCCATCCGCGGCAAGCCAATGTTGCCGGGGGCTGCAGATCCAGATAAGTTCTCTATCCTCTATCATGCATTTCATTATGGACTGGGATACGTGAAACCCCGTTCTATCTCTAAGCTACCGTGCCCCCCTTTTTTGGCACCCAAGGACTGTCTCCTGGGTCCAAAGTTGGTCGTAGTCGTGGCAGCAAGGAAATAAAACGAGGAGCCTAAGCCCACCTCATCCCTACCTCCGCCAAGGGCGTGAGAAAGGTCGAGCGAAGTGGGGAGATGGCAAGGCCTGTTGCCGGGCGAAAAAACATTTATCTTAAAGGTAACGAGGATTCACTCCTTGTCGCGGGTTCCACCTGCAAACGGAAAATCTGGCAAACATCCCATTTTCATTAAAAAACATCCCGTACAGGTACAGTTCATACGAAATGAAAAACATGAGCAAGGGGATTACAAGTTATAAAGTTAACAAATCCCTGAAGGCTTACAAGACTAAAAAGAGATAAGGTGCCCGTAATCCCTTTATTGTCCCTCTCCTCAGGAAATGGAACAAGAAAGCAGAAGGGCAAAAGGGGCGCCTAGGAGAGCTACGAGTGGCAGAAGACACCAAGAGAACATCTCGGTGGCCATCCGAGGGCTGGATGATGATGGCGTCACCGGAGGAAGAGCTCGAAGATGAGGCGGCAGGACGTCGATACGCGATGAAGGCGTCGGTGCCCGCATACTCCAACTTGACGGCCTTGCCGCCCGCCCTCTTCCTCTTCCGCAGCCTCCCCACGCCAGCCGCCCAAGGAGGCGACTCCGAGAAGTTCAAGGAGCCGGCGACACGGATGATGGGGTCGCCGGTGCCACCTGGAGTGGTGCCCGACGCCTAGTCGGACCCGTCATCCTGCCGCCCGCTGCCCTCATCACCCTCGCTTGAGGAGGAATCTTCATCGTCAAAGGAGCTCTCCACGCAGCACCTCGCGCGAGTCCCAAGGTGCCCGAAGATCTTGACGGAGAGGAGGCCACCCTCCATTAGTTTGAAATGGAGAGTGAGCCCCTCCGTCAAGCTGTGGATGCGAGCGAAGGTCTTCCACCCTCGGTGGAGATACATGATGTGAGGGGCGGGGAACTACACGTCGGCCCATGTGCCACTGTTCCCACAACCCCTCATATGCAGCCGCAACGCCTGCGGCGGATCCAGCTCCATCTCCCGCGCAAACGGAGTCAGGAGGCGAAGACGATGAGGCGGTGGCTAGCTCAGCCTGATGAAGACCTCGCAAGGGTTGTCCCCGACGTGGCCCTCCACCGGGGGAGGGGCCGCTGGCGGAGGCGAAGCCGATCTGCCGCCCCGTGCTCCTCTCCCGCGAGCGCCACAACGGCCTCGACCTCGCCCCCTGCCCCTTCCTCTAGCGGCCATCTCCGCCGCTACAAGCTCATGGAGAGGAGCGATGCGCTGTCTGGCAGAAACCCTCGCCGCCACCGATGAAGCGTCGCCACGCCCCCTCACCATGGTAGAAGAAAGGAGGAAGCATGAATGGGGAGAGGCAGGTGGCGAAGGGTTGAGAGGCACTGTTCCTCCCGCTCCCCTCTTTATAAAGGGGCGGGGGCGAGGCTCGGCCGCCCCCTGCCGGCCAATCCGGCCCGTTGAAGTGGCAGCAAGTGGGGTCGTCGACCACCCTCCCCGCCCCATTGAAGGCACGTGGGAATCGACCCATGCACGCGCGCAACTTTTCACATCCTGCGCGCCTGTCATTCGTCCTGCGTCGTGCATGTAGCAAACATGGCGCGAGGGATAGGCGCAGTAGGACGCGTGGAGCGACGGTTCCCAAGCGAGGGCAGTAAATGCGCAGCAGCCCTGCGGTATCAAAGAGACATGCAAGCCACCTCTTTACTGTCCACCACAGGATGACGCCAGCATGCTTCCGTCATGCGCGCGCACGACCCCCACTTCGCGCGGTCAACACGGGTCGTGGAAAAGCGCAGTGGATGGAGAAGTTACCGCGGTAAAATCCGCCCCAACTGCCCACGCACCGTTCTAGGCCTGGCCCAACAATGTGTTGCGCTTATGTGTGGCCCGGGCCCGGGGCTCCTGTCGGTGTACAAAAGTAGGGGCTCTCCTTTTGACCCCTTTACTTGTGCGCGGGCAGTCAGAGCCACCCGCCACGGCCACGCATAATAGGGTAGGAAAGGGAAGCCGGAGAGAAGCCGAAGGCACAATACAAATAAAGCAACGACAAGGACCAAGGCCACAAAGATCGGATGGACGAAGCATGTTTCCCCGGCAAGAACCCTTGCCGGGGCAGCTTCAGCGGCCCCGGCAAGACCCTTGCCAGGGCAGCTCACCCACACAAGCTGAGTGAGCCACCTTTGAGCCCCCCAACGCTAGACAAACACATTAGGACAAGGCTCGGGAGGCACCTCCATGGTGGCATGCAGATCTTTGTGAAGATAAAGAACAATCAAGATCAAATGAGGATAAGAAGGCAACAATCCTCACCGAGATCCTCACCGAAGGAACCCACAAGACCCCCTGCAAGATCCTTGCCGGGGACAACAGCGCGCCACGGGAAGACCCTTGCCGGGCCACCTGGAAAGGCCCTCGCCAAGCGCGCCAGCAGGGCCACTGCCAGGCCCGCACCAGCCAAGTCTCCGCCGCCATTCGCATGGAGCTGCCGACCCAACCAGCTGGGCAGGCACCTGCGTGGCAACATGCAGCCCTTCGTGGAGGCTCCACCACCGCGCCACCTCAGCTGCTTGCCTGCCTACATGGCACCGCATGCATCGCTGGCCAGGGCACGTGTCAAAGGAAGGAGGAGCGGTGACGGATGGGACGGGCCTCGCTCCCGTCCCCGATAAAGTGAGGGACACCTAAGCCATGCATTAAATGGACTATGTCCTGTAATACCAGCGATAAGCTCATAGCACTGTAGCACTTTCCACCTCCTGTGTGCCACTGTGGCAGCCCCTTTCGCCTATAAAAGGAGGCCATGGCGCACTGGAGAAGGATTTGGCTCTTTTGAACCTAGCAGCACCTAGAGCTAGTTCAAGAGCTCCAGAACACTAAATACATCCACCAAAGCAGGATCGTAGGGTTTTACGCAGCTTTGCGTCCCGAACCTGGGTAAATCCCCTTTGCGCTGTCTACTAGTCCAGCTCTTCTCACGATCCCCGCGCCCCGCAACCGCAGTAGGGATTCCAGTGATCCCATAGGTGTCGTTTCCCACCGACATCTAGGTCCAAATTTGATGTATGACAAGTGGGCCCCCATGTGTTGTTTCGATATTTTACTATGGGATGGTTTCTTGCACAAACACTTTGCGCAACTAGACAAGTTATGGCACCAGTTACACATATTTGCAAGTTTAGGAACAAAAATGACAGTGGCATAGAATAGCACATGCTCCCCGCAGCTTAGATTTTACTTCGTTGGATCTGAGATCCAATGGCTTGGGAGTAGCCTTTTTAATTATGCAATTTCCAAACTCTCCGCCAACATTACTCTTTGGCTAGTGCTTGTTTCTTGGAGTTCTTCGTCTCGATGGGTTGGCCCATCAACTCATTGGCCAGTGCTCGCTTCCTAGATAACTCTGTCTCGAGTGGGTTGTTTGCTGGCAACTCTTTGCCTAATGCTCTACGATCCATCAATAAACTAACAAACAAAAAGCAATCGAAAGGAAACCACAATCACAATGACAATGGGAAAAGAATAGGCAGTGAGAATCGGTTGATGTTTCGCGAAAAGAAGATTCTGGGAATGAAAATAAAGTAGCATCACTGATTCGCCCACCTTTCCTTCATGGGTACAGAAGAAAAATGGTAGAAGTAAGTAGCCTGGAGTGAGGTTTTCTTCAAGATAAGGGAGAAAGTGCTTCAACGTGCATTCCAGTGAAATGATGGTTGGTTTGTTCCGTCCAACTTCGAGGCCACTTCACCACTTCTGGTAAAGGTGTGGGTTTTCTAATATGACGGGTCATGACAGCCACACCGGGGTGACTGGTGAGTCCCGATAGCAGCACCTCGATATGATTTGGTGGATGGCACGCGGGCCGTGATGTTTGACGTCCCGCGTGTGCGTGAAACAATGTAATAGAGCGGCTAGTCATAGATTTTGGATGAAAAAAGGAGGAGTTGACAATAGTAGTACCCCATAAAGATTGTAATCTCACATTTTGTTTTGAGGATTTACTATACTCCTACATAGAAAATATAAATAATAATGCATGTACGTGCAGGCCACGTTTCCGATAATTTGAACCGTGGGCTTGTTCACAAAGTTTATGAGGCGGTGGTTGTTCACTTCATAGAGGGTCTAGTACCAGACATGAACAATACAAAGTGCGACCTAGCACACTGTCAAGGCTGGAACAAAAGCTCGTAGCTCGTGAGCTTAATGAGCCCTCGATAGTTCGGTTTGTTATCCTCGTGGGTCGCTTCTTAATGAACAAAGCCAATCATCAATTTCTTAAGGAGCCTAATGAACATGCTAACAGGTTTCATGCTAACTTTGTTAGTAACAACACAACCCATGTTCCATCTTACATGAAAAAATTGTTAGCAAGCGCCCACGGGCTTAACAAACTTCAAACGAACCAAGCCGAGCAGGGTTTTTTGCTCATTAATCTTTTCGAGATTAATGAGCAGAGTATTAGCGACCATGAACTTAACGAGCTGAGTAGCTCGTTGATCCACCCCTGCACACTGCTTGGAATAAGGAGGTATCTATCTGAAATAACAATCCACAACTCAAAAAAACAGATGACATGACACGTCCACAATCTTAAACGATTGTTTTGATGGAGTGAAAAAACAAAACTACCCCACTATACGTATATATATAGGCAGGAGCCTCCGCGCTTGCTTGCTAGGGCTGCTCTTTTCACACACTCTCATCCACTTAGGATCTAAAAAGATAGCAGCGATCACATTGTCTTTCTATCCTCACTGCTGGTTACAGATCCGGATGCATCCCTTGCGTCGCGGAAGGAGGGAAGGGGCAGCGTTTATGCCATCATCGACGGTGAGGGAGGAGACCCTCTGCCGTCTGCACCATTATCTCTGGCCGAGCACCAACACGGGAGGTCCTCCGGTCCCTTCGCTGCTGCCCTATTGTGAGCGGATTCAGTCTCCCACCACCCACATAGCCACACCCCGACAACCTGCAGGTATATCTTCCTTCGAAACTGGCCTAGCTCTACTTCCCTATCTTCCTACATCGCTGCATGTGTATCATTTTCTACCTCTCATCCCCCCTCGTAGCTAGGCTCGATCGGATGGTCGAATGCCACCTATTTTTTTTCTATTGTTGGAGGAAAAGCTACTTCATGGAGTCGAATCTTGTACTTGGTTCAAATAAGAAATAAAGGGGGGAAAGTTAGTATGTACTATGTACATAGGTTTTGGTACAAACATGAAAGAAATGGGGTAAAAGTAGCACAGACTGGCCATCCAGCCAGTCTCTTGATCGAAAAGGGAAATATAGGGGAAACGCTATACACAGTGGTATGATCAGGACTAGATTTGCTATCCATGCATACCAATAGGTGGCTAAAGTGGAAAAAATTGGACAACCCAGATATGTTTCTTGGATGATTATTTCTTGGGGCAACAAACTCTGAAACACCACTTTATGCCCCGGTTTAGGTACATGGTGCTGGACTGGTGGTGCACCCATTGTCCCATGGCCTTATAGCAAATACTTAGTCGTTCCTAATCTAACGCACTAGTAAAATGAAGTCATGCCACTGTTATAAGTCGTGACAAGTTTAACCAATTATTTTTGCTAGTAATTATTTGAGACTCTTACTATTTCCTCTGTAGCTTTTTGTGCAAACAGGGATATCCATTTCACCTTGTTGCTATTTGCGACCTTTTGGTGCACTACACAAAACACTTCATAAAAGAAGTGATTTTTGTGCAATTTAACTCGAATGTCACACCGGAACCGTTGGTTCATTTCAGTTGAACTGCAAAAAGGGAGATCTGTGTTCCAATCTTCATCCTCCATATTGGAACCCTAACCTTCCCATAGGTAAGAATGATATTTAATGCATGTATTCACCTCTTTTTTGCAACTGCCATGAGAAAATAATGCTATTGTTTACTAGTACACTTGTACTCCCTCACTGACAAAACCAAATCTGACATGGAAGGCCAATCATGTACTTGGTTTCACCAATTGGTGAGGACAAAGAGAAATAGAGCAAGAAGAGGAAGACGAAGAAGAAATGCACTTATAGTACTTAGTAGAGTAATACTTGGCTTGAGGATACATCATACTAAATTAACTGGATTCTGGATGCATGCGTGACCTAGCTCTGCACAATCAGTAGTGCCAAGGTGATCTTCCTGAAGCCACGGCCTCAGTTAAGGCCATTCAAGGGCTCCGGCAGCATCCGCCTTACATGTGAGAGGATCCTCTAGGAACCCTTCCACTTTCGTTGTCTCTCCTGCAAGGTCATAATCAATTAGGAGTACTTAAGTAACACTAATTAATCGCTGCCTAATTGTCCCGTCGGAGTTAAACAAATCTTTAGTAGCACCCCATGTTGAATCATGTACGTGTGTATGTGTGTCTATGGAGGTGGACCATGTGGTGGAGCAGGGAGGGGATCTTTGTAGTGTGATGAGACAATAATGCTATTGTTTTGCGTGTCAATTTATTGCCACTGGTTCAGTGAGGCAATGTTTTTCTACTGAATTGTCATCATGAATTTGATTCTACTGTCAAACTAATATGCTATTGTCTTTCTATCCTTCCTCACTAAGCTAGTGAAGGTTTCACCTTGTTCCTACTTTTGCAAACAGGGATCATGTTGTGCTAATCGTACATTTAGTGGAACTACACAAGAGGACACAATGAACTATATCCTAGCCAGTGCTTTAACTCTGGTGGAAGTTCTTGATAATCTTTCGATATAATCTCACCACTGGTAAACAATAGTGGTGTCAACCATACATTGGAATTGCACAAAATTATATATTATTGAATGATTCCTGTCAGTGATTTATCATCTCTTCTAGGACTACTAGAATAAGCTTCCTTGCTCAGGTTGGTACCAGCCTAAGGCCTTCATCCAGATTAGTGTGTTTTCATCTCTATTTGTATCGTGCTACTATTTTGCTATTGTCATGAGAAACTCCTTTATCTTTGCACAGTAAATCTTTGCAACTTATGATACATGGCAATTCTTTGAGTGTTGAGCTAACTGGCACTGATTAAATAAACTAACACCTCTGTTTAAGCAAGACTACTATGTTGCTAACTTTACCCATTAAGATAATGAGGATGCTTTGATTTGTTAGTGTATGTTTCATCAACTAGTGTCGCTATTACAACAATCTCACTTTCTCAATATATGTGCCAACAGGGATGCTCGATTTTTGAGGAACTGCAAAAAAACTTTGGGTGCTTCATTGCCATGACTACATCCTTCCTCTCTCGTCAGTCGTTTATCTCGACTTCCAGTCAAAGGAAATACTAATTGATATGCTTCCTCACAAAGGTTGGTACCGGTCTTTATCTTGATTATTGTGGTTGTCATATGTATTGGTAATTTGGTATTGTGCTACTATTGGCCTATTTCATAAAGGAGTAACTTGGAGACTGAACTCACGGGCAAATCATTACATTGGGCAATTTCACTAGAACTGCACAAAAATATTAGATGGACAGATACTTATGCTGCTACTAGGTATTGTAAAGTTCACTCAGACAAGCATCAATGTTGACAATAAGAAGTGCCAGAGTGAATGCCAATAATATTGCTTGGCGCACATCCTAGAAAAATGCAATCCAGTCTATGGTACGAACTTGTGCTTTTTGGTTATCGCCGTGTATTCTGGTAGCAAACTGTATGGCATGGATTCTAAAGTTTCCAGACAAGTTGGTTGACATGTATATTCATCTGGCACTTAATCAGTCTGCACGCCAAGGATGCTCCATTTTAGTTGAACGGCACAAAAAATTTGGGTGGTTCATTTTTTCGAATGCACCCTTTCTGTTCTGAAATGTATAATTTTGGCGAGCTACAGGACCAAGCTGAGCCAGTAAATTAGTTGGATGGAAGTAGTGGACAAGTTGCTCAAACCTCTCATGACATGGAGGCCACTATCTCGAGGATAATCCTACAAGCAAAGTTCAGATGGTCTGTACTGCCTCTTATGTACTCGAAAGGTTGCTCGTGCAAGCATTAATTTTAGCAAGAAGTACCACCGAGTGAACACCATTTGCCAGTCTATACCCTAGGTAATTAAAGTTTGTCCCTGGATGATATTGGTTGTGATCTCTCAATCATTTGGATGCATAGACATGCTGAACTTGTGTATATATGAATCTTTTGAGTTGTTGATTGTGAATGTTGGCTATGAATATGAACGTGTCCTGTGAACCTGAGTTTGATATGAATGTTTACCTTTTCTGTTATACTTGTGTGTGAACTTGTGAGTGTCAACGACACACCTTCATCCTGAGAAGAACTTTACCTGCTTGTTAGGGTAGCAACGGCGCATCAGCTCTTTTTTTATATTTTTGCACTATCTCCCCCCTTCCCGCTCAACCCCTATCGTAATGTTTTCGGCCTAAAATAAAATAGTAATGCGTTGTTTTTGGGCCTTGATGAAAAGCAAGTGTTGCTTTCCATAGGTTAACCCACCCAGCAAATGGGCTGCTGGTCCACCGTGGATGGGAGGCTAAAAATACATGTCATATCGTGCAGAGGCAAGTATAAAAATGCAATCGAGATCCATCCACTGAAAAAATTGTGTCTGATGTGCTTCTTTAGTCGCGCTGTCGGCCCCCTGTTTAATCCAGTTCGCCACATTCCCCTACCGCCAGCACGGGAAGGAAGTTTATCTTCTTCCCCCTCGCACATTCAGGGGATTGAAGAAGCGTAGCATCAAATCCAACATCGGCGATGGCTGCCTGTCCAAGTGATTTTCATATAAGAAGTTGCATGCTTTAGAGGTAGGGCATTTTACTCAACACACACTTTTGAAACATGGCTAACAGAATGTTGGAAATTTTATTCATGGTCAAAAATGGAACTAACAACAAGTTAACAGCATGCAGATCAACATTCATGTATAGCACATCTTCATATGATGCACAGTAAAAAAGGTATGCTATTTTCAAAATGCCAAGACAATGTTGAGTGTGTGAAAAACTGGGTAAACTAGGGACGAAATTTTTGCAAGTGTTAGATATTTTTCAACTGACCCAGTTGGAATAGAACCGGGACAGTACAACTTTTGGTGAGAGGGCTGTAGCCACCAGGCTACTGCGGTATCTTCGAAAGAATGAAGGCGTCTTGCCCGGCTCCGGTTCGTTCCCGTCCGTGTGCGGGTGCGCTTGCCACAGCGCCGCCGTCTGTCGTTGTCTACATGCTCAACAAACAAGAGGAATCCGGAGAGGACTGTTCATCCAGAGGCTGACAGTGGGGACCCAGCAGGTCCAAGGCCATACACAAGCAAGTGCCTCATTGAAAAAAAAGATTCTTCCTAATTGTATACTGACATTAGGGCCCACGGGTTTGTCAACCTAGTCAATAAATGAAATGAATTTATCACAAAGTCTGTTATCAGGGAGCTTTTTTTAGGGGTATCAGGGATCTAGCAGGTATCATTTTTGTCAGAGGGCGAACAAGTATCTGCTAGCCCTAGTTTTTTTAACATGCATAGTCCACGACATACTGACACATTGGTTGCAACTTTTTTTGAGGTCCATCATGTATGTACTGGCCAATGGGCCTCTGAGCCCAGGTTTTATTTTTTATTAAATAACGGCAACCGAATTTTTTTAATTAAATGTGGATATCTGCTCTATTCATCTTTATATAAAAATAATAATGTCCTGTCCAATTTATATTTTCCCTTCTAACCACATTATATATGTATTTATATTATTACTATTATCGTATATTTATTAGAAACTTATATATAGATTATGAAAACATCCCATGTCTTATTAACTTATAATACTAAATGCTTAACAGAAGTTGGCAAGGAAAATCATGGTTGTTTTTGACTCTCACGCAATGAAAATCCTAGTGATTGCGTACAAAAGATTGTGAAGATTTTAAGAACCAATGTACTAATAACGGACTCATTTTTCTTTTGAGCAATTACTCGCGAATTTGTTAATTTTACATATAATAAACGTGTAGCTCCGGTTTATTGTTTGATATTAATTGCTCCTTCTAACCTAACATTATATATACAACAAGCCAGCTAATTTGTGTATTTCAAGAAAGTGCAAATGGGATGTGATTTCTTAGAAAAATTAAATGGGCCGCATTGACGCTAAATTATTTCTTCACCCAGTGATGCAGAGCATCCCACGATCATCCCCATGGATGTATCTACATCTCCCACGACACCAATTGGACCAATGAAAAGAGCTCGAGCAAAGGCTATCAAAGATAAGGTGAACTCGCTCCTCTCCGAACTACCACTTTCTACACATGAGACATGGCTACTACCTCAAGTGGAAACACTATGTGTGATCAGGTACTTGGAGGAAGGCCATGGGACAGCTACGTCTAATGGACAAGACAACAAGGACACCGAGTATGAAGGACAAGAAGAAGAGCTACCAAAGAAGGTCCAGCAATCGGACGTCCGCCCAGGACCGGACGTCCGGAGCCTGACGCTCCATCCAGTGGACGTCCGACCAAGACCGGACGTCCGGCGCCTGAAGGCCCAGCCGACCCAAGTCCCAGCGGATGAGAGGTATAGCAAGCGGACGTCCGGCCCCCTTTGGATGACCGACAAGTCCACACCTGAACCATTTCAGCGAAAGACCGAGGCAACCGGACGATCGGCCACCTCCGGACGTCCGGCACAACGATCACAGAACATAATTAGCGGAAGTCCAAACCCTACCAGACGTCCGGACCTGCGCGAGCAAACTAACGACTGGTAGAGACCAGACGTTGGCTGATTGTGTGTGCGTGCAGCTTCGGGCCCGAGGCCCATGTACCCCTTCATTCCGCCCCCTTCTTCGTGTTCTTCGTAGAATCCCCTCCAATCATGAAAGATCGAACATCTAGGGTTCTACCCTACAACATCTTGGTATCATGAGCCACATTGATCACGTATTTGGAGCCCCTACCCTTTGTTTTCTAGCTTGATTATGTTGTGTTCTTCCCCAATTTCAAAAATCCCCACCAAAAATATCCCCAATTTTCTTTGTGATTTGTTAGTGTGATGAAGTTTTGCTGGATTTGATCCATGGATTTGCTTTGCCATGAGTGGATCTAGCTTCCCCTGTCTTCTCCACCATTTCCATCCACAAAATCGCTCGGATTTGACCAATTTCGCCTCCACCACCATGAACCCAAGCTGTTGATCCCGTGCCCAAAATCGCCTAGGCACCGGACGCCCGCTAGCCACCGGACGTCCAACGATCGGACGACCGCTCCCCGAACGGTGTTGATACCTCACGAAACTGAATTTTTGCGCCCAAAAATTTTCATCCACCGCCACCACTTCTGCAAATGCAATTCAACTCTCTTTCCACCACCGCATACACACTCCAGTACCAACACCGCTTTCCACACCAACTTTCGGTTAACTGCTACCACCTCCAAAAATTTTGACCCATTTTGGTCTTTGGGAATTTGAGTTGTGGTTCCCATGTCCTATTGTATTTCAGCTATATAGGTACGGTTCGACATCAAAATCACCACCGCTCATCTTTGCCAAGGACTCATCATCGCAAACAACCATCCTTGCTTGCAAACGACTACCTTGGCGGTAACCTCGACGACATCTTTGTCTACTCCTTGCCTTTGCATTGATAACCACTATAGCCTTACTTTTGCGTTGCTTACCCATCAAGACTAGCCTTTATGTATTTCCGGCAACGTGACTTGTGCACATTAGTGATCATACTTTCCATAGCATACATACCATATCATCACGGTGAATATCTTGGTATCATCTCATGTGTCACAAAGTTGTCATCGTATATACAATTGCTATCTTGGTTCGTAAAATTTTGTATGAGAAAAGAGCTCAAAAGCGAAAGAGACAAACAAGCTTTTAAGCAAGAGGGAACAATAAGAAAAGAGCTTATAAGCAAGAACCATAGCATCATACTACATTAAGATTGTCATACTCGATCATCTTGGATCATACCTCCGGAATACCGTACATATAGCATACTTGGGATAGAAGTCATTGCATTTTTGCTTAGTAGGTTATGCACAAGTTCTGTATCCGCCTATTGTGCAATCGTGCTAGCGTCGCCCTAGTGTTGTGCAACAAGAGCATTTCCGTGGTTTCCACATTTTGGCTCATTCCTTGGTTGCACGACCCCACTTATCTATTTGCATGTGTGTTTCTGTGTACCATATCTTGCAATTGGTCTACTTGTTGCATTTGCGAATTTGTGAATCTTCTCCAACATTATTGAGGCTCACTAACAATTGCATCAAATTTTGTGCCACCATCCTAACCAAGGTCCACCATAAGCTTTGACTTGTGTAGGCATGAGAACCGACAAGAATTGGTACCAATTGTGCTATTTCCTTGTTCCACATTTTAGTGATCATTGATCCATCTTCAACATCGGTCAAGGTACATTTGGTATAAGTTCTTCTCTTTCTCCCACTCACATATTTTCTTGGAATGATGGATAGGCCAAGTTCTTCTACCAACCCACTCTTCATCGAGAAAGACGATGACATGTCATCCTATGTCACCAAGAACCACCTCTTTGGTGCACAATGAGATTTGCATCAAGAACAACATGCAATGAGCGACCGCATCGACAATCTCGCCACCGACTTGCGACTCTCCGAGCAATGAACAAGAGACTACTTTGATAGCAAGCTCGACGCTCACAAGCAAGAGGACGATACAAGAATGGACGAGATTCGTGCCTTGTTGGTGAACCGCCATTGTTCCACTTCGTCCTACTTAAGATGGAGACACTTGAGTCAACACTCTGACGACACTCTATCAGGCTCAAGTACACCGACATCAAACATGCTACGTCGAGCCGCATGCCAAGACCGTCAAGAAACTCACAATCCTCTACACGGCAATCATCCACAAGAGCAATTCGATGAGCAACCACATCGTCATCACCAACACCAAGCTACTCTTGCACAAGCACAAGAAAGGCAATGTCAACGTCACCAAGAGGAAGAGCGAGCGCGCCAACACTAAGAAAAACAAGATGCCGAGGCCCAAAATCTTCAACAACAACAACATGAAGCACAAGCTCTTGAGGCACAATGTGCCCTCCAAGAATCAAGTCGAGCTGTTGCCAACCGCAACCGAGATAGGCGCAACCAAGAGGAAGCACTACGCGAAGAAATTCAAGAGTGCAACTACCAATCAAGAGTGCATTGTCAAGTTCCTCAAGCTCCTCCACAAGCTCGACAAGCTCCTCCACAACCTCAAGTTTCTCAAGAGCATGACGACTATGGAAATCCTCCACGCCAAGAGAAATATGAGGTTGACAATCCTCCACGTCAAGGGCGTCATCATCACCCTTGACCCCAACACAATGAAGAGAAACGCTATGCCAAGCTCAAGTTCACCATGCCCAAGTTCAATGGAATCAATGATCCCGAAGAGTACCTTTCATGGGCATTGAAGGTTGACAAGATCTTTCATTTGCACAACTATGAGGAAGAGAATAAGATCGCTATGGCATCCGTTGAGTTCCTAGACTATGTGCTCATATGGTGGGAACAAGTCCTTGAGCGCCGAGAAGCAAGAGGTGAACCACCCACCACCACTTGGGATCAAATGAAGGAAGTCATGCGAGCACACTTTGTGCCAACATACTACAACCGTGAGCATCAAGCTACCAAAAGCATTGAAGAATGCTACAAGGAAATGGAGATTGCCATGATAAGAGCAAATGTCACGGAAGATGATGAGAAAACTATGGTCCATTTCTTGAATGGCCTCAATCATCCCATCAATAAGATTGCCGACTTCCAATCCTACTCCAACCTCACTGAGCTCGTGCATCAAGCTACCAAAGCGGAACGCCAAGTGCAAGATGACTTAAAGTAATCCAAGTACTCATCCAAGCGCTACGGCTTGTCCAACACCCAAGCTTCAATGACTCCAACAACTTCTGCCTCAACCAAGCCATCTACAAGTAACGGCGACAAATTGTGTTACAAGAAAACTTCGACCACCTCAAGTCGTCCACCTACTACAAGCAACTTCAAGCCACGAGATTCATCATCTACTCCAACCAATGAGACTGTCAAGACAAGTTCCATCAAGTGTTTCACATGCGGTGGCCGAGGCCACAAGTCCTTTGAGTGTACCAACAAGCGCACCATGATCCTCAATGACGACGGAACCTATGACTCCATGAGTGAAGAGGATATGGAAGCCCTTGAGCAAATGGCCATGCACCAACGCCTAAACGAAGATGATCAAGTCTTTTGTTATGAGGATTCGAGCCCCGCCCTCGTTGTCTCCAAAGTCTTGACTCTTCAACATCAACATGACGAAGACCAAAGATGCCACATCTTCCACACCAAGGCCGGCATCAACGGAAGGTCCATCAAGGTCATCATCGATGGAGGGAGTTGTCACAACTTGGCAAGTGAAGAACTATGCTCCAAGCTCCAATTGGTCGAGATGAAGCACTCGCACCCCTACAAGGTCCAATGGCTAAGCGACTCCGGCACTATCCAAGTCGAGCATATGATACAATTTTCTTTCAAGATAGGACCATATGAAGACACTTTGGAGTGTGATGTCATCCCGAAGTCCGTTTGCTAGCTCCTTATTGGTTGACCATGGAAATTTGACCACGGCATCATCCACAACAGGCGTACCAATCACTATAGCTTCAAGATGAAAGGAAAGGAGTACGTGCTATGACCTATGTCTCCAAGTCAAGTGATCACCGACAAGCAAGCCACCCATCGTGGAAAAAGGAGTGAGAGAGTGACCCACCCAAAAGAGAGTGAGCGCCACAAGCCAAAATTGAGTGCCTACACGATGAGCGACAAGAACAACATAGTCCTATTTGCCACCAAAAGCGAGATGAGAGAAGTGTGTGAGAACCCATCAAGTGTTATGTACTATGTCCTTGTGTGCAAGGACGAGGCACCAAAAACTAACACCTCTCACAATCTACCTTTAGTGTCGTCTTCTCTTTTGCATGAATTCCAAGATGTTTTCCCCGACGAGCTACCTCCAGGTCTACCTCCACTATGAGGCATTGAACATCGAATCGACCTCATCCCCAGAGCAGCTCTATCTAACAAGGCTCCCTACCGCGTCAACCCCTAGGAAACTAAGGAGATCCAACGGCAAGTACAACAACTAATCGACAACGGTCATGTACGTGAAACTTGAGCCCTTGTGCCGTTACGGTCATCCTTGTTCCAAAGAAAGACGATACTTATCGCATGTGTTCCAATTGTCGTCCCATCAACGCTATCACTGTTACATATCGTTACCCGATTCCACGCCTAGATGATATGCTTGATGAGCTTAGCGGAGACGCCATTTTCTCTAAGATTGATCTTAAGAGTGGCTACTATCAAATACACATCCAAGAAGGTGATGAATGGAAAACCGCATTTAAGACCAAATTTGGCTTATATGAATGGCTAGTTATGCCAATGGGCTTATCCGAAGCACCCGGTACTTTCATGCGAGTCATGCACTTTGTTCTTCGTCCCTATATTGGTGTAATTGTTGTGTTCTATTTTGATGATATTATTGTCTTTAGCAAATCCCTCAAAGATCATGTCACCCATCTTAGAACCGTGTTGCAAACCCTTAGGAAAGAGCGCCTTTATGCTAATATGGACAAATGCCTTTTTGGTGTTGATAAACTTGTTTTCTTGGGTTTCATTGTGTCTTCTAAGGGTGTTCATGTAGATGAATCTAAGATCAATTCTATTAAAACTTGGCCCCAACCAACTAACTTGCAATAAGTGCGTAGTTTCCTTGGTTTAGCCGGTTTCTATCGTAGATTTGTGAACGATTTTAGCACCATTGCTTCACCTTTGCATTCTTTGAGTAAGAAAAATGCGCCTTTTGTTTGGGGACCATCCCAAGATGCCGCATTTAATGAGCTTAAGAATTTGCTTACTCATGTTCCCGTGCTTGCATTACCCAACTTTGACAGACCTTTTGAAATTCATTGCGATGCTAGTGGTAATGGCATAGGAGTTGTGTTAACACAAGGGAAGCGCCCCATAGCATATTTTAGTGAGAAACTTTCTGGAGCGCAACTCAATTATCCCATCTATGACAAAGATCTTTATGCTTTAGTGCGAGTCTTGCTTGAATGGGAACATTATCTTCGCCGTCATGACTTTATCATCCATACCGATCATGAAACGCTTAAGTATCTTAAGGGACAAACTAACTTGAACAAGCATCATGCTAAATGGAGTGAATTCATTGAGTCTTTTCCTTATGTCATCAAGTACATCAAAGGTAAGGAAAATATTGTGGCGGATGCTCTTTCCCGCATATGCATGTTTGTCACTAAACTTGAATTGAATGTCATTGTCTTTGAGCACATAAAAGACTTGTATGCACATGATACTACTTTTTCTATTCCATATGCCAAGTGTTTGACACACACATCTTGGGAACGCTATCACATCAAGGATGATTACCTTATGAGAGCTAACAAACTTTGCATCTGAGTCTTCTCTTCGTTTGCTCATTTTGCAAGAGGCTCATGGAGGTGGACTAATGGGACAGTTTGGACGCGACAAGACATTCGCTATGCTCTCCAAGAACTATTTTTGGCCCAAGACATTCCACGACGTGTCATGCTTCACCAACCGATGCTCTACATGTCGCAAAGCTAAGTCAAAAGCTCAATCCCATGGTCTTTACATGCCCCTTCCTATTCCTTATCAACCTTGGGAAGACATTAGCATGGAGTTTGTACTTGGTTTGTCTAGAATTCAAAGTGGAAAGGATTCTGTGTTTGTTGTTGTGGAACGATTCTCTAAGATGGCTCATTTTATCCCATGCAACAAAATAGACAGTGCTATTGCAAATCTTTTTTGTAGGGAAATCTTTCTTCCATGGAGTGCCAAAGACGATTGTCTTGGACCGTGATGTCAAGTTCTTGAGTTACTTTTGGAAGACTCTATGCGCCAAGCTCGGGATCAAGATCTTGTTTTCTTCGGGATACCATCCTCAAACCGACAGCCAAACAGAGGTGACAAACCAAACACTCTCCACTCTACTAGGCGTGTTGATCAAGAGGATCATCAAGGAGTGGGAGGAGTGCCTACCTATCACCGAGTACACCTACAACTGTGCAAGACACTCCACAACCGGCAAGTCCCCCTTCGAGGTCATCTACGGTTTCAACCCGTTGTCCCCATTGGACATTCTTCCTCTTCCACTACAAGAGTGCACCAACATGGACGCAAGTGCACGAGCAAGCTACCTCAAGAAGATGTATGAAGATACAAGGCTCACCATCGAGCGCCAAGTACAACAACTCGTGACCAAGCTCAATATCCACAAGCAACCCATGATATTCAACATAAGAGATCTTGTGTGGCTACACCTTCACAAGGAACGCTTCCCCAACAAACGCAAGTCCAAACTTCTACTGCGAGCCGATGGACCCTTCAACGTGCTAGCATGCTACAAAAACAACACTTACAAGATCGACCTCCCAAGCGACAAGTACAACGTGAGCGACATCTTCAATGTCAAAGACCTCTCGCCATACCATGGTGATGAAGCTTATGTTTCGAGGTCGGATCTTTCCCGGGGGGGGGGGGGGGGAGATGATGCGGAGCATCCCATGATCATCCCCATGGATTTATCTACATCTCCCATGACACCACTTGGACCAATGACAAGAGCTTGAGCAAAGCCAATCGAAGATAAGGTGAACTCACTCCTCTCCGAAGTCCCACTTTCTACACATGAGACATGGCTACTACCTCAAGCGGAAACACTATGTCTGATCAGGTACTGGAAGGAAGGCCATAGGACAGCTACGTCCAATGGACAAGATGGCGAGGACACCGAGTACGAAGGACAAGAAGAAGAGGTACCGAAGAAGCTCCAGCGAGCGGACGTCCTCCCAGGACCGGACATCCGGCGCCTGAAGCTCCAGCCAGCGGAAGTCCGACCAGGATCGGACGTCCAGCGCCTGAAGGCCCAGCCAACCCAAGTCCCAGCCGACGAGAGCTATAGCAAGCGGACGTCCGGCCCCCTCCGGACGACCATAAAATCCACACCCGAAGCGTTTCAGCGGAAGACCAAAGCAACCGGACGACCGGTGACCGGACGACCGACCACCTCCGGACGTCCGGCACAACTATCACAGAACGTAATTAGCGGAAGTCTGAGCCCTACTGGACGGCCGGACCTCCGCGAGCGACTGGACGACCGAGAGAGACCAGACGTCCGCTGACTATGTGTGCACGCAGCTTTGGGCCTGAGGCCCATGTACCCCTTCATTCCGCCCCCTTTTGCACTTAGACTATAAATATACCTCCTCCTCCTCCTGGTTAGGGTTAGCATTATGATAGCTCATATTTGAGATAGAGCTTTGCTCATCCACTTGGTTACTTCTCCTCGGAGCTCAGGACCTCTTCAGAGAAGATACCCCAAGCGGATTCAAGACCCATTCACGGGAAGACCCTTCAAGACCTGCTCACAGAGAAGACGTTTTGTATCGTCCTTTGTTGACCTTGAATCGTGTATCACTCTTTGTGTTTAGAGGATCTAACATATGTGTGACCGGATCTTGTTGGTTGAGTGATTTCTCTTGTGTCTCCCCTCGTGTTCCCCTCGTTTTTCCCCTCGTGTTCTTCTTAAGATCCCCTCGAATTATGAAATCTCGGGCATCTAGGGTTCTTCCCTACATCACCCAGCCTGGCAAATGGATTGTAAATTCTAGAAAACATGGATTAAATATACACCACATTTTTGCAGGCTGACATGTGGGACAATAGGTCGAAGCCTATGCAAGGCGTTGTCAACTTAATCAACAAATGATTCTGACATCCACAGCCAGTGGATTTATATCCAACGGCCGGCATGCACCTTCAACCTCTCATATTCTTCCTCCAGCGCCAGTGGGACTACCTGCTCGGGCCTCCAGCGCCAGCTCCAGTACTTGACGCATAATCTCCATCGTCTCCTCTTGATTGGTACGGTATGGTGCACGGTTGGGTAGTAATGCACCGGGAATTAAGTCAATCTGATGCTCAATCCCTTGAATAGGTGGTAATCCTGGTGGCACATCTTGTGGAAAGACGTCGGTAAACTCCTGCAAAATGTTAGTGATAGTGGGAGGCAAAGAGGTAGGTACATCCTCTAATGAAAATACTACCTCTTTGCACACAAAAGCATTAGCAAACAGATTTGCTGAAATCTAGCTCATTAATATCAGAGTTGGTGGCAAGTAAACATGCACTTTTCAATTTAATTTCAGAAGCAACACTAGAAGGTTTATTATTAGGCTTCATTTGTTGCTCAAATTCTTTTGCCACAATCTGATTTTCACTCGTATTTTTCTCCCGTTTTGCTTTATTAGCTCTATTAATATCACCTTTCAAAATGGAATCAGGAGACATAGGAAGCAAAGTAATATGTTTATCCTTATGAACAAGAGTATACTGATTGTTTCTACCATGGTGTACAAAATTTATATCAAATTGTCATGGTCTACCAAGTAATAAGGAACATGCTTGCATAGGTACCACATCACAATCAACATAATCAGCATATGTAGAGATACTAAAATGCACACAAACAGTACGTGGTACCTTAACCTTGTCGTTGTTGTTGAACCATTGGATGTAGTACGGATGTCGATGTGGTCTTGTGGTGAGAGATAACTTCTCCACCATCTCCATGCTAGCCAAGTTGTTGCAACTCCGTCCATGAATGATGACGTGGATAGAATGTTCCTTCACAACTCCCTTTGTATGGAACAAATTATGCCTCTGATTTTTCTCAGCTTGTGTGATCTGCACACTCAAAGCACGTTGAGAAACTAAACATTCATACCTGTTAGCATCTTCCGCAACCATGTATTGCATTTCATGATCAGAATCATCTCCACCGTGTTCTTCACTTGTAATAAGAGCCAAAGTCTGCTCATCATAGTCACTAGCAGACTCATACCCACCATCCTCAATATCAATCATCACAGGCTTTGATGGGTATTCTCTCGCATAATGATCTCCACCCTTGCTACGACGACAAATAAAATCACGTGTTTACCCTGTTGATGCCATGGATGAAGAAGAGTGCCGTGCGGGACCGGAAGGTGTACTCCTGGTAGATGGTGGTGGTGGTGCCTGTTTTCTTGTATCTCGGTTAGAATTGGCGGCTGAAGTCAGTGGTGCTGCAGTAGGACGTGTGGGAGTAGAGGATGTACGTGGCGTCCATGATGAAGATCGACCAGCAGAAAAATTAGGGCGTGTCAATGCCTGTCGATCCTGCACTTCACGTCCAGCTTTGCAAGCAAGATAGAATAAACGAGTGATATTATTATACTCCTTATACTCTAGAATGGTCTGAATCTCTTTATTTAATCCACCCATATAACGTGCAAGCATAGCTTCATTATCCTCAACATACCACATCTAATCATACCAGTTTGGAATTCCTGATAATATTCCTCTATAGAATTTTTTCCTCGTCTTAAACGCTGCAATTTTTGAAGCAATTCACGTTGATAATATGGTGGAACCCAACGAGTACGCATAGCAGTTTTCAAAGCAGCCCAAGTAACTAGAATAGGATATAATCTATAATGTTCAGACCACCAAATAGAAGCAAAGCTAGTGAATTCACAAACAACAACAGCAACACGTCTATCCTCAGGATATTGTAAGCATGTGAAACATTGTTTAGTTTCTAACTCCCAAGTAAGATAGACATCAGGAATGTATCGACCCTCAAATGGTGGAATATTCAATTCCAGTTTAGGAACATGGTCATAATCTCGTACCTTGTCGGATTTGGGGTTCCGGCAGACCCTTGAGGTTCGAACACTGGGGAGCGCGTGGAGATTTCGCCCTCTACCTACCTGCGCCCCGCCGACTTGCTAGGATCCAAACTACGGAAGGAACAACACAAGAGACACAGAGTTTATACTGGTTCAGGCCACCAATGCGGTGTAATACCCTACTCCAGTGTGTGGTGTGGTGGATTGCCTCTTGGCTGATGATGAACAATACAAGGAAGAATAGCCTCGCGAGGGTCAGTTCTTGGCTGGTGCGATGAACTACTAGGGGGGAGTTCAGTAGCTCTCTCTACTGGTTATCTGGCGAGGATCCTCTCTGTCCCTACCTTGTGGTGGCTAGTCCTTTTTTATAGGCAAAGACCCTGGGCCTCCCCCCAAATATTGAGCGGGAAGGGCGCCAACAATTGGCAATTTAGAAGGGGAACATCTGGTACACTTATCCTGACTAAAGTTGGTCCTCGCCTGTCAAAGGCTCAGGTGGTGACGCCTGCTTGGGCTCCACAATGACTTCCTTCCTGCCGTTGGGCTGGTCTTGGTCTTGTTGCACGAAATGGATGCCTTTGCTTGATGCTCTCACCTGCGCTTGCTCCCTTTGCACTAAAGAGGAAAGAAGGACACTGCGCGGGCCGACGCCCGCCTGGCGCCCTTGGTTGTCATGGCTTGCTGCATGGGCACCTCGTGAGGTACCCCGCCTTGATCTCTCCGCCTCCTCGCGAGCCAGCCTGACGAGGCCGTGCCCGAGGAGGCTCCTTGTCATCTGCCCCGTGATGCTTGGCCCCTCGCGAGGGTCTTGAGCTTGTGTTGATGAAGATAGGCCGTGTTGGGCCCATTTTGAGCCACGCCGCAGGCCGCAGGCAGGCAAGTCTGGGGACCCCCGTTCCCAGAATGCCGACAGTAGCCCCAGGGCCCAAGGCGCGCCTGGGCTTGGCCGAACAGAGAGGCGAAAGGGCAAGCGCGAAGCGCCGCAGGCCCTAACAGCCTGCGGCCTTGGGTGCCGTGTGGCGGTTGATTAGACGTGGGCGCCTCCACTTCCCCGTGACGCCTCGGCAACTGCACGAATTGACAAGTCCCCGCATGCAAAGAGGGTCATGATTACCTGCGACCGTTGAGGTCGGCGGAGCCGACTAGCGCCCGGCTTCAGCTCCCTCGCTTCCTCCTAGGTGAGCTCCCGGCTGGCGCCCCGGGCGGCCTCTGGCTCCAAGCAGACAGCTGCTGCAGCCAGGCCTCATGGGCTTCGCTGGAGGTCTCCGCAGCTGGGAGCCTGACCTTGACCCGCGGCTGGCAGACGTTTGCCCGCGCGCGTGGCCTGAGCCGTCGGTGCACCCTGCACTTCAAGTTCGACGGTGATGCCACCCTCTACGTGAGGGTGTTTGGGGAAGATGATCGCCCCGCAGGGTGCTGCCCTGAAGACGACGACCGAGGCCGGGGACCCAGCCCCGGCGAGGACGGAGAGGACAGTGCGCGTGTGGTTGGCGGTGCCCAGGGTTCCTCAAGCTTCGCTGGTTCTTCTTCGGGCAGTGACTCTTCTAGCAGCTACCGCGGTCAGCCTCCACGCCGTCGTGCCTGCTTGGAGAGTGGTAGCGGGTCTGCCCACCGTCGCGCCTCGGTGAAGTGCGAGAGGGAGTCCGCCTGAGCCCCGGAGGCAGCTCGAGTCTTCCCTGAGGGCCGGCGTAGGGCGAGCCGCACCTGAGTTGTTCTTTCTTTTCCTTTTTCCTGCGTAAAAAGACAGTAGTGTGGGGCCTCGTGGGGGCGTGTTTGGGTTACCGCTGAGGGAGTCCTGGACTAGGGGGTGTCCGGACAGCCGGACTATCATCGTCCGCCGGACTCCAAGACTACGAAGATACAAGATTGAAGACTCCGTCCCGTGTCGGGATGGGACTTTCCTTGGCGTGGAAGGCAAGCTTGGCAATACGGATATGTAGATCTCCTACCATTGTAACCGACTCTGTGTAACCCTAGCCTCCTCCGGTGTCTATATAAACCAGAGGGCTTTAGTCCGTAGGACACAACATACATTACAACAATCATACCATAGGCTAGCTTTAGGGTTTAGCCTCCTTGATCTCGTGGTAGATCCACTCTTGTACTACCCATATCATCAATATTAATCAACCAGGACGTAGGGTTTTACCTCCATCGAGAGGGCCCGAACCTGGGTAAAAACATCGTGTCCCTCGTCCCCTGTTACCATCCGCCTAGACGCACTGTTCGGGACCCCCTACCCGAGATCTGCCGGTTTTGACACCGACATTGGTGCTTTCATTGAGAGTTCCTCTGTGTCGTCACCGATAGGCTTGATGGCATCTACAACCAACGACGCTATCCTGGGCGAGACTTTTCTCCTCGGACAGATCTTCGTGTTCAGCGGCTTCGCACTGCGGGCTAATTCGCTTGGCCATCTGGAGCAGATTGAAAGCTACGCCCCTGGACGTCAGGTCAGATTCGGAAGCCTAAACTTCACGGCCGATGTCCGCGGAGACTTGATCTTCGACGGACTCGAGCCACAGCCGAGCGCGCTGCACTGTGATGATGGGCATGATCTAGCTCTGCCACCGAACAGTGCCTTGGTGGCCGCACATGAATCCGCTTCGGCCATCAGTCCGGAGCCGATCGCCCAGATCGAGGATTGGTGGATAGACACCGCCTCGGGGGCTTCAACTTCCACGGCGATGGAGCCGAACGCTAATCTTGTCCCCTGCGAAACTCGTGATTCCGAGGTTCCGGACTCCTTGCCGGACCCCGAACCTCCCGCGCCCCTACCAATCGATTCGGATTGGGCGCCGGTTATGGAATTCACTGTCGCGGACATCTTCCAACACTCGACCTTTGGCGACATCCTTAATTCGCTAAAGGACCTCTCATTATCGGGAGAGTCCTGGCCGGATTATGGCCAGGATGGTTGGGGTACGGACGACGAAGAAATTCAGAGCCCACCCACCACCCACTTTGTAGCCACTGTCGACGATCTAACCGACATGCTAGACTACGACTCCGACGACATCGATGCTATGGACGACGATGCCGGAGATGAACAGGAACCAGCGCCTACAGGGCACTGGAAGACCACCTCGTCATACGACATATACATGGTGGACACCCCAAAAGACGGGGATGGCGAAGAAGCAGCGGAGGCAGACTCTTTAAAGAAGCAGCCCAAACGCCGGCGTCAGCGGTGCCGCTCTAAATCCCGCCACAGCAAGAATGGAGATTCTGGCACAGGAGATAATAATACCCCAGAGAGTGCAGAAGACAATCCCCTCCAGCAAGACTCAGCGCAGGAGGATGCAGAAGCAAGCCCTCATGAGAGGGCGGCACACGAGGAGGTTGAGGATCATAACTATATGCCTCCCTCCGAAGACGAAGCAAGCCTCAACGATGACGAATTTGTTGTACCTGAGGATCCCGTCGAACAAGAGCGTTTCAAGCGCAGGCTTATAGCCACAGCAAACAGCCTAAAGAAAAAGCAGCAACAGCTTCAAGCTGATCAGGACCTGCTGGCCGATCGATGGACCGAGGTCCTCGCGGCCGAAGAGTATAAACTCGAACGCCGCTCCAAAAGCTACCCAAGACGCAAGCTGCTCCCCCGATTAGAGGAGGAAGCATACATACCTCCATCACCAGCGCACGATATGGCTGGCCAACCACCCCGTGGTCGTGACAGAGAGGCATCCAGGCCCCCAGCCAAGACCGTACCCCGGCATTGTTCCAAAAGTACGAAGCCAAGAGGGAACGCGCCGGACTTGCGAGACATATTGGAGGATAAAGCAAGGCAATCCAGATCCATCTACGGATCACGCGGGCGCCCCACGACCCATGACGAATACCATCGCGCTGGATACAATATCCCCGGCCGGGCCGAACACAGCAGACAGCGCTCTCTCGAGCTGCGTCGCGATATTGCTCAATACAGAGGCGCCGCACACCCGCTATGCTTCACTGACGAAGTAATGGATCATCAAATCCCCGAAGGGTTTAAACCCGTAAACATCGAATCCTACGATGGCACAACAGACCCTGCGGTTTGGATCGAAGATTATCTTCTCCACATCCATATGGCCCGCGGCGACGATCTCCATGCCATCAAGTATATCCCACTCAAGCTTAAAGGACCAGCTCGGCATTGGCTAAACAGCTTGCCCGCAGAGTCAATTGGGTGCTGGGAAGACCTGGAAGCCGCATTCCTCGACAACTTCCAGGGCACTTATGTGCGACCACCAGACGCCGATGACCTAAGCCACATTATTCAGCAGCCAGACGAATTGGCCAGACAATTCTGGACACGGTTCTTGACAAAGAAAAACCAAATTGTCGACTGTCCGGATGCAGAGGCCCTGCAGCCTTCAAACATAACATCCGGGACGAATGGCTAGCCTGGCACCTGGGGCAGGAAAAGCCGAAATCCATGGCAGCCCTCACATCATTAATGACCCACTTTTGCGCGGGAGAGGACAGCTGGCTAGCTCGCAGCAACAATCTCCGTAAAAATTCTGGCAGTCCGGATACTAAGGACAACAACGGTAGGTCACGTCGAAACAAAAACAAACGCCGCATTAACGGCGACGATAAGGAGGATATGGCAGTCAACGCCGGATTCCGAGGCTCTAAACCCGGTCAGCGGAAGAAGCCATTCAAAAGAACCACTCCGGGTCCGTCCAATTTGGACCGAATACTCAACCGCTTATGCCAGATACATGGCACCCCTGAAAAACCAGCTAATCACACTAATAGAGATTGCTGGGTGTTCAAGCAGGCAGGCAAGTTAATTGCCGAAAACAATGACAAGGGGCTAAACAGCGACGACGAGGAAGAGACCCGACCGCCGAACAATAGAGGACAGAAGGGTTTTCCCCCACAAGTGCGGACGGTGAACATGATTTACGCGACCCATATACCCAAGAGGGAGAGGAAACGCGCACTAAGGGACGTCTATGCGATGGAGCCAGTCGCCCCGAAGTTCAACCCATGGTCCTCTTGTCCGATCACTTTCGATCGAAGAGACCATCCGACTAGCATACGCCATGGCGGATTCGCCGCATTGGTTTTAGACCCAATCGTCGATGGATTTCACCTCACGAGAGTCCTGATGGACGGCGGTAGTAGCCTGAACCTGCTTTTATCAGGATACAGTGCGCAAGATGGGCATAGACCCCTCAAGGATTAAACCTACAAGACAACCTTTAAAGGTGTCATACCAGGAGTGGAAGCCAACTGTACAGGCTCAGTCACACTGGAAGTGGTCTTCGGATCCCCGGATAACTTCCGGAGCGAGGAGTTAATCTTCGACATAGTCCCGTTTCGCAGCGGCTATCACGCTCTGCTCGGACGAACCGCGTTTGCAAAATTCAACGCGGTGCCTCATTATGCATACCTCAAGCTCAAGATGCCAGGCCCTCGTGGAGTCATCACGGTCAACGGGAACACGGAACGCTCCCTCCGAATGGAGGAACATACAGCGGCTCTCGCGGCAGAAGTACAGAGCAGCCTCTTAAGGCAATTCTCAAGTCCGGCCGTTAAACGGCCGGATATAGCAAAACGCGCCCGAAGAAATACCAACCAAGACCACCTGGCATGATCAGAGCACGTGTAGCAATGCGGCCCCAACCCCCGCCCACGCGTGATTGCAAGAATAACCCTCCGCGTACATCATTACGCTTTGGAGATACCATGGGCACGGGGGAAGGGGCACGATCGCAATGGACCCAGAGTGCGGTTCCACCACACCAGGGGCTCGCAAGTGTCCCCCTTTTTTTATTTTTTATTTTCTTTCTTTGTGTACACAGGACTCCGTTAACCAGAGGCCCTGTCCGATGATGAACTTGCCGAACTCATGATGCAACAGTCAGGGACGAAAGAAGGCTGGGATGAACACTCAGGTGGTCTCAATTACGAGCATTAAATTCGATTATATACACCAAGTTCGCAGCTCACCCCTGGAGGGGCGACATGTTTAATCAGTCCAAATCCCTTGCTTACCGCACTATTTGTATCAGTCTGCACTCATAGCAGACTTTCTTTCATAAATAATGCAGCACCTTTTTTACTGCAATTACATTACCTTTTACATATATATGCTCATTACATGACATCTTGCAACCGTATATTTTGGTACGGCCTAATACGCCAGGGGCTTATGTCCCCCACACGATGGTGTGATAAGTCCGAACACTTTCATAAGTGCGGCACCCCGAACTTATAGCATTATATGAATCGGCTCTGAATCATGTCTTGGGTCAATAGTTGGGTTTGCCCGGCTCCCACGTTTTGGTGCCTTACGTTCCGTTCTGTCAGCTAAGGTGGCACTGGGAGAACCACTGTGATTGCGCCCCAGTTGAGCTGGGCGAGCGCCTTAGTGGAGAAAGCTAAAACTGACCGGCATGATAAGGCGAGAGACTGGTCGCTGTTCAAGAGGTTTTTTCGGGTCCTTAAAGACTCACGCCGCTTCGAGCGAAGTTCCGGACAATGTCCGACGAAGGCGTGGATAGAGCCCCGGATTCGGCCTTCCGAATACCAGGGGCTTCGCCGAAATTTAAAATTATAGAATTCTATGGCTAAGTGAGAGTGTTCAAGCATTATAAGTCCGGTTGCCTTGTTCGTTGTGTTGAGCGCCTCCCTAGATGGACCCAAAAATGGGAACAAGAGTGCTCAAGTTTATCCCGAACACCCCAACACTCGTGGCTTGGGGGCTGAAGCCAACGACTTGCCATCTCTCATATTTTATAAACGGCCGCACAGAAGGTAATATTTTAAATTAAACAAGCGTTGCTCAAGGCGCACATGAACAAAGTTTCAGCGCACAGGATAATACATGGCAAGTTCACTCAAAGATTACATTTCTGGGGCACTCATCCGCAATATCGCGTGCTCCCTTCAGGACAGTTTTATAATACATTTCGGGCGTGCGATACTCCTTGCCCGGTGGCGGTGGGTCCGTGAGAAGCTTCTCCGCATCCAACCTGCCCCAATGCACCTTTGTGCGGGCGAGGGCCCGGCGTGCACCTTCAATACAGGCGGAGCGCTTGATGACCTCCACCCAGGGGCATGCATCCACCAGCCACCGCATGAGGCCGAAGTAGCTCCCAGGCATGACCTGTTCAGGCCACAGCCGGATTATAAGGCCCTTCATGGCCTCCTCAGCTACCTTGTTGAGTTCGACCAGCTGCTTCAGCTGGTCGCTTGGGGGCACCGGATGGCCGGCCTCAGCGTACTGAGACCAGAAGACCTTCTCCGTCGAGCTCCCCTCCTTGCCACGATAGAATGCGGCGGCATTAGACGCACTACGCGGAAGATCTGCAAACGCCCCTGGAGAGCTCCGAATGCGGGTAAGTGTCAGGTAGTTTACATTAACATGCCTGCTTTGCATGAAAAATGCCTTACCCGCCGCTATCTTCTTTATATCTTCAACCTCCTGAAAGGCCTTATGGGCCTCGGCCTTGGCGGACTTGGCACTTTCAAGAGCCGAGGCAAGCTCGGACTCTCGAGTCTTGGAGTCACGCTTCAAACTCTCATGCTTCTCCATGAGAGCCTGGAGCTCTTGCCGAACTTCCGCCACCCGTGCCTCCTGCTTTTCTCGCTCTGCCGTTCCGCGGCCGCACTGCGTTCGGCCGCGGATACTGCCTCCTTCAGGGCTGCCACCTCGTTCGTGGCCCCTGCAATACCCATATTATCCTTGTTAACTTTATTGCAACCAAAATCCTTTTCTATAAGGTAACTATTAAAAGCGGTGTTACTCACCTTCTTTGTCCTCGAGCTGCTTCTTCGCATGGCCGAGCTCTCGCTCGGACCGCTCGAGATCCTGCTTCAACACATCGACCTCCGCCGTTAGTGCGGCAGAGGTCAGCAGCGTAGCCTGCAAACCCATATTGACATATGTTAAGCAACCCTGCGTATATCTTGTTAGATCCTTAGTCCGGCTTTTCTTTCCGAACACCGAACTGAGCATCAGGGGCTACTGTCTATGCAGTATTGCATTACGTAACTTTAACTTCTTACCTCAAAGCCTGTTAGAAGGCTGCTGCAGGCTTCGGTCAGCCCGCTCTTGGCGAGCTGAACCTTCTGAATCACCGCACCCATGATAGTGCGGTGTTCTTCCAAGATGGAAGCGCCTTTAAGCACCTCCGACAAGTTATCCGGCGCCTCCGGTTGGACGGAGGTCGCCGGTGTCACGGTCTTGCCCTTCTTTCGAAGGGGCCGCCTGCCGGACTCTGGAACCACTGCGGGTTCCGATGTAGAGTCCGACACAAAGTCTGGGAGGCGGCCTGACGGTGCCTCCGGAGCCTCCTCCTGATGGGTCCCTCTCTGGGATCCCACCTCGGCGTCCTCGCCGGCGCGGGGGGTAGTGGCAGTCGGAAGTGAATCCACATCCGACGGGGCCAATGACCCGCTTGATGAAGCGGGGAGATCATCATCAGCCAGACTACGGACAGAATGCGGCGTTAGAAGGACACTACGCGACACGAAAGAAATTGCATATCAAGGATCCGGATACTTACGATCTTGCCGGACGCCTGGCCCTTGGAGGCCACTCATCCTCGCCAACGGTGGTGTTGGTGAAACTGTCCGGGGGGATAGTCCTCCCCCTCTTGGACCCTTCGGCCTCCCCTATTGGGGAAGCCTTCCTCTTCTTCTCTCCCTCCTCCGGGAGAGAGTCCTCCTCCTCCTCCTCGTCTTCGGGGGAGGACTCCGCCTCGTCGTCGGACGCCTGATTGCGGGAACTCTTTCGAGTCCCCGCGGCCACCTTCTTGGCCTTCTTCTCCGGCACCACATGCGGTGCCGGAACCAGCAGCCCTGCTAAACGGGCGTCCACTGGGTCTTCTGGCATGGGAGTCGGGCTGATAAGCTGCTTGGCCTTCTCCATCCATTCCTATCAAAGGAAAAGAAAGAATGAAACCCTCTTAGAATCAATTCGATTATCACAAGTGTCCCGTAATGGGGTTGAATCACTTACCTCGTCAGCCGGATGCTGCGAGCGAAATCCGCAATCTTCCGTCGTGGATACGGGGGCTTCGGCGCCCTTAAACAACACCCTCCAGGCACCTTCGTATGTCATATCGAAGAGCCCGCTCAGCGCCTGGTACTATTCCGGATTGAACTCCCACAGATTGAATGCCCGTTCTTGGCATGGGAGAATCCGGCGGATGAGCATGACTTGGATCACGTCGACGAGCCTGAGCTTATTGCTCACCAGCTTCTGGATGCAGGCTTGGAGTCGCGTCACCTCCTCCGGATTGCCCCACAGCAAGCCCTTCTCTTTCCAGGAGGTGAGCTGCGTGGGTACGCCAGATCTAAACTCGGGGGCCACCGCCCATGTGGGCTTGCGCAGCTCGGTGATGTAGAACCACCCCGATTGCCACCCCTTGACGGAGTCCACGAAGGCCCCTTCGAGCCAAAGGACGTTGGGCAACTTACCCAACATGGCGCCTCCGCATTCCGCTTGCGTGCCCTTCACAACCTTCGGCTTGATGTTGAAGGTCTTGAGCCACAGGCCGAAGTGGGGCCGGATGCAGAGGAAGGCCTCGCACACGACGATAAACGCCGAGATGTTGAGGATGAAGTTCGGTGCCAGATCGTGGAAATCCAGGCCGTAGTAGAACATGAGCCCCCGGACGAATGGATGGAGTGGAAAGCCCAGTCCGCGGAGGAAGTGGGGAAGGAAGACGATCCTCTCATGGGGCCCAGGGGTAGGGACGAGCTGCCCCTCGTTGGGCAGCCGATGCGCGATATCGCCGGAGAGGTATCCGGCGCTGCGCAGCTTGGTGATGTGCTCCTCCTTAACGGTGGAGGCCAACCATTTGCCTCCTGCTCCGGACATATTCGGAGAAGGTAGAGGCGAGATGCGCGAGCTTGGGCGTTGGAGCTTAAGTGCGCGGAGATGGATAAGCAAAGGAGGAAGAAGGCATAGGTGAGAAGGAAAATCCTTATCCCTTATATATAGGCGGACGAAACTGTGCGTCCCCCACCGGCCTGGTAAAACTCGCTTATCTCCCAAGCGCCACCATCAATGGCGCGGTTGCGTTGCCCACGTCCGTATTGATGAGAATCCCGGAATAAGGGGAACACGATCTCTGCTTCGACAAGACGTGCCAAGGAAACCGCTTCGCTAAACGTGCTGAGATGGTATAGTAAAAATGATTCAAGTAAAAGCCTGGTAGCGGTGTGATGTCACGCCGCATAATACCTCAGCAGATTGGACTAGTGTACATTTTATTCTCTCTACAGTGGAATGTGGAATTTATTTTGCAGAGCCAGACACTATCCTGGTGTTCATGATCTTCTCTGGATTATTCAAGGGAGGAACCCGCCTTGCAATGCCGAACATTATGCGCGCCGGACTAATCGTGATTGAAGCCTGGTTCAGGGGCTACTGAGGGAGTCCTGGACTAGGGGGTGTCCGGACAGCCGAACTATCATCGTCCGCCGGACTCCAAGACTACGAAGATACAAGATTGAAGACTCCGTCCCGTGTCCGGATGGTACTTTCCTTGGCGTGGAAGGCAAGCTTGGCAATACGGATATGTAGATCTCCTACCATTGTAACTGACTCTGTGTAACCCTAGCCTCCTCCGGTGTCTATATAAACCGGAGGGCTTTAGTCCGTAGGACACAACAAACATTACAACAATCATACCAGAGGCTAGCTTTAGGGTTTAGCCTCCTTGATCTCGTGGTAGATCCACTCTTGTACTACCCATATCATCAATATTAATCAAGCAGGACGTAGGGTTTTACTTCCATCGAGAGGGCCCAAACCTGGGTAAAAACATCGTGCCCCTCGTCCCCTGTTACCATCCGCCTAGACGCACAGTTCGGGACCCCCTACCCAAGATCCGCCGGTTTTGACACCGACAACCGCTGTTAATCATCGCACTGTTTCCGTTATTTCGGTATTGTGCTTTCCGGCCGCACGCCCGCGCGTAGGTAGTTCCCAGCCTCAGCCATGGGGGCGACCGACCCAGGTCCTGTATTCGTGTCGTGGTGCCTATGAGGCACGGACTAGAGGGGTGCTCCTGTAGTGGACCCGGGTTGTGAAACCTTGAAGGATAAGGACAGAAACACTCGCGAGGGCGCTCGAGCTGCCCCCTCGCGAGACCTTGCGCAAGAGAAATCAAGGCAGGAGGGCGAAAAGTCGAAGAGCCATAAGTCAAAAGACGACGACGGTTTCAATAAAACTTCAAATGAGAATGAACTAGCCAACTGCAGAAAGCAAATGAAAAAGCCGCGTCCGGCACCTAGTCTAGTCTTCGACGTCTTCTCACCAGCGCGGAGCTAAGTGCTGCCACTGGGCGTGGGAGGCCAGCGCTCTTGAGACTCCGGGGCGTGTACAGCCCCAACTCATTATTACGTGAGAGTGTCACGGGCGGCGAGCTTCACAGGTGTTGGCCTTCTTCACAGGCTCCGAGCCTTTTCCAAAACGCGACAGCTTCATAGGCACTTGCCTTCTTCACAGGCTGTGGGCCTTTTCCAAAAAGATGATCTTCACAGGCATTCGCCTTCTTCACAGGCTCTGGGCTTTTCCAAAAAGATGATCTTCGCAGGCATTCGCCTTCTTCACAGGCTCTGGGCCTTTTCCAAAAAGATGATCTTCACAGGCATTCGCCTTCTTCACAGGCTCTGGGCCTTTTCCAAAAAGATGATCTTCACAGGCATTCGACTTCTTCACAGGCTCTGGGCCTTTTCCAAAAAGATGATCTTCACAGGCATTCGCCTTCTTCACAGGCTCTGGGCCTTTTCCAAAAAGATGATCTTCACAGGCATTCGCCTTCTTCACAGGCTCTGGGCCTTTTCCAAAAAGATGATCTTCACAGGCATTCGCCTTCTTCACAGGCTCCGGGCCTTCTCCAAAAAGATGATCTTCACAGGCATTCGCCTTCTTCACAGGCTCTGGGCCTTTTCCAAAAAGATGATCTTCACAGGCATTCGCCTTCTTCACAGGCTCTGGGCCTTTTCCAAAAAGATGATCTTCACAGGCATTCGCCTTCTTCACAGGCTCTAGGCCTTTTCCAAAAAGATGATCTTCATAAGCATTCGCCTTCTTCACAGGCTCTAGGCCTTTTCCAAAAAGATGATCTTCATAGGCATTCGCCTTCTTCACAGGCTCTGGGCCTTTTTAGGGGTAAAACCTCCGGAGGTGCTGGATGTTCCACGCCTTGAAACATGAACAACCTTGAACGGGCATTCCCACATGGGAGAGAGCTTATGCAGTCCCTCCCTCGAGAGAACCCGCCTGAGCACGAGGTCCCCTACCTCAAGAGTTCTGGGGCGGATGTTGCGGCAGTGGTATCGCTGCACTGCTTGTGGGTATCTCACCGCGCACAACGCGGCTTCTCGGCGACGCTCCTCCCCCAGCACGAGGTCCATCCCCCGCATGGCGTCCTGCTGTGCCTCGTCGAATGCCAGGACCCGTGCGGAACGACGTCTGACCTCGTGAGGGAGGACCGCTTCGGCTCCATAGACCAGGAAGAACGGGGTCTCTCCAGTCGGCTTGGTTGCTGTCATGCGGATGGACCACAACACGAACTAAAGCTCATCGTACCAACCTCTGCCGCAGGCTTCTAGCTTCTTCTTGAATGTTCTGGTCTTGAGGCCCCTCAGGACCTCCGCATTGGCCCACTTGGCCTGGTCGTTGCTTCGGGGGTGCGCCACCGAAGCGTAGCATATCTGCGTTCCAAGGTTAGCACAGTATGTTTTGAAGAGGTTACTGGTGAACTGCGAACCGTTGTCGGTGATGATGCGGTTCGGCACCCCGAACCGGCTCACGATGCCCTTGATGAACTTGACCACTGAACCCGCAGGGATGGTGCGGACGGCTTCCACTTCGGCCCACTTGGTGAACTTGTCCACAGCGACGTAGAGGTAGCGATAGCCCCCCCGGCGCCAGAGGGAACGGGCCAAGGATATCCAGCCCCCAGACTGCGAATGGCCACGAGAGGAGTATAGTTTGCAGACCTCCTGCCGACTGATGGATCTGCTTGGCATGGAATTGGCACGCTTCGCAAGCCTTCACTAGTTTGGCAGCGTCATTGAGCGCAGTAGGCCAATAGAAGCCGCTGCGGAATGCCTTGCCCACGAGGGTCCGTGATGACGAGTGGTGCCCACAGTCTCCACCGTGTATGTCCACCAGCAGCTCTTTCCCTTGCTCCCTGGATATGCAGCGTAGGGACACATCATTTGGTCGCCTCCGGTAGAGTTCTCCATCCCTGGTACAGTACACTGTGGCCTGCCGCGCCACACGCTCCGCTTCCTCCTCCTTCTCCGGCAGGGTCCCTTGCGTTAAGTAACTCCAGAGCTCGGTGATCCAGCACCCCTCCCGAGGCTCCATCGTCAGGAGCAGGCGCGCTCCTGAGGCTGGGCCACAGACTGGGGCTCCCGAGGCAGGTTGCTGGGGGAGCTCCTCCCGAGGCTGCGCCGTGTTTGATAGTGATGGCATGGCCGAGGGCTTGAAGAGCCGCTCCTCGAAGATGCCAGGCTCCTGAGGTAACCGCCTGGATGCTTGTTTGGCGATGTCATCGGCCTCTTGATTGGTGCCACGGGGCACATGCTGCAACTCCAACCCCCAGAACTGCTTTTCCATCTTGCGGACCTCCGCAAGGTAGGCCTCCATGTGCTCATCTTTTGGCTCATACACTTTGTTGGAGAAATTGACGAGGAGCTGCGAATCGCCCTTGATGGTAAGGCGCTTTACCCATAGGGCAGTCGCGGCCTTCAAGCCTGCTATTAGACCTTCATACTCCGCTATGTTGTTGGAGACCTTTTCACCTTGCTGGAAACAAAGCTGCACGGCGTAATAGAGCTTGTCCTGACTGGGAGATATGAGCACTGCCCCAGCCCCAGCGCCATGCCTGGAGAACGCCCCGTCGAAGTACATGACCCAACCTTCTGGCGCCTCGCTTCCCAGGGAGAGGGATCGATCCTCATCGGCCTTGAGGCCCGGTGCCTCCGTCCATTCGGCCACGAAATCCGCTAGTGCGGCCCCCTTGATGACTCTGGTCGTGCTGAATTCGAGCTGAAACGCTTGCAGCTCAATGTTCCACTCGGCGACCCTTCCGGCCGAGTTAGGGCTCCTGAGCACCCTTTCCAAGGGGTATGCTGAGACAACCTTGATAGGTGACCCTGAAAGTAGTGCCATAGCTTGTGCGAGGCCACCAGTAGCGCGAGGAGGAGTTTCTGAGGCATGGGGTACCGTGCCCTCGCATCCCGCAACACCGTGCTGACGAAGTACACTGGGTGCTCGACGAGGCTTGGAGCGTCGGTGCTGGTGGTATCCTTCGGAGACCGTGGTGCCTCCTGAGGCGGTGGAGCCTCCAGAAGCTGGTTGCCCGAGGGAGGGGCCTCTTCCATTCCCAGTGCGGTCCCCTACGGCGGCTAATCCTTCTCGGCTGTGGTAGTGATCTCTGTGAGTCCTTCTTGGTCCTGCTTTGCCTTGACACGGGTAACTGCCGCGGCTTTGGTCCGACGCTCCTCCCTAACCGCCACCAGAGCTGCGCTGGCGGAGTAGGGAGTGGCGGCAAGGTAGAGCACCAAGGGCTCTTGAGGGCGTGGGGCCACCATCATCGGAGGGCTGGTTAGGTATCTCTTGAGATCTTGGAACGCCTTGTCGGCCTCTTTAGTCCATTCAAAGGGCCCCTTTTTCTTCATCAGCTGGAAGAAAGGTAGCGCTCGCTCCCCCAACTTGGAGATGAAGCGCCCAAGTGCAGTCACGCGCCTAGTGAGATTCTGCATTTCTCTGAGGGTCTTTGGAAGGCTCATGTCCTCGACCGCCTTGACCTTTTCTGGGTTGGCCTCGATGCCTCGGTGGGACACGAGGAAGCCCAAGAGCTTGCCTGAGGGGACTCCAAACACACACTTCTCCGGGTTGAGCCGCAGGTTCACTGCGTTGAGGTTTGCGAAGGTTTCCTCCAGGTCTTGTATCAGGGTCTTGGCCTCGCGAGACTTCACCACAATTTCGTCGACGTAAGCTTCCACATTCTTCCCGAGCTGCGGGCCCAAGGTGATGTGCATGAGCCGCTAAAAGGTTGCCCCCACGTTGTGCAGTCCGAACAGCATGCATGTATAGCAGTACACCCAACATGGGGTCAGGAATGCCGTCTTCTCCACGTCTTCCACCGCCATCTTGATCTGGTGATACCCGGAGAAGGCATCCAAGAAGCATAACAGGTCGCACTCAGCGGTGGAATCGACGATCTGATCGATGTGAGGGAGCGAGAACGGATCTTGCGGGCATGCTTTGTTGAGGTTGGTGAAGTCGACACACATGCGCTCCTTCCCTCCCTTCTTTGGCACAACCACAGGGTTGGCCAACCAATCTGGATATCGAACCTCGCGAATGACCCCCGCGGCTTCTAGCTTGCAGGTCTCCTGGACGATGAAGGCCTGCTTTTCAGTGAACTGCCGCCTCGCTTTCTGCTTCATGGGGCGCACATTGGGGCACACATTGAGGTGGTGCTCGAGTACGCCCCGTGGGATCCCTGCCAACTGATCAGACTCCCAGGCGAATACCTTCTTGTTTGTGCGCAGGAACTTGACCAGGGCTTCCTCCTGCTCAGGCTCGAGGTTGGCGCCTATGGTGAAAGGGGCGTCAGTGGACCCGTCCTCATCGACGGGTATCTGCTTGGTCTCTGCCTTGTCTTAGGTGAACAACTATTTCTTCTTGGTTGGTGCAGCCCCCTTGGGCACGGGGGTCCCCGCTTTGGCGGGCTGTGCTGACGCCGCCGTCTTGAAGGCGAGCTTGAGCGCTCGCAGCGCATCCCCGTTGTCCCCAGGCATGGTGAGGACACCGCTACTCCCGGGCATCTTCATAAGGTTGTACGCCGGGTGAGTCGCGGCCATGAATTGGGCCAGTGCTGGATAGCCGAGGATGGCGTTCTAGGGGAGGCTGATGCTGGCGATATCGAAATCGACCAGCTCCGTGCGGAAATTGTCGTAGATGCCGAAAGTTACTAGGAGCCAGATCTGTCCCAAGGAGCTGGATGACCCTCCCCCGACGCCTGAGAAGGGCCGGCTGGGCTGCAGCCGCTCCCGGGGTATGCAGAGGAGGTCGAAGGCCTCAACTGAGAGCACGCTGAGGCCCGGGCTGCCGTCAATGAGAGTCCTGGGGACGGCCACCTGGCAGATGGTGGGGGTGCACAGCATGGGGAGCGCACGAGCAGGCCGAATTGTAGGGGTGGTCCTCCGAGGTGAAGGCCAGACTGGCCTGTGGCTACGACCGGTCCGGGGGAGCCCCCTGCCGCGTGGAGGCGGCGCCAACCCGGCGGACGAATGGCTTGACGTGGTGACTGGAGGGCGGCGCCTGCGAGCCGCCTAGGAGGGTCGCGATGACCGGGGGCGCCGGCGCAGCGTGGTGGGCAAGGAAGAGGCCGCGCAGCTCTTCCCAATAGGCCACGGAGGCCGCCGGCAGGTGGAGCGGCCATGCGCGCGGAGCGCCGGTGAGGGCCGTGGGAAGCCAGTTGGCCATGACCCCGTCGTCACCTTTAGCTTCGAGAACGGCCTCCTCGTACGCCAGCAGGAAGGCCAGCGGATCGGTCATGCCGTTGTAGCACGGCGGCGTCGTCGGCTTGAACTTGTCTGGCCACCGCACCCGTTGCAAGGCTGGGGCCAGGGCTCGGAGCCCCCTGGCCCCAGCGCTGGCGCTGGTGACCGGAGCGGGCGGCGTGCTGCCCATCGTGAGGCGGGTCGCGACAGTGGCGGAGAGTAAAACTCCGGCGCTCCCCTACCTGGCATGCCAAATGTCGGATTTGGGGTTCCGGCGGACCCTTGAGGTTCGAACACTGGCGACCGCGCAGAGATTTCTCCCTCTACCTACCTGCGCCCTGCCGACTTGCTAGGATCCAAACTACGGAAGGAACAACACAAGAGACACAGAGTTTATACTAGTTCAGGCCATCGATGCGGTGTAATACCCTACTCCTGTGTGTGGTGTGGTGGATTGCCTCTTGGCTGATGATGAACAATACAAGGAAGAACAGCCTTGTGAGGGTCAGTTCTTGGCTGGTGCGATGAACTACTAGGAGTTCAGTCGCTCTCTCTACTGGTTATCTCGCGAGGATCCCCTCTGTCCCTACCTTGTGGTGGCTAGTCCTATTTATAGGAAAAGACCCTAGGCCTCCCCCAAATATTGAGCGGGAAGGGCGCCAACAATTGGCCATTTAGATGGGGAACATCTGGTACACTTATCCTGACTAAAGTTGGTCCTCGCCTGTCAAAGGCTCTGGTGGTGACGCCTGCTTGGGCTCCACAATGACTTCCTTCCTGCCGTTGGGCTAGTCTTGGTCTTGTTGCACCGAAATGGATGCCTTTGCTTGATGCTCTCGCCTGCGCTTGCTCCCTTTGCACCAAAGAGGAAAGGAGGACACTGCGCGGGCTGGCGCCCGCCTGGCGCCCTTGGTCGTCATGGCTTGCCCCATGGGCACCTCGTGAGGTACCCCGCCTTGATCTCTCTGCCTCCTCATGAGCTAGCCTAACGAGGCCGTGCCCGAGGAGGGTCCTTGTCATCCGCCCCGCGAGGCTTGGCCCCTCGCGAGGGTCTTGAGCTTGTGTTGATGAAGATGGGCCATGCTGGGCCCCTTTTGAGCCACGCTGCAGGCCGCAGGCAGGCAAGTCTGGGGACCCCCGTTCCCAGAACGCCGACATACCTGAGGTGGTTGTGCAGCCCTACCATTACGAATATAGGCATGCAGACGGCCTAGTGGTGGTGTTGGTTGTTGCACATAGTACTGATGTTGATCACCCTCATCCTCGTAATCGCCCTCGTGAATGTCCTCCTCATCGGTAGCAGCAGGAGCCATAGAAGCATCACCAGTAGGTGCAGCGACACCAGAATTTTGACCAGGCTCAAGGGGAACGCGTAGTGCTCGTCCCACTTGATTCCAAAGGCGTTGTTGTTGTTGTTGTTGTTGTTGTTGTGGTTATTGTAGAGGTGCGACAGGTGTAGCCGGCGATGGTTCTGGAAGACGCGCGAGCAACTCATTAAACTTTTTATCGAGCATTGTTTCGAATGTCTTCTCAATGCCATCGATCTTCTCCATGGCCTCTTCAAATCTATTTAGCACATCTTGCACCTGTCCACTCATCATTTGCTGAAATTTATCATGTACCTGTTTGTTCATCATGTTCTCCCAATCAGTCTCATTGGCTTGTGATCCTGCCATGGTTAGCAGCAATAGGAACACAGAAGAATATGATCCTACAGATTACTAGGAAGTGGCAGCGTGTCACAATTCCATCAAGCAAATCTCAAACTCTTACCAGTTCTTACCCAGCAACAGGTGGTGATCGGCAAGTAGTCAAATCTCTCAAAGCTTGGATAAAGCGATTACCAGGAAGAATCAAATGCATGGCATAGATATATGCGTAGCTGGGAAGGCTTATAATATAGTAGCAAAAAGGGTCAGCAATAATTAATTCAGAGATGCAAAGTTGAATAAACACTCAATGATCATACTGTGCTAGTCCTAGGCTAGACCGCGCTAGAGACGCGAGCCTAGAACACTAACAAAATCATGGCGTGGCACGGAAACAAGGGAAAAGCACACTCTGAAAAAAATTTGCGCTCTTCTTTTTTTGCAAAAATTCACCATATTGGCGAGTGTCTCAAAACTCTTTCCAAGTCAAAGTAACAGGATAGGCACGAAATTGTTTGACTATTCTTTTGGAAATCAGGGCAGCGATGACGAAAAAATGCGACAAAAAATCACTATGATGGCGAGTGTCTCATAACGCTCCTTGGGACCTAAAAACAGGATAGGGAAAAAATATTTTCGGTCGCCGATTTTTTCGGAATCTACTCAGGCAAAGAACCACGAATCTTAAAATAGATGGATCACGAAAACAAACCTAATATGAAAAGAACTCGGATTGGTGGTGGATATATGGCAGCGGTGGTGGAATATGGCAGTGGTGGTGGTATATGGCAGCGGTGGTAGGATATGGCAGCGATGGTGGTATATGACACCGGTGATGAAGATGGAGCGGCGGCGGCGTGACAAACTGTGACAGAAATCAAAACTCTAAAGGACTAGATGCCGAGACCAGCAACTAGACACGACGATGCAACCGCGGATTCAACAAAGAAAAAACCCTGAAACATTATGCAAAGACTCCGATTGGTTCGGATATGATGAACTAACCCTAATTTTTTTGGCTTTTTCGTGGACTGTTGGTATGAAGAACATACTCAATATAAACTACAAAAAAATGTAAAATCTCACCGAGCAACCTGGAAATCTTATACCACTTGATAGAGGCGATGGTGTCCCGATGTTTTGATGAGACGGTGGCTATCATTTTCTGTGGGAGTCGACCTTGATCATCCGACTACGAACGTGTGAGACGTCGCACCTTAGCAATCGCTAAACCAACTTCTGAGGGTCCACGATGGAGCACGATCAACCTGACCACGAGGGTTGGTTTTCCTGCGAGAAAACGAAGAACAAGCAAGAAACTGAGATTGCAATCTGGATACTGCGAATATAAGAGGAAAGCTTTATTAATGAAGGTGGGGTTCTGTGACGCCTTTGTCTGGTCGTTGAACACAAACGAAGTACGCGAAGTTGGAGCTATGGCAAACTTTTAATCTAAACAAAAGTGAAAGTCTAAACGGGGCCCTAAGGGATGTATATATGGAGGAAGAGGGGGGAATTCATGGCCTTGAAGGAGGGGTCAGAAACCAACCATATATCTTGTTTTCCCACACATACATACCCTAAAAATAGCATATACTCAAATATTTCGAAATTACATGGGCCTGGCCCAAAACTAAGGTGACACAACACCTATAATAGCCTCTGGACAAAATTTATGAAATGGCATCTTGTATATTTCGTCCAAGGCTTCATGCACTCATTATGGTGGCTTCAATGTCCTGAAATCATCACTTGTAACTTCATTCTTGTTCCCCTTGCACACGTCATCATCTCCATGCTTGATCTTGCTCCAATGTACATCCTTCTTGTCCAAGTTAGGCCCTTCATTTGTAAGCAAGACAAATGTATCCAATTTAGGCAGCATCATTTTCTCATGAACATTAGAAGCATTACCAAGAAAAGATAGTACCTGATAATTTAACTGGCGTGGGCGAGCTCTAGTAATTGGCCAATATGTATAGTAGCGGGGGCTATGGGTGTAACAATGGTATTGATGTCCTCGTCATATTCTTTTGTCACTTCTGAGTAGGAGAGGCAGCAGGGGTTCTTGTTGCTTGCGCTTTCCGGATTGTTCTTCAGCTTGCTGCATCTTCTTCCTCTCTAATGCAATAGAGGGAGAAGAGGGCTTCGACCCAACAAAATTTGATGGGAAGACAATCTTGGGCACATCGTGCCTTGAAGCCTTAGTAGTAGAAGTAGCTAGCTTCATCTTCTTTTTGATCAGCTTCGGATCAATTGCAGGACGCCCAAGTGCAGTTCTTTTCAATCCCTCATTGTAGGCTCGCACACACTTCTTAGAATGATGTTTCAAGCGCTCTCAGGCACCCTTTGCATCTTGACGACGCTTTTGAAACTCTTCTTTCATATCCACCATCATTGTCTTGAAGCTCTTAATTTCCTTGGTGCTGACCTTGGCCATATGCTTCTTGAAGACAACCTTTTCATTATTAATCTTGTTCTTCTCTCAATCACTTTTTCCGCAATGGCAAGTTCCTTTGCAATAAATTCTTGAAAAACAACAATAATGCCAATTGGCAATTGAAGATCATCCAGTGATAGTGAGGGGTCGTGAAACCACTCATCTATGAAGTTATTGAGTATATCATGATCGAACAGAGGAGGGTCCTTGAAGATGTCTGCTTGTTCTTGATGAACAGCGCAAGAGCATCGACGTCAAGATCATCATCACTTGACAGGTCAATAATGTCATCATCATCTTCCAAGTTGCTAGAAGGTTTAGGGTCGCGCCCTATAGATCTCTTTGTCTTCGGACAGTTCCTAGACATATCTTCAGAGTGCATACTGGATTCAGGAGGTCCAGTTTTCAATGGCTTCACTCTTGAAGCTTTCGGTGCAACATTAGTCATGAAAGATTTCCCCCTTAGCTTTGGAAGCTTTGGTATTTTGTTGAGGCTTGGGGGAAGAAGGAGCAGTGTCTTCATCTTGACGTTCTCCTTGAGCAGATGCAACACTTGCTTTGAGTCAACATAGTGCGCAGGATATGTAGCAAAGTCATTAAAGGGGCCAACCAGATTTGGTTCTGCCTCGCGAGAGCCATCAGGCCTTGGTTCAGCTGGACCAAGGTTGAAGTCAATCCCATAGTCCTTCTTATTCTACACTGCTGAAGCCCTTGCAAACTGGTAATTGGCTTCAAATAGTTCATTATTCTCATGACACCAGAGAATGTTGGATGGATCTAGATCTCGAGGCATAGCATACCTCACCATGCATGGGTAGAAACTTAACCTGATGGCGTCAGCCTTTTGTCTTCGGTATCAGCTTCTTGTAGACAATATCAGCCCATGGTGGCCTTGAAAGTGCTAGTATTCGACTAGATGGGGGGTGAATAGGCGATTTTTTATGGAAGTCTTCAAAACATGAGTGCTTCGAAGAAAACAATAGAAATGAACCTATTGATATGTAGCGGAAGGTAGATTACACTGGACAAGCCATAGTCAAGTAAGCAATGTAGTGAAAGCATGAAGACTATCAGCAGCTAGGTAGTATGGACCAGGATGGAAGATAGTATGAAGCCAAACAGCAATAGTTTTCACATAGTGAAGTCAATCAGATCAGGCAAATGGGCAAAGACTCACGAAGACAAACTGTAAGTAAAGAGAGAGAGGGGAAGGATAGAACCAGTTGCTCGGAGAGGACAAGGGATTTGTTGGACCAGTTCCAATTGCCGTGACAACTGTACGTCTGGTTAGGGAGGCTGGGATTCAACTCAGAAGACCGCGTCTTCACCTTATTCCCCTTGATCTAAGAACACTTAGTCATCTCCCAATCACTCTTGTAAGTTTTCAAGGGAGACTTACAAACCTTCACAGACTTCGTTCACCGGCAATCCACAATGACTCTTGGATGCTCAGAACGCGACGCCTAACCGGCTGGAGGATTCACAGTCCTCAAGTGTAATAAGTCTTTAGATCACGCAGACAGAAAGACTTCAGTGATCCCTAACACTCTTTGGCTCTGGGTGTTTTGGGCTTTGTCCTTGCAAGGATTACTCTCTCAAAGGCTTCGGAGGTGGGTTGCTCTCAAACAACAAAAGCCGTGCACTAAATCTGAGCAGCCACCAATTTATGGTGTAGAGGGTGGGATATTTATAGCCAGGAGGTAACCCGACCTAATTTGTCTAAAATTACCCTGGGTCACTAAATAACTGACACGTGTCCAACGATCAGATTTCAAACACATGCGGCTTTACTTGGGCTACAAGTAAAGCTAACTCATCCAACTCTATATAAGATTTGCTCTCATTGTGTTCGCTTGAAGACATAGGATTTGGTTGAGCATCACTTCAGTCACTCTGACTTTGTTCACTTGGACCCCACTTAACAGTACGGTGGTTCCTATGAGTCAACAAAGAAGAAAAGGAAACTACGAAACAAGTATGTCTTCGCACTCCATAGTCTTCATGTGATGTCTTCTCTTGTCATAGTCTTCAATGTGAATATCTTCAAAGACCACCGTTGTCATCAATGTCTTCACACATTTTTAGGGGTCATCTCTGGTTGGTAAACCGAATCAATATGGGACTACTACCTGTGTTATCCTGCAATTCTTACAAACACATTAAACCCTCAACCAAGTTTGTCGTCAATACTTCAAAACCAACTAGGGGTGGCACTAGATGCACTTACAATCTCCCCCTTTTTGGTGATTGATGACAAACTGGGTGAAGTTTTCAACGGGGATAAAAGTATGTGAAAGTTTAGTGTTGTGAGTATTGTCTTCATACAGATGACGAGGCTCCCCCTGAAGATGTGCATATAAATGATTTGCTTTCGAATGCAAATGCACATGGCAGGTTTTGCTTTGTGGAGGCCATCTTCAAAGTGTGAAGACAATACATTATGCATATTGAAAGATAATGAAGAGAATGATATGCATAATGGAAGATGGACGTCTGCAGAATGACTTCATGCGGAATTTATCATCACAACACAGAGTAGCAGAAAAAGCAGCAGATGACCATCGAGTTGAAGTTACAACTCAAAGAACCGAATGTATCAAAAGATGAGAGTTGTAAAAACTTGGCAAAATAATGCAACCACCCATAAGGACCCACTTGAAGACTATCAACTCATATGCTTCTCCCCCTTTTGTCAATAATGACCAAAAAGGTTTGAAGACATAGAGCGTCTACTCGTTCCTAGAATTAGTAGATGGTGGAGCAGGGTCGACATTGGAGTTTGGTGGTGCAGAAGGGCCTGATACAGTGTTGAGATGTAGTGTAGCCATGGTCGGTGAAGTGTCGTCGTCTTCTTCCTCGACAAGATTCGCAACAACAGTTGCAATCGAAGATGAATATTCAGAATCTTCAAGAGAGGGAGTGTGGCGCCAGCTTGCATTTGGTGGAGGCCTGGAATCAAACTTGAAGCTCTCTGTGAAGCCATCTGTGCGAAGATCGTCTTCAGAACACAACAGAGTGAGGCTCTTCCAGGACTGCCGCGCATTCTCATGGGCAACAAATGAGTATTTGGTGGCCAGGTTGCGAATGCGATTGACATCCAACAAGAGACTATGCATCTGATGCTTTAGCCAGTCGTGGTGCTTGTCCTGCTTCTGATGTAAGGCCACAAGCAGCTCTCGGTCATTAAGTACATGAGAACGCTTCCGAGGCCTTTGAGCAATTGCACTGGCGGTGGCTTTGGTATTTGCTTGATGAAGCATACACACATTGCCAGCCAGAGGATAAGCAGGAATAGCAGAATTTGGTACATGAACTCCTTATATTGGCTGAGTGAAGCATTGATGATCAACATTATGAAGTTATAGCGGCTCCTTGGCAGGCTCGGGGTAGATGGCTTCAACTGACAGATCAACCTCAGGCAAAAAAAACAAGATGGTTGCGTGCTAAAGGCTGATAGTCGATAGTAGAATGACGTTTGATCAGGAGCATCACCCATGGAGCATAAAACTTCAGGCCAAACAGATCAGTCCCAGATGCAGCAAGTTGTCTGATGAAGAAATCCTGGGAGTTGAATCTGATGCCATTGACAATATGGAAGACCAAAGTCTTCATGGCTCCTTCAAGTTTGGCTTCAGAAGAATGTCCCTTGATTGGCCATAGAATATGCCTTAGTATATGATAGACTATGCGGGGAAAGTACTTGAGGTCCTTGATAAAAAATTCCTTGGGATATTCTGCATCTTGAGGCAATGGCTTCATCATGTTGAGCATCTGACTCATATTGGGTTCAGGCCTCTGAAAAATGCTGTGCAGTTCTTCTCTGTGAGCTAACAACTAGGCTCATACAGTTCACCTGGAGTGGGCAGGGAGGTAATCTCGATGATGTCTTGAGCTTTGGCTTCATTGTGCACATCTCCTGTCATCCACTCGAGGATCCATGTCTTCGGATCCCGGTTTTAGCCACGAATGTGAAGAGTAGCATAGAACTGCAGCAGAATCTCTTCATTCCAGTGCTCTTTGGCAGTGACAAATTACAGAAGACCAGCATCCCGAAAGCAGTCCAGAGCTTCTTCAAGACAGGGGAGCCCAGCAATAGCTTCACAATCAAGACGTGTGTGAGGAAAAAATCTCTCTTCATGTAGAGGACACATGAGTAGTATCTGCGATGTTGATTGCTCCAGAAGCGATATGAAGAGATCTTTGGCTTCGACTATGGGTTCTTGTCCTTGTCAAAGAAGGTGTTGTGTGCCCTGAAGCTGTTTACACTGAATGATCCTGGTGATGTAGCAGCACCTAGAAGCCTTGGCAGCCTTGGCTTAGGCTTCTGAACTTGTGGTCGTTGCTCCACATGATAATCATATTGGGGTCCGGGAGCAGTGGGAGGAACCAAGTTTGGCCAGCGAACTGTGACCAGCTCCCCATCACGATTGATGGCCCTTTCCATAGTGTGAGGCCTTGGGGGAGGAATAGTGCCGTCAGTGGGGACCGGCATTACAGAAGCTTCAGGATTCACATTAGCTTTGGGCAAAACATTAGCTTTAGGCTCCACATGATCTTCAGCCAAGACAGGGTCATTGGCTTCAGCAGTGTTTGTGGCAGCCTCATTGTTCTCAACCTCCATTTGGTCAACGACCAGAGGGTCTTGCACAATCACATTCTCCTCGAGAATGACTTGATTTGGGGCAGGGGGTGTGGCAACTCTCTCTTCTCTTCTTTCTTCTTCTTATTCATCGGCTGATGCAGTCGGAATGTCTTCAGCAGCTTTGGCTTCAGACACTGGAACCGTCATAGAAGGATTCTCTTTAGGGAACACTTGACGTGCCACTGAGCTGGATTGTTGTGAATCTTCTTCTAGGATGGTTGACATGGAGACAGATGGCATGAGACCTCTGTGAAGCCGTTGAAACACGGGCGACGCCTTTGGTGATGGTGTGCTCTCCATGTAGTTGTCGTCATTCAACACTTGATTGGTAACTGGTGCTGGTGGAGTACGGGGTGTTTCATCATGAACTGGGGTTTCTTCTTGAGGGCGCTCAGCCCAGGAATCATTTTGAGCGATTGGCGTCAAAGGACGACCAATGCTAGCATATTCACTGCTCGTTGTAGTACGCGATGATACCAAGTGGTGCTCGAGTTGAGGAAGGACTTCATCATCAACAACATTGTCTTCACGAATAATGTCTTCAGCTGCATTGGGGTCAATAGCTGGAACTTGTTCATCTTCATGAGCCTCTGAGGAAGCAGGCTGGTGGATCACAACACGTCGTTCTTGGTTGGTGGCAGCAGGAGGAGCAACTGAGATAGGTTCAACAACAAGAGGCTGAGAGGCAGCAGTACGCTCTTTCTTTGAAGACTTAGTTCCCTTAGTCTTCAATTTCTTCTTGGAAGGGGCATTGTCAGGTATTTCCTTGTGCTTGTGCTTCTTAGCATCGGCTTCAGCTGCCCTTGTCTTCTTCAGCTCTGAAGCTGCTGATGGGAGCTTAGACTTCGAGCATGTCATACTGGCAGGGAAGACAATGCGAGGTTCTTCCTGCCTTGGTGCAGTTTGTGTCTCAATAGGCTTCTTCTATTTGGCACCCATCCTGGGATCGATGCCAGGGCACCCAAGAGCTTTGTGCTTCTCATCTTCATTGTGGGCTTGAACGCTTTTCTGAGCAAAATACTTCATGTGCTCTTGTGAGCCTTTAGCTTCAATACGCTTCTTGTTGAACTCCTCCTTGAGGTCGTGCAACATCTTCTTGAAGATTTGAACATCTGCCACGCTGAACTTGGCCATGTTCTTCTTGAAGTGAGCCTTCTCATAATCAATCTTGTTTTTTAGCTCAACAAAACTTCTGTGCCAAGGCCAACTCACTAGCAATGGCACTATGGAAGGTGACGCTGATGTCCACGGGAAGCTGAAGATCATCAATATTGATGCGCTGGTCGTCGAACCACTCATCGATGAAGTTATTCAGAATATCAACATCAAAGAGGGGCAGATCGTTGAAGATTTCTGCCTCTTGCTTGCTCTTGATAAGCATCTCCAGAGCATCATCACCAAGATCTTCATCCCTGGACAGATCAATGGCTTCATCTTCGTTGTGCAGCACAACAAACGGTGTTAGGGGTTGCCAAGTGGCCTTCTTAGGCGATGGCTTCTTGGTCCTCTTGGACACATGAGATAAGTCTTCAGACTGCACATTGGATTCAGGCGGTGCAGTCTTCAGAGTCTTCCTGGTTGAAGCTTTTGGTGAAGGAGATGGCTTTGAAGCCTTTTCCTTCTTCTTCTTCTTCTCCTTTGGAGGTGAGGGAGCATCTTCAGAATCAGTTTCACCATCAGATTGCTCCACAGCTGCTCTCTGAGCAGCAATGAGAGATAGAAGCCCATCAAAATTGGCGAAGGGGCCAATTCTATTCTGATTAGCTTCACGTGTCCCATCAGATCTTGGAGTAGAGGGGCCAGGGTTGAAGTTGAGGCCAAAATCCTTTTTGTTCTTCTCAGCAGAATCTTTAGCAAACTTATAGTTGCGCTTAAAAAGATTGTCTTCATGACACCATAACAGAAAACATGGGTCGGCATTTTCAGGCTGTGGTCCTCCGACCATGCAAGGATAGAATTTTTGCTCAATGGCTTCAGCCTTGCTCTTTGGCACCAAGGAGCGGTATAGATAGTCACCCCATGGGCGCTTGATGGCATTCTTTTCAGCATATTCAGGCGTGACAAACCTGTACTTGAACCATTGCTCAACCCAATATCTTCGGATCCACTGAATCCGGTTCTTGTGCTGGTTGTAGCTTTCTTCAGGATCTGACTTGTACAGCTCATACAGATCAGGAGGCAGATCGAGTGTAGTGTTGCCACGGTGTTGCCTGCCACCCTTGCGTGCAGACTTCTTTGAAGCCATAGTATTCAGATTGATTGGCTTCAACACAGTGAATAGCTTCCATCTGCTGGTCAGACAAGAACTGGCTTCAGGTGATGCAATGTGATGCTGTAAGTATTCTGCAAATGAATGCAGACTATGAGAACCAAGGGATTCTCCCACGGACATGTACCTGTGACAGCATTAGAGATGCGAGGGAAGGGGAAGAGGTCATATGCATTCTTGGAATATTTTGAAGATAAATCACTTTAGAAGACATTGAAGTAATAGTGCGAAGACATTCACTTATTTGGAGAGAGTTGGTTCCAGATTTGTATGAATCCATGAATAAGTAAAAGTGAGGAATCTAACTAGTTATGAAGCATAAGTGAATATACTTGGCATGGTATGAGACGCGGGAGAAGATATATCCAGATTTGGAAGTGAAGAAACCACTTTTGGTTGAAGTGGACGGATTTGACGGATCAAAAAGGCAGTAAAAAGTAAGATTTAATTACCACTGACGAATTGCTAGATGAGGTTGGATGAGAGGCCGAGTAGTTCAATCTCCCACACCCTAACTTGGCGGCGGAAGACACCTACGATGGTGGCGGAGAGGACGATGTCCGCGGCCAGCGTGAGGACGGCATCGAAGATGTCGTGGAAGCTAAGCAGTTCGTCTTCGGCGTTGACGCGAGCTAGCCGAGGCGCTAGGGTTTGTGCGAGGTGTCGAGGTGGAAGAACAGATATTGACCGCACGGGTGAGTATTTATAAGAAGGAGGAGGGCAGCACAATGCAATTGTGCAGGTGCCCCTGGCGGTTCACATCTGAGAGACACGTGGCACGCATGCAACTCGTTGAAAGTTGTTCCATGTTCCACGCACGGCTGGATTGTCGGGTCCTCGTTCCGACTTCTTCGGTATTCAGGCAATAAGGATACAACATTAAAATAGATTTAAATGTTTGTCAGATTGTCTTCTGCTGACAAGGACTCAGAGAAGACAATTGACAGTTTTCAATAGAATGCATATGATTTGGACAGATAGAGTTTGAGGTAGAAGCACATAATGGGTTAGGGTCCGATCACATTCACTTAGATCAATAAACATTCAAGAATGAAGTCATAGCTATAAGTGAATGCTATAGAGGATAGAACCCAAGCAACTATATACATATATATAGACCAAATGAACATTGCAAAGATAAACCTTGAAGATAAATTAATGTTGAAGACAAACCAAATGCGAAGACTATGCAACCATAACGCCAAGAGAAACACTTCAATGAGAATTTGGTGGTGGCGTTACCCACAGTATAGGAAGTATTAGACCCAGACACGGCGCCCAATTATCGTGGTGCTCAGAAGTCAAATTCCACATTAATGTATTCACACTCAGAGGGTAAGTCTTCATTGATTGAAGATATACATTACTTCGTGTGTTGCACATCTAAGTCGTCAACATGCATAAGTGTTAGGATGTGTGTCCAATTATAGGACATTTGAGGATTCTAAGATATTTAGCTCACACGTAACTTGCAAAACCTTTTCTCATCCTAGGGCCTAGTGAAGATATCTGCCAATTGCTCTTTAGTGGTGATGTGAATGATATCAATATCTTCCTTGTTGACATGATATCTGAGAAACTGATGACGGATCAGAATGTGCTTTGTCTTCGAATGCTGAACTGGATTCTTGGAAAGCTTGATGGTGCTTTCATTGTCACAGAAGAGTGGTACATTCTTCATGTTGATGCCATAGTCCTTGAGTGTTTGCTTCATCCATAGAAGCTGAGCATAGCACGATCCATCGGCAATGTATTCAGATCCAGCAGTGGAGAGTGATACACAGTTCTGCTTCTTTGAAGACAAGTGATCGATCGAGAAAGTGACATGTTCATGAAGTGGACTTGCTATCAACCTTGTCACCAACATAATCAGCATCAGAATATCCAATCAGATCAAATGTTGAGCCCTTTGGATACCATAATCCTATTGTTGGGGTGTAAGACAAATATCGAAGTATTCGCTTCACCGATAGGTGATGCGACTCCTTTGGTGCCACTTGGAATCGGGCACACATGCAAACGCTAAACATTATATCTAGCCTAGATGCACATAAGTAAAGTAAAGAACCAATCATGGAGCGGTATACCTTTTGATCGAACTCTTTACCATTGTCGTCAGGGCCCAGATGACCTTTGGTTGGCATTGGCATCATGTATCCTTTGTAGTCTTGCATTCCAAACTTCTTTAGGCAATCTTTGAGGTATTTCTCTTGTGATATGAAGATGACATTGCTCTGCTGACGGATTTGAAGACCAAGGAAAAATTTCAGCTCACCCGTCATGGACATCTAATATTGCTCTTGCATCATGTTCCCAAACTCATCACTGTATCTTTTGTCAGTGCAACTGAAGATAATGTAATCCAGATAGATTTGACCCACAAATAGTTCATCGTCATATATCTTCGTGAAGAGTGTCGGATCTAGAGAACCAGGTTTGAAGCCTTTGCTCTTCAGCAAGTCTTTGAGTGTGTCATACCAAGCGCGAGGAGCTTGTTTGAGGCCATACAGTGCCTTGTTGAGCTTGTATACCATATTATGATGTTTTGGATCTTCAAAGCCAGGTGGTTGTGCGACACACACTTCTTCTGCAATCTTGCCATTGAGAAAGGCATTCTTCACATCCATTTGTTACAGAAGAATGTTGTGATGGTTTGCATTGGCTAGCAGTATGCGAATGGCTTCAAGCCTAGCCACAGGAGCAAATGTTTCATCGAAGTCAATCCCTTCTATTTGAGTGTAACCTTGACCAACTAGACGAGCCTTGTTTCTGACAACTTGACCATGCTCATCTTGTTTGTTGTGATAGATCCATTTGGTGCCAATGATATTGTGCTTACGAGGATCAAGATGCTTGACCAGTTCCCATACATTGTTCAGTTTGAACTGATGAAGTTCTTCTTGCATAGCTTGAATCCATTCAGGTTTCATAAAGGCATCAGCAACTTTCTTGGGTTGAGATATAGAGACAAATGCAAAGTGCCCACAGAAATTTGCTAGTTGTGTTGCTCTTGAACGAGTGAGTGGACCAGGTGCATTGATGCTATCAATTATCTTCTCAATATGTACTTCGTTTGCAACATGGGGATGAACTGGACGAAGATTTTGCCCTTGCAAATCATTGTCTTCGGCTTCAGCATTAACTTCAGGTTGAGCATTGTCTTCGGGTTGATTTGGGGCAATGATGATTTCTTCTTCAGCCTGAGCTTCTGAAGGTATGTTCTCCAGTACCCATGAGCTTGATAGATTCACTAGGAGGGACTTCATCCAACACATTTGACAGGTGCTCTCTTTGCGAGCCGTTAGTCTCATCGAACCACACTCCATAGTTTCAACCAGTTTATAATGAAAGAGTTTGACGACTTTGTAGGAGTGTGAATCCTTTCCATATCCAAGCATAAAACCTTCATGTGCTTTCGGTGCAAATTTTGAAGTGTGATGTAGATCCTTGATCCAGCACCTAGCACCAAATACTCTGAAGAAACTGATGTTTGGCTTCTTACCAGTTAGCAGCTCATATGATGTCTTCTTTAGAAGCTTGTGAAGATAAACACGGTTGATGACATGTCATGCAGTGTCAATGGCTTCAGGCCAGAACTTCCTTGGAGTCTTGTACTCATCAAGCACTGTCCGAGCCATCTCAATGAGGGTTCTGTTCTTGCGCTCCATGATGCAATTCTGCTGAGGTGTGTAAGGAGCTGAAAAATCATGAGTGATGCCTAGTGTATCAAGATAAGTGTCAAGGCCGGTGTTCTTAAATTTTGTGCCGTTGTCACTCCTGATGTGCTTGTTCTTGATGCCATAGTTCGTCATGGCACGATCCGAAAATCGTCTGAAGACATCCTGCACTTCAGTCTTGTAGAGGATAATATGCACCCATGTATATCTTGAGTAATCATCAACAATGACGAAGCCATAGACACAAGCAGTGGTAGTAAGAGTAGATTAGTAAGTAGGGCCGAATAAGTCCATGTGAAGCAGCTTGAAGGGTTGTCATGTCGTCATGATTGTCTTCGAGGGATGCTTGGCCCTAGTCATCTTAACAGCTTCACAAGCACCACACAAATGATCCTTCTTGACTTGACGCCCTCGATGCCCACGACATGCTTCTTCTTCACGAGAGTGTACAAGTTCCTCATGCCAGCATGTCCTAGTCTCCGATGCCAGAGCTAGCACTTTGAAGCTTTTGCTAGAAGACATATGGCCAGCTGTGGTCGTGCTGAGAAATCTACCATATAAAGATCATCCATTCGATACTCTTCAAAGACTAGAGACTTGTCAGATTCCATATGCACAAGGCAACGACATTTTTCAAATATCACAATCATGTTCAAATCATAAAGCATTGAGACAGACATTAAGTTGAAACCAAGGGATTCAACAAGCATCACTTTATCCATGTGCTGATCCCTTGAGATTGCAACTCTACCCATACCCAACACCTTGCTTTTACCAGTGTCAGCAAATATGATGTGACTTTTGTCAGATGGGCGTAGGGTTGAATCCATCAGAAGACTTCTATCACCAGTCATGTGGTTAGTGCAGCCACTATCCATAATCCATTCTGAAGCCTTTGGTGTCATATCCTACAGTACAGTTTGGGGGATAGGCTTCACCAAGGGTATTGTGAAGCATAAACATTTGACAAACAAACGGACAATGAAAGTTAGAATCTTGGTTAGGATAAATAGGATGATAGTCAAGGAATCCTGGGACGAAATACATAGTAATACCATTTGGACATTTTATCTTGCGTCCCAGAAGATGTTTAAGGTCCCCAACATAAGCATCAGACACCTTTGATTTCCAGCTGGAGACCATACCCTGCAAAAGAGAGTTAAGTTTTCTTAACCACCCGCATCTTCAGGTGTGGCTTAGAAGCAATGAGTCTAAGTGCAGCATCTAAGAACTTCGGCTTTGGAGCCCTAGCAAATAGCCTTGCAGTTGGTGAATAATACTCATAAGAATAAGCAGAAAATTTCATGGAATTATGAACATAGCGGTTTGACAAAACACGCTCATATTCAATAGCTGAGTATAGTTTCCCTGCAAAACATTGGCGTATGAAGCCTTTGGTCCGGGATTTGTCTGTATGAAGCCTTTGGTCCGGGATTTGTCTTCTTCCCTGGTGGTGTCATGATGACATTCACGGGAAGACTTTCAAGACAACTTTTGGGCACCCAAATCTTCTTAAGAGGTGGTCCATTACTACAGTTAGTACCAATATACCTGGCAAACACTTCACCATTCTGATTCCTAAACAGTTTATAGTTTGCATCAAAGGATTCATCAATGATAATTGGGTTAGCATAAGTGAAGCCCGATAAAGTAGATGGATCCATTGAAGGTCCCTTAGCAGCAACCCATGTGGTTTTGGGATACTGCTCAGGCATCTAGTTAGAACAATCAACATTCATTTTCCTCTCGAACCCAACACCCTCTTTACTAGGGTTTTGGTTCAGAATCTACTTTTTGAGGACATCACAAAGTCTCTAATGCCCTTTGAGACTTTTGTACATTCCTGTCTCAAGCAATGTCTTCAACCTGGCATTCTCATCAGCAATAGTAGTGGTATCCTCAGCAGAGGGGTTAGTTACCACATTAGCAGTTGAAGATATTGCAACAGTATCCGTAGTTGAGCATTCAGCAATAGAGACAACATTATCATGATCAAGACATTTTAGACATGGTGGTTCAAATCTTTCCTGAGCGGAACTAATCTATTGAGCGCGGAGTGACTCGTTCTCCTTTTGAAGATCTTCATGAGCCGATCTTAATTTCTCAAGCTCTTGCTTCCTTTAAAGATAATCATACGAGAGCTTTTCATGAGAAGTTGAGAGTGTTTCATGACGACTTTCAAGTTCCTCATACTTAAAATGAAGATTTTTAATGTCTTCAATTCAGGACTGAGTTTGGGTCATTTCCGTATCCAACAGGTCATCGCTTTTGTCTAACAACTTTTCAATATGTTCCATAGCATCCTGTTGTTTAGTTGCAATTTTAGCAAGTATTTTGTAGCTAGGTTTAGATTCACATTCAGAGTCATCTCCACTTGATGTTTGAAAGTAAGCATCGCGTGAGTTTACCTTGGCACCGCGTGCCATGAAGCAGTAGGTGGGAGCAGAGTCATCTTCATCCTTGGCATCATCGTTGGTGACGAGGCCATTGTCTTCAGTGTTGAAGATGGACTTGGCGACATATGCAGAAGCTAGAGCCAGGCTTGCTACTCCAGAATTAGATTCCTCTTCAGACTCCACCTCTACCTCCTCAGATGCAGACTCCTCCTCTGAATCCATTTCCTTGCCAACAAATGCACGAGCCTTGCTTGATGAGCTCTTCTTGTGTCATGAAGACTTCGATGAAGACTTGGAAGAAGACATTGAGGATTTCTTCTTCTTCTTATCATCAGAATCATATTCCTTGCTCTTCTTCTTCTTCTTTGTCTCATTGTCCCACTGTGGACACTCAGAGATGTAGTGACTAGGTTTCTTGCACTTGTGGCAGGTTCTCTTCTTGTGATCACGAGAGGAAGCTTCATCATTTCTTGAGCTAGATCTTGAAGAATTTCTGAAGTCTTTCTTCTTGGCGAACTTCTGGAACTTCTTCACAAGCATAGCAAGCTCCTTTCCAATATATTCAGGATCCCCAGAAATGCAGTCAGATTCTTCTTCAGATGAGGAGACAACCTTCGCCTTCAAAGCACGAGTACGGCCATAGTTGGGACCATAGATATCTCTCGTCTCAGATAGCTGGAAATCATGTGTGTTGAGCCTCTCAAGTATGTCAGACGGATCAAGAGTCTTGAAGTCAGGGTGCTCTTGAATCATCAGGGCCAAGGTGTCAAATGAGCCATCAAGAGATCTCTGATAACCCACAAGTGTAGGGGATGTCAACAGCTTTCGAGGGTAAAGTATTCAACCCAAATTTATTGATTCGACACAAGGGGAGCCAAAGAATATTCTTGAGTATTAGTAGTTGAGTTGTCAATTCAAGCACACCTGGATAACTTAGTATCTACAGCAAAGTATTTAGTAGCAAAGTAATATGATAATAAAGGTAAAGGTAGCAAAAGTACTATTTTTGGGTTTTGTAGTGATTGTAACAGTAGCAACGGAAAAGTAAATAAGCGAAGAACAATATGTGAAAAGCTCATAGGCAATGGATCAATGATGGATAATTATGTCGGATGCAATTCCTCATGTAATAGCTATAACATAGGGTGACACAGAACTAGCTCTAATTCATCAATGTAATGTAGGCATGTATTCCGTATATAGTCATACGTGCTTATGGAAAAGAACTTGCATGACATCTTTTTTCCTACCCTCCCGTGGCAGCGGGGTCCTTACGGAAACTAAGGGATATTAAGGCATCCATTTAATAGAGAACCGGAACAAAGCATTAGCACATAGTGAATACATGAACTCCTCAAACTATGGTCATCACCGAGAAGTACCCCGATTATTGTCACTTCGGGGTTGTCAGATCATAACACATAATAGGTGACTATAGACTTGCAAGATAGGATCAAGAACACACATATATTCATGAAAACATAATAGGTTCAGATCTGAAATCATGGCACTCGGGCCCTAGTTACAAGCATTAAGCATAGAAAAGTCATAGCAACATCAATCTCAGAACATAGTGGATACTAGGGATCAAACCCTAACAAAACTAACTTGATTACATGGTATTTTTACATAGTGGACAGGGTGTGGGCCCCCTGGTCTTGATTCTTTCGCCAGTATTTTTATATTTTCCAAAAAGTGCCTCCGTGGATTTTTAGGACATTCCGAGAACTTATGTTTTCTACACATAAAACAACATCATGGCAGTTCTGCTGAAAACAGCGTCAGTCCGGGTTAGTTTCATTCAAATCATGCAAGTTAGAGTCCAAAACAAGGGCAAAAGTGGTTGGAAAAGTAGATACGTTGGAGATGTATCAACTCCCCCAAGCTTAAACCTTTGCTTGTACTCAAGCAATTCAGTTGATAAACTGAAAGTGATAAAGAAAAACTTTTACAAACTCTTTTTGCTCTTGTTGTTGTAAACATGCAAAGCCATCATTCAGGTTTTAGCAAATATTATGAACTAACCATACTCACAATAACACATAGGTCTCACAATTACTCATATCAATAGCATAATCAGCTAGCGAGCCATAATAATAAAACTCGGATGACAACACTTTCTCAAAACAATCATAACATGATATAACAAAATGGTATCTCGCTAGCCCTTTCTGAGACCGCACAACATAAATGCAGAGCACCTTTGAAGATCAAGGACTGACTAAACATTGTAATTAATGGTAAAAGAGATCTAGTCAAGTCATACCCAAAATAAACCAATAGTAATGAATACAAATGATAGTGTGCTCTCCAGCGGGTGCTTTTTAATAAGGGTGATGACTCAACATAAAAGTAAATAGATAGGCCCTTCGCAGAGGGAAGCAGGGATTTGCAGAGGTGCTAGAGCTCAGTTTTAAAAATAGAGATTGAATAACATTTTGAGTGGCATACTTTCACTGTCAACGCAACAACTATGAGATGGTTGTATCTTCCATACTACATGCATTATAGGCAGTTCCCAAACAGAATGGTAAAGGTTTATACTCCCCCAACCACCAACAAGCATCAATCCATGGCTTGCTCGAAACAACGAGTGCCTCCAACTAACAACATCCCTGGGGGAGTTTTGTTTAATTATTTTGATTTACTTTGATCTTTTGGATCATGGGACTAGGCGTCCTGGTTACCGGCCCTTTCTCGTGAATGAGGAGTGGAGTCCACTCCTCTTGAGAATAACCCACCTAGCATGGAAGATATAGGCAGCACTAGTTGTAACATGAGCTGCTCGAGCATATAAAACAGAATTTCATTTCAAGGTTTGGAGTTTGGCACATAAAAATTTACTTGGAACGGCAGGTAAATACCGCATATATGAAGGTATGGTGGACTCATATGGAACAACTTTGGGGTTTATGGAGTTTGGATGCACAAGCAATATTCTCGCTTAGTACAGGTGAAGGCTAGCAAAAGACTGGGAAGCGACCAACTGAGAGAGCGACAACAGTCATAAACATGCATTACAATTAATTCACACCGAGTACAAGCATGAGTAGAATATAATCCACCATGAACATAAATATCACGAAGGCTATGTTGATTTGTTTCAACTACATGCGTGAACATGTGCCAAGTCGAGTCACTCAATTCATTCAAAGGAGGATACCATCCCATCATACCACATCATAATCATTCTAATAGCATGTTGGCACGCAAGGTAAATCATTATAACTCATAGCTAATCAAGCATGGCACAAGCAACTATAATCTATAAATGTCATTGCAAATATGTTTACTTCATAATAAGCTGAATCAGGAACGATGAACTCATCATATTTACAAAAAAAAGAGAAGTTGAGTTCATACCAGCTTTTCTCATCTCAATCAGTCCATCATATATCGTCATTATTGCTTGCACGACTGAACGATGTGTATAATAATAATAGTGCACGCGCATTGGACTAAGATGGAATCTGCAAGCATTCAACTCAAGAGAGAAGACAAATCAATCATGCAAATGAGAGCCAGTAAAGCATTTTCAATATGGTCTTCTACTCTCGACCCCGAAAGGAAAGAAAAGAAAATAAAACTATTTACACGGGAAAGCTCCCAACAAGTAAGAAGAAGAACGAGAAATCATTTTGAGCTTTCATTTTAATTTCTACCACAAGCATGGAAATTAAACTAACTAAATTTGTTTTTGGTTTTTCTTAAGGTTTATCAAAAACACAAGAAGAAAGCAAGAAAAAGAATTTTAAACTAACATGGATAATACAATGAAAGAGTATGAGCACCGACGACTAGTGTGTGAACATGAATGTAAAGTCGGTGAGAAATACGTACTCCCCCAAGCTTAGGATTTTGGCCTAAGTTGGTCTAGTACCAATGACCGCCTGGCTGATATCCGTAGATGTTGCTGAGGTCGTACTGAGATGCAGCAGCAACAGCCTCCTGAGCTATGGCATGTTGGCGAGCTGCCTCCGCTCTCTCCTCATGTTCAGTTGCTTCCTCCCTGGTAAAAACATATATTCCTTTTGCCTGATAATCAAAAAGGAGAGGAGCAGGAACATGGACGACGTTGCGTCTGTCATAGATTAGTCGATACTGGAGGAATTGTTCATTCCTCTTAAGAAAATGACGATTGACCATAGCGTCATAATCTAAATAAGTAGGAGGTAACATCATATCCCCCTCTCGTGGGGCTATACCAAGATAATTAGCCACACGGGTTGCATAAATTCCTCCAAATAAATCTCCAGCTCTACCATTATTCTGCAACCTACGTGCAACTATTGCCCCCAAGTTATAACCTTTATAACCTAACACAGCACTCTTGAGGACACAAAGATCAGGGACACACATATGACATGCTTCGTCTTTACCATTAATGCATCTACCAATGAAGAGAGCAAAATAATGTATAGCAGGAAATGAATGCTCCTTATGGTAGCTTGTGCCATATCCCTGGATTCTCCCACAGTAATACTAGCAAGAAAGTCTCTAAATTCAGATTTGTGAGGATCATTAATATTACCCCACCGTGGAAGTTTGCAAGCAGTTGTAAAATCCTCTAAGTCCATGGTATAAGATGTATCATAAATATCAAATAGGACACTAGGAGAATTACGCGCACAGTTATACTTAAACCTCCGCACAAAGGAATCAGTCAATTGATAGTACGGAAGACACTTATCTTGTAAGAAGTCCTCCAGCTCAGCATTACGCACATAGGCGTCAAATTCCTCCTTAAAGCCTGCTTCGACCATAAAATCATCGGATGGCCACTCACAAGCTCGAACATTTGCATCCCTCGGTAATTCAACATCTTGCTCACATATAGCAATCCTGGGCCCTTTCTTCACCGAGGAACCACCTTGGTACATTCTCCTAGACATAATTGTTTTTCTGAAAAATTTCTGAAATTTTAGTAACTTCAAAATAAAAGTGAATAAAACTAAAAGATTGGTAGCAACTACTCCTACAAGTGCCTAGAGCCTATATCATGCATTAGAATTGCTTGGGACCTCATAAATTCAACATGCAAGCTCAAGAAGATGGTCACCTATGCAGCAAAAATTTGCAATGAATAAAGCACTAGAACAAAAACTAATTGGACCAATGGAGGAGTCACATACCAAGCAACAATCTACCAAAGCAGTTTTGTAAATGGAGCTTTGAGCAAGGAGATCGAAAATTGCAGCAAAATGAGCTAGAACTCGTGCTTGAGCTGGATGGGGATTTTTTTGGGAAGAAGATGGAGTGTGTGGGTTCTGGCATAAGTGGAGGGGGGCCACCAGGTTCCCACGAGACAGGGGGCGCGCCCAGGGTAGGTGGGGGCGCCCTCCACACTCGTGGCCTGGTGCTTGCCCCTCCTGCAGTGATTTCAGTGCCTAAAATCCTCAAATATTCCATAAAAATCATACTAAATTTGTAGGGCATTTGGAGCACTTTTATTTTCGGGATATTTTTTATTGTATGAATAATTCAGAAAATAGACAGATAATACTATTTTTGCTTTATTAAATCTAAATAACCGAAAGTAAAAAGAGGGTATAGAAGGTTGTGCCTTCTAGTTTCATCCATCTCGTGATCATGAAAATGAATCCACTAACAAGGTTGATCAAGTCTTGTTAACAAACTCATTCTGAATAACACGAAACCGGAGAAATTTCGAATAACACTAAGTTACCTCAACAGGGATATGAAAATCCCCAACAATAAGAATATCATACTTTTTCCTGACAGTAGGGAGAGGAAATTCAAAACCTCCAATAATGATAGTTGGAAATTTTCCAATAGAATTGATGCTATGAACTTGAGATTGTTTCCTCAGAAAGTGTACCGTATGCTCATTACCATTAACATGAAAAGTGACATTGCCTTTGTTGCAATCAATAACTGCCCATGTAGTATTCAAAAAAGGTCTACCAAGGATAATCGACATACTATCGTCCTCGGGAATATCAAGAATAACAAAGTCCGTTAAGATCATGACGTTTGCAACCACAACAGGCACATCCTCACAAATACTGACAGGTATAGCAGTTGATTTATCAGCCATTTGCAAAGATATTTCAGTAGGTGTCACCTTATTCAATTCAAGTCTACCATATAAAGAGAGAGGCATAACACTAACACTGGCTCCAAGATCACATAAAGCAGTTATAACATAATTTCTTTTAATGGAGCATGGTATAGTTGGTACTCCCGGATCTCCAAGTTTCTTTGGTATTCCACCCTTAAAAGTGTAATTAGCAAGCATGGTGGAAATTTCATCTTCCGGATCTTTCTTTTATTTGTAATGATATCCTTCATATACTTAGCATAAGGATTTACTTTGAGCATATCAGTTAAGTGCATACGTAAGAAGATAGGTCTAATCATTTCAGCAAAGCGCTCAAAATCCTCATCATCCTTTGTCTTGGATGGTTTAGGAGGAATGGGCATGGGTTTCTGAACCCATGGTTCTCTTTCTCTACCGTGCTTCCTAGCAACAAAATCTCTCTTATCATAACATTGATTCTTTGATTGTGGGTTATCAAGATCAACAGCAGGTTCAATCTCTACATCATTACTTTTGCTAGGTTGAGCATCAACATGAACATTATTATTAACATTACCACTAGGTTCATGTTCATCACCTGATCACGTTTCAGCACCGGAGATAGAAATATCATTGGTATTCTCAGGAGTGTCTACAGTGGGTTCACTAGAAGCATGCAAAGTTCTATCATTTTTCCTTTTTTTTTGTTTTTAGAAGAACTAGGTGCCTCTAAATTATTTCTCTGAGAATCTTGCTCGATTCTCTTAGGGTGGCCTTTAGGATACAAAGGTTCCTGAGTCATTCTACTAGTTCTAGTAGCCACTCTAACAGCAAAGTCATTTTTATTATTTAATTCATCAAGCAAATCATTTTGAGCTTTGAGTACTTGTTCAACTTGAGTAGCAACCATAGAAGCATATTTGCTAACGAGTTTAAGTTCACCTTTAACTCTAGCCATATAATCACTCACGTGTCCTATCTCGAAAGCATTATTCTTTAACTCTCTACCAACATAAGCATTAAAATTTTCTTGTCTAGCCATAAAATCATCAAATTCATCTAAGCATTGGCTATGAAATTTAGTAGACGGAATTTCAACTTTATCATATCTATAGAGAGAATTTACCTTTACTACCTGTGTCGGGTTATCAAGAAGATGTGGTTCTTCAAAAGGCGGTATATTAAGACCATGTATTTCTTCAATAGGTGGTAAATTATTAACATCTTCGGCTTTAATACCTTTTTCTTTCATTGATTTCTTTGCCTCTTGCATATCTTCAGGACTGAGAAATAAAACACCTCTCTTCTTCGGAGTGGGTTTAGGAATAGGCTCAGGAGTTGGCTCAATTGGTTTAGGAATTGCCTCAGGAATTGGCTCGGGAAGAGTCCAATTATTTTCATTAGTCAACATATTATTCAATAGTAATTCAGCTTCTCGACTGTTCTTTCCCTAAAAACACAACCAGCACAACTATCCAAGTAGTCCTTGGAAGCATCGGTTAGTCCATTATAAAAGATATCAAGTATTTCATTTTTCTTAAGAGGATGATCATGCAAATCATTAAGTAATCGGAGAAGCCTCCCCCAAGCTTGTGGGAGACTCTCTTCTTTGATTTGCACAAAATTATATATTTCCCACAAGGCAGCTTTTTTCTTATGAGCAGGGAAATATTTAGCAGAGAAGTAATAAATCATATCCTGGGGACTACGCACACAACCAAGAGCAAGGGAATTATACCAAGTCTTAGCATCACCCTTTAACGAGAACGGAAATATCTTAAGGATATAATAATAGCGAGATTTATCATCATGAGTAAACAGGGTGGCTATATCATTTAACTTGGTAAGATGTGCCACAATAGTTTCAGATTCAAGGCCATAAAAGGATCAGATTCAACCAAAGTAATAATCTCAGGATCAATAGAGAATTCATAATCCTTATCAGTAACACAAATAGGTGAAGTAGCAAAAGCAGGGTCAGGTTTCATTCTAGCATTAAGAGACTGCTGCTTCCATTTAGCTAATAATTTCTTAAGATCATATCTATCTTTACAGGCAAAGATAGCTTTAGCAGCTTCCTCTTCCATAACATAACCCTCAGGAACAACAGGCAATTCATAATCATTAGGAGAACCTTCATCATCACTATCACAAATAATAGCATATTAAATAATTTCGTTCTCTCTAGCCCTAGCAAGTTGTTCATCAAGAAATTCACCTAATGGCAAAGTAGTATCACGCACGGAAGTAGTTTCATCATAAGTATCATGCATAGCAGAAGTGGCATCATCAATAACATGCAACATATCAAAATTCATAGCAGTAGCAGGTTTAGGTGTCGCAAGTTTACTCAAAACAAAAGGAGAATCTAGTGCAGAGCTAGATGGCAGTTCCTTACCTCCCCTCGTAGTTGAGGGGAAAATCGTAGTTTTCGCGTCTTTCAAATTCTTCATAGTGATCAACAGATATAAATCCCAAGTGACTCAGAGAATAGAGCTATGCTCCCCGACAACGGTGCCAGAAATTAGTCTTGATAACCCACAAGTGTAGGGGATCGGAACAGCTTTCGAGGGTAAAGTATTCAACCCAAATTTATTGATTCGACACAAGGGGAGCCAAAGAATATTCTTGAGTATTAGCAGTTGAGTTGTCCATTCAACCACACCTGTATAACTTAGTATCTGCAGCAAAGTATTTAGTAGGAAAGTAATATGATAATAAAGGTAACGGTAGCAAAAGTAATATTTTTGGGTTTTGTAGTGATTGTAACAGTAGCAACGGAAAAGTAAATAAGTGAAGAACAATATGTGAAAAGCTCGTAGGCAATGGATCAGTGATCGATAATTATGTCGTATGCGATTTCTCATGTAATAGCTATAACATAGGGTGACACGGAACTAGCTCCAATTCATCAATGTAATGTAGGCATGTATTCCGTATATAGTTATACGTGCTTATGGAAAAGAACTTGCATGACATATTTTGTCCTACCCTCCCGTGGCAGCGGGGTCCTTACGGAAACTAAGGGATATTAAGGGCTCATTTTAATAGAGAACCGGAACAAAGCATTAGCACATAGTGAATACATGAACTCCTCAAACTACGGTCATCACCGAGAAGTATCCCGATTATTGTCACTTCGGTGTTGTGGGATCATAACACATAATAGGTGACTATAGACTTGCAAGATAGGATCAAGAACACACATATATTCATGAAAACATAATAGGTTCAGATCTAAAATCATGGCACTCGGGCCCTAGTGACAAGCATTAAGCATAGCAAAGTCATAGCAACATCAATCTCAGAACATAGTTGACACTAGGGATCTAACCCTAACAAAACTAACTTGATTACATGGTAAATCTCATCCAACCCATCACCGTCTAGCAAGCCTATGATGGAATTACTCACGCACGGCGGTGAGCATCATGAAATTGGTGATGGAGGATGGTTGATGATGATGACGGCGACGAATCCCCCTCTTCAGAGCACCGAACTGACTCCAGATTAGCCCTCTCGAGAGAGATTAGGGCTTGGCGGCGGCTCCGTATCGTAAAACGCGATGAAACTTTCTCTCTGTTTTTTCTCCGCGAGACGGAATATATGGAGTTGGAGTTGAGGTCGGTGGAGTTTCAGGGGGCCCACGAGACAGGGGGGCGCTCCCAGGTGGGGAGGGCGCGCCGCCCACCCTCGTGGACAGGGTGTGGGCCCCCTGGTCTTGATTCTTTCGCCGGTATTTTTTATATTTTCCAAAAAGTGCCTCCGTGGATTTTCAGGACATTCCGAGAACTTTTGTTTTCTACACATAAAACAACATCATGGCAGTTCTGCTGAAACAGCGTCAGTCCGGGTTAGTTTCATTCAAATCATGCAAGTTAGAGTCCAAAACAAGGGAAAAAGTGTTTGGAAAAGTAGATACATTGGAGATGTATCAATCTCAGAAGTGTCTTGACGATTTCGTTCTTGGTGATCTCAGTGGCGCCGAGTGCATGAAGGTCATTTGTGAAATAAGTGAGGCGATCAAATGTGAGCTGGACATTCTCATTGTCATTTCTCATGAAGCAGTTGTAGAGATTGCGATGAACACTGATCCTTGAATCTCTCTGTGTTGACACCCCTTCATTGACCTCGGAGAGCCAGTCCCAGACTAGCTTTGCAGTTTCCAGAGCACTCACACGACCATACTACCCTTTGGTCAGATGACCACAGATGATGTTCTTGGCAATTGAGTCCAGTTGGATGAACTACTTGACATCAGTAGGAGTAACACTATCACCGGCCTTGGGAACGCCGTTCTTGACGACATACCAGAGATCGACGTCAATGGCCTCAAGATGCATACGCATCTTATTCTTCCAGTAGGGGTAATCAGTGCCATCGAAGACAAGGCACGCAGTGGAGACCTTGATTATCCCTGCAGTCGACATAGCTAAACTCTAGGTGGTTAAACCGAATCACACAGAACAAGGGAGCACCTTGCTTTGATAGCAATTGAAAGTGCTAGTATTCGACTAGAGGGGGGTGAATAGGCGATTTTTATGAAAGTCCTCAAAACATGGGTGCTTTGAAGACAAACAATAGAAATGAACCTATTGATATGCAACGGAAGGTAGACTACATTGGACAAGCCATAATCAAGTAAGCAATGTAGTGAAAGCACGAAGACTATCAGCAGCTAGGTAGTACGGATCAGGATGGAAGATAGTATGAAGCCAAACAACAAACAGTGTTCACAAAGTGAAGCCAATCAGATCAGGCAAATGGGAAAAGACTTCACGAAGGCAAACTGTAAGTAAAGAGAGAGAGGAAGGATAGAACCAGTTGCTCGGAGAGGACAAGGGATTTGTTGGACTAGTTCTAGTTGCTGTGACAACTGTACGTCTGGTTAGGGAGGCTGAGATTCAACTCAGAAGACCGCGTCTTCACCTTATTCCCCTTGAGCTAATAATAGTTAGTCCTCGCCTCACTCTGGTAAGTCTTCAAGGTATACTTCCAAACCTCCACAGACTTCGTTCACGGGCAATCCACAATAACTCTTGGATGCTCAGAACGCGATGCCTAACTGGCTAGAGGATTCACAGTCCTCAAGTGTAATAAGTCTTCAGATCACGAGGATAGAAATACTTCAGTGATGCCTAATACTCTTTTGCTCTGGGTGTTTTGGGCTTTTTCCTCGCAAGGATTACTCTCTCAAAGGCTTCGGAAGTGGGTTGCTCTCAGAGGACAAAAGCCGTGCACTAAATGTGAGCAGCCACCAATTTATGGTGTAGGGGGTGGGCTATTTATAGCCAGGAGGCAACCCGACCTGATTTGTCCAAAATGACCCTGGGTCACTAAGGAACTGTCACGTGTCCAACGGTCAGATTTCAAACACACGCGGCAGCTTTACTTGGGCTACAAGTAAAGCTAACTCATCAAGCTCTGGATAAGATTTGCTCTCATTGTCTTAGCTTGAAGACATAGGATTTGGTTGAGCATCACTTCAGTCACTCTGACTTTGTTCACTTGGACCCCACTTAACAGTACGGTGGTTCCTATGACTCAAGAAAGAAAAAACGAAACTACGAAACAACTATGACTTCGCACTCCATAGTCTTCATGCGAAGTCTTCTCTTGTCATAGTCTTCAATGTGAATATCTTCACAGACCACCATTCTCATCAATGTCTTCACACATTTTTAGGGGTCATCTCTAGTAGGTAAACCGAATCAATATGGGACTACTACCTGTGTTATCCTGCAATTCTCACAAACACATTAGTCCCTCAACGAATTTTGTCGTCAATACTCAAAACCAACTATGCACATCCTTGTTTTCAGGCCTTTCCAAAACAATTTAGTGATGATTACCTCTCAAACCACCTGTATGGACAGGAGGCGAGGAAGGTTTTCATACAACACCCACGGTTCAATATTGAAGTGTTCCTGAAGAGGACGAAGGATGGACGGTCAATCATCCACAGGCACTAGCCTAAAGTTGCAAAGACCTTCAACATCAATGAATGCTCAGTATTCGCCTTCTGCTTCAACAGTTTTCCCGATGAGATGCATCTGTCTATGTACCATCTATGATGATAATTTCGAAAGGTTCTAGATGTTGCACATGAAACTTGGTGCTGGTGCAGTTGTGTAATGGGGTAGCTGAGCGCTGAAGCTATATGATGTTGTACTCTGATGTATTTCAATTATGAAATCCTACTTCCTTAATATGGGAATGAAATATATTATGTGTTTAATATGAATGTCAACTAGATTAATAAATGGATTATTAATAATAGGGCAATTTGCCAGCTAATTGGTTTTTCCTATTGCAAACGTTTACTGAGAAAATACCGTGGGGGGTGACCTAAAGCAATGCACACAGTTTCTTCTACGCACCGTGTGTGATGCATTCAATAACGCAAACGGTAATTTTTTAATATTGAGCGCGATGGGAAGGCCATCACAAACGATTTAACGAGGAAAAACGTGTGGGATGTACCTACGAACCGTTTTCCTTACAGCGACTGTGTGGGATGTATGTAAGAACGGAAACGTTTCGCAGGGAGTGACTGTGTGGGACGAACTTACGACCAGAAATGATTTCACCTATATAATTGTATTTATTTGAGCACTAATGTACGTATAATCGTATTTGCTCACTCGCCGATTGCACACGACCTCATTTTGCCGAGCGTGTGAGCCAGGAGGGCATATCCCCGACGGTTTCTGGGTCATGTGCGAAGGACCCCCTAATCACCCACACTCACAAGGCGACGGTTCCGAATACCGTCGCGGAAAGGGGTTAAAATCCGTTTGTATAGCACCGACGCGTACCAGTGTGAGCAGTATCTTGAGGCACAAATACATCAGTGTCAACCTCAATTTCTTCATCCATTTGCTCTATGGTAGCAGCAGAATGGGTATCTTCTTCTTCATCTTCATTGGCCTGAGGGATTTCATAATCCACCCCATATGGAACCATTTAAAGATTCATACGATTATGAGTAGGGGGCGCTGGTGAGATTGGAATTGCATTGATGGGAATGACAATTAAAGACAATGTTGTCGTCTTCAATTTCTTAAGTGATTCAGGCACCGCTGGAGCTGATGCCTTTCTCTTCTTAGCTTCTCACTCAGCAGCTTTCGTCTTCTTCGCTTCTGATGTAGAATGAAGGGTGGTAAGCTTCAAAGATGAAGTCGTTGGTGGAGCTGCTGTTGAGGAACTTGTTGGAGCAGTTTTGTCACGCGTGACAGATGCAGTCACCCAGGCATGTTCCTCAGGCACAACACTTTCAGTCACCTTGGGAATTTCTTTAGGCGCAACATTATCCATTGCCCTTGCAGTTTCTTCAGGCGCAACTTCTTTAGTTTCCCTGATAGCCTCTTCAGAATATAAAGGTGCAGTCTCACTGGCCTATGTGGGTGGAGTTGATGAACTTGACGGTGGAGCATGGCCAAACTTGGCGGCTTCTCTCTTGTTGTGGTCTTCAACTACGTTTGATGAGGCAGTGATGAAATGTTCTTTGAGGCCACAGCAATGATTGGCCTGCCTTTCATACTCTTCAGACAACTGAAGATTCTCAGACTGTAGAGTCACAAGCTGTTGAGGAGATATTTAAAGCATGTTCTTCCTCAGCTCCTTCTCCTTTTGCACTTTCCGTTTGTGCACCAGTTTTGCTTGTGCAATTTTGTATTTCTCATTCAATATGAATGAAGAAATCATACGACTTAGGCTAGGAGGCAGATTAACTCATCAAGAGGTGTTTCTGGGTCAAACAGCATATGAACAGAAGAATTCTTGGCAATTGCAGCCTGCTCTTGTTTTCTTCTAAGGAACTCAGCGAGCTCATCTTCATCAGCAAGCTCGTGTTCTTCAACTAGAGGCACAACGACCTTGCTCTTGGGCTTGGCCTAGTTCCACTACCAGCATTTGCCTTTTGCTTCAGCTTGGGAATTGAAGAAGTTGGTGTTCCGGAAGTTGAGGCACTTGATACAGAGATGGTGGCTGTATGAAAGGCCTCTGTGCGCTGACAAGATGTGAGCGAGACCGGTGTTGAAGTTCTGACTGCTGTCATTGAGGAACTTGATGGAGGAGGCACTGAAGCTTATGAAGCTTTTGGTGATGAAGCCTTTGGATTTGAAGCCTTTGGAGCTGAAGCCTTTGACGATTTAGGTTGTGTCTATGAGGACATTGGCACAGTCGGTCTTGGCCTATGTGCAGGCTTCTTTTGCATCAATTTCTTTAGGGGATTGGCACCGCCATTGGCTTCTGTTAACGCCTTTGAGGCACAGTTGAATTCTTCAACTGCCTTCTTTGCTGGTTTGGCCAATTTGGCCTGGCGCTTAGCCCATTCTTCAGGGAATTCTTCTTCTCTTCTAATACTAGTGGGATCAGCACATTGACCTTCAGCAAGCTGAGGCTTCTTGCATGGAGGCTTAACTGTGAAATCCTTCATATACTTGGGAGTGACGTATTTGTAAGCCCTCCATTCGTATGACCAGTATCGTTTGATCCCTTGCAGGCGAGTCTTTCACTGCTTATCAATTTCTTTGCCATGAACATTTTCATCAGGCATGCAGTACCCAGCATACAAATCATCATGGATTTCAAAAGCTGTGTGTTTTCCTTCCTCTTGCCACATTTCTATGGTTTCACTTCATCAGCCATTTTCTTCAACTAAGGATTTTGAACCTGTGAGGACTCTGATGAAGTTTGAAGTTTTTCCTCAAGCTGTGCTGCAAATGAATTAAGTTGATGAGAATCTGGAGATTCTTCTACAGACATTGTACTTGTGAACAGAGTATAGTAGCGAGGAAATAGGGAAGAGTCACATGCGTTCTCACAGATTTTCAAAATAAACTAGTTGAGGAAATTGACTCTTATCGTCTTGAAGAATTCATCAAGTGTTCTTGACTTAGGTTCTAGAGTTGTACAGATTGAAGCAATTTACATGATTGAGGAATCCATTTGTTAATCATATTAATGATGAAATACACAAGATTGGCCCAATTGAAGTGCTGAAGAATTAAAAGAGTTTCTAAAACAACACTTAAGATTTTTGAGTAGAGTGAAGATCAAAGTGGGGCGATAAATAAGCATTTAGTTACCCCTGGTGATGAACTGGAAGAGGAGGCGAAGGAAATAGTTAGCTCAGATCTTTTGTGCCCTAACTTCGCGATGAAAAATGTCTACAGCGGCGGAGGAGGTGAAGAAATCCGCGTCCAGCATGTGTACGTCAATGAAGAAGTTGAGGGACTGAAGCTCTTTTTCTCTGACATCGATGATATCCAGCAGTGGTGCTAGGGTTTGAAGACTGAGAGCGAAGCGAGCGAAGGGACAGAGTGAACTAACGTTGATAGGGCCAAGGCTATTTATAGCTGCGGTGAAAACTAAGGGGTCCAAAAAATTTAGACGGATAAGCCCCTGATCACACACATCTCGGTGACACGCATCACACATGCATTTTCACACTTATCCTTGCGTGTGAAGCACGGGATGAGTTACTGTGGCAACGCCAAAAAAACTTTGAGAATTTTGAAGTGTGTTCGCAATTTCTTCAGTTGTCAAGGACAAAGTGAAGACTTTGAACAGTGTCAAGTAGAACGCATATGAAGAATTTGTGAATAGAGTTGGTTGAGCTTAGCATAGAGTGATGCGGAGCATTGTATGGACATCACCATGTCAAGAGTCCATTTGGCAAGTGACACGTGCGACATCTACTCCATAGATACAAAGGTGAATCATCTCCTTTACACATGTCCACTTGTACCTTTCGAGGATGGTATACTACTTGACCCCTCTCTCGTGTGCATACATAGGTGTGAGCGGAGCCACACATTCAACGAGGAGGAGTCCAAGAAGAAGATAACATCTACACCATCCAAGAGGGAAGCCTGGAAGCGGAGAAGGAAGAGCCAAGAAGAAGGCAGCAGCTCCCAGGCGACCCAGTGCGCACAGGACCCTCCGACCCCGTGCCCACGGGCCTCCCAGGCTGGCGGTCCTGAAGACCCCGTGCGCACGGGCGTGTACCGTGCCCATGGGACCCCCATGCCCACGGGCCTCATGGACCCCGTGCGCACGGTCTCATGCGTCAGGTCCCTGGAGACCCTGTGCGCACATGCTCCACTTACCCCGTGCGCACGGGCCCCCCTGTGCGTGGCTGTTGGGATTGGCCCTTGTATCCCCATCTCGTGCCTCCTTACCCCCTCATCCCTTGGACCTATTTATACTCCCCTTCCTCTTCCATTTAGACTTAGAAAAGGATATGACTTGATGTATGTGAGTTTTGCTCCTTGTACCTCCTCTTGAGAGAGAGAGAGAGAGAGACTCCATTGGAGTTCAAGACCTCCTTTGGAGAAGATCCCTAGTGGATAAAGCCCCCATCTAGGGAAGGATACCCATCATAGGATCACCGAGACCTCACCTCCATAGGAGTGGGATGAACTTTACCTTGTATCTTTCCTTTTTGTTGTTTATGTACGTTGTGGATCTTGTGTTTGTGAGTCTAGTGGATGTGTGATTGGACTTGTTCTTGAGTGTTCCTCTTCTGTTTTCCCATTGTGTTCTTCTTGTTCTTGAGGATTTCCCCTCCAATTCGTGAAAGATCCATCTTAGGGTTCTACCCTACAACATAGAGGGGAGTGGGTCCGATCACATCCACCTAGATTAAGAAATCAAAATGAAGAATTAGCACTATGTGGATGTGTAGAGGACATGAAAATCTCGAATAAAATCATAAAAGATAGTCAGTGAAGAATAACCTCAAATGACGAATTTGAAAATTTTGACGAAATTGCATCGTATAAGAACTTTATGACTTCACACACCATGAAAAATTGTAATAGGGTTCTGAGAGTCAAGTTCTTCATTAATTTCTTCAGACTTAGAGGGTTAGTCTTCATTGAGTGAAGAAAAAGGTCACTTCATGTGTTTTGCATCAAAGTCATCAAAAATGCGTAAGCGTTAGGATGTGTGTCCTTTTCAAAGGACATTCAATGATTCTAGGATGTTTAGCTGACGCCACAACTTGCAGAACCTCTTTTCATCCAAGGTCTTATTGAATATATTGGCAAGCTGGTCTTCGGTCTTCACGTGGTCGATGACGATGTCTCCCTTCAGCACATGATCACAAAGAAAATGGTGACGAATCTGCATATGCTTCGTCTTGCAATGTTGCACTGGGTTGTGCGATCTTGGTAGCACTCTCATTGTCACCGAAGAGAGGGACTTTCTTCACATTGATGCCATAGTCCAAGAGGGTTTGCTTCATCCATAGCAACTATGAGCAGCAGGCACCAGCGGCAATGTATTTAGCCTCAGCTATAGAAATGTTAACGTGGTTCTTCTTCTTTCAGGACCAACAGACAAGAGATCGTCCAAGGAAATGGTATGTGCCTGATGTAGACTTGTGATCCACACGATCTCCAGCGTAATCAGAATAAGAAAATCCAGCTAGATCAAAAGATGAGCCCTTGAGGTACCATAACCCAAGCAATTGTGTGTGAGCTAAATATCAAAGAATTCGTTTCACAGACTGGTGATGTGATTCCTTTGGTGTTGCTTCAAATTGGGCACACATGCAAATGCTAAGCATAATATCTAGCCTAGATGCACATAGAAGTGAACGAATGATGGAGCGATATACCTTTTGATCAAAATCTTTACCATTTTCGTTAGTGCCAAGTTGATCATTAGTAGGCATTGGAATTTTGAGGCCTTTGCAGTGTGGCATGCCGAATTTCTTCAGGCAATCTTTGAGGTATTTCTCTTGAGAAATGAAGATGCCATTGGGTTAGCGAATTTTAAGACCAAGGAAGAATTTCAATTCTCCCATCATAGACATCTCATATTCTTCATGCATATGCAAATTCATCACTCAAATGCGTGTATAGTGCAACCAAAGATAATATCATCAACATATGTTTTGCATATGAACAATTCACCATCATAAGATTTAGTGAAAAGAGTAGGGTCAAGTGAACCGGGTTTGAAACCCTTTTTCTTTAGGAATTTCTTCAGTGTATCATACCATGCCCGTGGGGCTTGTTTGAGGCCACAGAGATCAGTCAGAAGACTTTGTTTGGATGCTTTGGATCCTCAACACCTGGTGGTTGAGCAACATAGACTTCTTCCTCAAGCTTACCATTGAAGAATGCACTATTCACATCCATTTGACATAAGAGAATGTTGTGATGGTTAGCATATGCAAGCAATACACAAATTGCTTCAAGCCTTGCAACAGGTGCAGAAGTTTCACCAAAATCAATACCCTCAACCTTTGTGTAGCCTTATGCTACAAGACGAGCCTTATTTCTTACCACTTGGCCATTTTCGTCTTGCTTGTTGTGGTAGATCCACTTAGTGTCGATGATATTTTTGCTTGCATGGATCAGGTCGATTCACAAGCTCCCACACATTGTTGAGCTCAAATTGTTGCAATTCTTCTTGCTTGGCATGAATTCACTTAGGCTCCAGAAATGCTTCATCAACTTAGGTGGGCTCTATGATAGAGACAAAATCATAAAGTGCACATTTGCTCATTCCACTTGACCGTTGGTTTGAGGATGATAGACTGAAGCGTAATCGAGCTTAATGCCCATATTTTTGCACCATAATTTAACCTCGTCGGCTGTGAAGTTCGTGCTGTTATCGGTAATGATGCTATGGGGGACACCGTAACGGTGTACTACCCCGGATATGAAGTCTATCACTGGTCCGGACTCTGCCGTTTTAACTGGCTAGGCCTCTATCCATTTGGTGAATTTGTCCACCATGACCAATAGGTACCTTTGCTTGTGGGTTCCCCCTTTAAGGGCCCGACCATGTCAAGCCCCCAGACCGCGAACGGCCAGGTAATGGGTATAGTTTTGAGGGCGGTGGGTGGCATATGGCTCTGATTAGCAAAGAGCTGACAACCGACGCATCTTTGGACTAAGTCCTGAGCATCTGCCCGGGCCGTCGGCCAATAAAATCCTGTACGGAATGCCTTGCCTACAAGGGCCCGAGCTGCGGCGTGGTGTCCGCCTAGTCCGGCATGAATTTCAGCCAGAAGGTTTCGCCCTTCCTCTTCGGAGATACACCGTTCAAGGACTCCAGTTGTGCTTTTCTTATAGAGTTCTCCCTCATGGACCTTGTAGCCTTTAGATCGCTGGACTATGCAGTGGGCCTCATTTTGGTGTTCGGGAAGCTCCTGCCTAAGTAAGTAGGCTTGGAACAACTCTATCCACGGGGCGATTGCTGCCATTATTTCGTGGGCTGAAGGTGTTATTTCATCGGCTGAGTCGCCGATTATGTCAGATAGTTCTGTGTTGGGTGGTGCGGCTGCCTCCGGGTTGTTATTTCCGGACTCCTCTTCCCATAGTACGGATGGCTTAAAGAGCCGTTCCAGGAAGATGTTAGGAGGGACAGCGTCGCGTTTTGCGCCAATGCGTGCTAGTACGTCGGCTGCTTGGTTATTATCTCGGGCTACATGGTGGAATTCGAGCCCTTCGAACCGAGCTGACATTTTTAGGACATCGTTACAATAGCTGCCATTTTCGGATCCTTGGCGTCAAAGTCTCCATTTACTTGGGATATTGCGAGGTTTGAATCCCCGCGCACCTCTAGGCGTTGAATGCCCATGGAGATTGCCATCCGGAGGCCATGTAGGAGGGCCTCATATTCGGCCGCATTGTTGGAGTCCGTGTAGATTATCTGAAGTACATATTGGACTGTATCCCCGGTTGGGGACGTCAATACGACGCCAGCCCCCAAGCTGGCCAACATTTTGGAGCCGTCAAAATGCATAATCCAATTGGAGTATGCGCCGTACTCTTTAGGGAGTTCGGCTTCAGTCCATTCGGCGACGAAGTCAGCTAAGACTTGCGACTTTATAGCTCAGCGACGTTTATAAGTTATATCGAATGGTAAGAGCTCAATGGCCCATTTTGCAATCCTGCTCGTCGCGTCGCGGTTGTTTATAATGTCATTGAGGGGCACTTCGGAGGCCACTGTTATCGAACACTCTTGAAAGTAGTGTTGGAGCTTCCGGGATGCCATGAACACCGCATATGCTATCTTTTGATAGTGCGGGTACCAGGACTTGCAGGGAGTTAAGATAGTGGATACATAGTATACTGGTTTTTGAAGGGGGAATTTGTGCCCTTCTGTTTCTCGTTCGACGACGAGTACCGCGCTTACAACTTGATGTGTTGTCGTGATCTATAACAACATTGGTTCGCCCAGGTTAGGCGCGGCCAGGACCGGATTTGTTGCCAATATGGCTTTGATTTCTTCGAGTCCGGCAGTGGAAGCATCCGTCCACTCGAAGTGTTTGGTGCGCCTGAGGAGGCAATAGAGGGGCAATGCCTTTTCTCCCAAACGAGAGATAAAGCGGCTTAGGGCCGCCACACATCCGGTCAATTTTTGTATTTGTTTGAGGTCTTTTGGAATGTTTAGCTGTGACAGAGCTCGGATCTTGGCTGGGTTTGCTTCAACTCCTCTACCGGATACAATGAAGCCCAGGAGCTTTCCGGCTGGTACGCCGAAGACGCATTTTTCCGGGTTCAGCTTGATGTCATATGCTCGGAGGTTGTCGAATGTTAGCCTCAAATTGTCTACTAGAGTCTTGACGTGTTTGGTTTTCACGACTACGTCGTCTACGTATGCTTCTACTGTTTTGCCGATCTGGGTAGCCAGACATGTCTGAATCATGCGTTGATATGTCGCGCCGGCGTTTTTGAGTCCGAAGGGCATCGTGTTGAAGTAGAATGGTCCATATGGAGTATGAATGCCATTGCGGCTTGGTCTGCTTCCGTCATTTTGATTTGATGGTAGCCGGAATATGCGTCAAGGAAGCACAATGAATCATGCCCTACAGTAGCATCGATTATTTGGTCGATGCGGGGGAGGGGGAAGGGATCCTTTGGGCAGGCCTTGTTAAGGTCTTTAAAATCGACACATAGGCGCCAGGATTTGTCCTTCTTTGGTACCATTACCAGGTTTGCTAGCCAGTCCGGATGTTTGATGTCTCTTATGAATCCGGCTTCCAGTAGTTTGGCTAGCTCTTCTCCCATTGCCTGTCTTTTGGGTTCGGAAAATCGCCGAAGAGCTTGCTTGATTGGCTTGAATCCTTTTAGGATGTTTAGCCTGTGTTCTGCCAATCTGCGTGGGATTCCTGGCATATCTGAAGGGTGCCAGGCGAAGATGTCCCAATTTTCCCGAAGGAACTCTCGCAGTGCGGCATCTACATCAGGGTTCAACTACGCCCCGATGGAGGCCGTCTTTGTTGGGTCCGTTGGGTGGACCTGGAATTTCACTATTTCGTCCGCTGGTTTGAAAGACGTGGACTTGGATCTCTTATCGAGTATCACATCGTCCCTATTCATCGTAGAGCGCAGCGCGGTGAGTTCTTCTACCGCTAGGGCTTCGGATAGTGCCTCCAGGGCTAATGCGGCTGTCTTGTTTTCGGCGCGGAGTGCTATGTCCGGATCACTAGAGAGAGTGATTGTTCCGCCGGGCCCAGGCATTTTAAGATTCATGTACCCGTAATGGGGTATGGCTTGGAAAATTGTGAATGCGTCCCGTCCTAATATAGCGTGATATCCGCTGCTGAATGGGGCCACTTGGAACATGACTTCTTCGGACCTGTAATTATCCGGTGAGCCGAACACCACATCAAGTGTGATTTTTCCTGTGAAGCGCGCTTCCCGGCTAGGGATTATTCCTCTAAAGGTTGTGCTGCTTCGCTCAATGCGGCTCCAGATTATTTCCATTTTTTGAAGAGTTTCCTCATAAATGAGGTTTAGTCCGCTGCCGCCATCCATGAGTACCTTGGTAAGACAAAAGCCGTCCACTATTGGACTGAGGACCAATGCGGCTGGTGCTCGGGCTGTTTGGAACTTAGGTTCGTCGCTGGCGTTGAAGGTGATGGCCGTGTCGCTCCATGGATTTGTTGTTGCTACTTGGTTGACTTCGGCGAGGCTGCGGATTGTTCATTTTTGCACATTATTTGATGCGAAAGTCTCAAAGACTGTTGACACCGTACTGGTACAGTTGGAGTGGTTTTCCGGGGCTAGAAGCTCCTCGCCACTTTTGGCCACCTGCCGCAATATCCAACATGCTCGAAGGCTATGTGTTGGGGTGGCGCCTTCTGTACTGTGAATTTTACAGGGTCCGCTGAGCCATCCCTCGAGTACGGTTCCTTGCCCTTTATGGGGTTTTTGTTTTTTTGTTTTTGTACCTGGTGCCTGAGTGTACTGCACCCTTTTGTTATGGACTAGGGTTATATTCGGGGCCGGATTGTCCCAAAACTTAGTTTCGGTTTTCCGGAAACTCTCCATCGCACAGTACTTGCACACTGTGGACGCCAGGTCGCAGAAGCGTGTAATTTCACGGCGACTGACGGCGTTCAAGATTCCCTCGTCTGTGCAATTATTGCAGAAAATTGAAATTGCGTTTTCCTCTCGGCAGTCCTTTATCCTGTCCATAACCAGGAGGAATCTGGCCCAGTAATGATGTACTATTTCAGCGGGCTCTTGCCGGATTTGAGATAGATCGCATATGTCTGGGTGGGTGGGTGGAATTAAGTCCGGAACCCTACCCATCTCGAGGCTCAAGGGCCGAGGCGTTTCTGAATTTGGAAGCTTGGATCATTGGACGCCGTCCAACGAGTCAGGTCCGACGATTGACTTTAGGTTCAGTGCTTGATCAAAGTCCGTACCTCTGCGGGAGTCCGGCATGAAGGGTTCGGAAGCCCGGACACGACTGGTTTTCAATATAGGAGAAGAGTCGCCGCATTGTTCCTCTACCACCGCAACATGGTGGGTAACCTGGGGAGAGTTAATCTCTCTCAGATCGGTTTTAATCCCAATCTGATTGTAGTCTGTAGCGACTCCCAGGGCGGCGATGCGATCCAAGAGCTCGTTTACGGACGAAAGCTCTATTGGATCTAACTGCTCGGCGAATTCCGAGTTGACACGAAGATTGCTTTCGACGACCTGAGAGGTCGTCGTCTAAGCAGTGGCCGAACAGGCGGTCACGAGAAAACCACCCAGCCGGATAGTTTGGCCGGCGGCCAAGGCTCCTTCAGCGAAGATACCGTCTTTAAAGACGGGAAGAGGCATCCTTCCTATCGGTGACGGCACAGAGGAACTCTCAATGAAAGCACCAGTGTCGGTGTCAAAACCGGCGGATCTCGGGTAGGGGGTCCCGAACTGTGCGTCTAGGCGGATGGTAACAGGAGACAAGGGACACGATGTTTTTAACCAGGTTTGGGCCCTCTCGATGGAGGTAAAACCCTACTCCTGCTTGATTGATATTGATGATATGGGTAGTACAAGAGTGGATCTACCACAAGATCAAGGAGGCTAAACCCTAGAAGCTAGCCTATGGTATGATTGTTGTAATGGTTGTGTCGTCCTACGGACTAAAACCCTCCTGTTTATATAGACACCGGAGAGGGCTAGGGTTACAAAGAGTCGGTTACAATGGTAGGAGATCTACATATCCGTATCTCCAAGCTTGCCTTCCACGCCAAGGAAAGTCCCATCCGGACACGGGACGAAGTCTTCAATCTTGTATCTTCGTAGTCTTGGAGTCCGGCTGTCGATGATACTCCTGCTATCCGGACACCCCCTAGTCCAGGACTCCCTCAACGGTAGTTACCCACCGGGGAATCAGCCCCCAGCCCCAGCTTGCCTATAAAAGGAGGAGCGGGGGAGGAGTGGAGGCATTCATCCACATTCCTCTCTTCCTCCATTCTCTGCTTTCTCCTAGGTATGCTGAAAGGGAGAGCCCGGGGCTAGGCCCCGGACCCTAGCTTAGAGCTGATGATGCCAAATGCTTGTGCTGATGTTTGGGGAGTGAGTCTTGTCCAGGCCAAAGGCGGTGTGGTGGGCGAGCCATTCGCGGTGCAGGAGATATCAAGATTTCCCATTGTGGTGAAATGCTTGCCCCCTCTGCCTCGGCCGGCCATCTAGCGGGGAGCATGGCACCCTGTCGTGAGTCATTGTAGCTCGTCGGCCTGGCGACCAGGTTCCTGGAGCCTTCGACGCCCGTCCGGGATGCAGGGCTCTGGGTCGTTGGTAATCCCAACACCGCCCCGTCCCTCGGAACCGGGGTTGATGTCTAACAAGAGGGCACCTTCCTGCCAGCCAAGGTGGGGAGCGGGGCACCTCGAGCGCCCTAGCCATCTTGGCCGCTAGCGGCTTCTCTAGGGGCGGCAACGGCTCAGGGGTCTAGCGTCTCCCTGGAGTGGCGGTGAGGGAGAGAAAACAAGGGAAGATGGAGAAGGCGGGTGGCAAGGCATCAAGTCGGAGTACGATGGCATCAACGCATTCGCCTCCTACTAGCGTCCTACCGCACCATCTTTCCACTCTTCCCCTCCCTCCCGGGCACCATCATCACCGGTCTCTTCGGGTGATAGCCAGGGAGAGATGTTCCCTTGGTGCCTTCGCCCCCCCCTCCAACAGTCTTCCAACTGAGCTTTGGTAGTCGATCCCACCAGTGCTCGAGTTGGGGCTTCTTCCTGGTCCTGGAGGTGGTGACCGGGGCACTGCCGAGCTGCTCTTTGTGCCCCTCCTTGGCAGCCTCGCCACTCCCGATCTTGTCAGGCTGCGCCCAGCAGGCCATGACGGGACCGGGGTGAGCCCCTGCTTGGGCACCCCTCCTGTTCCCTTTTCTTCCCACCGCAATACCTGTGATAAGAGGGACAGGGAGAGGAGTTTACATGGCGCTTATATTTTTTAATCTTAAATCTATAGGCACTTGCCAAATTTTAGTTCAAATAATGTAATCTCTTGAATCCATGTTTGTGTCCTGTAAGGTATGTACTTGTTTGATCAGCATATTAATGAAAAAGATAAACCTTACTGCGGACTCGTGCATGTGTATGTCCATGCAGAGGTGGGATGCCTCTATATTTTTAACTAAACGAGCTTCCCCCGGCAGGCAATCCTGTCGGTACTCTTTGTTTTGTTGCCGGGGAGTTCGGCCTACCAGGCACAAATCATGAAGAGGGACCAGCCCCCCGCCAGTCCTTTTCCATCAAAGGCCACTATGACGACCCTGACCAAAGCGACATTCGAGTCGAAGGGTGGGAGCACCTAAGTTTAAAAGGGTAGCAGGGTTTTCTCATGCATAAGTCCTTACTTATAGAACACGTGTGGATAAGAGAAAGAACTTATCTATTTGGCTTGCTAGAGACCCCAGTGCTGGCTCGTCTTCTCATCTCCTCTTGGGGAATGAGTCCATGGTAGGAGCCTGCAGTTTATGCAGATGAAAATGATGCCAGATGTGATCTTATCTATATGAACATGCAATGCTCATGATATTCTTATGCATGCATGCAACTTGTCGGGGGCCCACCAGCCTTCATTTATTTCTCTGCTGCTCAGGGTCTGCGCCTGGCTTTGTACAAGGGGTTACATGCAACTGAGGCAAGGCCTGTACAAAAGTGTGGCTGTCGGGCAGGGCCCGACAGCCGCGCCTTATGGGTAGAACTTGCGGAGATGCTCAATATTCTATGAGTTTTGCAATTGAATGCCGTCTCCGGTCTCCAGATGGACTGCCCCTGGTCTGGTGACTCATAGTACCTGATGACTCACAACTGTGGGGGATTTATCGTAGTCCTTTCAATAAATAAGAGTGTCGAACCCAACGAGGAGCAGAAGGAAATGACAAGCGGTTTTCAGTAAGGTATTCTCTGCAAGCACTGAAATTGTAGGTAACAAATAGTTTTGTGAAAAGATAATTTGTAACGGGTAACAAGAAATGAAAGTAAATAAGGTGCAGCAAAGTGGCCCAATCCTTTTTGTAGCAAAGGACAAGCCTGGACAAGTTCTTATATAGAGAAAAGCGCTCCCGAGGACACATGGGAATTGTCGTCAAGCCAATTTTCAACACGCTCATATGATCCGCGTTCATTACTTTGATAATTTGATATGTGGGTGGACCGGTGCTTGGGTACTTCCCTTTCTTGGACAAGCATCCCACTTATGATTAACCCCTATTGCAAGCATCCGCAACTACAAAATAAGTATTAAGGTAAACCTAACCATAGCATGAAACAAGTGGATCCAAATCAGCCCCTTACGAAGCAACGCATAAACTAGGGTTTAAGCTTCTATCACTCTAGCAAGCCATCATCTACTTATTACTTCCCAATGCCTTCCTCTAGGCCCAAAACAATGGGGAAGTGTCATGTTCTCGATGTTCACATAACACCACTAGAGAAAAGACAACATACATCTCATCAAAATATCGAACGAATACCAAATGCACATGACTACTAATAGCAAGACATCACCCATGTCCTCAGGAACAAATGTAACTACTCACAAAGCATATTCATGTTCATAATCCGAGGGGTATTAATATGCATTAAGGATCTGAACATATAATCTTCCACCAATAAACCAACTAGCATCAACTACAAGGAGTAATCAACACTACTAGCAACCCATAGGTACCAATCTGAGGTTTTGGGACACAGATTGGACACAAAAGATGAACTAGGGTTTGAGAGGAGATGGTGCTGGTGAAGATGTTGATGGAGATTAACCCCCTGCCAATGACAGGATCGTTGGTGATGACGATCGTGATGATTTCCCCCTCCCGGAGCAAAGTTTCCCCGGCAGAACAGCTCTTCCGGAGCCCTAGATAGGTTCCGCCTCGTGGCGGCGGAGTTTTGTCTCGTAAGCTTGCTTCTGATTTTTTCCAGGGTAAAAGACTTCATATAGAGGGCACCGGAGGGCTGCCAGGTGGCCCACGAGGTAGGGGGCGCGCCCAGGGGTGTAGGGCGCGCCCCCCACCCTCGTGGATGGTGAGTGGCCCCCCTCAGGTGTTTCTTCCGCTGGATATTTTTTATTAATTCCCAAAATGACTTTTGTGGAGTTTCAGGACTTTTGGAGCTGTGCAGAATAGGTCTCCAACATTTGCTCCTTTTCCAGCCCAGAATCCCAGCTGCCGACATTCTCCCTCTTCATGTAAACCTTGTAAAATAAGAGAGAATAGCCATAAGTATTGTGACATAACGTGTAACAACAGCCCATAATGTAATAAATATCGATATAAAAGTATGATGCAAAATGGACGTATTAACTCCCCCAAGCTTAGACCTCGCTTATCCTCAAGCGGAAGCCGATATTGAAAAATATGTCCACATGTTTTAGAGATAGAGGTGTCGATAAAAATAAAATACGGATATGAGGGCTTCATGATTATTCTGATAACAGCCACATATATATTTTTTCATATGATTTCTTATGCTCAAGTAACAATCTATTCACAATGTCAAGTATGAATCAGAAACTTCATTGAGAACTAACAAACTATAATCTCAGTCACTGAAGCAATTGCAATTTATCATAACATAGGAAAGAGTCAATATAAGAGCTTTTTAGCAAGTCCAGATACTCAACTATCATTTAGTCTTTCATAATTGCTAACACTCACGCAATACTTATGGTTGTGGAGTTTTAATTGGACACAGAGAAAGATAGGGGCTTATAGTGTTGCCTCCCAATGTTTTACCTCAAGGGTAATGTCAACAATAATAGTTCATGCTAACTAACATCCAATTGGATATATATATCAGGATCTTTCCAACATGAGGTGCTTTCCAAAGGATAAAAAAGGGAAAGGTGAAGATCACCTTGACTCTTGCATAATGTAAAAGATAGGCCCTTTGCAGAGGGAAGCAGAGGTTATCATGTGCTTTTAGGGTTGGATGCAAGAAATCTTAATGCAAAAGAACGTCACTTTATATTGCCACTTGTGATATGAACCTTTATTATGCAGTCCGTCGCTTTTTTTACTTCCATATCACAAGATCGTATAAATCTTATTTTCTCGACACTAATAAGTCACACATATTTAGAAAGCAATTATTATTGCTTGCAACATGACAACTTACTTGAAGGATCTTACTCAATCCATAGGTAGATATGGTGGACTCTCATGGCAAAACTGGGTTTAAGGATGTTTGGAAGAACAAGTAGTATCTCTACTTGGTGCAAGGAATTTGGCTAGCATGAGGGGGAAAGGCAAGCTCAACATGTTGCACGATCCATGACAATAGACTTTAACTAAGATGTGAGAAAACATAACCCATTACATTGTCTTCCTTGTCCAACATCAACTCTTTAGCATGTCATACTTTAATGATTGCTCACAATCATAAAAGATATCCAAGATAGTCTATTTATATGTGAAAACCTCTCTTTCTTTATTACTTCCTATTAATTGCAACAATGACCAAAACTATGTTTGCCAACTCTCAACAACTTTTATGTATCATACTCTTTATGTGTGAAGTCATTACTATCCATAAGATCAATATGGTCTCTTCTATTTCTTTTTATTCTTTCTATTTTCTCAAGACCATAGCAAGATAGCAAAGCCCTTGACTCAACACTAATCTTTATTATATATAGCTCACGGACTCAACTACATAGAGGGATCACAAAGCAAAACTCAAAACTAATTCATACCAAAACTTTGCTCTACTAGATCAAGATATTACTAAAAGGTTCGAACTAAGTAAAACGGTAAAGATAGGAGTGTGATGGTGATACAATACCGGGGCACCTCCCCCAAGCTTGGCAGTTGGGAAGGGGAGTGCCCATACCCATGTGATTAGTTCCTCGGAGGTGATGAAGGTGGTGATGATGATGGTGGATAGTCGCACATCGAGCGTAAAAGATCCTCCAATTTGCGGATAATGCCCTTGAGCGCGACGATATGATCCTTCAACAAAATATTTTCCTGTGTGAGATACTTGTTTTGTATGCGAGCTAACTCAATCATCTTGAAAGCCTCAATCTCCTCGGGTAAAGGGGTTAGGAAGAGGTTGAAGGATGTTCTCTTCTTCTGCCGCTGGAGCTTGATCCTCCATGGCCTTCTTGATCCCATCATCCTTGTTGATCTCCCCGGGTTCTTCTCTCTTCAGCTCTATCTTCAATAGCCAAGCGTCGTTATCTTCATTGTTAGAGGAGGGTGATGTCATGATGCTCTAGGTTTGTCAGAAAAATAGCTCGAAACAAAGACAGAGGATTTTTGTATGATACGGTGGTCAAAACCTTCGGGAAATCATATAATGAGTTTTTACCGACCAAAAGAAGTATAATGCAAGAAAACAGAGTCCGGAGAGCACACGAGGTGCCAACGAGGCAGGGGGCACGCCCGCCACCCTCATGGACGCCTTGTGTCCTTCCCGGACTACTTATTTTCCTATTTTCTTAAATTTTCCAAAACAGAGAAAATTTGCTATTAGAACTGTTTTGGAGTCTGTTTACTTACCGCAGCACATACCTATTCCTTTTCGGAGTATGAAACATTCTGGAAAGTGTCCCTTATGTATTCCTCCGGGGTTACGATTTCAATAACGTTAGTTTCAACATCTATAGGATTACCTGAGATATAATGTTTGATTCTTTGACCGTTCACCACCTTCAGATTTGTACCTTTGAAGTTGTTGATTTTTATGGCGCCAGAACGATAGACCTCCTCGATAATGTAAGGACCTTCCCGTTTACAGAGAAGTTTTCCTACAAAAAATCTTAAGCGAGAGTTGGAAAGCAAAACATAATCACCTATGTTAAACTCACACTTTTGTATCCTTTTGTCATGCCATCTTTTAACTTTTTCTTTAAACAACTTGGTATGCTCATTGGCTTGCGTTCTCCATTCATCAAGTGAGGTAATTGCAAATAACCTCTTCTGACTAGGAAGTTTGAAATCATAATTGAGCTCTTTGATAGCCTAATATGCCTTATGTTCAAGTTCGAGAGGTAAGTGACATGCTTTTCCATAAACCAGTTTATACGGTGACATACCCATAGGATTCTTATATGCAGATCCATAGGCCCATAATGCATCATCAAGTTTCTTGGACCAATTCTTTCTAGATCAGTTAATAGTCTTTTGCAAAATTAATTTGAGCTCTCTGTTACTCAATTCTACCTGACCACTAGACTATGGGTGATATGGAGATGCAATTCTATGATTAACATCATACTTAGCTAGCATTTTACGAAAAGCACCATGAATAAAATGTGAACCACCATCAGTCATTAAATATCTAGGGACTCCAAACCTTGGCAAAATAACTTCTTTAAGCATCTTAATAGAGGTGTTATGATCAGCACTACTAGTTGGAATAGCTTCTACCCACTTAGTAACGTAATCAACAGCAACTAAAATATGTGTATATCCATTAGAGGCAGGAAAAGGTCCCATATAATCAAAGCCCAACATCAAACGGTTCAATAACAAGAGAATAATTCATAGGCATTTCTTGACGTCTACTAATATTATCAATTCTTTGACATTCATCACAAGACAAGACAAACTTACGGGCATCTTTGAAGAGTGTAGGCCAATAAAAACCAGATTGCAATACCTTATGTGCAGTTCTATCTCCAGCGTGGTGTCTTCCGTATGCCTCGGAGTGACACTTGCGTAGGATATGTTCATGTTCATGCTCAGGTACACAACGTCTAATAACACCATCTACTCCTTCTTTATAAAGCTGTGGGTCATCCTAGAAGTAATGTCTTAAATCATAGAAGAACTTTTTCTTTTCTGGTATGTGAAATTAGGTGGTATAAATTTAGCAACAATGTAATTAGCATAATCAGCATACCATGGAGCAGTACGACAAGCATTTATGATAGCTAATTGTTCATCTGGAAAGCTATCATCAATAAGTAGTGGGTTATCAAGAATATTCTCTAACCTATACAAGTTGTCTGCAATGGGGTTCTCAGCTCCCTTTCTATCAATAATATGCAAATCAAATTCTTGTAGAAAGAGAACCCATCTAATAAGTCTAGGTTTAGCATCTTTCTTTTCCATAAGATATTTAATAGCAGCATGACTAGTGTGAATAGTTACTTTAGAATCAACAATGTAAGGTCTGAACTTATCACAAGCAAATACAACTGCTAAGAATTCAGTAGTAGCATAATTCTCTGGGCAGTGTCTAGAGTTTTACTACCATATTGGATAACATTTAATTTTTTATCGACTCTTTGCCCTAGAACAGCACCTACAGCATAATCACTAGCATCACACATAATTTCAAAGGGTAAATTCCAATCAGGTGGCTGAACAATAGGTGCAGAAATCAAAGCTTTCTTAAGTATTTCAAATGCTTCTACACAATCATCATCGAAGACAAAAGGAATATGTTTTTGCAATAAATTAGTCAAAGGCCTAGAGATTTTAGAAAACTCCTTAATGAACCTCCTATAAAAACCGGCATGACCAAGGAAACTTCTTATACCTTTAATGTCCTTGGGACACGAGATCTTTTCAATAGCATCAACTTTATCTTTATCAACTTCAATACCTCTCTCAGAAATTTTATGCCCCAAGAGAATGCCTTCATTAACCATAAAGTCACACTTCTCCCAATTCAAAACAAGACTAGTATCTTCGCATCTCTGCAAAACTCGTTCAAGGTTTCTCAAGTAATCATCAAAGGATGATCCATAAACAGAGAAATCATCTATGAATACCTCACGAATCTTTTCACAGAAGTCAGAGAATATAGCTATCATGCATCTTTTAAAGGTAGCAGGTGCATTACATAAACCAAAAGGCATACGTCTATAAGCAAAAGTACCGAAAGGGCAAGTAAAAGTAGTCTTTGCTTGATCATCCGCTGACACAGGTATTTGAGAGAAACCAGAGTAACCATCTAGAAAGCAAAAATGTGTATGTTTGGATAGTCTTTCTAGCATTTGATCAATCAAAGGTAAAGGGTAATGATTTTTTAGTAGCTTTATTTAATTTACGGAAATCAATTTCCATCCTATAACCTGTAATACTTCTTTGCGAGATCAATTCATCTTTATCATTAGGAATGACAGTAATACCTCCCTTCTTAGGGACGCAATGGGCATGACTTACCCACTGACTATCGGCAACAGGATAAATTGTACCTGCCTCGAGGAGCTTTAGTATTTCCTTTCTTACCACTTCTTTCATCTTAGGATTTAAACACTGTTGGTGATCAATAACTGGTTTGGCGTCTTCTTCCAAATTTATTTTGTGTTGGCATAAAGTGGGACTAATGCCCTTAAGATCATCAAGAGTATATCCAATAGCATCACGGTCCTTCTTCAGAGTTTTCAATAATCTTTCCTCTTCCTGCTCTAAAAGGTTAGCACTAATAATAATAGGATATATCTTCTTTTCGTCAAGATAAGCATATTTAAGAGTATCAGGTAATGGTTTAAGATCAAACACGGGATCACCCTTGGGTGGAGGAGGATCCCCTAGGATTTTAACAGGCAAGTTGTGTTTCAACATAGGACCCTGTTTAAAGAATACTTCATCTATTTCCCTTCTTTCATTCATAAACATATCATTTTCATGGTCTAGCAAATATTGTTCTAAGGGATCATTAGGAGGCATGGCAATATAAGCAAGACCAATAATTTCATCCTTACTAGGCAATTCTTTATCATCGGGTTGTCTACAAAACTTAGCAAAATTAAACTCATGTGTCATATCCCCCAAGCAAATTGTAACAACATCCTTTTCACAATCAATTTTAGCATTGACAATATTCAAGAAGGGTCTACCAAATATAATGGGACAAAAGCTATCTTATGGGGAACCAAGAACAAGGAAATCAGCAGGATATTTAACTTTCCCACACAAGACTTCAACATCTCTAACAATCCCAATTGGTGAAATAGTATCTCTATTGGCAAGCTTAATTGTAACATCAATTTCCTCTACCTTAGCAGGTGCAATATCATGCATAATTTATTCATATAAGGAAAAAGGTATTGCACTGGCACTAGCACCCATATCACATAAGCCGTGATAACAATGATCTCCTATTCTAACAGAAATAACAGGCATGCCTACAACGGGTCTATGTTTCTTAGCATCGGATCTAGCAATTCTAGCAGCTTCATCACAAAAATAAATAACATGCCCATCAATATTATCAGCCAAGAGATCTTTAACCATAGCAATACCAGGTTCAACTTTAATTTGCTCAGGTGGTGTACATGTTCTAGTATTACTCTTACGAACCACAGTTGAAGCTTTAGCATGATCCTTTATCCTAACAGGGAAGGGTGTTTTTTCGACATAAGTAGTAGGAACAATAGGATCATTATAAGTAATAGTCTTTTCTTCAACTGTAACAGGTGCAACTACTTTTACTTCAGTGGGAGGATTATATTTAAACCACTTCTCCTTCGGGAGATCAACATGAGTAGCAAATGATTCACAGAAAGAAGCTACTATCTCAGAGTCAAGTCCATATTTAGTGCTAAATCCATGAAATGCATCGGTATCCATAAAAGATTTAACACGATCAAACTTAGGTGTCATAACTGACTCCATACCATCGTCGGAATCCCAATCTTCAGAGTTGCGTTTAATTCTTTCCAATAAATCCCACTTGAATTCAGTAGTATTCATCATATAAGAACCAGCACAAGAAGTATCAAGCATGGAGCGATTATTGAGAGAAAGACGAGCATAAAAGTTTTGAATAATCATTTCTCTTGAGAGCTCATTATTGGGGCATGAATATAACATTGACTTAAGCCTCCCCCAAGCTTCAGCGATGCTTTCTCCTTCGCGCGGCCAAAAATTATATATATAATTACGATCACGATGAATAAGATGCATAGGATAAAACTTCTGGTGAAATTCCAATTTTAATCGTTTATAGTCCCAGGATCCCATATCATCACATAGCCTATACCATGTCAATGCCTCTCCCTTCAAAGATAAATGGAAGACCTTCTTCTTGAAAACATCATCGGGCATACCCGCAAGCTTAAATAATCCACAAACTTCATCCACACAGATAATCCACAAACTCCTGCAAAGGGATTAGCTAGCAGTTTCTCTACCATACCCGAAGGAATTTCAAAGTAAACATTTTCAGTAGGTTCAGTAGGTTGAGGAGCAACTCTTTGCTCTACTGGTTGGGGTGAAGACACCCCGAACAAGCCCCTCAAAGGATTAGTTTCCATAGTAACAAGTGACAGTAAATTTCAGCAAACTACATAAATGTTTCCTTACCAAGTTCCACTCACCAAAGGCGCTTCACTCCCCGGCAATGGCGCCAGAAAAGAGTCTTGATGACCCACAAGTGTAGGGGATCTATCTTAGTCCTTTCTATAAGTAAGAGTGTCGAACCCAACGAGGAGCAGAAGGAAATGACAAGCGGTTTTCATTAAGGTATTCTCTGCAAGCACTGAAATTGTAGGTAACATATAGTATTGTGATAAGATAATTTGTAATAGGTAACAAGCAATGAAAGTAAATAAAGTGCAGCAAAGTGGACCAATCCTTTTTGTAGCAAAGGAAAAGCCTAGACAAGTTCTTATATAGAGAAAAGCGCTCCCGAGGACACATGGGAATTATCGGCAAGCTAGTTTTCATCACGCTCATATGATCCACGTTTGTTACTTTGATAATTTGATATGTGGGTGGACCGGTGCTTGGATACTGCCCTTTCTTGGACAAGCATCCCACTTATGATTAACCCCTATTGCAAGCATCCTCAACTACAAAAGAAGTATTAAGGTAAACCTAACCATAGCATGAAACAAGTGGATCCAAATCAGCCCCTTACGAAGCAACGCATAAACTAGGGTTTAAGCTTCTGCCACTCTAGCAACCCATCATCTACTTATGACTTCCCAATGCCTTCCTATAGGCCCAAAACAATGGTGAAGTGTCATGTAGAGGACGTTCACATAACACCACTAGAGGAAAGACAACATACATCTCATCAAAATATCGAACGAATACCAAATTCACATGACTACTAAGAGCAAGACTTCACCCATGTCCTCAGGAACAAACATAACTACTCACAAAGCATATTCATGTTCATAATCAAATGGGTATTAATATGCATTAAGGATCTGAACATATGATCTTCCACCAAATAAACCAACTAGCATCAACTACAAGGAGTAATCAACACTACTAGCAACCCATAGGTACAAATTTAAGGTTTTGGTACAAAGATTGGATACAAGAGATGAACTAGGGTTTGAGAGGAGATGGTGCTAGTGAAGATGTTGATGGAGATTGACCCCCTCCCGATGAGAGGATCGTTGGTGATGACGATGGTGATGATTTCCCCCTCCCGGAGGGAAGTTTCCCCGGCAGAACAGCTCTGTCGAAGCCCTAGATTGGTTCCGCCTCGTGGCGGCGGAGTTTCATCCCGTAAGCTTGCTTCTGATTTTTTTTCCAGGGTAAAAGACTTCATATAGTAGAAGATGGGCACCAGAGGGCTGCCAGGTGGCCCACGAGGCAGGGGGCACGCCCCCGCCCTCGTGGATGGTGGGTGGCCCCCCTCAGCTGTTTCTTCCACTAGATATTTTTTTATTAATTCCCAAAATGACTTTCGTGGAGTTTCAGGACTTTTGGAGCTGTGCAGAATAGGTCTCCAATATTTCCTCCTTTTCCAGCCCAGAATCCCAGCTGCCGGCATTCTCCCTCTTCATGTAAACCTTGTAAAATAAGAGAGAATAGCCATAAGTATTATGACATAACGTGTAACAACAACCCATAATGCAATAAATATCGATATAAAAGCATGATGCAAAATGGACGTATCACTACCCAGTAAGGGCCTTCCTACTTTGGCGTCAAGTTGTTTGTACCCTTGGCGGACTGTACATGCCCAAGGACAAGGTTGCCTTCCTCAAAACACCGGGCATGAACCCTGCGGTTGTGATAGCAACGCACGGCTTGCTGGTAGCATGAAGCACGCGTAGCAGCCAGGAGACGGTTCTCCTCGAGAAGCACAGCGTCATCACGCCGGTGTTGTTCCTGCACTACTTCATCGTAGGAAAGTACTCGAGGTGACCCGTAAATGAGTTTCGTGGGGATAACTGCTTCTGCCCCATAGACTAGAGAGAAGGGAGTCTGCCCGGTAGCTCGATTTTGTGTCATTCTGAGGGACCATAGAACCACCGGCAGCTCATCGATCCATCGCCTGCCACACTTCTGCAGCTTATCAAATGTTCTTGTCTTGAGTCCTCGCAGCAATTCAGCGTTCGCCCTCTCAGCTTGTCCATTGCTTCTGTGATGTGCAACAGAGGCAAATGAGATCTTGCCTCCGAGGGCATCAACATATTGCATGAAGGCGCGATTCGTGAACTGGGTGCCATTGTCGGTGATGATCCGGGCAGGGACACCGAGGCGGCACACCAATTCTTTCAAGAACTTGATAGCTGACTGAGTAGTCACCTTCCTCATGACTTCTACTTCCGGCCACTTTGTAAACTTGTTGGTTGCAATGGACAAGAATTCAAAGCCCCCGGCAGCTCGGTGGAAAGGGCCGATGATATCGAGCCCCCCAGACCGAAAATGGCCACGACAAAGGGATTGTCTGAAGAGCTTGGGCAGGCAGATGGATATTCTTGGAACAGAACTGGCAGGCTTCACACTTGGTGACTAGCTCGACCGCATCTTGGAGGGCTTTGGGAAAATATAATCCTTGCCAGAATGCTTTCCCAACTAAAGTCCTTGATCCAATGTGGGAGCCGCACATGCCTTTGTGTATTTCTGCCAGCAGTTCCTTTCTTTCTCCTGGCAAATGCACTTCAATTTCACACCATTGGGCCTTCTTCTATATAGTTTATAATCGACAAACTGATACATACTAGACCTCGAGGCTGCTCTTTCCGCTTCTTCTTGCCTTCGGGAAGTTCTCCAGTTTGAGGAAATTGACTATGTGCCTTGCCCAAGTTGGAGTCTGGTGCTCGGCAACGAGGACAAGAGGCACCTCCTCATTCATGGGAGTGAATTCCTCGACCGCGGGGACAAGTGGCCTGGCAGGAGGGTGCAGCCCGGCATTCGAAGGGGAGTTCTTTCCGGCAGGGTCCTTGCCAGGAGCCCCGTGAGGCTCTACCTAGAGTGGCTTACCGGAGTCCAATTTACTCCTCTTTCGGGCCATTGTTGTCGGGGATACGGAGGGTTGAGTAAGATGCAGAACAAAAGTTACTTGTTCCATAGGAAGCTTCTGCGCAGCGCACTTTGACAGATGATCAACAATGTTGTTCTCCGCATGGGGTACGTGCTCTGTTTGCAATCCGTCAAAGTGCTCCTCCAATCTTCTCACTTCCTCAACATACGCCTCCATCAATGGACATTTGGTAATACTTGTTGAATCACCACAAGTTGTGAATCTCCTGAATGATCAGCTTCTTGATTCCCAATTATGTGGCAACTTGAGCCTGGCAAGGAGCCCTTCATACTCTATTGTATTGTTGGTCGCCTCCACTCGGGGAAAATGCATCTGGATGACGTACTTCAGGTGCTCTCTAGTGGGGGAAATGAGAAGCACGCCAGCCCCTGCACCTTGTAGGGAAAAGGCACCATCGAAATACATGCCCATTCTTGGGGCGCTTCCTTGCCGGGGATAACTGTTTCCTGTACTTCTTCATTGGGGGTTGGTATCCATTCTACAATAAACTCTGCCAATGCCCTGCTCTGAATCGTTGATGTGCTTTCAAACTTCAGGCCAAAGCTGGATAACTCCAATGCCCATCCAGTATTCTGCCAGTAGCTTCTGGGTTTCAGAGTATCCTTTGCAACGGGAAGCGGGTGACAACTGTGATCTCATGGGCTTGGAAGTAGTGGCATAGTTTCCTTGAGGCCATGACAAGGCCAAAAATCAATTTTTGCACGCCGGAATACCTGGATCTAGCCCTTGCAACAGGGAGCTGACGAAGTATACTAAGCGCTGCACCACCTTCTTCCTTGTCACGTCCTTGGGGTTGCGTCTGCTACTGTGCTCCTCTTTGTCCCGATCCACATCTGGCCTTGCCAGGCTGTTCTCTCTCTCTCTCTCTTCCCAAGATGGGGCACTTGCTGAAGCTACTATCTCCTTAAATTCCTGTTGTGCCACTAATGTTGCGCCAACCACTTGATTTGACGCTGCCAGATATAGCAACAACGGCTCCTGTAGTTTAGGCGCAACCAAAATGGGCACAGAAGACAAGTAGGTCTTCGAATCTTACAGTGCAACATCTTCTTCTAGGGTCCACTTCATGGGTCCTGCCTTCTTCAAAATTTTGAAGAACGACAAGGTGCGCTCAGCAGACTTGGAGATGAATCTGCTAAGCGCGGCAACACATCTTGCCAGACGCCTCACGTCCTTAACTATTTTGGGTGCCTGAATCTGCTCAATGGCTTTGATCTTATCTGGATTGGCCTTGATCCCGCGGTGGGACACAAAGAAATCAAGTAGCTTGCGGGAGGGGACACCAAATACACACTTCTCCGGGTTCAGCTTCAAGTTGATCTTGCACAGAGTAGCAAATGTCTCTTCCAAATCTTGAATGAGGGCTGATCTATCCTTGGTCTTGACCATAATAGCATCCATATAAGCTTAAATGTTCCAGTGCAACTGTGGTTAAAAACCAATTTGGACTGCACTTGCAAAAGTGGACCCGGCACTCTTCAACCCGAAAGGCATGCGCACAAAGCAGTATGTGCCACATGGGGTGATTAATGAGGTCCTTTCTACATCTTCCCTGGACATAAAGATCTGATGGTATCCATAGTATGCATCCAGAACGGAGAGAAAATCACACCCGGAAGTGGAATCCACAATCTGGTCGATGCACGGCAAGGGGAATGGGTCCTTCGGGCATGCCTTGTTCAGATCATGCAAAGACTCCATTCCCCATTAGCTTTGCGGACAACAACTAGGTTTGCTAACCATGTTGGATGTAATACTCCTCTCACCAACTCAGTTGCCTCAAGTTTCTTGATTTCCTCGGCAATGAACTGTTGCCGCTCCAAGGCCTGCTTCTAAACCTTCTACTTGACGGGTCGGGCATGTGGGTAGACAACAAGGTGGTGCTCGATTACCTCCCTGAGAACACCGGGGATATCAGATGGTTGCTGGGCAAACACATCGATATTCGCCCGCAAGAAGGAAACGAGCACGCTTTCCTATTTGTCATCAAGGGTGGCACTGATAGTGAAAGTACCATCAGCGCCAGCCAGCCCTACCGGGACCTTTTTCACATTGGGTGCAACAGCCTTGGACCTCTTGCTGTTGGAACTCTCCGGCACTTCATCAACATGTTGGCACACTACGAAGAGGTACGCTTCCCGAATTCCTTCTTGGTATCCTTGCTAGGCTTCTTCTTTCCTTTGCTTTCCTTGACGGGAACTGTGACTTCAGCGGCCTGTGCCGCGACTGCGTCCCGGTACATCTTATCCACACAAATAATTGCATCTTTCTTGTCCGATAGAATGGAAATGATGCCCATCGCCCCGACATCTTCAAGGTGTTGTAGGCATAGTGGGATGCCGCCATGAATTTGGCCAGGGCCGGGCGCCCAAGGATTCCATTGTACGGTAGGGGGATGTCAGCCACATCAAACACAACCTTCTCAGTCTGGTAGTTCAACTCTGCTCCAAATGTCACTGGCAACATGATCTTTCCCTTAGGATGACTCCTGCCGGGATTGGCTCCTTGAAACGTGCCCGTGGCCTTAATCTCTTCCTCTGCTATCTGGAGTTTGCTGATAACCTCTAGGGAAATCAGATTCAACCCGGGCCCACCGACAACCAACATCTCTGTGACTTTGAGGTTGCGGATTGTTGGTGAGACCAACAACAGCAAGCACCCTACCGCAGTGATGCGGTCGGGGTGATCCTCTTCATCAAATATGATGGGCATGTGTGACCACTTGAGCAGCTTCTAAGAATCTGCAGCTGGCTCCATGGCATTGACCTCACGTGCCCACTGTTTAAGTTGGTGCTGAGAGGAGTGCAAAGATGCACCCTCATCGATACACAGGGCGTCAGTGGCCTTCTGGAATTCCTGCTTGCTGGTTTCCTCTTCATTCCCTCCATCACTTTCATCATTATAACCCTCCTTTTCTCGGCCCCTGGCGGGTTTCCCTTGGTTCCGAGGAGCCTTGATGGGGCAATTTGCTTCACCGCCTTGGCCCTTCCCGCCGGTACCATTCTGACCTTTTTCCTTATCATGCTTCTCATACTCATCCCTCTACCTCTTGACGAGATGCTCAACCTAATGACACTCCTAGAGATCATGGCCCTTGGTCCTATGAATCTTGCAGTACGGTCCATCACTTTTCCCAGCTTTCTCGGCAGCCGCAGCCTCCCGATAGTCAGTGCATGCGGTAGCTTCCTTGCCGGGGCTTCAACCTTAGCCTTCTTGCCGGTACTAGGCATGCCCGATCCCTCAACGGTCATCACCGCCTTATCCTTGCGCTTCTTCTTGCGCTTCTCTTTCTTCTTCTTCTCACTGGTGGTCTCGTCGTCATCCTCTGAGTCGATGTCGATGCAATATTCCTCTCCAGGGAGTTTCCTATCCTCCTACACCTGAGCACATTTGTCCGCCAAGGTGTAAAGCTCCTTCACAGTCTTTGGAAATCGAACGTTCATCTTGGAACGTATCATCCGATTGCGCATGTTGGATTGGAAGGCAGCTATCACAGCTGCCGGGTGGATGTCTGGGATATTTCTGTGGACTCAGCTGAATCTCTGCAAGTACATTCATAGAGTCTCTTCTTCTTTCTGCTGGAGAAGTTGCAAGTCGTTGGGCCGCCCTGGTTCTTGAGGGGCGCTCGTGAAGGCACCAATGAACTCATGGCATAGGTCAGCGCAGGTCAAAATGGAGTTCTCCGGCTGGTGCATCAGCCAACACCTCACATTTGACTTGAGTGCCAAAGGGAAGTAGTTGGCGAACACATTCTCATCTGTTTGCCCGACAGCTTGAACAACGATGGTGTAGATGCACAAGAAATCTAACGGGTTCAGTCTTCCTCATACTTCTCGGGTATCTCTGGCTTAAACGTGCGAGCGAATGGCCAACAGATTTGCCTCAGCTCACGGGTGAAGGTAGGGCGCCCAACCTCGAAAGGCAGGCACCGGCCATCTCCGAGCGCGGGCTCGTCGACGTCGGGGCCATTGCACCCGTTGGACCGGCGATGGTTGTCGCGGCACCGCTTGTCGACGATGTGCGCGCCTTCCCTCCGCCTGTCCTCCGGTCCCCGCCATTGGCCTTGAGGCGCTCGAGGGTCGAAAGAGGACATCGAGACGTCATCGGGTTCTTGGTTTCATGGCCCCCGTGCTGATTGCCGTGGTGGGGATTGCACCGTGGGGGTGCCCCCTTCCATACGGCCAGCAGCACGAGCCGTTGTAGTTGCCTGGGGAGGCCGTCATGGGCCAGCTCACTTTGATCCTCCTGCCTTCGTGAAACCAATCAGGTTTTGAATGGTGGCTCGCCACTCATCCATCTGATTGGCTGCCAACAGAAATCTCAACAACAGTTAGGCTCACACCATGGTCTCTAAGGCAGTGCTTGGCATAGGTGACGACCATGTTGATCGCAATGTCGCTTGGATCTTGATCGTGTCGGTGGAGACCACGTCGTGCCCTCGTTGTTGCGAACCAACCTGTTGGATGGCGTGGTGACGTGGTGGAAGTGCTTGAGAGCCAGTGGCTCCGTTGGGCACAGTAGTTGGGTCAGCACGTTCTGGGGGTGGCGCGTGCCAAGCGGTCGTGCCCGCATCAGGGGCGGCAGGTGGGTTGCGATTCACCCAAGAATGAGCGCCACAAATGCGGTTGTGCCCTTCGGCGAGGAGAAGGGGTTTAGACGGAATAATCCCTCCATCTGTACCTGATGGAGCATGGTCGCAGGGATGTTTCTGATGCTATCCTTCCCCGATGCCTCCCGCTCCTGCTTTCGCTGTGGGGGAGGTGGTGACAATGCTGCCTATGCCGACCACGTCCCCCACAGCGTCCACATCCTCACGCGTCCCCGCATCCCCTGCGACGTCGGCGGTCGCGGGCGGCGGAGCCTTCGAGGTGAACAGGTGATTTGCAGGTCCGGGCTTCTTCTTGGGCGTCATAGTCGATGGCGCCGTCCATAATGAAAATGGCGATGTAGATGGGGTTCTATTGACGCTCTCGGGTTCATGCAAGTTATCCCCGTACCTGGCGCGCCAAAGATGTCGTGGGAAACCACGACCACCTATGGAGCCATGAGCCCCTTTTGGTTCGGCAGGGGGATGGGCACGTTGCACGAAGAGCGGAGAAGCGTAACACAGCGCGGTAGAGATCACACGGGCAGTTTTACCCACGTTCGGGTCGCCATGAGGCGTAAAACCCTACTCCTGCTTTGGTGTATTGATGGTGGATAATGGTGGCGAACGCAACACACTTGCCCAGCAGGGTTGCCTCCGGGCGAGAGTGGCTATGCGCGTATGACTATGTGAGATTCTGAATCCCTTTCTACGGTTGCCATGGGCCTCCTTTTATAGGTCAAGGGGTCACTAGAGTGGAAAATCAGTCTTTACGTACTGATTAGATAGTAAACAGTGCTATCATACCTAACTCTGCAAGTTGACAAAGGGCATTAAATGCGTCGTCGAGTGTCACATCACAGCATGCCCGACAACCCTTGTCGGGCTGTTTTGCCAGCTTTGCGCCTGCTTGCTTGACACGTCTCAGGACGGGTGTCATATGGAGGTGTTTGCTGTAGGAAGTGGCTGCCATTTGGCAAATAGCAGCCACATAGTCACTTTGGGGCTTGACACCGCACTGATGGATGACTTGCGTCGCTCGTGAGGTGGAGCGATGGAGTGACTTGCCTCTAGAAGCCACGACAGGCCTCCAGGGGCAAACCCAATGTTGCCAGGCTCGCCTGCCCGCAAGGGAGGTTCTTTCCTTAGCGATATCTTGCTTCTCCAGCTCATCTTGGTCTTCTTGATCTGTATTTGGATCCTTCAAAAGAATTGATCCCTCATGCTTGGTTTGATCCTCGTGTTGTAATCTTGTCCTTGGGCCTGTGCACAGTCCGGGCAACAGACCCATGGTTTGTTGCACTGACACTCAGAATCCATCTCCTTCCCAATGGAAGTGTGTGCTCTGTCGGAGGTGCTTTTCTTCTTTGATGAGGATTTTAGTGACTTCTTCTTCTTGTCATTAGAATCGTCATCCTTACTAGATCCTTTATTCTTTGAGCCCTTTTTCCAGAGGGGGCAATCAGTGACGTAATGGTATGTCTTCTTGCATTTGTGGCAAGTTCTCTTGTCGTAGTCACGAGCAAAAGATTCAACGTACTTTGAATCGTACTTTGAAGACTTCAAAAAGCGATTCCTTTTGGAGAACTTCTAGAACTTCCTCATGAGCATAGCCAGTTCTCTGTGAATTTCCCCAGCATCATCTGTACTGCATTGGGTTACTTCTTCTTGTTCTTCTTTAGATGAGGAAATTACCTTTGCTTTAGCCTTTGCCTTGAGAGCATGAGGTCATCCATAGTTGGGACCATTCATATCTCTCTTCTCAGCTTGTTGAAATTAATGAGTATTGAGCCTCTCAAGAATATCAATGGGACCAAGTGACTTGTAATCAGGACACTCTTGTATCATCAGGGCCAAGGTATTAAATGGGCTATCAAGAGACCTCAGCAATTTCTTCACCACCTCGTGATCTATGATGTTAGTAGCATCCAGTGCTTGTAGCCCATTGGTGATATCTGTAAGGTGACCGAAAGTTTGCAGAACGTTTTCATTATCAAGCCTCTTGAAGCGATTGAAGAGATTGCGAAGCACGTCAACTCGAGAGTCACGTTGGGTGGAAACTCCCTCCTTGAACTTGGAGAGCCTATCCCAGATCTGCTTTGATGTTTCCAGTGCACTCACTCGGCCATACTGCCCTTTGTTTAGATGTCCACATATGATATTCTTTGGTTGAGGGTCGAGTTGCATGAATCTCTTCACATCAGTAGCATTGATGCTTGGGGAAACAGTGCGGTTGCCGTTCTCAACGACGAACAAGAGGTCATTGTCAATTGCCTCAAGATGCATGCGCATCTTGTTCTTCCAGTAAGGATAGTCTGTGCCATCAAATATGGGGCTTGGACCAGAAACCTTGATCATACCTATAGTCGACATAACTAAAACTCCAGGTGGTTAAACCAAAATCACATAGAACAAGGGAGTACCTTGCTCTGATACCAATTGAAAGTGCAGGTGTACTCCCAGAGGGGGTGAATAGAAGATTTTTAGAAATTCGTCAAACTCTAATGAATTGGACAAAGATCACAGTGAAGAACTAGAAACACAAGTGAAACTAAGTCATCACGGAATCAGAGTACATGCAATTAGGATACGTAAGAGTGAAGAGCATGCAATCATACATTCATACACACATGAAGAATATGAACTGAGGAAATGAAAGATAGTGTGATGAAATTCCTCAGTTCAAATTCATCAGAGCACAGATCACAAATTCGTTAGCAGCGGAATAAAGTACGAGAGGGTTGAGGAATTTGAAACCAGGTAGGCTTGGTGAAGACAATGGAATTTGGTAGAGCAGTTCCAGTTGCTGCATCAACTGTACATCTGGTTGAGGCGGCTAAGTTGCAACTTAGAGGACACACGGTCATCACTGTATTCCTCTAGAGCTAAGGTCACTTAGTCCTCGCCCAATCACTGGTGGTAAGTCTTCAAGGTAGACTTCTAAAACCTTCACAGACTTGTTCACTGGCACACCACAATGACTCTTGGTGTACTCAGAACTTGACGCCTAACCATCTAGAAGAATTACAGTCTTCAAAGGTAATAGGCATTGGATCACATGGATCAATCTCTTCAATGATGATCAATCACTTTGGCTCTGGGTTTTTCCTCACTTAGGATTCTCTCAAAGTCGTTGGAGGATGGGTTGCTTTCTTATGACAAGTGTCAGTTTCTCTCAGAGCATCCAACCAACAAGTGGTAGTGGGGCAGCTATTTATAGCCAGGGGCAACCCAACATGAATTGTCGTAAATGCCCTTCTCTGATTCAACTGTTATCAGTATAAGGATCCACTAGACAGCTGGCACGTGATGGAGCAACGGTAGAAATTTGAACTCTCAAATTCGTTGAGGCACTCAATTTCCTCACTTTTTAGGCAGAACGCACTGGCAAACTCCTAACTCCTCAATGTGACCAAATTCATCAGCGACCAGATGAACTTTATCACTGTCACTCGCAATCGCATCAGCTGTACTGGAGATTTCCAAAGGCTTCACTTGAAGCGGCTTTGTGTATGCGTTTGAATAGGTTTGAGCATCACTTTGGAAATGTGAAATATGATTCACCTAAACCCCTTTAACAGTACAGTTTTCTTATGAATCAAAGAAGAAGAAAAGGAACTATGAAAACAAGTCTTCAAGCTTCAAACTCTTCACATCAATTTCTTCAAAGGCCGTACCAATTTCATCATCGGTTTCTTCACTTGAAGAAATATATTTTCAGCGGTTGTCTTCCATGTGTTCAACCAAATCTTCAAGGACTCTGTCTCCTGTGTATTCTCACAAACTCATTAGTTCCTCAACCTATTTGTCGTCAATATTCCAAAACCACTAAGGGGGCACTTGATGCACTTACATAAAATCACAACCTAAATGAAAAAAATCATCAAAAATTGCCGCTCCTGCCCGCGATGATCGTCCTCCTTCGTTCATGGTGTCGATCACCTCCATATTATTCGAGTTAATAATAATGCGGTCGCATTCTGTCTTTTGCACCAACGATAGGCCAAATTTTAGGGTCAGAGCTTCAACCATCAGTATATCCGCATATCAGTCAATCTTAAAATTTCCCCCAGCAATGAACCTACCTTTACCGTCTATTCAGACCACCCCCGTTGTATGCTGAATAAATCATGGTCAAAAGAAGCATCAATGCCAAGTTTAATAAACCCCGTCAGGGGGCAAGACCATCCTCCTCTTTTCATGGAAACCTTCGGCGAGGAGGTGGTAAAAAAATTGTCATAAGAACATGTATTCCCATGAAAATCTGTTGTATTGTTGTGAACCAATTTATGCCTTTCCCACCACAAGTACTAGTTATTATGGCAATCATTTCATGCATGTTTTGATTGCTCATAATACATAACTCCTGATTTGGCGATGGAAGTAAATATTCCAAAACTGCCTCACCCGCATAATCTACTTCACAAGCTCTGTCGATAATACCATCCATCCCTAGCCTTATCCACACATCTTTTGCTCTGTTGCATAGAAACAACAAATGATTTGTGTCTTCTGGTCTAGACAAGAAGACATGACAATTGGGCGAAACTTTCACATATTTATTGACTAGCTTAACACGACATGGAAGAGTGCCATCAAGCGTATGCCAAATAAATATCTTAACTTTTGTCGGGCAAGAGAGTTTCCAAATCCTACCCCAAATAGGATTAAATGTGGTATGTCCCATCCATTGGTATGTCGCAACTTGTTTCCATATTGGTGGTCCCATTCCACAAAGTAAGCAGACCGAACCAAAAATGTACCATTTTCTTAAAATTCCAGGTTATGAAATCTGGCATATCATGTTGCGAGATAGGGATCACGAGTACTCGTTGAATGTTGATAGTCCATAGGGTCTATCTAAGAAGATCTTCATGCCAACTATAAAGAACAAGATCAATCAAATCTGCTACCTTATGTAGCAACTGACCTCCCTTAGGAGTAATAATTTTACTGTTTGCGCAATTTTGAATCCAGGCATCCTCCCAAATATTAATATTCTGACCATTCCCCACGCGCCAAATGTGACCACATTTCAAGGAACTCACACCCATCATAATATTTTCTAGGTGAAGGAAGAGCCCTCCTTTAGATTAGTGTTGAACAAGTCACCGCCAGGATAGTATTTGACTATCAAAATGGTAGCACATAGAGAATCTGAATTCTCAATGAGACACCAAGCCTGTTTACCAAGCGTAGGCAAATTGAAACAGTGGATATCACAAAAGGCCATTCCTCCTTGATTCTTGGGTGCACACATTTTCCACCAAGCTATCCAATGCATCCTCCTTTGGTTGTCCTTGTCTTCCCACTACAAATGCACCACCGCATCAATAATTCCTTTGCAAAAGAAATTAGAAATGTTAAAGACTGACATTGCATAGGTGAGTATGGATTGAACAACCACTTTAAGCAAAATTTCCTTTGCTTAATCTGATGGAAGTTTTTCCTTCCAACCACTGATTCTTTTAACAATACGATCAATTAAGTACTGAAAACAATCAATATCTAATCCCACATTGGCTGGCAGTCCTAATTATTTGTTGTTTAGGGCATTAGTCATAATATTAAGAATTGTACACATTTGTTCTCTAGTCTCTACACCTATATTAGTACTAAAAAAGATGTTGGATTTGCCAACACTGACCATTTGCCCCGAGGCTGTGTAACACAAATCTAGAATTGTCAATGCAATAAACCCTGGGTCTGTTGCCCAGAATGTGCACAGACACGGGAACAAGCTTATGGCACAAGGCCATGCCAGAGTATAGGAGACCAAGATCTTCAAAGGATCAACATGCAGATCAAGAGGACCCCAGAGAAGCATGATACCACCAGGAGAAAAACCTCCCTTGCCGGGCAGACGAGCTCGGCGAGGGCAGGGTCGCCCCCGGAAGAGAACATCCAAGATGTCCCGGCATGGCCTGCCGAGACTCATGAAGGCAAAAACCAACTCACACAACCACTCCGCCACGACCCACGTCGTCAATCAGTGCGGTGTCAAGCCACAAAGTGATTAAGTGGCAGCCATTAGCCACATGGCGGCCTGTTTCTACAGGAAATACCTACAGACGACACCCGTCCTGTGACGTGTCAAGCAAGCCGGCGTGAAGCTGGCAAAAGAGCCCTACAAGGCTTGCCGGGCGAACAACGATGTGACGTTGAGTGGCGCATTTAATGCACTCTGTCAGCCTACAGAGTTAGGTATGATAGCATTGTTTGCTATCTTATTAGTGCATAATGACTGATTTGCCATTGTAGTGACCCCTTAATCTATAAAAGGAGACCCATGGCAACCGATGAAGGGGTTTAGAAGGGGAATGCCCACACATTCATATGTGCGCAGCCACCATCGCCCATAGGCAACCCTGTCGAGCAAGTGTACTATGCTCCACCACCATTCTTCCACCATCACTCCACGAAAGCAGGAGTAGGGTTTTACGTCTCACGGTGGCTCGAACCTAGGTAAAATTGCCCGTGTGATTTCTGCTGTGCTGCCCCACGCTCTTCTGCTCTTTGTGCGATGTGACATCTCCCCTACCGAACTAGCAAGGGACGCTTGGTCCCATAGGTGGTCGTGGTTTACCATGACATCTTTGGCGTGCCAGGTAGGGGGTCACTTGCATGAACCTGAAAGCGTGTGCAGCGCATCATCTTCGTCGCCATGTTCGTCTTCGGCGGCGCCATAGACCATGGCGCCCAAGAAGAAATCCGGTGCTTCGGCTCACCCATCCACCTCAAAGGCTCCGCCGCCCGCGGCCACCAATGCTACGGGAGGTGCGCAGGCGCACGAGGATGTGGACGCTGCTAGGGATGTGGTCGGAATAGGCAGCACTGTCACCACTTGCCCCGCGGACGAAGCAGGAGAGGGACACACCAAAGGAGAGCAACATCAGCAACACCCCGATGGCCACGCTCCATGAAGTACGGGTGAGGGGGTTACTCCGTCCACACCCCTTCATCTCGCCGATGGGCACAGCCGTAGCAATGGCACTCGGTCCAGGGCGAATCGCTGCCCTCTGGCCGCCCCCGTCACGGGAGCGACCGCAACGCATGCACCTCCCCTAGGGCGAGTCGACCATGTCACTGCACCTGAAGGAGCCGCTGGCCCTCAAGCACCTTCGTCACGCCACCACGCCATCCAGGTGGCCGCCACGCAACAGAGGGGACATGGTACTGTCGCTGCTGGCACCGCCAGGAGCCGAGTGACGGTATGATCTGCGTCGTCATCACACATGCCGAGTACAACTATGGATGCCATGGCGTGGGCCCAGTGGCTACTCAGGTCCCTGCCAGCGGCCGAGAAGATGGACGAGTGGCGTGCCACCATCCAGAGTAAGCTCGGTTTCGCCGAGGCTGGGGGCTCGCAGCGAGCTATCCCACCACGACCTCCCCAAGCGATGACGACGGCTCATGCTACTGGTCGTACAAAGGGGCCACCCCCATAGTACATCCCCGCCACGGCAGCTAGTGCGAGTGCAGCAGAACCAAGAACCTGACAACATCTCGATGGCCTCTTCTGACCCTCGAGTGCGTCCTGACCGGCGGCAAGCCCCAGAGGACAGGCGGAGGGGAGACGCACGCATTGTCATTGAGCGATGCCGCAATGACCACCGCCAGACCAATGGGTGCGATGGTCCTAATGCCAATGAGCCTACTCTCGATATTGGCGGGTGCCTACCTTTTGAGGTTGGGTGCCCTACCTTTACTCGTGAGCTGCAGCAAGTCTGTTGGCCGTCCGTCCGCACATTAAAGCCAGAGATACCTCAGAAATATGATGGGAGGCTAAACCGGGTAGAGTTTCTGAGCATCTACACCATCGCTCTTCAAGCTACCGGGGGAAGAGATGAGAAGGTGTTCGCCAACTACTTCCCGTTGGCTCTCAAGTCCAATGTGAGGTCCTGGCCGATGCACGTGCCGGAGAAATCCATTTCGTCACAGGCTGACCTGTTCCATGAGTTCATTGGCGCCTTCACTGGCGGCCATCAAGAACCAGGTCGGCCCAGCGATTTGCAGCTTCTCCAACAGAAAGAAGGCGAAACTCTCCTGAAGTATTTGCAGAGATTCAGCAGAGTCCACAGGAACATCCAGAGCATCCATCCGGTAGCTGTGACAGCAGCCTTATAGTTCGATGTGCACAACCGCATGATTCATTCCAAGATGAAAGTACGGTTTCCCAAGACTGTGAAGGAGATTTACACCTTGGTGGATAAGTGTGCTCGAATGGAGGAGGGAAGGAAGTTAGCCAGGGAGGAGGACTGCATCAATGTCGATTCAGAGGATGATGACGAATCCACCAGCCAGAAGAAGAGCGAGAAGCACAATAAGAGGCGCAAGGATAAGGCAGTGATGACTGTTGAAGGATCGGGTACACCTAGTACCGGCAAGATGGCTAAGGCGGAAGCCCCCGGCAAGGAAGCTGCCGTATGCGCTGACTGCCGGGACGGTGCGGCTGCCAAGAAGGCCGGGAAGGGCGATGGGCCGTATTGCAAGATTCATCGGGCCAAGGGCCATGACCTTCAAGAGTGTTATCAGGTTAGGTGATGACCCGCAAGTATACGGGATAGTTGTAACCTCTTTCGATAAGTCAGAGTGTCGAACCCAACGAGGAGCTATAGGTAGAACAAATACTCTCTCAAGTCCTATCGGCCACTAATACGACTCTACGCACGCTTAACGTTTGCTTTACCTAGAACAAGTATGAAACTAGAAGTACTTTGTAGGTGTGATAGGATAGATTTGCAAGATAATAAAAAGAACGTAAATAAAAACTAGGGGCTGTTTAGATGAAGATGCAATAAAGTAAATATAGCGAGTGTGGAAAAGTGGTGGTAGGAGTTGTGGAATTGCCCCTAAGAAATTGACTACGTTACTAGACCGGTGATCACAATTGCAATTCTATTTGAGGGAGAGGCATAAGCTTACAGACTTTCTCTACTTGGATCATATGCACTTATGATTGGAACTCTAGCAAGCATCCACAAATACTAAAGATTCATTAAGGTAAAACCCAACCATAGCATTGAAGTATCAAGTCCCCTTTATCCCATACACAAACAACCTACTTACTCGGGTCTGTGCTCCTGTCACTCACGCCACCCACCATAAGCAAATCATAAACATATTGCAAACCCTACAACGGGAATCCCTCACGCTTGCGCAACACGGAGGGCACAATAGGACAACACCAATAATAAAACATGCAACTCAAACCAATCATAGCAATTCATCAATCACCGATAGGACAACGAAAATCTACTCAGACATCATAGGATGGCAACTCATCATTGGAAAATAATATGAAGCATAAAGCGCCATGTTCAAGTAGAGGGTACAGCGGGTTGCGGGAGAGTGGACCGTTGTAGATAGAGGGGGGAAGGTGATGGAGATGTTGGTGAAGATGGCGGCGGTGTTGGTGAAGATCGCGGTGATGATGATGGCCCCCGGCGGCGTTCCGGCGCCACCGGAAGCAAGGGGGAGAGAGCCTCCCTTATTCTTATTATTCCTTGGCCTCCTCCCTAGATGGGAGAAGGGTTTCCCCTCTGGTCCTTGGCTCCCATGGCCTGGGAGGGGCGAGAGCCCCTCCGAGATTGGATCTATCTCTCTGTTTCTGCGTTTTCGAATTCTGCCCTGGCACCGCTTCCTTTATATCTGGAGATCCGCAACTTCGATTGGATTGAAACCTTCGCCTAGATTGTTTTCCAAAAATTAGCTTTCTTGCAGCCAAAGAAGGGCATCAACCGCCTTACGGGTGGCCCAAAAGATAGGGGGGCGCGCCCCCCTGGAGTGGTGGTGTGGGCCACTCTCGCGGCCACCTCGGGCACCGTTTCACATTGATTCCTCCTCCCAAAAATCACAAATATTCCAAAATAATTCTCAGTCCGTTTTTATCCCTTTTGGACTCCGTTTGATATTGGATTTCCACGAAACATAAAACATGCAACATACTGGAACTGGCACTGGGCACTGGATCAATATGTTAGTCCCAAAAAATAATACAAAAAGTTGCCAAAAGTATATGAAAGTTGGATAATATTGGAATGGAACAATCAAAAATTATAGATACGACAGAGACGTATCCCCAAGCTTAATTCCTGCTCGTCCTCGTGTAGGTAAATGATAAAAAAGATAATTTTTGATGTGGAATGCTACCTAGCATAATCTTGATCATATGTCTAATCATGGCATGAATATTAAGACATGAGTGATTCAAAGCAATAGTCTATCATTTCACATAAAAACAATAATACTTCGAGCGTACCAATAAAGCAATCATGTCTTTTCAAAACAACAAGGCGAAAGCAAGCTTATCCCTACAAAATCATATAGTTTGGCCATACTTCATTTTCGTCACACAAAATGCCCCCATCATGCACAACCCCGATGACAAGCCGAGCAATTAGTTCATACGTTTTAACGCGCTTAAGCTTTTTCACCCCTCACGCAATACATGAGCGCAAGCCATGGATATAGCGCTATAGGTGGAATAGAATAACATGAGGGGGTTATGTGGAGAAGACAAAAAAGGGAGAAAGTCTCACATCAACGTGGCTAATCAACGGGCTATGGAGATGAACATCAATTGATGTCAATGTGAGGAGTAGGGATTGCCAAGCAACGGATGCACCAAGAGCTATAAATGTATGAAAGCTCAACAAAAGAAACTAAGTGGGTGTGCATCAACTTGCTTTCTCATGAAGACCTAGGGCATTTGAGGAAGCCCATTGTTGGAATATACAAGCCAAGTTCTATAATGAAAATTCCCACTAGTATATGAAAGTGATAACATAGGAGACTCTCTATATGAAGAACATGGTGCTACTCTGAAGCACAAGTGTGGAAAAAGGATAGTAACATTTCCCCTTTTCTTTTTCTTTTTTTTCTTTTCTTTTTTCTTTTTTTCATGGGGAATGCTCTATAATGATGATCATCACACTTTTATTTACTTACAACTCGATATTACAACTTGATACTAGAACAAAGATATGACTCTATATGAATGCTTCCTGCGGTGTATCGGGATGTGCAATGATCTAGCGTAGCATTGACTTCAAAAAAGGACAAGCCATGAAAACATCATGCTAGCTATCTTACAATGATGCAAAGCAATATGACAATGAATGCTCAAGTCATGTATATGATGATGATGGAAGTTGCATGGCCATATATCTCGGAATGGCTATGGAAATGCCATAATAGGTAGGTATGGTGGCTGTTTTGAGGAAGATATAAGGAGGCTTATGTGTGATAGAGCGTATCATATCACGGGGTTTGGATGCACCGGCGAAGTTTGCACCAACTCTCGAGGTGAGAAAGGGCAATGCACGGTACCGAAGAGGCTAGCAATGATGGAAAGGTAAAAGTGTGTATAATCCATGGACTCACATTAGTCATAAAGAACTCATATACTTATTGCAAAAGTTTATTAGCCCTCGAAGCAAAGTACTACTACGCATGCCCCTAGGGGGATAGATTGGTAGGAAAATACCATCGCTCGTCCCCGACCGCCACTCATATGGAAGATAATCAAAGAAACACCCCATGATTCAAATTTGTCACACAACGGTTACCATGCGTGCATGCTACGGGACTTGCAAACCTCAACACAAGTGTCTCTACAATCCAAACCACCCACTAGCATGACTCTAATATCACCATCTTTATATCGCAAAACTATTGCAAGGAATCAAACATATCATATTCAGCGATCTACAAGTTTATGTAGGATTTTATGACTAACCATGTGAATGACCAATTCCTGTCGTCTCTCTAAATAGATATAAGTGAAGCAAGAGAGTTTAATTCTTTCTACAAAAGATATGCCCACTCTCTAACAAATATAAGTGAAGCAAAAGAGCATTCTACAAATGGCGGTTGTCTATGTGAAGAGAAACAGACAATCCAAACTTCAAATCATATAAGTGAAGCACATGAAGCATTCTATAAAGTCATACTCAAAAGATTTAAGTGAGGTGCAATGAGCATTCTATAAATCAACCAAGGACTATCTCATACCAGCATGGTGCATAAAAGAAAAGTGAAAACTAAATGCAAAATACGCTCCAAGACTTGCACATATCGCACGAACGAAACGAATACGAAAACATACCGATACATGTTGAAGAAAGAGGGGCTGCTTTCCGGGGCATCCCCAAGCTTAGACGCTTGAGTCTCCTTGAATATTTACTTGGGGTGCCTTGGGCATCCCCAAGATTGAGCTCTTGCCTCTCTTCCTTTTCCTTATATCGAGACCTCCTCGTTTAGACACTTCATCCACACAAAACTTCAACAGAAAACTCAGTAAGATCCGTTAGTATAATAAAGCAAATCACTACTCTAAGTACTGTTGCAAACCAATTCATATTATGTTTTTGCATTGTGTATACTGTAGTATAACTTTTCCATGGCTTAATCCACTAATATAAATTGATAGATTCATCAAAACAAGCAAACTATGCATCAAAAACAGAATCTGTCAAAAACAGAACAGTCTATAGCAATCTGAACATCCACCATACTTATGGTATCCCAATAATTCTACCAAAATTAGGAAAAATAAAAAAGTTGTATAGAAAGACAGTGCAAGAGTAATCAGAACCAATTGACGTTCCAGTTAAAAATGTAAAATCGCGCGCTACAGCCAAAGTTTCTGTCCTGCACCGTACAAACCAACAAGCATTGTAAACGTCCTAAAGGCAAACCTTGGCACATTATTTTTATAATACAATGGAATTGTACAAGGGGATAATTATTTTTGATGAAAAGTTTCTGTAATTAAGATTCACAAAGTTTCCGTGAGCATGAACAAAGTTCAAGGAGCTCTCCCACTTCAACAATGCTTGTCTTTCTTACTTTCACTTTCCTTTTTGAAAAGTTTTAGGTTCCCCTCTTTATTTTTTTTGTTTTTATAAACTATATAAAAGCACTCAACAGAAATAAATGACTCTCTAAAACTTCCGGGTTGTCTCCCTGGCAGAGCTTTCTTTAAAGCCATTAAGCTAGGCAATTAGTGCTCAAGTAATGAATCCACCCGGATCCCAAGGTATATCAAAGCCAATTTTAATTAACAATGATTTGTAATTTAGTAGTGAGAACAAAGTAACATATATCATGCAACAACAAAGTCTAACTCTCTTACTATGTATCGGCATGTCATAAAAGAACAATTCATGCACACATAGTAAAGGCCAATGCATAGTGTAAATAGTTTCTTGCAATTTTATCATATTAGAAACATAGAGAGGTGGAGATATAGTTCCTCTCTCATAATAATTGCAAGTAGGAGCAGCAAGAACATGCATATTACATTCATCAAAATTATCATGTGCAACGGTAAAAGGCAACCCATCAATATAATCCTTAATAAGCACAAACTTCTCCGATATAGTGTAGTTTGGAGAATTCAAAAAGATAATAGGACTATCATGCGTGGGTGGAATAGCAACAATCTCATGTTTAACATAAGGAACTATAGCAAGTTCATCTCCATAAGCATAATTCATCTTGGCATCTTGGCCACAAGCATAGCAAGCATCATCAAAAAGGGATATTTCAAGAGAATCAACGGGATCATAGCAATCATCCTTCGGTTAGCACGAAGGGGAATTAAACAATGTATGAGTGGAAGAGTTACTCTCATTAGAAGGTGGGCACGGGTGATCAATCCGCTCTTCCTCCTTTTGTTCTTCGCTCTCCTCATCGTCTTTTTCATCCAATGAGCTCACAGTTTCATCAATTTCTTCTTCCATAGCTTCCTGTAAAATATTAGTCTCTTCTTGGACAGCGGAGACTTTCTCAATAAATGCATTAATATAGTAATTGTATTCATAATTTTCCTAGCAATATCTAAGTATAGCAAGATTTTCAGGCTTATAAACATCATCATCCAAAGCTTCATACTTTTCAAACAAAGATTCAATTTCATAAGCAGCCTTAAAAGCAACAAATTCTTCTATTTGTTCAACATCATAGTAATCATATATGCCATTAGCATAAGAAGCTAAGGTTTTATTATCATTAAATTTGCATGAAAAGGGAAGGTGTGGAGCCTTCATTCTAGAGCAACAAGTAATATCATATCTCAAGCATAGATCTCGGGCATACCAACGCAACATAATAAATTGGTCCCATAATAGTTTCCCTTTCTGTGTCGAGCGATAATCCCTAAAGTATTCACATTGATCCAACGTGTCTCCCATTATAAAGTTGAATGGGGTTTTCTCAGGATTATCAAAGTAGTACATAATATCTTTCACATAATGAGAATCGAGGGTTTTAGGAGTTACCCCATCTCCACGAGTAGCAAGTACACCTAATTTTTTTGGTATTTTGCGTTCCATATCCATAACTAAAGATAGAGAACAACTAAGGACAGCAAAAATAAAAATTACTTAGTGATAAAGCAAACAAGCACACACGAGAATATTCACCCCACGCTATGACTCCCTGGCAACGGCGCCAGAAAAAGGTCTTGATGACCCACAAGTATACGAGATAGTTGTATCCTCTTTCGGTAAGTAAGAGTGTCGAACCCAACGAGGAGCTAAAGGTAGAACAAATACTCTCTCAAGTCCTATCGGCCATTGATACGACTCTACGCACACTTAATGTCCGCTTTACCTAGAACAAGTATGAAACCAGAAGTACTTTGTAGGTGTGATAGGATAGGTTTGCAAGATAATAAAGAGAACGTAAATAAAAACTAGGGGATGTTTAGATGAAGATGCAATAAAGTAAATATAGCGAGTGTGGAAAAGTGGTGGTAGGAGTTGTGGAATTGCCCCTAAGCAATTGACTACTTTACTAGACCGGTAATCACTATTGCAATTCTATTTGAGGGAGAGGCATAAGCTAACATACTTTCTCTACTTGGATCATATGCACTTATGATTGGAACTCTAGCAAGCATCCGCAAATACTACAGATTCATGAAGGTAAAACCCAATTATATCATTAAAGTATCAAGTCCCCTTTATCCCATACACAAACAACCTACTTACTTGGGTCTGTGCTTCTGTCACTCACGCCACCCACCATAAGCAAAGCATAAACATATTGCAAACCCTACAACGGGATTCCCTCACGCTTGCGCGACACGGAGGGCACAATAGGACAGCACCAATAATAAAACATGCAACTCAAACCAATCATAGCAATTCATCAATCACCGATAGGACAATAAAAATCTACTCAGACATCATAGGATGGCAACACATCATTGGAAAATAATATGAAGCATAAAGCACCTTGTTCAAGTAGAGAGTACAACGGGTTGCAGGAGAGTGGACCGCTATAGATAGAGGGGGGAAGGTGATGGAGATGTTGGTGAAGATGATGGCAGTGTTGGTGAAGATCGCGGTGATGATGATGGCCCCCGACGGTGTTCCGGCGCCACCGGAAGCAAGGGGGAGAGATCCCCCCTTCTTCTTCTTCTTCCTTGACCTCCTCCCTAGATGGGAGAAGGGTTTCCCCTCTCGTCCTAGGCTCCCATGGCCTGGGAGGGGCGAGAGCCCTTCCGAGATTGGATCTATCTCTCTGTTTCTGCGTTCTCGAATTCCGCCCTAGCATCGTTTCCTTTATATCTGGAGATCCGTAACTCCGATTGGATTGAAACCTTCACCCGGATCGTTTTCCAAAAATTAGCTTTCTTGCGGCCAAAGATGGGCATCAACCGCCTTATGGGTGGCCCACGAGATAGGGGGCGCCCCCCTGGAGTGGTGGCGTGGGCCACTCTCGTGGCCACCTCGGGCACCGTTTCATGTTGATTCTTCCTCCCAAAAATCACAAATATTCCAAAATAATTTTTATCCCATTTGGACTTTGTTTGATATTGGGTTTCTGCAAAACATAAAGCATGCAACAAACAGGAACTAGAACTGGGCACTGGATCAATATGTTAGTCCCAAAAAATAATATAAAAAGTTGCCAAAAGTATATGACAGTTGAATAATATTGGCATGGAACAATCAAAAATTATAGATACGATGAAGACGTATCATTAGGCAGCTCTTCAAGAGGAAAACAGCAGAGTACGAGAAGCATGAGAAGGAAAAGGGTCAGAATGTCGCTGCCGGTAATGATCGAGGCGGTGAAGCAAATCACCCCGGCAAACCCCTTCGGAACCAAGGAAAACCCGCCAGAGATCAAGAGAATGAAGCATGTGATGATAAGAGTGATGGAGGGGATGGAGACGAAACCAGTGAGCAAGAGTTTCAGAAGGCCACAAATGCCCTGTGCATTGACGGGGGCACATCCCTGCACACCTCTCACCGCAAACTCAAACGGTGGGCGCGTGAGGTCAATGTCGTGGAACCAACACTAGAGGCTCGGAAACCACTCAAATGGTCATGCACGCCCATCATCTTTGACGAAGAGGATCATCCTGACTGTACCACTGTGGTAGGGTGTTTTCCATTGTTGTTCTCTCCGACAATTCGCAACCTCAAGGTCACTAAGATGTTGCTGGACCGCGGGGCCGGGTTGAATCTGATTTCCTCAAAGATTATCAGCAAACTTCAGATAGCATAAGAGGAGTTAAAGGTCACCGACATGTTTCAAGGAGTTAATCCCGGCAAGAGTCATCCTAAGGGAAAGATCACGTTGCCTGTGACATTTGGAAGGGAGCTGAACTATCTGACCGAAAAGATTGTGTTTGATGTGGTCGACCTCCCCTTGCCGTACAATGGGATCCTTGGACGACCAGCCCTGGCTAAATTCATGGTGGCATCCCACTATTCCTACAACACCTTGAAGATACCTGGGCCAGTTGGAGTCATTTCCATCCCATCAGATGAGAAGGATGCGATCATTTGCGTGGACAAGATGTACCGGGACGCGGTCGCGACAGAGGCAGCGGCGGCAGTAGTTCCCACCAAGGAGAGCAAAGGAAAGAAGAAGGATATCAAGGACACTGGCAAGGACTCTGGGAAGCGTACCTCTGCAGAGTACGATGTGCCTATTGATGACTTGCCGGAGAGTTCCAACAGCAAAAGGTCCAAGGTTACTGCTCCACAAGTGAAGAAGGTCCCGGCGGGCTAGCATTGATGGTACTTTCACCATAAGTGCCACCCTGGGTGACAAATAGGAAAGTGCGCTTGTTGCCTTCCTGTGGGCGAATATTGATGTATTTTCCTGGCAACCATCTAATATCCCCGGTGTTTCTAGGGAGGTAATCGAGCACCACCTCGCTATCGGCCCACATGCCCGACCCATCAAGCAGAAGTCCAAAAGCAGGCCTTGGAGAGGCAGCAATTTATTGCAGAGGAGATCAAGAAGCTTGAAGCAACTGGTTTGGTTAGAGGAGTGCTATGTCCCACATGGTTAGCAAATCCAGTGGTGGTCTGGAAGGCTAACAAGAAATGGAGCTTTGCATAGATTTCACATATCTCAAGAAGGCTTGTCTGAAGGCCCCATTTCCCTTGCAGCGCATCGATCGGATCGTGGATTCCACTTCGGGCTACGATTTTCTTTCCTTTCTGGATGCATCTCATGTGTATCACCAGATCTTCATGTCCAAGGAAGACGAAGAGAAGACCTCGTTCATCACCCCATGTGGTACATACTATTTTATCCGCATGCCATTCGGATTAAAAAGTGTCGGGTCTACTTTTGCAAGGGCAGTCCAGATTGGTTTCGAGCCACAACTGCACAGAAACATTGAAGCTTATATGGGTAACATTGTGGTCAAGACCAAGGACAGGGCATCTCTTATCTAGGATTTGGAGGAGACATTTGCGAATCTGCACAAGATCAACTTGAAGCTCAACCTGGAGAAGTGTGTGTTTGGTGTTCCGTCTATCAAGCTACTTGGGTTCTTTGTGTCCCATCGGGGGATCAAAGCCAACCTCGACAAGATTAAAGCCATCGAGCAGATCCAAGCGCCAAGGACAGTCAAGGATGTGAGGCATGTGAATGGGTGCATTGCCGCACTAAGAAGATTCATTTCCAAGTCTACCGAGCGCTCCCTGCCGTTCTTCAAAATCTTGAAGAAGGCGGGACCCATGAAGTGGACCCCAGAAGCAGATGCGGCCTTGCAAGAGTTGAAGGCCTACTTGTCTTCTGTGCCCACCTTGGTTGCTCCCAAGCCACAAGAGCCATTGCTGCTATACTTAGCAGCAACCAACCAAGTTGTTAGCGCAGCCTCGGTGGCACAGTAGGAAATAGACGAAGCAGAGAGTGAGCAAGGACCAGCGGAGTCAGATAAGGATCAGGGCAAAAGTGAGCACGGCAGTGGGAGTAACCCCAAGAACATGGCCAGGAAGAGAGTGGTGCAGCGCCCAGTGTACTTCATCATCTCCTTAGTACAGGGGGCTCGATCGAGGTACTCTGGCGTGCAAAAGTTGATATTTGGTCTCATCATGGCCTCAAGGAAACTACGCCACTACTTCCAAGCCCATGAGATCACGGTTATCACTTGCTTCCCGTTGCAAAGGATACTCCAAAACCCTGAGGCTACTGGCAGAATAGTGGAGTGGGCTTTGGAGTTGTCCAGTTTGGGTCTGAAATTTGAGAGCACATCAACAATCCCTAGCAGGGCATTGGCAGAGTTTATTGCGGAATGGATGCCAACCCCTGATGAGGAAGTGACAGAAACAGTTATCCCCAGCAAGGAGGCGCCCCAAGAATGGATTATGTATTTCGATGGTGCCTTTTCCCTACAAGGTGCAGGGGCTTGCGTGCTTCTCGTTGCCCCCTCAGGGGAGCACTTGAAGTACATCGTCCAGATGCATTTTGCCTAGGAAGAGGCAACCAACAAGAAAATAGAGTATGAAGGGCTCCTTGCCGGGCTCAGGATTGCCACAGAGTTGGGAATCAAGAAGCTGATCATTCTAGGAGACTCATAGCTTGTGGTGAGACAAGTCAAAAAGGATTACCATAGTCCATTGATGGAGGCATACGTTGAGGAAGTGAGGAGATTGGAGGAGCGCTTTGATGGATTGCAAACAGAGCACATACCCCGTGCGGAAAACAACATAGCTGGTCATCTGTCAAAGTGTGTTGTGCAAAAGCTTCATGTGGAACCAGGGACTTTTGTTCTCCATCTTACTCAGCCCTCCATATCCCCAACAACAATGGCCCGGAAAAGGAGAAAGATGGACTCTGGTAAGCCTCTCCTGGTAGAGCCTTTCGCTCCTGGCAGGGACCCTGCCGGAAACAACTCCTCACAACTTGCCAGACTGCACCCTCCAGCCAGGTTCATGGTCCCCGCGGACAAGGGATGTGCCCCCGCGGTTGAGGAGGTGCCGCTAGTCTTCGTTATCGAGCCCCAGTCTCCAACTTGGGCAAGGCACATAGTCCACTTCCTCCAAACCGGAGAACTCCCCGATGACCAAGATGAGGCTGAAAGAGTAGCCCGGAGGGCTAGTATGTATTAGTTTGTTGATGACACTCTATACAGAAGTAGGCCCAACGGTGTGAAATTGAGATGCATCTGCCGGGAAAAAGGAAAGGAACTACTAGCTGAGATACACAAAGGCATGTGCGGCTCCCACATTGCATCAAGGGAATTGGTTTGGAAAGCATCCCGACAAGGATTCTATTAGCCCACAGCCCTCCAAGATGCAGTTGAGCTTGTCACCAAATGTGAAGCTTGCCAGTTCCATTCCAAGAACATCCACATGCCTACCCAAGCTCTTCAGACTATCCCTTTATCGTGGACATTTTCGGTCTGGGGACTTGATATCCTCGGCCCTTTCCCACGAGCAATCGGGGGCTTTGAATTCTTGTCCATCACAAGTTTACAAAGTGGCCGGAAGTGACTGCTGTGAGAAAGGTGACTGCTCAGTCAGCTATCAAGTTATTGAAAGAACTGGTCTGTCATTTTGGAGTCCCGAGAAGGATCATTACCAATGATGGCACCCAGTTCACGAGCCGCGCCTTCATGCAATATGTTCGTACCCTCAGAAGCAAGGTCACATTTGCCTCTATCGCACATCCCAAAAGCAATGGGCAAGCTGAGAGGGTGAACGCTGAAGTGCTATGGGGACTCAAGACAAGAACCTTTGATATGCTACAGAAGCACGGCAGGCGATGGATCGATGAGCAGCCGGTTGTCCTTTGATGCCTCAGAATGACACCAAATCGAGCTACCGGGGAGACTCCTTTCTTCCTGGACTATGGGGCAGAAGCAGTTATCCCCGCGGAACTTATTTATGGGTCGCCTCGAGTGCTTGCCTACGATGAAGTAGCGCAAGATCAGCACCGGCGTGACGATGTTGTGCTACTCGAGGAGAACCATCTCCGGGCTGCTATGCATGCTGCACACTATCAGCAAGCCTTGCGTCGCTATCATAGCCACAGGGTTCATGCCCGGTGTTTTGAGGAAGGTGACCTTGTCCTTAGGGGCGTTCAGTCCGCCAAGGGTACAAACAAGTTGACACCAAAGTGAGAAGGCCCTTACCGGGTAGTACGAGTAACCAGACCTGGCGCTGTCTGTCCTGAGATCGGAGATGGCACTCAATTGCAAAACTCATGGAATATTGAGCATCTCCGCAAGTTGTACCCATAAGGTGCAGCTGTCGGACCCTGTCTGGCAGCCACCCTTTTGTACAGACCTTGCCTCAGCTGCATGTAACCCCTTGTACAAAGCCAGGCAATGACCCTGAGCAATAGGGAAATAAACGAAGCGATGGCGGGGCCCCAACCAAGTTGCATGCATGCATGAGAATTCCAAGAGCATTGCATAAGCATTTTATGAGCATTTGCATATGCATATAGATAGGATCACAACCTGCATCTTTCTCATCTACATGAAGCTGCGGGTTCCTACCATGAACTTGGCTTCTACAAGCAGTTGGGGGGATGGACCAGCACTGTGATCCCCAGCAAGCCCAACAGATAAGTTCTACCTCTTGTCCATAAGTGATTTGTAAGCCGAAACTTGTGCATAAGAAAACCTCGCCGCTCTTCGAAGCTTAGGTGCTCCCACCTTTGGCTCGAACGTTGCTTCGGCCTAGGTGGTCGCAGTGGCCTTTGATGAAAAGGAGTTGGTGGGTGGATGGTCCCTTTATTTTTTGCCCGGTTGAGTCCAGTCCCCGGCAACAAAATAAAATGGGTGCCGGTAGGATAGCTTGCCTAGGAAGACTCGTTTATTTAAACTAAAGAGGCATCCCACCTCTGCATGGACATACACATGTGCGAGTTCTCGGCAAGGCTCATCTTTTTCGTTAATATGCTGATCATACAAGTACGAGCCTTACAGAACACAAAAATGGACTCGAGAGATTACATTATTTGAATTAAAATTTTGCAATTCCCTACAGTTTAAGATTGAAAAAAGATAAGTGCCCCATAAACTCCTCTCCATGTTCCTCCTACCCCAAGTAGTGCGATGGGAAGAGAAAGAGGCAGGAGCAGTGCCCAAGCAGGAGTCCATCCCGATCCCGTCATGGCCTGGTGGATGTACAGCATGATAAGATCGGGAGTGGCAAGGATGTGAAGAAGGAGGGCGGACGGAGCACCTCGGCGGCGCCCTAATCACCACATCTGGGACCAGCAAGAAGCCCCAGCTCGAGCGACAATGGAATCATCCACCAAAGCTCAGCTGGAAGACTATTGGAGGAGGCGAAGGCACTAAGAGAGTGTCCCCCTCCTCGGCGACCAGGAGGCTAGTGATGACGGTGTCGGGGAGGAGGGGAAGAACGGCAAGACGAGGCTATAGGTCGCCAGTATGAGACAAACGCGTTGGTGTGATCGTACTCCAACCTGATGGCCTGCCTCCTGCCTTCTCTGTCTTCCATGGTTTCATCTTCATCAACACCTCTCTGACGAAACGCCGGCCTCGCGGTCCGGCACTCCTCCCGAAGAGACGGCATGCAGCCAAGATGGCCAGAGCGTTCGACGCGCCACACCTCACCTTGGCGGGCAGGAAGACACCCTCCTCATCAACATCAACCCCAGTTCCAAGGAAAGGGGCAGTACTAAGATTTCTAATGATCCCAAGCCCGTTGCCTTGGACTTGGACCAGGCTCATTCCCCGAGAACCAGCACCAACATCTGACGATGTTGGCCTCGAACTGGAGCCCGGGAGCCGACCCCAGGTTCTTCTCTTCGACATCGCCCATGGGAAGCAGAAATGGAGGAGGATGGGGGACGCAAGGATGGATGGCTCAGCCCTCCCTTTACGCTTCCTTTTAGAGGCGGATCGAGGAGGGGAGCCGCTCCCTCCATGAGCGACCGTCGTCCTTCTCCGCCAATTCAAGCAGACCGGGCCCTTGCCGTAAAGCTCTCCCGCGGCACGCGCCTCGGTTACCTACCCCACGCAATGCATGCAGCATACGTGGCTGAGGATAAGGGCGTGGTAGGAAGAGTCAATTGGCAGTTTCTACCCCATGCATTAAAGTCATTCACGGGCCACTACAAGAGTGGCCCCACCACCGTTGGCTTTACATGTTGCACGGAGAACCCGAAAACTGGCCTAGGCTCAAGGTTAATGAAGAAGCAAAGAAGACCTCAAGAGACTAGCCTCTTCGGCGCCCCTGCATGCGCACTTATTAGGGCCTACCCCGATGACGCTCGACAGCGCGATCAGGGAAGGCCTGGGGGCTTCCATCTGTGCAACGAACCCTGAGTCTATTACCTAGACTGTGCACAGGCACGGGAACAAGATTATGGCACCAGGCCATGCCAAAGTACAGGAGACCAAGATCTTCGAACGACCAACATGTAGATCAAGAGCACCAAGGACAATCCAGAGAAGCAAGATACCACCGGGAGGAAAACCTCCCTTGTCGGGCAGACGAGCTCGGCGAGGGCGGGGTCGCCCCCGGAAGAGAACATCCAAGATGTCCCGGTAGGGCCTGCCGGGACTCGTGAAGGCGAAAACCACCTCACCCAACCACTCCGCCACGACCCACATCGTCAATCAGTGCGGTGTCAATCTGCAAAGTGATTAAGTGGCAGCCATTTGCCACATGCTGGTCTCTTTCTATAGGAAATACCTACAGATGACACCTATCCTAAACGTGTCAATCAAGCACACGTGAAGCTTGCAAAATAGCCCGGCAAGGGTTGCCGAGAGAACAACAATGTGACATTGAGTGGCACATTTAATGCGCTCTGTCAGCCTACAGAGTTAGGTATGATAGCACTGTTTGTTATCTTGTCAGTGCATAATGACTGATTTGCCATTATGGTGACCCCTTAATCTACAAAAGGAGGCTCACAACAATCGTAGAAGGGGGTTAGAAGGGGGGATGCCCACACATTCATACGCGTGTAGCCACCATTGGCCATAGGCAACCCTGTCGTGCAAGTGTACTGCGCTCCACCATCAATCCACCAAAGCAAGAGTAGGGTTTTACGCCTCACGGCGGCCCGAACCTGGGTAAAATTGCCCGTGTGATTTCTGCCATGCTGCCCCACGCTCTTCTGCTCTTTGTGCGACGTGACATCCCTCATTCCGAACCATCAAGGGACCCTTGGTCCATAGGTGGTTGTGGCTTCCCACGACAAGAACTAATTTCAGCGTATTCACACTTTGAAAATTTGCTTTCATAAGGAATAAAGAGTCATCAATAAAGAGAAGGTTAACAAGTGAAGCGTCTTTGCATGCCTTTACTCATGAAATATTTACATTTCCTTCTGCATGCGTTAATAGGGCAGTGCGACCCTCTATGCATATAACAAGAAAAGGTAAGGGGACAACGGGTCTCCCTGCCTCAGACTCCTAGTAGGTTTAAAACTTTCACTTTCCTCCGCATTAAACCGAATTCGATATTCAACAGTGGAGATGCACTTTATAATAAAATTTACCCACACCTCGTGGAATCTTTGAGCATATCCTCCTTGAGAAAAAGCCACCGGACACTTTTGCGCATCTTTTGATCTCGTCCAGGGTTATTCTTACAAAGTTGCCAAATGTGATGGATCAAGCCCTTCCAGGAGAGTAGATAAGCGCAACTCCAACGCAAGACCCATCCTTTCCGCGTCTGTCCATTTGAGCCCAAACGAACAGAACGCACGGCCCAACGCACTACCGCGTCCGCATTTCATATTTGTTTCATGTCCGGCCCGCCACATTTTCGGATCAAAGTTGCGCCAACTTTGCGGCCACACGGACGACGAACAAACGACCATGCGTGTGCGGCTGCCTTAGGCCCACGTTGCAGCCGCCCACCTAGCAGCCACAACCCACATTTATGGCGCACGCGCGGGCGGCCTTGCCAGGCCGCCACCCCGGCCTAGTAGTCGCCGTCCTTTTTAATGTGGAAGCCGTGCACCTGTGGGAGTCCACGCTTCCACTTCCCTACTCCGGCGATGCATGCCTCCTCGAATCCCGACACACTTGTCTTATCCAAACCCTAGCTCCACCTCGCCGTCAGTCACCATCAGATGGCACTGGATCTCCGACTGCAAGGGAGGAAATGACCATGTGGTCGGTTCTTCCTCTCGCCCTCGTCGTTGCCGCTCCACCCTAATGTCTACTACACAACTTATTCTTGTAGACTCGTGTTGGTCCTCCAAGCACAGAGTTTTGTAGAACAGTAGCAATTTTCCTCAAGTGGATGACCTAAGGTTTATCAATCCATGGAAGGCGTAGGATGAAGATAGTCTCTCCCAAACAACCCTGCAATCAAATACAAGAAATCTCTTGTGTCCCCAGCACACCCAATACAATGGCAAATTGTATAGGTGCACTAGTTCGGTAAGAGATGGTGATACAAGTGTTGTATGGATAGTAGATATAGGTTTTTGTAATATGAAAATATAAAAACAGCAAGATAGCAAGTGATAAAACGAAGCACAAACGATATTGCAATGCTTAGAAACAAGGCCTAGGGTTCATACTTTCACTAGTGCAATCTCTCAACAGTGCTAACATAATTGAATCATATAACAATCCCTCAATGTGTGACAAACAGTCATTCCAAAGTTCTTATCTAGTGGAGAACATAAGACCAAATTGGTGTAGGGTATGAAATCACCTCAAAGTTATCTTTTTCCAATCAAACTATTGAGCCATTCCTATAAGTGTCACAAACATCCCTAGAGTTTGTACTAGAATAACACCATATGATACAGACCAACCAACTCTAGTGTTACCTAGATACTCCAATGTCACCACAAGTATCTATGAGCTGATTATTCGATATGCATCAAACGACTTCAGATTCATAATACTCAATCCAACACAAAGAACCTCAAAGAGTGCCCCAACATTTCTACTGGAGAAAGAAGGACGAAAACATGTATCAACCACTATGCATAGATTATCCCAATGTCACGATAATCCGCAAGTTGAATACCAAAACATATATCAAGTGAATCAATAAAACAGCCCATTGTCACCACGGGTATCCATATGCAAGACATACATCAATTGTTCTCAAATCCAAAAAGTGTTCAATCCGATAATAGTGAAACCTCAAAGGTAAAAACTGAAATCGTCACAACAAGATAGAGAGGGAGAAACATCATATGATCAAAGTATTATCAAAGCTCACAGTACATCAAGATTGTGCCAAATCAAGAACACGAGAGAGAGATAGAGAGGAGAGAGAGAGAGAGAGAGAGAGAGAGAGATCAAACACGTAGTTACTAGTACATACCCTTAACTCTGAGGGTGAACTACTCCCTCCTCATCACGGAGACCGCCAGGGTGATGAAGATGGCCTCAAGTGATGATTTCCCCCTCCGGCAGGGTGCCAAAGAAGGCCTCTAGATGAGACCATTTTGGTACAGAGGCTTGTGGTGGCGGAGCAGAAGTTCTAGGTTTCTTTATGGGGTTTTGGGTATTTATAGGTATTTTTGGCGTTGGTTTCACGTCAAGGGGGCCACGAGGGAGCGACAAGCCTGCCACGCGCGCCCTGGGGGGGGGGGGGGAGTGCGCGCCCCCATGCTTGCCGCTTCCTCGTGAGTCTTTTGGTCCTTCCTTGAAGCTTCAGGGGTCTCTTTTGCTCCATAAATAATCATCGTAAATTTTTTGCCCAATGCGAGAACTTTAATTTCTGCAAAAAAGAAACATCACGGTAGTTTGTCTAAATATACGTCAGTCTGGGTTAGTTCCATTCAAATCATACCAAAACCATATAAAATTGTAGTAAACATGGCATAAATACTTCATAAATTATAGATAAGTTGGAGACGTATCAGCATCCCCCAAGCTTAATTCCTGCTCATCCTTAAGTAGGTAAATGATAAAAGAAGTAATTTATATAGTGCATAAGCTTGATCAATGATAATTTCAATCACTTTTCCTAGCATCATAATACCAAATCTTTCTCATAAAACTCATCATGATTATGTAGCAATCGGTTTACATGTTAACGTTCAAACAATGCATTCTCTTGAAACTTAACAACCTATGTTCTTAGCCACCAAACAATCTCAATGCATCCTATTTTCTGCAAAGTCCAAGTAATAGCTCCACATACTGAATTATCATATAGTCTTCTATGATTGCTAATGCTCAAAGCATATTATTAGAACAAATAGCATCCATCGAAAACAGAGAAAGATAGGGGCTTTAATGTTTCGCCTCCCAACTTATTTATCATAGAGATAATTGTCAAGAATAATAAATCATGATCGAATATATTTGAATGTCCATATGTGCCTAGATCTGTGCCCACCACTTTATGCTTGCCAACTAAAGAGTAGGTTGGGATAAGAAATTGACTCAAAAAAAAATAAAATTAATAGAAAAAGTAAAAGATAAGCCCTTCACAAAGGGAAGCGTGGATTTGTAGAGGTGCCAGAGCTCATTGCTTAAAACAAAGATGAATATAATTTGAGAGGCATGCCTTTCCCATGAACATCATGACCGAGAGTTCTCAATATCTTCCATGCTAAACACATTATAGGCGGGTCCCAAGAGGGAAGGTAAAGTTTACTCCCCCTCAACCAGTTAAACACAAGCCAGGGCTAGCCAAATCCTCGTCTGCCCTCCATACAACAACTTTACGGGGGAGTTTGTGATGACCCACAAGTATAAGGGATCAATCGAAGTCCTTTCGATAAGTAAGAGTGTCGAACCCAACAAGGAGCAGAAGGAAATGACAAGTGGTTTTCAACAAGGTAATTTTTGCAAGCACTGAAATTGTCGGTAACAGGTAGTTTGATAGCAAGATAATTTGTAACAAGTAACAAGTAACAATAGTAACAATAAGTGCAGCAGGGTAGCCCAATCCTTTTGATGGCAAAGGATAGGCCATTGCAGTCTCTGTTAATAAATAAAATGTTCTAAAGGACATACGGGAATTTCATCTAGTCACTTTCACCATGTTTGTTTGATCAGCGTTCGCTACTTTGATAATTTGATATGTGGGTGGACCGGTGCTTGGGTGTTGTCCTTACTTGAACAAGCCTACCACTTATGATTAACCTCCTCGGAAGCATCCGTGACTATGAAAGACGTATTAAGATAAAATCTAACCATAGCATTACACATATGGATCCAAATCAGCTCCTTGCGGAATAGCGCATAAACCAGGGTTCAAGCTTCTGTCACTCTAGCAACCCATCATCTAATAACTACTACACAATGAATTCCCTTAGTACCAAAGATGGTGACGTGTCATGTAGTCGGCGTTCACATAATACCACTAAGGGAATCACAACATACATATCATCAAAATATCGAATGAATACCAAATTCACATGATTACTTGCAACATGACTTCTCCCGTGGCCTCAAGAACAAAGGCAACTACTCACAAATAATATTCATGCTAAAGAACAGAGGGATATTAAATAGCATAATGGATCTGAACACAAGAGATGGTAACAAACACTACTAGTAACCCACAGGTACTAGTAACCCACAGGTACCAATATGAGGTTCCGGTACAAAGATTGAACACAAGAGATGAACTAGGGTTTGAGATGAGATGGTGCTATTGAACATGTTGATGAAGATTGGCCTCCCAAAGATTAGAGGATTGTTGGTGATGACGATGGCTTCGATTTCCCCCTCCAGGGGAGAAGTTCCCCTGGCGGAATTGCTTCGCCGGAGGGCAAAAGTGCTCCTACCCAAGTTCCGCCTCGAGACGGCGGCGCTCTGTACCGAAAGTCCGATCCTCATTTTTTCTAGGTCAAAGACCATATGACCAGAAGATGGGCACCAGAGGTGGGCTGGGTGGCCCACTACCTACCAAGGCGCACCTAGGGGAGCTGGCGAGCCCTCGTGTCTTGTGGCCACCTGGCAGCCCCCCTCTCGTAGTTCTTTTCTCCAATATCTATTATATATTCCAAAACAATCCTCCGTAAAATTTCAACTCATTTGGTGATGAGGACATCAATACCATTGTTACACCCACAACCCCTGCTGCTATACATACTGGACCAATTACTAAATCTTGCGCACGCCAATTAAATTACCAGGTACTTTCGTTTCTTGGTAATGATTATAATGTCCATGAGAATATGATGCTGCCTAAATTGGATACATTTGTTTTGCTCACAAATGAAGGGCCTATCTTGGAGAAGGATGAACATTGGAGCAAGAACAAGCATGGAGATGATGACATGCCCAAGGGGAACAAGAACGGAGTTACAAGTGATTATTTCAGGATGTTGAAGCCACCATAATGAGTGCATGAAGCCTTGGACGAAATATACAAGATGCTACTTCATAATTTTCATCCAGAGGCTATTCTAGGTGCTGTGTAACCTTATTATTGGGCCAGGCCCATGTATTTTCGAAATACTTGATTATAGGCTGTTTTTAGAGTCCGTATGTGTGGGGAAGCAAGAGCTAGGGTTGGTTTCGGACCCCTCCCTCAAGGTGTAACACCCCGGACACACCCGCTGGTTGTCGTTACTCCTGGCGGGATCTAGACTGGCACCACAAATCAATACTAGTCTTTTCAACGCACTTTGTCCTCACTCGTGCGCATCTGGGAGCAACTTCCGGTCGGTCACCCATCCTGAAATTACTCTGATATGTCTCCAACGTATCTATAATTTTTTATTGTTCCATGCTATTATATTACCCCTTTTGGATGTTTATGGGCTTTATTTTACACATTTATATCATTTTTGGGACTAACCTACTAACCGGAGGCCCAGCTCATATTGCTGTTTTTTGCCTATTTCAGTATTTCGAAGAAAAGGAATATCAAACGGAGTCCAACGGAATGAAACCTTCGGGAGCATGATTTTTGGAACAAACGTGATCCGGAGAGCTTGGAGTGCAAGTCAAGAAACTTCCGAGGGCCCCACGAGATAGGGGGCCGCCCCCCCCCCCCCCCCTGTAGGGCTTGCCCCCTGTCTCGTGGGCCCCTCGGGCGGCCACCAACGTACTTCTTCCTCCTATATATACCTACGTACCCCGAAAACATCAAGGAGCACCACGAAATACAATTTCCACCGCCGTAACCTTCTATATTCGCGAGATCCCATCTTGGAGCCTTCGCCGGCACTCTGCCGGAGGGGGAATCAACCACGGAGGGCCTCTACATCAATATGCTTGCCCCTCCGATGAGTTGTGAGTTGTTTACCACAGACCTACGGGTGCATAATTATTAGCTAGATGGCTTCTTCTCTCTTTTTGGATCTTAATACAATGTTCTCCCCCTCTCTTGTGGACATCTATTCGATGTAAACTCTTTTTTTGCGGTGTGTTTGTCGAGATCCGATGAATTGTGGGTTTATGATCAAGTTTATCTATGAATAATATTTGAATCTTCTCTGAATTCTTTTATGTATGATTGAGTTAGCTTTGCAAGTCTCTTCGAATTATCAATTTGGTTTGGCCTACTAGATTGGTTTTTCTTGCCATGGGAGAAGTGCTTAGCTTTGGGTTCAATCTTGCGGTCGATGTGTGGAGTAATAGTAGTAGATGTGGGCAGGAGTCGGTCTACTTGTTATGGACGTGATGCCTATATACATGATCATGCCTAGATAATCTCGTAACTATGCGCTTTTCTATCAATTGCTCGACAGTAATTTGTTCACCCACCGTAATACTTATGCTATCTTGAGAGAAGCCTCTAGTGAAACCTATGGCCCCCGGGTCTATCTCTTATCATATTTGCTTTCAATCTACCTTTATTTGCATATTTACTTTTTGCATCTATATTACAAAATACCAAAAATATATTTATCTTATCATACTATCTTTATTAGATCTCACTTTCGCAAGTGGCCGTGAAGGGATTGACAACCCCTTTATTGCGTTGGTTGCGAGTTCTCAGTTTGTTTGTGTAGGTGCATGGGACTTTTGAGGAGCTTCCTACTGGATTGATACCTTGGTTCTCAAAACTGAGGGAAGTACTTACGCTACACTTTGCTGCATCACCCTCTCCTCTTCGAGGAAAACCAACGCAAGCTCAAGACGTGGCAAGAAGGACTTCTGGCGCCGTTGCCGGGGAGGTCTTCGCTCATGTCAAGACATACCAAGTACCCATCACAAACCCATCTCCCTCGCATTTACATTATTTGCCATTTCCCTCTCGTTTTCCTCTCCCCCACTTCACCCTTGCCGTTTTATTCGCCCTCTCTTTCCCAATCTCCTCCTCTCTTTTTCCCTTGCCGTTTTTCTGTCTGCTTGTGTGTTGGATTACTTGTTGCCATGGCGCAAGATAATACCAAATTGTGTGACTTCTCGAATACCAATAATAATGATTTCCTTAGTACTCCTATTGCTCCTCTTAATGATGTTGAGTCTTGTGAAATCAATACCGCTTTGCTGAATCGTGTTATGAAAGATCAATTCGCCGGCCTTCCTAGTTAAGATGCCGCTACTCATCTAAACAATTTTGTTGATTTGTGTGATATGCAAAAGAATAAAGATACGGATAAAAATATTGTCAAATTCAAGTTATTTCCGTTTTCACTTAGAGAGCGTGCTAAAGTTTGGTTTTTGTCTTTGCCTAAAAATAGTATTGATTCTTGGAACAAGTGCAAAGATGCTTTTATCTCTAAGTATTTTCCTCCCGCTAAGATCATCACTCTTAGGAACGATATTATGAATTTTAAACAACTTCATCATGAGCATGTTGCCCAATCTTGGGAAACAATGAAATTGATGCTTCGCAATTGCCCTACTCATGGTTTGAATTTATGGATGATCATACAAAATTTTTATGCCGGTTTGAACTTTGCCTCTAGAAATCTCTTAGATTCGGCCGCGGGAGGCACCTTTATGGAAATCACATTAGGATATGCTACGAAATTGCTTGATAATATTATGGCTAATTATTCACAATGGCACATCGAAAGATCTTCTAGTAAAAAAGTGCATGCTACAGAAGAAATTGATGTTTTGAGTGGAAAGATGGATGGACTTATGAAGATGTTTGTTACTGAAAATACTCCTCTTGATCCCAATGATATGCCTTTGTATTCCTTGATTGAGAATAATAATGAATCTATGGATGTGAATTTTGATGGTAGGAATAGTTTTGGAAACAACGCTTATAGAGGAAATTTTAATGCTCGACCGTTCCCTAGTAATCCCTCTAATAATTATGGAAATTCCTACAATAATTCTTATGGTAATTTTAATAAGATGCCCTTTGATTTTGAGAATAGTGTGAAAGAATTTATGATTTCCCAAAAGAATTTTAATGCTTTTCTTGAAGAAAAATTGCTCAAAGTTGATGATTTGGCTAGGAACGTTGATAGACTTTCGCTTGATGTTAATTCTCTTAAATTTGGATATTCTTCTCATAAGCATGATATCAATGAGTCTCTCAAAGTAATGAGAATTTCCATTGACGAGTGCAAGGAAAGAACCGCTAGATTGCGTGCTAAAAAAGAAAGCTTTATAAAAGCGTGTTCTTCTAGTCTTCACGAAAATAATGATGAGGATCTTAATGTTATTGATGCGTCTCCGATTAGATCTATGTTTTGCAATATGAATTTTTATGATTATGGGAGTGATGATGAATCAACTTTGCCTAGAAGGCGTCCCAAAAATTCGGAGTCTTTAGATCTTGATGTTAAATTTGGTAAAAGATAGATTGGAGAATCCTCAGCTTCTAATAATATTGAACCTACTATCTCGGATTTCAAAGAATTTGATTATGATAATTGCTCTTTAAAAGGTTGTATTTCCTTGTTGCAATCCGTTGTTAATTCTCCTCATGCTTATAGTCAAAATAAAGCTTTTACCAAACATATTGTTGATGCCTTGATGCAATATTATGATGAAAAACTTAATTTGAAGATTCTATACCTAGAAAACTTAATGATGAGTGGGAACCTTCTATGAAGATTAAAATTAAAGATTATGAGTGTTTTGATTTGTGTGATTTGGGTGCTAGTGTTTCCACGCTTCCGAAAACTTTATGTGATATTCTAGGTTTACATGATCTCGATGATTGCTCTTTAAAATTTGCACCTTGCGGATTCCACCATTAAAAAACCTGTGGGAAGGATCAATGATGTTCTTATTGTTGCAAATAGAAATTTGGTGCCCATAGATTTTATCGTTCTTGATATAGATTGCAATCTTTCTTGCCCTATTATTCTTGGTAGACCTTTCCTTAGAACGATTGGTGCGATTATTGTTATGAAGGAAGGGAACATTAGATTCCAATTTCCTTTAAAGAAAGGCATGGAGCACTTTCCAAGAAAGAAAGTCAAATTACCTTATGAATCTATCATGTGTGCTACTTATGAATTTAGTGCCAAAGATGGCACTCGCTAGATCTATCCTTGCTTTTATGCCTAGCTAGGGGCGTTAAACAATAGCGCTAGTTGGGAGGCAACCCAATTTTCTTTATGTTTTTTGTTTTTGCTAATGTTTTGTAATAAATCGTGCATCTACCTTCTATTTAGATGTGTTTTTATCTTTTAATTAGTGTTTGTGCCAAGTAGAACCTATAGGATAACCTACTATGATAGTTGATTTGATTCTGCTGAAAAACAGAAACTTTGCGCGCACGAATATAATTTTGTTAAATCGCAGAAACGTGCTTTCGTGTTGATTCTTTTTGCTGATGTTCAATAAACAAACTTTACAGGACTTCATATTTTGGTAGGAATTTTAGAGTTCCAGAAGTTTGCGTAAGTTACAGATTGCTATAGACTGTTCTGTTTTTGACAGATTCTGTTTTTTGTTTGTTGTTTGCTTATTTCAATGCATCTATGGCTAGTAATTCAGTCTATGAACCATAAAGAAGTTGGAATACAGTAGGTTTAACACCAAATTAAATAAAGAATGAGTTCATTGCAGTACCTTATGTGGTGGTTTTGTTTTCTTTCACTAACGGAGCTTATAAGATTTCCTGTTGAGTTTTGTGTTGTGAAGTTTTCAAGTTTTGGGTAAACCTTTTATGGACTATGGAATAAGGAGTGGCAAGATCCTAAGCTTGGGGATGCCCTTGGCACCCCAAGATATTCAAGAACAGCGAAAAGCCTAAGCTTGGCGATGCCCGGGGAAGGCATCCCCTCTTTCATCTTCGTTCATTGTTAACTTTACTTGGAGCTATATTTTTATTCCCCACATGATATGTGTTTTGCTTGGAGCATCATGTATTATATTATTCTTTGCTTTTTTAGTTTACCACAATCATCCTTGCTGTATACACCTTTTGGGAGAAGCCTATTTGATTAGAATTTGCTAGAATACTCTTTGCGCTTCACTTATATCTTTTGAGCTTGATAGTTTTTGCTCTAGTGCTTCACTTATAGCTTTTAGAGCACGGTGGTGTCTTAATTTTGAAAAAATTGCTAGTCTCTCATGCTTCACTTATATTATTTGAGAGTCTTTTAGAACAGCATGATATTTGCTATGATCATAAAGTTGGTCCTAGAATGATGAGCATCCAAGTTGGATATAATAAAAACTATCATGGGAAGTGAATTGGATGCTATGATCAATTTGATGCTTGATAATTGTTTTGAGATATGGAGGTAGTGATATTAAAGTCATGCTAGTTGGGTGATTATGAATTTAAAGAATGCTTGTGTTGAAGTTTGTGATTTTCGTAGCATGCACGTATGGTGAACCGCTTTGTGATGAAGTTGGAGCACAATTTTATTTATTGATTGTCTTCCTTATGAGTGGCGGTCGGGGACGAGCGATGGTATTTTCCTACCAATCTATCCCCCTAGGAGCATGTGCGTAGTGCTTTCATTTTTGATGAATTCTAAATTTTTGCAACAAGTATATGAGTTCTTTTGATTAATGTTGAGTCCATGGATTATACGCACTCATTCACCCTTCCACCATTGCTAGCCTCTCTTGTACCGTGCAACTTTCGTCGGTGCCATACACCCACCATTTACCTCCCTCAAAACAGCCACCATACCTACCTATTATGGCATTTCCATAGCCATTCCAAGATATATTGCCATGCAACTTTCCACCGTTCCTTTCATATGACACGCATTACTTTTGTCATATTTCTTTTTGCATGATCATGTAGTTGACATTGTATTTGTGGCAAGGCCACTTTCATAATTTTCATACATGTCGCTCTTGATTCATTGCATATCCCGGTACTCCGCCGGAGGCATTCATATAGAGTCATATCTTGTTCTAGCTTTGAGTTGTAAATCCATAAAAGTGTGATGATCTTCATTATTAGAGCATTGTCCTAGTGAGGAAAGGATGATGAAGGCTACGATTCCCCCACAAGTCGGGATGAGAATTTGGACTTTACAAAAAGAAAAAAAACAGGAAAGAAAAAGAGAAAGGCCAAAAAGAAAAAAAAAGGCCAAAGGAAAAAAAGAAAAAGAAAATAAAAGAAGAAAGAAAAAGAAAGAAGAAAAAATAAAATGAGAGAAAAAGAGAGAAGGCACAATGCTACTATCTTTTTTTTCCACGCTTGTGCTTCAAAATAGCACCATGATCTTCATGTTAGAGAGTCTCATATGTTGTCACTTTCATATACTAAAGGAATTTTTCATTATAGAACTTGGCTTGTATATTCCAATGATGGGCTTCCTCAAAAGTGCCCTAGGTATTCGTGAGCAAGCAAGTTGGATGCACCCCACTTAGTTTCTTTTGTTGAGCTTTCATATATTTATAGCTCCAGTGCATCCGTTGCATGGCAATCCCTACTCACTCACATTGATATCTATTAATGGGCATCTCTATAGCCCGTTGATACGCCTAGTTGATGTGAGACTATCTTCTTCTTTTTGTCTTCTCCACAACCACCATTCTATTCCACATATAGTGCTATGTCCATGGCTCATGCTCATGTATTGCGTGAAAGTTGAATTTTTTTGAGATTATTAAAGTATGAAACAATTTCTTGGCTTGTCATCGGGGTTGTGCATGATTAAATACTTTGTGTGATGAAGATAGAGCATAGCCAGACTATATGATTTTGTAGGGAAAACTTTCTTTAGCCATGTTATTTTGAGAAGACATGATTACTTTAATTAGTATGCTTGAAGTATTACTATTTCTTATGTCAATATGAACTTTTATTTTGTATTCATTTGGATCTGAACATTCATGCCACAATAAATAAAATTACATTATGAATTATGCTAGGTAGCATTCCACATCAAAAATTTCTTTTTTATCATTTACCTACTCGAGGACGAGCAGGAATTAAGCTTGGGGATGCTTGATACGTCTCCAACATATCAATAATTTTTGATTGTTCCATGCTATTATATTACCCCTTTTGGATGTTTATGGGCTTTATTTTACACATTTATATCATTTTTGGGACTAACCTACTAACCGGAGGCCCAACCCATATTGTTGTTTTTTGCCTATTTCAGTATTTCGAAGAAAAGGAATATCAAACGGAGTCTAAACGGAATGAAACCTTTAGGAGCGTGATTTTTGGAACAAACGTGATCCGGAGAGCTTGGAGTGCAAGTCAAGAAGCTTCCGAGGGCCCCACGAGATAGGGCCCCCCTGTAGGGCGCAGCCCCTATCTCGTGGGCCTCTCGGGCGGCCACCGACGTACTTCTTCCTCCTATATATACCTACGTACCCCGAAAACATCCAGGAGCACCACGAAAAACAATTTCCACCGCCGTAACCTTCTGTATTCGCGAGATCCCATCTTGGAGCCTTCGCCGACACTCTGCCGGAGGGGGAATCAACCATGGAGGGCCTCTACATCAACATCCTTGCCCCTCCGATGAGTTGTGAGTAGTTTAACACAGACCTATGGGTCCATAGTTATTAGCTAGATGGCTTCTTCTCTCTTTTTGGATCTCAATAGAATGTTCTCCCCCTCTCTTGTGCAGATCTATTCAATGTAAACTCCTTTTTTGCGGTGTGTTTGTCGAGATCCGATGATTGTGGGTTTATGATCAAGTTTATCTATGAATAATATTTTAATCTTCTCTGAATTCTTTTATGTATGATTGAGTTATCTTTGCAAGTCTCTTCGAATTATCAGTTTGGTTTGGCCTACTTGATTGGTTTTTCTTGCCATGGGAGAAGTGCTTAGCTTTGGGTTCAATCTTGCGGTGTCCTTACCCAGTGACAGAAAGGGTTGCAAGGCACGTATTGTATTGTTGCCATCGAGGATAACAAGATGGGGTTTATATCATATTGCATGTGTTTATCCCTCTACATCATGTCATCTTGCTTAATGCGTTACTCTGTTCTTATGAACTTAACACTCTAGATGCAAGCAGGAGTCGGTCGATGTGTGGAGTAATAATAGTAGATGCAGGCAGGAGTCGGTCTACTTGTTATGGACATGATGCCTATATACATGATCATTCCTAGATAATCTCATAACTATGCGCTTTTCTATCAATTGCTTTACAATAATTTGTTCACCCACCGTAATACTTATGCTATCTTGAGAGAAGCCTCTAGTGAAATCTATGGCCCCCGGGTCTATCTCTTATCATATTTGCTTTCAATCTACCTTTATTTGCATCTTTACTTTTTGCATCTATATTACAAAAGACCAAAAATATATTTATCTTATCATACTATCTTTATTAGATCTCACTTTTGCAAGTGGCCGTGAAGGGATTGACAACCTCTTTATTGCATTGGTTGCGAGTTCTCGGTTTGTTTGTGTAGGTGCGTGGGACTTTTGAGGAGCCTCCTACTGGATTGATACCTTGGTTCTCAAAACTGAGGGTAATACTTACGCTACACTTTGCTGCATCATCCTCTCCTCTTCGAGGAAAAGCAACGCAAGCTCAAGACGTAGCATACTCCAAGCTGAGCACGCTTAGCTTTGGAGTTCTTTCCGAATGGGCTCCCGGAAAGGAAGGAATTCCTTATTGATATGAGTAGTCTATCATCCCTAATAAGCCAGGCTATCACATACACCCACACTCAGAGGAACTGACGTCCTCGTCGGGCCACAATAATGTTCCCTCTTGGCACATATGTCTGTGCATCCAGTCCGGCACATGTGCCATGCCGTGTGCCACGACGGGTCACAAACGTCATGACCAACATGACTGCGCACCTGTCCGCAAACATCCGCATAACCGCGAGGGTCGGCTCTGATACCAATTTGTCACGCCCAATATGCGACCCTATCCTAAAGGAACTCGAAGGTCCCACCAAGGATAGAAGCGCATATTGGAGACACTTTTGCAAGGTGGATATCATTACATCACACCATTACATAATAGTTGGGGATACATACAAGAGGCTTACAATGCCACACGAATACAACATCACCATACATAAGAGCAACATCCGACTACTGATGAAACACAAACAGAAACTCAAACGACATCCACCCTGCTAGCCCAGGCTGCCGACCTGGATCCTATCCCCTGATCGAAGTAGAAGCAGAAGAAGAACTCCAAAACAAGCAAACATCGCTCTCGCGTCATGATCATCGCATTACCTGTACCAGCAACTATTGTTGTAGTAATCCGTGAGCCATGAGGACTCAGCAATCCCATTACCATGGGTATCAAGACTAGCAAAGCTTAACTGGGTATGGAAAGGATAAGTGGTGAGGTTGCAGCAGCGTCTAAGCATATATGGTGGCTAACATACGCAAATAAGAGCGAGAAGAGAAGCAACACAACGGTCGAGAAGCTAGAAGAGATCAAGGGGTAATCCTGAAACTACTTACGTTCATACATAACACAAACCGTGTTCACCTCTTGGACTCCGCCGAGAAGAGACCGTCAGGGCTACACACGCGGTTGATGGATTTTAATTCGAATCCGGTGTCAAGTTCTCTACCACCGGACGTTAACAAATTCCCATCTGCCACATAACCGCGGGCACGGCTTTCGAAAGTTTAAACCCTGCAGGGGTGTCCCAACTTAGCCCATTATAAGCTCTCACGACCAATGGAGGATATTCCTTCTCTCGGGAAGACCTGATCTGTCTCGGAATCCCGGTTACAAGACATTCTGACAATGGTAAAACAAGACCAGCAAGACCACCCGACTGTGCCGACAAATCCCGATAGGAGCTGCACATATCCCGTTCTCAGGGCACAATGGATGAGCAATCCGTACAACTAAAACCAGACCTCTTCCCTGAGGGGGCGCTGCAAAGGGATCTTGTTTGGACCAACACTTAGAGAAGCACTGGCCTGGGGGTGGGGGGTTAAAATAAAGATGACCCTTGAGTCTGCAGAACCCAAGGGAAAAAGGCTTAGGTGGCAAATGTTAAAACCAAGGTTGGGCCTTGCTGGAGGAGTTCTATTCAAAGCGAACTGTCAAGGGGTTCCCATACACCCGGCTGCGTAAGGAACACAAAATCAAGGAACATAACACCGGTATGACGGAAACTAAGGCAGCCAGAGTGAAACAAAACACCAGGAATAAGGCCGAGCCTTCCACCCTTTACCAAGTATATAGATGCATTAATTAAATAAGGGATATTGTGATATCCCAACAGAATCCTGTCCATCATGGAGCAATCTTCGACTTCACCTGCAACTAACAATGCTATAAGAGGGGCTGAGCAAAGCGGTAACATAGCCAAGCAATGGTTTGCTAGGAAGGGTGAAAAGGTTAGAGGCTGGCATGGCAGTTTGTGAGGCTTGGTAAACAAGTGATAGGTAGTGTGGCATAGCGATAGAACGAAGCAACTAGCATAGCAATGATAGTAGTGAGATCCAGGATAACGGTCATCTTGCCTGAAATCCTGCAAGGAAGAAGAACGAGTCCATGAAGAAGACGAACGGACGAAGACGAACCAGGCGTAGACGAACGAATCCTCACGATCGCAACGAATCAGGAACTATCGAGAAGAAGCACAACCGGAAAGAAGCAAACAACATGGTAAACACACAGCACATAAACATGACATGATGCACAACCAAGCATGATGCATGACAAAGGCTAGATGAGGCTACTCATGGCAATAGATGATGCAAACAAGAACAACACATCAAAGAAGTTTAAATGAGGCCGAAAACAACATATAACAAATCCGGTAAGTCCTCACATGCAAATTTCGAAATTGGTCGAGATCTGAATAAACCTTATGTTCAAGTAGTTAAACAACAAGTTAAAATGCACCAAGATGATCTACACGAAATTCTAGTCAAGTTACATATAAGGTTCATTTAGTTCGGAGCTACGGCCTGGAAGATATGAGCAAAACAAGTTAAACATGACATTGATGCAAAATGCATTCAAACATCAAGCAAACATTCTCAAAACATGGACGCAACATGATAAGATGAAACTACATGCAATTCTAAGCAAGTTTCATATAGAGCATGCTCAAAACGGAGCAACGGTGCAACACATACACTCTAAACAAGTTATAAAAACAATCTGTCCAAAACAGCAAGTAGGCACTTTGCAAACATCAAAACAACATGCTACAGGAATCTTATGAGCACAAACTTGATATGCACTTCATGTGTAGATAACATACTTCAAAGGTTCAGGTTCATAGGCATCAAGATTAAACCAATATGATCAATGCAAAATGCAACTTTGTAACACAGCAACATATGCATGAGCAGAGTTAATATGATGGCAACTTGAGAGCAAGAAAGAGACAAGCTAAAACAAGTAAACATATCAACCAAGGGCATGGCATAAAAGTACACATAACAAAGAGAAAATAATATCATGGCATCATATATAAAAGGCTCATGGATTAGTAGGAACCAACATGACAAGATTGAATGTTGAAACAGTTTCAGCAAATGTAAAACAGGAACATTATCTTAGCATGTTTGCAAGCATGAAACAGGGGCATATGGCATCCAAAATTAGCAAACATGGCATGTGATCAGAGTTCTCGTAGAGGCATGTATCACTCAATAACAAGCTCACAACAAAGCATCATGAAGTTAACAGGAATCTGGAACATTATATAACCATGTTCATGGCATTGAAAACATATGCTACAAGACAGTTATAGGTCATAAAAAGGCATTTCATGATAGAGAATAACATAGAAAACAAAACATGTCAACTAAGAATATCCATATTATGCATGGATTAATTGGTAGCATCAATCAAACATGGCAACATGATATAGCAGTTTCAGCATTGACAGAAAGTTAACAACAAGTGGCCCACTTCACAAGCTTGAAGCACTCACTACAGAGCATATAAAAATACAAGGATTGCACCCCTGTAAATATGGAATAAATATTATCCTAAAACATGTACACATCATGCTCATAGAATTCACACACAAAATGCAACAAAAATGACAAATCAGCAAGTTACAACAGTTTTCAGTAGTTAATAGAAACATGCACTTTTGCAACAGAAACTTCGATATCAAGATTCACCCTAACATGAATGAAAAGCATACTAACATTTAGATCATCAAGAGCAGAACATGTGCATATCAAGATCATCATTATAGCATCAACAGGCACAAAGTTGTGGCACTCACAAGATGCACAAATGATGTTGACAATCAGCAGATTCCAGCAGTAAACATCATATAGCACTCTAGCAACGATGATTAGGGAATCAAAATGAACTCAAACAAGAATGTCACAATGGAATTAAATGAAGATCATTTCACAATGAACATTTTGATATATCATACATGCAAAGCGGAGCAACATGCATAATGTTATGCCAGTTCAAACATGCGCACATGTTGTTAACAGAAATAGGGACAGTGAAAATCACCTCCGGGAAAAGTCAAGGCGGGACGAGGTGGTTCCGGGACGGAAAGATCCCGGGGACGCGGTGCGTTTGGAAGGAGGGATGGGTGGATCTGGTCCCGATCTGGAGATCGCCGGAGAAGCTCGCCGGAGACGGTGGGGAAGGAGGCCGGAGACGAGGGAGCTCGCCGGAGGACGTCGGCGAGGACGGGGAAGGCCGGAGGGAGTCGGGGCCGGATCCTGGCGGCGGCTCACCGGATCCGGGCGTGGGGAAGGTTGGCGAGGAGGGCCAGAGCAGGGAGGTGGTTGGCGGCGGGGCGACAAGGACGTCGAGGCGCAGGACGCGCTCGGGGCGCCGGCGGTAGAAGCGGGATGTCGGAGGTGGAGGGAGAGGCGCGGACGGGCGGCGGGCGGCACAAGGCGGCGGAGCCACTCCGGCAGCAGCGCGGAGGGAGCCCGGTGGCACGGGAGGCCGGCGAACGGGCGGGCCTCGCAGGCGGCGCACAGGCCAGGCGGGCCCCGCACGGGCCTGCAGGGCCGCGGCGGCGGGGAGGAGAGAGAGGAGGCACGGGGACATGTCCGACGGCGGGGGGAGGATTTGTCCGGCGCGTGAGGAGGAAGGAGGCTAGGGATGGGACCCGAAATTTCGGAGGGGGAGGCATATTTATAGGTAGAGGGAGCTAGGAGAGTCCAAATGAGGTGCGGTTTCCGCCCACATGATCGTGATCGAACGGCGGAGAGCATCGAGGGGAGTTAGATAAGCTAATGGGCTGAGGTGAAGGGGTGCTGGGCTGCAAAGAGAAGGGGGTTTTCGGTTAACTTGGTTAACCATTGGGCCATCAAACGACCTCCAAATGGAATGAAATTTGACGGGCGGTCTACCGGTGACATACCAAGGCCACTCCGCAAATCTCGGCCCATTCCGAGAACGTTTTTATCCCGCTCACGAAAAAAGGTCTGAGAGGGGCGATGGGCGCGTGCGAGTGTGTCTGTGCTTAGAACGGACAACAGAGAGAACCGGGCAGATGCAAGTTTTGAAAAACATGCAGATGAAATGCAGATGATGACATGGAAAAATGCAAAACGCAAGCAAATGACATGGCAACAACGACGAATAATTGGATGACACCTGGCGCATCGGATTCGGGGCGTTACAACTCTCCTCCACTAACAAGAGATCTTGTCCCGAGATCTTAGGAATGAGACGAAAGGGAAAGAGGAAGAGGTGAAATAAGAATGCAAGAGATAAGATGAACCAAGTCGAGAGCACTTGGGTAGAAAAGAGGAATGACGAATATGACAAGAATCAAATGCTCATGGAAAAATGATAGACTCTGAATCCACTCCGGTTTGAATAAGATAGGCAAGGAGTAAGAACATAAGAATTCCGGCAGCACTCCGGCTGAAAATGGAAGGAATAGAACATGAACTACACAAGATGGAATGACACTTGGCGAGAAGAAAAACACAATGCCTCTGGAAGAATTGAAAGAATGGAATGAAAAGAACTTAGAAGGAAGGATTGAATGGAGTTGTTGAGAAAATCAACAACGAAAGAATAAGGTTGTTGTGGACCTATGGAAAAACATCTCAAAACTTGAGGTGAAATTCTTCCACAAGCAAATGTCTGAATAGTTGAGAAGAAAAAAGAAATGCAAAACTCCACTTCAAAATAATACGGAGAATTATTTGCACTTCGAGATGCGAGAAGAAAAGATACTTGAGCTCCTCCAGCAGAATCTTGATGAACTCTTGAAGAATGAATTAAATCATGAAGAACCACCATGAAGAACTCTGGTGACAAAAGGATGATGAGATAGAATGAAGGATGAAAGAATAAGATTAAAGCCTTGCAGTGATTTAGTTGGAGGTTCCGACGAAATGGCCGAGGCAATTTGAACTCCGGAAAAGAAAACATGAAAACACTTCGAACCGAGAGATTATTCATCATGACCGAACTCCGAAGGAAGGAATTAATCACTTTGAGGAAATAAGAATAAGATTTATTGTATGCTTAACCTTCATCAAATTAAATTGATGACAAGCAATGGATTTTTGCATACTACTTAATCTTATTGGAAAAGGATTAAGGGGGATATAGCACAAAACTTGAGAAAGTCTTCATGAACCACCGGTAGGATTTGAAAGAATGAATGAATGGAATGATATTCAAGGAAAAAGAATCTTGAACGAACCAATGTAAGAATTTGAAAATGAGTGATGAAAGGGAATGAATCATCGGGAAGAACAACTATGCTTGAGGGGATTTAGATGCGAAATAACAAAGAGATCACAAGCTGATTAAAGAGTACTTGACAGATGCGTCGGGATGATTGGAGAACGACAGCTGGAATGTGAGAACGAAGACTTCTTCTGGAATGATGGCCTCCGGTGAAAAGAAATGGGAAAACAACTCCTGACATACTCCAGATGGGCAAGGAAAGAATCGCACGATTGGAAACAATAAGAGGATAGTGACAACCTACCACCACGAATCTCCGAGAGAGTGGACAAGATTTAGAGGAAAACTCTTCCTTAGACTTCAAATGTTGTGAAAGACGGTGAGGAACACCACCGAAATTACTGAGATACTCCGAGAGAATGAAAAGCGAAGAGGTTGAGCCAACAATGAAATGAATTGAAATCGATCTTGAAAAGGCATCTGATTGATCAAATTCATTCTTACGTCAAACTCTGAAAGAACTAGGAAGGGCTCCGGAATAATTAGAAGAGTCAGGTAATATCCTGGGAAAAAACGTATGGGTTAGGGCCCACTAAAAGAAAACACCATTGAAAAGGATTGTTGAAGAGATAGATGATGCACCGGCACAATTGAAATATTTTAATGAGGTGACTGCCTCGAATTAATTCGAACACAGACGAATCTCCTGAGATTTCTTGAGCACTCTGGAAGGATAAACTGGCGAAAGGTGAACGAGCAAGTGGAAACATTTGATCCAAGGAAAAGAATACGATCAACCCGAAAACTTGAATTGAGTCCACCGGAGAAGAAAACAAGATGAATCAATGATGAACTTGACAAGAATTCACCGATTGAAATGATTGACGGAAGACTGAAGAGGCTTCGCATGAATGAAATTGATGGTCGAAAGAGACTCAGACTCCGGGAAGAAAAAGGGTGGGAGGGCGGGAAAAACAAAGGCAACTTGGAAGGGAGAACCAACGAATAACTTGAAGAGAAAACACCGGTTGAAATAATGCAATGGCTTCGCACGAGTAGGATGGATACCCGATTACGGACTCCGGCTCCGAGAAGAAAAGGGGTGGGCGGGTGGGAAAAGGAAACAACTGAGGATTAAACTTGGCAAAGATGAAGAGGCTCGAGTCAACTTGACGAGAAATGCACTGGATGAAAAGAGCTGAGAACCAATGATCGGAAAACCAACTGCGTGTACCTAAAGAAAAATATGAAGGGGAAGAGGAGTAACTCAAAACACCTACGTCAAGATTCCTCACCAGAGCGACGAAGGGGCTGAGGAGTAAAAATAATTCCTACTCTCCGATATAACTAGACTCAGAAATAGTTTTCTTCTAGACTCGACAACGGCCAACTACGAACAATCAAAGGAGGGCTCCTATGGTCGGTCGAGGCTCTGGTACCAACTTGTAATGCCCCGGACACACCCGCCGGTGGTCGTTACTCCTGGCGGGATCTAGACTGGCCCCACAAATCAATACTAGTCTTTTCTGCGCACTTTGTCCTCACTCGTGCGCACCCAGGAGCAACTTCCCAATCGGTCACCCATCCTGAAATTACTCCAAGTTGAGCATGCTTAACTTTGGAGTTCTTTCCGAATGGGCTCCCGGAAAAGAAGGAATTCCTTATTGATATGAGTAGTCTATCATCCCTAATAAGCCAGGCTATCACACAAGGGCCACGAAATTCCCCCTCTTCCTCCATATATACAGCCCTTAGGGCGTCGTGTAGACTTTGGGTTTTGTTTAGATTAAAAGTTTGCCATAGCTGCAACTTCGCATACTTCGTTTCTGTTCAACGATCAGAACAAGACATCACAGAACCCCATCTTGATAAATAAAGCTTTCATCTTATATTCGCAATATCCAGATTGCAATCTCAGTTTCATGCTTGTTCTTCATTTGCTCGCAGGAAATAGACCCTCGTTGCCAGGTTGATCGCGCTCCGACATGGTCAATAACCTCTCGGAGTTGGTTTAGCAATTGCTAAGGCGCGACGTCCTCGCACGTAGGTAATCGGATCGTCAAAGTCTACTCCTCCAAAACGACAAACACCATCTCATCGAAAGACTGGACACCTTTGCCTCTATCAAGTGGTATCAGATTTCCAGGTTGTTCAGTGAGATTTTACAGTTTTTCATAGTTTAGATCGAGTCTGTTCTTCATACCTACAGTCCACGAAAAAGCCCCAAAAAAATTTATGATTAGTTCCTCATATCCGAACCAATTTGAGCCTTTGCATAATCTTTTTAGTGTTTTGCATTGTTGAATTTGTGGTTGCATCGTCATGTCTAGTTGCTGGTCTTAGTGTCTAGTCCTTTAGAGTTTCAAGTTCTGTTCACAAGTTGTCACGCCACCACCGCATCACCGTCATCACCACTGCCATATACCACCATCATCATCACCGCTGCCATATACCACCATCGTCATCACCGCTGCCATATACCACCACCGTCATTACCGCTGCCATATGCCACCATCGTCATCACCGCTGCCATATACCACATATTGACCGCCATCATGATAATCCGAGTCCACCTCCATCAGAGATTCGCCACCAGTCTGTGTTCCACCACCCTACATATATCCGCAACAAGTCCAAGTTTCCACCAGATTCATCTCTGCCACCAGTCCGAGTCCAGTATTTGTTCCTTTGTTTTTGATTTCCAGATCACGCGATACTACAAATCGTGACCAAGTCGGACTCTCCCTGGTAATCGCTCTATCCAAGCTTTGAGAGTTTTGACTACAACGGTTGCCGATCACCACCTGCTGCTGGGGAAGAACTGGTAAGAATTTGAGATTCGCTTGACGGATTTGTGACACCCCACCACCACCATTTTCCAGTAGTCTATAGGATCATATTCTTGTTTGTTTCTATTGCTGCTAACTTTGCCAGGACCGCAAGCCGACGAGATTGACTGGGAGAACATGACGAATAAGGAGCTTCATGATAAGTTTCATCACATGTTGGGTCAACAGGTGGAAGACGTGATGGCCAGCTTTGGAAAGGCAATGGAGAAGATGGATGACATTGAGAAGACAATTGACACCAAGTTGGATGCCAAGTTCGATGAATTACTCAAACGTCTCCCACAACCAGCTCTACGCCGCGATACAGTAGGGCGAGCACAGCGTGTTCCTATTGAGTGAGTACAAAATTCTGGTGCCGCTGCTACTGCTGTTGGTGCTTCTGTAGCTCCTGCTGCTACTGCAGAGGTGGAGGACTATTACGAGGATGAGGTTGACCAAAATCAGAACTACGTGCAGCCACCAGCACCACCACCAGTAGGTCGACCTCAGGTATATATTCGCAACGGTAGGCCTACACCACCACCTCAGGTATGAGATTATGACCATATTCCTGAACTGAAATTGAATATTCCACCGTTTGAGGGTATATATATTCCTGATGTATATCTTACTTGGGAGTTAGAAACTGAACAACGTTTTACATGTTTACAATATCCCGAGGAGAGACGGGTTGCTGCTGCTGTTTGTGCTTTCACTAGTTTTGCATGTGTATGGTGGTCTGAGCATTGTAGATTATATCCTATTCCAGCTACTTTGGCTGCTTTGAAAACTGCTATGCGTACTCATTGGGTTCCACCATATTATCAACGTGAATTACTTCAAAAACTGCAGCATTTGAGACAAGGGAAAAATTCTATAGAAGAATATTATCAGGAATTACAAACTGGCATGATTAGATGTGGTATTGTTGACGAGAATGAAGCTATGCTTGCATGTTTTATGGGTGGTTTAAATAGAGAGATTCAGACTATTCTAGAGTATAAGGAGTATGTTAATATCAGTTGTTTATTCCATCTTGCTTGTTAAGATGAACGTGAAGTGCAGGATCGACAAGCATTAGCGCGAACTAACTTTTTTGCAGGTCGACCTTCATCATGGACACCGCGTGCATCTTCTACTTCCACTGCACCAGCACCTCCATTAGGTTCCACCTCCAGCCGTGATACGAGAAAGCAGGCACAACCACCACTATCTGTCAAGAGCGCACCTGTCGGGCCTGCACAGAGCTCTTCTTCTTCCATGGCATCAACAGGGCACACAAGTGATATTATTTGTCATCGTTGTAAGCGAATAGGACATTATGTGCGAGAATGCAAATCTCAGCGTGTGACGATTGCTACTGAGGATGGTGCGTATGAGTCCGCTAGTGACTATGATGAGGAGACTTTGGCTCTTATTACAAGTGAAGAACACGGTGGAGATGATTCTGATTAGGAGACACAATACATGGCTCCTGAAGACGCTGGCATGTATGAATGTTTTGTTCCTCAACGTGTTTTGAGTGTACAGGTCACACAAGCTGAGCAAAATCAGAGGCATAATTTGTTCCATACAAAGGGAGTTGTGAAGGAACGTTCTTTGCGCGTCATCATAGACGGAGGGAGCTACAACAACTGGGCTAGCATGGAGATGGTGGAGAAGCTATCTCTCACCACAAGACCACATCCACATCCTTACTACATCCAATGGTTCAACAATAGCGGCAAGGTTAAGGTAACACGCACTGTTCGTGTGCATTTTAGTATCTCTACATATGCTGATTATGTTGATTGTGATGTGGTACCTATGCAAGCATGATCCTTATTACTTGGTCGACCATGGCAATTTGATGAAAATTCTGTACATCATGGTAGAAACAATCAATATACTCTTGTTCATAAGGATAAAAATATTACTTTGCTTCCTATGACTCCTGATTCCATTTTGAAAGATGATATTAATAGAGCTAATAACGCAAAACAGGAGAAGAATAAGAGTGAAAATCATATTGTGGCAAAAGAATTTGAGCAACAAATGAAGCCTAATAATAAACCATCTAGTGTTGCTTCTGAAATTAAATTGAAAAGTGCATGTTTACTTGCCACCAAATCTGATATTGATGAGCTAGATTTCAGCAAATCTGTTTGCTATGCTTTTGTGTGCAAAGAGGAATTATTTTCATTCGGACTTGCCTTCCTCTTTGCCTCCTGCTGTCACTAACATTTTGCAGGAGTTCGCTGACGTCTTTCCATAATACGTGCCAGTGGGATTACCGCCTATTCGAGGTATTGAGCATCAGATTGACTTAATTCCCGGTGCTTCACTGCCAAACTGTGCGCCATACCGTACCAATCCAGAGGAGACGAAGGAGATTATGCGTCAAGTACAGGAGCTTCTCGACAAAGGATATATACGTGAATCCCTTAGTCCTTGTGCTGTTCGTATTATTCTAGTGCCGAAAAAGGATGGTACATCGCGTATGCGTGTTGATTGTAGAGGCAATAATAATATTACTATTCGTTATCGTCATCCTATTCCTAGGCTAGATGATACGCTTGATGAATTGAGTGGCTCTACAATATTCTCCAAAGTTGATTTGCGTAGTGGATACCATCAAATTCGTATGAAATTGGGGGATGAATGGAAAACAACATCTAAAACTAAGTTTGGATTATATGAGTGGTTAGTCATGCCTTTTGGGTTAACTAATGCACCTAGTACTTTCATGAGATTAATGAACGAAGTTTTACATGCTTTCATTGGATGATTTGTGGTAGTATATTTTGATGATATACTAATTTATAGTAGATCTTTGGAGGAACATTTGGAACACTTACGTGTTGGTTTTATTGCTCTACGTGATGCACGTTTGTTTCACAACCTTGGGAAGTGCACCTTTTGCACCGACCGAGTATCTTTTCTTGGCTATGTTGTTACTCCACAAGGAATAGAAGTTGATAAAGCCAAGATTGAAGCTATTGAGAGTTAGCCGCAGCCCAAAACGATCACACAAGTGAGGAGTTTTCTTGGCCTCGCTGGATTCTATAGGCGTTTTGTGAAAGATTTCAGCACCATTGATGCACCTCTCAATGAGCTTACAAAGAAAGATGTGCCTTTTGTTTGGGGTACCGCACAGGAAGAAGCCTTCACGGTATTGAAAGACAAGTTGACACATGCTCCTTTACTCCAACTTCCTGATTTTAATAAGACTTTTGAGCTTGAATGTGATGCTAGTGGAATTGGATTAGGAGGTGTGTTATTACAAGATGGCAAACCTGTTGCATACTTTTCTGAAAAATTGAGTGGGCCTAGTCTGAATTATTCTACTTATGATAAAGAATTACATTCTCTTGTTCGGACTTTAGAAACATGGCAGCATTATTTATGGCCCAAAGAATTTGTTATACATTCTGATCATGAATCTTTGAAACATATTAAAAGTCAAGCCAAACCGAATCGTAGACATGCTAAATGGGTTGAATTCATTGAGACTTTCCCTTATGTCATTAAACACAAGAAGGGTAAAGAAAATGTTATTACTGATGCATTGTCTTGTCACTATACTATGCTTTCACAACTTGACTTCAAGATATTTGGTTTGGAGACCATCAAAGATCAATATGTGCATGATGCTGATTGTAAAGATGTATTGCAGAATTGTAAAGAAGGAAGAACATGGAACAAGTTCGTTGTTAACGATAGATTTGTGTTTCGTGCTAACAAGCTGTGCATTCCAGCTAGCTATGTTCGTCTTTTGTTGTTGCAGGAGGTGCATGGAGGAGGTTTAATGGGACTCTTTGGCGTGAAGAAGATGGAGGATATACTTGCTACACATTTCTTTTGGCCAAAGATGAGACGGGATGTTGAGTGTTTTGTTGCTCGCTGCACTACATGTCAAAAAGCTAAGTCACGACTCAATCCTCATGGTTTATATATGCCTTTTCCTGTACCTAGTGTTCCTTGGGAGGATATATATGTGGACATTGTTTTAGGTTTACCTCAAATAAATAAGGGGAGGGATAGCATATTTGTTGTCGTGGATAGATTCACGAAAAAGGCACACTTTATACCATGTCATAAAAGCGATGATGTTGTTAATGTTGCTGATTTGTTCTTTCGTGAAATTATTCGCTTGCATGGTGTGCCAAATACTATTGTTTCATATCACGATACTAAATTTCTTAGCCACTTTTAGAGATGTTTATGGGCTAAGTTGGGGACTAAACTGCTTTTTAGTACTACTTGTCACCCCCAAACTGATGGACAAACTGAAGTAGTCAATAGAACATTGTCAACTATGCTTAGGGCTGTTTTGAAGAATAATAAGAAAATGTGGGAAGAATGCCTGCCTCATATTGAATTTGCTCATAATCGTTCATTGGGTTCTACTACTAAGATGTGCCCTTTTGAAATTGTTTATGGTTTTCTACCTCGTGCACCTATTGATTTGTTGCCTCTTCCATCTTCGGAGAAGGTTAATTTTGATGCTGAACAACGTGCTGAATTGATTTTAAAAATGCTGGAGTTAACTAAGGAAAACATTGAGCGTATGAATGCTAAATATAAACTTGCTGGAGATAAGGGTAGAAAACATGTTGTGTTTGCACCTGGAGATCTTGTTTGGTTACATTTGCGTAAGGATAGATTTCCTTATTTTCGTAAATCAAAGCTAATGCCACGTGCTGATGGTCCTTTTAAGGTGTTAGAGAAAATAAATGATAATGCATATAAACTTGAGCTGCTTGCAGATTTTGGGGTTAGTCCCACTTTTAACATTGCAGATTTGAAGCCTTAATTAGTAGAGGAAGATGAGCTTCCGTAGAGGACGACTTCATTTCAAGAAGGGGAGGATGATGAGGACATCAATACCATTGTTACACCCACAGCCCCTGCTGCTATACATACTGGACCAATTACTAGAGCTCGCGCACGCCAATTAAATTACCAGGTACTTTCGTTTCTTGGTAATGATTCTAATGTTCATGAGAATATGATGCTGCCTAAATTGGATACATTTGTTTTCCTCACAAATGAAGGGCCTAGCTTGGAGAAGGATGCACATTGGAGCAAGAACAAGAATAGAGTTACAAGTGATAATTTCAGGACGTTGAAGCCACCATAATGAGTGCATGAAGCCTTGGACGAAATAAAAAATATGCTACTTCATAATTTTCGTCCAGAGGCTATTCTAGGTGCTATGTCACCTTATTATTGGGCCACGCCCATGTATTTTCGAAATACATGATTATAGGTTGTTTTTAGAGTCCGTATGTGTGGGGAAGCAAGAGTTAGGATTGGTTTTGGACACCTCCTTCAAGGGCCACGAAATCCCCCCTCTTCCTCCATATATACAGCCCTTAGGGCGTCATTTAGACTTTGGGTTTTGTTTAGATTAAAAGTTCGCCATAGCTGCAACTTTGTCTACTTCATTTGTGTTCAACGACCAGACCAAGACGTCACATAACCCCATCTTGATCAATAAAGCTTTCATCTTATATTCGCAATATCCAGATTGCAATCTCAGTTTCTTGCTTGTTCTTCATTTGCTCGCAGTAAATAGACCCTCGTGGTCAGGTTGATCGTGCTCCGGCGTGGTCAATAACCTCTCGGAGTTGGTTTAGCGATTGCTACGGCGCGACGTCCTTGCACGTACGTAGTCGGATCGTCAAAGTCTACTTCTCCAAAACGACAATAACCATCTCATCGAAAGAAGGGACACCTTTGCCTCTATCATTTTGAGATGTGTAGAATAGTGTGACGCCCCCGATTCAATCGTACACTAATCATACACGCAAATGTGTACGAGCAAGATCAGGGACTCGCGGGAAGATATGACAACACAACTCTAGACACAAATTAAAATAATACAAGCTTTATGTTACAAGCCAGGGGCAGCTCGAAAACAAACGAGTCAGCGGAAGCAAGATTATCTGAATACAGACATGAGTTAAACAAGTTTGGCTTAAGAAGGCTAGCACAAAAGCAACATAGATCGAAAAGGCAAGGCCTCCTGCCTGGGAGCCTCCTAACTACTCTTGGTCGTCGGTGTCCGCCACATAGTAGTAGGCACCCTCGGGGTAGTATTAGTCGTCGGCGGTGGCGTCTGGATCCTGGGCTCCACCATCTGGTTGCAGCATCCGAGGAGAATGGAAAGAGGTGGAAAAGGGGTGCAAAGCAACATTGAGTACTCATCCAAAGTACTCGCAAGCAAGGATATACACTACATATGCATCGGTATCAATGAAATGGGTAGAATCTGTGGACTGAACTGCAGAATGCCAGAAGAGGAGGGGAAAGCCTAGCCTATCGAAGACTAGTATCTTCAAGCAGCTCCAAGCATCTTGCAGCATTCAGAAGAGTAGAGAATAGCAGTTTATATTTAGCAAACATGTTTTAACATTAGCGCCCAGAGATCAGTTCCTCGACTCCCTGCGAGGAAACAATCCCGGAGCCATCATTTCCATTACATGCCTCAGCACTATCGATCGGGATACAACTCCGAGTGTCCGTTACCATAGGACAGGCTATCGTTAGATGTTTCCTCCCTGCAGGGGTGCACCAACTTACCCACCAGGCTCGATTAAATCCGGCCGGACACACTTTTCTGGGTCATGCCCGGACTCGGCAAAACGATACGCCGCAACCCGACCTAGGCCTAATAGAGAGGTCCACACGCCGGTCTACATCCTAAGCATGCAGGGTCTCGAGCCCATTGCCATTTGCACTCTTGCACGTTGCGAACACGGCCGCTGAGCAGACCTAGCCCCCCCTTATACAAGGCGAGGCGTTCCAGTCCAACCCGGCACACGCCGCTCAGTCGCTAACGTCTAATAAGCTTCGGCTAATCCACACGATGCAGAACGCGCATACTATGCCCACGTGATGGTTAGTGCTATCAGGCCAGAGGCCCCTCAGATAAAATATCAGAACTATTAGTGTGTTGGTAGTGCGGTCACGAGCAAAGACTCGCGAAAGATGTGACCCCGTCGCCCCATCTCAAGGACTTGCGGCAAGGGCTAAGAATGCCCGGCCACGCCTTGTATTCAACTCTCAGGTACCCTCTAGGCGAACCCGTCTCCACATCACTCGCGGGTACCCCTCAGGGTTGACCCGCCTTTCCAAGTAACAGTTTTACAGTCCAAGTATCCATGTGTCCAAACACCAGGAGGAAACCCCGAGGAATCACCCTCAATGGATTCCACTCGATGTAATCATCAAGGTGAAAGTAGGAGGAACCACCCTTGAGGTTCACACTTGAGGTGTTGCACGACAGCATCGTTATCAAAAGTGGAAAAGGAGGAATCACCCTCAATGACCACGACCGGGTTACTACTCCACAGAGTTAGCATCAGAAGTGCTAATGAGGTATCACCCTCGACACTCGATAGTAACGCTGCAGTGTCGTACAACTAAGGTGAGTGTTGTGCGGTGCCGGGGCGTGGTCTTCAATCCCATTGATCGGGTCTTCTAATAATCCAGCGGGGCAACTAGGACAAGGTGGGGGTCACTGATGGATCTCTAACCAGCCTATACTAAACACTTTAGAATAAGCAGGTAAGGTATGAAAGCGGGTAACAAAAACAAGCTATGCATCAGAGTGGGACAATACAAAAAGCAGTAGCAGTTCTAATGCAAGCATAAGAGAGAAGGAAATGGGTGATGTCGGAATGAACAAGGAGGGTTTGCTTGCCTAGAAGCTTGGCAGACATATACGGATCTTCAACGGTGAAGTAGTCGATCACTGGTTCAACCGCGGTCTCGGGGTCTACGGGAAAGAAGTAACGAAGGGGAAACACAATAAATAATACAGAAATCAAAGTATCACAAATCAGAACATGGCAATACGCGGTGCTAGGAGTGACCTAATGCAGTGCTACACGTTACAGATGAAGGGGGAAAATATTCGGAGGGGTTCCCCTGGCGTTTGGTATTTTCCGGACAGATGAAAGGAAGGAGGCGGTTCCATGTTCACTATGCTAGGGGCACGTGACAGACGAACGTTTGGCATATTCGGGTTCGTTATATTTTTCTGATGATTTTCATATATAAATTAATTTCAACCGACTTACGGTTTATCCTAAATGAATTTCGAAAGATTAATACACTTTATGAATTTTCTAGTTTTGGTTTAAATCAAGTTGACCAAGTAAAATTGACTGGTCAAATAGGGAGAGGGTGGCCCACATGTCATAAGCTGTACCTAAAAATAAATAAAACTAACCTAATTAAATGGGACCCACATGTCATAGGGTAGCACCTAATTTAACTAGTACTAATTAGCACCTAATCTAACCTACTCCTAATTAATTGGGCCGGCCATTGGTACAGTCGTGACTCACGTTCGGAGGCTCAGCCACGGTTGTGTGACCATGGTGAACACACATGGGCGCATAGGCATTGGTCATGGGCATTCTCAACAGCAGCAAAGCAGCGGGAGGTAGTAGTGCAAGCAAGCAAGGGCAGCGGCAGCAGGAACTAAGAGCAGCAGGAGTAGCGACAGAAGCCAAAGCAGCTGCAACGGCTGCAAGCGGCAAGAGCAGCAGCTAGAACACGCAGCAGCAGCGACAGGAGGAACGGCAAGCAGCAGCGAGCAGCAGACAGCAGAAGCAATGCGCGCGCAGGCAGTCGAGTATGGCGCGGCCGGCAGGCATGGGCCATGTTAGACTAAGTATATAGTAGATATACGTGTTGTTACATAACCTGTATTTGTACGGTTCCCTCTTATAAATATATGGCAACCGTGCCCATCAAGGGTATCGAACATTGTTCCAAACCCTAGTTTGTTTAACATGGTATCTGATGACGTGTTCGATCCGCGCCATGCTTCCGCTTCCTCTGCTGCCGCCGCGTCGGCCTCCGCCACTGTGCCGCCTCCGTCAACCCTAGCGATGGACTCCCCGTTCATGGCTTCTGCACCACTCGCCTCGGCTCGTCCAGGTGCATCGCGCCCGCCTGCGCCCCAATCGCCCACGATCCCGCCCCCGACCGCCCGCGATGTGTCCCTGGCATCTGCATCCTACGACCCCGCGCAGATGCCTCGTGATGCATCTCTGGCGTCGCCCTATGGTGCAACTGCGTCACTGCCCTACGGCGGGGCTCAGTCGCATGCTGCGCCGCCGGCCTTAGGTCTCCCTGGTGCCCACGTCCAGGTGCCCTACGGCGGGCCCTATCCAGCGCCCTACGTCGCGCCGTCGCCGCCGCCGTACGCCGCGCCGGTGCCGTATGCCTCGTCCTCCGCGGTGCCCTAAGAGGCGCCGTATGGCGCGCCCTACGCTGCCCCTGTGCCGTACTCGCGTCGCTGCAGCCCTACGGCGTACCTGCTCCGGCGTCCCACGGTCATCACGAACACTACCGTGCGTCTTCGTCGGCTGATGCGCTGACTCCGTACAGCGCTCCTCCGACGTACGGCTCGCAGCTCTCGGCACCGGTGGCTGAACCAGGACCATTCCACTTCGCTCATCTGGTTACGGTGAAGCTCTCTGCTGATAACTACCTCCTGTGGCGCGCTCAGGTGCTGCCGCTGATGCGTAGTCACTACCTTGAGGGGTATGCCAACAGTACGCTACCGTGTCCCCCGACCATGGTTCTGGTCCCATCGGCCACTTGTGGCTCCGTCATAGTGACCCACCCTGCTCATCATCCGTGGATCTCTCAGGATCTGGCTATTCTGGGTGCTATTCAGTCCTCGCTCACTACTTCCGTGGCTGGCATGGTGGTCTTTGCCGCGATGTTGAGGGATGCATGGGCTACCCTCGATTCCAGCTTCTTCTCACAGTCGCTGGCACGTTCTTCTGCCATTCGTAACCAGCTGGGTGAGGTCAAGAAAAATGACCTCTCCATCAGGGCCTTCTTCAACAAGGTCAAAAGTCTGGCTGATACACTGTCGTCTATTGGGAAGCCTCTCCGTGATGAGGAGTTTACTTCGTTCATTCTCAATGGGCTTGATGAGGACTATGATTCTCTTGTTAAAAACATCAATGGACGTGACACATCGATGCCGCCTCGCGATCTCTACGCACGCCTCCTCAACACCGAACATCGGCTGGCTGCCGTCGCTCCGTCGACGTCTATATGGAGAGTCCTTCTCCACACGCTGCTCTCCGCAGGGGTGCCCGTGGTGCCAAGCATAAAGGGACGCCGTCCATGGGCAACCAACCCCGTCCACCCGCTCCACCTCCTCCGACGGCTGGCCGCAAGCGGCTACACTGCAAGGCATGTGGTGGTGGGGTTGAGTGTCAGCTTTGCGGCATTGAGGGGCACTTGGCGTCAAGCTGTCATCGTCACTTTAAACGTGATTTACTTGGCATTGGGAACAATGGGAAGGGTAACAAGAAGCAAGCTGCTCTCGCTACACAAGAGCTTGGGTTCACTCCTTCATATTCGGTGGACCCTGCATGGTACATGGACACAGGCGCCATGCACCATTTGACAAGCCAGCTTGACAAGCTGGCCACTCGCCAGGCCTACACCGGTCATGATCAGGTTTGCACTGCCAATGGATCAGGTATGCCCATCTCACATGTTGGTCAGGCATCTCTTCGTTCGCGTACCACTAAAACCTTGCGTCTTCTTGATGTCCTTCGTGTTCCTTCAGTCACACATAGTTTACTCTCGGTTCCTAAATTAACTCATGACAACAATGTGTTTGTTGAGTTTCACCCTTTCCATTTTTTTGTTAAGGACCGGGACACGAGGGCCGTTCTACTTAGTGGTCGAGCTCGCGACAGATTATATGAGCTTGATGTGCCACGAGTCCATGCACAAGTTCCTCAAGTTTTCAGTGGTGTTCGTGTGTCATTGTCGCAGTGGTATTCTTGCCTTGGCCATCCTGCCACTCCCAATGTGCGCCATGTGCTTCATCATCATAGTCTTCCTGTTCAGTCGAGTAATAAGGAGTATTTAGTGTGTGATGCATGTCAACAAGGCAAAAGTCATCAGTTGCCTTTTTCTGTATCGAGTCGTGTTGTCAAGGCTCCTCTTGAACTTGTGTTTTCAGATGTGTGGGGCTATGCCCAAACTTCTGTCAGTGGTCACAACTATTATGTTAGTTTCATCGATGCTTTTAGTCGCTTTACTTGGATTTATCTTATTAAGCGCAAATTTGATGTGTTTCATGTCTTTATGCAATTTCAAGCACATGTTGAGCGATTGCTTAAGCACAAAATTATCAATGTTCAATCCGACTGGGGGAGGGGGGGTGAATATTGTAATCTCAACACCTTCTTTCAGAAGCTTGGCATCTCACACCATGTGTCTTGTCCTCATACACATCAGCAGAACGGTGCAGTTGAGCGCAAGCACCGTCACACAGTTGAAACTGGTCTAACACTTCTTGCACATGCCTCTGTCCCTTTTTGGTTCTGGAGCGATGCTTTTGTCACTGCTTGTTTTTTGATAAACAGGACTCCCACACGACTTCTTCGCATGAAGTCTCCTCTCGAGGTGTTGCTTCATGAAACTCCAGATTACTCCTTCCTCAAAGTGTTCGGTTGTGCGTGTTGGCCACATCTTCGTCCATACAACAAGCATAAACTTGAGTATCGATCAAAAAATGTGTGTTCCTTCGGTACAGTCATCTCCACAAAGGTTACAAGTGTTTCCACATTCCGAAAAATCGCGTTTACATTTCCCGTGACGTTGTGTTCGATGAGACTGTCTTCCCCTTTTCCACGCTCACAGCATCCACTGATACTCCCGTCACCGAGTTGCACTCTTTTCCAGTTTTTCCCGATCAATTTGTGGATGCTGCATATTCTACTCTGTTGTTGCCTAACCATGGTGCAGGGACTGGACGAGGTGCACGACTTGAGCTTCTTGAGGATGATAATGAGGCCTCACCTGAGCCAGCCGCCACTACGCCGGCTGCTCCTGCTGCTACGCCGGCTGCTCATGACGTCGATCTTGTGTGCATGGGACATGCACGTGGATCCGATGAGGCACCCACGTCGCCTGGGTCCGTGGCCTCGTTGTCACCTGGGCCGGCTAACCCCGTGTCGCCGCGATGGGGAGCGAGCACCTATGGGGCAGGGCCCCTTTTTAGTCCCGCAAGGGGGCGGAGGGAGCACAAAGAGCAGATCGAGTTGGAGCGCGCGGGGGATTTTTACCCAGCTTCGGAGCTCTCCGGAGAGATAAAACTCCTACTGTTGCTTTGTGTTTGTATTCTGTTCTTGCTCGAGAGAGCGAGTGTGGCGCCTAGTTTCGAGTGAGCCGAACCCCCAGGCTGCGGAACCAAAATTCCAAACCCTTTCTACGTGCGCATGGGCCTCCTTTTTATAGGCTAAAGGGGTCACCGACAGGTGGCAGCGTAGAAAGAGGGGTAGAAGAGTAAAAACACGGGTTGGTACAACTGCTACCAATAGTGTCCCCTACCTAACTCTGACAGCAGGGGACAGGGGCATTTAATGCCCGTCCGGTCGCCCCAACAGTGCCGAAAGGGACCGCTAGGGATGCCACCGTTTGCCACGATGGTTATCTTGCCGGCGCCTGCTTGCCACCTCGCACCCCTAGCTGCACGGCCTCCTGCCATGTGAGCTTGGGAAGGTCCCAGAGCGACACGTTGTTAGGTGTGCTGGAGCGCGGGCGCGAAGTGGGGGCTTCCCGCGGCAAGCTCCTTGCCGCGATTGTCGTCTTGTCACGTTCGGGAGCTTGTCGCTCGCCGGGCCTTGCCGGGGCACGCGGTGCGTCGCGGCAAGTTTTCTTGGAATGCCTTGAGTGGCCCTCCCGGCAAGCTCCTCTTGCCGGGGTCTTGTCTTCTTCCAGGCCAGCTTCTCTTGCCGGGGCCTTGGTTGGCCTTCCCGGCAAGCTCCTCTTGCCGGGGCCTTGGTTGGCCTTGTTCTTGAATGGCATCAAAGTAGCCATTGAGGATCTTGGCGGACGCCCGGCAAGCCCTGCCGTGGGTCGCTGCGACTGCCCGTGCACAAGTTCGGGATACTAAGGTACCCCTACTTTAGTACACCGACATGAGCCCCCGGGCCTGGGCCATACACGGTGCCGAGCGCTGTTGTGCCACGCCCAAAATAGTGCACGGGCACGCGCGGCCTAGGTCGCACCGCATATCTCTCCGCTTCCACCGTGCACGCCCAGAGCGGCACGCGTTAAACGCGGCGTCATGGGTGACGTGGGCGGCGTGTGCGGGGCTGAGCCTCGTGAGTATGTGTCAAGTCATGATGAAGGGGATGGCTCATGCCCTCCTACCTAAACAGAGGTAGGTGTGGGGGCGTGGTGCATTTACTGGACGGGGCCAGTGCGCGGTTTTCGAGGCGTCCAATCCCACGATCACGAGGTGGGGCGAGGCCGCCTCACCCGTCGCCTCGGCTCTGCATCCCCGCCACGCGGCTCCCATGCGCTTGGGGTCACGGACGGTGGGAGCGGGAATCTGGGCCGTCGTGGGCAGAGGCAGCGGGTCGGTCCCGATTCCCTGCTCTTCCCGTGCCTTGGTTCACCGAGCGGGGCGGCCGGGCCCCCACCCTGCTCCTTTATAAAGAGCAGGAGGGGGGCACAAAAGCCCGCACTCTCTCATCTCCTCCTTTCTTCAGCTTCTGCTTTCCTTTCTCCCATTCGCCATGGAGAAAGGGAACCCTGGCCCTTCATCGGTGGTGGCGAGGGTCGCCGCCAGACAGCGCACCTCTCCCTCTCTCGCACCCTTGGCGGGAGAGCCGGCCATAAGGGGAAGAGGGAGGGGGCGAGGTCGCGGACGAGGTCGAGGACGAGGTCGAGGCGCTCGGGGAAGAGGCGGACGGGGCGGCGCGCCAGCTTCGACTCCGCCGGCGGTTCCTCCCCCCACGGCGGTCCACATAGGGGATGATCCTTGCGAGTTCTTCATCAGGCTGCGCCGGGCGCCTCGTCGTCGCCTCCGGCTCCCAGCTCCGTTCGCGAGCGTGATGGAACCGGACCCACCCGAGACGCTGAGACTGCAGATGAGGGGCTGTGGGATCAGCGGCACGCGAGTCCGCGTTGCATTCCCAGCCGCCAGCGTGATGTATCTTGAGCGAGGGTGGAAGACGTTCGCCCGCATTCACAGCCTGACGGCGGGGTTTACCCTCCATTTTAAGTTAATGGAGGGCGACCTCCTCTCCGTCAAGGTCTTCGGGGACTCCGGCATCCGGTCGAGGTGCTGCGTGGACAGCTCCTCCGATAGCGAAGACTGCCCCTCGAGCGAGAGTGACGAGGAGGAGAGCGACAGCGAGGACGAGGGTAGCGGGCGGCGGAGTGGCGGGTCTGACTAGGTGTCGGGCGCCGCTCCGCGCGTCACCGGCGACCCCATCATCCGCGTCGCCGGCTCTTCGAACTCCCCGGGGTCGTCTCCTTGGGCGGCTGGCGTAGGGAGGCTGCGGAATGGGAAGAGGGCTGGCAAGGCCGTCAGGTCGGAGTACGAGGGCGTGGTGCCCTCGACAGCATGCTGACGTCCTGCCGCCCCGTCTTCGAGCCCCGCTTCCGGCGCTGCCATCACCGTCCAGCCTTCGGACAGCCCCCGGGCTGTTCTCTTGGTGTCTTCTGGCACCCGTAGCTCGCCTAGGCGCTCCTTTTGCCCTTTTCGCCTCCTTGACCTACCTCCTGAAGAGAGGGACAGGAAAGGCATTACGGGCATCTTATCTTTTTAATTTGTAAGCCTTCGGGCCTTAGCTGTATCTAAAACTTGTAATCCTCTCTTTCATGTTTTTCATCCTTTATGGACTGTACCTGAGTGGGATGTTTTTTAATGAAAAAGGGGTTGCTTGCCGGGTTATTTGTCTCGCGGGTTAAACCCACACCAAGGAGCAAACCCTTGGTATCCCTCGGACAGACAGTTCGCCTCCCGGCAACAGGCCCTGCCGCTTTCCCACGTCGCTCGACCTCTCTCACGTCTTTGACGGAGGTGGGAAGGATGTGGGTGCAGGCTCCTCGTTTCATCCCTCTGCTGTCGCGACTACGACCAAACTTGGCCCCGGGAACGGGTTCCAGGGCCTAGAGTTGAGGGAGCACGGCAGTTTTTTTGGGAAGAAACGCGGTTTCGCATTCCCCAGTTCATAAGAGGATGCATGAAGAGGGACAAAAGACTTATCTGATATTGCAGCCCCCGGCAACTCTGGCTTGCCCGGGACGAATCTTGGCACTCGCAGCCCCCAGCGATTCTGGCTTGCCGGGGCCTAGGTGCCGGCGTGCCCTTCTTCTCCTTTTCGTTCTCAAAAGGTCTGGCCAGGATGTGCGAGCCCTTCGAACGAAGGAAAAGCAAAAGGACGGACTCTCGACCTCTAAGCTAAGGGTTAGCTGCTGTTAGGCACTATCAACCCTAACCAAGGACGAGACTCGACCTAGCATGCATGCTATAACCCCGGGGTATCAGCGCTTCATTTACTTGTGCTCAGGGTCTCCGCCTGGCTCTGTACAAAGGGTTACATGCAACAGCGGCAAGGCTTGTACAGAAAGGTGGTTGCTGGAACAGCCTCCGGCAACCGCGCCTTATGGGTAAAACTTACGAAGATGCTCTATGTTCCAGGAGTTGCTCACCGGAAAGCCATCTTCGGTCTCAAGGCGGACAGCGCCAGGCCTAGTGACTCGTTTCACCCGATAAGGGCCTTCCCACTTCGGTGTCAACTTGTTGGAATTCTTGGCGGATTGAACGCGCCGAAGAACAAGGTCGCCTTCCTCGAAACTTCTGGCTTTAACTTTGCGGCTGTGGTAGCGGCGCAAAGCTTGCTGGTAGCGAGCGGCTCGTACAGCAGCCTGAAGACGATCTTCCTCGAGGAGCAGCGCGTCATCTTGGCGCAGCTGCTCTTGCTCAAGCTCATCACAAACGAGTGCTCGAGGCGATCCGTATACGAGTTCCATGGGGAGAACTGCTTCTGTTCCATATACTAGAGCAAAAGGTGTCTGGCCAGTGGCTCGATTTGGCGTCGTTCTGATTGACCAAAGAACCACCGGCAGCTCCTCAATCCAATTTATTCCGCACTTGTGCAGCCTGTCAAAAGTTCTGGTCTTGAGCCCACGCAGCACTTCAGTGTTTGCCCTCTCCGCTTGACCGTTGCTTCTCGGGTGAGCAACAGAAGTGAAGCAGATCTTGGCGCCAAGATCTTGGACGTACTGCATGAAGGTGTGGCTCGTGAATTGTGTGCCATTGTCGGTGATGATCCTGTTAGGGATTCCGAAACCGCAAACAATTGACTGGAAGAACTTGACTGCTGACTGTGGGGTCACCTTCCTCACTGCTTCCACTTCAGGCCACTTTGTGAACTTGTCGATTGCGACGTACAAGTACTCAAAGCCCCCGACAGCTCGGGGAAAAGGGCCGAGAACGTCGAGCCCCCAGACCGAAAATGGCCAGGATAAAGGGATTGTTTGGAGAGCTTGAGCTGGCTGATGTATCTGCTTGGAGTGGAACTGGCACGCTTCACACTTGGTTACTTGTGCAGTTGCATCCTGGAGGGCTGTCGGCCAGAAGAAACCTTGCCGGAAAGCTTTGCCGGCAAGTGCTCCTGCGCCAATGTGGTGACCACATATGCCTCCATGTATCTCCGCCAACAGCTCTTGTCCATCTTCCCGGGAGATGCACTTCAATTTCACACCGTTGAGTCTTCTTCTGCACAGTGTCTTATCGACAAACTAGTACATACTTGACTGCCGGGCTACTCTTTCTGCTTCTTCTTGCTCTTAGGGAAGTTCTCCTGTCTGAAGGAAACGGATGATCGGCTGTGCCCATGTTGGAGCCTGTGGCTTGACAACAAGGACTAAAGGCATATCTGGTGCTGCGAGAACGCCCGCTTCCACGGCGAGAACTAACGGTTCTGCCGGAGCTTGACGTTCCCCGGCAAGTTCGTCGGGGCAGAACTTGTCGGGAGCCTCTGCTCGAACGGAACAAGGCCTGGGGTTTGCCAGAGCAGGGCGTTCCCCGGGAAGTTTGCCGGAGCAAAGCTTGTCAGGAGCCTCTACTCGAACGGAACAAGGCCTGGGGTTTGCCGGAGCAGGACCTTCCCCGGGAAGTTTGCCGGAGCAAAGCTTGTCAGGAGCCTCTGCTCGAACGGAACAAGGCCTGGGGTTTGCCAGAGCAGGACGTTCCCCGGGAAGTTTGCCGGAGCAAAGCTTGTCGGGAGCCTCTGCTCGAATGGAACAAGGCCCAGGGACTGCCGGTGCAGACCGCACCTCAGCGCTCTTGGTGTTGATCTTGCGGACCTTCTTGGCGGCGGCTTCAGGAAGCTCTGCCGGAAGATAGTCGCCAGAAACAAACTTCCTCTTCTTGCTCTGCCCAGTTGATGGTGTCACAGACGGCTGAGTCAGCTTGAGCACAAAGATCCCTGGTTCCACAGGTAACTTAAGTGCGGCGCACTTTGACAGGCCATCGGCAATGTCGTTCTCAGATCTTGGAACGTGCTCCATCTGCAGGCCGTCAAAGTGCTCCTCTAGCTTCCTCACTTCGTCGACGTAAGCTTCCATCAACGGACTCTGATAATCTTTGTTTACCTGACGGACGACAAGCTGTGAGTCACCCCAGACAATAAGCTTCTTGATCCCAAGGTCTGCCGCGATCCTGAGTCCGGCAATCAAGCCTTCATACTCTGCAGTATTGTTTGTTGCTTGCTCCTTGGGAAAGTGCATCTGGACCATGTACTTGAGGTGCTCTCCGGTGGGTGCGACAAGTAGCACGCTCGCACCGGCGCCTTGCAGCGAGAAGGCACCGTCAAAGTACATGATCCATTCTTTGCTTGCTTCCTTGACGGAGATGCTCCTCTCCGGAGTTTATTCGTCAGGTGTTGGCATCCATTGTGCTATGAATTCTGCCAATGCTCGGCTCTGGATAGTTGAAGTACTTTCAAACTTGAGGCCAAAGCTTGACAATTCTAGTGCCCACTCGACAATCCTGCCCGTTGCCTCTGGATTCTGCAATATCCTCTTCAACGGAAAGCGAGTGACCACTGTGATCTCATGTGCTTGAAAGTAATGGCGTAGCTTCCTCGAGGCCATTAGGAGGCCAAAGAGCAACTTCTGCACACCAGAGTACCTTGATCTAGCCCCCTGCAGAAGGGAACTGACAAAGTAAACTGGACGCTGCACCATCTTCCTCTGTTTCTCTTCTTGTGGCTGCACAGATCCATCCTTGCCGGAACCGGAACTTGCCGGATCAGGGCTTGTCGGGCCAGAGCTTGTCGGGGAAGCCCCCTGCTTGTCGTTGGACTCGCTTGCCGCGGTCGCTGGCTCACCATCTGCCTCCCTCTCCGCTACTAACGCAGCACTAACCACTTGATTGGTTGCCGCCAGATATAGCAACAACTTCTCTTGTGGCTTAGGTGCGACAAGTGTTGGAGTAGAGGATAGGTATCTCTTCAGGTCCTGTAGCGCAGCCTCTGCTTCCGGAGTCCATTTCATCGGACCCGCCTTTTTCAAAATTTTGAAAAATGGCAGGGCGCGCTCAGCAGACTTAGAGATGAACCTACTGAGATCAGCAACACAGCCGGCAAGCCTTCGCACATCCTTGACTCACTTCGGTGCTTCGATTTGCTCGATGGCCTTGATCTTGTCGGGATTGGCTTCGATCCCCCGCTGGGACACAAAGAATCCGAGAAGCTTGCCGGAAGGAACTCCAAACACGCACTTCTCGGGATTCAACTTGAGATTGATCTTGCGCAGATTTGCAAAAGTCTCCTCCAGATCTTGGATCAAATTTTCTTTGTCCTTGCTCTTGACCACTATGTCATCCATGTAAGCTTCTACATTTCTATGCAGCTGTGGCTCAAAAGCATGACTGAGTATTCTTGCAAATGTTGAACCAGCATTCTTTAGTCCGAAAGGCATCCGTACAAAGCAGTACGTGCCACATGGAGTAATGAATGCGGTTTTCTCTTCATCCTCTTCTGCCATGAAGATCTGATGATATCCTGAGTATGCATCAAGGAATGAAAGCAGATCACACCCTGCCGTGGAGTCGACAATCTGGTCAATGCGCGGCAAGGGAAATGGATCCTTGGGACAAGCTTTATTAACATCAGTGAAGTCAATACAAAGCCTCCACTTCCCGTTTGCTTTGCGCACGACTACTGGATTGGCTAACCACGTTGGATGGAGTACTCCTCGGACCAAGCCTGCTGCTTCCAATTTCTTGATTTCCTCTGCAGTGAACTCTTGGCGTTCTACTGCTTGTTTTCTGACTCTCTTCTTGACGGGCCGCGCGTGAGGGCAGACGGCAAGGTGGTGCTCAATTACTTTCCTGGGAACACCAGGGATGTCAGATGGTTGCCATGCAAATACATCGACATTCGCCCGTAGGAAAGCAACGAGTGCGCTTTCCTATTTAGGGTCAAGCATGGCACTAATGGTGAAGGTACCACCAGTGCCGTCTTCCTTGGCGGCCACTTTCTTGGTCTGTGGTGAAGCTGTCTTTGTCTTCTTGCACTTGCCGGTGGAGCTCGATGGTGCGTCCTCAACGGCAGCGCAGCACTCCGAAGAGGTGCGCTTGCCGGAGCAGGCATCAGAGCTACTCTTGCCGGACTTAGACTTGCCGGTGGAGCTCGATGGTGCGTCCTCGACGGTAGCGCAGCACTCCGAAGAGGCGCGCTTGCCGGAGTAGGCATCAGAGCTACTCTTGCCGGACTTGGTCTTCTTCTTCTCCCCGGGAGCTTCAGCGGCAAGTTCTTTGTGTTTTGCTGCGGCTGCTGCTTCCCGGTAGATCTTGTCGGTACAGATAAGTGCATCTTTCTTGTCGCCATGGATAGAAATGACACTTATCGAACCGGGCATCTTGAGCACGTTGTAGGCGTGATGAGAGGCTGCCATGAACTTAGCAAGCGCTGGACGGCCAAGTATCCCATTGTAGGGCAATGGAAAATCGGCAACGTCGAATGTGACTCTCTCTGTCCTGAAGTTCAGCTCACTGCCAAACGTTACTGGCAGCATGATCTTCCCCTTCGGCTTGCTCCTTCCCGGGTTGATCCCTTGAAAGGTGCCGGTTTCTTCGAGCTCGCTGTCGGGGATCTGGAGCTTCTTGAGTACCGCGGAAGAGATCAGATTCAGGCCGGCCCCGCCGTCAACCATCATCTTCGTGACCTTGAGGTTGCGGATGGTTGGCGAAACCAACATCGGCAAGCACCTGACCGTAGTTATGTGGTCAGGGTGATCCTCAATGTCGAAGATGATGGGTGTGCTGGACCATTTCAGGGGCTTGCGCGACTGAACGGACGGTTCTGCTGCGTTCACCTCCCGCATCCACTGTTTGAGTTGGCGGTGCGAGGTGTGCAGAGAGGCACCGCCGTCAACACACAAGACGTCTGTTGCCTTCTGATACTCCTGCTCGTCGGTCTCATCTTCCTCCATCTCATCATCTTCGTCTTCGTCTTCGTCCTTGTCGCGGCCGCGGGAAGGCCTGTCTCCTTGCCCCTCCTTGGCCTTGCCGCGGCGCCCTCCCTGGGCGGGACGCTTCTTGCCGGATCCTCCGCCACCTCCCTGGGCCTTCTCCTTGTCGCGGCGCTCGTATTCAGCTTTCTGTAGCTCAACGAGCTGCTCAACGTTCTTGCAGGCCTGGAGGTCATGGCCCTTGGTGCGGTGGATCTTGCAGTACTGCTTGCCGGAGCCGTCCTGCTTGTCGGCGGCCGCCACAGCCTCGCCAGAGTCACCAGCTTTGGCCTTCTCGGCGCCACCTCCACTGCCGGACTGCTCGACGTCTAGCACATCCTTAGCTCTTCTGTTTCTGTTATTCCGCCTCCGGTTCTTCTTCGCCGGGGCGGCATCCTCACTGTCAGATCCTTCTGCTCCTGCGTTCTCTCCGGGGAGTTTCCTCCCCTCCTCAGCACGTGCACACTTGTCGGCTAGAGCATATAGCTCGCTGACATCTCTGATTTTGCACATCGCCATCTCCTCCCTCATCCTGCGGTTATGCACGTTCTGATGGAACGCGCTGATAACCGCAGCAGGGTGGACGTCTGGGATGTTGCGCTGCACCTGGCTGAATCTCTGTATGTACTTGCGCAGGGGTTCTCCTTCCTTCTGGGCGAGCAGATGAAGATCGCTCTCCTGGCCATGGGGTTTGTTGTCGCCTGTGAAGGCGCCGACAAACTGATGACACAGGTCTGCCCACGAAGAGATGGAGTTGTCCGGCAAGTGCATTAGCCAAGATATGACGTTGGGCTTGAGCACCAGCGGGAAGTAGTTGGCGAGGATCTTCTCGTCGCGCCCCCCGGCAGCCTGCACCGCGATGGTGTAGACGCTGAGGAACTCCGACGGATGTATCCTGCCATCGTACTTCTCGGGTACATCTGGCTTGAAGTTTTTGGTATTGGGCCACTGGACCTGTCGCAGCTCACGGGTGAACGCAGGGCAACCTACCGCGTACTGCAAGTCGCCTGGTTCCCCTGGCGCATGCATATCAACAGTGGGCCCAGCGCGCTGGTCTGACTGACGCCGCGCTTCTCTTCAGCGCTCGATGCGAGTACGAGCGTCCTCTTGTCGTCGTTCTTGGAGAACTTGGCGCTGATCGCGGTGAGCTCGCAGGTCCGACGACGCGGTGGAATCGGCGTCGAGGTTGGCCCGGCGAGTCTGCGATCTTGGCCTTCGTGGAGGGGGGTACCTGGTGGTGGCACCCCCAGCGGTCTTATCGGCGTCGGCTTGCGCCCGGGCGTCTCTCCGGGGCTTCGATGTGCTCGGTTGCCGGGGCTTGTCGCCGTTGGTGAAGCCGATAAGGCTCTGAATGGTGGCCCTCTAGTCATCGATCTTGTCTGGCGTTGGAGGGTAATCCAGAAGTAGCTGGGCTCGAGCAAGCGCTTCCTCTGGAGTCTTGGGTGGCGGTGGCGAGCGACGCGAGGTGCGGGATATGCTCAGACTTCTAACATCGTTAGAAGGAGCAACATCTCGCCCAGGCGACCGTCCCGCGCTCACGCCAGCATGTTGACGCGCATGTTGGCCTCGAGCGTCCCGCGACCCACCAGCTTGGCCTTGTTCTAACGCGAGTACGGTGCTAGGGGCACCATGGCATTGTCGATCTTGCACCTCCTGGGAGGGGTGCGGCGGATGTACGGACGCTGAAGCTTGCGGGGCTTTGTCCTTGGACCGAGTGACGATGCGAGTCCCTCCGCTGGCGCCCGCTCCTCCGCCGGCATCCACCCCACCGCCCGTTTGCTCCGATGGCGGTAGGATAGACGTGGACGGAGCGGCCACCTCCGAAGCCTTCTTCTTCGGTGGCATGTCGATGAAGATGTTGATGTAGCACGCGCAAACGCCGGATCAGGTTCACACAACCTCGACGCAACCCCCTACCTGGCGCGCCAGAGATGTCGCCGCGATGGGGAGCGAGCACCTATGGGGCAGGGCCCCTTTTTAGTCCGGCAAGGGGGCGGAGGGAGCACAAAGAGCAGATCGAGGCAGAGCGCGCGGGGGATTTTTACCCAGCTTCGGAGCTCTCCGGAGAGATAAAACTCCTACTGCAGCTTTGTGTTTGTATTCTGTTCTTGCTCGAGAGAGCGAGTGTGGCGCCTAGTTTCGAGTGAGCCGAACCCCCAGGCTGCGGAACCAAAATTCCGAACCCTTTCTACGTGCGCATGGGCCTCCTTTTTATAGGCTAAAGGGGTCACCGACAGGTGGCAGCGTAGAAAGAGGGGTAGAAGAGTAAAAACGCGGGTTGGTACAACTGCTACCAACAGTGTCCCCTACCTAACTCTGACAGCAGGGGACAGGGGCATTTAATGCCCGTCCGGTCGCCCCAACAGTGCCGAAAGGGACCTCTAGGGACGCCACCGTTTGCCACGATGGTTATCTTGCCAGCGCCTGCTTGCCACCTCGCACCCCTAGCTGCACGGCCTCCTGCCACGTGAGCTTGGGAAGGTCCCAGAGCGACACGTTGGTAGGTGTGCTGGAGCGCGGGCACGAAGTGGGGGCTTCCCGCGGCGAGCTCCTTGCCGCGGTTGTCGTCTTGTCGCGTTCGAGAGCTTGTCGCTCGCCGGGCCTTGCCGGGGCGCGCGGTGCGTCGCGGCAAGTTTTCTTGGAATGCCTTGAGTGGCCTTCCCGGCAAGCTCCTCTTGTCGGGGTCTTGTCTTCTTCCCGGCCAGCTTCTCTTGCCGGGGCCTTGGTTGGCCTTCCCGGCAAGCTCCTCTTGCCGGGGCCTTGGTTGGCCTGGTTCTTGAATGGCATCAAAGTAGCCGTTGAGGATCTTGGCGGACGCCCGGCAAGCCCTGCCGTGGGTCGCTGCGACTGCCCGTGCACAAGTTCGGGATACTAAGGTACCCCTACTTTAGTACACCGACACCCTGCGGCGCTATCACCTGGGTCGCCTGGGTCAGTGGCCTCGCTGTCGCCTGGGCTGGCTGACCCCGCGGTGTTGTCGCCTGGGTCGGCTGACCCCACGGCATTGCCCCCTGGGCCGGCTGCTCCCACGACATAGTCGCCTGGGTGGACGGCCTTGCCGACTATTGCTTCGAGTGGTTCGTCATCTTCTGGCTCATCCTCGCTGATCACGCCCAGCCTGTCGTCGCTGACCACTCCAGGCGCGTCTTCTTTGCCGCTGATGGACAGTGGCTCCTCTGTGGTCGCTACTCCACTACCACCTCCGTCTATCGTCCTGCATCCTCATAGTCACAGCAAGAGTGGCATCTTCCAACCGAAGAAGCGCACTGACGGCACTATTGTGTGGCTTGCGGCCTGTATGGCGCATACTGAGGCCGACCCTATGACTAAACCACGACATTTTCAGGCAGCACTTGGCATTCCACACTGGCATGCTGCAATGGAGGAGGAGATTCATGCTCTCCAACGAAACAACACTTGGCGCCTGGTTCCACCTCCATCTGGTGTCAATGTCATTGGCTCTAAACGGCTATTCAAGGTGAAGAAACATGCTGATGGTTCAATTGAAAGATACAAGGCACGTCGGGTTGCCAAGGGATTCAAACAATGGTATGACATTGATTATGCAGACACATTAAGTCATGTTATTAAACCAACCACTATTCCTATTCTTCTCTCCTTGGTTGTTACTCGAGGATGGTCGCTTCGACAGCTTGACGTTCAGAATGCTTTTCTCCATGGAGTTCTGGAAGAAGAGGTTTATATGCATCAGCCGCCCGGTTTTGTTGATCCTGCTCAGCCACATCATTTGTATCGTCTTGTCAAAGCTCTTTATGGTCTGAAGCAGGCCCCTCGTGCATGGCATGCACGTCTTGGCGCTGCTCTTCCTGCTCATGGGTTTGTGCCTTCTGCAGCGGACACGTCTTTGTTTATCTTTCAGCGACCGGAGGTGACTATGTACATTCTGGTCTATGTTGATGACATCATCCTTGTTAGTTCGTCTGCTGCTGCTACGGATCGGCTTGTGTCCTCTCTTGGTGCTGAGTTTGCTGTTAAGGATCTTGGGAGACTGCATTATTTTCTGGGTCTGGAGGTTCTTCATTCTGATGGTGGCTTGACTCTTACTCAGAAGAAGTACTCCCAGGATCTCCTACGTCGTGTAGGTATGTTGCAGTGCAAGCCTGCTATGAGTCCCATGTCTGTCACAGACAAACTGACAGCTCTTGCTGGTGACTTGCTTTCTCCTGAGGATGCCACTGAGTACCGCAGCATTGTTGGTGGGCTACAGTACTTGCTCATCACTCGACCAGACATATCATTTGCAGTAAACTGTGTGTGCCAGTATCTTCATGTGCCGTGTGATTCTCACTCGTCAGCTGTTAAGCGCATCTTGCGCTATGTTCGTCACACTCGTTCATATGGTCGTCATCTTCAGTCGGCGCCTTCTGGACTGATCTACGCTTTTTCTGATGCCGACTGGGTTGGTAGTCCTGATGACAGGCGATCCACGGGGGGACATGTTGTGTTCCTTGGACCTAACTTCATCGCCTAGCAAGCTCGCAAGCAAGCTACGGTGTCTGGGAGTAGTACTGAAGCTAAGTACAAAGCGGTTGCTAATGCCACAGCTGAGATCATGTCGGTGCAGTCGTTGCTTCGGGAGTTGAAGGTCTCTCCAACTCAGCTGCCTATCCTTTGGTGTGATAACATCGGTGCTACATATCTTTCATCCAATCCAGTATTTCATGCCCGAACGAAGAACATCGAACTTGACTATCACTTTGTGAGGGAGCGTGTTGCTCAGAAGCTTCTTCATATCAAGTTTTTTCTTCTAAGGATCAACTTGCTGATATTTTCACTAAACCCTTTCCCTTGCTTTCTTTTGAAGGATGTCGACGCAATTTTAACCTTCTGAGTGTTCCAGGACATAGTTAAGATTGAGGGAGGGTGTTAGACTAAGTATATAGTAGATATACGTGTTGTAACATAACCTGTATTTGTACGGTTCCCTCTTATAAATATATGACAGCTGTGCCCACCAAGGGTATCGAGCATTGCTCTAAACCCTAGTTTGTCTAATAGGCCATGGCGAGCAACGGCGCGGCGCGGCCAGGCGAAGGTGGGCGCGGGCAGGAGTGGCCAGAGGGGGTGAGCCCAGCCAGGGGCTCGTTGCGAAGTGCAGAGGGTGTGTGATAACCCGCAAGTATACGGGATCAATTGTAGCCTCTTTCGATAAGTAAGAGTGTCGAACCCAACGAGGAGCTAAAGGTAGAACAAATATTCCCTCAAGTTCTATCGACCACCGATACAACTCTACGCACTCTTGACGTTCGCTTTACCTAGAACAAGTATGAAACGAGAAGTACTTTGTAGGTGTTGTTGGATAGGTTTGCAAGATAATAGAGAACATGTAAAACAAAAGTAGGGGCTGTTTAGATAAAGAAGCAATAAAGTAAATATAGCGAGTGTGGAAAAGTGGTGGTAGGATTTGTGAAATTGTCCCTAAGCAATTGACTACGTTACTAGACCGGTAATCACTATTGCAATTCTATCTGAGGGAGAGGCATAAGCTAAAATACTTTCTCTTCTTGGATCATTTGCACTTATGATTGGAACTCTAGCAAGCATCCGCAACTACTAAAGATCATTAAGGTAAAACCCAACCATAGCATTAAAGTATCAAGTCCCCTTTATCCCATACGCAAACAACCTACTTACTCGGGTCTGTGCTTCTGTCACTCACGCCAGCCACCATAAGCAAATCATAAACATATTGCAAACCCTACAGCGGGAATCCCTCAAGCTTGCGCGACACGGAGAGCACCATAGGACAGCACCAATAATAAAACATGCAACTCAAACCAATCATAGCAATTCATCAATCACTAATAGGACAACGAAAATCTACTTAGACATCATAGGATGGCAACACGTACATCATTGGATAATAATATGAAGCATAAAGCACCATGTTCAAGTAGAGGGTACAACGGGTTGCAGGAGAGTGGACCGCTGAATATAGATGGGGGAAGGTGATGGAGATCTTGATGAAGATGGCAGAGGTGTTGGTGAAGATCGCGGTGATGATGATGGCCCCCGGCGGCGGTCCGGCGCCACCGAAAGCAAGGGGGAGAGATAGCCCCCATTATTATTCTTCTTCTTTCTTGACCTCCTCCCTAGATGGGAGAAGGGTTTCCCCTCTGGTCCTTGGCTACCATGGCTTGGGAGGGGCGAGAGCCCCTCCGAGATTGGATCTATCTCTCTGTTTCTGCATTCCGGAATTCTACCCTGGCACCGTTTCTTTTATATATCCAGAGATCCCTAACTCCGATTGGATTGAAACCTTCGCCCAGATCTTTTTCCAAAAATTAGCTTTCTTTTGGCCAAAGAAGGGCATCAACCACCTTACGAGGGGCCCAGGAAGGTGGGGGATGCACCCACCTGGAGTGGGCGTGGGCCCCTGTCTCGTGGCCACCTCGGGCACCGTCTCACATTGATTTTACTTCCCAAAAATCACAAATATTCCAGAATAATTCTTCGTCCGTTTTTATCCCGTTTGGACTCCGTTTGATATTGGATTTCTGCGAAACATAAAACATGTAACAGACAGGAACTGGCACTGGGCACTGGATCAATATGTTAGTCCCAAAAAATAGTATAAAAAGTTGCCAAAAGTATATGAAAGTTGTAGAATATTGGCATGGAATCAAAAATTATAGATACAACGGAGACATATCAGCATCCCCAAGCTTAATTCCTGCTCGTCCTCGAGTAGGTAAATAATAAAAAAGATAATTTTTGATGTGGAATGCTACCTAGCATAATCTTGATCATATATCTAATCAAGGCATGAATATTAAGACACGAGTGATTCAAAGCAATAGTCTATCATTTGACATAAAAACAATAATACTTAGGGCATCCCAACAAACAATCATGTCTTTCAAAATATCAATGCTTCCAGAACGTTATCCCTACAAAATCATATAGTTTTGTATGCTCCGTTTTCTTAACGCAAGGTACCCCTCATGCCTATCCCGGTATCAGCCAAGAAATTGTTTCATACTCTAGTATTCTCAAAGGTTTTCAACTCTCACGCAAATACATGAGCGTGAGCCATGGATATAATACTATGGGTGAAATAGAATATGATGATGGAGGTTATGTGGAGAAGACAAAAAGGAAGAAAGTCTCACATCGACGCGGCTAATCAACGGGCTATGGAGATGCCCATCAATTGATGTCAATGCGAGGAGTAGGGATTGCCATGCAACGGATGCACTAAGAGCTATAAGTGTATGAAAGCTCAAACTGAAAACTAAGTGGGTGTGCATCCAACTTGCTTGCTCATGAAGACCTAGGGCATTTGAGGAAGCCCATCGTTGGAATATACAAGCCAAGTTTATAATGAAAATTCCCACTAGTATATGATAGTGACAATATAGGAGACTCTCTATATGAAGAACATGGTGCTACTTTGAAGCACTAGTGTGGAAAAAGGATAGTAACATCGCCCCTTTTCTTTTTTTCTTTTTTTCTTTTTTTCTTTTTTTATTTTTTTCTTTTTTTTCTTTTTTGGGTGGGCTTCTTTGGCCCCCTTTTTTATTTAGGCTTCTTTGGCCTCTCTTTTTTTCTTTTTTTTCATGGGGCAATGCTCTATAATAGATGATCATCACACTTTTATTTACTTACAACTCAACGTTACAACTCGATACTAGAACAAAGCTATGACTCTATATGAATGCTTCCGGCGGTGTACCGGGATGTGCAATGATCTAGCCTAGCAATCACATCAAAAAATGGACAAGCCATGAAAACATCATGCTAGCTATCTTACGATCATGCAAAGCAATATGACAATGAATGCTCAAGTCATTTATATGATGATGATGATGGAAGTTGCATGGCAATATATCTCGGAATGGCTATGGAAATGCCATGATAGGTAGGTATGGTGGCTGTTTGAGGAAGATATAAGGAGGCTTATGTGTGATAGATCATATCATATCACGGGGTTTGGATGCACCGGCGAAGTTTGCACCAACTCTCGAGGTGAGAAAGGGCAATGCACGGTACCGAAGAGGCTAGCAATGATGGAAGGGTCAGAGTGCGTATAATCCATGGACTCAACATTAGTCATAAAGAACTCACATACTTATTGCAAAAATTTATTAGCCCTTGAAAAAAAGTACTACACGCATGCTCCTAGCAGGGAGGTTGGTAGAAGTTAACCATCGCGCGCCCCTGACCTTCACGCAAAGATAAACAATCAAAATACAATGCGCGCCAATTTGGTTACATAGTTAGTAGACCATACGTGCATGCTTAGGGAATCACAAACCTTAACACCAACATCCTTACTAAACACAACCATCTACTAGTACCTCCCACATTATCATCTCTATATCACAAAACTATTGCAAGGAATCAAACATATCATATTCAACGATCTACAAGTTTTATGTAGGATTTTATGACTAACCATGTGATTGACCAATTCCTGTCATCTCTCTAAATTGATATAAGTGAAGAAATAGAGTTTAATTCTTTCTACAAAAGATATGCCCACGCTCTAACAAATATAAGTGAAGCAAAATAGCATTCTTCAAATGGCGGTTTTCTATGTGAAGAGAAACAGGCAATCCAGACTTCAAATGATATAAGTGAAGCACATGAAGCATTCTATAAAGCCACACTCAAAAGATTTAAGTGAAGTCCAATGATAATTCTATAAATCAACCAAGGACTATCTCATACCAGTATGGTTCATAAAAGAAAAGTGAAAACTAAATGCAAAAGACGCTCCAAGACTTGCACATATCGCAAGAACGAAACGAATACGAAAACATACCGATACTTGTTGAAGAAAGAGGGGATGCCTTCTGGGGCATTCCCAAGCTTAGACGCTCGAGTCTTATTGAATATTTACTTGGGGTGCCTCGGGCATCCCCAAGCTTGATCTCTTGCCTCTCTTCCTTTTCCTCATATCAAGACCTCCTCGATCAAACACTTCATCCACACAAAACTTTAACAGAAAACTCGGTAAGATCCGTTAGTATAATAAAGCAAATCACTACTCTAAGTACTGTTGCAAACCAATTCATATTTTTTTGCATTATAGCTACTGCAATATAGCTTTTTCATGGCTTAATCCACTGATATAAATTGATAGATTCATCCAAACAAGCAAACTATGCATCAAAAACAGAATCTGTCAAAAATAGAACAGTCTGTAGCAATCTGAACATTCACCATATTTCTATTACCCCAAAAATTCTACCAAAATTAGGAAAATAAAACGTTTGTGCCGCAAGAAAGTGCAAAAGGAATCATAACCATTTGACGTTCAAGTAAAAAATGTAAAATCACGCACTACAGCCAAAGTTTCTGTCCTGCACCGTACAAACCAACAAGCATTGTAAACATCCTAAAGGAAAACCTTGGCACATTATTTTTATAATACAATGGAATTGTACAAGGGGATAATTATTTTTGAAAAGTTTCTGTAATCAAGATTCACAATGTTTCCGTGAGCATGAACAAAGTCCAAGGCTAGCTCCCACTTCAACAATGCTTGTCTTTCTCACTTCCACTTTCCTTTTTGAAAAGTTTTCGGTTCCCCTATTTATTTATTTTTGTTTTTAAACTATATGAAAGCACACAACAGAAATAAATGACTCTCTAAAACTTCCAGGTTGTCTCCCTGGCTGCGCTTTCTTTAAAGCCATTAAGCTAGGCATATAGTGCTCAAGTAATGGATCCACCCGGATCCCAAGGTATATCAAAGCCAATTTTAATTAACAATGATTTTTAATTTAGTAGTGAGCACAAAGTAACATATATCATGCAGCACGAAGTCTAACTCTCTTCCTATGCATCGGCATGTCATAAAAGAACAATTCATGCACACCAAGTAAAGGCCGATGCACAGTATAAGCAGTTTCTTGCAATTTTATCATATTGGAAACATAGAGAGGTGGAGATATAATTCCTCTCTCATAATAATTGCAAGTAGGAGCAGCAAGCACATGCATATTATATCTATCAAAATCATCATGTGCAATGGTAAAAGGCAACCCATCAATATAATCCTTAATAAGCACAAACTTCTCCGATATAGTGTTGTCGGGAGAATTCAAAAAGATAATAGGACTATCATGCGTGGGTGCAATAGCAACAATTTCACGTTTAACATAAGGAACTATAGCAAGTTCATCTCCACAAGAATAATTCATGTCGGCATCTTGGCCACAAGCATAGCAAGCATCATCAAAAAGCAATCATCCTTCGGTAAGCACGAAGGGGAATTAAACAATGTATGAGTTGAAGAGTTACTCTCATTAGAAGGTGGGCACGGGTAGGTAATCCACTCTTCCTCCTTTTGTTCTTCGCTCTCCTCATCATCTTTTTCATCCGATGAGCTCACAGTTTCATCAATTTCTTCTTCCATAGACTCCTGCAAAATATTAGTCTCTTGTTGGACAACGGAGACTTTCTCAATAAATTCATCAATATTGTAATTGTATTCATAATTTTCATAGCAATATCTAAGTATAGCAAAATTTTCTGGTCTATAAACTGAATCATCAAAATCGTTAAACGCTTTAAACATAGATTCAATCTCATAAGCACCCATAAAAGCAACAAATTCTTCTATTTGTTCCACATCATAGTAATCATAGATACCATTAGCATAAGAAGTTAAGGTTTCATTATCATTAAATTTACATGAAAAGGGAAGGTGTGGAGCCTTCATCCTAGAGTAGCAAGTATAATCATGTATCAAGCATAGTTGACGAGCATACCAACGTAACATATGAATTTGATCCCATAATAGTTTCCCTTTTTGTGTCAAGCAATAATCCCTAAAGTATTCACGCTGATCCAATGTGTCTCCCATAACATAATCGAATGGGGTTTTCTCAGGATTATCAAAGTAGTACATAATATCTTGCACATAACGAGCATCGAGGGTTTTAGGAGGTTCCCCATCCCCATGAGTAGCAAGCACACCTAATTCTTTTGGTATGTCGTGTTCCATATCCATAACTAAAGATAGAGAACAACTTAGAACAACAAATAAAAATACTTAGTGATAAAGCAAACAAGCACACACAAGAATATTCACCCCACGCTATGACTCCCCGGCAACGGCACCAGAAAAAGGTCTTGATAACCCGCAAGTATACGGGATCAATTGTAGCCTCTTTCGATAAGTAAGAATGTCTAACCCAACGAGGAGCTAAAGGTAGAACAAATATTCCCTCAAGTTCTATCGACCACCGATACAACTCTACGCACGCTTGATGTTCTCTTTACCTAGAACAAGTATGAAACTAGAAGTACTTTGTAGGTGTTGCTGGATAGGTTTGCAAGATAATAAAGAACACGTAAAACAAAAGTAGGGGCTGTTTAGATAAAGAAGCAATAAAGTAAATATAGCGAGTGTGGAAAAGTGGTGGTAGGAGTTGTGAAATTGTCCCTAAGCAATTGACTACATTACTAGACCGGTAATCACTATTGCAATTCTATTTGAGGGAGAGGCATAAGCTAACATACTTTCTCTTCTTGGATCGTATGCACTTATGATTGGAACTCTAGCAAGCATCCGCAACTACTAAAGATCATTAAGGTAAAACCCAACCATAGCATTAAAGTATCAAGTCCCCTTTATCCCATATGCAAACAACCTACTTACTCGGGTTTGTGCTTCTATCACTCACGCCAGCCACCATAAGCAAATCATAAACATATTGCAAAACCCTACAGCGGGAATCCCTCACGCTTGCGCGACATGGAGAGCACCATAGGAGAGCACCAATAATAAAACATGCAACTGAAACCAATCTAGCAATTCATCAATCACCTATAGGACAACGAAAATCTACTCAGACATCATAGGATGGCAACACGTACATCATTGGATAATAATATGAAGCATAAAGCACCATGTTCAAGTAGAGGGTACAACGGGTTGTGGGATAGTGGACCGCTGAATATAGATGGTGGAAGGTGATGGAGATGTTGATGAAGATGGCGGAGGTGTTGGTGAAGATCGCGGTGATGATGATGGCCCCCGGCGGCGTTCCGGCACCACCGAAAGCAAGGGGGAGAGAGCCCACCTTCTTATTCTTCTTCTTCCTTGAACTCCTCCCTAAATGGGAGAAGGGTTTCCCCTCTGGTCCTTCGCTCCCATGGCTTGGGAGGGGCGATAGCCCCTCCGAGATTGGATCTATCTCTCTGTTTCTGCATTCTAGAATTCTGCCCTGGCACCGTTTCTTTTATATCCAGAGATCCGTAACTCCGATTGGATTGAAACCTTCGCCCAGATCTTTTTCCAAAAATTAGCTTTCTTGCGGCCAAAGAAGGGCATCAACTGCCTTACGAGGGGCCCAGGAAGGTGGGGGGCATGCCCACCTGGAGTGGCGTGGGCCCATGTTTCGTGGCCACCTCGGGCACCGTCTCGTGTTGATTTTACTTCCCAAAAATCACAAATATTCCAAATAATTCTCTATCCGTTTTTATCCCGTTTGGACTCCGTTTGATATGGGATTTCTGTGAAACATAAAACATGCAACAGACAGGAACTGGCACTGGGCACTGGATCAATATGTTAGTCCCAAAAAATAGTATAAAAAGTTGCCAAAAGTATATGTAAGTTGTAGAATATTGGCATGGAACAATCAAAAATTATAGATACGACGGAGACATATCAGTGTGGTGAGCGCGGTCCAGAAGAGGGCGCGCGCGGAGCTCCCGGCGCTCGGTAACGGCGATCTAGAGTGATGGTGCCAAGGGGGAAAGAGGGGGAATCAACGCTGCTCACTGGGGGAGGGCCGATGGCGAGCTCATACGAGGCCGCGGTGGACGAGGTGACGCAGATCGACAGCGAAGCCGCGGCGACCAGAGGTGGAAGAAGACCTCGATCCACACGATGCAACGGCTCCGGGCTCGAGTTCGTGGACGAGGAAGAAGCGACGGAGCTGGAGGATCTCGTGGACGACGCCCTAGGGCACACGGACGACACAGAGCGCGCAGGCAAAGGTGGCCATGGCAATGAAGCTTTGGCCGAGAGTTTCAAGGAAGAAAATAGTGCGAGGGGGAAGAAGTGGTGGTCTAGGGTTTGTCTAAGGCGACGGGATGGTCTTGTAGGACATCGGGGGTGCACCGGATGGTCAACACGACGACATCGGCAGCCTTAGTGTGGTGGATGGCCGCCACGCCATAGCCTATGTTTCTTGTGTACGCAGGAAGGGGATATTTTCTCCCATTGGGCTGGGTCCAATGTACTATAGCACTAGAGCCCACTAGCACAATACTAGTTAGGCCCCCTTTTACTTTTTTTTCTTTTATAGTCCATGTTTTCTACTTTTCTAAGCTATCAAATGAAATTGGTTCAACATGAAACTTGTCACATAAATCTAGTGCATCAGGATAGGGCCACACAAAACATTTCATGCGGTTTGGAAATGTAACAATATTTTTTGGAATTTAAATGACTCAATTAAATGTTGTTGGTCCGCTAAAATATTGCTAGGGCCAAAAATATAAACCAATTTGAGTTGATTTCTTCATGGCAATTACTTGGGGATTATTTGCAACATCTCGAACATTTTTGTTTAATTAATTAAAGAAGATTTATTTTTCCTCGCTATTTAAATTTTGAATTGGAATAGGTTTTGGATCTTAAAGACTATTAGCAAGTTAATGATGATGACTTGGCATAATTAGAGGAAGTTCGTTGTAGCATGATTCTCGGGGTGTTACAAATCTCCTCCACTACAAGAAATCTCGTCCTGAGATTTAAGAGGTGGAGTAAGGGAGAAAGAGTTGGTTACAAAATTCTAATGAGTCTTCTCGATATTGGTTGCTATTCTCAAAGTGGTTTATCCATAGCGTTGATGTCTTCATTCCTCTGCATCAATGCAACATGATGAAGTTGCCATTCTTCCTTCCGGACCTTCACCATACTTATGAAAGGATAAGAGGGGGAAAACTCTATAAAGACCGATTTTATCAAGATTGAGCATCGACAATTAACTCAAGGGAAGAAGCATAACTCGAGAGAGCATTATAAGATGGTACGAAAGTTTAAAACTAGTAAGCAACCGTTCGATTCCTGAAGTAGAGTGTGAAGCGGGTTAAGAGCAAGGGAATAAGTATTGCGGCTGAAACTAGAATAGATCAACTCTAGGAAGGTGGCTCATGATCTATATACAATGCCAATCATGACGAATAACTTTAGAAACAGGGGTGTATAGGAGTCAGGTTTTGATCCTGTGGAACTATGGGTTATGGGCCCACCATGTGGATAAGAAGTAGGAAGGCCCTGACATCTTGCGCGATCATGATAGCAAGGCATGTCCGAGGATAGCATGTCAATTATGTTGGCAACAACGTTGGTACCAAGGGCTAGGGAAAAAGGGAACCATTTTCCTGCTCGCAGGAACGAGGCGGACCAATAGGCAAAGTTCTCGTCCACCGGCGGTTACCGAAATGTCATCAAAAACAATAGCAGGGTCTTGCTGACAAAGTGGTACACCGAGGTGTTTACATAAGAAGGGAAATATGATGGCTTATATCATACAATTCACAATAAAGGTTAAACAAAACAATGGAAAGGAAAATGTGTTTAAACATAAATATCAAGAGTATATCCTTCCCAAGGACAAACAAAGCATGGCATCCATGACATGATAGAAGTAGATTTCCATTTTGGTAAAGGGGAGCGGATATTCATGATGTTACCTATACAATAGTGTTTGGATAAGTGATCAAGAAACATTAAGTATTGCACCTCCAATGTTCTTAAGGATGTTTGGAGTACCACAGTCATGCTTCGGGATAGTATTGACATGGTTATCAGGTAAAGGTTACACTTTGGATACACAAGGATCCATCGGAAGCCACTTATAAAATAAGTCATAAACTTTCAGCAAGGAAAAGATGAGGATGTGGCTGACGGCTCAGCAACAATCCATCAACATGTCCAAAAGGACGTATTTCCAAAATTATATGAATAAGTTTGTGTTAGGGGGAAGGCAAGAATGTTGTCAATGATAACACAAATCATCAATGGAAGAGGATGGTATTTCTCATCATGAATTTGGTTGATATCCTGGAAGAGTTTAGAATGTTGATGATGATCATGACACATTTGTCGAGAGATTCCATGAAGAGGTAATCGATCGGCAATGACATCAAGTCAGAGGAATGGTGAAGCAAAAGGTTATTGGAAACACATGTACGACACAAACTCGAAACCAAGCTTGCTGTTCATGGTGAAATGATATGACGAGGAAGATCGATGTAAGCTTAGCTAATCGTCGAAAATTATGCTCTAGGACGAAGGACCAGATAACACAGTTAAAATTTAGCTGTCGCAGAGATATTCTCAAGATACTGGAGGGAAGTGCAGAGATGCATCGATCTGCAGAAGACAAGTGCTTTAACTTGTCTGAGAAATGGAATCAAGGAGAAAATATGGTCGCAACCACAATTGAAAAGGATCAATTCACAGATACCAGATGATAAACAGGATCTGTCAGAAACAGAACAGTCTGTAATTGTCTGAACAGCAAGCATACTTCTGCTACTCCAAAAATTATGAAATAAATTGGTGGACGTGAGGAATGTGTCTATTAATCATCCTCAAAAAGAGTTAACCTAAAATCACTCTCCATTAAAAATTGCATCTATTCTCATGAGCACAAAGTTTCTATTTTTTGCAGCAAGATTGAAAAGACTTCACCCATGTCTTCCCAAAGGTCTTACTTGGCACTTTATTGAAACAAAAAGCTATAAAACATGATTACTAAAGTAGATTAATCATGTAAACACACAAAAATAGTAAGGGTAAATATAGGGTTGTCTCCCAGCAAGCGCTTTTCTTTAATGCCTTTTAGCTAGGCATGATGATTTCAATGATGCTCACATAAAAGAAAAGAATTGAAACATAAAGAGAGCATCATGAAGAATATGACTAGCACAATTGAATCTAACCCACTTCCTATGCCTAGGGATTTTGTGAACACATAATTTATAGGAACAAGAATCAACTATCATAGGAAGGCAAAACAAGTAAAACTTCAAAACTTTAAGCACATAGAGAGGAAACTTGATATTATCGCAACTCCTACAAGCATATATTCCTCCCTCATAATAATTTTCAGTGGCATCATGAATGAATTCAACAATATAGCCATCACATAAAGCATTCATTTCATGATCTATAGGCATAGAAATTTTACTACTCTCCACATAAGCAAAACTCTTCTCATTCGGAATAGTGGGATCACTCATTCCTAAAGTTGACACTCTTCCAAACCTGCTTTAGATGATAGTATTATTCATAATCCAAAATATATAAGTGAAGTTCATGGAGAATTCTACAATTAATATAGAATAACCAATATCCAAGCTCAAAATATATAAGTGAAGCACAGGAAGCATTCGATAAAACCATACTCAAATGATTTAAGTGAAGCACAAAGAGTAATTCTATAAGATCACACTTAAAAGATTTAAGTGAAGCACATGAGGTATTATATAAATAAATGAATGGCTATCTCATATTAGCATGTTTCTTAAAGAAATATAAAAACACAAAGGACACAAATCATGTGAACAAAACAAAAACCGAGGTATACCGATATTTGTTGAAGAAGAAAGATGGGATGCCAACCGGGTCATCCACAAGCTTAGATTCTTGAGTATCCTTTGAAATATTTACTTGGGGTGCCTTGGGAATCCCCAAGATTTAACTCTTTCCTCTTTTTATTCTTCTCACATGGTAGCTCCTTGTTCTTCGAACACTTCATACACAAAAACTTAACAAAATCTTTGTGAGATCCGTTAGTGTAATAAAGAAAACTACCACTTTAAGGTACTGTAATTAACTCATTCTTTATTTATATTGGTGTTAAACCTACTGTATTCCAACTTCTCTATGGTTCATACCCCCCGATACTAGCCATAGATTCATCAAAATAAGCAAACAACACGCGAAAAACAGAATCTGTCAAAAACAGGACAGTCTGTAGTAATCTGGAAGTTTAGTAAACTTCTATAACTCCAAAAATTATGAAATAAATATGAAAATTTGAAACATTTGTACAGAAGTAATGTGCAAAAAGTTTCAGACTCATTTGACCTTCGAGTAAAAAATGTAAAACCACGCGCTACAGCCAAAGTTTCTGTTTTTGTTCTGCACATAGTAAACAAGCAATCTAATAATCCTAAAACCAAAGCTTGGCACATTATTTTTATAATACAATGGATATATACAAGGGGATAACTATTTAGAGATAAACTTCCATGAAAAATTCTACATTGTTTCCGTGAGCATCAACACAAGTGCTCAAGGTCGACCCTCACTTCTTCAATGCATAACTTTCCAATCACTTCTCTTTTTGAAAAACCTTTTTACGCATGTGAGTCAAGTAAATTTTTTGGTATTTCCATTCTTTAATTTTTTTTTGTATGTTGCACCCACAACTAAACAGCAACAAAAAGGAAAAACACAAATCTACTTAGTGAAGAAAGCAAACAAGCACACGAGAATATCAACCTCACGCTATTGCTCCCCGGCAACGGCGCCAGAAAAGAGCTTGATAATCCCCAAGTCAGGGAATCATTGTAGCAATTTCCAAAGGTGGAAGTGATAAGTATGGAGTGTCGAACCCACAAGGAGCTAAAAGTAAGATCAATATTCTCTCAAGTCCTATCTGCCACTGATACGACTCTGCGTACACCAAACGTTTGCTTCCAACTAGATACGAGAAATAAAACTACGTTGCAGGTATGAAGAGGATAACTTTGCATGATATCAGAGAGCTAAAATATAAAAGTAGGTGCTGTTATCATAAAGTTAGAATATATTACTAAATATTATAAATAGCGAGTGTGGAATAATGATGGATCGGTGTGCGGAATTATCCTAGGGAATTGTTAACAAGACCGGTAGTCGTCATTGCAATTTCATATGAGGGAGAGGCATAAGCTAACATACTTTCTCTTCTTGGATCATATGCACTTATGATTGGAACTCTAGCAAGCATCCGCAACTACTAAAGATCATTAGGTAAAACCCAACCATAGCATTAAAGCATCAAGTCCCCTTTATCCCATACGCCACAACCCCCTTACTTGGGTTTATGCTTCTGTCACTCAAGCAACCCACTATAGGCGAATCATGAACGTATTGCAACACCCTACAGCGGGAATCCCTCATGCTTGCGCGACGCAGAGGGCACAATAGGACAGCACCAAAATAAAACATACAACTCGTACCAATCTAGATCATCAATCAACCCAAAGACAAAAGATATCTACTCAAAACATCATAGGATGGCAACACATCATTGGATCATAATATGTGGCATAAAGCACCATGTTCAATTAGGGATTATAGCGGGGTGCGGGAGAGTGGACCGCGTAAAAGAGATGAGGATGGTGATGATGATGGTGATGTTGATGAAGACGATCGCCGCGGCGATGATTCCCCTCCCGATGGCACTCCGGCGCCACCGAGAGGGAGGAGGAGAGGTCCTCCCCCTTGTGCTTCCTCTTCCATGGCCTCCCTCCTCGATGGGGAGAGGTTCTCCCTCTGGTCCTTGGCCTTCATGGCGATGATGGCCCCTCCGGGATCCTCCTCCATTGCCTCCAGTGATGATGGCCCCCTCCGACAGGGTGCTAGAGAGGGCCTAGATTGATTTCTCGTGGCTACAGAGGCTTGGCGGAACTTCCGATCTAGGTTATTTCCCGAAGGTTTCCGTATTTATAGGAGGAGTTGGCGTTGATTTCACGTCAGGGGGGCCCTCAGGGAGTCCACGAGGCAGGGGGGCGTGCCCTCCACCCTCATGGGGCCCACGGGACTCTCCTCCGGTAGATTTTTGTTCCAGTATTTTTCATATTTTCCAGAAAAAATCTCTGTTGATTTTCAGCACGTTCTGAGAACTTTTATTTCTGCACAAGAACAACACCACGGTAGTTCTGCTAAAAACAGCGTCATTCCGAGTTAGTTCTAATCAAACCATGCCAAAATCATATAAAACTATTGTAAACATGGCATGAATACTTCATAAATTATAGATACGTTGGAGACGTATCACTGATCATTCGCGGAGATTGCAAACTCTTGGTGAGGCAAGTTAATTATGATTATCAGATCCCTTTGATGGAGGCATATGTGGAGCAGGTAAGAAGGTTGGAAGAGCACTTCAATGGATTGCAAGCAGAGCACGTACCACGAGCTGAGAATGACATCGCCGATCACTTGGTGAAGTGCGCCTCGCAGAAGCTCCTAGTGGAACCTTGGACTTTTGTTCTCCATCTGACTCAACCATCAGTATCCCCTTCAACAACGGCCAAAAAAGAAGAAAGTTGAACGCCGACAAGCATTTCCCAGCAGGACTCCGTGAAGCCGCCGGTGGAGAGGCTGGCGGGGGTAATCCTGCTTCGGTTAGTGAGGCGCACCCTCACGCAGAACCATAAGTGCCTGCGGTAGAATGGACCGCTCCCACGAATGAAGAGGTGCCTTTAGTCCTGGTTGTCGAGCCGCAGGCTCCGACTTGGGCGCAACACATAGCCCGTTTCCTTCAAACAGGAGAACTTCCCGAATAGAAAGAAGAAGCTGAAAATTTGGCCTGACGATCAAGTATGTACCTGTTTGCCAATGAAAATCTATACAGAAAGAGACCGAACGGGGTGAAATTGAAGTGTATCTTCCGAGAAGACGAGCTGAAGCTGTTGGCGGGGATACATGGGGGTATGTGTGGCCCTCACATTGGATCAAGAGCCCTGGTTGAAAAAGCTTCCGGCAGGGTTTCTACTGGCCCACAGCCCTCCAGGATGAGACTAAGAAAGTCACCAAGTGTGAAGCCTACCAGTTCCATTCCAAGAACATTCATCAACCAACTCAAGCTCTCTAGACGAACCCTTTGTCCTGCCGATTCTCGGTCTGGGGGCTCAACATCTTGGGCCCCTTCCCCCGTGCTACCAGGAGCTTTGAATTCTTCTACGTTGCAATCGACAAGTTTACAAAGTGGCCTGAGGTGGAGCCAGTGTCGGTGTACAAAAGTATGGGTGCTTCTGTACCCCTTACTTGTGCATGGACGGTGGTAGCCACCCCTACAGCAAGGCTTGGCGGGGCAGAGGAAGACAGCAGGAGGCAAGATAGGCACAAAGGGCATCAAGATAGCTGCTTAGAAGTAGCAAGCAGCAAGAGGCAAGCAGGGCCATGCCCAGCAACAAGCCTTGTCGAGGCGACTTGCGAGGCCCCCGGCAAGCCCCTTGCCGGGGCAGCTTGCGAAGAGACTAGCAAGGCCACCACCCTTGGGCTTAAGAGCTCTGACACCATCGACAATATGAAAGAACAAGATTTGAAGAGCACATGCCTGGTAGCATGTGGCTCCTCACAAAGATCGACAACCCGCGAGTCCACGTGGGATCAAATGTTGAAGACCCCCGGCAAGACCCTTGCCAGGGACGACCCCAAGGCCCTCGGCAAGCCTTGCCGGGGATGATCGCTTGGCCGTTGCCAGGCCCGCGCTCAGAAGGATTCCGCCACCTCACCACCACTCCAACGCGGCGATAAGCATGCCAACAAAACAGACGCCTGCGTGGTGGCATGTAGATCTTCATGGAAGCCTACCACTTTGCCAACACAGCAGCTGGTTGGCTAGTATGGCGCTGCATGCCTCGTTGGCCGAGACGCGTGAAGAGGCAAGGGGAAGCAGCGAAGGATGAGATGGCCTCTGTTGCCGTCCCCAATAAAGTGAGAGGGCACGTAGGCATTGCATTAAATGCGCTTGTCCTACATTGATCGAGCGATAAGATTGTATCGTTGTAGCTTGACACCTCCTGTGTGCCACTGTAGCAACCCCTTTCTTATAAAAGGAGGCCCAAGGCACACAGAGAGGGGATTCGGACTTTTGGTCAAAGCACGCATCGTAGCTAGTTCAAAAGCACAAGAACACTCATATAACCAGATAAAGCAGGACTAGGGAATTACGCATCCTCGCGGCCCGAACTTGGATAAAAATCCTCTATGTGCTAACGACTCAACCTGCTCTTTGTGCAACTAATCCCCCGCCGAATGTAGAAGGGATCCTTGCGACCCCATAGGTGATTGGTTTCCCCGACATCTTTGGCGTGCCAGGTAGGGGGAATTAGTTGTGAGAATCTGGTCCGTAGTTAGTACAATAGCTCTCTCGTTGCCATGGCTCTGAAGGACCAGGCGAGCGGCAGTGTCTACGGCCGCAGCGGTGATCCGTACAACACCAAAAAGCTAAGTTATCTTAACCTTGAGTAATTATCCCTTTTTATGAGGTTATTAGCTGTCAAGTTCTTAAAGGGGCTAGTCCGTTGTTTTGGTGTGCCAAACAGGGTCGCCACTGGCAATGGCGTGCAGTTCTCAGGTCGCACCATCGTGCCGCACGTCCAAGGCCTCGGCGACAAGGACAAAAATTTGGATAAGCTAAGCAAGGGTGGTTCTTTGGCCAATCAGCGACGCCAAACCGAGCCACCGGCCAGACACCCCTCTCCCTCTTATCTGGGGCGGAGGTAGTTCTCCCCACGAAACTCACATACGGGTCACCTCGAGTGCTCGCTTGTGACGAGCTTGAGCAAGAGCGGTTCCGGCAAGATGATGCAGCGCTCCTTGAGGAAGATCGTCTTCGGGTGGCTGTGCGAGCTGCATGCTACCAACAAACTTTGCACCGCTACCATAGCCGCAAGGTTCATGCCCGAAGCTTTGAGGAAGGCGACCTTGTTCTTCGGCGCGTTCAGTCGGCCAAGAATTCTAGCAAGTTGACGCCAAAGTGGGGATGCCCTTGTCGGGTAATACGAGTCACCAGGCCCGGCGCTGTCCGCCTGGTGACCGAAGATGTTGTTCCGGTGAGCAACTCCTAGAACAGCAAACGTCTTCGTAAGTTTTACCCATAAGGTGCGGTTGCCCCCCCACCCCGGCAAGCTACCTTTTGTACAAGCCTTGCTGGCAAGGCATGTCACCCTTTGTACAAGCCAGGCGCAGACCCTGAGCAACAAATAAATAAATGAAGCGCCGGTGCCCTAAGTTTTAGCATGCATGCTAGGTCAAATTTTTCTCTCTCTGTGTTATGGTCGATAGAGCTTAACCACCACTAACCCCTAGCACAGAGGTCGAGTGCGCGTCTTTCTGTCTCTTCCGGTCCTTTTTGGTTTGTAGGATGCCTGGGCGTTTCTGCCAAGCCCTTCGTAGAAGAGGGGATAGATCGGTGTCCGACCCCGGCAAGCTAAGGTTTCCAGGGGCTGCAACTTCAAAGTATCGAACCGCGGCAAGCCAGAGTTGCTGGGGGCTACAGACTTAGGTAAGTCTTTTTGTCCCATGTTATGTACTTCCCTATGAAACTTGGATGTACGAAACTTCGTTCATTCCCATAGCGTCGTGCTCCCTCTTTCCCGTGCCCAAAAACCTTTCTTTTGGCCGGAACTTGGTTGTAGTGCGATGGGGGGGAAACAAACGAAGGGCCTAATCCTACTCCGCTCCTACTCCCGCCAAGGGCATGAGTTGGACGAGCTATGGAGCAGGACGACGGAAGGGTTTGTTGCCGGGTGACGATGTTTATTGTAAGATAATGAGGACTCGTTCCTTAGTCTGAGCCTCGCTCACACACAAAAGAACCCGGCAAGCATCCTTTTCTTCGTTAATACGTTGTTTACAAGTACAATTCATACGGAATGTAAACATGAGCAAGGAATTGCAAAGTCTAAATACGACAAGTGCCCACGGGATTATGAAAAAAAGATAAGGTGCCCGTAATCCCTTTCTTGTCCCTCTCCTCAAGAAGTGGACCAGGACAACAGGAGGGCAAAAAGAGCGCCTAGGCAAGGCACGAGCAGCAGAAGACACCAAGAGAGCCTCCCCGCGACCGTCCAGAAAAGGGTTGGTGATGACATTGCCTGGGAAGAAGCTGGAAGATGAGGCATCGGTTCGCCAATACGAGATGAAGGCGTCGATAGCATCGTACTCCGACTTGACGGCCCGCCGCCCACCTTCTTCATCTTCTCCCGCCCTCCAGCGACAGCCACAAAAAGCGACGACCCCAAGATGTTCAAGGAGCTGGCCTGGGAAGCCACTTCCAAGAACTACTCCCCGGCAAATCGCTTTGCCGGGGAGGAGGCCAGGTACAGATGATGGTGCTGCCGGCGTCGCCCAGGGATGGTGTGTCCGACACCTAGTCGGACCCGTCATCCTCCCGCCTGCTACCCCCGTCGTCGCTGCCGCTATCCTCCTCGTCGCCGTTGCTCGAGGAGGAGCTCTCGTCGTCTGTCAAGATCTCCGCATAGCACCCTAGCTTGTGTCCCGAGCGCCCGAAGACGTTGATGGATGGCAAGTCACTCTCCACTAGTTTGAAGTAGAGAACATGCCCCTTCATCAAGCAGTGGGCGTGTGCGAAGGTTTTCAACCCCGGCGAAGGAGCATTACATGAGGGACGGGGAACTTTTTGTTCGCCCACATGTCGCCATTGCAACACCCCTCCATGTGAAGCCTCAGCTTCGGCGGCCGGTCGATCTCCAGCACCCCTGCGAATGCCTTGGGGAGGCGGAGGCGGCTACGCGGCGGCTCGCGCAATTGCAAGATGAACTCCAATGCCGTGTCTCCAACATGGCCGCTCGACGAAGCAGGAGGAGATGGAGGCGGGGAAGGTGACGCCACTGACCCCCCTTTCCACGCCAACCTCTACCTCGACTGCCCCGTCGACCGTGACCCTGTCCGGCGCCTCCGCCTTGAGCCTCTGGCTCTTCCTTGATCGCCGTGGCTTTCTGGCGGGAAGAAGATCTGGTCGCCTACTACCTCTTGAGCATGCGTTGGTTTTCCCTTGAAGAGGAAAGGGTGATGCAGGAAAGTAGTTTAAGTATTTCCCTCAGTTTTTGAGAACCAAGGTATCAATCCATTAGGAGGCTACACTCAAATCCCTCGTACCTGCACAAACAAATAAGAACCTTGCAACCAATGCGATGAAGGGGTTGTCAATCCCTTCACGGCCACTTGCAAAAAGTGAGATCTGATAGAGATAATAAGATAAATATTTTTGGTATTTTTATGATATAGATTGAAAAGTAAAGATTGCAAAATAAAATAGATTGGAAACTTATATGATGGAAAATAGACCCGGGGGCCATAGGTTTCACTAGTGGCTTCTCTCGAGATAGCATAAGTATTATGGTGGGTGAACAAATTACTGTTGAGCAATTGATAGAAAAGTGCATAGTTATGAGAATATCTATGCATGATCATGTATATAGGCATCACGTCCGCGACAAGTAGATCGAAACGATTCTGCATCAACTACTATTACTCCACACATTGACCGCCATCCAGCATGCGTCTAGAGTATTAAGTTCATAAGAACAGAGTAACGCATTAGGCAAGATGACATGATGTACAAGAAATATGATATAAACCCCATCTTTTTATCCTCGATGGCAACAATACAATACGTGCCTTGCTGCCCCTGCTGTCACCTGGAAAGGACACCGTAAGATTGAACCCAAAGCTAAGCACTTCTCCCATTGCAAGAAAGATCAATCTAGTAGGCCTAACCAAACTGATAATTCGAAGAGACTTGCAAAGATAACAAATCATACATAAAATAATTCAGAGGAGATTCAAATAGTGTTCATAGATAATCTTTATCATAAACCGACAATTCATCGGATCTCGACAAACACACCGCAAAAAGAATTACATCGAATAGATCTTCAAGAAGATCGAAGAGAACTTTGAACTAAGATCCAAAGAGAGAGAAGAAGCCATCTAGCTAATAACTGTGGACCCGAAGGTCTGTGGTAAACTACTCACACTTCATAGGAGAGGCTATGGTGTTGATGAAGAAGCCCTCCATGATCGATTCCCCCTCGAGCGGAGCGCCAGAAAAGGCCCCAAGATGGGATCTCACGAGTTCAGAAGGTTGCGGCGGTGGAAATAGGGTTTCGTGGTGCTCCTGGATGTTTTCAGGGTATATGAGTATATATAGGCGAAAGAAGTCGGGAAGGGGAGCCACGAGGGGCCGACAAGGGTGGGGGCGCGCCTACCCCCCCTAGGCACGCCTCCCTGCCTCGTGGCCTCCTCGTTTCTTTCTTGACGTCCACTCTAAGTCTCCTGGATTGCGTTTGTTCCAAAAATAACTCTCCCGAAGGTTTCATTCCGTTTGGACTCCGTTTGATATCCCTTTTCTGCGGAACACTGAAATAGGCCAAAAAAACAACAATTTGGACTGGACCTCCAGTTTTAATAGGTTAGTCCCAAAAATAGTATAAAAGTGTATAATAAATCCCATTAAACATCCAAAACAGATAATATAATAGCGTGGAACAATCAAGAATTATAGATACATTGGAGACGTATCCAGCATACCCAAGCTTAATTCCTGCTCGTCCTCGAGTAGGTAAATGATAAAAACAGAATTTTTGATGTGGAATGCTACCTAGCATAATTCTCAATGTAATTTTCTTTATTGTGGCATGAGTGTTCAGATCCGAAGGATTCAAGACAAAAGTTTAATATTGACATAAGAGTAATAATACTTCAAGCATAATAACAAAGTAATTATGTCTTCTCAAAATAACATGGCCAAAGAAAGTTATCCCTACAAAATCATATAGTCTAGCTATGCTCTATCTTCATCACACAAAATATTTAAATCATGCACTACACCGGCTTTAGCCAAGCAATTGTTTCATACTTTAGTATTTTTAAACTTTTTCAATCTTCATGCAATACATGAGTGTGAGCCATGGACATAGCACTATAGGTGGAATAGGATGGTGGTTGTGGAGAAGACAAAAAGGAGAAGATAGTTTCACACGAACTAGGCGTATCAACGGGCTATGGAGATGCCCATTAATAGATATCAATGTGAGCGACTAGGGATTGCCATGCAACGGATGCACTAGAGCTATAAGTGTATGAAAGCTCATCAAAAGAAACTAAGTGGGTGTGCATCCAACTTGCTTGCTCACGAAGACCTACAACAATTTGAGGAAGCCCATCATTGGAATATACAAGCCAAGTTCTATAATGAAAAATTCCCACTAGCATATGAAGGTGACAACATAGGAGACTCTCTATCATGAAGATCACGGTGCTACTTTGAAGCACAAGTGTGGTAAAAGGATAGTAACATTGTCCCTTCTCTCTTTTTCTCTCATTTGTTTCTTTCTTCTTTTTTTGTGTGGGCTTCTTTGGCCTCTTTTTTGGGGGGGCTTCTTTGGCCTCTTTTATTTTTCATAAAGTCCGGAGACTCATCCCAACTTGTAAGGGAATCATTGCTTCCATCATCCTTTCCTCTCATGGGACAATGCTCTAATAATGAAGATCATCACACTTTTATCTACTTACATCTCAAGAATCTAAGAACAAAATATGACTCTATGTGGATGCCTCTGGCGGTGTACTGGGATAATGAATCAAGAGTGACATGTATGAAAGAATTATGAATGGTGGCTTTGCCACAAATACGATGTCAACTACATGATCATGCAAAGCAATATGACAATGGTGGAGCGTGTCATAATAAACGTAACGGTGGGAAGTTGCATGGAAATTTATCTAGGAATGGCTATGGAAATGCCATAGTAGGTAGGTATGGTGGATGTTTTGAGGAAGGTATATGGTGGGTGTATGATGCCGGTGAAAGTTGTGCGGCACAAGAGAGGCTAGCAATGGTGGAAGGGTGATAGTGCGTATAATCCATGGACTCAACATTAGTCATGAAGAACTCATATGCTTATTGAAAAAATCTACAAGTTATCAAAACAAAGTACTACACGCATGCTCCTAGGGGAAGGGTTGGTAGGAGTTAACCATCGCGCGATCCCGACCTCCACACATAACGAAGACAATCAATAAATAAATCATGCTCCAACTTCATCACATAACGGTTCACCATACGTGCATGCTAAGGGAATCACAAACTTTTAACACAAGTAATCCTCAAATTCACAACTACTCAACTAGCATGACCCTAATATTACCATCCTCATATCTCAAAACAATTGTCAAGTATCAAACTTCTCATAGTATTCAATGCACTTTATATGATAGTTTCTATTATACCTATCTTGGATGCTCATCATTTTAGGACTAAACTTTTAACCAAAGCAAATTACCATGCTGTTCTAAAGGACTCTCAAAATAATATAAGTGAAGCATGAAAGATCAATAATTTCTACAAAATAAAACCACCACCGTGCTCTAAAAAGATATAAGTGAAGTACTAGAGCAAAATTATCTAGCTCAAAAGATATAAGTGAAGCACATAGAGTATTCTAATAAATTCTGATTCATGTGTGTCTCTCCCAAAAGGTGTGTACAGCAAGGATGATTGTGGTAAACTAAAAATCAAACACTCATATCATACGGGACGCTCCAAGCAAAACACATATCATGTGGTGAATAAAAATATAGCGTCAAGTAAAGTTACCGATGAACGAAGACAAAAGAGGGGATGCCTTCCGGGGCATCCCCAAGCTTAGGCTTTTCGTTGTCCTTGAATTTTAACTTGGGGTGCCTTGGGCATCCCCAAGCTTAGGCTATTTCCACTCCTTATTCCATAATCCATCAAATCTTTACCCAAAAACTTGAAAACTTCACAACACAAAACTCAACAGAAAATCTCATGAGCTCCGTTAACGAAATAAAACAAACCACCACTTTAAGGTACTGTAATGAACTCATTCTTTATTTATATTGGTGTTAAACCTAAAGTATTCCAACTTCTCTATGGTTCATACCCCCCGATACTAGCCATAGATTCATCAAAATAAGCGAACAACACACGAAAAACAGAATCTGTCAAAAACAGAACAGTCTGTAGTAATCTGTATCAAACAAATACTTCTGGAACCCCAAAAATTATGAAATAAATTGGTGGACGTGAGGAATTTGTCTATTAATCATCTGCAAAAAGAATCAACCTAAAAGCACTCTCCAGTAAAAATGGCATCTAATCTCGTGAGCGCTAAAGTTTCTGTTTTTTACAGCAAGATCATAAAGTCTTCACCCAAGTCTTCCCAAAGGTTCTACTTGGCACGAACACTAACTAAAACATAAAACCACATCAAACAAGAGTCTATATGAATTATTTATTACTAAACAGGAACAAAAATCAAAGAACAAAAATAAAATTGGGTAGCCTCCCAACAAGTGCTATAGTTTAACGCCCCTAGCTAGGCATAAAAGCGAGAATAGATCTAAGTATTGCCATCTTTGGTATTCCATTCATAGGTGGCTCTCATAATAGATTCATAAGGTAGTTTGGTTTTCTTCCTAGGAAAGTGTTCCATGCCTTTCCTTAATGGAAATTGAAATCTAATATTTTCTTCTTTCATATCAATAATTGCACCAATCGTTCTAACGAAAGGTCTGCCAAGAATAATAGGACATGAAGGATTGCAATCCATACCATGAACAATAAAATCTACGGGCACATAATTCCTATTTGCGACAATAAGAACATCATTAATCCTTCCCATACGTTTCTTAATGGCGGAATCCGCAAGGTGCAAGTTTAAAGAGCAACCATCAAGTTCACGGAAACCTAACACATCACACAAAGTTTTTGGAATCGTGGAAACACTAGCACCCAAATCACACAAAGCATAGCATTCAAGATCTTTAATTTTAATTTTAATAGTAGGTTCCCACTCATCATTAAGTTTTCTAGAGACAGAAACTTCTAATTCAAGTTTTTCTTCATAAGATTGCATTAAAGCATGAACAATACGTTTAGTAAAAGCTTTATTTTGACTATAAGCACGAGGAGAATTTAACACGGATTGCAACAAGGAAATAAAATCTATTAAAGAACAATTATCATAATCAAATTCCTTGAAATCCAAAGTAGTCGGTTCATTGCTATGTAAAGTTTTGACCTCTTCAATCCCACTTTTACCAATTTTTGCATCAAGATCTAAAAACTCCGAATCATTGGGACGCCTTTTAACTAAAGTTGCCTCATCTCCAGTCCCATCATTATGAAGATTCATATTGCAAAACAAAGATTTAATAGGGGACACATCAATCATTTTTAGATCTTCATCCCTATTATCATGAAAACTAGAAGAACACGCTTTTACAAAGCAATCTTTCTTAGCATGCTTCCTAGCGGTTCTTTCCTTGCACTCATCAATGGAAATTATCATAGATTTGAGAGACTCATTGATATCATGCTTAGGTGGAATATATCAACGTTTCAAAGAATAAACATTAAGAGAAATTCTATCCATGTTCCTAGCCAACTCATCAATCTTAGGCAATTTTTCTTCACGCAAAGCATTGAAATTCTTTTGAGAAATCATAAACTATTTAGCACTAATCTCAAAATCAGAGGGCAACTTATTAAAATTTCCATAAGAGTTGTTGTAGGAATTACCATAATTATTAGAGGAATTACTAGGAAACGGCCTAGGATTAAAGTTTCCTCTATACGCGTTGTTACCAAAATTATTCCTACCAACGAAATTCACATCCATATATTCATTATTATTCTCAATCAAAGTAGACAAAGGCATATCATTAGGATCAATAGGAGCACTCTTATTAGCAAACAATTTCATAAGTTCATCCATCTTCCACTCAAAACATTAATCTCTTCTACCGCATGAACCTTTTTACTAGTAGATCTTTTGGTGTGCCATTGAGAATAATTAACCATAATATTATCTAGGAGTTTAGTATCTTCTCCTAAAGTGATTTCCATAAAAGTGTCTCCCGCGGCCAAATCTAAAAGATTTCTAGAAGCAAAATTCAATCCGGCATAAAAAATTTGTATGATCATCCATAAATTTAATCCATGTGTAGGGAAATTACGTATCATTAATTTCATCCTTTCCCAAGATTCTGCAGCATGTTCATGATCAAGTTGCTTAAAATTCATAATATCGTTTCTAAGAGAGATGACTTAGCAGGAGGAAAATACTTAGCATGAAAGCATCTTTGCACTTATTCCATGAATCAATACTATTTTTAGGCAAAGACAACAACCAAGTTTTAGCACAATCTCTAAGCGAAAACGGAAATAACTTCAATTTAACAATATCATTATCCACATCTTTCTTATTTTGCATAACGCACAAATCAACAAGGTGGTTTAGATGTGTAGCGGCATCTTCACTAGGAAGGCCAGGGAATTGATCTTTCATGACAAGATTCAATAAAGCAGCATTAATTTCACAAGATTCAGCATAGGTAAGAGGGCAATCGGAGTGCTAAGAAAATCATTGTTGTTGGTATTGGAAAAAACACACGATTGAGCCATCTTGATAAACAATCCAACACACAAGCACACAAGAGGCAAGTGAAAAAGAGGTGAACAGGAAAGAGAGGGCGAATAAAATGGCAAAGCTAAAGTGGGGGAGAGGAAAACGAGAGGAAAATGTCAAATAATGTAATGCGAGGGATTAGAGTTTGAGATGGGTACTTGGTATGTCTTGACTTATGCGTAGACTCCCCGGCAACGGCGCTAGAAATCCTTCTTGCTACCTCTTCAGCATGTGTTGGTTTTCCCTTGAAGAGGAATGGGTGATGCGGCAAAGTAGCGTAAGTATTTCCCTCAGTTTTTGAGAACCAAGGTATCAATCCAGTAGGAGGCTACACTCAAATCCCTCGTACCTGCACAAACAAATAAGAACCTTGCAACCAACGCGATAAAGGGGTTGTCAATCCCTTCACGACCACTTTCAAAAAGTGAGATCTAATAGAGATAATAAGATAAATATTTTTGGTATTTTTATGATATAGATTGAAAAGTAAAGATTGCAAAATAAAATAGAGTGGAAACTTATATGATGGAAAGTAGACCCGGGGGCCATAGGTTTCACTAGTGGCTTCTCTCGAGATAGAATAAGTATTACGGTAGGTGAAAAAATTATTATCGAGCAATTGATAGAAAAGCACATGGTTATGAGAATATCTAGGCATGATCATGTATATAGGCATCACGTCCGCGACAAGTAGATCGAAACGATTCTGCATCTACTACTATTACTCCACACATCGACCGCTATCCAGCATGCATCTAGAGTATTAAGTTCATAAGAACAGAGTAACACATTAGGCAAGATGACATGATGTAGAGGGATAAACTCAAGAAATATGATATAAACCCCATCATTTTATCCTCGATGGCAAAATACAATACGTGCCTTGCTGCCCCTGCTGTCACTAGGAAAGGACACCGCAAGATTGAACCCAAAGCTAAGCACTTCTCCCATTGCAAGAATGATCAATCTAGTAGGCCGAACCAAACTGACAATTCGAAGAGACTTGCAAAGATAACAAATCATACATAAAATAATTCCGAGGAGATTCAAAAATTGTTCATAGATAATCTTTATCATAAACCCACAATTCATCGAATCTCGACAAACACACCACAAAAAGAATTACATCGAATTGATCTCCAAGAAGATCGAGGAGAAATTTGTATTGAGATCCAAAGAGAGAGAAGAAGCCATCTAGCTAATAACTATGGACCCGAAGGTCTGTGATAAACTACTCACACTTCATCGAAGAGGGTATGGTGTTGATGAAGAAGCCCTCCGTGATCGACTCCCCCTCCGGCGGAGTGCCGGAAAAGGCCCTAAGATGGGATCTCACGGGTAAAGAAGGTTGCAGCGGTGGAAATAGGGTTTTGTGGTCCTCCTGGATGTTTTCAGGGTATATGAGTATATATATATAGGCGAAAGAAGTCGGTCAGGGGACCCACGAGGGGCCGACGAGGGTGGGGGGCGCGCCTACCCCCTGGGCGCGCCTCCCTGCCTCGTGGCCTCCTTGTTTCTTTCTTGACGTCCACTCAAAGTCTCCTGGATTGCGTTTGTTCCAAAAATAACTCTCCCGAAGGTTTCATTCCGTTTGGACTCCGTTTGATATTCCTTTTCTGCGAAACACTGAAATAGGCAAAAAACAACAATTTGGACTGGGCCTCTGGTTAATAGGTTAGTCACAAAAATAGTATAAAAGTTTATAATAAAGACCATTAAACATCCAAAACAGATAATATAATGGCATGGAACAATTAAAAATTATAGATATGTTGGAGAAGTATCATCGCCTCCGGAGAGAGATGACCACGACCGCGCCCTCTCGACATACAGATGGATGAGGGAAGGGGAAAGGAGGGGACGCGAGAGGATGCCTCTCCTCCTCCCCCTGGAACCCTTTTTATAGCCACACCAAGGAGGCTGAATGCTGGCTTTGCGCCTCCGAAGAACCCTTTCAAATCCTGCTTATTAAGCCACCAACAATGAGCGAGGCCGTCGACCGCCCTCCCCGCACCAATCAAAGGCGCATGGGTATCGGTCATGGCGCGCGTTCCCATATCCCATGCATCTGTCACCTACCTCGCGTCATGCATGCGGCGTACGTGGCAAAAAAGGCGGGCGTGGGAGGAAACGTGGAATAGCGGCTCCAAGATTAAGGAAGGCAAGGAGAGTAAGTGAGCAGTGGCCCCGCGATTTCCCCCTCCTTTCTGGGCCGGTGCGGGCTGCCTCTTTACTATTCACCATGGGGTGACACAAGTATGCTGCGATCACTCCACACACGACCCCCACGTCACGCACTCGAAGCGGGGTGTGGGGAAGCACAACTGCCAGAAAAATCGTGGTGGTTCGCCTCTGCCACGCCCGCCCGCGCACTGCTTTGGGCCTGGCCCAACTACGCCTTGCGCTTATGTGTGGCCCAGGCCTGGGGGCTCCTGTCGGTGTACAAAAGTATGAGTGCTTCTGTACCCCTTACTTGTGCACGGACGGTCACATCCACCCCTACATCAAGGCTTGGCGGGGCAGAGTAAGACAGCAGGAGGCAAGATAGACACAAAGGGCATCAAGACAGTTGCTCAAAAGTAGCAAGCAACAAGAGGCAAGCAGGGCCACGCCCGGCAACAAGCCTTGTTGAGGCGACCTGTGAGGCCCCCGGCAAGCCCCTTGCCGAGGTAGCTTGCAAAGAGACCAGCAAGGCCACCACCCTTGGGCTTAAGAGATTTGACACCATCGACACTATTAAAGATCAAGATTTGAAGAGCACATGCCTGGTAGCATGCGGCTCCTCACGAAGATTGACAACCCACGAGTCCACGTGTGATCAAATGTTGAAGACCCCCAGCAAGACCCTTGCTGGGGATGATCGTTGGGCCATGGCCAGGCCCGCGCTCGGTAGGATTATGCCAGCTCACCACCACTCAAACACGGTGATAAGCATGCCAACGAAACAGACGCATGCGTGGCGGCATGCAGATCTTCATGGAAGCCTGCCACTTTGCCAGCACATCAGCTGGTTGGCCAGCGTGGCGCTGCATGCCTCGTCGGCCCAAACGCGTGGTGAGGTGAGGGGAAGCAGCGAAGGATGGGATGGCCTCTGTTGCCGTCCCCAATAAAGCGAGAGGACACATAGGCATCTCATTAAATGTGCTTGTCCTACATTGATCGAGCGATAAGCTTGTATCGCTGTAGCTTGCTACCTCCTATGAGCCACTGTGGCAACCCCTTTGTGTATAAAAGGAGGCCCAAGGCACACATAGAGGGGATTTGGACTTTTGGACAAAGCATGCATCGTAGCTAGTTCAAAAGCTCAAGAATACTCATATAACCAGATAAAGTAGGACTAGGGTATTACGCATCCTCGCAGCCTGAACCTGGATAAAAATTCTCTGTGTGCTAATGACTCGACCTGATCTTGTTGCAACTAATCCCCCGCCCGACGTAGAAGGGATCCTTGTGACCCCATAGGTGATCGGTTTCCTCAACAGCCAAAGAGGAAGGTGACCGCGCAATCAGCTGTCATGTTCTTGAAAGGACTGGTGTGCCGTTTTGGAGTACCATTTAGAGTGATCACTGACAACGGCACCCAATTCACGAGCCGCACCTTCATGTAGTGTCTCCAAAGCCATGGGAGCAAGGTCTCTTTTGCCTCTATTGCTCATCCCTGGAGCAATGGGGAAGCCGAGAGGAAGAATGCTGAAGTGCTGCGTGGGCTTAAGACGAGAATTTTTGAAAAGTTGCAGACATGCGGCAGACGCTGGATTGATGAGTTATCGATGGTTCTTTGGTCCCTCCGTACGACACCAAATCGAGCCACCGGCCATATACCCTTCTCCCTATTATATGGGGCAGAAGCAGTGCTCCCCACGAAACTCATATACGGGTCACCTCGAGTACTTGCCTATGAAGAAGTAGAGAAAGAGCAGCTTCGGCATGACGATGTTGTGCTCCTCAAGGAAGATTGTCTCCGGGTGCTGTGCGTGCTGCATGCTATCAGCAAGCCCTGTGCCACTATCATATTTGCATGATTCATGCCCGGAGCCTTGAGAAAGGCGATGTTGTCCTTAGCCATGTTCAGACTGCCATGGGTTCCAACAAGTTGACGCCGGAATCGGAAGGCCCTTACTAGGTAGTACAAGTCACCAGACTTGGCACAGTCCATCTAGAGACCGAAGATGGCATTAACGTGTGAAACTCATGGAATATTGAGTATCTTCGCAAGTTCTACCCGTAAGGTGCGGCTATCGAGCCCAGTTCCTGGCAGCCCCCTTTTGTACAAGCCTTGCCGATGTGCATGTAACCCTTTCTACAAAGCCAGGCGCATACCCTGTGCAAAGATAATAAAACGAACCTAGCGCTTACAACTTCCATGCATGTTTATTTTTAGTATGACTTTGCTATAGTCATTAAGACATGTAGATGGGATTGTATGCCACTGTTTTCCCTTGTACTATCAACAGGGGCCCCTTACTGCAGATAAAACTCCCCGAAGGGAAGAAGTGAGAACAAGCTGGCACATCGATCCCCGGCACCATAAGGCAGATAAGTCCACCTAACCATCCATGGTATACCCTGTATAAAAAGCTTGTGCATAGAATAACCTTATCACCCCCAACATTTATGCTCCCGCCGTTCGATTTTAAGAATCACTTCAATCAGGGTGGTTGCAGTAGCATTTGGAAAAAAGGTTGACAAGGGGTCGGTTCCTTTCCATGCTCCTAACCCATCAGGCTGAGCCCTGCAGCAGCAACGGAAGGGACAGGCAAGGTGTCTTGCCGGAGAACTTTGTTTACTTGGTGTAGTGAGGAGTCATTCCTCAGCATGGACGTAATACATGCACAAATGCCCGACAAGCACATCCTTTTTTCATTAATACGCAAATAAACAAGTACAAACCTTGCAGGGTACAAATATGGATGGGAGGTTAAATAGTTTAAACTAAAGTTTGGCAGATGCCTACATCTTTTAAACTGAAAAAAGATAAGTGACTCGTGATGTCTTTCTTGTCCCTTTCCTTCTAGGAACTACAGTGGGAGGTGAAGAGGGCAAAAGGAGTGCCTGGGCAAAAGCCCGGCCTAACCCCATTAGGGCCTGCGGGACGCAGCCTGATAAGATCGAGAGGGCGGGGACGAAGCCAGAAGGGCGGAAGGAGCGGCCAAGCGATGCCCTTGTCACCACTGCCAGGACCAGCGAACGTGACAGGAGGGACACCGGCAGGGAAGACGAAGCTAGAGTCAATGGGGAAGCCTGCCGGAGTCTAGCTGGAGGAGGCGGAGGCATCCACACCCAACCCCCCGGCAAATTGCTCTGCCGGGGAGAAGACCTGGTGCAGATGATGGTATTGCCGGCGCCAGGCTGATGGTGATGGTGCGTTTGGCGCTCGGCTGGGGTCCGAGCCGCCGTCCGCCTGCTCGCCACAGTCATCTTCGTCGTCAGTGTCCTTTTCATCATTGTCGCTCGAAGAGGTGCTTTCATCGTTGGTCGAGCTTTCTACATAGCACCCTAAGCAAAAACCCAAACGCCCGAAGACCTTGATAGAGAGCAGGTCTGCATTCATTAACTTAAAATGGAGGATGTGCCCCTCCGCCAAGCTATGGGCACGTGCAGAAGTTTTCCAACCGCGGCGGAGAAGCATCACATGAGGTGCGGGGAATTCAACATCCGCTCGCATGTTGCCGTTCCAACAACCCCTCATATGCAACTTCAGCCCACGCGACTGTTCAGGCTCCATTACCCTTGTAAAACAGGTAGGAAGCCGAAGATGGATGTGCGGGGGGCCGTGTAGCCTGATGATGAATTCCAGTGGCAAGTCTCCAACATGGCCCTCCATCGGGGCTAGGGGCTAGGGGAGGAGCGTCAATAACACCACCGCATCCTCCCCAGCCCCGGGAGCCTCACCGACCACATCCACGTCCCGCAGCACCTCCTTGTGTGATGGATTCCTCCCCTGCATCGCAACTGGAGGAGGGATGTGTTGCCGAGAGGTGATCCTTGTTGCCACTGCTAGAGCACGACTGCCCTCTCCCCCTCACCATGGTAGAAGAGGAGCGCAAGAAGGAGGAAGAGATGCGTGGGTTAGTCCCATCGCCCAACCCCACACTCACTTCTATGGCGGAGCATGGCAGGGGCTGGCTCCCCACTACCCCGTGTCAACCGCCACGATCGACCAATCTGGTACGTCTACATCATTAGAAATGTCCGGAATCACAGACCGCCCTCCTGTGCCTATCAATGGTGTAAAGGTTTCTGCCATGGCACTCATTCCCACACCTTGTGCTTCCGCCACCAACCTTTTGCAATGCATGCAATGTACATGGTTGAAACAACAGCGGTGTTGGGATAAGTAAAGTGGCAGTTATCTCTTCTGAATGTGGGCAGCCCACAGACCATTACATGGAAAGCCCACGTCGTTCAGAATGACTCACGAGAAAACCTGAAGCTCATTCAATCCCAGGTTAATGAAGAAGCAAAGAAGATATCAGAGAAGACATTGAACCCATCGTGTCATGGTCTAGGTGCCCGCATGTGCATTTGTTAGGGCCTACCCCAACGATGCCCAGCGACGCGTATGGGCCAAGCCTGGGGGCTCCTGTCGGTGCAACAAACATGTGTATTTGTTGACTAGACCTATACATAGGTGTGCTGGTTGTTATGTATTCAACACTAACGCGCAACCCAAGTCCAAGCCAGAGAAACCGCTCTTCGTGAGATCAAGGAGCGGATCAAGAAGACCAAGCTAAGCATACAAGTCAAGATTCTAAGAAGAGTATCCCTTGCCGGCTAGGCGAGCCCGGCAAGGCCAATATCATAAGCAAGAGAAAAGCTGAGCCGTGCTAGCCGCACCTCCGAGGCGATTGCAGGCCGAAGCACGCACACCCTATTAAAAGACCCGGCAAGCCCTACCCCCGACAGGCGCGTGCCAGATAACCACTGCTCTACCGCATCACGATGCCAATCACTTGTCAATGCGGTGTTGATACGTCCATTTTGCATCATGCTTTTATATCAATATTTATTGCATTGTGGGATGTTATTACACATTATATCTGAATACTTATGGCTATTCTCTCTTATTTTACAAGGATTACCATGAAGAGGGGGACTGCCGGCAGCTGGAATTCTGGCTGGAAAAGGAGCAAACATTGGAAACCTATTCTGCACAGCTCCAAAAGTCCTGATACTCCACGAAACATCTTTTTGGAATTAATAAGAATTTTTGAGTGAAAAAAATACACCAGGGGGCTCACCCCCTGTCCAGGAGAGAGGAGGGCGCCCCCCCCCCCCTATAGGGCGCGCGCCCTTATCTCCTGGGCCCCTGGTGGGCCTCCGGTCTCCATCTTCTGCTATATCAGAGCTTTTACCCTGGAAAAAATTGTTGGCAAGCTTACGGGACAAAACTCCGCCGCCACGAGGCGGAACCTTGGCGGAATCAATCTAGGGCTCCGGCGGAGCTGTTCTGCCGGGGACACTCCCCTCCGGGAGGGGGAAATCATCACCAATGTCATCACCAACGATCCTCTCATCGGGAGGGGGTCAATCTCCATCAACATCCTCACCAGCACCATCTTCTCTCAAAACCCTAGTTCATCTCTTGTATCCAATCTTGTATCAAAACCACAATTTGGTACCTGTGGGTTGCTAGTAGTGTTGATTACTCCTTGTAATTGATGCTAATTGGTTTACTTGGTGGAAGATCATATGTTCATATCCTTTATGCATATTATTACTCCTCTGATTATGAACATGAATATGCTTTATGAGTAGTTACGTTTGTTCCTGAGGACATGGGTGAAGTCTTGCTATTAGTAGTCATGTGAATTTGGTATTCGTTCAATATTTTGATGAGATGTATGTTGTATTTTCCTCTAGTGGTGTTATGTGAACGTCGACTACATGACACCTCACCATTATTTAGTCCTAGAGGAAGCCATGGGGAAGTAATAAGTAGATGATGGGTTGCTAGAGTGACAGAAGCTTAAACCCTAGTTTATGCGTTGCTTCGTTAGGGGCTGATTTGGATCCATACGTTTAATGTTGTGGTTAAGTTTACCTTAATACTTCTTTTGTAGTTGCGGATGCTTGCAATAGGGGTTAATCATAAGTTGGATGCTTGTCCAAGTAAGGGCAGTACCCAAGCGCCGGTACACCCACATACTAAATTATCAAAGTACTGAACGCGAATCATATGAACTTGATAAAAACTAGCTTGACGATAATTCCCATGTGTCCTCGGGAGCTCATTATTAGAAATTGTCCAGGCTTATCTTTTGCTACATAAAGGATTGGGCCACCTTGCTACACTTCATTTACTTTATTTATTTGTTACTCATTACTATTTATCTTAATACAAAATAGTCTATCACCTACAATTTCAGTGCTTGCAGAGAAAACCTTACTGAAAACCGCTTATCATTTCCTTCTGCTCCTCGTTGGGTTCGACACTCTTACTTATCAAAAGGACTATGATTGATCCCCTACACTTGTGGGTCATCAAGACTCTTTTCTGGCGCCGTTGCCGGGGAGTGTAGCGCTTTTGGTGAGTGGAACTTGGTAAGGAAACATTTATATAGTGTGGTGAAATTTTCTGTTACTTGTCACTATGGAAACTAATCCTTTGAGGGGCTTGTTTGGGGTATCTTCACCCCAACCAGAAGAGCAAAGAGTTGCTCCTCAACCTACTGAACTTTATGAAAATATTTACATTGAGATTCGTTCGGGTATGATAAAGAAACTGCTAGCTAATCCATTTGCAGGAGATGGAACATTGCATCCCGATTTACACCTTATCTTTGTGGATGAAGTTTGTGGATTATTTAAGCTTGCAGGTATTCCCAATGATGTTTTCAAAAGGAAGGTCTTCCCTTTATCTTTGAAGGGAGATGCATTGACATGGTATAGGCTATGTGATGATACGAGATCTTGGAATTATAAGCGATTGAAGTTGGAATTTCACCAGAAGTTCTATCCATGCATCTTGTTCATCGTGATCGTAATTACATATATAATTTCTGGCCTCGCGAAGGGGAAAGCATCACTCAAGCTTGGGGGAGGCTTAAGTCAATGTTATATTCATTCCCCAATCATGAGCTCTCTCGGGAAATGATTATTCAGAACTTTTATGCTCAGCTTTCTCTTGATAATCGCAACCTGCTCAATACTTCCTGTGCTGGTTCTTATATGCTGAAGACTATTGGTTTCAAATGGGACTTATTGGAAATAATTAAATGCAACTCTGAAGATTGGGGTTCCGACGATGGTAAGGAGTCAGGTATGACACCTAAGTTCGACTGTGTTAAATCTTTTATGGATACCGATGCTTTTCATGGATTTAGCGCTAAGTATGGGCTTGACTCTGAGATAGTAGCTTCTTTCTGTGAATCTTTTGCTACTCACATTGATCTCCCTAAAGAGAAGTGGTTTAAATATAATCCTCCTGTTGAAGTGAAAGTAGTTGCACCTATTACAGTCGAAGAAAAGACTATCACCTATAGTGATCCTATTGTTCCTACTACTTATGTTGAGAAACCTCCTTTTCTTGTTAGGATAAAGGATCATGCTAAAGCTTCGACTGTTGTCTGTAAGAGTAATACTAGGACTTATACACCTCCTGAGAAAATTAATGTTGAGCCTAGTTTTGCTATGGTTAAAGATCTCTTGGATGATGATTTAGATGGGCATGTTATTTATTTCTGTGGTGAGGCTGCTAATATTGCTAGACCAGATACTAAGACACATAGACCTATCGTAGGCATGCCTGTTATTTCTGTTAAAATAGGAGATCATTGTTATCATGGCTTACGTGATATGGGTGCTAGTGGTAGTGCAATACCTTATACCTTATATCAAGAAATTATGCATGACATTGCACCCACTGAATTAGAAGACATTGATGTTATCATTATGCTTGCTAATAGGGATACCATTAAACCCTTTGGGATTGTTAGAGATGTTGAAGTTTTGTGTGGGAAGGTTAACTACCCTGCTGATTTTCTTGTTCTTGGCTCCCCACAAGATGATTTTTGTCCCATTATTTTTGGTAGACCCTTCTTGAATACAGCTAGTGGTAAGATTAATTGTGAAAAGAATATTGTCACCGTTGGCATAGATGGTATGTCTCATGAGTTTAATTTTGCTAAGTTTAGTAGACAACCTCGTGATAGGGAACCACCTTGTAAGACTGAGATTATTGGTCTTGCTTCCATTGCTGTTCCTCCTACTAATCCGTTAGAACAATATTTGCTAGACCATGAAAACGATATGTTTATGAAGGAAAGAAAGGAAATAGATGAAGTGTTCCTTAAATAGGAAACTATGCTGAAACATAACCTTCCCGTTGAAATTCTTGGGGATCCCCCTCCACCCAAGGGAGATCCCGTGTTTGAACTCAAACCATTACCTGATAATCTTAAGCATGCTTATCTTGATGAAAAGGAAATATATCCTGTTATTATTAGTGCTAACCTTTTAGAGCAAGAAGAAGAAAGATTATTGAAAACTCTGAAGAAGCACCGAGCAACTATTGGATATACTCTGGATGATCTTAAGGGCGTTAGTCCCATGTTATGCCAACAAAAAATTAAATTGGAGGACGATTAAATCCCAAGATGAAGGAAGTGGTAAGAAAGGAGATACTAAAGCTCCTTGAGGCAGGTATTATTTATCCCGTTGCTGATAGTGAATCGGTAAGCCCTGTCCATTGTCTTCCTAAAAATGGAGGTATTACCGTTGTTCCTATTGATAAAGATGAATTGATCCCGCAAAGAATTATTACAAGTTATAGGATGGTAATTGATTTTCATAAGTTAAATAAAGCTACTAAGAAAAATCATTACCCTTTACCTTTTATTGATCAAATGCTAGAAAGACTATCCAAACACACACATTTTTGCTTTCTAGATATTTATTCTGGCTTCTCTCAAATACCTGTGTTAGCGAAGGATCAATCTAAAACTACTTTTACTTGCCCTTTTGGTACTTTTGCTTATAGACGTATGCCTTTTGGTTTATGTAATGCACCTGCTACCTTTCAAAGATGCATGATGGCTATATTCTCTGATTTTTGTGAAAAGATTTGTGAGGTATTTATGGATGATTTCTCCGTTTATGGATCCTCTTTTGATGATTGTTTGAGAAACCTTGATCGAGTTTTGCAGAGATGCGAAGACACTAGTCTCGTCCTGAATTGGGAAAAGTGTCACTTTATGGTTAATGAAGGCATTGTCTTGGAGCATAAGATTTCCGAGAGAGGTATTGAAGTCGACAAAGCCAAAGTTGATGCTATTGAAAAGATGCCATGTCCCAAGGACATAAAAGGTATAAGAAGTTTCCTTGGTCATGCCGGTTTTTATAGGAGGTTCATTAAGGACTTCTCTAAAATCTCTAAGCCTCTGACTAATTTATTGCAAAAAGATATTCCTTTTGTCTTTGATGATGATTGTGTAGAAGCATTTGAAATACTTAAGAAAGCTTTGATCACTGCACCTATTGTTCAGCCACCTGATTGGAATTTACCTTTTGAAATTATGTGTGATGCTGGGTGATTATGCTGTAGGTGCTATTCTAGGGCAAAGAGTCGATAAGAAATTGAATGTTATCCAGTATGCTAGTAAGACTCTTGATACTGCCCAGAGAAATTATGCTACTACTGAAAAAGAGTTCTTAGCAGTTGTGTTTGCATGTGATAAGTTTAGACCTTATATTGTTGATTCCAAAGTTACTATTCACACTGACCATGCTGCTATTAAATATCTTATGGAAAAGAAAGATGCTAAGCCTAGACTCCTTAGATGGGTTCTCTTGCTCCAATAATTTGATTTACATATTATTGATAGAAAGGGAGCTGAGAACCCCATTGCAGATAACTTGTCTAGGTTAGAGAATGTTCTTGATGACCCAGTGCCTATTAATGATAGCTTTCCTGATGAACAATTAGCGGTCATTAATGCTTCTCGTACTGCTCCTTGGTATGCTGATTATGCTAATTACATTGTTCCTAAATTTATACCGCCTAGTTTCACATACCAGCAAAAGAAAAAGTTCTTTTATGATTTAAGACATTACTTCTGGGATGATCCACACCTTTATAAAGAAGGAGTAGATGGTGTTATTAGACGTTGTGTGCCTGAGCATGAACAGGAACAGATCCTACGCAAGTGCCACTCTGAATCCTATGGAGGACACCACGCTGGAGATAGAACTGCACACAAGGTACTACAATCTGGTTTTTATTGGCCTACTCTCTTCAAAGATGCTCGTAAGTTTGTCTTATCTTGTGATGAATGTCAGAGAATAGGTAACATTAGTAGACGTCAAGAAATGCCTATGAAATATTATCTTGTTATTAAACCATTTGATGTTTGCGGCTTTGATTATATGGGACCTTTTCCTGCCTCTAATGGTTATACACATATTTTAGTTGATGTTGATTACGTTACTAAGTGGGTAGAAGCTATTCCAACTAGTAGTGCTGATCATAACACTTCTATTAAAATGCTTAAGGAAGTTATTTTTCCGAGGTTTGGAGTCCCTAGATATCTTATGAGTGATGGTGGTTCACATTTTATTCATGGTGCTTTCTGTAAGATGCTCGCTTAGTATGATGTCAATCATAGAATCGCATCTCCTTATCATCCGCAGTCTAGTGGTCAAGTAGAGTTGAGCAATAGAGAGCTCAAATTAATTTTGCAAAAGACTGTGAATAGATCTAGAAAGAATTGGTCCAAAAAATTTGATGATGCATTATGAGCCTATAGAACTGCATACAAAAATCCTATGGGTATGTCTCCATATAAGATGGTTTATGGAAAAGCGTGTCATTTACCTCTTGAACTTGAACATAAGGCATATTGGCCTATCAAAGAGCTCAATTATGACTTCAAACTTGCCGGTGAGAAGAGGTTGTTTGATATTAGCTCACTTGATGAATGGAGAACCCAAGCATATGAGAATGCCAAGCTATTCAAAGAAAAAGTCAAACACTGGCATGATAAAAGGATACAAAAGCATGAGTTTAACGTAGGAGATTATGAGTTATTATTCAACTCTCATTTAAGATTTTTTGCAGGAAAACTTCTCTCTAAATGGGAAGGTCCTTACGTTATCGAGGAGGTCTATCGTTCTGGTGCCATAAAAATCAACAACTTCGAAGGCACAAGTCCAAGGGTGGTAAACGGCCAAAGAATCAAACATTACATTTCAGGTAATCCTATGAATGTTGAAACTAATATAATTGAAACCGTAACCCCTGAGGAATACATAAGGAACACTTTCCAGAACGTTCCAGACTCCGGAAAGGTATAGGTATGTGGTAAGTAAGTAAACCGACTCCAAAACAACTCCAATGGCAATTTTTATCAGTTTTGGAATATTTAAGAATTTTAGGGGGAAAGAAGTAGTCCGAACGGGACACGAGGCCCCCACGAGAGTGGAGGGCGCTCCCCCTACTGGGCATGCCCCCTGTCTCATGGGCACCTTGTGATCCTCCCAGACTCCGTTTTCTTGCACGTTACGTATTTTGGTTGGTAAAAATTAATTATATATGCTCCCGAAGGTTTTGACCACCGTATCATGCAAATATCCTCTATTTTTGTTTCGAGCTATTTCTGTTTCAGATCTAGAGCATCATGGTGTCTCCAAGCACTCCCAATGACAAGTTGTTCGAGAGGGTTATCAACCCCTATCTTGCGGAGGTGCTGCAACACCCTCAAACCATTGAGATGCGTGAGGGAGTGTTGTACATCTGTGATGTGGAGGGACCGAGGCATACCAGGAGCATGGAGACAAAGCTTGAAGCCGTTGAGCAGCAAGTTTTCAAGTGTCAATGGATAGTGGAGTGTGGACTCAACACTAACTAGATGATGATTGCGGAGTTCACCAACAACCACAAGCTGGATGCCAAAGTCATTGGGGAGACCATCTTCAAGCTTCAAGAGAAAATCGAGCACCTCCAAGCCCAGATCTATGACCTGCAAAACCAAAAATGTGAGTATGAATATAGATTCAAGAGGATGAGTTTGGCTGCAGATTTAAGGATCCCGGAGACTCGATCATCCTTCTATGATGGAGAGTCGATGCCTTGGAAGACGGACGACAAGCCTACATCATCAACAACCCCTACTTCACCACCTTCGAGGACATAAAAACATGGGTATGGGCACTCCCCTTGGCAACTACCAAGCTTGGGGGAGGTGCCCCGGTATCGTATCACCATCACACTCCTATCTTTACCGCTTTATTTAGTTTGACCCTTTCAGTAGTATCTTGATCTAGTAGTTTGAAGTTTTGATATCAAGTAGTTTTGAGTTTTGCATTGTGATCTCTTTTTGTAATCGAGTCCGTGAGCTATCTATAATAAAGATTAGTGTTGAGTCAAGGGCTTTGCTATGTTGCTATGATCTTGAGAAAGTAGAAAGAATAAAAGAGTTCAAATTGATCTTATGGATAGTGATAACTTCTCACATAGAAAGTATGAGGCATAAAAATTGTTGAGAGTTGATGAATGTAGTTTTGGTCATCGTTGCAATTAATAGGAAGTGATAAGGAAAGAGGGGTTCACATACAAATATATTATCTTGGACACCTTTTTATAATTGGGAGCACTCATTAGGTATGACATGCTAAAAGAGTTGACGTTGGACAAGGAAGACAATGTAATGGTTTACGTTTTCGCGCATCTCAGTTAAAGTATATTGTCATTGACCTTCCAAACATGTTGAGCCTGCCTTTCTCCCTCATGCTAGCCAAATTCCTTGCACTAAGTAGAGACACTACTTGTGCTTCCAAATACCCTTAAACCCAGTTCTGCCATGAGAGTCCACTATACCTACCTATGGATTGAGTAAGATCCTTCAAGTAAGTTTTCATGTTGCAAGCAATAAAAATTGCTATCTAAATATGTATGACTTATTAGTGCAGAGAAAATAAGCTTTGTACGAACCTGTTGTGGAAGTAATAAAAGCGATGGACTGCATAATAAAGGTCCACATACAAGGGGCAATATAAAGTGATGTTCTTTTGCATTAAGATTTTGTGCATCAACCCTAAACGCACATGACAACCTCTGCTTCCCTCTGCGAAGGGCCTATCTTTTACTTTATGTCTTTACTTTATGCTTGAGTCAAGGTGATCCTCACCTTCCCCTTTTTCATTTTATCCTTTGGCAAGCTCCTCGTGTTTAAAAGATCATGAGATATATATCCAATTGTATGTTAGATAGCACGGGCTATTATTGTTGACATCACCTAAAGGTGAATACGTTGGGAGGCAACACAATAAGCCCCTATCTTTCTCAGTGTCCAGCTGAAACTCCATAACCACAAGTATTGCGTGAGTGTTACAAATTATAGAAGACTACGAGATAGTTGAGTATGTGAGCTTGCTAAAAAGCTCTATTGTTGACTCTTTCTGATATTACGATAAATTACAATTGCTTCAATGACTGAGATTATAGTTTGTTAGTTCCCAATGAAGTTTTTGAACCATACTTGACATTGTGAATTGATTGTTACTTGAGCATAAGAAATCATATGATAAAATCTATATATGTTGCAGTTATAAGAATAATCATGATGCCCTCATGTCCGTATTTTATTTTTATCGACACCTCTATCTCTAAACATGTGGACATATTTTTCGATTTCGGCTTTCGCTTGAGGACAAGCGAGGTCTAAGCTTGGGGGAGTTGATACGTCCATTTTGCATCATGCTTTTATATCAATATTTATTGCATTATGAGCTGTTATTACACATTATATCTCAATACTTATGGCTATTCTCTCTTATTTTACAAGGTTTAACATGAAGAGGGGGAATGCCGGCAGCTGGAATTCTGGCTGGAAAAGGAGCAAACATTGGAAACCAATTCTGCATAGCTCCAAAAGTCCTGAAACTCCATGAAACATCTTTTTGGAATTAATAAGAATTTTTGAGTGAAAGAAATACACCAGGGGGCCCACACCCTGTCCCGGAGAGAGGAGGGCGCCCCTGTCAGGACCTCGACACAATGCCACATCGATCTAGCATGTAACACCTCATATCACTTTGCGGCCTCACGCATGGTATCCCCACGAGTGTCGCCTTACCTTTGCCCAGGACGTTTGCGCCTTTTGGCACACGTATATGATAGTGTCGCTAGCATCCATATGATAAGGAGCCCGGGCTGACATGGCTAGTCGTAAACCCAAAGTGGCACAAACTTACAGGGACAGGCATCCATGACCCAGCATCGAACGTGTCGGCCATCAGCGAGTGAATCCAGGCTGTAGCACTAGGCTAGCAGGACTCCGGTGAACCGGGCTGTAGCGTGCTAACAGGACTCCGGTATTCATCGTGTTACATTTCCCCGAAGGGACAGACACGGGAACGAAGAAGGACACATGCCGGCCAGCCTAAGTTTTCCGGAGCAGTAGCAAGCTACCATGGCTCAGTGGAAGCACTAGGAGACATTTCCCGGTAAGAGAGGCTACTAAGGATAAACAACTAGATAGTCAGATCCCACACATACCAAGCATTTCAATAACATACACACAATATGCTCGATATGTGCAAATACAACATGGCATCACAACATGACTCTACAACTCAAGTATTTTATTCAATAGGCTCCGAGGAGCGAGATATTACAAACATGGGTCTCATGACCCAACATTCAGAGCATACAAGTCAAAGCACATGCGGAAGCTTAACATGTCAGAGTACAGACATCTACAAATGGAAAAGGCTGAGAAGCCTGACTATCTACTAGATCCTGCCGAGGGCACAAGATCGTAGTTGAGGTAACAAGCTAAACGTCGAATTCCGCGCGAAACTACTAGTGAGACGGAAGTCTCTGCAAAGACGTAAAATAGGCAAACATGAGTACAAATGTACCCAGCAAGACTTACATCAGAACTAACTACACATGCATGATTATCAACAAAGGGGATGGTGGGGTTTAACTGCAGCAAGCCAGCTTTGACTCGGTGGCTATCCTGAACTACGATTGGAAGTAACTCTTTTGAGGTGGCGCACACGAGTCCACATATTCACCATATCAATACACCACTATGGATCCGCTCCCGTCTCCCTACGAGAACGCCATCCATAGTACTCACGCTTATCTTGCGCATTTTAGAGTATCCACTTTCACTTGTCTATGAACTGTATAGGCAACCCAGAAGTCCTTTTCCGCGGACACGGCTATTCGAATAGATCATATTAACCCTGCAGGGGTGTACTTCTTCACACATGCTATCGCCACTTACCACCATGTACACCTTGTGTATCTCGGCAACCTTCAAGCGGAAGCCTGGCGAGGGAGTCGGCCACGACCTAACTAACCACACAAGTCTCTCGTCCAGGTTTATCGCCTATTCGGGTTCCATCCGCAAGGAGATCCGGCCGGGGTGTCCCTCACGGCCCCAAACGATGTGTGCAGGGTTCCCAAGTCCACCATCCGGGTGCCACTTGGTACACCGGGCCACTGTGCCTAGTCTGTCCCAAGCCCACCTGTGCCGGGTGCCACTTGGTAGACTACTAACACTACCTAGAAACACCAGAAACTAGTTGCAACTCCTGGACAGAGATTGAGTTGATTAATAAGTCGAGAGAGCTTGGAGCGCCCAGAGCCCAATGTGTGGTAGTAACTGTTCATGGATCACAAACACAGAACTCAGTTCCTAAGGACGGCTTCAATGAGACAACCCACCATGTACTCCTACATGGCCTCTCACCGCTACCTTTACCAAATCGTGTTCACACACTTAGCTCTCAACAGTAGGACATGTTCACACACCTCCAATTCATCCCCGATGAATCAGACCTGACACAACTATAAGCAATAGCAGGCATGACAAACAAGCATGAATGAGTAGGCACATCAGGGCTCAAACAACTCCTACTCATGCTAGTGGGTTTCATCTATTTACTGTGGCAATGACAGGTCATGCAGAGGATAAAGGGGTTCAACTACCGCAGCAAGTAACAGTTGAATCATTGTTGTCCTAATGTAGTAAAAGAGAGCAGGAGCGAGAGAGTGGGGTTGTATCAGAATGAAAAAGGGGGTTTTGCTTGCCTGGCACTTCTGAAGATGATATAGCTCTTCATCAGTGTCATTGAACTCCTCGACGAAACCACATCTATCGAGAGGGGACAACTACCGGCAACGGAGAAGGAAGCACAATCAATGCAATGCACAATATGATGCATGATCATGACATGGAAAAATGAGTGTGTTGGGCTAATGCAACTAAAACCAGATGGGTTTGAGTCATTTTGAACCAATGGTTCAACCCCAAACTTATCTTATGAATATAAGTAGTGCTTATCATGTTTGCACTAAACAGCAAGGTTAAGTTGTTTAAACATGCATGGAACCAGTATAGATGGATAGATTGGATTTTTCTAATAATTTTTCATATACAATTTATCTCATTCTGAGTTACTGTTGAATTTATATGAATTTTGGAAGTTAGCATTATTTCCTGAAATTTCCTGATAAAAATAACTCCAGAAAATAATTAACTGCGTCAGCACTATGTCACTGTGACGTTAGCAGTCAACAGGCGTCGACCAGGTCAAACTTGACCAGTGGGACCCACCGGTCACTGACCCAGTCAACTAACTAAGTTAGTTAGCCCTAACTAACTGGTCAGGGCCCACTATTCAGTGACTGTAGTAACTAACCTAACTAGTTAATTAGTGCTAACTAGAGTAATTAGTCGGGCAGGGCCCGCATGTTAGTGAGAGAGAGGGGTAAGTCAAACTGGGGAGTGGGGTCAACCCACGCCGGTCAACGGGTCAGCGGTCGCCGACGTTTAGCCGCCGGCGAGTTCAGACGCGGCGGAGGGGCTCGGGAAACGCCCTCCGGCGACCAAAACAACGGCAGCGATCATCTACGCGTAGCTGGCGCTCAGCCGCATCTAGGTAAGTAGGCGGGAGGGGCCGAGGTCAACCGGGCTCGCCGGAATCAAGCTTGCAGCGGTGGCCGGAGCTCGGGGCTGGTGCGGGTTGGCGCTAGGGGGGACGGTAGGTCAAATGGGTGGGCGCGCCCGGCTCCTGGGAACGTGCTGAGCACGGGGCAACGCTCGGACGCGAGTGGCAGTAGCTGTGGCCGCGGCGGCGATGAGGTACGGCGTCGGCGAGCTTCGTCGTCCGCCCAACTACGTCCTAGAGGAGGCGGAGAGCAACGGGGTTCGGGGGAGGAGGAAGAGAAGCTCACAGCGAGCACGATGGGAAGGTTAGTGGGCGCGGGGGAGGTCCGGAGCGAGCAGGGCGACGGTGGCGATCTCGGCGACCCGAGGAGGAAGAGGAGGTCAGGGCCGGCGCTTCAGGGCATTTGGCATCGCGTGAGTCGACAGAGAGGCGTAGACGATGGTAGCGGAGCTTCTGGGCATGTAGGAGAGGCGAGGGGGAGGCGGTGGCCGCGGTGGTGGCGAACGACGGCGACGACCCCGTTTGGGTAGGATGGGGAACAGCGAGGGAGAGAGCAGGGGTGAGAGTGAGAGAGTTCCAGGGGGTGGCGTGGCGTTGCGGGAGACGTCCAGGGGGAGGAGGAGGCAGCCAGGCAGGGAGGAGTTGGCCGGCGTGTGGCCACGCACGCCGGGCACGCGCCCCTGCCTACTGGCGCGAGGAGGAAGGCGACAGGGAGCCAGGCGATGGTGGGTTGGGCCGAAATAGTAGCTGGGCCGGTGCGGCTGCAGGTAGGTGGCCCAGGTAGTTTCCTTTCTCTCTCACCCTTTTATCTCTTTCTGTTTTCTATTTTTTTGTAGTTGTTTGGGCTTTATTAAAATTACCAGAGCACTTCTAAAAATCCTGAAAATAATTGTGGGCACCTTCTGAAATATATGCAACAGCCCACATTTAGTTTCAGAATTATTTGAGCATTTAAATTATTTATAGCATTCAAATGCCCAAATTCAAATACTTTATGACTTAATTCAAAAATCCATAAATGGCCAAGAGATATGCTCATCATTTTTGGCAGAGGTTTTCACCTTTATCCAAAATCATGAACATTTCCAAAGGCATTTTGGGTTCATTGAAGATTATTTTAGGTTGAACCTATTTGATTTGATCTGGTGCTAGGGTTTGAACAATCCCCATTTCAGGTTTAAATGAAATTTAAACATGATGCAGCAACCAGGCTAGTCCAAGTGCATAGCAAGGCTAGGGACGTGACAGCCCCCCCCCCTACAGGGCGTGCCCCGCTATCTCCTGGGCCCCCTGGTGGGCCTTTGGTGTCCATCTTTTGCTATATCAGAGCTTTTACCCTGGAAAAAATCGTGGGCAAGCTTACGGGACGAAACTCCGCCGCCACGAGGCAGAACCTTGGAGGAATCAATCTAGGGCTCCGGCGGAGCTATTCTGCTGGGGACACTTCGTTCCGGGAGGGGGAAATCATCACCAACGATCCTCTTACCGGGAGGGGGTCAATCTCCATCAACATCTTCACCAGCACCATCTCCTCTCAAAACCCTAGTTCATCTCTTGTCTCCAATCTTGTATCAAAACCACAAATTAGTACCTGTGGGTTGCTAGTAGTGTTGATTACTCCTTGTAGTTGATGCTAATTGGTTTACATGGTGGAAGATCATATGTTCAGATCCTTTATGCATATTATTACTCCTCCGATTATGAACATGAATATGCTTCGTGAGTAGTTACGTTTGTTCCTGAGGACATGGGTGAAGTCTTGCTATTAGTAGTCAGGTGAATTTGGTATTCGTTTGATATTTTGATGAGATGTATGTTGTCTTTTCCTATAGTGGTGTTATGTGAATGTCGACTACATGACACTTCACCATTATTTGGGCCTATAGGAAGGCATGGGGAAGTAATAAGTAGATGATGGGTTGCTAGAGTGACAGAAGCTTAAACCCTAGTTTATGCGTTGCTTCGTTAGGGGCTGATTTGGATCCATATGTTTAATGTTCTGGTTAGGTTTACCTTAATACTTCTTTTGTAATTGCGGATGCTTACAATAGGGGTTAATCATAAGTGGGATGCTTGTCCAAGTAAGGGCAGTACCCAAGCGCCGGTCCACCCACATACCAAATTATCAAAGTACCGAATGCGAATCATATGTACGTGATGAAAACTAGCTTGACGATAATTCCCATGTGTCCTCGGGAGCTCCTTTCTCATTATTAGGAATTATCCAGGCTTATCCTTTGCTACATATAGGATTGGGCCACCTTGCTGCACTTTATTTACTTTATTTATTTGTTACTCGTTACTATTTATCTTATTACAAAACTGTCTATCACTTACAATTTCAGTGCTTGTAGTGAAAACCTTACTGAAAACCGCTTATCATTTCCTTCTGCTCCTCATTGGGTTCGACACTCTTACTTATTGAAAGGACTACGATTGAACCCCTACACTTGTGGGTCATCAGGTGTCGAGCCCCCAAGCAGCTAAGTGGCTCTCACTAACCACGTGGCATTATGATGGAAGGCAGATCATGACCATTTGACAGCCGCCTAAAGGCGTGTCAAGATAATAAGCAGAAGATTGTTAAGTGGCCCGACAGGCTTGCCGAGCTTCACCCTCAGCATGACACCTAGCGGTCCATTTAATGCACTTTGTCTTAACTGCTAGAGTTAGGTATGATAGCACTATTAATTATCTAATCATGAGATAATGTTTGTTTTGCCACTGTGGTTACCCCTTGAGCTATAAAAGGAGGCCCAAGGTAACCTAGAGAGGGATTTGGACCCACTCACATTGGTACGTGCATAGCAGCTCCCCCGAGGCCACCTTACTGGGCTTGAGCGTTGCATGTTGTTTTGGTTCCTTCATCCAATCCACCAAAAGCATGAGTATGATTTTACGCTTCTTAGCGACCCGAACCTGGGTAAAAACCACTAGTGTCACCGTCGTCTTTCTACTCCATGGCTTCTGCTCTTTGTGCAACGTGGCCTCCCCCTTGCCAAATCACAAAGGGGCTCATGGACCCATAGGTGATCTTGTTCTCCCACGACAGCACTACAATCAACTCTCTTTGAACATGGACGGCCCACAGACCTTAACGTGGGTAGCCCCACGTCGTTCAACATGACTCATGGGGAAACCAGGAATTGATAAAGTTCTTGGTTAATGAAGGAGCAAAGAAGATATCAAGGAAGACATGAATCCCACCGCGGCATGGTCAAAGTGTCCACCTGTGTATTTGTTGGGGCCTACCCCGACGACACCCGACAGCACGTATGGGCCAGGCCCGAGGGCTCCTATCGGTGCAACGAACATCTGCGTTCGTTGACCGGACTCATACACAGGTGTGACGATGGTCATACATCCAGCACCAACGTGTAACGCAAGGCCAAGCCAGAGAAGTTGCTCTTTTTGAGATCAAGGAGCGCATCAAGAAGACCAAGCCAACATACAAGGCAAAGATTCCAAGGGAAGTATCCTCTGCTGGTCAGGCGAGGCCGATAGAGTCGATGCAGTAGGTAAAAGCAAGCTCAAGCCACGCAAGCGGCATCTCTGGGACGGCCAGAGACTGACACGTGCACCCCTCCAAGAAGGCCCGGCAAGCCCTACCCCCGGAAGGCACATGCCAGTTACCACCTCTCCACAGCACCACGACGCCAGTCACTTATCGATGCGGTGTCAAGCCCCCCAGGTGATTAAGTGGCATTCCCTAAGCATGTGGCAGTTTGCTGGAAGACAGATCACACTCATTTGACACCCGTCCAGAGAAGTGTCAAGATGATGAGCAGAAGTTGGCTAAGCGGTGATATAAGATTGTCGGGGATGCACACCCGCACGCCACCTAAGGTAGCATTTATGGCACTTTGTCCTAAATGCCAGAGTTAGGTATGATAGCACTGTTGGCTATCTAATCACAAGATAATGTCTGTTTTGGCACTTTGGTTACCCCTTAAGCTATAAAAGGAGGTCCAAGGCAACCTAGAGAGGGGGTCGTACCCTCACACACTTGTACTCCCATAGCCGCTCTCCCCGAGGCAATCTTGTCGGGTTTGAGTACTGCGTGTCATCGTGTTCCTCCATCCAATCCACTAAAGTAGAAGTAGAGTTTTACACTTTGCAACGGTCGAAACCTAGGTAAAAATCACGAGAGTCTCATCATCATGCTGCCTCATGGCCTCTGCTCTTTGTGCAACGTGATCTCCCTCCTACCGAACCACAAGGAGCCCTTGGCCCCATAGGTGATCGTGTCCACCCATGATAGTGATGCTTATTGAATCCCTAGGATACAACTTAATGTCCATCCCAATGCTTTGTTATCTTGACATGATCATGATATTTGGAAAATATCGTTGCCTTGTGCTAATAGCTTTTGACAAATCTTTACTCTTCGAAGGTTATCGAAGAGGTGATTTGTATATGCTATATTTCTCTGCAGGACCACAACTTGCCGTATGTCTTCTAGCAAAAGCTTCTGAGTGTTGGCTCTGGAATCGAAGGCTAGGACATGCAGGCATGAGGAACTTGCACACTCTTGTGAAGAAGAAGCACATCATTAGCATCGAGGGCGTCAAGTTCAAGAAGGACCATCTGTGTGGTGCTTGCGAAGCCGGGAAGATGACTAGGCCAAAACATCCCTCGAAGACAATCATGATGACTTCACATCCCTTCGAGCTATTACACATGGACTTATTTGGCCGTACTCACACTACAAAAAAAATACACATCCGTGACATTTTGGGCCTAACGGAATTTTTTTCTATCATACATATGACACTTCTATGACGATAATTGTGACAAAATCCGGTATCAACATAGATGTGGTGGGCTCCTACTTCTATGACAAAAAATCTTGATAGAAAATCGGCTTTTCGTCCTGGGCGGGCCGGAGACGCAGCTGCATGACATTCTTTGGCCCGTCCATGACGGAAAAAATCGTGGTAGAAGCGAGGGCGAGGAAAATTTCAGGGAGTTCCCGGTTACGGTGAGAGGTTGGGGGCCGAGCGATGCGCGTTTCTCTCGTACAGGTACGCGCGTGTGTGCGAGGCGTTGGCTCTAACTGAACTCGAGCGAGGCATTGGGATCTAACTGAACCCGAGCGATTACACTGCAGGCTACGCGTTACTGAACCCGAGCGATCGACCGATGTCTGTTAACTGAACCCGATCGAGCGATTCCTTCGCTACTGCTGCTAACTGAAGCCGATCGATCCTGCCTCTTGGATGAACAATGAAAGTTGCGGGGGGGGGGGTTGGATGAACAGTGAGCGGTGGCATTGCCTCTGGATGAACAGGACCCCGTGGTGTGCTGGAGGAATGGATGAACAGTAGACAGTGGAGGGGTGCCCGTGGAGGGGTGGTTGAACAGTAGCCGGTGGAGTAGCGCGCGCTGGAGGCTAGATGAACACGAGCCCGTGGAGGCTGGAGGAGGTCGACGGTAGCCCGTGGAGGCTGGAGGAGGTCGATGGTGGAGATGAACAGTATCCCGTGGAGTCCCGTTTTGCGGTACGCCACACCCCTCCCGATCAACAAGACCCCCGTTTCGACCGTAGGAGGTCCGTTTCCTCCGTTTTGCGGTACGCCACACCCCTCCCGATCAACAGGACCCCCGTTTCGATCGTAGGAGGTCTGTTTCGTCCGTTTTGCGGTACTCCAGACCCCTCCCGATCAACAGGACCCCGTTCCGAACGTAGGAGGTCCGTTTCCTCCGTTGTGCGGTACGCCAGGCCTCATTTCTATTGCCTGTTCCGTCTAAGCCCTCCTGATGAACATGATGACGCATTCCGTTCCGACCCAGCTAGTTGGCTCCCACGTGTTCCGTTGCCTCCCGATGAACACGATGCATTCCGTTGCCTCCCCATGAACACGACGCATTCCGTTGCCTCTCCATGAACACGACAACGACGTTGTTTCTCCGTTCCGATCCAGCCATGTACACGAACCCTGGCCGTACGTATGCGCGAGTAGGCGTTCGAGATCCCGCCTGTATGTACACATACGTGGCCATATTTTCTTTCTTGCACCCTGGCCACTGCACGTACGTGTATATGCTACGTGCGCGTCTCTACTACGACACATGCGCGCCTCTACTACGACATGTGCGTGCCTCTACATCGACCAGTATGTACATACACATTCGTGACCAGAATGACAACGCTACATACGCTTCGACCAGGTGGGTCCCGACTGTCAGGCACTTCCTTGCCTGCAAAGATGTAGCTGGTGGGTCCCAGCAGTCAGGGGGCGAATCGTTTTGTTTTTTTTTTGCCCGGACACACTTCCTTGTGTGCGAAGATGTAGCTGGTGGGTCCCAGCAGTCTTTTCGGACTCACTTCCTTGCGTGCGAAGATGTAGATGGTGAGTCCCAGCAGTCAAGGGGGCGAATCGTTTTTTTTGCCCGGACGCACTTCCTTGCACGCGAAGATGTAGCTGGTGGGTCCCAACAATCAGGGGGAAACATTTTTTTCGCGAAATACAATGGCCCGTCCGGTGGGTCCCAGCTGTCAGGTGGAGGAATCATTATTTTCCGCGTAATAAGGAGGCACTTCCTTGCTGCGGCCGTGGACCCAGCTTTCAGCCTCTCCACGTACAATCCACATCCGATGGAAGTCGTTCCTTGACCACGTTGACCACGCCGCGCCAAGAGCACCAGGGCGGTGGATGACGGCAAGGCCTAGGAAGGGGACGACGGGGAGCCGGGGAAGACGCGGCAGTGGAAGCCCGTGCGGAGAGGAGTACAAGGGTTCACTGATTTGGCTGCGGTGTGAGGCTGCCGTCGCTGCAGAATAACATGGGGTGTGGGTGAGTAGAGGGATGGTCTGGCCAGCGGTGGGAGTAGTACGGGGTGGTGAGGCCTCCGCGGCATCACAGCCGGCCACGGGAGGCAGTAGCACGCGGCACGACCGGTGCTGCTTTGGGCGGCTGGAGCAAGGAGACCAGAGGTATAACAAGGACTACGGCCGTTGGATGGACATCGTACGATTACTGCAGCTAGAATTGTTTATATTGACTAAGTTGATAAAGCCCTTGGTACGCGTCAACCTAGTAGGCCCACAGCTCGGATTTGGCAGAGAACATATAGCCCATTTGCGATTTCTCGGAATGTACATCCCATTTTTTAATTCTAATGGAATTTACTATAGCCCATTTATAGTTTGTTAGAAGTACAACCCAACTTCTAGCTAGGACAACGATTAATAATTCCAAACAACCGCTCAAAATAGAATTCAAAAAATTCCCACATTTTGATGGGATCCGAAATATTTTTATCCGAAATTTCTAGTCAGGTTAAATATAATTTCAAAATAAAGTTGTATTACGTTAAAATCCAACGAAATATTGCGCGCCCAACAAGTAGTGAAATTAAAATTTTCAAATTCCAAAAATAATATATTTTTCAAACTAATTACGTGTTTGGTGCAAAGTAACTGCCCAGTTATTATAATTACATCCGATTTATTATTTCTTAAAGTCCATTTTCTTGTTAAACCTAATGTATACCTCCTAGGAAAGTTTGCAGCCCAGCGGGGCGGAGAATAACAAGTTGACCCGGATATTGTGTACAATTGTCGGCCCAGTTGCATTGCTGATGTTGAAAAAAAAGGCCTGTGTAGTACAGTACAACCTAACATGGTTACTCAGCCCACATTCAGCGACGCCGGAAAGGCCCAAACAAGGCTTCTGTACAACTTTTTGAAGTCACTGAGCTCAATTAATAACTTAAGAAAAACGTTAGATTATAGTGGAACCTAATTAAAAGCTGTCACGAGCAAATAAATAATTCAATAGGTCCCACTTGTGCGTGTGCGCGCGCGCGTGCGTGTGTGTGTGTGTGTGTGTGTGTGTGTGTGAGAGAGAGAGAGACCCATCGGTCGATGCTTGTAAATACATCTTACAGCCATATGCATTGCTGATGCTCGGTAAAAACTTATATAGTTGACACAATCATATAGAACATCATAGCACACTGAACTTGCATACAAAAATTTCACGCAGGCGGCACAATCAGGATGGAAGCAGTGGATTGCTACGGGAAGGGCTATGTTGAAACCAATGAAGTCGTACATAACGGTTCATCGTCTTTATCAATGACGGGGAAATATCTTGAATGTTCTGCAAAGAAAACAGACAAACAACACAATAAGTTCTGCTAGCACATTAAGTTGACGTACAACAACACAGGGAAAGTCTGACGTTGACTCCTATAATGGACGTCATCGACGGACCCTGGCACCAGCGGTGGCGGCAGGACTTTGATTGATGGATTGACCACTTCTTCGACATGCATGAACACTCGATACATGTACATCCCTAACGTGGTCCGCGGCGGCCTTGGTGGCGACGGATAGTACAACCCCGGTTCCTGCATCGGTATCTCAACGCCAATCACCTTCGGTATGGTGGACGGCTTCTTCATCCATGCCATAACCATCAGAGCCCAGGTGTTTGGAGGAACAAACATACTTACGAGCTCACCTCCAAGGTCGTTGATAAGCTCGTTCATGGACTCGCTGTTCCAAGCACGTTGAGGCATGCCATGGAAGGTAAGCTTTGTTAAAAACTCAAGCTTAAAGGTCACCGAGCCCCATCCTGGGTGCCACCGATCAAAGCTCACCAGCGCGCCATCGCAGAACAAACGCTGGGAGCACTCAAACACACGACTGCAGTCGAAAGTTGTCCGAAACCTGACGAAGAAATCAGCCGGTGGCAGACAGACTTTGACGAGCAAGTCACTGTTGAGCTTTCGATGCCGTGCACAATGCCAAGAGCTTTGACAAGGTCGTCCAGAGAGACGGAAGGCCGGTCGCCTTTGATGGTTACCATCAGCACTTTGCCGGCAAACTGGTCGTCAAGCGCCGCCATGCCACTGTTGAGCGACAGCACGCAGCGACCGAAGGCAGGACGGACCTCAGGATCTCCGTCTCGGAGATCCATGTTGACCGGCGACATGATAGTGCGCTTGAGTACAGGGAGTACAGGAGGGGGATTTGGGGGAATTGGAGTAGGAATCGAGATTCCAGAGGTGGGGGTGGGGCGGGAGACTGGGGATGAAAAGGTAGCATGAATTTCGAGCACGCGCCAATATTCTCTCGGCGCGTGTTGAGGATATAACTACTGAGTGTAAACCGGCCAGGAGGGCCCGGTTCACCATCCACCATACTTCTGGTACCCCAAAAATTCTACAAAAAATACAAAACATAACCAATTTGTACAGCAAGACAGTGCAAAAAGAATCAGAACCATTTTACATTCTAGTTAAAAATGTAAAATTGCACACTACAGCCAAAGTTTCTGTCCTGCACCGTACAAACCAACAAGCATTATAAACATCCTAAAGGCAAACCTTGGCACATTATTTTTATAGTACAAAGGAATTGTACAAGGGGATTGTTATTTTTGATGAAAAGTTTCTGTAATCAAGATTCACAAAGTTTTCGTGAGCATGAACAAAGTTCAAGGAGCTCTCCCACTTCAACAATGCTTGTCTCTCTCACTTTCACTTTCCTTTTTAAAAGTTTTCGGTTTCCCCTCTTTATTTTTTTGTTTTTAGACTACATAAAAGCACTCAACAGAAATAAATGACTCTCTAAAACTTCCGGGTTGTCTCCCCGGTAGTGCTTTCTTTAAAGCCATTAAGCTAGGCATATAGTGCACAAGTAATGAATCCACCCGGATCCCAAGGTATATCAAAGCCAATTTTAATTAACAATGATTTGTAATTTAGTGGTGAGCACAAAGTAACATATATCATGCAACAACAAAGTCTAACTCTCTTCCTATGCATCGGCATGTCATAAAAGAACAATTCATGCACACATAGTAAAGGCCAATGCATAGTATAAGCAGTTCCTTGCAATTCTATCATATTGGAAACATAGAGAGGTGCAGATATAATTCCTCTCTCATAATAATTGCAAGTAGGAGCAGCAAACACATGCATATCACATTCATCAAAATTATCATGTGCAATGGTAAAAGGAAACCCATCAATATAATCCTTAATAAGCACAAACTTCTCCGATATAGTGTAGTTTAGAGAATTCAAAGAGATAATAGGACTATCATGCATGGGTGCAATAGCAACAATTTCATGTTTAATGTGAGGAACTATAGCAAGTTCATATCCATAAGCATAATTCATATTGGCATCTTGGCCACAAGCATAGCAAGCATCATCCAAAAGGGATATTTCGAGAGAATCAACGGGATCATAACAATCATCATAGCAATCATCCTTCCGTAAGCACGAAGGGGAATTAAACAATGTATGAGTTGAAGAGTTACTCTCATTAGAAGGTGGGCGTTGGTAGCTAATCCGCTCTTCCTCCTTCTTTTCTTCGCTGTCCTCATCATCTTTTTCATCCAATGAGCTCACAGTTTTAGTAATTTCTTCTTCCATAGATTCCTGCAAAATATTAGTCTCTTCTTGGACACCGGAGACTTTCTCAATAAATGCATCAGTATTGTAATTGTATTCATAATTGTCATAACAATATTTAAGTATAGCAAAAATTTCAGGTCTATAAACTGAATCATCAAAATCGTCAAATGCTTAACATAGATTCAATCTCATAAGCACCAATAAAAGCAACAAATTCTTCTATTTGTTCCACATCATAGTAATCATAGATACCATTAGCATAAGAAGCCAAGGTTTTATCATCAAATTTGCATGAAAAGGGAAGGTGTGGAGCCTTCATCCTAGACAACAAGTCTAATCATATATCAAGCATAGTTGACGAGCATACCAACGCAACATATGAATTTCATCCCATAATAGTTTCCCTTTTTGTGTCAAGCGATAATCCCTAAATTATTCACGCTGATCCAACGTGTCTCCTATAACATAATTGAATGGGGTTTTCTCGGTATTATCAAAGTAGTACATAATATATTTTACATAACCAGCATCGAGGTTTTCAGGAGGTTCCCCATCTCCATGAGCAGCAAGTACACCTAATTTTTTTGGTATTTCGTGTTCCATCTCCATAAGTAAAGATAGAGAACAACTAAGAACATCAAATAAAAATTACTTAGTGATAAAGCAAACAAGCACACACAAGAATATTCACCCCATGCTATGACTCCCCGGCAACGGCGCCAGAAAAAGGTCTTGATAACCCGCAAGTATGCGGGATCAATGTAGCCTCTTTCGATAAGTAAGAGTGTCGAACCGAACGAGGAGCTAAAGGTAGAACAAATATTCTCTCAAGTCCTATCTGCCACAGATACGACTCTACGCACGCTTAGTGTTTGCTATACCTAGAACAAGTATGAAACTAGAAGTACTTTGTAGGTGTGATAGGATAGGTTTGTAAGATAATAAAGAACACGTAAATAAAAGCTAGGGGCTTTTTAGACAAAGAAGCAATAAAGTAAATATAGCGAGTGTGGAAAAGTGGTGGTAGGAGTTGTGAAATTGTCCCTAAGCAATTGACTACTTTACTAGACCGATAATCACTATTGCAATTTTATTTGAGGGAGAGGCATAAGCTAACATACTTTCTCTTCTTGGATCATATGCACTTATGATTGGAACTCTAGCAAGCATACGCAACTACTAAAGATCATTAAGGTAAAACCCAACCATAGCACTAAAGTATCAAGTCCCCTTTATCCCATACGCAAACAACCTACTTACTCGGGTCTGTGCTTCTGTCACTCACGCCACCCACCATAAACAAATCATGAACATATTGCAAACCCTACAGCGGGAATCCCTCATGCTTGCACGACATGGAGGGCACAATAGGACAGCACCAATAATAAAACATGCAATTCAAACCAATCATATCAATTCACCAATCACCGGTAAGACAACGAAAATCTACTCAGACATCATAGGTTGGCAACACATCATTGGATAATAATATGAAGCATAAAGCACCATGTTTAAGTAGAGGGCACAGCGGGTTGCGGGAGAGTGGACCTCTGGATATAGATGGGGGAAGGTGATGTAGATGTTGGTGAAGATGGCGGAGCTGTTGGTGAAGATAGCGGTGATGATGATGGCCCCCGGCAGCGTTCCGGCGCCACCGGAACCAAGGGAGAGAGAGCCCCCCTTCTTATTCTTCTTCCTTGACCTTCTCCCTAGATGGGAGAAGGGTTTCCCCTCTGGTCCTTGGCTCCCATGGCGTGGGAGGGGCGAGAGCCCCTCCAAGATTGGATCTGTCTCTCGGTCTCTCTCTGTTTCTGCGTTCCCAGATTCTGCCCTGGCACCCTTTCTTTTATATCCGGAGATCTGTAACTCGGATTAGATTAAAACCTTCGCCCAGATATTTTTCCAAGAATTAGCTTTCTTGTGGCCAAAGAAGGGCATCAACCGCCTTACGAGGGGCCCACGAGGGTGGGGGGCGCGCCCACCTGGAGTGGGCGTGGGGCCCTGTCTCGTGGCCACCTAGGGCACCGTCTCGCGTTAATTTTACTTCCCAAAAAATCACAAATATTCAAAAATAATTCTCCGTCCGTTTTTATCCCGTTTGGACTCTGTTTGATATGGGGTTTCTGCAAAACATAAAACATGCAACAGACAGGAACTGGCACTGGGCACTGGATCAATATGTTAGTCCCAAAAATAATATAAAAAGTTGCCAGAAGTATATGAAAGTTGAATAATATTGGCATGGAACAATCAAAAATTACAGATACGACGGAGATGTATCAAAAAGCAACCAAGCGGATGAGCAAAGCTCTCACACAAATATGAGATAAACCAATGCTAACCCTAACTAGGAGGAGGAGGAGGAGGAGGAGGAGGAGGTCTATTTATAGTCTAAGTGCAAGGGGGTAGAATGAAAGGGTACATGGGCCTCGGGCCCAAAGCTGCGCACACAAAGGCAGTGGACGTCTTGTCTCTTGCGGAGGTCCAGACGTCCGGTAGGGCTCGGACTTCCACTAATTTCGTTCTATAACAGTGGTACCGGACGTCCGGAGGTGGCCGGTCGTTTGGTCGCCAGTCGCACGGTCGCATAGGACTTCCGCAGAATCGGCTCGGGTGTGAAATTGCCGGTCATCCGTTGGGGGCCGGACATCTGCTCGCTGGAAGTGTTGCTGGTCGTCCGGAGGAGGCCAGACGTCCGCTCGCAGTAGCTTTTGTCAGCTGGGACTTGGGTCGGCTAGGCCTTCAGGAGCCGGACGTCCGGTCCTGGTCGGACGTCGGCTGGCTGGAGCGTCAGGCGTCGGACGTCTGGTCCTGTTCGGATGTTCGATAGCTGGAGCTTCTTGGGTAGCTCTTCTTCTTGTCCTTTGTACTCGGTGTCCTCGCCGTCTTGTCCATTGGATGTAGCTGTTCCATGGCCTTCCTCCAAGTACATGATCACACATAGTGTTTCCGCTAGAGGTAGTAGCCATGTCTCATGTCTAGAAAGTGGTAGTTCAGAGAGGTGCGAGTTCACCCTATCTTTGATAGCCTTTGCTCGAGCTCTTGTCAGTGGTCCACGTGGTGTCGTGGGAGATGTAGATACGTCCATGGGGATGATCATGGGATGCTTCGCATCACCACTACCCACCAAGGCGCGCCTTGGTGCCTAGTGGGCACCTGGGTGCCCCCCTCTAGTATTTATTTTCTCCAATATTTTTTTATATATTCAAAAATGATTCTTTGTAAACTTTAGCTCATTTGGAGATGTGCGGAATAGGTATCTCTAACATAGCTTTTTCAGGTCCAGAATTCCAGCTGACGGTATTCTCCCTCTTGTAAACATTGCATATTATGAGAGAAAATGCAATAGAATTACTCTACAAAGTGTTATATTGAATAAAAACACTGTAAATAACATTAGGAATAAATGATGCAAAATGGATGCATCAGTCCCCGACAAGGGAATCGTCCTCAGCATAGAAGACAAGTTCAGGGCTACTACCGGTGTCCTGGATTACGAGGTACTAATCCAGTCGGCCCATTCTCCTCGGATTGGGCCAATGGGCACTCATTCATTCTCAATAAGGACTCCAGAGGCTGTATGCAGCGGGCCTGGTGAAGACTACATCTGTCGAAGACTTGTCATATACTCTAGGGCTTCTCTTGTCGCCCTGCACCTAGATACCAACCTTGTAACTCTAGATACCCTACCTGGCATGTATATAAGCCGTAGGGTATAGCCCGTAGAGCGGACATCAATGCAATATCATTCACCTGGCCCTAGAGTTAGACCACATCTTACAGTCTCGAGGTAGATCAACTCTGTACTCAATACATCTATATCAATATAAACAAGAGTAGGATGTAGGGTTTCACCTCCATCAAGAGGGCCTAAACCTGGGTAAAACATCGTCTCTCTATTCATGTTGCCATCTGTCCGAGATCCACAGCTCGGGACCTCCTACCCCGAGGTCTGCCGGTTTTTACACTATCGGTGCGGCGAACATTCGTGTTTGTCGCCTGAACCTATGCATAGGCGTGCTGACGATTATACACCAATTACCAAGACATGACAAAAGAGAAGCCAGAGAAACCTCTCTTCATGAGATCAAGGAGTACATTAAGGAGATCAAGTCAACAGGAGAACACCTCAGGAAGGCCTCCCTTGTCGGGTAGGAGAACCAGGCCCGGTCGAGACTGGCCCTGAAGGCCAAGACTAGGTCGCCCCGACAAGGCTCCCAGGGCCATCAACATCGGATCTCAGCAGGCTCCATACTGGCAGGCCTTCGCCAAGATGCCATCGCTCCACCTCATCATACACAAGCCATTTATCAGTGCGGTGTCGAGCTCTCACGTGACTAGGTGGATCCCTTCAGGCACATGGCAACCAGCTGGAGAGGAGATTAATTTTATTGACAACCATCTAGATGGCGTGTCACGCTAATAAGGAGAAGATGGATAAGTGGCATGGCAGGCTTGTCGGGCTTGAGCTCGCCGCGTCTTCGCGTTCCTCCAGATCAATCCACTATAGCAGGAGTAGGGTTTTATGCCGCAAAGCGGCCCAAACCTACGTAAAAGAGAGTTTTCCATTGCCGTGTTGCCCTGCTGTTTCTGCTCTTTGTGCAATGTGACTGTCCCCTTGCCGAACCACAAAGAGGCACCCCTTCCCCGTAGGTGATCGTGCTTCCACGCCGACATCTTTGGCGCGCCAGCTAAGGGAGGATTGCTTGTGCGAATCTGAGATGGTAGCCAGTGCATCGATCTTCATCACCTTCTACATCATCAATGGCTTCCAAGAAGAAAAGCAGTGTGATAGCGCATCCTTTTGCCTCGAAGGCTTCGTCATTGTAGCTGTGGGTGCTGTGGACACTACAGCTACGATGAGTGGGGCAGGCACCGCGGACGATGGTGCTAACACTCCCACCGCGACTAGAGTGGGAACCGAGGCTGCAGGAGCGACCCAACTTCCACAACCTACTAGCAATCGTACTCACGTCAGTGCGGGTCAAGGTGACAACTTCCACCTCCACGCTGCACCAACGAGCATGACCAGCGCAGCATCGACGCCCGCTCTGGTGCAAGCCAAGATACACTTGTTGCATCGTCTAGAGGGGCGACAACAGGACACATGCTTCGTCCCACGCAGGGTGAGCGTGACAACACTCTGAGTGACGTTGTCAATCCACAACAACGGCGTCCACATGGGAAGGTGATGCGGAGCATCCTTGGACATCACCATGTCAAGAGTCCGTTCGGCGAGTGACGCATGCGACATCTACTTCACATACACAAAGGTGAATCATCTCCTTCAAACATGCTCAGTTGACCCCTTCGAGGATGGTATACTACTTGACACTTCTCCCGTGTGCATGCATAGGTATGGTCGGAGCTTCACGGACGATGAGGAGGAGTGCAAGCGCCAAGGAACAAATACACCATCCGTGAGGGAAGCATGGAAGCGACGACTGTCGGTGTACTAAAGTAGGGGTACCTTAGTATCCCAAACTTGTGCACGGGCAGTCGCAGCGTCCCGCGGCAAGGCTTGCCGGGTGTCTGCCAAGATCCTCCGTAGTTCCTATTGAAGCCATTCAAGAACAAAGTGTTTTAACTAAGAAGACAAGGCCCCGGCAAGAGGAGCTTGCCGGGAAGGACAAGGCCCCAGCAAGAGGAGCTTGCCGGGAAGGCCAGCCAAGGCATTTCAAGAAACTTGCCGCGACGCGCCGCGCGTCCCGGCAAGACCCGGCGAGCGACAAGCTTTCGGGCGCGGCAAGACAACGACCGTGGCAAGGCGCTTGTCGCGGCGAAGCCACCACTCTGTACCCACTCTCCAGCACATCCGACGACGTGTCACCGCAGGATCGTTCCAGGCGCACGTGGCGGGTGGCTGTGTAGCCAAGCGGTGCGAGGTGGCAAGCGAAGATGACGAGATGGCCATCGTGGCGAACGATGGCGCCCCTAACGGTCGTTTTCTGCACAGTTTGGGCGACCGGACGGGCATTAAATGCTCTTGTCCCCTGCCGTCAGAGTTAGGTAGGGTGCACTGTAGAGGCAGTTGTACCAACCCCTCTTTTTACATTTGTACCCCTGTCTGCGTTGCCACCTGTCGGTGACCCCTTTAACCTATAAAAGGAGGCCCATGCACAACGTAGAAGGGGTTCGACTCATTCGAAACTGCAGAACGCTCACGCCCTCGAGCAAGAACATAATATCACCACAAAGCAACAGTAGGAGTTTTATCTCTCCGGAGAGCTCCAAAGCTGGGTAAAATCCCTCGCGTGCTTCGCCTCGATCTGCTCTTCGTGCGCCCTCCGCTCCCTGCTGGACTGAGAAGGGGCCCTGCCCCATAGGTGTTCGTTCCCCACGACATCTTTGGCACGCCAGGTAGGTGGCGTCGAGGTTGTGCGAACCTGATCCGGCATTCTCGCGCGCTACATCGTCATCTTCATCGACATGCCACCGAAGAAGAAGGCTTCGGAGGTGGCCGCTCCGTCCGCGTCGATCCCACCACCACCGGAGCAAACGGGTGGTGGGGTAGACGCCGGCGGAAGAACGGGCGCCGATGGGGGAGCTCACATTGTCACCAGATCCAAGGACAAGGCCCCGCAAACTTCGGCGTCCGTGCATGCACCGCGGCCCTCTCAGGAGGCGCGGGACCGACAACGTCATGGTGCTCCTAGCACCGTACTCGCGTTGGAACAAGGCCAAGCTGCTGGATCCCGGGACGCTCAAGGCCAGCATGCCCGCCAACATGTTGGCACGAGCGCGGCACGATTGGCTGGACGAGATGTTGCTCCTTCTAACACTGTTAGATGTTTGAGCATATCCCGCTCCTCACGTCGTTCGCCGCCGCCGCCGAAAACCCCAGAAGAAGCGTTGGCCCGAGCCCAACTACTCCTAGACTACCCTCCAGCGACGGACAAGATCGACGATTGGAGGATCACCATTCAGAGCCTCATCGGCTTCACCAATGGTGATACTCCCCGGCAACCGAGCACGTCGAAGCCGCGGCAAGATGCCGAGGCGCAAGCCGGTGGCGACAAGACCGGTGGGGGTACCACCACCGTGCACTCCCCGCCCAGAAGGCCAAGATCGCCGACTCACCGGGCTAACCTCGACACCGACTCCACCGCGTCATCGGACCCATGAGCTCGTCGCGATCAGCGCCAAGTTCTCCAAGAACGACGACAAGAAGACGCTCGTACTCGCATCGAGCGTCGAAGAGAAGCGCGACGTCAGTCAGATCAGCGCGCTGGGCCCACTGTTGATATGCATGCGCCAGGGGAACCAGGCGACTTGCCGTACGCGGTAGGTTGCCCTGCGTTCACTCGTGAGCTGCGGCAAGTCCAGTGGCCCAGTACTAAGAACTTCAAACCAGATGTACCAGAGAAGTATGATGGCAGGTTGCATCCGTCGGAGTTCCTTAGCATCTACACCATTGCGGTGCAGGCTGCCGGGGGGCGCGACGAGAAGATCCTCGCCAACTACTTCCCGCTGGTGCTCAAGCCCAACGTCAGATCTTGGCTTATGCACTTGCCGAACAACTCCATCTCCTCATGGGCAGATCTGTGCCATCAGTTTGTCAGCTCCTTCACAGGCGGCCACAAGCCCCATGGCCAGGAGAGCGATCTTCATCTACTCGCCCAGAAGGAAGGAGAACCCCTGCGCAAGTACATTCAAAGATTCAGCCAGGTGCAGCGCAACATCCCAGACGTCCACCCTGCCGCGGTTATCAGCGCGTTCCATCAGAACGTGCGTAATCACAGGATGAGGGAGGAGATGGCGATGTGCAAAATCAGAGATGTCAGCGAGCTATATGCTCTGGCCGACAAATGTGCACGTGCTGAGGAGGGGAGGAAACTCCCCGGAGAGAACGCAGGAGCAGAAGGATCTGACAGTGAGGAAGCCGCCTCGGCAAGGAAAAACCGGAGGCGGAACAACAGGAAGCGGAAAGCTAAAGATGTGCTAGTTGTCGAGCAGTCCGGCAACGGAGGTAGCGCCGAGAAGGCCAAAACTGGTAACTCCGGCGAGGCTATGGTGGCCGCCGACAAGCAGGATGGCTCCGGCAAGCAGTACTGCAAGATCCACCGCACCAAGGGCCATGATCTCCAGACTTGCAAGAAAGTTGAACAGCTTGTTGAACTGCAGAAAGCTGAATACGAGCGACGCGACAAGGAGAAGGCCCAAGAAGGTGGTGGAGGATCCGGCAAGAAGCGTCCCGGCCGGGGAGGGCGCCGCGGCAAGGCCAAGCAGCGGCAAGGAGACAGGCCTCCCCGCGGCCGCGACAAGGATGAAGACGAAGACGAAGATGAAGAGATGGATGAAGATGAGGCCGACGAGCAGGAGTTTCAGAAAGCGACAGAGGTTTTGTGCGTCGACGGCGGTGCTTCTCTGCATACTTCGCACCGCCAGCTCAAACAGTGGGTGCGGGAAGTTAATGCAGCAGAACCATCAGTTGAGTCGCGCAAGCCTCTGAAGTGGTCCAGCACGCCTATCATCTTTGATGTTGAGGATCACCCTGATCGCATAACTGCGGTCGGTTGCTTGTCGATGTTGGTTTCACCAACTATCCGCAACCTCAAAGTCACAAAGATACTGGTTGACGGCGGGGCCGGCTTGAATCTGATCTCCTCCACGGTACTCAAGAAGCTCCAGATCCCCGACAGCGAGCTCGAAGAGACCGGCACTTTCCAAGGAATCAACCCAGGAAGGAGCAAGCCGAAGGGGAAGATCACACTGCCAGTGACATTTGGCAGCGAGCTAAACTTCAGGACAGAGAAAAAGTCACCTTTGACGTTGCTGATTTCCCGTTGCCCTACAATGGGATACTCGGCCGTCCAGCGCTCGCCAAGTTCATGGCAGCCTCTCACTACGCCTACAACGTACTCAAGATGCCAGGTCCGATAAGTGTCATCTCTATCCCTGGCGACAAGAAGGATGCCCTTATCTGCACCGACAAGATCTACCGGGAAGCAGCAGCCGTAGCAGATCGCAAGACACTTGCCGCTGAAGCTCCCGGGGGGAAGAAGAAGACCAAGTCCGGCAAGAACAGCTCTGATGCTCACTCCGGCAAGCGCACCTCTTCAGAGTGCTGCGCTACCGTCGAGGACGCACCATCGAGCTCCACTGGCAAGTGTAAGAAGGCAAAGACAGCTTCACCAGAGACTAAGAAAGTGGCCGCCAAGGAGGACGGCACTGGTGGTACCTTCACCATCAGTGCCACGCTTGACCCTAAATAGGAAAGCGCGCTTGTTGCTTTCCTACGGGCGAATGTTGATGTGTTTGCATGTCAACCGTCTGACATCCCCGGTGTTCCCAGGAAAGTGATTGAGCACCACCTTGTCATCTGTCCTCACGCGTGACCCGTCAAGCAGAGAATCAGGAAACAAGCAGTGGAGCAACAAGAATTCATTGCGGAAGAGATCAAGAAATTGGAAGCAGCAGGCCTTGTCAGAGGAGTACTCCATCCAATGTGGCTGGCCAATCCTGTAGTCGTGCGCAAGGAGAATGGAAAATGGAGGCTTTGTATTGACTTCACTGATGTTAATAAAGCTTGTCCCAAAGATCCATTTCCCTTGCCGCGCATTGACCAGATTGTCGACTCCACGGCAGGATGTGATTTGCTTTCATTTCTTGATGCATATTCAGGATATCATCAGATCTTCATGGTAGAAGAGGATGAGGAGAAAACCGTGTTCATTACTCCATGTGGCACGTACTGCTTTGTACGAATGCCTTTCGGACTAAAGAATGCTGGTTCAACATTTGCAAGGGTAGTCCACGAAGCTTTTGAGCCACAGTTGCACAGAAATGTAGAAGCTTACATGGATGACATAGTGGTTAAGAGCAAAGACAGAGCAACTCTGATCCAGGATTTGGACGAGACCTTTGCAAATCTGCGCAAGATCAATCTCAAGTTGAACCTAGAGAAGTGTGTGTTTGGAGTCCCCTCAGGCAAGCTTCTCGGGTTCTTTGTATCTCAGCGGGGGATTGAAGCCAATCCCGAGAAGATCAAGGCCATTGAGCAGATCGAAGCACCGAAGCGCGTCAAGGATGTGCGAAGGCTTGCCGGCTGCGTTGCTGCTCTCTGCAGATTCATCTCTAAGTCTGCTGAGCGCGCCTTGCCATTTTTCAAATTTTGAAAAAGGCAAGTCCAATGAAATGGACTCCAGAAGTGGAGGCTGCGCTGCAGGACTTGAAGAGATACCTGTCCTCCACTCCAATACTTGTCGCACCTAAGCCACAAGAGAAGTTGCTACTATATCTAGCGGCAACCAATCAAGTGGTTAGTGCTGCGTTAGTAGCGGAAAGGGAGGCGGATGATGAGCCAGCAACCACGGCAAGCGAGTCCAGCGACAAGCAGGGGGCTTCCCCGACAAGCTCTGGTCCCGACAAGGATAGATCTGTGCAGCCATAGGAAGAGAAACAAAAGAAGATGGTGTAGCGCCCAGTTTATTTTGTCAGTTCCCTTTTGCAGGGGGCTAGGTCAAGGTACTCTGGTGTGCAGAAGTTGCTTTTCGGCCTTCTCATGGCCTCGAGAAAGCTGCGCCATTACTTTCAGGCACATGAGATCACAGTTGTCACTCGCTTTCGGTTGAAGAGGATACTGCAGAATCCAGAAGCAACAGGCAGGATTGTCGAGTGGGAACTGGAATTGTCAAGCTTTGGCCTCAAGTTTGAGAGTACTTCAACTATCCAGAGCCGAGCATTGGCAGAATTCATAGCAGAATGGACGCCAACACCTGATGAAGAAATTCCAGAAACGAGCATCCCCGTCAAGGAGGCAAGCAAAGAATGGATCATGTACTTTGATGGTGCCTTCTCGCTGCAAGGCGCCGGTGCGGGCGTGTTACTTGTCGCACCCACCGGAGAGCACCTCAAGTACGTGGTCCAGATGCACTTTCCCAAGGAGCAAGCAACAAACAATACTACAGAGTATGAAGGCTTGCTTGCCGGACTCAGGATCGCAGCAGACCTTGGGATCAAAAAGCTCATTGTCAGGGGTGACTCGCAGCTTGTCGTCCGCCAAGTGAACAAAGATTATTAGAGTCCGTTGATGGAAGCATACATCGATGAAGTGAGAAAGTTGGAAGAGCATTTTGACGGCCTACAGATGGAGCATGTTCTGAGAGCCTAGAACGACATTGCCGATGGCCTATCAAAATGTGCTGCACTAAAGCTACCTGTAGAACCAGGGATCTTTGTGCTCAAGCTAACTCAACCCTCTGTAACACCATCAACTGGACAGGGCAAGAAAAGGAAGTTGGTTTCCGGTGACTACTTTCCGGCAGAGCTCCCCAAAGCCGCCGCCAAGAAGGTCCCCAAGATCAACACCAAGAGTGCTGAGGAGCAGTCTGCTCCGACAAGCCCTAGGGTTTGTTTCGTTGAAGCAGACGCTCCCGATGATTTTTGCTCCGGCAAGCTTGCCGGGGAACATCAAGCTCCGGCTGAGCCGCAGATTCTTGCCGTGGAAGCAGATGTTCCCGCAGCAATGTTTATGCCTTTAGTCCTTGTTGTTGAGCCGCAGGCTCCAGCATGGGCATAGAAGATTGTCCGTTTCCTTCAAACAGGAGAACTTCCCGAAGAGCAAGAAGAAGCGGAGAGAGTAGCCCGGCAATCGAGTATGTACCAGTTTGTCGACGACATACTGTACAGAAGAAGATTCAACGGAGTGAAATTGAAGTGCATTCCCCGGGAAGATGGACAGAAGCTGTTGGCGGAGATACATGGAGGCATATGTGGTCATCACATTGGCGCAAGAGCACTTGCCAGCAAGGCTTTCCGGCAAGGTTTCTTTTGGCCAACAGCCCTCCAGGATGCAACTGCACAAGTAACCAAGTGTGAAGCGTGCCAGTTCCACTCCAAGCAGATGCATCAACCAGCTCAAGCTCTCTAGACGATCCCTTTATCCTGGCCATTTTCGGTCTGGGGGCTTGACATCCTCGGCCCCTTTCCCCGAGTTGTCGGGGGCTTTGATTACTTGTACGTGGCAATCGACAAGTTCACAAAGTGGCCGGAAGTGGAAGCAGTGAGGAAGGTGACGGCACAGTCAGCAGTCAAGTTCTTCAGGTCGATTGTTTGCCGTTTTGGAGTCCCTAACAGGATCATCACCGACAATGGCACACAATTCACGAGCCGCACCTTCATGCAGTACGTCCAAGATCCTGGCGCCAAGATCTGCTTCGCTTCTGTTGCTCACCTGAGAAGCAACGGTCAAGCGGAGAGGGCAAACGATGAAGTGCTGCGCGGGCTCAAGACCAGAACTTTCGACAGGCTGCACAAGTGCAGAAGGAATTGGATCGAGGAACTGCCAGTGGTTCTTTGGTCGATCAGGACCATGCCAAATCGAGCCATTGGCCAGACACCTTTTGCTCTAATCTATGGAGCAGAGGCAGTTCTCCCCACGGAACTCGTATATGGATCGCCTCGAGTGCTCGCTTATGATGAGCTTGAGCAAGAGCAGCTGCGGCAAGATGACGCACTGCTCCTTGAGGAAGATCGTCTTCAGGCTGCTGTATGAGCTGCTCGATATCAGCGAGCTTTGCGCCGCTACCATAGCTGCAAAGTCAATGCCAGAAGTCTCGAGGAAGGCGACCTTGTTCTTCGGCGCGTTCAATCTGCCAAGAATTCCAACAAGTTGACGCCGAAGTGGGAAGGCCCTTATCGGGTGAAGCGAGTCACTAGGCCTGGCGCTGTCCGCCTTGAGACCGAAGATGGCTTTCCGGTGAGCAACTCCTGGAACATTGAGCATCTTCGCAAGTTTTACCCATAAGGCGCGGTTGCCGGAACCTGTTCCGGCAACCACCTTTTGTACAAGCCTTGCCGCAGTTGCATGTAACCCTTTGTACAAAGCCGGGCGCAAATCCCGTGCATAAATAAAGATCATATGCTCCGCACATCTTGTCAAATTTCATGCATTTTTCTTTTTTGCATGTATTATCTGACACTTTGTGCAGCACTTGCCCCCGGTAAGTAATAACGAGCCTTAAGGCTCCATATCCTTATTTTCTCTTCTTTCTTTTTCTCAAAAAGAAGGTTCCTTCGCACACAAGTTCACCGGGGGGGGGGGGGGGGGGGAAGGAGAAGATAATGGTGTGGACCAGGCGTCGTTCAAAGAAGTATAGCCTTGCCGAGACGCAGACGACAGAAAAGCTAAGTTGCCAAAGTTTGAGCACAATCAGTTTTGAAATTTCTTAAGTTATCTTCCTTGAACGACCGTGCTTTGTATGGAAAACTTGTGTGCGGAGGAACCAACTCGTAGCTGGTTGCGCCCTTACTTTGTATCGAGTCCGCTCAACAACTTAAGTGTGCTGCGACTAGTTGCGACAAGGTTTCTTGCCAGAGGCTGCACCGCCGGCAGGCTGCTGATGTTCCGCACTCAGCGCTCGCGGAAAGGGTGCCTACACCGGCAAGTTCCCTAAAAGCGTAGGGTAAAAACATACAAAGGAAGGAATCAAGTAAAGGAAGTAACATAGCAAATACTGCCCAAAGATAAAGTTATATTACAAAAATGACTTGCCGCGCTCTAATAGATTGTTCCTGTGACGTATCTAACAGCGGCAAGAAAAAGGAGAAGAAAGGCGGTCTAGTCTACGCGATCACCGTCGACCCTCCTGACTTCATTCACCTTGTCCATGATGGTTGTGACAAGGGCCCTGAGCTCTTCAAGATCAGCACCTGCCGGCAGCTTCTTGAGGACGTTGGTGAGGTTGAGGCCCGGATTGCGGAAGAGCACCTTCACCAACACCTTCTCCAGAACTCTGGCGCAGATTGCGCGCGACTCGTCGGCCAGCTGCTTTGGGATCCTTTCCCGGAGTTGCTGGAGAGCCGTCGCCACGCCCTTGAAGAATAGAGTGAGCTTGGTGTTGGGCTGAAGGTTCTCGTCGGAGGAGTACCCGAAGCCCGCCAAGTCCAGTTGCGCCAGCTCCTCATCGATGACTATAGCAATGTTGACGAGGCCCTCTGTCCAGAGCTCCACCATAGCCCAGAAGGTGTTTTGAGTTTCGACGGCCCTCGTCAATAGCTCCTCGTTGGCCTTGAGTTCCTGCTTCAAGTCTTCCTCTCGCTTCTTGGCGCCGTCCAGCGTCTCAGTCAGTTTGGCCAGCTTCAGCTCCAGATCAGCATTTGAGTCTTTGGCGGCGTTCAGTTCCTTGCCCTTATCGGCGAGTTGAACTTGCAGATCACCATGAGCGAGGGCGTCCTTCTCACGCTCGCGCTGGAGCGCGGCAAGCTCCTCATCCTTCCCTTTCAGATCAGCCTCCAGCTGCGTCATCTTCACCTCCAGTTCCTTCTTGGCGGCCTCGGCAGCTGCGGCCGCGTCCTTCGCTTCCTTGAGTGCCCCGCCAAGTGATTGCTCGCGCGCGGCAAGCTCCTCCTCATAGCTGTCCAAATTGACGTTCCGCTGCGTCAGCTCGCCTTCCCGTGTGGACAGCCCCTCGGCGGCAAGCCGCTGTTGCTCTTCGGCTTCTGCCTTCTCGGGGATGAAGGCCTTCCGCGCCTCGACAAGCTGCGCCCTCTCCTCCGCAATGGACCGGAGGGCCTCTTGGTTGCGGCTCTGGAGCTCCTCCGCATGCTTCTCTATGTCCACTCCCGCCTGCGCGATGAGCACTTCCCAGGACTCTAGCTTCGCTTGTCGGGCGCGGTAGAGCGACACCAACTTCCGGAGCAGCTGCTCCTCCTCAGACTCGCCGCTGCTGCTGCTTGGCGCGTCAACCACTTTCAGCCCAGCAGAGGCGAGCACTTCCCCGTCAAATGCCTCTCCTTCAACCAGCGCCCAGGAGCTCGACACCCAGGGAAGCTTGATAAAGACACCCTCGCCGGCCTTCAAGTAGGCGCCGGGCTGGGGCTCTTCGGAGCCCGGTGCTGCATCAGCGACGGAGGGGTCGGCGGTCGGTGTAGCGCCTTGCGCTCCTGCGCCCTCAGGGTCATCAGTGCGATCGCCGGTCCCCTCGCCAGCTCCTGCGCCAGTAGCCTTGGCGGCCTCTTCGCCGGCAGGATCGTCAGTGCCGGCCTCTTCCTCGGTGGCGGCAGCATCATCACTGTTGCCGCGTGCGCCCTCCTCGCCGGTGGCCTCGGTCTCCATCGGATCTGTGGAAGGAGGATCTGAAGACAGGAAGAGGAAGAAAGAGTCAAGAAAATATCCAAAAAGAAGATCAGAAGAAGAAGAACCCAAGGTTAAATTTCCGACAAGGAGGGTTACCTGTGCTGGGCTCTGTAGTCATGGGCTCCACCACCGAAGGTTCGCTGGTCCCGTCCCTTGCCGGAGAACTACCCCTTGCCGGGGACCTCTCCCTTGCCGGAGAGCGCTCCCTTGTCGGGGAATTATCCCTTGGCGACGTAGTTGAAGCAGATAGCACCTCAGGAGCGGCTTCTGGTTGTTCCTGATGGGCCTGTTCTGCTCCTACACAAGCAAATCAACAATCAAGATATCAACAAAGGAAAGAGCACCCATGCGTGCCCCACAACAAGAAGAGAACAAATACTCACGCTGGGGGCTGCGCTGGGAGCTGCTTCGAGGAGAGATTGTCGGGTCCGACAAGGTGGTCTCGGACGCGCCCTCTGTTGTCACAGTGGGATCGTCCTCGATGACAACCACGGGGACCTTGGCCCTCTTCGCCGCTCTCTCGGCCAGAGTCCTAAAAAGGAACGATTCAGAGGGAAGCAGATCAGATACAAGACAGGAAACAGCAAGAATCGAAGAAATATAAGTATAACAAGAAGAAAGCCTTACTCCTCCTCCTCTTCTTCCTCCTCGTCGGAGCTCAGTGCGGAGAGGTCGAAGTCCGGTACTCTTTCAGCGCGACGAGCCGGAGGAGTAGGCTCCCTTGGACGCTTGGCGGGAGCTGCGGCAGGATCAGATGCGGCGGCTCGAGAAGACCCCGCTCCGGTTGCCGGCACGGCATGAGATGCTCCCGCGGCAACGGTGCTTGTCGCGGTGGAGCGTGTCCCGCGGCGCGATGGCTGTTGGCCTGCCTGCCGCCCTGCCGTGTCTCTGATCATGCGGAGGTGCCTTCTTGGTTGAGCTGGGGGATGCGCTGGGGGCTCCGCCTGCGGCAAGCTGCTCGAAGACGGCTGGCCGCTTGCGCCCTCGGCAGGCTCGCTCGTTTCGGCTTCAGGCTCTCCCTCGCCGCTGACTTCCCCGACAAGATCTTCTCGATCGGCAAGGCTTGCCGCCTCGGCCGCCTCTGCCTCCTCCACAGTGAACCCAAATTCACCCGCGGCGGCAGCTGCCGCCGCCTCTTCCGCCCTGGTGGCGATGTGCCGCATGTCATCGTTGGTGGTGTCACGGGTGAGGAGCCTCTGCTCGTCGGCACGGACCGCTACCTCCACTAGGTCGTCGAAGAATTGCTGCACGACGACGTCGGCGGGCTCTTGCCAAGTTGGGATGATCCCGTGCGAGTCGCACTCTGGCATCATTGCACGGATGCGTCGAGCTGGGAGTTGTTGCACAATGGGACGACGCCCTGCGGCAGCCTGAACCACTCAAGATGGTTGGGGTCGTGCTTGAACAGCTCCTTGAGCGTCCCATCCAACTCCAAGACAGTAAAATTAAAATTGAGGCCTGGGCGCAGCCTCATGATATCCGCCGGACCCCCGAATAGCCAGGCAGGTCTCCCCCTCTCCTGCAGAGGGGCGATGCGGCGGGGAGAAAGTCCACGCCAACAGCCCCTACAGTGAGCCCGACAAGCCTGAGCCGCAAGATCCGGGTGGTGGCGATCTTCAGCTTAGCATCGTCCGCCGCCAGGGCGCTCCAGTCGCCGCCGCGCACTACTCGGGCTTGGCGCAAGTTGGTGAATGGCTGCGGATCCTTATCAACAATCCAACACCATTCAGCCCTCCACTCATCCCATTTGCTGCGGAGCTCCCCCTCCCGATAGACCTCCTTCATACCGGCTCTCGAGATCCAGGCGATCCCGCCAGACAAGGGTTCTCCCTTCTCGACCCGGGGCATAAAATAGTGGCGGAAAAGGGCTACGTTTGGGTGGATCCCGATGAAGTTCTCGCAGAGATGTGCGAAAACCACCATGGTCAGAACGGCGTTGGGGGTGAAATCGAGGAGATGGAGCCCATATGTGTTCATGATGTCACAGAAGAAATCGGAAAAGGGCGGGCAGAGCCCGCAATAGAAGAACAATGGGAAGAAGGGGTATCCTTTTGGACACTATTTCGAAGTAGAAGCTTCGGCGGAGAGTACCTGCGTACGCGGATGCGCCCGCATCTCCGTCGACCAGAAGAGATAAAATCACTCCCGCAGCTCCTTCGCGGAGAGCTCGGGGGGGGGGGGGGGGGAGTGCTTGCTCCTTGCGCAGCGCCTCAAGCCGCAGCGCCTCGGCCGACTTCGCACCCTTCCCGGTCTTCGGAGCCATGGCGGAGGCGGTGGAGGAGAGCGGGGGCGTTGGCGGCGACGGCGGCGACGGGCGGCGGAGCGCTGCTCTCTTTCGGCTAGGGAAGTGGAGGGGAGCGGCGGAGATTTCTGAGGAATGAACCACAAGTGGCGAAGGTGGGGGAACGGCACCTGTTTCCTCTGCTTATAAAGAGGAGATGTGAACATTACGCCTTTTTCGATTAAAGAATCACCCACGATCTCTCCCACGGCGCCGCATTTGACGCGTGCCGTTCCAGGAGGGCGCGGTGGATACGGAGTTAGATTTGGTGTGGACCCAGGCCGCGTGTGCCCGTGCCCTGTTTTGGGCCTGGCCCAACAGCGCTCGGCACCGTGTGTGGCCCAGGCCCGGGGGCTCCTGTCGGTGTACTAAAGTAGGGGTACCTTAGTATCCCGAACTTGTGCACGGGCAGTCGCAGCGTCCCGCGGCAAGGCTTGCCGGGTGTCCGCCAAGATCCTCCGTAGTTCCTATTGAAGCCATTCAAGAACAAAGTGTTTTAACTAAGAAGACAAGGCCCCGGCAAGAGGAGCTTGCCGGGAAGGCCAGCCAAGGCATTTCAAGAAACTTGCCGCGACGCGCCGCGCGTCCCGGCAAGACCCGGCGAGCGACAAGCTTTCAGGCGCGGCAAGACAACGACCGCGGCAAGGCGCTTGCCGTGGCGAAGCCACCACTCTGTACCCACTCTCCAGCACATTCGACGACGTGTCGCCGCAGGATCGTTCCAAGCGCACGTGGCGGGTGGCTGTGCAGCCAAGCGGTGCAAGGTGGCAAGCGAAGATGACGAGATGGCCATCGTGGCGAACGATGGCGCCCCTAACGGTCGTTTTTTGCACTGTTTGGGCGATCGGACGGGCATTAAATGCTCTTGTCCCCTGCCGTCAGAGTTAGGTAGGGTGCACTGTAGAGGCAGTTGTACCAACCCCTCTTTTTACATTTGTACCCCTGTCTGCGTTGCCACCTGTCGGTGACCCCTTTAACCTATAAAAGGAGGCCCATGCACAACGTAGAAGGGGTTCGACTCATTCGAAACTACAGAACGCTCACGCCCTCGAGCAAGAACATAATACCACCACAAAGCAGCAGTAGGAGTTTTATATCTCCGGAGAGCTCCGAAGCTGGGTAAAATCCCTCGCATGCTTCGCCTCGATCTGCTCTTCGTGCGCCCTCCGCTCCCTGCCGAACCGAGAAGGGGCCCTGCCCCATAGGTGTTCGTTCCCCACGACAACGACAGAAGAAGACGAAGCTGTTGAAGCTACAGCGGCCGGACATCTGGGCCAGAGGCTCGACATCCGGCGCCTGTGCAGTCGCCCATGAGCTACACCAATAGATGGCCGAAGCATCAGCAGCCGGACATCCGGCCCGTGTGCCCGGACATCCCGCGCAACGCCACAGCCCGGATATCCGACATCGCCGCCGGAAATACGGCGTGGGGCACCCGAAGCCAGAAGGTCACCCCGCTCGGGCCAGACAACCGGCCAACTGCCCCGGACATCCGACGTCTGACGAGAGCCCGGACATCCGGTCCCCATCTTGGACATCCGGCGCCTGCCTGCGCGCAGAGTTGGGCCAAAGGACCAGGTATCCCTTTCCCACTTACCCCTTCATGTCTTAGACTATATATACTCCTCCCCTCCTCCTAGTTAGGGTTAGCAAAGTGATAGATCATTTGTATGTGAGCTTTGCTCCTACTCTTCTCTTGAGAGAGAGAGACTACTCCATTGGAGTCCAAGACCTCCATCTTGGAGAAGATCCCGTGGGATATCATCAAGACCCCCCTCGCGGGAAGATCCGTCTAGGATACCATCAAGACCTCCTCTTGGAGATGAAATTTATCTTGTATCTTTCCTTTTGTTGTTCATGTACCTTGTGGATCTTGTGTGTTTGATTGTCTAGTGTATGTGTGATTGGACTTGTTCTTGAGTGTGTCCCCTTGTGATTTCTCTCCGTTCTTCCCCATGTTCTTCGTCTTCTTCGTGGGATCCGCTCCAATTGTGAAAGATCGGGAATCTAGGGTTCTACCCTACATCATCTTGGTATCATGAGCAACGTTGATCACGAATTTGGAGCCCCCACCCCTTGGTTCTAGCCTTCTTTTGCTTGATTTCGTCCTAAATTCGAAAATCCCCACCAAACATAGCCCCCAATTTTTTTGTGATTTTTTGGTTTGCTGATGTTTTGTTGATTTTGATCCATGGACTTTTTGTGTCTTAAGTAGATCTAGCTTCACCCCACTTTTCTCCACTTTCCATCCACGAAATTCGCCCAATTTTGCCCCGAAATCATCAATTTCTGCCCAAGTCGAGTTTCGAAGTCCAAATCCCAATCTGGAATCGTCGGGCCGGACATCCGGGCCATAGGCCGGACTTCCGGGCCATTGGGCCGGACATCCGGGCCCCAAGCCGGACATCCATCTCCTGGAGCACAAAATCTTCACGGTTCTGGACATCAGCCCCCGGATATTCGGCCCCCACCCCCGGATGTCCGACACCTGGGATTTCAGCCTTTCCCGTTTCACCATTTTGTGCATAACTAATTCATCCGAAGTCCGATTTTGATATTCTTTAGCTCAGTTTGAAGCTATTGACATCCCCCATCCCACAAAAATACCTCCAACACCATTTGACTCCATCAATTGTTTGGAAATTTGGCAAGTTTGCCTAGGCCCTCCACTATATCATCCGCATAACCACCATAGCCTTCCGCAACCTAACCCACTTTGATCCATATAGCTTTAGTGGTTGCTTGAGTAGTGATTAGAGTCTCCTAAGGTGTTTCGTCTACTTAGGGATGATTGCTTCTTCATCAAACACCACCACCACTTCCGCATAACCTTTCCCACCATACCCTTCCACCACCCCAACTTAACCCAATTTTGTTTGAGCTTGTTTGAGTTGTGGCTTGTGTCCCCTAAGTTGTTTCGGCTACTTAGGGATGGGAACTTCAACACCGACACGTGTATAGTCCATACCTCCACTTTCGCATTGTCGACTCGTATAACCCATTGTCGCACTTCCGCATTGCCAAGTGAAAACCACCACCGCTTTTCCGCTTCCACCATTTGACTTTTGTCCTTGAGATTTTGAGTTGTGGTTTTTTCGTTTCCTAAGGTGTTTCTGCTAACTAGGAACGGGTCGACTTCAGCAAAACCGCCTCTCATCATCGCCAAGGACGGTAACCTCAAAGACACCATTGTATATTCCCCTTGCAATTGCATTGATAGCCCCTAGCCCATTTTGCATCACTTGACTATCGAGACTAGCCTTTGAGTATTGCCGGCAACGTTACTTGTGCACATTAGTGATCATTGATCTACACCTTAAATTGCATACATACCATATCATATTGGTATCATATTGCTATCATATCATCTCTTGTGTCACAAGATTGTTCCCACATATACACAAGTGCAATCTTGGTTTGTGCATTGTGCAAAAGTGGTCATACAAAAAGAAGAATAAGCTTTTAAGCAAAGAAAGAGAGCAAATAAGCTTGTAAGAAAGTGCCATAGCATCATACCATATTGCATATAAGATTGTCATATCCGATCATCTTGGATCATCTTGAGAGAAACACCGGGAACACCATGCATACATAGCATACTTGGGATAGAAAGTTTATGCATTTTGCATGTTATAGGTTGTGCACAAGTGTCGTATCTGCCTATTGAGCAATCGTGCTAGCGTCTCTCTTGAGTTGTGCAACACGAGTGTTTTTCGTGGATTCCACGTTTTGTGCTCATTCCTTGGTTGCACGACCCCATTTATCTATTCGCACGTGTGTGTGTTTCCGTGTGCCATTCGCTGGTATTGGTCTACTTGTTTCACTTGTGAATTTGTGAATCTCTTTCAACATTATTGACTCTTGCGAACATTTTGCATCAAATTTTTTGTGCCACTATCCTCACCGAGATCCACCATAAGCTTTACTTGATAGGTGTGAGTGAACAAGTCCGGTACCAATTCCACTATTCTTTCATTTTACATTGAGTGAAATGGGATACATCCTCAACTTTGGGAGAAGGTAACTTGGAATTGTTTATCTCATTTCGTACTCACCTTTGCTCGAGTCTTGTGATGGATAGGCAAGGCATATCTACTTTGGTCTACAACAACAATGACGAGTTCAATGCCACAAACAACTTGAACGCCAAGATGGATGATCAAATGGAAGTGATCAAAGCCCTCATCAAGGCCTACAAGCGGTCTTCCTCATCTTTGAGAAGACACTCAAGAGCACATGCTTCTGAGCTACCATCTTCGGCAAGATCACATCAGCATCGACACCATCACCAAAAAGAACGTGAAGGTCAAGAGCTCAACACCAACAACCGCTCAACGACTTCACCATCTCCCTTGGCATCTTTGCCGAGCGAGTTCAAGGCATCTTCGCCTATAGGCATACGGCATCTTCGCCAACAAGCACCCAAAGACTACGCTCAAGAGAAGCTCCCTGAGCTCAAGTGCGCGACTTCAACGAGCTACTACGACCTCGACCCCGACAATGATATTCCTTTCTATGGGACTCAAGAACCCGAGGAGTATCTCGAGTGGGAGCGCTTGATGGACGACTACCACAAGCTACATCAAGTTGATCCCGAAGAACAAGTGAAGTGCGCCACAAGGAACTTCCACGACTACGCTTTGACATGGTGGCTTCACAAACCTTCGGAGAGCTACGACATGAGTTGGATGAAGACAAAGAGAGCTATGCGGTGAGAGTTCATGCATCACACCTACACAGAACAACTTCTACGCTAATTGGAGAACATCCAAGGATCCAAGTCCATCGACGCGTACTTCAAGGAGATGAAGATTGCCTTACGACGAGCCAGCATGGATGACCCCATTTCGATGAAGTTCCACTTCATGATGGGATTGCACAACGACATCCAAGACTATCTTCCTCGAGAACTACAAGTCCCTCAATGACAACTATGTTGGTGCTCTCAAGGCGGAACAATAACTCGTGAAGGCAAGGCTTCGCCACCCCAAGCAAACTTCTCGAAGACCAAGCTCTAAGACGACAAGCATGAGGCTAGTACCACCATGATGTCCAAGCCCGATGAGCTCCAAGATGATGCTCCCAAGTTCGACTTCACCGCCATCCCTCTTTGTGGCATTCATGATGTCGAGTCTACCATGACTCTTTTTCCAGACGGTGCAGTGACGAGTATGACTACGGAGACCTTCAAGGATCAAGCTTTGGAGGCGGACGACATGGTGACGATCAAGGATGATGCTTCCATCTTTGGAGGCGAGAGCAATGATGTGCCATCTTCGGCCTTCGTCCACGACGACGACAACAAGATGGTTGAGCATGGGATTGTCCCTTCGACCACGGCGATGTATGATGACTTGAGTGACTTGTGCCACCATATTGAGAGTGAGAGCGAGTTCACCACTAGCCCCACATAGGATGAGTTGCCATAATTCCCATGTGAGGAGAGCCACAACCCCCACCACTTGAGTGAGATGAGTGACTCCACCATATGTGACTTTGAGTGAAGCTATTTTGAGGGAGTGAGTGAACCACCAGATAGAGAGAGTGTGATAGTTGATAGGTCACATGAGGCCATTTGCATTTAGAACAACTTGACCTCTACCTCTATTGTGTCTTCTCATTTGGTGCTACGTCCCATATATGATGATGCCCTGATACTCGGCGACTTCGTCCTCCCTTTAGTCAAGACGATGGCCATGGTGTAATATGATGCCCCCCCAGATGGTTCTATCAAAATGAAGATGACCACCATTTGGTCTTTGCCACCTCACCTACACCACATGAGTGGCATGACAAAGGTAAAAAAGTTGACGCTGATCCTCTAGTCCCATTTGTGGACATTCTTGACATTGATTGCTTGCATGATGTTGATCCACCTAGTACCAAGCTTCATGCTAGTATGATCTCACCGTGCGATGATTTGCCCATTTATGATGAATATGATGATTCTCATGTGGAGTCTATTACTTGTGATGCCATGTTACACATGATTTCTTGTGACAATTCTTTAGGTCACATCATGTTGGACAATCCGCTGGACTTGTCATATGCTATGCATGAGATCCACCATATGTCATATTTGCAATCTCTTCATAGTGACTATGCATATGCCATTGAAATAAACCCAATTTGCACTTATGGCATAGATGACAAGCCCATGGTTATTGGCATTTGTTTTTCTTGTGTGATATTGATATGCTCCCTTTGCATCATTTATCTCATATTCCATGCCATGACCACCTAGCTTCGGATATGCATTGTTTTGGATGTTGCCCATTTTCTCCATATGATGTTTCCGATATTGCTCATGAGGAGACCCCCATTGTTTACTCATACATTTTAGGAGATTTTGATCCATCCCATTCATTGCATGATCCCAATAATTTTCTGCACCATATGCTCTTCATGAATAAACATGCTATTGATGTTCCATATAATTGCAGTCTCAATTTATGTCCCCAACGTGTCATACATAATACCTATTCTTTCATAATGGATGACATGTTCGTATCCCATGCATCAAATTTGTTTGAGCGATGCCTATCTTGTGCTAACTCTAATGTGCACATACACATCATGATGGATGATGTGTACATTTACCACGCTCATAATTTCTTTGGTTTGTGTCTCTTTTGTGTAGGTACCCATGAATACTTGTCAACCTCAAAATCCCATGAGTTGACAAAACGAGCTCTAGAGAGCAATGATGAATTGGGATCCTGTGGATTTCCATTCCCACCGCTCTCTTCGCGCAAACACTTCGCGCATTTCTTCTATAATGCCCCTCACATGGTTATGACTTATTGTCCATTATGTATCATTTGCCCATATTGCCATGTTCACTTTGTATGATATGCCCATTACTATGCCTTCGCCATGCATTTGTGACCCATGCTTTGCATTACACATGATGATTGATTCTCATACTTGTATATATCTTTGCAAGCTTGGTGGAGATATTGATTGTTCTTGCCATGTTTCCTTTGTGACCCATACCTATTATGATACATTGGCCATGACTTGCCTTCGTGCTTGCGATATGTCATGTGCATTACCTATATCTATTATTTGCTCACATGACATGATTGCCATGATTTATTCTAGTGTGTTGCATCTTCGCTCCACTTGTTTGCATGAATTGATCACTATGCTTGCTTACCTTATTGCATCACCAATGATTCATACTTTCTCATTTCATGCGGTTGATGACAACCATCTACATGCTTTGCACATGATTTTTATTGCTTCTTGTCACATATCTCCATATGTTGCCTCTCTCATGCTAGATGATTTGCCATGTATGGAGTGCAACAATGACTCTAGTCTTGCTAATGAGATTGCCCCCATAGCATTCTCACATATATTTGGAGATTTTGACATATTTCTTGTGAAGCATGCTTGTCTTACCTCTTTGCAACATATACCGAGTGCGATGAATATTGCCATTGTTGCATCATATTTATTCATGCACTTGTGCTTCTAATGGTTATGTGAAAGAGAAGGGAACCATCATGATGGATGATGTGTTTATCTACCATGCACATACGTTCTTTGTTTTGTTGTGTGCATGTGTAGGATACTTGGACTTCGTGTCAACTTCCACTTCACGTGAGTTGACCATTCGAGCTCTTGAGAGCGAGAGTCATACATTCTACCACGACCCGCTTCTACACCACATTTCCTAGCACTTCGACATTGTGAAAAATGCACAAGGACACGCTTTCAAGGTGACATCCTTCTTGAGCTTGGATATTATGGATCATACTTCATGTGTTGCTTGCACCATTTGCACGCATGTTCGAGATATTGCTTTCACCCATGATTGCCACATTTCCATGCTTCAAGACATATATACCTTTTGTGTTGCATCCAATTCTTGGACTACTTGCTACTATCATATGGTTGGTTGCACCAATATCATTTCTTCACATATGCCATGTCCCTTTGCTTGTCACATGATTCACTTGATTGCCTCACACATGATGAACAATTTCTCTTTCTATTGTGTTGACTGCCACACTATATTCACTATACCCTATGCACATTATGCTTGGATTGTCTTGTACTTGACCCATGTATTTAGACACTTCATTTTATTTGGTGTTGTGAATCCTTCCTATGCCTACCATAGACCTTTCATGGAACACATTAAGCATGATTTCTATGAACTTGAGGTAGATGCTTATTCTCTTGTCACACATATTTGCATCTCTACCTCACATTTACATGCTTGTTTCCATGATGACCTTGATTTTGCTCAATTCATATGCTTACATGTCATGACACAATCCTTTGTCAAACCATATGATATGCTTGATGACAACACTTGTTTGGTGAATCACCTCTTGAATGCTTGGTTTTGCACTAACGCTAACCACATTTGTTTTTCCAAGTGTTTGTTGTCCTTACTCCTTTTGAAGGAATCACAAGATGGTGCAACATTGGAGAGTGCCCATTTCGAGCTTCAAGGTGACAAGTACTTGGTGAACGTTCACTTCTACACATCGAAGCCATCTCTTTCCCATGGTGATTTGGTTTTTGATCCGAGGTCGGATCTTTCCCAAGGGAGGGGAGATGATGCGGAGCATCCTATGGACATCATCATGTCAAGAGTCCGTTCGGCGAGTGACACGTGCGACATCTACTTCACATACACAAAGGTGAATCATCTCCTTTACATGTGCTCACTTGAACCCTTCGAGGATGGTATACTACTTGACACTTCTCCCATGTGCATGCATAGGTATTGTCGGAGCTTCACGGACGACGAGGAGGAGTGCAAGCACCAAGGAACCACTACACCATCTGTGAGGGAAGCATGGAAGCGACGACGAAAGAAGACGAAGCTGCTGAAGCTATATCAGTTGGACATCCGGGCCAGAGGACGGACATCCGGCACCTATGCAGTTGCAAACGAGCTGCACCAACAGACGACCGAAGCATCAGCGGTTGGACATACGGTGCAACGCCACAGCCCGGACATCCAGCATTGCCCCCGAAAATCCGGCGTGAGGCACCCAAAGCCAAAAGGTCACCCCGCTTGGGCCGGACATCTGGCCAACCACCCCGGACATCCGGCGTCTCACGATAGCCCGGACATCCAGCCCCCAGCCAGGACATCCGGCGCCTGCCTGCGCACAGAGTCGGGCCAAAGGCCCATGTATCCCTTTCCCACTTAACCCTTCATGGCTTAGATTATATATACTCCCCCTCCTCCTAGTTAGGGTTAGCAAACTAAGAGCTCATTTGTATGTGAACTTTGCTCCTACTCTTCGAGAGAGAGAGAGAGAGAGAGAGAGAGAGAGAGAGAGAGACTACTCCATTGGAGGCCAAGACCTCCATCTTGGAGAAGATCCTGCGGGATATCATCAAGACCCCCCTCGCGGGAAGATCCGTCTAGGATACCATCAAGACCTCCTCTTGGAAATGAACTTTACCTTGTATCTTTCCTTTTGTTGTTCATGTGTCTTGTGGATCTTGTGTGTTTGATTGTCTAGTGGATGTGTAATTGGACTTGTTCTTGAGTGTATCCCCTTCTTCCCCATGTTCTTCGCGGGATCCGCTCCAATCGTGAAAGATCGGGCATCTAGGGTTCTACCCTACATTAGAAGGGCCTGGCTGATCAAGAGCCTGACCATCGAGAACAGCTTCGACCACGCCAAACTTCCATTGTGATTGGTCCAAGGTGGCTGGAGCATAACGACGCTCCTTCTATTTCGTCCAGGAGTCGAGCAGTATCGCGCTCCGCCTCCAACACCATGCCAGGGACGATGGCAGAAGCAATGTCCAGGGCTCACCTGTTATTGAAGTTCCCTCCAGCAATAGACAAGATGGATGAATGGAGAACAACCATCCAAATCCTCATCGGGTTTGCTAAAGCCAACAAGTTGTAGCGTGTGGAGCCTTCATGGCGCTCGAAGGCGATGCCGGAAGCCCCCGTTGGTGGCCAAATTGAGAGGACTACACCCACGGTGCAGTCCCCTCTGTGGCATCCCACCCAAGGGCACCACGGCAGGCTCAGCAAATCTAGAACGTCCGCGAGTTTGACAAGGTATCGATGGCCTCATCTGACCCACAACTCTAGCGGGATCAAACGGCAAAGTCTTGAGAGACACAAGGAAGGAAAACGCCCGCCAGCGGCGCCGTGAGGCATGCCGTCAATCAGACCATTGTAATTGACCTGATGTTGATGAACCCGCGCCCAGTGCTGGCGGGTACCTGCCTTACGAGGTAGGATGCCCAGCCTTCACTCGTGAGCTGCGGCAAGTCCATTGTCCATCGTCTCGCACCTTCAAGCCTAACCTATCGGAGAAATATGATGGAAAACTAGACCCAAAGAGGTTTGGGCATCTATACGATCACCGTTCAAGCTATCGGGGGACGATATGACAAAGTGCTAGCCAATTACTTCCCATTGTCTCTCAAGCCTAATGTGACGTCTTGGCCGATGCAACTGTCGGAAGATTCCATTTCCTCCTAGGCAGACCTGTGCAACTAGTTCGTTGACACCTTCACAGGTGGCCATCAAGAACCAGGACAATCCAGTGACCTAGAGGCCCTTCTACAAAAGAAGGGGAGAGTTTGCGTAAGTATCTGCAAAGGTTCAGCCCAATGCACCACAACATTCCAAAGATACATCTAGCAGCTGTGATTGTTGCATTCCACACGAATGTGCGCAATCGGAGGATGCGGGCCAAGGTAAATGTTCACCTGCCCAAGACCGTCAACAAACTCTACACGTTGGCAGACAAGTGTGCTCGAGCTAAAGAGGGGAGAAGACTTCCAGGGGTGGAGGTTGGTGTCAAAGTCGATTCGGAATACGATGGCGACGCTACCACCCCTAGGAAGAAGAACAGAAAATGCAACAAGAAGCGTAAGGAGAAACCAAGGATGGCCGCTGAGAGCTCCGGTGATCTTATCATCGGCAAGAAAGCAAAGACTGAGATGCCCAACAAGGAAGATGCTACTTGCGCTGACTATCGGGCAGCAGCGATAGCTGAGGAAACCGGCAAATCCGACGAGCCATACTGCAAGATCCATAAGACCAAGGGTCACAATCTCCAGAATTGCAAGCAAGTTGAACGATTTGTTGAGAAGCAGAAAGCTGAGTATGAAAGACGTGATAAGGAGAGAGGCCAGGATGGCGCTGGAGAGAAGGGCCGTGGTGGCCGCAACCGTCGCAGCAAGGTCGACCAGTGGAAGGAGATGCCCGCCAGGGGCCCTGATAAAAAGGAAAATTAAGATGAGAGTGAAGGAGAGGATGATGAGACTAGCAAACATGAATTTTAGATGGCTATTGAGGCAATGTGCATTAACAGAGGCCCATCTTTGTACTCCTCTCACCGCCAAGTCAAGAAGTGGGCGCGTGAAGTCAATGCAGCAGAACTGGTAGCAAGCACTCGAGAACCACTCAAGTGGTCCCGCACGCCCACCATTTTCTATGTTCAGGATCATCCATACCGCACTACTACAGTTGGAAGCTTGCCATTTTTGGTTTCACCAACAATCTACAACCTCATGGTCACAAAGATGTTGGTTGACGGTGCCGCAGGGTTGAATTTGATTTCCCCTGACGTGCTTAAGAAACTTCAGATTCCTGATGAAGACCTAAAGAAGACTGGCACTTTCTGGGGGATCAACCAAGGAAGGCGCCAGCCAAAAGGAAAAATTACTTTGCCGGTGACGCTTGGCAGGGAACTAAACTTCAGGACTGCGAAGGTTGTTGTTGTAGGGTGGAATCCTATGTGGATATCTTTCAAATATTGGAGGGGAAACCCCCAAGAACACGAAGAACACGAAGAACACAAGAGAGTGGAAACACTCAAATTGACTAGATCCAATCACACATATGCTAGATCCAAGAACACACAAGAGGTCACAATGAATCCAAGGACAACAAAGGAAAGATTCAAGGTACTAGTTCATCCCAATCCTATGAGGAGAGAGTTCTTGATGATCCTATGATGGGGATCCTTCCCTAGATGGGGTCTTGATATCCACAAGAGGATCTTCTCCCTTAGGAGGTCATGATCTCCATGGGAGGAAGATGAGCAAAGCTCTCTCTTTGTCTATCCAATACTTTGCTATCCTCTCTAATGAGCTAGGTGGGGGTACTTATAGTCTAGGGACGAAATAAGAGGGGGAGAGGGATACAAGGGCAAAAGCCCAAAAAGGCACACAGGCCCTCGGAGCGGTCCGGGCACCCGGGGGTCCTAGGCCCGGGCACCCGGGGTAGACGCAGGGGCCTGGAGGCCGGGCACCTGGGGTTGGTGGCCTGGGCACCCGGGCGGGGCTGGGCTGCTCCAGCAGCTGGGCCGAGCACTTGGGGTGTGGCGGCCCGGGCACCCAGTGGGGCATCTCTAGCGCCTGGAGGGGGAGGCCGGGCACCCGTGGTAGTGGCCCGAGCACCCGGAGGCATGCTGGGCCAGCCCAGGCAGGAGGCCTGGCACCCGGGGTGCTGCCCAGGCCGTGACTGGGCATTTGGCCCGGCACCCAGTGCTTGGCGGTCGGGCACCCGGGGCCGGCTGCGGCTGCGGCCAAGAGGTGGCCGGGCACCCAGGGTCGAGGCGGCTGGTCACCCGGTTGGTACAGGGGCTTGGACCATTCCTCATCCTCTCTCTTCTTGTCCTCCTCTTCTCGTCTGTAGGTGCTTGGGTCTTTGTGCTAGCCTCTCCATTGTCAACACCTTGATACCTAATCATGCATAACATCTCCGATTGAGGTAGGATCCAACTCACATGTGAAGCCGAATGGAAATCAAAGAGGAAAGAGTTAACCTCAGTTTTAATGGCGCGTGCGTGAGCTCTCATCATATGTCCTCTCTATGCTTGCGGTGGCGATGGAGCGTCCATGGTGATGAGCGAGGGATGCTCTACATCATCTCCCCCCGGGGGAGATCCATCCACAAATCGTGATCTTCATCACCAAGGGAAAGAGAGGGCATCGCCGTGTAGTAGTGGACCACCACCAAGCACGTATCATGTTGAAGCTCTAAGTGGGCACTCTCCAATGTCGCACCGTCTTGTGCTTCCTTCAAAAGTAGCAAAGATAACAAGCACTTGGAAAAACAAATGTGGTTGGCATTAAAGCAAAACCAAGCATTCAAGAGGTGATTCACCCAACAAGTGTTGTCATCAAGCATAGCATATGGTGTGACAAGGGAGTGTGGTATCGCATGTAAGCACATAAATTGGGCACATGGAGAAGCATCATGGAAACAATCATGCAAAGGTAAAGTAATGATGCTAATATGTGGGACAAGTAAACAAGCATCTACCTCATTGTTATAGCAAGCATGCATAAGACTCTCAATGAACGGTCTATGGTAGGCATAAAAGTCATTCACAACACCAAATGAAAGGCAATGTCTAAACATATGGGTCAAGTGCAAGACAATACAAGCATAATGTGCATATGGTGTGGTGAAGATAGTGTGGCACTCAACACAATAGAAATAGCAATTGTTCATCATGTGTGAGGCAATCAAATCAATCATGTGAAAAGTAATGGGACATGGCATATGTGAAGTAATGACATTGTTGCAATCAAACATATGATAGGAGCAAGTAATCAGAGAATTGGATGCAACATGGGAAAGCATAGAAATCAAGCTGTGCAAACTAGTGGAGCGAAGATGCAACACACTATAGGAAATCATGGCAATCATGTCATGTGAGCAAATGATAGATATAGGCAATGCACATGACATATCGCAAGCAAGAGCACAAAGCATGATCATAGTATCATCATAGGCATGGGTCATAGGTAGAACATGGCAATAACAAGCAATATCTCCACCAAGCTTGCAAATACACATACAAGTAGTAGAATCAATCATCATGTGTAATGCAAAGCATGGGTCACAAATGCATGGCAAAGGCATAGGAATGAGCATATCATGCAAAGTGAACATGGCAAGATGGGCATAGAATATGTAATGAACAATAACCCATAGCCAAGTGAGGGCCATGTAGCATATCTAGCATACAAGTATATGGGGATGCAAATCTAGCATACAAGTATATGGCACATCAATAGCATTTTCATTCATAGGGAGCATATGGTGCACATAAGTATTGGCATCATGCAAAGGATAGGATTGATCAAAATCTCCTAAAATGTATGAGGAAACTATGTGGGTCTCCTCATGAGCAATAGCGGAAACATCATATGGAGAAAATGGATAACATCCTAAACAATGCATATTCAAAGCTAGGTGGTCATGGAATTGCATATGACATAAATGATGCAAAGGGAACATATCAATATCATCACAAGAAAAACAAATGCCAATAACCATGGGCTTGTCATCTATGCCATAAGTGCAAATTGGGTTTATGTTGATGGCATATGCATAGTTACTATGAAGAGATTGCAAATATGACATATGGTTGATCTCATGCATAGCATATGACAAGTCAAACGGATTGTCAAACATGATATGACCTAGAGAATTGTCACAAGAAATCCTATATAACATGGCATCACAACTAATAGACTCCACATGAGAATCATCATACTCATCATAAATGGGTAAATCGTCGCATGGGGAAATCGCACTAGCATGAAGCATGGAGATAGGTGGATCAACATCATGCAAGCAATCAATGTCACGAATGTCCACTAGTGGGACTAGAGCATCACCTTCACCTATGTTACCTTGTTCATTCCACTCAAGTGGTGTAGGTTAGGTGCCAAAGACCAAATGGTGGTCACCATCTTCATCTTGATGGAACGAAGTGGGGGTGCATCATATTCCACCATGGCCATCGTCTTGTCCATAGGAAGGATGAAGTCGTCGCGGATCGGCGCATCATCATATATGGGACCTAGCACCAAAGGAGAACACACAATAGAGGTAGAGGTTAAGTCGTTAGAAATCATAGTGGCCTCACGTGCCCTATCAACTACCTCACTCTCTCTATGTGATGGTGGCTGACTCACTCCCTCAAGGTAAGTGCACTCAATGTCACATATGGTGGAGCCACTCAAATCACTCAAGTGGTGGTGGTGTGGCTCTCCTCACATGCGAATTGGGGCAAATCGTCATATATGGGGCTAGTGGTGAAGTCACTCTCACTCTCAATATGGTGGCACAAGTCACTGAAATCATCATACGTCACCGTGGTCGAAGGGAAAATCCCATGCTCAACCATCTCGTCGTCGTCGCCGTGGATGAAAGCCGAATATGGCAGATCATCACTCTCCTCCATGCCGAAGGGAAAATCCCATGCTCGATCATCTTGTCACTGTCGCCGTGGATGAAGGCCGATGTAGGCTACTCGTCATAAGTAGGTGAAGATGTCATACATCCAAAGGCGAAGATGCCTTGAGAACACTTGGCGAAGATGCCGAAGTGGTGGTAGTAGTCGTAGCTTGCTCGTGGTGGTGCTCGTCTCTCGGTCTTCTCTTGTGCTCGTGGTGGTTTTCTTGATGGCGCCGCGTGGTACTTGCATCTTGTGGCCGCTCTGAAGACTTGCGAATCGAGCGTCTCCGCCTTGAAGATGACGAAGAGGAAGAAGACTTGTAGTTGGCCCACACGTGTCGGATGTCATCCAATTGTGCATCCAACTTGGTGTCGATGTAGTCCCTTGTCCGTGCTTCGTGTTGGTGAATGTCGACGGTGAGTCGCTCAATGCCACGCATTGCTCGTTGTAGTCCGAAGATGGGCGTTTTGGTGATGTAGTTGTTCACACCGTCGCTGTCGTGGAAGACCGGAGATGAAATGCCTTGCCTATCCATCACAAGACTCGAGCAAACACTACTAGGGAAAAGCGTAGCAGCAGCGCGGGTTTTAGGCCTATCAGCAGTGCGGGTACCCGCGCTACTAATAAGGCGCTACAGCTAACTTATAGCAGTAGCGCGGGTGCCACCCGCGCTACAGCTAACGTATAGCAGTAGCGTGGGTAAAAACCCGCGCTACTACTAATCTGTAATCTCCGAATTTTTTTTTGAATTTTTTCAAAAAAAAATTTTGATTTTTTTTTTCAAAATTTTCAAATTTCTTAATTATTTTAACTCAAATCTCTAATCACCCCTCATCGCTGCTCAATTTAATCTCTAATCACCCCTCATCATTCCAAATCATCTAACTTCCCGGACGGTCACCCATCCTCTCACTACTCCAGCCTGAGCACGCTTAACTTCCGGGTTCTATTCTCCCTCGTTTCCAAGTCTGCACTTATTGTTTTCCTGACAATAGTAAGATGTCAATCCTATTAACCTCAGGAATTTAGCTTGAGCATGAAGTCACACATTTCACTGTTTGAGTTTGAAACTATTGTTCTAAAAAATTAGTAACACTAATATTTCTTGAATAATTAGTTTGACCACAGTTTGACCAGATTTGACCATAGTTTGACCATATTTGACCATAGTTTGACCAGATTTGACCAAAATTCAAAAAAACTAAAATAATTATTTATTAACACTAATATTCTTGAATAATTAGTTTGACCATAGTTTGACCAGATTTAACAAAAATAAAAAAACTATTTTTTTTTGAATTTTTTTGGCTCCAGATCTTAAAAGCCCCGTAACTTTTTTTCTGTTAGGTTTTTGAGGATTTTAAAATGTTTAACGGGGTTCCCCCCGTTAAATTTGGATGTAACTTTCGAGTAGATGATTTTTCATGTAAAAAACTTTTTCATCCGAGTTCGTATGCAAAAGTTATGGCCATTTTACAAATTTCCAGAGAGATTTTGCAAATAAAGTCGAAATTCATATTTGTAAATTTTCCTAACAACTAGACCACATATCACATGGGAAACTTATTTTCTTTTATTTTTTTGACATTTTTATCATTTTCTTTTATTTTTTTTAAAACTGGAAAGGTGGTCCACGGGGGGGGGGGGGGGGGGGGGGGGACTTTGACAAATAGGCCATACCCCGCGCTACTACTACGGCAGACGATTAGCAGTAGCGAGGGTTTTTAACCCTCGCTACTACTAAGTTGATAGCAGTAGCGCGGGTTTATAACCGTCGCTACTACTATGGCGTGGTCCAGGGGCCACTTAGTAGTAGCGAGGGTTAAAAACCCGCGCTACTTCTATCAACTTAGTAGTAGCGAGGGTTAAAAACCCGCGCTACTACTATGGAATATCCCGGGGGCACGGTAGAGACCGCTTAGTAGTAGCGAGGGTTACAAACCCGCGCTGCTGCTATCAACTTAGTAGTAGCGAGGTTTAAAAACCTGCGCTGCTAGTAAGTAGCAGTAGCGAGGGTTTTTAACCCTCGCTGCTGCTAAGATTCTGTGTATAGGCTTTTCCCTAGTAGTGAAATGTAAGTGGAAGAAAGGAAAGAACTAGACCAATGTACCTTATCCAATGTTGAAGATGGATCAATGATCACTCAATAATGTATCAAGGAAATAACACAATTGGTACCGGATCTTGTCAATTCTCACACCTACACAAGTAAGGCTTATGGTGGAGCTCGGTGACGATAGTGGCACAAAAATTTGATGCAAAATGTTAGCAAGAGTCAATAATGTTGGAAAAGATTCACAAATTCGCAAGTGAAACAAGTAGACCAATAGCAATATGTGGCACACGGAAACACACACGGATAGATAAATGGGGTCTTGCAACCAAAGAATGACACAAAATGTGGAATCCACGGAAAACGCTTGTGTTGCACAACTCAAGAGAGACGCTAGCACGATTGCTCAATAGGCGGATACGACACTTGTGCACAACCTATAAGATGCAAAATGTATGAGCCTTCGATCCCAAGTATGCTATGTGTATAATGTTCCCAGTGTTCTTCTCTAGGTGATCCAAGATGATCGGATATGACAATCTTATGTGCAATGCGGTATGATTCTATGGCTATTTCTTACAAGCTCTTTGCTCTCTTTTCCTTTTGCTTAAAAGCTTGTTCTCTTTTTTTTTGATATGTCCACTTATTCAAAATGCACAAACCAAGATAGCGATTGTGTATATGCAGGAACAATCTTGTGACACAAGGGATGATATGATGATACCAAGATGATACCAAGATGATACCAATATGATATGGTATGTATGCAATGGAAGGTATGGATCACTAATGTGCACAAGTAACGTTGCTGGCAATACTCAATGGCTAGTCTTGCTAGGCAAGTGACGCAAAATGGGCTAAGGGGTTAACAATGTAATGGCAAGAATGAATGTACAATGATGGGATACCACGATACCAAGATGATATATAGGTTACCGTTCTTGCTTACGGTTAGGGTGTCAAAATGGTGAAGTGGTCGATGTCGAATCCTTGTCGAAGGTGAGCGGCAGTGTTGTCGATGTCGAACCATTCCTAGTTAGCCGAAACACACTAGGAAACGGAAAAACCGCAAACTCAAAATCTCAAAGGAAAGTGTCAAATGGAGGTAGCGGAATGCGTTGGTAGTTCCGGAGTTAGCAATTAATGCAGAAGTGGTGGTGGTGGTTGATGATGAAGCAACCGTCCCTAAGTAGCCGAATGTAGCGACCAGACCTCAAACAGTCTGATCTCTGTGCTTTGGTGTCATCCCTGGATCAGTAATGCTGACACGCACAATACTTGAAGGATTTATAACGGAGTAGCAATCACACACTTATTACATCAAATGTCTCAAAAGAGAACTTATTACAATAAATATGGCTTAAGGCCATCTAATAATGATAACAGCGGAAGGCTTGGAAGATAAGTGAGTCCATCAACTCCAACGGCATCACTGAGTATAGAACCACGACCTAAGGCACCTTACTCATAGTCTGAAAAGTCTGCAACATGAACGTTGCAGCCCGAAAACGGGTCAGCACATGGAATAGGCTGGCAATGTAACACATAGAGGGTAATGAACAGAAATATGCTATACTACATGCATATATGGCTGGTGGAAAGCTCTATGATTACAGTTTTGCATTAAGCCAGTTTTTCCCTACTGCAAAGGAATAAATTTTATTTAACTATCATGGTGGTTGTTAAACATTGAGAGTGTAGACACCCTCTCAATACCAATTAAACATCATCATTAAACCCAACAAATTAAATTAAAGTAACTTGATGAGATTCACATGATAATCCAAGTACTAGATACTCAAAACGTCCACACCCGGGGACACGGCTAACCATGATTAGTTTATACACTATGCAGAGGTTTGTGCACTTTTCCCCACAAGACTCGATCTCCTCCATTAGATTTCTCGCACTACACGGTGTTTGAGAAACGGATGACCGAGACATAGTTTTTCAGAAGCGCTAGCACCTTACGATCGGGTAGACAGTTACACCTACTTTCCCCTACATCTGCTAGTCTACCACTGTAAGAGTTCGCACGACTTAATCAACTATGCTAGAGCCCATAGTAGCTTGCGGCTGCACACGGAAGTTTCTAGCATGAATAATCTCATGATCCCTTTGAGCCTGGGTGGCGGTCCATAAAGAAAACAGGCAATCGCTGGAATACCCAGGTGCCTCAATCCACCCAAATGTGTGTTAAAGTTTCCACCTTAAATAAACCATTAAATAACAATCTCACATCCGTCATGCATACACTCACCCAATCCACATCTACTAGCATAGCATGGCATAATAAGCAAACGTAGAAGTAACTCCCAAGGGTTTGATAATAAAACAGGTAATAGGTACTACCTCATCTACTTCCCAAAACCCACATATTATTCAGATCCTAACCATGCAATTGTTTGAGGACTGATCTAATGCAATAAAACTGGGTAGTAAAGAGGTATGATCAAAGTGTTACTTGCCTTGCCTATGATCCATGAAACCTAGAGATTCAAAGTAGCAAGCGGCGCACTCCGGGTACTCTATCGCAAACAAACAAGCATACAATAAGTACTCACCTAATGCACGGGTAAAACTCAAATAAGAGATCTAACCAGAAAGTTCAACTTAAGAACTCCGGTTTGCAAAAAGAATCAAATCAAACGAAGCAACGAAAGTCAAACGGGGAAAGAAACAAGCTTCATTCACTAATCTGGACCTAAGTCAAATTTTACAGTAGCAAAAACTTGTTTGAGTTGGTTAAACGGAAAGAGGGTTTCGAGACGAAACTCTAGGCGCTTGAATCGCCTGATTCCGATAAACGAGCGAAAAGTTATACTAGAACAAAAATCGGATCAGAAATCGCGATCAGAAGTAATCGCGGAAAAATTCGAGAAAAGAAAAACCGACGAACGGATTAATGAACGGACGTTCGTTAACTGCAACTAAACGGTGAATTCGTCCGTTAAAACGAATGAACGAGCGAACGCTCGCTAAATTAGAGAACCGAGAAAACCGGTGAACCGATCTAAAAAAACCGAATCAGTTTTCTAAAAAAAACCGGCGGCGGCGTACGGCGGCTACCTCATCGGAATCTGGCGAGGCTCGGCTCCAGCGGGGCGGCGTTGGTGGCGGGGCGGCAGCGACGGGCGTTGGCGGCGGCGGCTCCTGGCGGCGGCGGCAGCTTCGGCGGCGGGGCGAGACTGGGTGAAGCGGCGGGGTGGGGAGGTATTTAAGGAGGGGGAGGGGCTGGCTTGGAGGAGGGGGCAAGGCGGCGGGATGGAGGAGTCCGGCTCGGACTCCTGTCCGAGACGGCGGCAGCGGCGGCGTCGGTCTCCAGGAGGGAGACGGCGGCGCGGGGCGTGGGCCCGCTCGGCTGGGCCTCGGCCCAGTCGAGCGCGCGCGATTTTTTTTAAATAAATTCCGCCGAAAATGAGAAATATCTTAGAAAATAAAATAAAATTCTAAAAATGCCAAAATAAATTTTCATCGTCTAAATAAAATATTTAGAACGAGATGAACATTTTCTTGGCCCTAAAATGCATTTTTGAATAACGTGCAATTTTCCTAAATTTAAAAAAAAGCCAAAAACTTCGAAATAAAATCTTATTTGATTTTTTATTAAATCCTCCATATTTCTTTATTTTGGGAAAGTCATTTTATTCCCACTCTCGTATTTTTATAATAGAAATAATTGAAGATAAAATAAATAAAATCAAATGATCCTATTTTCAAAATTTGAGAAAACTCAAATATGAAAATGACGAAATCCCGAACTCTCTCCGTGGGTCCTTGAGTTGCGTAGAATTTCTGGATCAGGCCAAAAGCAATAAAATATGATATGCAATGATGATCTATGTATAACATTCCAAATTGAAAATTTGGGATGTTACAAACCAACCCCCCTTAAGATGAATCTCGCCCTCGAGATTCGGGTTGGCTAGAAAATAGGTGAGGGTGGTCCTTCAGTAGCTCTTCCTCTTGCTCCCAGGTCGCTTCATCCTCGGTGTGGTGGCTCCACTGAACTTTACAAAATTTGATAACCTTGCTGCGGGTGACTCGGCTGGCATACTCGAGAACTTCGACTAGTTTCTCCTCGTAAGTTAAATCATTATCCAACTGAATCGCTTCCAGTGGCACTGTATCTCTTAGCGGTATATCAACCATCTCTGCGTGGCACTTCTTCAACTGGGAAACATGGAACACATCATGAACTCCTGACAATCCTTCGGGCGATTCCAATTTGTAAGCAACTTCTCCCATACGTTCCAAAACTTTGTATGGTCCCACAAAAGGTGGCGCTAACTTTCCCTTAACTCCAAAGCGTTTAACTCCTCGAAGTGGAGATACACGAAGATAAACTCTGTTTCCAACTTTGTAAGTTGTCTCCTTGCGTTTTGAATCTGCATAGCTCTTCTGCTTGGACTGGGCTATTATGAGCCTATCATGAATCAACTTCACCTTATGTTCAGACTCCTTAATTAAATCTGGTCCAAACAACTGGCGATCTCCAACTTCATCCCACGACAATGGGGTCTTGCACCTCCTTCCGTACAAGGCTTCGAAAGGGGCCATCTTCAAACTTGATTGATAACTGTTGCTGTAAGAGAAATCTGCATATGGCAAATTGTCATCCCAACTAGATCCATAATCTAGTGCACAAGCTCTCAGCATATCCTCCAAAATCTGATTTACTCTCTTGGTCTATCCATCTGTCTTCGGATGAAAGGCTGTACTGAACTCTAGCCTGGTACCCAAAGTTTCGTGCAACTGATTCCAGAACTTTGAGGTAAACTGGGTTCCTCTTTGTGATACAATACTCCTCAGAACTCCATGTAGACATACGATCCTGGTCATGTATATCTTTGCCAACTTAGCACTGGTGTAAGTGGTCTTCACTGGGATGAAATGAGCTACTTTGTCAAACGATCGACTACAACCCAGATCGAGTCATAGCCTGAACGAGTCCTGGGCAATCCAGTGATAAAATCCATGCCTTGTTTATCCCACTTCCTTTCGGGTATCGGCAATGGTTATAACAATCCTGCTGGCTTCTGATGCTCTGCCTTCACTCTCTGACATACATCACAAACTGCTACATATTCCGCAATGTCTTTCTTCATTCCGGTCCACCAGAATGTGTCTTTCAAATCCAAATACATCTTGGTATTTCCTGGGTGAATCGAGTACGGCGAATCATGGGCCTCCTGCAGAATCAACTTCCTGATCTCCGGATCATTAGGCACATAAACGCGGTCCTCAAACCATAAGGTATCGTGCTCATCCTCATGAAATCCTTTAGCTTTTCCTTTGATCATTTTCTCCTTTATAGAGGCAATCTCCTTGTCAGTCTTCTGAGCTTCTCTGATCTTATCCATCAAGGTAGATTGAATTACAATGCTGCTACATAGCCTCTCAGAACTATCTCTAAACATAGCTCACGAAGATCCTCGGCTAACTCCTTAGGTAACTCTCCGGTCAAGAGTGTGTTGACATCGCTCTTGCGGCTCAACGTGTCGGCTACTACGTTAGCCTTTCCGGGATGATAATGCAATCTCATATCATGATCCTTGATGAGCTCCAACCATCTCCTTTGTCTGAGATTCAACTCCTTCTGTGTGAAGATGTACTTCAAACTCTTCTGATCCGTGTACACCTCACAATGGTTTACGATGAGGAAATGTCTCCAAGTCTTCAATGCGTGCACTACGGCTGCTAACTCCAAGTCATGTGTTGCATAATTCAACTCATGGGTCTTAAGCTGTCGTGAGGCATATAAAGCAACTCTTCCCTCCTGCATAAGCACCGCTCCAAGTCCTTGACAAGAAGCGTCGCAATACACCTCATAATCCTTGCGCTGATCTGGCAGAATCAACACTAGCAATGTAACCAAACGTTTCTTTAACTCCTGAAAACTGGCCTCACATTCCTCAGTCCATTTGAACTTGGTGTCCTTCTTTAATTACTCTGTCATGGGCTTCACAATCTTTGAGAAATTCTCAATGAATCTCTGGTAGTATCCTGCAAGTCCAAGAAAAGTCCGGATCTCTCCAACTGTCGTTGGTGCTACCCAATTTGTCACAGTGACAACTTTGGTGGGATCTACTGCTATTCCTTCTCCGGATATAACATGTCCGAGGAATCCAAGTTCCTTCAACCAAAACTCACATTTGCTGAACTTGGCATATAACTGATGTTATCTGAGCTTCTCCAGTACCAAACGCAAATGCTTCTTATGCTCTTCTTCATTCTTTGAATATACCAAAATATCATCTACGAACACCACGACGAACTTATCCAGAAACTCCATAAACACCTTGTTCATCATGTTCATGAAATATGCAGGTGCGTTAGTCAGACCAAATGACATAACGGTGTACTCATACAGCCCGTACCTGGTGGTAAAAGCTGTCTTAGGTATATCCTTCTCTCGAATCTTCAACTGGTGGTATCCTGATCGCAGATCGATCTTGGAAAATACCTTAGCTCCTTGCAATTGGTCAAACAGATCATTGATCATCGGTAGTGGGTACTTGTTCTTGATTGTCACTTCATTCAATCCTTGATAATCAACAACCATCCTCAATTATCCATCCTTCTTCTCCACTAGAAGCACTGGCGATCCCCAAGGTGAAGAACTTGGGCGAATATAGCCTTTATCCAGTAACTCCTTAATCTGCATCTTAATTTCCTCCAAATCTTGTGCGGGCATCCTGTACGGTCTCTTAGATATCGGCCCTGTGCCTGGCAACAGCTCAATCAAAAACTCAATGTCTCTATCTGGTGGCATGCCTGGACCCTCCTCTGGAAATACATCAGGGAAATCCTTCACCACGGGTACTTCCTCCTGCACAACTCCCGATAAGGAATTTACTTGTGTCCTCTTCGGCTCATGTTGTGATACATACTTGATCCTTCTCCCTTCCGAGGTGGTAAGCAAAATAGACTTACTAGCGCAATCAATGTTTCCTCCATACATCGATTGCCAATCCATACTCAGAATTACATCCAAACCTTGCAATTCCAGAATGATTAAATCCGAGGGGAAAACATGCCTACCTATACTCAATGGCACTTGAAAACATCCTCGACTAGCCATATACTCTGCTCCTGGTGAGCTTACTAACATAGGTGTTCTAAGAACCTTGGTGGGCAGTTTATACTTATCCACAAATCCCCTTGATATGTATGAATGCGATGCACCAGTATCAAAAATAACGATTGCAGTAGATGACTTAACCAAAAACTTACCTATTACTGCATCTGGCTGGGCTTCAACCTCCTCCATGTTAACGTGGTTCACCTGTCCCCTGTTGAAATGGTTCGGCTTCTTCCCAGAGCTTTCATTGCCATTTCCATTCTGGGCTTCAGGACATTCATTGGCATAATGTCTAGTCTTCTGACACTTATAGCAAGTGACTTGGCTCAGGTCTCTCTTGGCTGGGGTAGATGGGTTGGTACGGTTCTGACCGTTGCTTCCTCCATTCCCATTACCATTCTTGGGGCCACTATGATTATGCGAGCTACCTCCTCCATGGGTATGCTGAAAATCTCCTCCCGGTTTCGGGGTAAAATGTGGCTTCTGCTGAGCTCCAGAATTGTACTTCCTTTGTCCATATTTCCTCTTGCGGTTGTAAATCTGCTGCTGCTTACATTCAATCATGAGAGCATGATCTACCAACTCCTGGTAATTGTTGAAAGTTGCTACCATCAACTGCATGCTCAGCTCATCATTCAGTCCTTCCAGAAACTTCTCCTGCTTAGCTGCATCCGTAGCAACGTCATCTGGGGCATAACGTGCTAGCTTACTAAAGTCATCCACATACTGGCCTACAGTACGTCCTCCTTGGTGCAAGTTGCGAAACTCACGCTTCTTCATGGCCATAGCTCCTGCTGAAACATGGGAAGTACGGAAAGCCTGCTGAAACTGATCCCATGTGACCGTGTCGATAGGATAAGTGGCTGTGAAATTTTCGCACCATGATGCTACCGGTCCATCAAGCTGATGTGCGGCAAAACGCACCTTTTCCACATCTGTGCATCCTGCAGTGGTCAACTCCCTTCCTGTCTTGCGGAGCCAGTCATCTGCAACTATCGGCTCGGTGCTACTGGAGAACACCGGCAGATTCAGTCTAAGGAAACGGGTTAAGTGATCAACATGTGGTGGAGGTGGTGGGTTGTTGTTGTTGTTGTTCCCCTGATTCTGATTCTGGACTAGTAACTGCATCAACGCATTCTGCTGCTGGATCAATTGAGTGAGCTCCGGTGGGAAAGCAAATCCATTGTCACGTCTCAGAGGCATCTGACGATTTAGAAAATATGAGAATACAGAAGAGAATGAGGTCTAGAGATAAAACACTACCCATATACACATGAGACAAAAATGCAAACAATATCACTTCATTCAATCAAACAAGGGCATACAACGGTCTAACTATCATTACAAAAGTGCTCGGACTATACTAAATTCATGGGGGAAATACTACTACTTTTATGGTGGTCGACTAGAAAACTGCTCCGTTAAAGACTCCATGATATCTGCTCCAGCTTCATCAACATAATCATCATCGCTATCGTCTGGTTCTGAGTCGGTGTCGTCGATGATGATGTAATTCTACGGGCAAGTGCAATCATCGTCTTCTCCTCCAGTCGCGGGAAATCCCATGAATACTTTTAGCTTCTTCTTCAGATCATCATTCTTCTCCACAAGCGTTGCTATTTCCTCCTCATATCCATTGCATGTAGACTTGAGTTCTTCCTCCAGTTCCGTGATCTTGGTCAATGCCTTCTTCAGATCTATCATGCACATGTAGTTCTCCTGGTGACGGATGTGCTGGTTCAACACCTGGATGAATGCTGCAATTGATTTATCCTTCCTGGTGCTGATCATCTACCATTGCTCATCTCGGCGCCCACAAATCTGGTAGATAGTATCCTTCAGATCCTTGTGGTAAACTTCTCCAATGTGTCCCATTGTGATGTGGGTTGCCATGTTCTTTCCTAGACTCCAGGTTGGTGCATCGAAGGAAAACTCTATGGGCTCAGTGACGGGCATGAACGTCCTTCCTGGAACTTAAACTTGAATCATCCAACGCTCCTCTTCGGGTAAAGTGCCGTTGTAGGTCCCGGTGAAGCTTGGTACTCCGATGTTCAGGTACTTAGTGACTTCCTTCAAGTGGCGTCCGAAAGGTGTATCTTCATCCGGTTGCATGAACTTGTTCCTGGCTTCGACCATCCTAAAAGAGTAGAAAAGATGAGGAGTCAAAAATGAGAAGAGTGAGTAGTGATCTAGGGCTTTTAGCTTAGTGGTCGTGTCCTACAGTCAGCGTGTGCTCTGATACCATCTTGTAGCAACCAGACCTCAAACAGTCTGATCTATGTGCTTTAGTGTCATCCATGGATCAGTAATGCTGACACGCACAGTAATTCTGGATAGCATAAAAGGATACTTGAATAAGTGTTTTCCAAAGAAAGACCTCGGTGAAACTTCTTACACATTGAGAATCAAGATCTATAGAGATAGATCAAGACGCTTGATCAGATTTTTCAATGAGTACATACCTTGATAAAATTTTGGAGTAGTTCAAAATGGAACAGTCAAAGAAGGAGTTCTTGCCTGTGTTGCAAGGTGTGAAGTTGAGTAAAACTCAAAACCCGACCATGGCAGAAAATAGAAAGAGAATGAAAAAGTCATTCCCTATGCCCCAGTTATAGGTTCTATAAAGTATGTTATGCTGTGTACCAGACCTATTGTATACCTTGCTATGAGTTTGGCAAGGGAGTACAATTTTTGATCTAGAAGTAGATCACTGGACAACGGTCAAGAATATCTTTAGTAAGGACTAAGGAAATATTTCTTGGTTATAGAGGTGATAAAGAGTTCGTCATAAAGAGTTACGTCGATGCAAGCTTTTATACAAATCCAGATAACTCTAAGTCTCAATCTGGATACATATTGAAAGTGGGAGTAATTAGCTAGAGTAGCTCCGTGTAGAGCATTGTAGACATAGAATATTTGCAAAATACATACGGCTCTGAATGTGACAGACCCGTTGACTAATCTTCTCTCACGAGCAAAACATGATCATACATTAGTACTCTTTGGGTGTTAATCACGTAGCGATGTGAACTAGATTATTCACTCTAGTAAACCCTTTGGGTGTTGGTCACATGAAGGTGTGAACTATGGGTGTTAATCATATACAGATATGAATATTGGTGTCAAATCACATGATGATGTGAACTAGATTATTGACTCTAGTGCAAGTGGGAGACTGAAGGAAATATGCCCTAGAGGAAATAAAAAGGTTATTATTTATTTCCTTATTTCACGATAAATGTTTATTATTCATGCTAGAACTGTATTAACCGGAAACTTAGTACATGTGTGAATACATAGACAAACAAAGTGTCACTAGTATGCCTCTACTTGACTAGCTCGTTGATTCAAAGATGGTTAAGTTTCCTAGCCATAGACATGAGTTGTCATTTGATTAATGGGATCACATCATTAGAGAATGATGTGATTGACTTGACCCATTCCGTTAGCTTAGCACTTGAACGTTTTGTATGTTTCTATTGCTTTCTTCATGACTTATACATGTTCCTATGACTATGAGATTATGCAACTCCCGTTCACTGGAGGAACACTTTGTGTGCTACCAAACATCACAACATAACTGGGTGATTATAAAGGTGCTCTACAGGTGTCTCCGAAGGTACTTGTTGAGTTGGCGTATTTCGAGATTAGGATTTGTCACTCCGATTGTCGAAGAGGTATCTCTGGGCCCTCTCGGTAAGGCACATCACTATAAGCCTTGCAAGCAATGTGACTAATGAGTTAGTTGCGGGATGATGCATTACATAACGAGTAAAGATACTTGTCGGTAACGAGATTGAAATAGGTATTGAGATACCGATGATTGAATCTCGGGCAAGTAGCATACCGATGACAAAGGGAACAACGTATGTTGTTATGCAGTTTGACTGATAAAGATCTTCATAGAATATGTGGGAACCAATATGAGCATCCAGGTTCCGCTATTGGTTATTGACCGAAGACGTGTCTCAGTCATGTCTACAAAGTTCTCAAACACGTAGGGTCCGCACGCTTAAAGTTCGGTGACGATTTATATTATGAGTTATGTGTTTTGATGTACCGAAGGTAGTTCTGAGTCCCGGATGAGATCGGTGACGTGACAAGGAGTCTCGAAATGGTCGAGACATAAATATCGATATATTGGACGAGCATATTCGGACATCGTAATGGTTCCGAGTGATTCGGGTATTTATCAGAGTACCGAAGAGTTATGGGAATTCACCGGGGAGTATATGGGCCTTATTGGGCTTTAGGGGAAAGAGAGAGGGGAGGCTGCACACCGCCCAAGGCCTATTTCGAATTGGACTAGGGGGAAGGGTTGCGCCCCCTCCTTCCTTCTCTTCTCTCTTACCTTTCCTTGACTCCTACTCCTACTACATGGAAGGGGGGGGAATCCCCAGGATGTGCCATAGAGAGGGTCGGCCCCTCCCCTCCTCTCCTCCTTTATATACTAAGGCAAGGGGCACCCCATGGACACACAAGTTGATCTATTGATCTCTCCCAGCCATGTGCGGTGCCCCCCTCCACCACATTCCACCTTGGTAATATCATAACGGGGTGCTTAGGCGAAGCCAGCGTCGATAGCATCATCAACACCGTCATCACGCCGTCGTGCTTACGGAACTCTCCCGCAAAGCTCTGCTGGGTCGGAGTTCATGGGACATCATCGAGATGAATGTGTGCTGAACTCGAAGGTGCCGTACGTTCGGTACTTGGATCGGTCGGATCGTGAAGACATACGACTACATCAACCGCATTGTGCTAACGCTTCCTCTTTCGGTCTACGAGGGTACATGGACAACACTCTCCCCTCTCATTGCTATGCATCACCATGATCTTGCGTGTGCGTAGGAAAATTTTGAAATTAACATTCCCCAACAGTATTTGTTGTGGTCTATTTTGATGATATTCTTGTCTTTAGCAAATAACTCAAAGATCATGTCACCCATCTTAGAACCGTGTTGCAAACCCTTAGGAAAGAGCGCCTTTATGCTAAATAAGGACAAATGCCTTTTTTATGTTGATAAGCTTGTTTTCTTGGGTTTCATTGTTTCTTCTAAGTGTGTTCATGTAGAGGAATCTAAGATCAATGCTATTAAAACTTTGCCCCAACAAACTAACTTGCAACAAGTGCGTAGTTTTCTTGGTTTAGCCGGTTTCTACCGTAGATTTGTGAAGGATTTTAGCAGCATTGCTTCACCTTTGCATGCTTTGAGTAAGAAGAATGTGTCATTTGTTTGGGGGCCATCCCAAGACACCGCATTTAATGAGCTTAAGAATTTCCTTACTCATGCTCCCGTGCTTGCATTACCCAACTTTGACAAACCTATTGAAATTCATTGCGAAGCTAGTGGTAATGGCATAGGAGGTGTGTTAAAGCAAGAAAAGCACCCCATAGCATACTTTAGTGAGAAACTTTCTGGAGCGCAACTCAATTATCCCATCTAGGACAAAGAGCTATATGCTTTAGTGCGAGTTTTGCGCGAATGGGAACATTATCTTCGCCCTCACAAATTTATCATCCATATCGATCATGAAACGCTAAAGTACCTAAAGGGTCAAACTAAGTTGAACAAGCATCATGCTAAGTTGAGTGAATTCATTGAGTCTTTTGCTTATGTCATCAAGTATATCAAAGGTAAGAAAAATGTTGTGGCGGATGCTCTTTCTCACATATGCATGCTTGTTACTAAACTTGAATTGAATGTCATTGGTTTTGAGCACATTAAAGACTTGTATGCGCATGACCTACTTTTGCAATTCCTTATGCCAAATGTTTGACGCATACATCTTGGGAACTCTATTACATCAAAGATGGTTACCTGATGAGAGATAACAAACTTTGCATTCTCGAGTCTTCTCTTCGTTTGCTCCTTTTGCAAGAGGCTCATGGAGGTGGACTAATGGGACACTTCGGACGCGACAAGACATTCGCTACGCTCTCCAAGAACTATTTTTGGCCCAAGATGTTCCGCAACGTCTCATGCCTCACCAATCGATGTTCGAGATGTCGCAAAGCTAAGTTAAAAGCTCAATCACACTGTCTTTACATGCCACTTCCTATTCCATATAAACCTTGGGAAGATATTAGCGTGGACTTTATACTTGGTTTGCCTAGAACTCAAAATGGAAAGGATTCTATGTTTGTTGTTGTGGACCGATTCTCTAAGATGGCTCATTTTATCCCATGCAACAATATAGACGATGCTTCACAAATTGTAAATCTTTTTTGTAGTGAAATCTTGCGCCTCCATGGAGTGCCAAAGACGATTGTCTCGGACTGCGACGTCAAGTTCTTGAGTTACTTTTGGAAGACTCTATGCGCCAAGCTAGGAATCAAGCTCTTGTTCTCTTTGGCATACCATCCTCAAACAGACGGGCAAATGGAGCTGACAAACCGAACACTCTCCACTCTACTACGCATGTTGATCAAGAGGAACATCAAGGAGTGGGAGGAAATCCTACCTAACGCCGAGTACGCCTACAACCGTGCAAGACAATCCACTACCGGCAAGTCCCCCTTCGAGGTTGTCTGCGGTTTCAACCCGTTGTCCCCATTGGACATTCTTCCTCTTCCACTACAAGAGCGCATCAGTATGGACGCGAGTGCACGAGCAAGCTACCTCAAGAAGATGTATGAAGATGCAAGGCACGCCATTGAGCGCCAAGTACACCGACTCCCAACCAACCTCAATAGCAACAGGCAACCCATGACATTCAACATTGGAGATCCTGTGTGGCTACACCTTCACAAGGAACGCTTTCCCAATCAGCACAATAACTTCTACCATGAGCCGATGGACCCTTCAAGGTGCTAGCATGCTACAACAACAACAACGCTTATAGGATCGACCTCCCAAGTGACAAGTACAAAGTGAGTGACATCTTCAATGTCTAAGATCTCTCGCCATACCATGGTGATGAAGCTTTCGATCTGAGGTCGGATCTTTCCCTAGGGGGGGGGGGGGGGGGGTGGGAGATGATGCGGAGCATCCCACGATCATCCCCATGGATGTATCTACATCTCCCATGAAACCACCGTTGACACCAGATTTTGGCATGGTCAAGAACATAATTAAGATGGCCTCAAATAGAAAAGTGCTCAAAGTGAGGAAGTTCCATATCATTAACAAGGGAAACTTTGATATTTTGGCCATATCCATCCAAACTCATCTCTAAGACAGAAGTTGTGTTTGAAGTACTGAGATTTTGTATTCAGAACACTATTCGGCTGCTTACTCCCCCAGGACGGCCTCGTATGAAAAAATGATCTAAAGGAATTGTCTTCGTCTCGTCGAAGCAATCAATTTTGATATAAAAATCATCCCAATCCGAATTCATATGTGAAACTTAGAGCTATCGGAATGCAGCCCTGTCAGGAGGCGAAGTATGGCACGCCGCACGAGACGCCATGTCTGATGGGTAGCGCGAGCAAACAGATGTTTTGCGCGAGCTATTTGACCCTCAATATGACCTCGGATCAACAAACGATCAACATGGAAGTTGTTCGTCTCGTCGAAACGGTCAAGATTGCTTTTGGACTCGTTTTGATCCGAGGTTGTTTACCACCACAAAAAAGACCCATAACGTGCAGCCAGTTTAAACCGAAAAGTTTTGGAAAGCTCGGACAAAACCAATCCGAATTTGACTAGGGTTTTGGACTTAAATCCAAGCCTTTTCCTTGCACGGGAAGTCTAGCCACCTCTTATATACCTAAGGGGTGACGGCTAATTGAACAACACACAATCGATCAATTCATCTACCACTTTTTACCATTTATCTTTTTCCTCCTTAACCCTAGTTCTTCTTCTTCCTCATTCTTTGTCTCTTCTTCTTGTTGCAGGGCAGCAAACCTTGAGGTCCTAGGGGCGATCAGGTCGGCCTAGGGCAGCCCATAGCCACGGTGCGCCCTTACGGGGTCCCTCCCGGGCGTGTGGGGTTTTGGGTCCTCAAAAGCGCCCGCCGGATTGCCTGCGTACCGCGCTTCCGGACAGGTCTCCTTCGACGTGAGCTGTGGTGCATCACCTCCGGTATTGAGGGTACACGACAATGTGTTCGTGTGTGAACACACTTTTTGGCGACTCTGCTGGGGACGAAGCTTTGAACGGTCTCCAGCCCGTTCTTGCTACGAAGAGATCGTCATCAAGTTGCTACAATCTACAAAGGTAATATGAATACCCAATTCCCCTTTGTAGATGCAAACAATCCATATGTAGTTGCTGGATCACCTAATGAGCATAATGTATTTGCTAGCCCTAATTTTATCAATCATGCATCTAATTATGCGCATGGGCCGACACAAAACAATCTTCATGCTTCAAATTCTTATGATTTTAGCAACGTACAACATATGTATCCAAACTTTCATGCATCGGCAACCCCACAAATCCATATGTCGATGAACAACATGATGGGTTTGGTTAATCAATTTGAAACACCTCATGTTAAAATTTCCAATAGCATACAAGAATGTGTTTCACCTTTTTATTCATCGGCAACTAATTTGCAATATGTTAATCCAGCCTTGCCGATGGATGGGAGAATTGGCCATGCTACTACTAGCTATTCGGCTAGTTACTCTCAACCGTCATATGCTACACCTCATGACAGTAATATTTCAGCGCCATACACAACTTTAGATGTTCATAATTCGGCTTCACACCTTTCTGATCATAGCCGAATAAATGTAAATTTTACAGGAGTGGTTGTGCCAAATATTGTAGAAGGTGAGGTCGTGGTGGCTGCATTGAAGAGTTTAGCCCAGAATAAGAGGATTAGTGCTCTTTGCCTTGAACAACATGAAAAAGGGCTATTTCCTGATTATGTGGCAATAAAAGTTAGAGTTTTGCAAGAAGATGAATCTTTGCCAATTGATAGAATTGGCGAGCAAAAATATGGTTTCACAACAAAGCATACGCCTTCACCTAGTACTACATCATATTAACACCCCCTACACAATTGCAAAATTTCGGCAACACTCGTGTGTCATTGCCGAAAGAATCTAAAAGCATTGGGGGGCCATCATATCCGGAGTGGGCTGAAATTGAGAAAAAACTTAAAGCCAATTTTGCCGCTCGCCGCTAGAAACAAAGAGAGAAAGAATTGGCTCAAATAAAAGAAGTATTGCCAATTGGTAGAATCAATGGAAAGAAGGATGATTCAGAACATGAAGGTGCTTTGGTTGAAAAAGCTGAATCAAGTAGTTTATATTCTGAGTCCATCAAACCCAAAGCGGCAAGCATTATTGTGAAAGGGCATGGCAAGCATAGCAAAATGACCGTGCTTGATTTTTCTGAAGTTAAGGGAACCTACTTCCTGCCCTATGAGTTCCGTGACGTAGAAATTGACAAGCCTCAAGGACAAGAGCAAGTAGTCAAACAAAGTTCGCCTGACAAGGATCTTGAAAGTAATGATGCCCAGAATCAAGAAAAAGTTGATGATAAGGCGTTGGGGAGCCATCCAAAGATGAAGCAAAATATTGTTCAAGTCACACCACCATCATGCTGTCCCAACATATTTGAAGAGGTATGCCTAGCAAGTGATTTTCCTACTTTCAGATTTGGTCGCAACTTCATAGTTGATGCATCTATTAGAAAAATCCTCATAAGTAATTTTGAAAGACCAATGAAGAAGGGTAATTTACTTGTTAGCAACAAAGTTGTTATTGAGCATATCGGTCAACCCATTGCACCATTTATAAAGACCGATAGTGACTTATTCTTGCAGCAAAGGCTTGCCCTATTGCTTTATCTAAAGTTTATATCTAATTGGGTAGCTTTGCTTATTTATTACTTGGCTTGCATTTGGTCTCAATTGAGACATGTATGCTCTAACTATTTTCGTTTCAGAAATTTAAAGCCAAGTTTAAATTCTTTTGAGAAAATCGATGTTATTATGATATCTCATCGAAAGACATAGGATATATAGTGCAAAACACATTGTATTGCTGAATGGGGAGATTCCAAATTTGAACCATTCGTTTGCTTACCTACAAAGCCGTTCTCGCAGCAAGACCAGCTAAACAATAAGAAGTATACCTTCAATTCAAGCATGTGTGATCAAATATTTGATTTGTTGCTGAAAAGTAATTACATTAGAATTCTTGATCACCATGTCAAGCCATCAATCCAGGGACGAATGTATGGTAAGTTGCATGATTCGTCCAAGCATAATTTTGAGGATTGCAACATGTTTCGTCAAATAGTTAAATCGGCCATTGAAAAGGGACGATTGAAGTTTGTTGAAACACCAGAGATCACAGTCTATTCTGATTGGTCCCGATGGCAAAAAGTTTTTGCATCGGCTGCTTCAAGCCGATCCATTTAAAGAGAATGTAAAAGCTGCAGGTGATGGGATCAAGCTTTCAAGGAAAGAAGTTTTTGAAGAGCATAGCGAACATAATCTTGAGGGCGAGAATTCCATCGAAGCTAGAATGGAGATGCCAAGGACTGGGGGCAGCAAGCAAATCCAATGATCAATGAAAGCAAACCAAAAGAAAACAAAGGCCGAAAGCACAAGTGTAAGAGATCAAAAATCACCTTCGTTGAACTATTGGAAAAATATCAAAAGAAGAGTAAAGAGAAGAATGCTTATCAGCCAAATCATGCAAAGAAACCAAGATCACCCCCAAGGCGCAAATATGAGGATCGGTATTGGCAAAGTGAGAATTTTAATGCAACATATTCATATCCTTATTTTGGGCCGCCAATGCCAATGTCATGGATGCCTCCCTATGCTCATATAGATCCATATCCATCATGGGACATGTATGATACAATGGCGCATTCTCCATATTATTTTAGATCATCTCACCAATATTATGCATCTCCGAGAAGATCAACATTTGAACAATCATATGTTAAAGACCGTTTCAATCATAAGGAATCGGTCCAGAGCTCAAAGAAGAAGAAAGAGGTGGTCAAACAAGTGTACCGTGTTAAAAGAGATGGTCATAAGAGTGCTACTTCACAATTGATCTCAAATGAAAAAGAGCCAATTAAAATGTTGATGTTGGCTAAAGGCAATGAAATGAAGCGATCAATTGTTGAGAGTCAAAGTGCCAAATCCGAAGAAAAGAAGTTGAGAGTGCACAAGGCCAAAAAAGAATTGCCATTGACCAAAACAGAATCGCAGACGAGATGCCCACTCGGCTTATCGTATTGGCAAAAGAAGGAATTACAAAATCTTAGTGCAGAAGAGCTGAGAAAGAAGAACATGGCAAGGGTTCTAAAGAAGATCAATCAAAACAAAAGTGATGTGCATGTTTCTATTGCAACAAGTACAATAAAAATGAAGAAGGAAAAGAATAAAAGCAACAAACAATTAAGTCGAAGGTGCACATCGCAACATCAAAATCTTTGGTTAGCACATCATCCATATTCTTCAACCATACCATTGAAGCCTTTGCCATGGAATTCATCATCAGGTATGATCAATTACCCTCCCTGGATTTATTTTGATCCATGGAAGCGACATAATTTTCTGCATCATGAGAGGGTATTACCAAATCTCCATACATTTTATTAGCTACATTTTTTCTTGCTAATCCAAAGGGCCGAAATATTTGATTGCTCTTTCATTTATTTATTTCGGCTATACATGATTTGGTGAACGAATTCTACATGGACCTTATGTTAATGGCCGATATTTATCTATTACCCTAAGAATATGTCAATGCACGGCTGATGTAGTATACTAACATCGTCCTTAGTTCAATTGGAGGCCAAAACGTGGTACATGTTCATTGATATTGCCCTTGTATTTCTAGTACTATGGAGATTAGTTTCGACGGTTAAATTTGTGGCAATGGCCAAGGTGTTGGTGTTGTTTATTTATCTCCATATGGAGCTATTTTGTGAAGCCTCATGCCGCTTAAAATATTTTTGCACAATGATCAAAGCCAAATATGCATTGTTATTCGGATTGGAGCTTTGCCTTGCTATAGGTTCAGTACATACTGAGGCTTCCGGTGATTCGTTATTAGTAGTGCAACAAATACCCAAGGGTTATCAATGTTTTGACGAATCACTTATAGTTTATCTTTTGGTATGACTAGATGCAAGATTTACCTTGGGTTGCTTTAAAATTGTTCATATATCTAGACATGACAATTCGAAAGAGTTGGCACAGCAACCATCCGGCTACTATGTTAACCATGGTGTATTGTATCTCTATCAATAGCCGATGCTAGGTCTTGTCAACATAGGTAAGGCCGAACTGAAGCCCACCGCTTCGGCCACTAATGAAACTTTTATGCGGGCAAAGTAAGGATTGGAGGAAGTTCATTGTTGATTATCTGTAAAATCCTAGCGAAAGGGTGAACAATATGGTTCGAAGGATGGTTTTGATATATGGAACCTTATCACCGAATTGTTATAGAAGCTGAGAAGTTTTCACCTAAGTTTGCATCAAGAGGTTCAAACAAGCAAAGGCCGATATATACTTATCGTCCTAAGAATATGCAAAATGGCCGATGGAGTGTTGACATCGTCCTTAGAACAAGCTACATGCGAGTTATTTTTCGTCACACAAGCTTTGCCGAAAAACAGGGGGGCATGTGTTGACACCAGATTTTTGCATGGTCAAAAACATAATTAAGATGGCCTCAAATGGAAAAGTGCTCAAAGTGAGAAAGTTCTGTATCATCAAAAAGAGAAACTTTGATATTTGGGTCATAGCCATCCGAACTCATCTGTAAGACCGAAGTTGTGTTTGAAGAACCGAGATTTTGTATTCAGAACACTATTCGGCTGATTACGCCCCCACGACGGCCTCATATGGAAAAATGATCTACATGAATTGTCTTCGCCTCGTCGAAATGATCGATTTTTATATAAAAATCATCCCAATCCGAGTTCGTATGAAAAATATAGAGCCATCAAAATGCAGCCCTGTCAGGAGGCGAAATATGGCGCGCCTCACCAAACGCCATGTCTGATGGGTAGCATGAGCAAACAAATGTTTTGTGCGAGCTATTTGACCCTCAATATGACCTCTGATCAAAAAACGATCAACATGAAAGTTTTTCATCTCGTCAAAATGGTCAAGATTGCTTTTGGACTCATTTCCATCTGAGGTCATTTACCACTACAAAAAAGACCTGCAAGGTGCAGCCAGTTTAAACCGAACAGTTTTGGAAAGTTCGGACAAAACCAATCCGAATTTGACTAGGGTTTTGGACATGAATCGAAGCCTTTTCCTTGCACGGGAAGTCCAGCCGCCTCTTATATACTTAAGGGGTGACGGGCGATTGAACAACTAACAATCGATCAAATCATCTACCACTTTTTACCTTTTATCTTTTCTCCTTAACCCTAGTTCTTCTTCTTCCTCGTTCTTCGTCTGTTCTTCTCGTTGCAGGGCGGCGAACCTCGACGCCCTAGGGGCAATCAGGTCAACCTAGGGCATCCCATAGCTGCTGCACGCCCAGACGGGGTCCCTCCCGGGCATGTGGTCTTTCGGGTCCTCAAAACCACCCGCCGGATTGCCTGCCGTACCGCGCTTTCGGCCGGGTCTCCTTCGACGTGAGCTGCGGTGCATCACCCTCGGCGTTGGAGGTACACGGTGACGTGTTCGTGTACGAACAACCACTTGGACCAATGACAAGAGTTCGAGCAAAGGCTATCGAGATAAGGTGAACTCGCTCCTCTCCGAACTACCACTTTCTACACATGAGACATGGCTACTACCTCAAGCGGAAACACTATGTGTGATCAGGTACTTGGAGGAAGGCCACGGAGCAGCTACATCCAATGGACAACAGGACAAGGACACCGAGCATGAGGGGCAAGAAGAAGAGCTATCATAGAAGCTGCAGCGAGCGGACGTCCGACCAGGACCGGACGTCCGGCGCCGGAAGCTCCAGCCAGCAGACGTCCGACCAGGACCGGACGCCCGGCGCCTGAAGGCCCAGCCGACCCAAGTCCAAGCCTACGCAAGCTACAGCGAGCGGACGTCCGTCCATGACCAGACGACCGGTGACACATCCCAGCGAGCGGATGTCCGGCCTCCTCCGGGCGACCGGCTATTCAACACCCGAGCCAAATCAGCGGAAGTCTGAAGCGATCAGACGACCGGCCGTCTCCGGATGTCTAGCGTCACTTCTACAGAAAAAAATTAGTGGAAGTCTGAGCCCTACCAGATGTCTGGTCCCTCGCGAGCCACCGGACGACTTATAAAGGTCGGACGTCCGCTGCGTGTGTGTGCACAGTTTCGGGCCGATGCCCATGTACCCCTTCACTTCGCCCCCCATTTGCATTTAGACTATAAATAGACAACCTCCTCCTCCTAGTTAGGGCCAGCGTTGGTTTAGCTCATTTGTGAGATAGAGCTTTGCTCATCCATCCGGATCTACTCCATCGAGAGAGACCGTTCCCTCTTCGGAGAAGATCCACTTTGGATTCAAGACCCCTTCATGGGAAGACCCCTCAAGACATCCTCATGGAGATGAACTGGCTACTTGTATCGTCCTTTGTTGGATTTGAATCATTATCTATCTTTGTGTTTCGAGGATGTAGCATATGTGTGACCAAATCTTGTTGGTTGAGTGATTTCTCCTCGTGTTCTTCGCGTTCCTCGTAGCATCCCCTCCAATCGTGAAAGATCGGGCATCTAGGGTTCTATCCTACATCAGTGAGCCTTCAGAACGAAAGGAAACCAGGAGCACCGTCAAACCCCCTCCATCATCAAAAAGGTATAACCTTCAATATGTGCCTAGGCATAAGACCAGATTATCATATTTCTCCCCCCATCTTATTCCAGGAGGAGCACACGTCGAACCGTGTCCAAAGTCACAGCTAGCCGAGCATCAGCTAATCCGGCACCGGGCTCATCGACTAGGACGAGAGCCAATATGGATGCGGCACCAACTCATCCACCTCATGAGGATTCAGATGACGTGTCTGTCACAAATTCCGAACTGGAGAGCGCGATGAATCATCGACGACTGAAAGAGGTCATGCGTACTCCATCTTTTACCGTGCAACGATAACCGCCCTCAGCAACGTGGATTCATATATCCGAGCCGCCCGGGATGGACTTACTCGAGTTGCTCACCTGTTTTCAACAGATATGCAGGTAAAGGTTTGTGTAAAATTGATAGATATATGCCAATAGCCCCCGAGACTTGAAGCTGTCTAGGCCAACCGATTTAAGGATCATTATCATCGCAGGTTCTCAAAGAGAAGAACAACGCGCTGTCCTAGGAACTTGAACATGCCAGAAAAAGCTACATGCCGCCACCTCAGAGTTAGAGGAAATGAAGAAAGTCACGATGACCAGTGACCAAAAGAACGAACTGAAGGAGGAAAGGGATAAGCAAACCGAATAGATAAAGAGCTTAAAGGCTCAATTATCAGACGCACAAAAAGAGAATAAAAAGTTGAAAGGAGACATATTCGGTATGACCTTTGAACCATCCAGGGGACTCATATAATCCCATAATATAGAGTCTTATAATGTTGTTCTTACAGGTCTGTTAACCAGACGTCCTAAGAAGAAGTGTCCGCATTCCAAGGCGACCTTCTAAAAGAGATGTCAATAGTGCACGAGCGGGCCCGGAAAGCCATGAAGAGTATGGTCAGAGTCTTATGGCCATCCGATGCCCCTACAGAAAGTATGGAGGGTTTGGCGAACCTGTTCAAAGGTGCCCGGTGCCATTTTGAGCTACGGAAGGCATGGGCGATGGTGAAAACGCGCTACACCGTGCTCGATCCGAATCATATGTCCCGAGTTGGACCTCAGGGACCGGACAGAAAAGAGATTCTTGTGAACTTGGTATATGACCAAGTGATGATAGCTGTGAAATATTTGCAAGAAGAATGTAGCTTAGACAGTCTTATAGATGACATAGAGAAAGAGTAGGCATCCGATTCCATGTACCAATGTACTTTATCATCGAACTTATTTCCAACTGAACATTGTCAAAATTTGTAATCGCAGGCCTTCGGCTTCAACCTCCAAACCAAGAAGTGGGAGTGTTTCCGAATACCATGTTGGAATGTAATAAACGTTCAGTATGTCCGAAAACCAGGCAATCCGGTCATATTGCTTAAACAGACAAAATTTGTTCGGGGAGGTATGTTATATTACTATTTAACGTAAGAAACATCTTCCAGGGAAAGTAGTTCCATTAAGGGTTCCATTCCTTGGGTCAGCATGCTTAATTATGCATGCCTAGGCTTTAATCCGAATTACGAGCCGCCTACCTCTTATTTGGTAGAAGAATTACATAAACATAAACAATTTGTTGTTGCTTGCCTACCAATTATTCCCTTAAGAACGCTAGCTTTCGGCTTCACCCGTCTGAGGTACATATCCGGATTACCCAGTTGTAACAATCATAGAGGTACTCCCTTTAGAACCTAGCCGAATAGTCGGAACATAGGCTATAAGCATAGGAGCGAGGCAACCCAGCTTGGCAAAAACTTAAGCCATAGAGATGCATATAATGGCAAAAGATGTATAGAAGAAACAACGTAGACAATGTAAGCCATGAGCTTTTAATAATAAGCTTCGTCAAAGAAGCCCCAAGTTTTAGTTGGGTGTATACATTTAAAGATGTGTACCCCTAAGAGTTCGGTAGATCCAAACGTACCCTGGGATATAAAAATGCAAAAATAAGAAGAAGAGGAGAAGGAGGAACCTAGTCAAAGTAAAAATTAAAAGAGTCCGACCAAACTATCTGTAGAATCGTTGGAGCCGAGCAGCGTTCCATGGATTCGGCTCAAATCGATTATCCGATGCATTATGAAGGCGATAGGCTCCTGTGTGAGAAATTCATCTATGATGAAGGGGCCCTCCCATTTTGGTTTTAGCTTATCCTTCTTCTTCTCTAGGGTACGAAAGACGAGGTTGCCAACGTTATATGTCTTGGCCCTCACTTCTCTACTTTGGTATCGCCTGGCCTGTTGTTGATAAAATGTGGAACAGGCTTGTGCAATATCTCGCTCCTTGTCGGTGTCAAAACCGGCGGATCTCAGGTAGGGGGTCCCGAACTGTGCGTCTAGGCGGATGGTAACAGGAGACAAGGGACACGATGTTTTTATCCAGGTTTGGGCCCTCTCGATGGAGGCAAAACCCTACTCCTGCTTGATTGGTATTGATGATATGGGTAGTACAAGAGTGGATCTACCACGAGATCAAGGAGGCTAAACCCTAGAAGCTATCCTATGGTATGATTGTTCTGTCCTATGGACTAAAACCCTCCGGTTTATATAGACACCGGAGAGGGCAAGGGTTACACAGAGTCGGTTACAATGGTAGGAGATCTACATATCCGTATCGCCAAGCTTGCCTTCCACGCCAAGGAAAGTCCCATCTGGACACGGGACGAAGTCTTCAATCTTGTATCTTCATAGTCTTGGAGTCTGGCCGATGATGATAGTTCGGCTATCCGGACACCCCCTAGTCCAGGAGTCCCTCAGTAGCCCCCGAACCAGGCTTCAATGACGACGAGACGGGCGCGTATATTGTCTTCGGCGTTGCAAGGCGGGTTCTCCTCCAAATTCCATGTGCTTGCCGAATAGTGTCCGGCTTCCTTATAAATGTTGTGCTCCTTGGCTTCCACGCCCAATAATGGCCCTCTTCCATGTGTCGTATGGATGCGAAAAGCCAGGGTATCCTTACGTTTTACCCCCAAGCCGCGCGAATAAGCTGCCTATAAGAGAGGCAAGGATCTAGATCCAAATCACACCATCCTCCTTCCGCGAGTACTCATCGGAGCGCCCCTGACAAAAATCCACTCCATCATGGACAGTCGACGCGGCCCCTCCTCTCGTGCTCCCAGCCCTCAGCCAGGAGATTGGAGGAGATGTTCAGTCCCGCACAACGAGCTGGTGACGCTCCAAGCGGCGCGATACCTTCCGCCGGCCTTCATGGTCTCGGTTCAAGCCGGACTGGCCACCTATAAAGGTGGAAAGCAGGCGGAGAGCACCCCCAATCCCTCCAAAGGAGAGCGGGTGTGCTTCGTCCCTTATCTAATAAGGGAGCTCAGATTTCCCATACATCCGTTTCTCCGGGGGCTCCTGGAGTTCTACGGACTCCAGCTTCATCACCTTACACCCGCCTCCATTTTGCATATTGCGGGTTTTGTAGCTCTTTGCGAGCTGTTCTTGGGCATCGAGCCCCATTTTGCGCTGTGGAAGAGATTGTTTTGCCTCGTACCCCATTCTCACGAGGGGTTGATATATCAAGTGGGTGAAGCCGAAATATGGCGCATCACCGGGACCGGATATCTATCTAGAACCCCGAAGAAGGCGTCCGAAGACTGGCCTTCGGAATGGTTTTATATGGAAGACGCCCCACTGCCGGACCCAGTTCGGATCGGCCTCCCGGAGTTCAGCAACGCTCCTCTGAAGAAACGCCTGAGTTGGCGCCCGCGGAGCCCTCAACGGGAAGATGATAGGAGCGTCCAATATCTGATGGGCCGGATAAGGTTACTGGCCCATTCCGGATTGACCATGATTGGAGTCATGGCCACGTGCATTATGCAAGGGGTGCAGCCGCTCCAATATAGGGGCCACCCCATGTGGGATTTCAACGGGGAGAATGACGCCACCCGTCATGGCCGCAAGGGGCCGGGATTGGCCGCCGATCTGGTGAAGATCCTGTCTAGCTTGTACAAGGGGGAGAAGGAGGACTTCCTCCACACGAGTCCATTGAATGGATTCTCCATGAATAACCCTCGGATCTTGGTAAGCGGACGTTTATCTATCCGATCCGTACTTTCAAAGTTAAGTGTCTTACTTTATGATTTCGACGCAGGAACTGCGCCGGGATGTGGAGGGCATACACAGCCCGACTCCACAACTCGAGGATCCAGATCCTTGATCCGGCCTCCGGAGAGGATCCGGACATAGAGGTGGAGCTGATTGACGGGGTGTTCCACCAACTTAGCATGGACAATGCTCTAGTCGCCATTACGGCTGACTACCCCGGTTTATCCCCGGCTTCCCAGGTAACTATGAGCGGAGTCTGGACACCATTACTTCATCCATGCTTATTTCTGACCACCATATACCAACGGTGTCTCGCAGGAGGTGCCTTCAAGGCGGGAAGCCGAACCCGTGGTGGCTGACCAACAAGGGTCAGTTCGGCCCAGCAGGTGGAAGAGGGGTGCGGTGCGAATCGAAACATCGCCGCAATGGTATGGCACGCCACCGTTTTTACGGGAAAGATTCCTGGGAGGTATATTAATGCTCATGACTTTTCCAGGAGAAAGAGCGCTCGCCGGACTATGCCCGGAGAGGTTGCCAACCAAGCCTCCACCAGCCAGGCTCCAACACCTGGTCCGGAGGGGGAGGCGAGCGCAAGGCGCGAGCCGGATGCTCCTCCAACGGAGGATGCCGATAGGCTGTCCGCCACCAGGTCTGAGGTGGAGAGCGCCATGAATCACAGGCGCCGTCGGACAGTTCTTCGTGACGCATGTTTCTCCCCGGAGGCGTTGAATGCCTTTAATGGGGAAGACGCGCACCTCCGTGCTGCTCAAGATGGTTTAACCAGAGCCATGGAGCAGTATGTGAAAGACATACGGGTAAGGAATTTTAATAGTCATATATGCCAGTAGCCCCCAGACTTAAAGTAGTTAGAATAGCTGATTTAAGGATCATTTTATATGCAGGATCTTACGGAGAAGAATACCCACCTGTCCCAGGAGCTTCAAGTGTGCAAGGCCCAACTTGAGGCCGCACTAGCTGCCGCAGGAGGAGCCATAGAGACCCCCTCTGGTAACACATATTTCAAAAAGATAAGCGGTTTATGAACCGCGGCGTGCGTATAAGTCTGACAATAATATTGCAGATGTTGCCAGACTTTATCCGGACAAGCAGCAGCTACTGCGCCAGCTGAAGGCCGGCGAGAGGGTGCTTATGAAGGTACAGCATGAGAGGAACATACTCCAAGATACCCACACCGAGCTGGGCGAAGAGCTAAAAGGTGTTCGGGCCCAGCTGTCCGGCTCCATGAAGGAGAATCAGTGGCTTCATCGCGGCATTTATAGTAAGTGCTTGAGCAAACTCTTTTGAAAAGAAGAGTTTAGCGAGGGAGTCGATTGACAGAAATATGTCTGTAGGTATGCTCACGGGTCGTCCTGCGGAGGAAATGCCCGGTTCAACGGGTGATCTGCTTCCCGAGCTGCTGCAGCTGCACGAACGTGTTCGGCAGGCGATGAGCGGCATTGTCCAGGCCTTATGGCCGTTCGTCTCCCTGCCCGAGGGTCTTGGGGGGCTTGCGGAGAAGCTTTAGGGAGCACGGAAGTGCTTCCGTCTATGGAAGATATCGGCCTGCCGTCAAGGCGCCCGGGAGGCTTGGGCCATGGTGAAGACGCGGTACACGAAGGCTGATCCGAACCACATGGCCGAGGTCGGACCTGTGGGGCCCGATGGGAAGGAGACTCCTATGAGCTTAATGTACGGTCAAGTAGAGTTGGCCGCTAAGTATTCTCAATGGGACTGTAAGCTAGACAGCCTATTAGACGGGATTGAAGAGGAGTACAATCAGTAAATTTGATGATGTAATCTACAATGACATGTAAAATGCTTTCTAGCCGGATTGTAGATCGTTTGTCTTTGCGAACCTTTTCGCTTCAACCTCGGGACCCTAGAGTCCGGAGTGTGTCCGAATACCCTCACAGTGATGAAAAAACCGGGGCATGCATGGAGACCAGGCATAGGGGTCATTAGTGCTTTATTAGACAAGTGCCCAACTAGTTATGTTATATTACATGGTTAGTAAGAAACATCTTCTGGGGAGAATAGTTCCGTTAGGGGTTCCTTTCCCTGGGAGGCATGCCCTAAAGTGCATGTCCGGACTGCGAAAAGAGCAGAAAAGCATCTGGGGGCAGATAAATAAATAGATAGGAAATCATCTTTCAAGTCACCGACCGAATATTCCCTTAAGAACGCTAGCTTTCGGCTTCACCCAGTCTGAGGTACACATCCGGCTGACCCGGCAGTAACAATCACAGAGGTGCTCCCTTTACCTCCTAGCCGAACAATCGGGAACGTAGGGGTAAGCACAGGAGCTAGGCAACCCAGCTTGGCCAAAACTTAAGTAATATCGATGCATATAATGGTGAGTAAAAGGTACATGCGGAAGTGTGACGCATGTGTTGGGCATGAAGCCCGTATAAATAAGCTTCTGTTAAAGAAGCCCCCAGGTATAATGAGTGCGAGCAGCACGTCAAGTGTGTGCGAACAATGCGCAGGTCAGCCCACAAAGGCTTTACGAAAAGAAGGGGGGAAGGAAGAGAAAAAACAAAAGATAGCAAACATTTAAAATGTGGACGGAGGAAGGAGACGAACTCTGAGTCCGGCGGTAGGCGTAGAATCTTCGGAGGCGGGCTGCGTTCCATGGGTTCGGCTCGAGTCGATTGTTCGATGCATTTCGTAGACGGTATGCTCCGCCGCTCAGGACTTGATTGATGATGAAGGGACCTTCCCACTTGGGCTTGAGTTTGTCCTTTTTCTTGTCCGGCAGACGTAGAACTAGTTCGCCAACATTGTAAGTTTTGGCCCATACTTCTCTACTTTGATATCTTCGAGCCTGTTGCTAATAGAATGCGGAACGAGCCTTTGCCACGTCGCGCTCCTCCTCCAATGCGTCCAAACTGTCCTGCCGATCCAACTCGGCTTCTCTTTCTTCGTGCATGCGCACTCAAGGTGAGTCATGAATTATATCGCAGGGCAAAACTGCCTCTGCGCCGTATACCATAAAGAATGGCGTAAATCCGGTAGTACGATTTGGCGTGGTCTGCAGCCCCCAGAGTACGGAGTTGAGCTCCTCCACCCAGTGCGTGTTAGATTCCGTGAGGGACCGCACTAACCTGGGTTTAATGCCGCGCATAATTAGACCATTTGCTCGTTCGACTTGACCGTTAGTTTGAGGGTGATAGACTGAAGCGTAGTCGAGCTTGATGCCCATGTTTTTGCACCAGAGTTTAACCTCGTCAGCCATGAAGTTTGTGCCATTATCAGTGATGATGCTGTGGGGGACGCCGTAGCGGTGTACTACCCCAGATATGAAGTCTATCACAGGTCCGGATTCGGCCGTTTTAACCGGCTTGGCCTCTCATTTGGTGAATTTATCCACCATAACCAATAGGTATTTTTGCTTGTGGGTTCCCCCTTTAAGGGGTCCAACCATGTCAAGCCCCCAGGCCGCGAACGGCCAGGTGATGGGTATAGTTTTGAGGGCGGTGGGTGGCATGTGGCTTTGATTAGCAAAGAGCTGGCAACCGACGCATCGTTGGACTAAGTCCTGAGCATCTACCCGGGCAGTCGGCCAATAAAATCCTGTACGGAAGGCCTTGCCCACAAGGGCCCGGTCTGCGGCGTGGTGCCCGCCGAGTCCGGCGTGAATTTCAGCCAGGAGATCTCGCCCTTCCTCTTCGGACATGCACCTTTGAAGGACTCCGGTTGTGCTTTTCTTATAAAGTTCTCCCTCATGGACATTGTAGGCTTTAGATCGCCAAACTATGCAGCGGGCCTCATTTTGGTCTTCGGGAAGTTCCTGCCTAATTAAGTAGGCTAGGAATGGTTCCGTCCACGAGGCAATTACTGCCATTATTTCATGGGCTGAAGGTGTTATTTCATTGGCTGAGCCACCGATTGTGTCAGAATGTTCCGTGTTGGGTGGTGCGGTTGGTTCCGGCTTGTTATTTCCGGACTCCTCTTCCCATAATACGGATGGCTTAAAGAGCCGCTCCAGGAAGATGTTTGGAGGGATGGCGTCGCGTTTTGCGCCGATGCATGCCAACACGTCGGCTTCCTGGTTATTATCCCGGGCTACATGGTGGAATTCGAGTCCTTTGAACTGAGCTGACATTTTTAAGACGGCGTTACGATAGGCTGCCATTTTTGGATCCTTGGCGTCAAAGTCTCCATTTACTTGGGATATTGTGAGGTTTGAATCCCCGCGCACCTCTAGGCATTGAATACCCATGGAGATTGCCATCCAGAGACCATGTAGAAGGGCCTCATATTCGGCTGCATTGTTGGAGTCCGTGTACATTATCTGAAGTACGTATTGGACTGTGTCTCTGGTTGGGGACGTCAATACGATGCCAGCCCCAAGCCGACCAACATTTTGGAGCCGTCGAAATGCATGATCCAATTGGAGTATGCGCCGTACTCTTTAGGGAGTTCGGCTTCGGTCCATTCGGCGATGAAGTCAGCCAAAACTTGCGAATTTATAGCTCGCCATGGTTTGTAGGTTATGTCGAATTGTAAGAGCTCAATGGCCCATTTTGCAATCCTGCCCGTCGCCTCGCGGTTGTTTATAATGTCGTTGAGAGGTACTTCGGAGGCCACTGTTACCGAACACTCTTGAAAGTAGTGTCGCAGCTTCCGCGATGCCATGAACACCACGTACGGTATCTTTTGATAATGTGGATACCGGGACTTGCATGGAGTTAAGACAGTGTATACGTAGTACACTGGTGTTTGAAGAGGGAATTTGTGTCCTTCTGTTTCTCGTTCGACGACGAGTACCGCGCTGACAACTTGATGTGTTGCCGCGATATATAATGACATCGGTTCGCCCAGGTTGGGCGCGGCCAGGACCGGATTTGTTGCCTATATGGCCTTTATTTCTTCGAGTCCGGCCGTGGCAGCATCCGTCCATTCAAAGTGTTCGGTGCGCCGGAGGAGGCGATAGAGGGGCAATGCCTTTTCTCCCAAACGGGAGATGAAGCGGTTAGAGCCGCCACGCATCCAGTCAGTTTTTGTATTTGTTTGAGGTCTTTTGGGATATCCAATTGTGACAAAGCTCGGATCTTGGCTGGGTTTGCTTCAATTCCTCTACCAGATACAATGAAGCCCAAGAGCTTTCCGGCTGGTACGCCGAAAACGCATTTTTCCGGATTGAGCTTAATGTCATATGCTTGGAGGTTGTCGAATGTGAGCCTCAAATCGTCTACTAGAGTTTCGACGTGTTTGGTCTTAACGAACACATCGTCTACGTATGCCTCCACTGTTTTGCGGATCTGGGTAGCCAGACATGTCTGAATCATACGCTGATATGTTGCGCCGGCGTTTTTGAGTCCGAAGGGCATTGTGTTGAAGCAGAATGGTCTGTATGGAGTAATGAATGTTGTTGCGGCCAAGTCTGTTTCCGCCATCTTGATTTGATGGTATCCGGAGTATGCGTCGAGGAAGCACAATGAATCGTGCCCTGCGGTAGCATCGATAATTTGGTCGATGCGGGGAAGGGGGAAAGGATCCTTTGGACAGGCCTTGTTAAGGTCTTTAAAATCACACAAAGGCGCCAGGATTTGTCCTTTTTTGGTACCATTACCAGGTTCGCTAGCCAGTCCGAATGTTTAATATCTCTGATGAATCCGGCTTCTAATAGTTTGGCTAGCTCCTCTCCCATTGCCTGTCTTTTGGGTTCGGAAAATCGCCGAAGAGCCTGTTTGACTGGCTTGAATCCTTTTAGGATGTTTAGGCTGTGTTCTGCCAGCCTGCGTGGGATTCCTGGCATATCTGAAGGGTTCCAGGCAAAAATGTCCCAATTTTCCCGAAGGAATTCTCGTAGTGCGGCGTCTACTTCAGGGTTTAATTGTGCCCCAATGGAGGCCGTCTTTGTGGGGTCCGTTGGATGGACTTGGAATATGACTATTTCGTCTGCTGGTTTAAAAGAGGTGGACTTAGATCTCTTATCGAGTATCACATCGTCCCTATTCACCGTGGAGCGCAGCGCAGTGAGTTCCTTTGCCGCTAGGGCTTCGGATAGTGCCTCTAGGGCTAGTGCGGCTGTCTTATTTTCAGCGTGGAGTGCTATGTTCAGATCACTGACAAGAGTGATGATTCCATTGGGCCCGGGCATTTTAAGCTTCATGTACCCGTAATGGGGTATAGCTTGGAAAATTGTGAATGCCTCTCGCCCTAATAAGGCGTGATATCCGCTGCTGAACGGGGCCACATGGAACGTGACCTCCTCAGACCTGTAATTGTCCGGCGAGCCGAATACCACATCTAGTGTGATTTTTCCTATGCAACGTGCTTCCCGACTAGGGATTATTCCTCTAAAGGTTGTGCTGCTTCGATCAATGCGGCTCCAGTCTATTTCCATTTTTTGGAGGGTTTCCTCGTAGATGAGGTTTAATCTGCTGCCGCCATCCATGAGTACCTTGGTAAGACGAAAGCCGTCCACTATTGGACTGAGGACCAATGCGGCTGGTGCTCGGGCTGTTGGGAATTTAGGTCCGTCGCTGGCGTTGAAGGTGATAGCCGTGTCACTCCATGGATTTATTGTTGCTACTTGGTAGACTTTGGTAAGGCTGCGGAGTGTTCGTTTCCGCATGTTGTCTGATGCGAAAGTCTCAAAGACTGCTAATATCGTACTGGTACTGTTGGGTTGGTTCTCCGGGGCTAGAAGCTCTTCGCCACTTTTGGCCACCTGCCGTAGTATCCAACATGCTCGAAGGCTATGTGTTGGAGTGACACCCTCTGTACTGCGGATTTTATAGGGTCCGCTGAGCCATCCCTCCAATACGGTTCCGTGCCCTTTATGGGGTTTTTTCTTTTTGGTTTTTGTCCCGGGTGCCTGAGCATGATGCACCCTTTTGTTTCGGACTAGGGTTGTGTTCATAGCCGGATTGTCCCAAAACTTAGTTTCGGTTTTCCAGGTACTCTCCATCGCACAGTACTTTCGTACTATGGACGCCAGGTCGGCAAAGCGTGTAATTTCGTGGCGACTTATGGCATTCGTGATTCCCTTGTCAGTGCAATTGTTGCAGAAAATTGAGATTGCGCTTTCCTCACGGCAGTCCTTTATCCTGTCCATAACCAGGAGGAATCTGGCCCAGTAATGATGTACTGTTTCCTTGGGCTCTTGCCGGATTTGAGATAGATCGCTTATGTTTGGGTGGGCGGGTGGAATTAAGTCCGGAACCCTGCCCAACTTGAGGCTCAAGGGCCGTTTCCGAATTTGGAAGCTTGGATTGCTGGATGTTGTCCAATGAATCTGGTCCGCTGCCTGACTTTAGGTTCAGTACTTGATTGACGTCCGTCCCCTCCGCGGCAATCCGGCATGGAGGGATCAGGAGTCCGGACATAACTGGTCTTTAATATAGAAGAAGAGCCGCCGCGTTGTTCCTCTACCACCACAACGTGGTGGGTAACCTGGGGAGAGTTAATCTCTCTCAGATCGGTTTTAAGCCCAATCTGATCGTAGTCTGTAGCGACTCCCAGGGCGGCGATGCGATCCAAGAGCTCGTTTACGGAAGAGAGCTCCATCGGATCCAGCTGCTCGGTGAATTCCGAGTTGACGTGGAGATCGCTTTTGATGACCCGAGAGGTCATCATCGAAGCGGCGGCCGAACAGGCGGTCATAAGAAAACCACCTAGCCGGATAGTTTGGCCGGCGGCCAAAGCTCCTTTGGCAATGGTACCATCTTTAAAGACGGAAAGAGGCATCCTTCCTGATTGTGGCGGCACAGAGGAACTCTCAATGAAAGCACCAATGTCGGTGTCAAAACCGGCGTTTCTCGGGTAGGGGGTCCCGAACTGTTCGTCTAGGCAGATGGTAACAGGAGACAAGGGACACGATGTTTTTACCCAGGTTCGGGCCCTCTCGATGAAGGTAAAACCCTACTCCTGCTTGATTGATATTGATGATATGGGTAGTACAAGAGTGGATCTACCACGAGATCAAGGAGGCTAAACCCTAGAAGCTAGCCTATGGTATGATTGTTCTGTCCTATGGACTAAAACCCTCCGGTTTATATAGACACTAGAGAGGGCTAGGGTTACACAGTCGGTTACAATGGTAGGAGATCTACATATCCGTATTGCCAAGCTTTCCTTCCACGCCAAGGAAAGTCCCATCTGGACACGGGACGAAGTCTTCAATCTTGTATCTTCATAGTCTTGGAGTCCGGCCGATGATGATAGTTCGGCTATCCGAACACCCCCTAGTCCGGGACTCCCTCACTCCTCTTCAAGGCCGTCTAGGTCATCCTGCCGATCGAGCTCAGCTTCTTGCTCTTCGTACATGTGCACTCGAGGTGAGTCATGAGTAATGTCGTTGGGCAGGATAGCTTCTGTGCCATACACCATGAAGAAAGATGTGTAGCCGGTCGTTCGATTAGGCGTAGTCCGTAGCCCCCAGAGTACGAAATCAAGTTCCTCAACCCATTGCTTATCGGAATCCCGTAAGGAGCGCACCAGTCTGGGCTTAATGCCGCTCATTATCAGGCCATTGGCCCGTTCAACCTGACCATTTGTTTGAGGGTGGTAGACGGATGCATAGTCGAGTTTAATGCCCAAGTTAGCACACCAGTTTTTCACCTCATCAGCTATAAAATTGGATCCATTATCAGTAATAATGTTGTGCAGGACACCATAGCGGTGTACCACACCGGATATAAAGTCAATTAGTGGCCCTGCTTCAGCTGTTTTTACTGGTTTGGCATCTATCCACTTAGTGAATTTATCCACCATAACCAGTAAATATTTCTTTTTGTGACTTCCCCCTTTAAGGGGTCCGACCATATCAAGCCCCCAGACCGCGAAGGGCCAAGTGATGGGGATTGTTCTTAAGGCAGTGGGAGGCATATGACTTTGATTGGCGAAGAGCGGACAACCCACACAACGTTGGACAAGGGCTTGTGCGTCTACTCGGGCCGTCGGACAGAAGAAACCTATCCGGAAAGCTTTGCTTACGAGTGCCCGAGCTACGGCGTGATGGCCGCCTAGACCAACATGTATTTCCGCCAAGAGCTGCTGCCACTCCTCTTCGGAGATGCACCTTTGGAGAACTCCGGTAGTTCTTTTCTTTTACAGTTCACCTTCGTCAACTTTTTAGGCTTTAGAACGCGAAACTATGCGACGGGCCTCATTTTGATCGTCAGGAAGCTCCTGCCTATTAAGGTAGGCCAGGAAAGGTTCGGACCATGGGGAAATAACGGCCATGATCTCATGAGCTGAGGGTGTTATTTCGGCATCAGAACCCCCGATGATATATGTATTGTGTTCGGCTGCTGGGGGTGTGACTAGGTTCGTACTGGCGTCACCGCTCCCGTCCTGTCATACCGCGAATGGCTTAAAGACCCTTTCCACAAAGGTATTAGGCAAGACGGGGTCGCGCTTGGCGCCCATGCGAGCGAGGATGTCGGGTTCCTGGTTGTTGTCTCGAGCGACATGATGAAATTCAAGTCCCTCGAACCGAGCCAATATTTTTAATAAAGCGTTTCGATATGCCGCCATTTTTGGATCTTTTGCATCGAACTCTCCATTTACCTGAGATATTGTGAGGTTTGAGTCGCCACGCACCTCTAGGCATTGTATACCCATGGAGACAGACATGCGGAGACCGTGTAGAAGTGCCTCGTATTCGGATGCATTGTTGGAGTCCGTATACATGACTTGCAACATGTAACGGACTGTGTCCCCCGTAGGGGATGTCAAGATGATGCCAGCCCTAGTCCCACTAGCATTTTAGAACTGTTGAAGTACATGATATAGTTGGAGTATGAACTATACTCTTTAGGGAGCTCGGCTTCCGTCCACTCGGCGACGAAGTAGGCCAGCAACTGAGATTTAATAGATCGGCGTGGCTTGTATGTTATTTCAAACGGTAAGAGCTCAATGGCCCATTTAGCTATGCGGCCGGTGGCGTCCCTGTATTGATAATGACGTGAAGTGGTACTTCGAATGCCAACGTGATCGAACAGTCTTGAAAATAGTGTCGGAGTTTTCGGGATGCCATAAAGACCGTGTAAGCTATCTTTTGGTAGTGAGGGTATCGGGATTTGCATGGTGTGAGGACCTCCGATACGTACTAGACTGGCTTTTGGCTGGGGAATTTATGTCCCTCTACCCCGCACTCGATGACGAGTACAACGCTTACTACCTGGTGAATTGCGGAGATATAAAGCAACATAGGCTCGCCAACACTTGGGGCAGCTAGGATTGGGTTGTCTGCTAATAAGGTTTTATTTCTTCCAATTTGGTTGAGGCCGCATCCGTACATTCAAAGTTGCCGGTGCGTCTAAGCAATCTGTAAAGTGGTAATGCTTTTCCTCCTAATCTGGAAATAAAGCGGCTCAAAGCTGCCACGCACCCTGCTAGCTTTTGGACCTGCTTTAGGTCTGTTGGTGTAGCAAATTGCGACAAGGCTCGTATCTTAGCTGGACTTGCTTCGATTCCTCTATGGGAAACAATGAACCCTAGTAGCTTTCCGGTTGGGACACTAAAGACGCATTTTCCGGATTGAGCTGTATATCATATGTTCAGAGGTTGTCAAAGGTGAGGCGAAGATCGTCCACCAATGATTCGACGTGTTTGGTTTTGATGACCACATCGTCCGCATATGCTTCGATTGTCTTGCCGATTTGTTTTTCCAAGCATGTTTGAATCATGCGTTGGGAAGTGGCACCAGTGTTTTTAACCCCAAAAGGCATAGTGTTGAAATAGAAATGTCCATACAGGGTGATGATCGGTGCTGCGGTCTAGTCGGTGTCGGTGTGAAAACCGGCAGATCTCGGGTAAGGGGGCCCAAGCTATGCGTCTAAGGATCAATGGTAACAGGAAGTCAGGGGACACAGTGTTTACCCAGGTTCAGGCCCTCTTAAGGGAGGTAAAACCCTACTCCTGCTTGATTATTTTCGAAGAGTAAGAAGATTACAAGAGTTGATCTACCTAAAGATCGTAATGGCTAACCCTAGATGTCTAGCCTATGTGGATTTCAATGATGGTGAAGAAGATACCCTCTACGGACTAACTCCTCCAGTTTATATACACATCGAAGGGGCCTAGGGTTTGTACAAGGTCGGTTCACCTGGGAAGGAAACCTCCAGACTCTATTCCTGCTGTCCACGTATTGAGAAGTCTCATCTGGACACGGTAGATAATCTTCAGCTTGATCCTGTACGGCCCATGCAACCCGGCCCATACTCCTAGGCCGGACACCTGAGGACCCCTGAATCCAGGACTCCCTCAGTAGCCCCCAACTTGCCTTCAATGACGATGTAGTATGCGGACGCAAGTCTTCGGCTTTGCAAGGTGGGTTCCCCATTGTATTCCGGATTGACGATAGTTTGGCATCGGTTTCCACGTCCAGTCTTTATGATTCCTCCCTACCATCGCCTCGATTTCCACATGTCTGAATGAATGTGAACGGTCTGTTATCCCTGTATTTTAATATTTCTGACAGGCACAAGTCGCGCCCATAAAACGAGGTGAGATCTTCAAAATGACATCCCACATCACACCAAAAACAACACAGCAAGCCACGGAAAAATTCAGACCATGGCGAGTGCCCTTGGCAACTCCTCGCGCCCTCATGGCCCTCAAGAAGGGGATTGGAAGAGTTGCTCCGTATCCCACCTCCAGCTCAGTCGGCTCCAAACGCAAGGATATCTCCCTCCCTTGGATCTAGCCTCTGTATGGGCAGGTTTAACTACTATAGGTGCTGATGCATCGGGGGAGAACTTCCCTAATCCCAGCCAAGGGGAAAGGGTGTGCTTCATCTCATTCCTTTTGAGGGGAGTGGGGTTCCCAATCCACCCCTTCCTTAGGGGCCTACTGTAACACTACGGGATCCAGCTGCACAACCTCACACCTGGTTCTATTTTGCATATCTCCCGTTTCGTCGCCCTTTGTGAATTGTTTTTGGACTGCGAGGCTCACTTTGAACTATGGAAAAAGTTCTTATGCCTCATCCCCCGCCATCAGAGTGGCGGGTCTATTTTTGAAGTGGGCGGCGTCGAAGTATGGTGCATAGCCAGATCCGGCTATCCAGTCGGGACTCCGAATGGTCTTCAGAATGGTTCTATATCGATGATGTTCCTCTTCCGGACCCTGTTCGGCGTGGACTGCCAGAATTTTCCAGCGCCCCCTTGAAGAAGCTATATAGCTGGCACCCCAAGTCCACTGCTCAGGAAGACAGTGCGGAAGTGATGAGACTGGTAAACAAGGTTAGGGTACTGACCCATTCCGTACTCTCCAAAGTGAAAGTTATGGCCATTGCGGTACAGAGATGCATCCAACCACTTCAATCCATGGTAACCCCCTTATGGAACAATAACGGGGAGGACGATGCATCCCGCTACAGGCGAAAGGGTCCGGATAGCCAAGCCGCATTGGCCGCAACACTGGACGACCTCTATAAAGGACAAGAAGAAGACTTCCTTCATTTAAATTGCCGAGAGGCCTTATCCATGTATAATACCATTAACTGGGTAAATTTTCAAACCGCTCAGTACTTTTTTACTCATTGAGATGCATTAACCGAATACCCTAGTTGCTTTCTAAATAGTCATGGAGGCAAATTGTCGAGAACATTAACTACCCGGCCCTCAGCCTGAGGATCACGATCACAATGAGGACCCCAGATTCCATGAGGATCCGGACATATTTGTGGAGTTTGAAGATGGAGTATACTATCAGGCGAGCCCTGACGGCTTGGAGGTAGCCATTGCGGCTGACTATCCCGACCTCTACCCTTCCGTGAAGGTAAGTATTCGGAAATTGTATTCTCATGGGAGATAAATACTTTTGCACTTCTCTTTATACTTCGCATTGATCCATGTTTCGTAGGATCGGCGCTCAGCGAGCCATACTCAGGGGAGGGCGACCAAGAGAAGGTCGGCACCTTTGCGGAAGGGTCGTGCAAAATGAAAGGAAATCGGAAGCACCACTGAACCTGCTCCATAACTGAAAAGGTATATTCCTCTTATCTAATGTTCGGCGTGCAGCCGAACTGTCATTCGCATCCTTCTTATATAATTGCTGGAGGGGTATAAGGCGAACCGTGAACAAGATCCCTACCAGCCGAGCCGCGGCTAGTACGGTGCCGGAGATACCAGCTAGGACGGGGGCGCATGGTGATGCGGCACAGTGTGGTTCGCCTCATGGAGAGCCCGATGAGATGTCTATTACTAACTCCGAAGTCGAAAGTGAGATGAATCATTGTCACTTGAAAGAAGCCTTGCACGCCCCTACTTTAATGGAGCCGGAGTTTGAGACAAGCCAGACACATCTAAATGCCACTGTCTCCAAACTGGAAGAAATAATGAGTGCCCTAATGTATTACAACAACGATAAGAAACTATAAGAAGAAGTGAAGAAACAGGCCGAAGAGATAAAAAGCTTGAAGGCTCAACTCTTGGAGGCACAACAGGAAAACCAGAAGCTGAAGGGCAGCATATTCGGTATGTCTTGTGAACCGTCCGGATCATTGATAGGATCATATGATGCGGAATGTTATAGTTCGGTTGATACAGGTATGCTGACCGGCCGTCTCGAAGAGGAAATGCCCGTCCTACAAAGCAACATTTTGAAGGAGCTGGCAAAGCCACACGAGCGTGCTCGGAAGGCTATGAAGAATATGGCCAAAGCCTTATGGCCTTTCAACATCCCTCCAGAAAGTATGGAGGGGTTAGCGGATCTATTCAAGGGTGCCCGACGTCGTTTCGAGCTGTGGAAGACGTCCGCACGCCATGAAGGCACTCGAGAGGCATGGGCCATGGTGAAGACACGCTATACCAGTCTTGACCCGAACCATATGGCTAGAGTTGGACCGCGGGGACCTGACGGGAAGGAAATTCCCGTAAGCCTGGTATATGACCAAGTAATGACAGCGGCGAAATTTTCGCAACAAGATTGTAAATTAGATAGTCTACTGGATGGCGTAGAAAGGGAGTAGGCGTTCGATTCAATGTACCCATGTACTTTATGACTGAACTTACCGCCTTTTGAATTGTATGAAAATTTTCTCATCGCAGACCTTCGGCCTGTGCCTCTGAACCAAGAAGTTGGAGTGTTTTCGTATATGATGTTTGACTAAGAAACATTTAGTATTGTCAGAAACCAGGCAATCCGGCCATATTGCTCCAACAGACAAAATGTATTCAGTGGAGTTATGTTATATTACTGTTTAACGTAAGAAACATCTTCCAAGAAAAATAGTTCCATTAGGGGTTCCTTTCCTTGGGCTGGGCCTGTATCTGAAGTACAGGCAGTCAATTTCATAACTTTTGCCGGAAACATCCTGTTGTATATGTGCCGACCAATTATTCCCTTAAGAACGCTAGCTTTTGGCTTCACCCGTCTGAGGTACAGGGCCGGATAACCCGGTTGTAATAATCGCAGAGGTGCTCCTTTTACACCCTAGCCGAACAATCGGGAACGTAGGGTATAAGCACAGGAGCGAGGCAACCCATCTTGGCAAAAACTTAAGTCATAGAGGTGCATAAAATGGTAGAAACAACAGATAGTACAGGCAAAAGAAGCTTGTAAGCTTTCCAATAAAATGTTACTTTTAAGAGAATCCCCCATGTATGGTGAGGTGTAAACATTTAAATATGCGTAGTCCCAACAATGCAGTTGATCCGGACATACAATTAAGAAGAAAAGGGAGAAAAGTAAAAGGGGAGGGAAAATAGAAAAACCTAGTTTAAAATGAGACTGAAGGAGACCGAACTATGCGTAAAATCTTCAGAGCCGGGCGACGTTCCATGGGATTGGCTTAAGGCGATTATCCTCTCATTGCGAAGGCGATAGGCTCCTCCAGTAAAGACTTCATCTATTATGAAGGGGGCCTTCCCACTTGGGTTTGAGCTTATCCTTTTTCTTCTCCAGGAGGCATAGAACAAGTTCCTCGGCATTGTATGTTTTAGCCCCCACTTCTCTGCTTTGGTAATGTCTGGCCTGTTGTTGATAAAATGCAGAACGAGCCTTGGCAACGTTGCGCTCCTCTTCTAGTCCATCTAGGTCGTCCTGCCGATCTAGTCCAGCCGCTTTCTCTTCATACGTGTGCACTCTAGGTGAGTCATGAATAATATCGCAGGGCAGTACAACCTCTACGCTGTACACCATAAAGAAAGGTGTGTATCCGGTCGTTTGATTGGGCGTGTCCGGAGTCCCCAGAGTACGGAATCGAGTTCCTCAACCCAGTGCTTGTATGATTCTTGTAAAGAGCACACTAGTCTGGGCTTAATACCACTCATGATCAGACCATTGGCCCGTTCGAGTTGGCATTTGTTTGAGGGTGGTATACAGATGCGTAGTCGAGTTTAATGCCCAACTTAGTGCACCAAGTTTTCACCTCATCAGCTGCGAAGTTAGAGCCATTATCGGTGATGATACTATGCGGGACATCGTAATGGTGGACTACGCTGGATATAAAGTCAATCATCGGTCCGGCCTCAGCTGTTTTTACTAGTTTGTCCTCTATCCATTTAGAGAATTTATCCACCATGACCATTAAGTATTTCTTTTTGTGGCCTCCCCCTTTAAGAGGTCCAACCATGTCAAGTCCCCAGACCGCAAAGGGCCAAGTAATGGGGATTGTTCTTAATGAGGTGGGAGGCATGTGGCTTTGATTGGCGAAAAGCTGACAGCCCACGCAGCGTTGGACGAGGTCTTGAGCATCAGCTCGATCCATAGGCCAGAAAAATCTTGTCTAGAACATCTTGCTTACAAGGGCGCGGGCTGCGGCGTGATGACCGCCGAGACCGGCATATTTTTCTGCCAAGAGCTTCCTTCCCTCTTCTTCGGAGATACACCTTTGAAGGACTCCGGTAGTACTTCTTTTATACAGTTCACCCTCATGCACTTTAAAGGCTTTAGAGTGCGGAACTATGCATCGCGCCTCGTTTGGATCGTCGCGAAGCTCTTGCCTATTAAGGTAGGCCAGGAATGGTTCGGTCCAGGGAGCGATAACCGCCATGATCTCATGAGCAGAGGGTGTTATCTCGATATCCGGACTCCCAACCTTGTCTGGGTTGTGCTCGGCGGGTGGCGGTGTGATTAGGTCTGTATGGCCTTCTCCTTTCTCATCTTGCCATACCAAGGATGGCTTAAAGAGCCTTTCCACAAAGGTGTTGGGTAGCACGGGATTGCTCTTAGCGCCCATATGATTGAGGATGTCGGCTGCCTGATTACTTTTCTCGGGCGACATGATGGAACTCAAGTCCGTCAAACTGAGCTGGCAGTTTTAATATGTTGTTTCGATATGCCATCATTTTTGGGTCCTTTGCATCGAACTCTCCATTGACCTGGGAAATTGCAAGGTTCGAATCGCCTCGCACCTCCAAGTGTTGTATACCCATGGAGACAACCATGCAAAGACCGTGTAGAAGTGCCTCCTATTCGGCTGCATTATTAGAGTCCGTATACATAATTTGCAGTACAAAGCGGACTATGTCCCCAGTAGGGGATGTGGGGATTACACCAGCCCCTAGTCCAGCCAGCATTTTGGAGCCATTGAAGTACATAATCAAATTAGATTATGAGTTCTACTCGTTAGTTAGTTCGGCTTCCATCCATTTACTGACGAAGTCGGCCAGTACTTGGGATTTAATAGCCTGGCATGGCTTGTATATGATTTTGAATGGTAATAGCTCGATGGCCCATTTGGCTATGCAGCCAGTGGCATCCCTGTTATTGATGATGTTATTTAGTGGCACTTCGGATGCCACTATGACCGAACACTCCTGGAAGTAGTGTCAAAGCTTGCGGGATGCCATGAAGACTGTGTAGGCTATCTTTTGATAGTGAGGGTATCGGGATTTGCAAGGTGTAAGGACCTCCGATACGTAGTAAACTGGTTTTTGGGTTGGGAATTTATGTCCCCCCTCTCCTCGTTCGACGACGAGGATGGCGATGACTACTTTGTTAGTTGCCAAAATGTATAGTAACATAGGCTCTCCAACGCCCGATGCAGCCAAGATTGGGTTGCTCGTGAGAAGGGCCTTGATTTCTTCCAATCCGGCTGTGGCTGCATCCGTCCATTTGAAGTTGTCAGTCTGGCGCAGTAGCTTGTATAATGGCAAAGCTTTTTCTCCTAATTTGGAGATAAATCGTCTTAAAGCCGCAATGCACCCAACTTGTTTCTAGACCTTTTTTAGGTCTATTGGTATGGCCAATTGTGACAGAGCTCGGATCATGGCTGGGTTTGCCTCGATTCCTCTACGGGAAACAATGAACCCCAGCAACTGTCCGGCAGGAACTCCGAAGACACATTTTTCTGGATTAAGCCGGATGTCATATGTACGGAGATTGTCAAAGGTGATGGGAAGATCGTCCACTAGTGACTCGACATGCTTTTTTTGACTGGGACTCGACGTGCTTTGTCTTGATGACAATGTTGCCCACGTATGCTTCGATGGTTTTGCCTATTTGTTTTTCCAGGCATGTCTGAATCATGTGCTGGTAGGTAGCCCCAGCGTTTTTGAGTCCGAACGGCATAATATTGAAGTGGAAGGGAATGTAAGGGGTGATGAATGCGGTTGCAGCCTGGTCTGATTCCTTCATCTTAATCTGATGGTATCTGGAATAGGCATCGAGGAAACACAAAGAGTCGTGTCCTGCAGTTCCGTCTGTGATTTGGTCCATGTGAGGCAATGGGAAGTGGTCTTTAAGGCAAGCCTTGTTGAGGTCCTTTAAGTCGACACATAGGCGCCACGATTTGTCCTTTTTAGGTACCATAACCAGGTTGGCTAACCAATCTGGATGTTTGATTTCCCTAATGAACCCAGCCTCTAATAGCTTGGCTAGCTCTTCTCCCATGTCCTGACGCCTGGGTTAGGAGAATCACTATAGTGTCTGTTTTACGGTTTTGAATCCTTTGATTATGTTGAGACTATGTTCGGCCAGTCTCCGTGGTATGTCAGGCATGTCTGAAGGGTGCCAGGCGAAAATATCCAATTCTCGCGCAGGAATGCGCGTAGGGCGGCGTCCACTACCGGATCGAGTTGTGCTCCGATCGACGTTGTCTTATTAGCGTCCGTCGGGGGCACTTGAAATTTTATTACTTCTTTGGCTGGCTTGAAATAGGTGGACATGGATCTCTTATCAAGGATAACATCGTCACTATCCGCTGGAGCTCGTAAGGTGGTTAAATCTTCTGCCGCTAGGGCTTCGGATAGTGTTTCAAGGGCCAAGGATACGGTTTTGTTTTCACCATGAAGGGCTTTGTCTGGGTCGCTCGAGATTGTGATAATTCCATTAGGTCCGGGCATTTTAAGCTTCATGTACCCATAATGGGGTATAGCTTGAACGCGCGAGAAAGTGTCCCGGCCAAGGATAGCGTGATACCCACTGTTGAAGGGGACCACAAGAAAAAGAAACTCTTCGGATCTATAGTTCTTAGGCATGCCGAACACCACATCCAGCTTGATTTTTCCCGAGCAGTGTGCCTCTTGGCTGGGGATAATACCTCGAAAGGTGGTGTTGCTTTGCTCGATGCGTGACCTATCCATCTGCATCTTGTCGAGCGTGTCCTCATAAATGAGGTTAAGTCCACTACCGCCGTCCATGAGCACTTTAGTAAGCCGGAAACCATTAACGATGGGGTTTAGTACCAAGGCGACAGGTGCTCGGACTGACTGAGCCTTTGGTTTGTCTTCGACCGTAAAGGTTGTTGCCGTGTCGTTCCATGGGCTTAGCGTGGTAACTTGATGGACTTTGGCGAGTTCGCGGAGCGCCCGTTTGCGTCGGTTGTTAGAAGAGAAAGTCTCGAAGACTATTAGGACGTTAAAGTTGTCCTTCTCAGGTGAGTATCCTTCTGGAGTTGTGGTGAGGATGGCCTCTCCACTTTTTGCTACATGTTGGAGTACCTAGCATGCTTGGAGGCTATGGGTTGGGACTATGTGCGGAGTGGTATGGATCGGACAAGGTTTGTCCAATAGTTCATCAAGAACGGACTTATGTCCCGTGAAGGGCTTGTTCTTCCTGCCCATAGCCTGATGGTCGGCTGACCCGCCGGGATATATTCTTTTAGCCCGGGACACACACTCCGTCGAGGTGGTGGGCTCCAGTTTAGTTTTCTAGGCCCTCCATATGCTTTCCATTGCACAATACTTTTGTACTACATGCAATAATTCCGTGAAACTCTGTATGTGGCGACGGCCGAGGGCATTCAATATCCCTTCGTCTGTGCAAATACGGTGGAAGACTGAAACTATGTCTTCGTCTGAGCAGTCCTTGATCTTGTTTTTAACAAGCACGAATCTGGCCCAAAAGTGGTGGACCGTTTCCTGGGGCTGCGGCCGCACATACATCAGGTCGTATATATCTGGAGGACCTAAGTTGCTTGGAGAATATAGATTGTGGTGGGTGGGTGGATTAAATTTGGGATCCTGTCCCACGTCTGTGTTTGGAGCCGGTATGGCTTCTGAACTAACCAGTTCAGGTTAAGCGCAAAGGCTCTGGTAATCCTACGCCTGAACCAAAGTCCAGTGGGAGTAAAGTCCCATCCAAAGGGGAAGTATCTGGCTCAGGGGATTCGGTGGCCCGACATACTTGGTCCTCAATATGGGGAGGAAAGGGTCTGTGGCCGGTTCCTCGACGACCACCACGAATGTAGCGACCACGATCCCAATGGAACGAAGTCTCTATGCTTAGGTGTCATCCCTGGGTCAGTAATGCTGACACACACAGTACTCGAGGAATTATAGCAGAGTTCAATCACACTATCATTACATCAAGGTCCTCATAAAGAGTATGATTAGACAAATAATATGGCTGAAGGCCATCTAAACTAAATAACTGCGGAGGCTTCGAATGTAAATGAGTCCATCAACTCCAAAGGCATAGTTGAGTGCACGACAACGACCTATCGCACCTTATTCGTCGTCTGAGTAGTCTGCAACATGAGACATTGCAGCCGTGTAGGCTAGCACATTGAATATGCTAGCAGAGTTACACTATAAAGCAATGAATGCAATAACTATATCTACATGCAATATTTGGCTGGTGGAGGCTCTAAGTTTGTGACTTTGCATAAAGCTAGTTTTTTCTACAACAAAGGAATAAATTTATTTACTACTCCCAAGTTGTACCAATATTTGAGAAGGTTCCTCCAACTCAAATCATTAAACCCAATTCAATTAATTTAAGAGTGATGAGATCAAAAATAATATCAAATTCCAGATACTCAAGATGTCCATAACTGGGGACACGGCTAACCATGATTAGTTTATACACTCTGCACAAGTTACACACTTTTCCCCACAAGACTCGACCGCATCCATAAAGATCGAGACGTAGTCCTTCTGACGCATTAACTCTCTACTTCGGGTAGACCGGTACACCTACTTTCCCCTACATCTGCTGGTCCACTTCTTCTAGAGCTCACGCAACTTACTCAACTACGCCAGAGCCCATAATGGCTTGTGGCTGCACACGGAAGTTTCTAGGCATGAAATATCATATGATCCCTTTGAGCCTGGGTGGCGAACCGGGGAAAATCACACGGGTACTCTGGGATTTCCAAATGGGCAAGCACTGGATTCTCCAGGTGCCCCAACCAATCCACCTAGATGTGTATTAAATTTGCCACCCTAATGTTATCCAAGATTAATAACTCTCACAACTTCCATGTGTATCACAATCTAATCCCCATCTATGAGCATGGCTAAGCAATAACTGAGCATAACGTATATTCCCGGGGTGATCAAAGGTAATAGGTTCCCAGCTTAAGTGCTAGAACCAAACCACATGTTCCCAATCCTACTCATGCAAATATTTGAGGGGAAAAATTAATGCATAATAAAAACTGGGTATACAAGAGTAGGATCAAAGTGTAACTTGCCTTGCCAACGATCTGCAAACTCTAGGGATTTGTAGTAACAAGCTTCACACTACGGGTAATCTAGCGTAGACAAATAGTAGCATACATAAGCAATCACTCAAACGACGCAAAGAGAAATCGAGAAAAGATCCAAATAAAACTCAAAACAAGAAAACAACTAAACTAAACAGAAAACAAAACCTAACAGCATTATTTTCATGTTGATTAGATCTTAATGGTGGGTACATGTGATTAGCTACGATTTGCAAAAAGAATCAACTCAAAAGGACCTACGAAACTCAAGATACAAACGAAACAATATCGAAAACTCATCTGAACTAAACTCAAACTTAAAATTGTCAAAATCATGTTCAAGTTGGTTTACTGGAAATAGGGGATCGTTACGAAGATCTAGGCATTGGTTTCATCTAATTTGGATAAACGAGCTAAAAGTTACGCTAGTTTTAAGATCAGGGGCTAAATCACGAGAAAACTATTCGCGGATAGGCCCCTGGCCGAAAAATAAACGAAAAAAGAAAAATCTTTCGGACGAACGTCCGCTTACAGAACCTAACGAATGAAATCGTTCATTACAGAGGCTAAACGAGTGAACGTGCATTAACTAACAGATCTAAAAAATAAAACCGATCTAAACTAACTAATCAAAAACTAAAAAAACCGAAACTAAACCGACGAACCGGGACGGTTTTTACCGGCTAACCGACGGCGAGAAAACCCGACGACGGCGCGGCGGCTTCGGCTCCGGCGAGGTGGGACGAGGTGGCGGCTGGGCTCAATGGCGGCAGCGTGGCGAGGCAGCAGCAGTAGGCGGCGGTGGCGGCGCGGCTGCAGCGGCGGGGCTCGAGGCGGCAGCGCCTTATGGAGAGGAGGAGGGTCGGCTCGGCTTATAAAGGGGCCAGGGGGGTCCGACTTGGGCAAGGGGGCGCACGGCGGCAGTGACCCGGACTCCCTGCCGGAGTCCAGCTGGAACACGGCGGCGCGCAGGTGAAGGCGGTGCGGCGCGAGCTGGGCCTGGCCTAGCAGCGGCTGAGCTGGCCGAGTGAACTTTTTTTTGAAAAAAAATGCGCCGCGAAGAAAAACCTAAAAAAATTAAAATAGAAGTCCTAAAATTCCAGAAATAATTTTCACCATCCCTACCTAATATTTGGGACAAAGTGAACATTTTTCTGGACTAAATGCAATTTTTAAAAATGCATATTTTTCTCTATTTTCAGCGGAATAAAATTGCAAACAAAAAATTCAAATAAAATAATTTGACTTTATATTCTCTCAAAATTTCTCCTTTGTTTTGAAGAAGTCATTTTATATTCTCTCTTAATTTCTTTATTGTTTGAAATAATTGGATAAATATTAAAATGAAATTGATCCACTTTTCAAATTTGAAAAAAAATCAAATATGAAATTTAAATGAAACCTCCAACTCTCTCCTTGGGTCATTGAGTTGCTTAAGATTTCTTATTTCACAAACAAATGCAAGTAAAATATGAAATGCATATGAATGATCTATGTATAACATCCAAATTGAAAATTGGGATGTTACAAACCTACCCCCCTTAAGATGAATCTCGCCCTCGAGATTCGGGTTGGTCAGCAAAAAGGTATGGGTGGTCCTTGCGGAGGTCTTCTTCTCGCTCCCAGGTGGATTCCTCCTCGGTATGGTGGCTCCACTGAACTTTGCAAAACTTCATAACCTTGCTGCGAGTAACTCGACTGGAAAACTCGAGAATCTTGACTGGCTTCTCTTGATAGGTCAGATCACTATCCAACTGAATTGCTTCCAGTGGCACTGTATCTTTCAGAGGAATGTCGGCCATCTCTGCGTGGCACTTCTTAAATGGGAAATGTGAAGCATATCATGAACTCCTGACAATCCTTCGGGTAATTCCAACTTGTAAGCAACTTCTCCCATGCGTTCCAAAACTCTGTATGGTCCCACAGAACGTGGTGCTAGCTTTCTCTTGACTCCAAAACACTTAACTCCTCGAAGTGGGGACACACGAAGATATTCTCTGTCTCCGACTTCATAGGCTACCTCCTTGCGTTTTGTATCTACATAACTCTTCTGCCTGGACTGGGCTACCTTGATTCTGTCTCGAATCAACTTAACCTTCTCCTCAGAATTCCTGATTAAGTCTGGTCCGAACAACTGTCTATCTCCAACTTCATCCCATGATAATGTTGTTATGCACCTCCTTCCGTACAAAGCTTCGAAAGGGGTCATCTTCAAACTGGCTTGATAACTGTTGTTATAAGAGAACTTTGCATAGGCCAAATTGTCATCCCAACTAGATCCATAATCTAGCGCACAAGCTCTCAACATGTCCTCCAGAATCTGATTGAGTCTCTAAGTCTGTCCATCTGTCTATGGATGAAAGGCTATACTGGCATCTAGCCTGGTACCCAAAGTTTCATGCAACTGATTCCAAAACATTGAAGAAAATTGTGTTCCTCTATCTGATATGATGATCCTCGGAACTCCATGCGGACATACGATCCTGGTCATGTATATCTTCGCCAACTTAGCACTTGTATAAGTTATCTTCACAGGGATGAAATGGGCTTCTTTCGTCGAACGATCAACTACAACCCAGATAGAATCATAGCCTGAACAAGTCCTGGGTAATCCAGTGATAAAATCCATGCCAAGCTTATCCCACTTCCATTTGGGTATCGGCAAAGGCTGTAATAACCCTGCTGGTTTCCAATGCTCTGCCTTAACTCTCTGACATACATCACATACTGCTACATACTCAGCAATATCCTTCTTCATTCCTGTCCAACAGAAACTTTCCTTCAAATCCAGATACATCTTGGTGTTGCCTGGGTGAATAGAGTAAGGAGAATCATGGGCCTCCTAAAGAATCAACTTCGTGATCTCAGGGTCATTAGGCACATATATACGATCCTCAAACCATAAGGTGTCGTGCTCATCCTCACAAAATCCTTTAGCCTTTCCTTTACTCATCCTTTCCTTTATCTCAACAATCTCCTTGTCCGTCTTCTGGGCTTCTCTGATCTTACCCAACAAAGTGGACCGAATTTCCAACACTGCAACATAACCTCTCAGCATAGCACTCGAAGGTCGTCGGCTAGCTTCTTAGGTAATCCTCTGGTTTGAGCGTGTTAACATAACTCTTGCGGCTCAACGCATCTGCTATGACATTGGCCTTTCCTGGATGATAATGCAATCTCATATCACAATATTTTATGAGCTCCAACCATCTCCTTTGACTGAGGTTCAACTCCTTCTGCATGAAGATGTACTTCAAACTCTTATGATCCGTATAAACATCACAACGGTTACCGATGAGAAAGTATTGAGTGCATGCACTACGACTGCTAACTCTAAATCATGTGTAGCATAATTCAACTCATGAGGTCGAAGCTGTCATGAGGCATATGAAACAACTCTTCCATCTTGCATAAGCACTCCTCCAAGTCCTCGACGCGAAGCGTCGCAATACACATGGAAATCCTTGCGTATGTCTGGGAGAATCAGCACTGGGGCTGTAACCAAACGTTTCTTCAAATCCTGAAAACTATCCTCACAATCCTTAGTCCATTTAAACTTTGTGTCCTTCTTCAATAACTCCGCCATGGGCTTCGCAATCATGTAAAATTCTCAATAAATCTCTGGTAATAACCTGCGAGTCCAAGAAAACTTCTAATTTCCCCATAGTATAGTATGCTGATGATACCCTTATACTCATGCAAGATGATGCCCCACAACTCCATTGTCTTAAAGCCCTTCTTCACACATTTGCAGATGCTACTGGATTAAAGGTCAACTATAGCAAATCAAATCTGATACCAATCAATGTGAGTGATGAGAAAATGGAAATTTTGACTGGTACATTGAACTGTTTGAAAGGATCATTCCCCTTCACTTACCTGGGCATGCCTTTAGGGCTTCAGAAACCAATAGTGGAACAGTGTTTGCCTTTAGTGAGCAAAATTGCAAAAAAATTGGTGGGCCTTTCTTCTTTTATGACTCTTGCTGGAAGAATACTGCTTGTCAAGTCAGTGTTAAACTCACTTATTATATACTTCATGGGCGGTCTTGATGTTCCTATAACTATCAGGAACCAGGTTAACAAATACTTGAGACATTGTCTTTGGAGGGACCAGATTTGGAGGATCACAGACCAGCTTTGGTAGCTTGGTCCACTGTTTGTAGGCCCAAAAATCAGGGGGGCCTTGAAGTTATGAACATCTTTGTTCAAAACCAAGCCCTTCTGCTCAAAAACCTCCACAAGTTCTACAATAGTGAAAACATGCCATGGGTCAACCTCATTTGGGAGGCTTATTATGATAATGGCAACCTACCAGGACAAATATGGGAAGGGTCCTTCTGGTGGAAATGTAACTTGAGGCTCATTGATACTTACAAATCCATGGCAAGATGCACAATAGGTGATGGTAAATCTGCTCTGTTTTGGTCTGACCTATGGCACACTAATTGTCTGAATCAATTATTCCGTCATCTTTACTCTTTTGTCAGAGATCAGAACCTTTCAGTGCAAAATGTTCTTATGTTTGAATACTTGGAAGATTTATTTCACCTACCACTGACTCAGGAGGCTTTTTTCTGGAATTTGAACTGATGGAAGAGATTTGTGACACCCTCAGAAGATCTACATACAATGAGCACTTGGATACTTGGAGTTATATGTGGGGTAATAATATCTTTTCTGTGGCTAAAGCATACAAAATTTTGATAGGTGTACAAATTGTACCAGCACAGTTCAACTGGATTTGGAAATGTTCTGCCCAGCCAAAACACAAGGTCTTTTTTTGGAGACTTCTTCATGATAGACTCAATACCAAGAATCTGCTTAGAAGGAAAACTTTTCATCTTGACAACTATAATTGTGCTACTCTCCACTGCCAGCAGGAAGAAACACTTCAACACCTATTTTGGACATGCCCTTTTGCTTCTGAGTGCTGGGATTTACTCTGCCCTAGCATACAAAGGAACCTCTCCATCATGGAAGCCATTCCGGACTTAAGGAGCAACATACATCAACCTTTCTCTATGGAGATCATTATCATTGCATCTTGGGCCATTTGGATAGTCAGGAATGACAAGATTTTCAATAACATTCCAACCAGCATTGATAGATGGAAGTTCATCTTCCTCTCAGAATTACACCTGCTCAAATTCAGAATCAAGGAGAAGTTTTTAGCTTCTTTCTTTTCCTGGTTGGACTCCCTTGTCCTGTAATTTTTGTAATCTTTCTAGTTTTTTAGTTTTTAGTTCTTTTCTTGTTGGTTTTATTAGACTAGTTTTCCTTCTTTAAGGCTTATCTCAAGCCTTGTATGACTGGACTATCTTTTTATTTTTATTAATAATAAAAAAATTGTAGTGAGGTTTTGCCCTACTGTGTACAGCCAAAAACTTCTGATTTCTCCAACAGAGGTGGGTGCCAACCATTTAGTGATAGAAGCAACCTTAGTAGGGTCTACTGCTATTCCTTCTCCGGATATCACATGTCCCAGAAATCCAACTTCCTTCATCCAAAACTCACATTTGCTGAACTTGGCATACAACTAATGTTCCCTGAGCTGCTCGAGAACCAAACGCAAATGTTCCTTATGCTCCTCTTCATTCTTCGAGTAGACCAATATGTCATCAATGAACACCATGACGAACTTATCCAAAAACTCCATGAACACCTTGTTCATCATACTCATGAAATAGGCAGGGGCGTTAGTCAAACCAAATGACATAACTGAAGGAAATATGCCCTAGAGGCAATAATAAAGTTATTATTTATTTCCTTATATCATGATAAATGTTTATTATTCATGCTAGAATTGTATTAACCGGAAACATAATACATGTGTGAACACATAGACAAACATAGTGTCACTAGTATGCCTCTACTTGACTTGCTCGTTTATCAAAGATGGTTATGTTTCCTAGCCATGGACAAAAGAGTTGTCATTTGATTAACGGGATCACATCATTTGGAGAATGATGTGATTGACATGACCCATTCTGTTAGCCTAGCACTTGATCGTTTAGTATGTTGCTATTGCTTTCTTCATGACTTATACACGTTCCTGTAACTATGAGATTATGCAACTCCCGTTTACTGGAGGAACACTTTGGGTGCTACCAAACGTCACAACGTAACTGGGTGATTATAAAGGAGTACTACAGGTGTCTCCAAAGGTACATGTTGGGTTGGCGTATTTCAAGATTAGGTTTTGTCACTCCGATTATCGGAGAGGTATCTCTGGGCCCTCTCGGTAATACACATCACTATAAGCCTTGCAAGCAATGTGAAAAATGAGTTAGTTACTGAATGATGCATTACGTAACGAGTAAAGAGACTTGCTGGTAACGAGATTGAACGAGGTATTGGATACTGACGATCGAATCTCGGGCAAGTAACATACCGATGACAAAGGGAACAACGTATGTTGTTATGCGGTTTGACCGATAAAGATCTTCGTAGAATATGTAGGAGCCAATATGGGCATCTAGGTTCCGCTATTGGTTATTGACCGAGAATAGTTCTAGGTCATGTCTACACAGTTCTCGAATCCGTAGGGTCCGCACGCTTAACGTTACGATGACAATTTTATTATGAGTTTATATGTTTTGATGTACCGAAGGAGTTTGGAGTCCCGGATGAGATCGGGGACATGACGAGGAGTCTCAAAATGGTCGAGACGTAAAGATCGATATATTGGACAACTATATTCGGACTTCGGAAAGGTTCCGAGTGATTCGGGTATTTTTCGGAGTACCGGAGAGTTACGGGAATTCGTATTGGGCCTCAATGGGTCATACGGGAATGGAGAGAAAGGGCCAAAAGGGTGGCCGCACCCCTCCCCTTGGACTAGTCCGAATTGGACTAGGGAGGGGGGGCTCCCCCTTCCTTCCTTCTCCTTCTCTCTCCCCTTTCCTTCTCTCCTACTCCTACTACATGGAAGGATTCCTAGTTCTACTAGGAAAAGGGGAATCCTACTCCCGGTGGGAGTAGGACTCCCCTAGGGCACGCCATAGAGAGGGCCGGCCCTCCCCTCCTCCACTTCTATATATATGGGGGCAGGGGGCACCCCATAGACACACAAGTTGATCTACGGATCGTTCCTTAGCCGTGTGCGGTGCCCCCCCTCCACCATATTCCACCTCGATCATATAGTTGCAGAGTTTAGGCGAAGCCCTGCGCCGGTAGAACATCATCATCATCACCACGCCGTCGTGCTGACGGAACTCATCCCCGATGCTTTGCTGGATTGGAGAACGGGGAACGTCATCGAGATGAACGTGTGCTGAACACGGAGGTGCCGTACGTTCGGTGCTTGGATCGGTCAGATCATGAAGACGTACGACTACATCAACCGCGTTGTCATAACGCTTCCGCTTAACGGTCTACGAGGGTACGTAGATAACACTCTCCCCTCTCGTTGCTATGTCATCACCATGATCTTGCGTGTGCGTACGAAAGTTTTTGAAATTACTACGTTCCCCAATAATAACTGTATACTCATATAGCACGTACCTTGTGGTAAAAGCTGTCTTAGGTATATCCTGCTCTCGGATCTTCAACTAGTGATAACCTGATCGAAGATCGATCTTGGAGAAAAATTTAGCTCCTTGCAGGTGGTCAAACAAATCATTGATCATCAACAGAGGGTATTTATTCTTGATCGTCACCTCATTCAGCGCACCATAATCCACAACCATCCTTAAAGATCCATCCTTCTTCTGAACTAGAAGCACTGGGGCTCCCCAAGGTGATGAATTTGGTCGAATATAACCTTTCTCTCCTTAATCTGCTTCTTAATTTTCTCCAGATCATTTGTGGGCATCCGATACGGTCTCTTTGATATTGTTCTGGTGCCTGGCAATAACTCAATAAAAAACTCAATGTCTCGATCCGGTGGCATGCCTGGTAACTCTTCCGAAAATGTATCGGGGTAATCCTTCACCACTCATACTTCCTCCTGAACAACTCCTGATAAGGAATTCACCCGAGTCCTCCTCGGCGCATGCCTAGACACATATTTGATCCTCTTTCCTTCTAGGGTGGTGAGAAGAATTGATTTACTGGCTCAATCGATGTTTCCCTCAAACATGGATAGCCAATCCATGCCTAGTATCACATCCAATCACTGTGACTCCAGGACGATTAGGTCGGTGGGGAAAACATGTCTACCTATGGTTACTGGCAACTGATAGCATCCCCTACTAGCCATATACTCCGCTCCTAGGGAACTTACTAACATAGGTGACTTAAGGGCTACTGTTAGCAACTTATACTTATCCACAAATCCCCTTGATATGAATGAATGAGATGCACCAGTATCAAAAAGAACAAGTGTTGTAAATGCATTAATCAAAAACTTACCGACAACTGCGTCGGGTTGATCCTCAATCTCCTCCACACTGATGTGGTTCACTCGACCTTTGGTGAAGGGGTTGGGCTTCTTTGCATAGCTTGCATTGCCATTTACATTCTTTGCTTCAGGACATTCAGTCGCATAATGCCCAGTCTTCCCGCACTTGAAACAAGTAATGTGGCTCAGATCCCTCTTGGCTGGTGTTGCTGGGTTGGAACGGTTCTGACTATTGCTTCCTCCATTCCTATTGCCATTCTTAGGGCCACTGTGGTTGTGCGAACTTCCTCCATTGTGCGTATGTCCTCCATGGTTATGGCCTCCATGGTTGTGAGTATGTCCTCCCGAGTACGGGGAATAGTGGGGCTTCTGCTGAGCTCCAAAAGTGTACCTCCCCTGTCCATACTTCCTCTTGCGATTGTTAATCTATTGTTGATTGCCTACTATCATGAGGGACCTGTCTACCAACTCCTAGTAGTTGTTGAAAGTTGCCACCATCAGCTGCATGCTCAGCTCATCATTAAGTCCCTCAAGAAACTTCTCCTATTTTGTGGCATCTGTGGCAACATCATCTGGGTCATACCGGGCTAACTTGCTGAACTCATCGACATACTATCCCAATGTACGACTCCCTTAGCGCAAGTTGCGAAACTCGCGCTTCTTCATGCTCATAGCTCTTGTTGAAACATGGGCGGTGCAGAAAGCCTACTGAAACCGGTCCCATGAAACTGTATCAATGGGGTAAGTGGTGGTGAAGTTCTCCCACCAAGATGCTGCGGGTCTATCAAGCTGATGTGCGGCAAAGTGCACTCTCTCTGCATTTGTGCATCCTGCAGTAGTCATCTCTCTTCCAATTTTGTGGAGCCAATCATCTGCAACAGTCGGCTGGGTGATGCTAGAGAACACCGGCGGATTTAACCTCAGAAAACGGGCTAGGTTGTCAACAAGGGGTGGTGGTGGTGGGTTGTTGTTGTTGTTGTTGCCTTGGTTCTGGTTCTGAACTAGCATCTGCATCAAGGCACTCTGCTGCTGGATCAACTGGGTGAGTTCCGATGGGTACACAAATCCGATTTCACGTCTCGGAGGCATCTGATGGGTTAGAAGGGGTGAGAAAACAAAATAGAATAAGATCTAAGAGAGATCAACTAATCATATGCACATGAGGCAAACACAATCAATTCACTTCATTCAATATCAAACAAGGTTCACACAACGGATCTAAACTATGATTACAAATTGATCGATGCTAACTACTTGGAAGAATACTGCTAGTAACATGGTGGTCGTCTAGAAATTTTGATCGGTGGAAGACTCCATGATATCTGCTCCAGATTCGTCTATGTAGTCGTCATCACTGTCATCATTTGCATCACTATCCATGTCGGTGTTGCCCAAGATGATGTAGTCCTCCGAATGGATCTCGTTTTCAGGTTCTCGCTTATGGTTCTCCACGGGTAGTCCTAGCTTCCTCTTCAAATCTTCATGCTTCTCCAGTAGTACAACAATTTCTTCCTCATATCCATCGCGTGTTGACTTGAGTTCCTCTTCTAGCTCGATATTCTTCTTCATCAGCTTCTTGATCTTCTTCATGTTGAAACACAGCTGATTCTCATATCGGCGAATGTGATCACCCATCTCCTGAATGTATGTTGCAATTGATCCATCCTTCCTGGTACAAATTATCTCCCACTCTTTGTCTTGGCATCCACATATTTGATAGATGGTGTTATCAAGCTCCTTGTGATACACCTCACATATGCGTCCAAAAGTGATGTGGGCTGCCATTCTCTTTCCCAAACTCCAACTTGGTGCATCTAGGTAGAAATCAATGGGCTTCGTTGTTGGTGCAAATGTCCTCCCAGGTACCCAAACTTTTATCTTCCAGCGCTCCTCTTCCGGTAATTTTGCAGAGAAAGTCCCAGTGAAGCTTGGTAGTCCAATGTTCAAGTACTTAGTGACTTACTTCAAGTGTCGTCCGAAAGGGGTGTCGTCATCCAGTTGCGTGAACTTGTTCCTGGGGTCTGCCATCTATAGAGTAGAAATAGAGGAGAATTAGAAATGATAAAAGAAGAGAAATCCTATGGCTTATCCTAGTGGTTGCGTCCTACAGTCAGCGTGTGCTCTTATACCATCTTGTAGCGACCACGATCCCAATGGACCGAAATCTCTGTGCTTAAGTGTCATCCCTGGATCAATATTGCTGAGACACACAGTACTCGAGGAATTATAGAAGAGTTCAATCACACACATATTACATCAAGGTCCTCATAAAGAGTATGATTACAAAAATAATATGGCTAAAGGCCATCTAAACTAAATAACTGCAGAAGCTTCGAAGGTAAATGAGTCCATCAACTCCAACGACATAGCTGAGTGCACGACAATGACCTATCGCACCTTATTCGTCGTCTGTGTAGTCTGCCACATGAAACATTGTAGCCGTGTAGGTTAGCACATTGAATATTCTGGTAGAGTTACATTGTAAGCAAAGAATGCAAGAACAATATCTACATGCAATATTTGGCTGGTGGAGGCTCTAAGTTTATGACTATGCATATAGATAGTATTTCCCTATAGCAAAGGAATAAATTTATTATCTACTCCCAAGTTGTACCAATATTTGAGAAGGTTCCTCCAGCTCAAATCCCAATTAAACAAGTATCATCATTAAACCCAATTCAATTAATTTAAGAGTGATGAGATCAACAATAACATCCAATTTCATATACTCAAGATGTCCATAACCTGGGACACGGCTAACCATGATTAGTTTATACACTCTGCAGAGGTTGCGCACTTTTCCCCACATGACTCGACCGCTTCCATGATCGGAAGATTGAGACATAGTCTTTCTGAAGCATTAACTCTCTACTCCAGGTAGACCGGTACACCTACTTTCCCCTACATCTGCTAGTCCACCTCTTCGAGAGCTCGCACAACTTACTCAACTATGCTAGAGCCCATAATGTCTTGTGGCTGCACACGGAAGTTTCTAGGCATGAAATATCATATGATCCCTTTGAGCCTGGGTGGCGAACCGAGGAAAAATCACACGGGTACTCCGGGATTTCCAAATGGGCAAGCACAGATTCTCTAGGTGCCCCAACCAATCCACCCAGATGTGTATTAAAGTTGCCACCTTAATGTTATCCAAGATTAATAACTCTCACAACTTCCATGTGTATCACAATCCAATCCACGTCTACGAGCATGGCTAAGCAATAACTGACCATAACGTATATTCATGGGGTGATCCAAGATAATAGGTTCCTACCTCAAGTACTACAACCAAACCAGATGTTCCCAATCCTACTCATGCAAATATTTGAGGGGCAAAACTAATGCATAGTGAAAACTGTGTATAGAAGAGTATGATCAAAGTGTAACTTGCCTTGCTGACAATCTACAAACTCTAGGGATTCATAGTAACAAGCTTCACACTCCGTCTAATCTAGCATAGACAAACAGTAGCATAAATAAGCAATCACTCAAAAGTTGCAAAGAGAAATCGAGAACATATCCAAATAAAACTTGAAACAAGCAAACAACTAAAGTAAATAGAAAACAAAACCTAACAGCATTATTTTCATATGTATGAGATCTTAACAGTAGGTACATGTGATTAGCTACGATTTGCAAAAAGAATCAACTCAAACGGAGCTACGAAACTCAAGATACAAATGAAACAAGACCGAAAACTAATCTGAACAAAACTCAAATTTTAAATTTTCAAAATCATGTTCAAGTTGGTTAGTTGGAAAGAGGGGATCATTACGAAGATTTAGGCGTTGGTTTCATCTAATTGGGATAAGCGAGCTAAAAGTTACGCTAGTTTTAAGATCTGGGGCTAAATCCCGAGAAAACTATTTGCAGATAGGTCCCTGGCCGAAAAATAATCGGGAAAAGAAAAATCTATCGGACGATCGTGTGCTAACAGAACCTAATGAACGAAATCGTTCATTACGGTGGCTAAACGAGTGAATGCTCGCTAACTAACAGATCTAAAAAAATAAAACCGATCTAAACTAAGTAACCGAAAACTAAAAAACCCGAAACTAAACCGAAGAAGCTGGACGGTTTTTATCGGCTAACCGACGGCGAGAAAACCCGACGGCGGCGAGGTGGCTTCGGCTCCGGCGAGGCCAGTCGAGGTGGCAGCGTGGCTCGTTTTGAAGACAAACTAAATAAAAATAAAAGTCCTAAAATTCCAGAAACAATTTTTACCATCCCTACCTAATATTTGAGACAAAGTGAACATTTTTCTGGACTAAATGCAATTTTTAAAAATGCATATTTTTCTCTAATTTCAACCGAATAAAATTGCAAATAAAATAATTTGACTTCAATTTTTTTTCAATATTTCTCCTCTGTTCTGAAGAAGTCATTTTATCTTCTCTTATTTTTTTGTTGTTTGAAATAATTGGAAAGAAATCATTGAAAATCAAATTGATCCACTTGTCAAATTTGAAAAAAAAATTCAAATATGAAACTTAAATGAAACCTCCAACTCTCTCCTTGGGTCCTTGAGTTGCTTAAGATTTCTTGGATCACAACCAAATGCAAATACAATATGAAATGCATATGAATCATCTATGTATAACATCCAAATTGAAAATTGGGATGTTACAACGAAGTGGGTGATCGGTGGATGATTAATTTCCCTCTGGTCGGGCTTGAGCCCGATCCGATCATAGTCCATTGAGACCCCCAGTGCGGCGGTGTGGTCTAGTAGTTCGTCTAAGGACAAAACATCTGCCTGATCCAATTTTTCAGAGTACTTAGGACCAATGGGAGGACGATGTCCGGCGACCATAGGAGGAGTTGCAGGCTCAATGGCCGCCCAGGCCCTCATGGTGAAACCGCCGAACCGGAGGGGAATCCCTGAAGCCAGGCACCCTCCAAAAGTGATATTGTCTTTAATGACTAGGTGAGCCATAGATCGCCTTTTGCAGACAGCACAACGGAGATCTCAATGAAAGCACCAATGTTGGTGTCAAAACTGGCAGATCTCTGGTAGGGGGGCCCAAGTTGTGCGTCTAAGGATCAATGGTAACAAGAAATCAGGGGATACAATGTTTACCAAGGTTCGAACCCTCTTAAGGGAGGTAAAACCCTACTCCGTCTTGATTATATTCGAAGAGTATGAAGATTACAAGAGTTGATATACCTCGAGATCGTAATGGCTAACACTAGATGTCTAGCCTATGTTGATTTCAATGATGGTGAAGAAGATCCCCTCTAGGGACTAAATGCTCCAAATTATATACACATTGAAGGGGCCTAGGGTTTGTACAAGGTCAGTTCACGTTGGAAGGAAACCTCTGGACTCTATTCTTGCCGTCCACGTATTGAGAAATCTCATCCGGACACGGTAGATAATCTTCAACTTGATCCTGTACGGCCCATGCAACCCGGCCCATAATCCTAAGCCGGACACCTGAGGACCCCCAAATCCAGGACTCCCTCAGTCGGACTCCTTCATTTTAATCTGATGGTATCCGGAGTAAGCGTCGAGGAAACACAATGAGTCGTGTCCTGTGGTCGCATCGATGATATGGCCAATGCGGGAAACGGGAAAGGATCTTTAGGGCAAGCCTTATTGAGGTCTTTGAAATCGACACAAAGGCACCAAGATTTGTTCTTGTTCGGCACCATGACCCAGTTGGCTAACGAATCCGGGTGCTTGATTTCTCTGATGAACCCGGCCTCCAGCAGTTTGGCTAGCTTCTCCCCCATAGCTTGTCGTTCGGGTTCAAAAAACCACCGCAACATTTGCTTGATTGGTTTGAACCCTTTTGATTATGTTGAGGCTATGTTCGGCCAGTCTGCGTGGGATCTTGGGCATGTCCGAAGGGTGCCAGGCGAAGATATCCCAATTTTCGCACAGGAACACGTGTAAGGTGGCGTCTACCGCTGGATCAAGCTGTGCTTCGATGGATGTTGTTTTATTGGGGTTTGTCGGGTGCACTTCAAATTTAACTATTTCATCTGCTGGCTTGAAAGAGGTGGATTTAGGTCTCTTATCGAGAATCGCATCGTCCTTGTCCACCGTGGATCGTAGGGTCGTTAGTTCTGCGGCCTCTAAGGCTTCGAATAGTGCCTCAAGGGCCAAAGATGCGGTTTTGTTTTAGGCACATAGTGCTTTATCCGGGTCACTCGAAATTGTGATTATTCCATTGGGCCCTAGCATTTTAAGCTTCATGTACCCGTAATGGGGTATAGCTTGGAAGCGTGAGAAAGTGTCCCACCCGAGAATGGCATGATATCCGCTATTGAAGGGAACCACGTGGAAGAGAAACTCTTCAGACTTGTAATTTTCAGGCGTATCGAATACTACATCCAATTCAATTCTCCCGGAGCATCGTGCTTCTCGACTGGGGATGATGTCTCGAAAGGTGGTACTGCTTTGCTTGATACGTGTTCTATCAACCTGCATTTTGTTGAGCGTGTCCTCGTAGATGAGGTTAAGCCCACTGCCACCATCCGTGAGCACTTTGGTGAGTCGAAAGCCGTGCACAATGGGGTTTAGCACTAAAGCGACGGGTGCTTGGACTGATCGGGCCTTTTGTTCATCGTCAACGGTGAAAGTTATTACCTCGTCGTTCCATGGGATCATTGTGGTTACTTGGTGGACTTCGGCGAGGTCGCGAAGTGCCCTTTTACGCTGATTATTTGAAGAGAAAGTCTCGTAGACCATGAGGACGTTAAAATCGTCCTCCTACGGAGAATGTTTCTCTGCAGTGGTCGTGGTGAGGATGGCCTCCCCACTCTTAGCTACTTGCTAGTGTACCCAACATGCTTGGAGGCTGTGAGTTGAGTTTGTGCTTGGAGTCGCATGTATCAGACAGGGCTTGTCGAGGAGTTCGTCAAGAACGAACATGTATCCCGTAAAGGGTTTGTTCTTTCTGCCGACGGACTTAAGGTTAGATGCCTCGTAGGGGTGTATCTGTTTAGCCCGAGTAGTACACTGCTTAAAGGCAGCAAGTTCCAGTTGGGTCTTCTAGGACTTCCATGTGCTTTCCATCGCGCAGTACTTCTGTACTACATGCAATAGTTCCATGAAATTCTGTATGCGACGGTGGTCGAGGGCATTCCAGATTTCCTCATCGGTATAATTGCTATGAAAGACCGAGACTGCATCATCGTTGCAGCAATCTTTAATCTTGTTTTTGACAAGTAGGAACTTGGCCCAAAAGTGATGGACCGTTTCCTGAGGTTGCTGTCATACATACATCAGGTCATATATGTCTGGGGGCCTGAATTACTTGGAGAGTATTGATTGTGGTGGGCGGGTGGGCTAAAACTTGAGTCCCGACCCAATTTTGTGTCTGGAGCTTGCAAAATCTCCGAGGTCATCAGTACGGGTCCGAGAAGATCCAAGTTCTCCCCGGACACTATGTCTGACTCTGAGTTCGGGGGATGCGGAGTCCCATCCAACGGAAGGGTACCCGGCTTCGGGGGTTTGGAGACCCGAACGTACCTGGTTTTTAATTTAGGGGAAGAAGTGTTATCGGCTCATTCCTCGATGACCACTACCAGGTGAGTGATCCGCGGGAGATTGATTTCCCTCTGGTCAGGTTTAGGCCCGATCTGATCATAGTCTGTTGCAACCCCCACGATGGCGATGTGATCTAGTTGCTCGTTAAAGGACGAGATGTTCGCTGGATCCATCTTTTCGGAGTGTTCGAGGCCGATGCGGGGGTGGTGTTTGGCGATCGTGGGGGACGTTATTGGCTAAACAACTAGCGCTTAGCCATGTAGGCACCCATAGCAAAATTGCTGAGCTGGAGGGTCTGTCATGAAGTTAGGCTCCTTCTAGAAGTGATGTTGTTGTTGATGACAAGGCGAGCCATAGATCGCTTTTCGTGACTACACAACAGAGCTCTCAATGAAAGCACCAATGTCGGGTGTCAAAACTGGCAGATCTCGGGTAGGGGGGGGGCAAGCTGTGAGTCTAAGGATCAATGGTAACAAGGGACAATGGGACATGATGTTTTACCAGGTTTGGGCCCTCTTAAATGAGGTAAAACCCTACATCCTGCTTGATTGTGTTCAGTGAGTATAGGGGTTACAAGAGTTGATCTACCTCAAGATCGTAATGGCTAAGCGCTAGTTGTTTAGCCTATGATTATTCTAATATCCCCCATGGACTAAACCCTCCAGTTTATATACACATTGGAGGGGCCTATGGTTGTACAGAGTCAGTTTACAGAAGAAGGAAACAGTACATCCGGATGCCAGAATTGCCGTCCAAGCACATAGGAGTCCTACCCAGACATGGGGGATAGTCTTCTACTTTATCTTCACGGCCCGTCAGTCCGGCTCATATCCAATAAACCGGAGACCTAAGGACCCCCGAATCCAAGACTCCCTCGGAGGCTGTCAAGGCCTCGGCTACCGCCAAGGATACAATGAAAATTAAAAAAGCTTGCAAGGACACCAACAAGGACACCTGGAAGCGCACCTATTCGGAGTGCGCTGTCCCCGGCAGTGACTTGATGGAAATTTCAGCTAGTAAAAGATCCAAGGCTTCTCCTCCTGCAACAAAGAAGGTTCCGACGAGGTAGGATGGCACTGATGGTACGTTCACCATTAGTGCCACCCTTGACGACAAATAGGGAAGCGCACTCGTTGCCTTCCTGTGGGTGAATGCTGATGTGTTTGCAACACAACCATCTGACATCACCAGTGTTCCCAATGAGGTAATTGAACACCACCTTGATGTATGTCCTCATGCCCGTCCCGTCAAGCAGAAAGTCTTAAAGCAAGCCTTGGAGTGGCAACAGTTGATTGCCGAGGAGATTAAGAAACTCGAGGCAGCAGGCTTGGTCAGAGGAGTACTGCACCCAGCTTGGTTAGCAAATCCAATGGTGGTACGCAAGGGAAGTGGGAAGTGGTGACTTTGTATTGACTTCACTGACTTGAACAAAGCATGTCCAAAGGATCCCTTCCCCTTGCTACGCATCGATCGGATCACTGAATCCACCTTAGGATGTGATTTGCTCTCCTTCCTTGATGCATACTCTGGTTACCACCAAAACTTCATGGCTGGGGAAGACAAAGAGAAAGCTACGTTTATTACCCATGTGGCACGTACTGCTTGTACGTATGCCTTTCGGGCTAAAAAGTGCCAGTTCTGTGTTTGCAAGAGCCGTGTAGATTGGTGTTGAGCCTCAGCTACACAGAATCATAGAATCCTACATGGATGACATAGTGGTCAAGACTAAACATAAGTCTACACTCATCCAAGATTTTAAAAGATACCTTTGTGAACCTATGAAAGATCAACTTGAAGCTCAACCCAGAGAAATATTTGTTTGGCATTTTGTCTGGCAAGCTCCTTGGGTTCTTTGTGTCTCAGCGAGGGATAGATGCCAACCCCGACAAGATCAAAGCAATAGAGCAGATCCAAGCCCCAAAAACTATCAAAGATGTGAGGCGTCTGGCTGGCTGTGTTGCCGCGCTACACTACAGTAATCTGCTACTTTGCCATCTGCCATGGCGGATGGAAAAGGCATGGATGGCGGACGGCAAAGACCTTTGCCGTCAGCCGTGGACGGCAAAAGGTGACGGCTAAGTAGGGGACGGCTAAGAGCTATGTTGCCGTCTGCTTCGAGAAGCTGACGGCAAAGGGGCCTTTTCCATCAGCAGCGGACGGCAAGGAAGACGGACGGCAATAAATGCGCTGTTACTCCGTTAGGTGGTTAACGGCAGGCCTTTGCCGTCCGCTGCGGACGGCAAAGCCTTTGCCGTCAGCCACTATGGGCAAACTGACCAAATTGGTCAGCCCCCCAGGAAGCACAGTTGCCTGCAATGTCTGCCCTCATCTTGCACAAGACACCGTCGATAATCTCACCCGGCGGGGCCGGGGCAGCCAAGTAGTGCTCCCAACTCAATCCATCCTCTGGAAGCCGACCCTCACCAGGCAACGTGACAAACCCCGGAAAGTTTTGCCGAATCAAAACTCCAAGGACGGAGTTGGGACGGCGGACACTTTCATGGTGGTCCCAACCCCTGCAGCATGACAAGGCCAACGCATTAGTTATTTGAAGAAACGTGAATGCAGAAGGTACAAAAATATTAAATGCACTTACCTCTCCCCATCAGGGAAAATCAACCACCTCTGCTCGCGGGTCGCCGGCACGGACGGGAGCCGTGTAGCACCACGCTGGTAGACTTTGCCCCCTCCTCCCCCTCCTCCCCCTCCTCCTCAAAATTAGTCGGCTCCCCGCCATCATCAGCATGGCCACTCGGCTCCCAGCCATCATCAGCATGGCCACTCGGCTCCTCCGGCTGACCCGACCAAGTACCCCATCTAGACGTGTGCTCCTCCGGCTGACCCGACCAAGTACCCTATCTAGACGTGTGCTCCTCCGGGGTCTCGTGGGCCCAACTCTCGTGGGCCGAAGGCCCGTCGACCCGAGGCTCGTGGGCCAAAGACCCGTGGACCGGAGGCTCGTGGACCGGAGTCTGTGTAGCCTCCTCCTCAGACGAGTCCACCCTAGCAGTCACGTGCTCGGGTGAAACAGCTGGGGGCGGCGGCGAGGAAGGCGCCGTAAGAGTCACCCTACATCCTCTCCCGCGACCACGTGCTCCACCTCCTCTCTTCTTCTTACCTCGTCCCCTGCTGGGCACCGCGGTCGACGAAGAAGGGCCTGGAGGTGTCGCCATTTTGTCCAGCAACACTCGACGGAGAGATGCGTGTGGAATGGAAGACCTCACACTATGCGCCAACGAAGAAGGGGCCTCGGCGCGCTCCCGACCAGCACCCACCATCTTTCAACACCTGCCATGACAAAGAATAAACAAAATTAGTACAACATAAAAAAAAGTATCGACATGAATAATAATATGTATATCACTTAAGTGTATCATCATCAAGTACAACATAAACAACTGCACATTTAAAACTACCCGATCAACACAATTATATATGATTTTTTTCATAAAAAATCGAAAAATATATGACCTAACTAATAATTCACAAATATATGACCCCGTCGGCCTCTGGAACACCACAGAACACCTTTTCTGGAGGTGTCAGGGGTCGGGGTGTCGTGTCGGTGTCGGGGTGCCGTGTCGGGGTCGGGGTCGGGGTCTCGGGGTCTGGGTGTCGGGTCGGGGTGCCGGGTCGGGGTCGGGGTGCCGTGTCGGTGTCGGGGGCGGGGTGTCGAGTCAGGCTCAGGGTCAGGGTGTCGGTGTCGGGGTCGGGGTCTCGGGGTCGGGGTGCCGGGTCGGGGTCGGGGTGCCGTGTCGGTGTCGGGGTCGGGGTGTCGGGGTCGGGGTGTCGGTATCGGGGTCGGGTGTCGGGGTCGGTGTCTCGGGGTCGGGGTGTCGTGTCGGGGTGCCGGGTCGGGGTCGGGGTGCCGTGTCGGGTCGGGGTTTTTTCCTCTTTTTTCCTTTTCTTCTTCTTCCTTTTCTTCCTTTTCTTCCTTTTTTCCTTCTTCTTGTTCCTCCTTTCCTTTTTCCTCTTCTTCTTCTCCTCCTCTCCTCTTTTTTCTTCTTCTTCTTCCTCTTCTTCTTTTTTTTCTTCTCCTCCTCTTCTTCTTCTTCCTTTCCTTTTTCCTCTTCTTCTTATCCTCCTCTCCTGTTTTCTTCTTCTTCTTCTTCTTTCCTAAAACTGAACTAAACCTAAAACAAAACCTAAAACTAAACCTAAATCTAAAACTAAAACTAAAACTAAAACTAAATCTAAACTAAACATAAACCTAAAACTAAAAAAACAGAAAAAAGGAAAAAACTAAATCTAAACCTAAAACTAAACTAAAACTAAAACTAAACCTAAAACTAAACCTAAAACTAAAACTAAAACTAAATCTAAACTAAACATAAACCTAAAACTAAAAAACAGAAAAAAAAAGGAAAAACAGAGGAGGTAGAGCTCACCTGGGCCGGTGGAGCAAGTGGCCGGTGGAGGAGGGGGGGGGGGCGGCGCTGGGCCCGGGGCGGTGGGGCGCGGGGGGGCCGGGGCGCGGCGGTGCCGAGAAGGCAGGGCGGCGGGGGCGACAGGGCGGGGGGCCGATGGGGCGACTGCGCCGGGCGGCAATCGCGACGAGGTGGGGGGCGGTGGAGGAGGGGGGCGGGGCGGCCTGGGGCGGCGGTGCCGGGCCTGGAGCGGTGGGGCGCGGGGGGGCCGGGGCACCGGGGGGCCTCGGGCGGCGCCGAGACGGCAGGGCGGCAGGGGCGACAGGGCGGGGGGCGGGTGGGGCGACGGGGAGGGGGGCCGGTGGGGCGGCAGGGCGGTGGGAGGACCGGGCGGCGGCGAGTGGTGGGGGTGGCGGCGCGCGTGTGGGAGCAGGGAGAGAAACAGAGAGAGGGCGGGGTGGTGCGCGGCGTTTAGATATGTTAAATGTTTGCCGTCCGCCCTCTTTGCCGTCCGCTTTTGTGCTCTTTGCCATCCGCTAGCGGACGGCAAAGAGGGGGGCCGTTAAGTAATTTTTAAATAGCTCCTCAGTGGGGCCCCCTCCCTCTTTGCCGTCTGCTAGCCGACGGGAAAGAATCTTTGCCGTCAGCTAGCGGACGGCAAAGAACTGGCTGATGGCAAAGACTTTCTTTGCCATCAGCCAGTTCTTTGCCGTCTGCTTTTGGGTAGTTGATGGAAAAGAGCTTATTTGTCGTCAGCTAGCAGAGGGCAAAGAGCTGGCTGATGGCAAAGTAGCTGATTCCAGTAGTGTAAGTAGGTTTATTTCGACATCTGTCGAACGTGCCCTGCCGTTCTTCAAAATCTTGAAGAAGTCCGGTCCAATGAAATGGACTCCGGAGGCAGAGGCTACACTACAGGATTTGAAAACCTAGCTTTCCTATGCAACAACCTTGGTCGCACCTAAGCCACAAGAGTCATTGTTGCTATACTTGGCGGCAACAAATCAAGTGGTTAGTGTTGCTTTGGTGGCATAGAGGGAAGTGGATAGCGAAGGGACCAATGTAGCAGAGTCACCCAGTGACGGATCAAACCTGTCCCCAGCAAGCCCTAATATAGGTGGAGAAGAGGGGCCACAAGCATATGTTGATAATCGGAGGGTCTTAGCAAGGAAGAAAATGGTGTAGCGACCAGTTTACTTTGTCAGCTCCCTCTTCCAGGGAGCTTGGTCATGGTACTCTGGGGTGCAAAAATTAGTCTTCGGCCTTCTTATGGCCTCGAGGATGCTACGCCATTACTTGCAAGCACACGAGATCACAGTTGTGACCCGCTTTCCGCTGCAGCGTATTCTGAGGAACCCCGCTACCTATGGGATAGTAGACTGGGCACTAGAACTGTCAAGTTTTGCATTAAAGTTCGAGAGCACGGCAACTATACAGAGCAGAGCACTAGTAGTATTTTTTGCAGAATGGATGCCAACACCTGATGAAGTGCGGAAAACAACTCTCCCTGGCAAGGAGACCCTTAAGGAGTGGGTAATGTACTTTGATGGAGCCTTCTCACTTCAAGGAACTGGAGCTGGAGTGCTACTGTTCGCACCCACCGGAGAGCACCTCAAGTACATTATCGAGATGCACTTTCCTAGGGAAGATCCTACCAACAACACAACAGAGTATGAAGGGCTGCTTGCCAGCCTTAGGATTGCGATAGAGCTGGGGATAAAGAAGCTAATCATCTGTGGTGATTATTAGCTCATTGTGAAGCAAGTAAATAAAGATTATCAGAGACCACTAATGGAGGCATATGTGGAAGAAGTAAGAAAGCCTAGAGAGCAGCATCACTAACCACCTGTCAAAGTGCGCTGCTCAGAAGGTTCATGTGGAACCAGGAACTTTTGTACTCCATCTAACTCAACCATCAGTTTACCCATCAGCATTAGCCAGGAAGAGAAGTAAATTAAACACCGGCAAGCATTTCATAGTAGAGATCCCTAGAGCCGTTGGAGAGAAGGTTGTCGGGGAAAGCCCTATGTTAGTTGGTGAATTGCATTCTCTGATAGAGCCTCAAGTTCTCGCTGTTGATATTAGCGCTCCCACAACAGATGGGATGCCTTTAGTCCTCGTTGTTGAGCCTCAGGCTCTGGCATGGGCGTAGCATATAGTCCAATTCTTGCAAACTAGAGAACTTCCCGATGATCCATAGGAATCTAAAAAAGTGGCTTGCCAATCAGGTATGTAACAGTTTGTAAACAACACTCTGTACAGAAAGAGGCCGAATTGTGTGAAGTTGAAGTGTATTAGTCAAGAAGATGGACTAATGTTGTTGGTAGAGATACATGGAGGTGTGTGTGGCTCGCATTTGGGATCAAGAGCACTTGTCGGGAAATCTTTCTACTTAGGATTCTATTGGCCTACCGCCCTCCGAGATGCAACTAAGTTCATCACTAAATGTGAAGCATGCCAATTTCATTCCAACAATATTCATCAACCAGCTCAAGCCCTTCAAACAATCGTGTTGTCCTCGCCTTTCATGGTCTGGGGGCTCAACATTTTGGGCCCCTTTCCCTGTGCCAACGGAGGCTTTCAATTCTTGTACGTGGCAATCGACAAGTTTACAAAGTGGCCTGAGGTGGAGCCAGTGAGGAAAGTGACTGCGCAATCAGCTATCAAGTTCTTTAAAGGGTTGGTGTCCCGTTTTGGAGTGCCCAACAGAGTGATCACCGACGACGGCACCCAATTCACAGGCCACGCCTCCACGCAATACATCCAAAGCCTTGGAAGCAAGGTCTCTTTCGCTTCTGTCGCCCATCCCAAGAGCAAGGACAAGCCGACATGATGAACATTGAAGTGTTGCAAGGGCTCACAAATGGAACTTTCGATAAGCTGCGACAATGCGTGTGATGCCCGAATAATTCAACTACATTAACCCTCTCCTAATGATGCCATGTCACCACTGTCACTGTAGTTAATCTCGCGATGGTTCAAAAATGATTGAAATTCAAATTCACATTAATGTCAACAATAAAAGTTTTCAGAAGTTAAAAACAAAAATGTTTGGGAGGTGCCATATTTCGCATATGTAATTATGGTGCAACAAACACATTTTTATAAAATGGCTAAATGGTTTAAAATGATTTAAACAGAAAAGAAAACAGGAAACAAACAAAAAAAGAGAAAGACCCCCCCGGCCAGCAGACCCAACGGGCCGGCCCATTCACCCACCCGGCCCAGCCGGCCGGCCACGCCCCCTCCCCTTATCCATCCCCCCCGAAACCCTAACCTACCGATCCACACTCCCCCCCACTCTCCCCCTCTCCCCGATCCAAATCGGATCGGGGCACGACCCCGCCGCCTCGTCAACAGCCGCCGTCGCCGGCGCCCGGAGCTCGCTGCCCCCCCCCACACCAGGACGCCGCCGCCTCGCAGGACTGCCTCCCGCTCCGCCGCTCGTCCCCGTCGTCCCCCCCGACCTCTATCGAGCCCATTGCCCCGTCCCTGCTCCTCGATGTGAGCTCTGCCTCGCCCCTCCCCTCCTCCCTGTCTCGCACTTCGTCGCGTGCACCGCGCGACCCGACCGCGCCCGATGCGTGCTCGCCGCGACCGCGCCCCGGCCGCGCTCCCCGTGGCCTCGCCCCGCGTGCCCCTGTACACGCGCCCGGGGGCGCGCCGATGCTTTGCCTCTTCCCACACCGCACCCCGTGCCCCCTGTCGCCGCCTTGCGCCCGGTGCGCCCAGGCCGGCACCGTCCCTTGGCCGCTGCCGCTGCTCCAGTCGAAGCGGCGCCTCTGCCGAGCCCGCTCCTCCCTCCGTCCGCCCATGTCCCGTGCGCCGTCGCCATCCCCGTCCTCCGCCCGGTTGGCGCCCGGCGAGCCCCGCCGTGGTCACCAACCCCCCTGCTCCGGCGCCTTGCCGGGCCTGCCCACACCTGGGTGTGCGCCTGCTCAGGCCGCGTCCTGCACCCGCGCCCGCTAAGCGTGCCCGATAGGCCTTTGTGCCTATGACATGTGGGGCCGAGCCCCTGGAATGTTAAAAAAGAGATATAAAAATGAATTAAAAATAAATAAATAAATAAATATATTAATTAATTAATTAACTAACTAGATTAATTAAGTTAATTAAATCCTGAATAGTTGACTAGTTAGTTAAACTAAGTAACTGTTAATTAGATATCAGTCTATGATAGAATGGACCCACGCGTCTGTTTGAACAAGTCAACCGACTGTTGATTGCTAACGTCATGATGATGTCAGCAAACACTATTCTGGATAATGTTGGATTAAATTAATTAGATAAATTCTAAAAATGATTTAAAACTTTAGAAAATCATATAAAACAAACCGTAGCTTAGATGAAAATGTTTTGTACATGAAAGTTGCTTAGAACGGCGAGCCGAATCTAGATACGCAGCCTGTTCGTCCGCCACGTGTCCCTAGCATAGTGAACCAGCAACATTTCACCTCCGGTTCATCTGTCTGAAAACGTGAAACACCGGGGATACTTTCCCGGATGTCCCCCCCCCCCTTCACCGGTATCACCTCCTACTGCGTTGGGTCACCTCTAGCACCGCTTATTGCCATGTTATGTTCTGTGATGCCTTGTGTGCTCCAAATTTACTGTTTCTTCCCCCTATTCTCTCCGGTAGACTACGAGACCGACGCTGCTGCTGCCCAGTTCGACTACGGAGTTGACGACCCCTCTCTCTTGCCAGAGCAACCAGGCAAGCCCCCCCCCCCCCTTGATCACCAGATATTGCCTATTCTTCTCTATACTGCTTGCATTAGAGTAGTGTAGCATGTTACTGTTCGGTTACTCCTATTCTGTTGCATAGCCTATCATTGTTGCTACAGTCATTGATACCTTACCCGCAATCCTAGATGCTTAGTATAGGATGCTAGTTTATCCTCATTGGCCCTTCATTCTTGTCAGTCTACCTTGCTACACTATTGGGCCGTGATCACTCGGGAGGTGATCACGGGTATATACTATACATACATACATACTATACAGATGGTGACTATAAGTCGGGTCCGCTCGAAGAGTACCCGCGAGTGATTCATGGATTGGGGGCTGAAAGGACCTTTGTCCCGACGGCCCTCTGTGTGGATCTTTGTGGCGGAGCGACAGGGCAGGTTGAGACCACCTAGGCGAGAGGTTGGCCTGGCCCTGATCGGCGTTCGCGGTTGCTTCATAAAAACACGCTTAACGAGATCTTGGTATTTGATCTGAGTCTGGCCATTTGGTCTATACGCACTAACCAACTACGTGGGAAAGATATGGGCACTCGACGTCGTGGTATCAGCCGAAGCCTTCTTGACGTCAGCGACTGAGCGGCGCGCGCCAGATTGGACCGCGTAACGTGACTTCCTTTGTAATGGAGGTTGCTAGGTCTGCTTCCGGCCGCGTACGCAACGTGCAGGAGTGCATTGGGCGATGGGCCCAGACCCCTGCGCGCATAGGACTTAGACCGGCGTGCTGACCTCTCTGTTGTGCCTAGGTGGGGCTGCGACGTGTTGATCTTCCGAGGCCGGGCATGACCCAGTAAAGTGTGTCCGGCCAAATGGGATCGAGCGTGTTGGGTTATGTGGTTCACCCCTGCAGGGAAGTTTATCTATTCGAATAGCCGTGTCCCTCGGTAAAAGGACGACCCGGAGTTGTACCTTGACCTTATGACAACTAGAACCGGATACTTAATAAAACACACCCTTCCAAGTACCAGATACAACCCGGTGATCGCTCTCTAACAGGGCTACGAGGAGAGGATCGCTGGGTAGGATTATTCTATGCGATGCTACTTGGAGGATTTCAGTCTACTCTCTTCTACATGCTGCGGGACGGAGGCTACCAGAAGCGTAGTCTTCGACAGGATTAGTTACCCACCTCTTATTCTGGCATTCTGCAGTTCAGTCCACTGATATGGCCCTTTACACATATACCCATGCATAAGTAGTGTAGCTCCTTGCTTGCGAGTACTTTGGATGAGTACTCACGGTTGCTTTCTCCCCCCTTTTCCCCCTTTCCTTTCTTTCTGGTTGTCGCAACCAGATGCTGGAGTCTAGGAGCCAGACGCCACCGTCGACGATGACTCCTACTATGCTGGAGGTGCGTACTACTACGTGCAGGCTGCTGACGACGACCAGGAGTAGTTAGGAGGATCCCTGGCAGGAGGCCTGCACCTCTTTCGATCTGTATCCCAGTTTGTGCTAGCCTTCTTAAGGCAAACTTGTTTAACTTATGTCTGTACTCAGATATTGTTGCTTCTGCTGACTCGTCTATGATCGAGCACTTGTATTCGATCCCTCGAGGCCCCTGGCTTGTATTATGATGCTTGTATGACTTATTTATGTTTTTAGAGTTGTGTTGTGATATCTTCCCGTGAGTCCCTGATCTTGATCGTACACGTTTGCGTGCATGATTAGTGTACGACTGAATCGGGGGCGTCACAAGTTGGTATCAGAGCCAACTGCCTGTAGGAATCCCCCTCCCACACTCCTTGGCCGAAGTCGAGTCTAGACTTTACAAAACTTTTACTAACATGGCTGTGTGGCCCATGGGCCCACGTCGCCATTGGGTGGTATTAGGATCTTTTACTACTTATCTATACTCTGGGACTCTGATCTCTCTTCTATTCGGATTAAATGAATTTTGCTAAATCGAACATTAGGTTCTCGTTTTCACTTTCACCCGGAGAGCCCTTATTACTGATGATCGTCTGCTGCACGTGAAGACCCTGAAGATACTCTCTGCTGTTAACCCGAGAACTTGTGTTCATCGCGTTTGCAATTCCCCTTCCACCGTCAAACCTTATGGATAACTACTTACAGTTGTTATTCTTATATTCATCCCCAGTTGGTCTTGTTATTACAAGATACCCCGAAACACTCGTCGTTGTTTCGATAATCCTTTAAGCTTACTGCCTTGCTGTTCTTTGTCACCTGAATACCCATACGGATAATTCTCGCACTTATCGAGTATCTGCTCATCCCCCAGTTGTTCATGTATTTCACAATGGTCTTCAAAATATTATTCGATCCTCCCAAAATCCTTAGTAACTTATTGCTCTGCAATACTTGACTACTTCCATGATGGATGCTTTCCATATGTCTGGCAATATTCGTTAGTATTCTTAGGCACCGTCATTTTGAGTCCGTTGATTCAATATGTTGCGAATGCTCGCAATCCTCAATCAGATCCTAGAATTCATCCTTCTAGCTCAGAAGTCATTTGGATATGAGCTGGTTCTTAACCAATCCAATTGCCGTCGGTTGTACCCCTAAGGCTATTCAACTTATCCATCCCTAATCAGAACTTTGCTTCTGATCCTTTGATTTGGAAATCATAATTCTTTTGGGATAATTAATTTGGTGCCCTTAGTTGTGTCCCACTTGACAGGTTTACCCCTAGTTTCCGAAAACACTTGTTCCTGCCCAAACCACTTTGCTCCTCTTATGCTTTTGCCCTTTGACCATTTGACCATCACTTTGAAAACTTCATCAAAAATTTATACTAAGTCATAAAAATTCAAATAAGATATCAAAATGTTCAGAAAAGCATCACCTATATGTGCATGTGATTTGCATTCATCAAAAAAGTGTTGGCCAGTCCCCATCTCAGTTTTAGCTCATATGATCTTAGCATGAACAGTACATTCTAAAAAAATTCTAAAAATTCTAAAAAAATTGGTGGCAAACTTTGACCAATGTTTTGAGTTCTTGCCAAGTTTCATAAGGGAATGACATTCCTGGAAGTCATGGCAAAAAAATGAAATTTTGGAGCATTGATTTTTGTTTTTTTCCATGACTTCCATGAATGTCATTCTTTTATGAAACTTGGCAAGCACTCAAAACATTGGTCAAACTTTGCCACCAATTTTTTTTTGAATTTTTTGATTTTGTTAGATTTTACCGTTCATGCTAAGATCATATGAGCTAAAACTGGGATGAAGACTGGCCAACACTTTTTTCATGAATGCAAATGACATGCACATATAGGTGATGCTTTTCTGAACATTTTGAGAACTTATTTGAATTTTTCTGTGTTAGTATGAATTTTTTTATGAAGTTTTCAAAGTGATGGTCAGACGGTCAAAGGGCAAAAGCATAAGAGGAGTAAAGTGGTTTGGGCAGGAACAAGTGTTTTCGGAAACTAGGGGTAAACCTGCCGAGTGTGACCTAACTATGGGCATAAAATCAATTATCCCAATTCTTTTACATGTGAGCTTTGAATTAGCCAGTTGCTTCTGTAATCCAATGCCTTCGCATTCTTTCTTCAACTGGTTGCGTACCGATGCTCACATCAGCTCTGTTATGGACCGGCAGATCCTTTAATGGATTTTATCCGACATCGCCCTTCATGTTCAATAACCTTGTGAGCCTTCCCTCGGATACATAATGCCTTTGTTAAATTGTATCATCTACTTTCTCAACCTTGCTCTACATTCGAGCTTGTGATATTTACTCTTGAAACTTGTGGTATATTTTTCTAAGAAGCCCCTATGGGTTGAACATATGCCTTCTCTAAACCGTGTGAACCCAAAAGATTTCACGGGTCATACTTATCTGGTATTGCAACAGGTAAAACGTTCAACAACTAATGTCATTTTCGAAATACGAGAGGTGAATGGAAGGTTATGCATTGAAGAAGTGGGAGTCGACCTTGAACCTTTGTGTTCATGCCCATGGACACGATGTAGATCCTATCATGGAAGCTTCTTGTAATAATAACTATTTCCTTGATATAATATCCTTTAGTATCGATGAATTGATCCTTTGCAATCGTGGTTCCGACCATATGTTCTTCTTTGATCCCATTTCTCGGGCAAGTTTAAGCACTTATCTTCTGTGGATCAATACACATGTCCAACCTTTACTTTGGTCTGTCCTCGAGTATTACCCCCTAGTATCTCGAGATTGTCATGGAACTGCATAACTAATTATGAGTTCTCCATCTAGTACTGCATTCTCATTGATTCCAATTTTTCATGGGCTCTGAGTTATTAAACACTCAAAGACATCAATAACTGAACCGAGTCCGCACTACGGTTCAACAACTCTTTAGTAATCTTCTTTGCTTACGAGTTTGTACGCGATCACGTCTTCCCTAGCCTGATCGGCTATATCATTACCGTGCTAAATTTTAACTGTGCTACCTGGTCCTTCTTCCCGGAGCACAAAATTTTTCGACGATGAGCTAAGCTTACGTCGATCTTCCTCATATAATTTCGCCTTAAAAACAGCAAGCTTGATTTCGAGTTTGTGTCGTCTCTGGCTCCAATAATCTTTTGTTGCATCAGTCCTTTTGCTTGATGCAGTCGCTGTTCATTTGCTTTTTCGTGGATCCTCTCGACAACAAATTGTTGTGATCATCATCGACATTTTGACTCCTTCCAGGATACCAATGGAATTCTTGATGATAAGTGCCATCCTCGTTACTTGGTAATTTGAGTTACCATCAACAACATCCTTACCTTCCTTTCATCACAAACTTGTTCATGTTATGGATGCAACTTGCTATCCAGCTCGTATTATGATCTACCCTGAAGTATTACTGCCTTTTTGTCAAGGATGTTGTGAGAATTTCACCACCTCTTGAGAATTCTTGATATAAGTGATACTTCACCGTCACCATTCTTTCTTGGTCCCCGTGTCGATTACAACCGGGGTACCAACAAGTGAACGGTGTTGTTTGGATTCTGCACTTCTAGCAACCCTATTGCTTTGAAGTTAATGGTCGTCCGTTCATTCTTAGACTATTGATTATTGAATCATCATTCTGACATTGGTCGTGCAACCCAACCCATATTTCGGGCGCACCTTTCAACCAATGTTTAATTGTGTATGTCTTCCTCGGGCATACTTCCTTGTATCATTTGATCTGGCAAATGTTATCTCCTTATCCACATAATTCTGGAGATCCATATTTTTGGATACCTCGTTGAATAAATCGCTGAGTCCATCAGCCACCTCATCCTCTTCTTGATTTAATGATGAACCCTTGTTTCGGAACTCGCTTCCATAGTTCTTTTCCCGAGAATCTTTGATGTCATCTCGTCGTTTTGTGTTGCACCTTTTCTTCTTAGGCATCCTGGGTCTGAGGTATCCTGTCACCAATCCGATCTGAATCTCAATCAGATATGATGGTTGGAACATAATTCCAAGAGTTATAACGTTGGTATTTATATGACCCGGTAAGGTGATGTCATGCCTAGCACACCTGGCCGGAGGACCTGCTGTTATGGTTTCCTTTTTAACAAGATTAACCATTCTTCCATGAGGAAATTGTAAGACTTATTCTATAAGTTGTTCCTGGTGAATCCTTTGTCTATCCAAGTCCGTCCTTTGCTTGAAGACCATGACAATGCTATCTCGAAGAATGTCGGTGGTACTCCGATTTTCAACAAGAACATTTAAAGCCCAATGATAAATGTTTCTTGATCAATTATCCAAACACCGCTATATGGATAATGTCGTGAAAATTATCTCCCTACCTAAAGAGTTTTCTACATTATATCCTGTCATGGATATCATGCTCTGCTTGTCCTTGGGAAGGATATACCCTTGAATTATGTGTTTAAACACATTTTCCTTTCCATTGGTTGGTTTAACGTTTCTTCTGATCTTTATGATCTAAGCAATAATATTCTCCTGCTCATGTAAACACCTTAGTGTACAACTCTATCAGTAAGACCCTTTTACTATTGTTGATGACATTCTGGTAACCATCGATGGACGAGTACTTTGCCTATTGGTCCGCCTCGTTCAACAAGCAGGAAAATGGTTCTCTTCGTCCCTCACCCTTGGTACCGATGTTGTTGCCGACATAACCGACAGACTATCCTCTGACTAGCCATGCTTACATGGTCGTGCAAGACTTCACCGCCCTTCCCACTGTTAATCCACATGGTGGGCCCACAACCCACAGTTTCACAGGATCGAAACCTGACTCTCCTGTACACCTTGTTGACAAAGTTATCCCTTGCTCTTGGTTCCGTAGATAATTCGCGAGCCACCTTCATAGTGCTCTATACTCGTATAAGACGCAATACTTACTCTCGCTGCTCTGAATCCCTTTCTCGCTCTGGTTCAGACTTTGAGCAGCTATCTATACGCTTGGACCCTCTCATTGTACCTTCGTACCTTACTCTCGATGTATTTTATTTGTTCAAAACGAGAGATTATCTTATGCTCATTCATGGGTTAACCCCAGAATGTTTCCCTCATAAGCATTCTGTCGTAGCCGAGCTGCCCCTTACCTATTCGTAAGTACGTTAGAGTTCTAAAAAAAAGGACGACTTCATCATGATGACATGAAGCCGAGCTATGAAGACATCAACGTTATGGATCGACCTCTTTGAGAAGAGCAACTAAGTCCGAGAAGACTCGTTAGAATTTCGAAACCTAATCCGTTCCCCCTTACTCCCCCTCTTAAATCTCGGGACGAGATTTCTTGTAGTGGAGGAGAATTATGATGCCCGGATAATTAAGCTACATTAACCCTCTCCTAATGATGCCATGTCACCGCTGTCACTGTAGTTAATCTCGCGATGGTTCAAAAACGATTCAAATTCAAATTCACATTAATGTCAACAATAAAAGTTGTCAAAAGTTAAAAAGCAAAATGTTCGGGAGGTGCCATATTTTGCATATGTAATTATGGTGCAACAAACACATTTTTATAAAATGGCTAAATTGTTTTAAATGATTTAAACAGAAAAGAAAACAGGAAACAAACAAAAAAAAGAGAAAGACCCCCCCAGGCCAGCAGACCCAACGGGCCGGCCCATTCACCCACCCGGCCCAGCCGGCCGGCCACGCCCCCTCTCCTTATCCATCCCCCCGAAACGCTAACCTACCTATCCCCACTCCCCCCACTCTCCCCCTCTCCCCGATCCAGATCGGATTGGGGCACGACCCCGCCGCCTCGTAAACACCCGCCGTCGCCGGCGCCCGGAGCTCGCCGCCCCCCCACGCCAAGACGCCGCCGCCTCGCAGGACTGCCTCCCGCTCCGCCGCTCGTCCCCGTCGTCCCCCCCGACCTCCGTCGAGCCCATTGCCCCGTCCCTGCTCCTCGATGTGAGCTCCGCCTTGCCCCTCCCCTCCTCCCTGTCCCGCACTTCATCGCGTGCACCGCGCAACCCGGCCGCGCCCGATGCGTGCTCGCCGCGACCGTGCCCCGGCCGCGCTCACCGTGGCCTCGCCCCGCGTGCCCCTGTACACGCGCCTGGGGGCGCGCCGATGCTTTGCCTCTTCCCTCACCACGCCCCGCGCCACCCTATCGCCGCCCTGCGCCCCGTGCGCCCACGCCGGCACCGTCCCTTGGCCGCTGCCGCTGCTCTAGTCGAAGCGGCGCCTCTGCCGAGCCCGCTCCTCCCTCCGTCCGCCCCTGTCCCGTGCGCCGTCGCCATCCCCGTCCTCCGCCCGGTTGGTGCCCGGCGAGCCCCGCCGTGGTCACCAACACCCCTGCTCCGGCGCCTTGCTGGGCCCGCCCGCACCTGGGTGTGCGCCCGCTCAGGCCGCGTCCTGCACCCACGCCCGCTAAGCGTGCCCGATAGGCCTCTGTGCCTATGACATGTGGGGCCCAGCCCCGGGAACGTTAAAAAAAGAGATATAAAAATGAATTAAAAATAAATAAATATATATATTAATTAATTAATTAACTAACTAGATTAATTAAGTTAATTAAATCCTGAATAGTTGACTAGTTAATTAAACTAAGTAACTGTTAATTAGATATCAGTATATGATAGAATGGACCCACGCGTTAGTTTGAACAAGTCAACTGACTGTTGATTGCTGACATCATGATGATGTCAGCAAACACTATTCTGGATAATGTTGGATTAAATTAATTAGATAAATTCTAAAAATGATTTAAAACTTTAGAAAATCATATAAAATAAACCGTAGCTCAGATGAAAATGTTTTGTACATGAAAGTTGCTTAGAACGGCGAGCCGAATCCAGATACGCAGCCCGTTGGTCCGCCACACGTCCCTAGCATAGTGAACCTGCAACATTTCACCTCCGGTTCATCTGTCTAAAAACGTGAAACACCGGGGATACTTTCCCGGATGTTCCCCCCCTTCACCGGTATCACCTCCTACTGCGTTAGGTCACCTCTAGCACCGTTTATTGCCATGTTATGTTCTTTGATGCCTTGTGTGCTCCGTATTTACTGTTTCTTCCCCCTCTTCTCTCCGGTAGACTACGAGACCGACGCTGCTGCTGCCCAGTTCGACTACGGAGTTGATGACCCCTCTCTCTTGCCAGAGCAACCAGGCAAGCCCCCCCCCCCCCTTGATCACCAGATATCGCCTATTCTTCTCTATACTGCTTGCATTAGAGTAGTGTAGCATGTTACTATTCGGCTACTCCTATTCTGTTGCATAGCCTATCATTGTTGCTACAGTCATTGATACCTTACCCGCAATCCTAAATGCTTAGTATAGGATGCTAGTTTATCATCATTGGCCCTTCATTCTTGTCAGTCTGCCTTGCTACACTATTGGGCCGTGATCACTCGGGAGGTGATCACAGGTATATACTATACATACATACATACTATACAGATGGTGACTAAAGTCGGGTCCGCTCGAAGAGTACCCGCGAGTGATTCACGGATTGGGGGCTGAAAGGACCTTTGTCCCGACGGCCCTCTGTGTGGATCTTTGTGGCGGAGCGACAGGGCAGGTTGAGACCACCTAGGCGAGAGGTGGGCCTGGCCCTGATCGGCGTCCGTGGTTGCTTCATAATAACACGCTTAACGAGATCTTGCTATTTGATCTGTGTCTGGCCATTTGGTCTATACGCACTAACCAACTACGTGGGAAAGATATGGGCGCTCGACATCGTGGTATCAGCCGAAGCCTTCTTGACGTCAGCGACTGAGCGGCGCGCGCCAGATTGGACCGCGTAACGTGACTTCCTTTTTAATGGAGGTTGCTAGGTCTGCTTCCGGCCGCGTACGCAACGTGCAGGAGTGCAATGGGCGATGGGCCCAGACCCCTGCGCGCATAGGATTTAGACCGGCGTGCTGACCTCTCTGTTGTGCCTAGGTGGGGCTGCGATGTGTTGATCTTCCGAGGCCGGGCATGACCCAGTAAAGTGTGTCCGGCCAAATGGGATCGAGCGTGTTGGGTTATGTGGTGCACCCTTGCAGGGAAGTTTATCTATTCGAATAGCCGTGTCCCTCGGTAAAAGAACGACCCGGAGTTGTACCTTGACCTTATGAAAACTAGAACCGGATACTTAATAAAACACACCCTTCCAAGTGCCAGATACAACCCGGTGATCGCTCTCTAACAGGGCGATGAGGAGAGGATCGCCGGGTAGGATTATGCTATGCGATGCTACTTGGAGGACTTTAGTCTACTCTCTTCTACATGCTGCGAGACGGAGGCTGCCAGAAGCGTAGTCTTCGACAGGATTAGTTACCCCCCTCTTATTCTGGCATTCTGTAGTTCAGTCCACTGATATGGTCCTTTACACATATACCCATGCATATGTAGTGTAGCTCCTTGCTTGCGAGTACTTTGGATGAGTACTCACGGTTGCTTTCTCCCCCCTTTTCCCCCTTTCCTTTCTTTCTGGTTGTCGCAACCAGATGCTGGAGTCTAGGAGCCAGACGCCACCGTCGACGACGACTCCTACTACGCTGGAGGTGCCTACTACTACGTGCAGGCTGCTGACGACGACCAGGAGTAGTTAGGAGGATCCCAGGCAGGAGGCCTGCGCCTCTTTCGATCTGTATCCCAGTTTGTGCTAGCCTTCTTAAGGCAAACTTGTTTAACTTATGTCTGTACTCAGATATTGTTGCTTCCGCTGACTCGTCTATGATCGAGCACTTGTATTCGAGCCCTCGAGGCCCCTGGCTTGTATTATGATGCTTGTATGACTTATTTATGTTTTTAGAGTTGTGTTGTGATATCTTCCCGTGAGTCCCTGATCTTGATCGTACACGTTTGTGTGCATGATTAGTGTATGATTGAATCGGGGGCGTCACAATGTGGCAAGCGCTGGGTTGATGAGTTGCCGGTGGTTCTTTGGTCAATCAGGATGACACTAAATCGAGCTACTGGCTAGACTCCTTTCTCCCTAGTATATGGTGCAGAAGCAGTGCTCCCCACAAAACTCATATACGAGTCACCTCAAGTACTTGCCTACGATGAAGTAGCACAAGAGCAGTTGTGGCATGACGGTGTCGTGCTCTTCGAGGAAGATCTTCTCTAGGCAACTGTATGTGTTGCGTTATCACTACAAGAAATATGTCAACTTGTGACCCTCACTATTGGTCACTGAAAGGTCATAGTTTTTCATTTGCGACCTTTTTGTGACCAAAAACAAAAGGTCAAAAGCTGGCGGTCGTAAACTGAAATTAGTGACCTTCTTTGTGATATGTAAAAGGTCGTTGGTTCCACGACCAAATTTTTGGTCACTAGCAACCTCCCCAAGGCCAAGTAGGCATCCAGCATGGCAAGCTGATGTGACACAAGAATCAGCCCGGTACGATTCAGCGTTTTACATGGGCCGAGCCCAACAATTCGGCCTTTTTAATGTATTTTTCCTGTTATTTTTTGCTAGCTAAATGGGCCTAGCCCAACAATTTGGTGTTTTTTTTCTTGGCCATTCCCTTTTATAGTACTTTTTTTCACCCTCAACCCTTTTATAGTCCATTTCTGTTTTGGGCCTCGGCCTTTTTACATTCCATCTACTTTTTGGGCCTTGGCCTTTTCGTTTGTCACACCGGGCATCTTTCTATTTCTCACACTTTCACAATAAACAAATGAAAAGTATTTCAAATGGCAAGAGAACATATGAAACTGTAAAATGATAGTCAATATTAGCACCAAATATGCTGACTACTGTACAAATACAAAATTACAGTATTTACAATAGTGTTCATACAACCAGATATGTTGGCTACTGTACAACATAACTAGCACTACATTATTACTCGCTACTCTTTACTTTGTCCGGCTTCAAGCTTCTTCAAATTTCTTCAGCCTAGAGCTCCTGTAAAGAGAGGTAACACCACACTTTTAGAGCTAGATCAAGGCACAAAATGTTTATTTGGTTGGGTCATGCTGCAAAAATCACATAGAAGCATAATTATAAGCACAAATACATCAATCATCTCAGTTCAAGCAAATCATCTATAGTAGCAAAGCATGAAAAAGGAAGCAGCACATGGCATGAATGTTTACAACAGCTCAGTTGATGACTTCAAATAGGAATAATGTATACAAGTATAATAAAAAAATATGAGAAACCATCACAGTACAGAAATGGTATCACGGATATATATATAGCTAACTTAATGACAGATTGAAATGTTTTACTCAATGTATGGAACTCAAAGAACTTTTCGGGTTAGTCACCAGCATCGTGCATTTTGACTTCAATAACTACAGAAATTAGATAGTATATGAAGGCAATATTCTAAAGATATCTCTCTCTCAAACATAGAGTACAACTGAAGCAAATGCAGCTGCTCTTGCTGATATATCTCACTAGACTTGGTCTTGCTAACTTACTATGTTAACACAGACTAATCCGAGTGAACCAACTAATTCTAGTTCGTCCACGGACCACACAACGAATGAATGCATCAAGGTTTGAAGACAGTACTACGTACATCCTACAACACCGAATTAGCACAACAAAACCGAAGACCATGCAGCCAATGAGCTGCAGTTGCGGCACTGAATTAGGAGCAGAAGAAATCGAGCTTTGCGCCAGATGCAGCTAGCAAGCATAAAGAAAGGGGCGAACATGGAAAGCAAGATACCTTGATCTGGTAAAGCTTGAGCCATGCCAACCAGCATCCGTTAATTTGTCGGGTTCCTAGTTTCCTCAGTAATGGGGATGACATTGGTCCTCTTCTTGGCCATGTTGACAAGATCCCTACCACTCCGGTGAGAGAACTTAACGACATACACCAACCCAGTCTGCAAAGTGACAAGACTTCGTTAAGACAACTCACATTAAGCAGCATTCACTTGAAATACACAAAGGAAATAGCGACGAGATCTCACCGGTCCAACAATGTCAGACACATGAGACACGGTTGTTCCAAAGGAAGCTCCGAGGTACAGCACACGTGTTCCAGGAGCCTGAACCAAGAACCACAAAGTCAGTTACTACAACAATGGTTCCACTGAATTACATCCTTGACAAAACAAGGTATTCAAACAATCCAGAATGCAAGCGGAGGCACAAAAAGGACTTACAATCCAGATGTTGTCCACACCACCGAGCACAGCAGCAGCCAGCTTGGATCTGAAGGGGTTCCACACCCTATACTCAACCTTGGATGCATCCTCGTTCTGTACAATTAACAAAACAGCAATAAACATCAGTCGACTGCATCTGTAGAATAGTCACGAACATCAATTCAAATCAACACCAATAAGTGCATCTCTCAGCCAGGACGGGTGCATCATAAGTTTACAAGGAAAGAACTTATAATGACAACATCTTTGCTTAATCCCCCTGCATGGATAGGAATAATGCAACCAGGGCCTAAGTACCTAACTACTAGTGATCAAGGCCTTAATCCCCCTTTACCCGGAGGACATAGCTAGGGTTTCGGGGTTGGTGTGGATGGGTCGAGGACAGCCGTTGGATCTCGGATGCACGATCCGCGTGATATGTCCACGGACCAATCAGAATGCAGTACGATTTTATGACCATCTAAATTGCTCGTGTTGACTTAAAATAATGTGTTAAAATCATTTAAGCTACTTTATGATCTGAGAAATTCTAAAAAAATAGAAAACCTTCTCATTGTGTCACCAAAATTTGAACAAGTTTTCAGGAAAAATAACAACATGGAATAAGATAAATATCTTTAAAAAGGTGTCGTCGAAAATGAGTTTTTTGAAAAAAACATTTTCCCTTTTTCGGGTGCCCAAAATGAGTTTTTTTGTGAAGGACATACAATATATTTATTGCAAAATTGGATGAAATCAATTTCATAAACTATTAGGCCATATTTAATGGACAAACGACCAAATAGTTGTGTGTCAAAAGATTTTATCCACCTCTGCTAAAGAAGACAAATTTCCGCTGATCCAGTTGGAAGCGGGTCAAATTTGAACCGTAGCTGCCTCATAGTTTGCTATCTATTTTTTCCAAAAATCATTTCTAGGTACATAAGTATCCAATTAACAAGAGAAACATCAAATGTTTTCCAAGATTCAACCACTAGCTAGGAACGGTCAAGCCCGCCGTTTTGACCGCATTTTGAAACGGGGATAAAAAATTCAAAAAAATCAAAAAATTGGAAAACCTTCGCATTGTGTCATTATATGTGACCAAGTTTCCAGGAAAAATAATAAACTTGTAATACGGCAATTATTTTAAAGAAGTGTTCTCATAAACGAGCTATCATGTGTGAAGATTCATGGCTTTCAAGCCAAATGATCAATCTTATGGCCACATTCATGGCATAGTTTGTTCAAATGATCTCATATTTTGCACAAGGGGGCATCTTGGAATTCCAAACAATGTTGCCTAAGGGAGTTTTCATTTTCTTTGCACGGAAAATTCATTTTCCATTTTCCGAGTGCCTGAAATGAGTTTTTTTGTGAAGGACCTACCATATATTTGTTGCAAAATTGGACCAAATCAATTTTATAAAATACCAGGCCATATTTAATGCACAAATGACCAAATGGTTGGGTGTCAAAAGCTTTGGTCCATCTCTGGTGAAAAAGACAAATTTTAGCCGATTCAGTAGGAAGGGGGTCAAATTTGAACTACAGCTGCCTCATAGTTTACTACTTAATTTTTTCCAAAAATCATATCTAGTTACATAAGTACCTATTTAATCATAGAAACATCAATAGTTTTCCAAGATTCAACAACTAGCTAGGAACGGTCAAGCCCACCGTTTTGACCGCATTTTGAAACGGGCATAACAAATTAAAAAAAAAAAAATTGGAAAACCTTCACATTGTGTCATTATATGTGACCAAGTTTCCAGGAAAAATAATAAACTTGTAATACGGAAAATATTTTAAAGAAGTGTTCTCATAAATGAGCTATCATGCGTGAAGATTCATGGCTTTCAAGCCAAATGATCAATCTTATGGCCGCATTCATGGCATAGTTTGTTCAAATGATCTCATATTGTGCACAAGGGGACATCTTGGAATTCCAAACAATGTTTCCTAAGGGAGTTTTCATTTTCTTTGCACGGAAAATTCATTTTCCATTTTCCGAGTGCCTGAAATGAGTTTTTTTTGTGAAGGACCTACCATATATTTGTTGCATAATTAGACCAAATCAATTTTATAAAATACTAGGCCATATTTAATGCACAATTGACAAAATGGTTGGGTGTCAAAAGTTTTGATCCACCTCTGGTGAAAAAGACAAATTCCCGCCGATTCAGCATGAAGCAGGTCAAATTTGAACTGTGGCTGCCTCATAGTTTGTTATTTATTTTTTCAAAAAATCATTTATAGTTACATAAGTACCTATTTAATCATAAATACATGGTTTGGTGGTGATAAGTCGAGGTTTGGACGGTGGCCGAGGGCCCCAACTCTAGAGCGCGTAAACTCGCATGCCCGCTGTGTGGTCACCACATGACCGTGGCGTTTCCATGTGTTCTGGGCGGCCTAGGCATGTCTAGCAGGTTGGGCACTCCCCAAGTAGGTGTTAGGAAGAAAATCACAACATAAGATTCTCGCGAGGAGAACGATCGATGATCAAACATGAATAAGCAGCCAAGTGTTTGATTAGCGGTACAGGAAATGCACATGGCTAATGTGTGTAAGGTTTGGCTTAGGATGACCAGTTACTAAGAAGACCGTCTTCACAAATTTTCAGCTCAAAAGGAGGAGCCTAGGTGTACTTGCTTTGCAAAGTACAACACTGGACAATACTAATGTTGAAGCTGGGCTCAAAATAATGAATGGATTGAGCTGGCATTTGGTGGAGGATGGTTATTTGGGCATAGGAAAGCACTGTAGAAAATGGATAACAATTGGACATGCCAAAGTAGTACATCCTTCACAAAGTGTTTTTCTGAACAGAATAGGAAAATGAATATTTTTGAATTATTTATGAACTAGGCAAGGAAGGTTTTTGACATATTTGATGAAGATATGACCCAAAGAATTTATGAGATTTTTTTGGGAATTTTGGGAATGACAGAGATATAGGTTCTTCACAACCTAGGGCAAAAACTGCCACATGGACATGACACATAGGCAAAATTGATGAGGTGGCGCCTAGTCATAGCAATAAGTACTAATGCATCCACGTTCACAACCTCATGACCATTTATATTGGTCGTAATCAGGTAGAAATAAGGTCATGGACCAATCTTGTCTGCTTTATGACCATTTGGTGTAAGGCAATTCAGGGTTTGAGCCCTTCCAAGCGAAATGGCCGTGGATTTACGACCAATTCAGCTAGGGTCACTAAGAGAAGGTCACTAGTTGACATATTTCTTGTAGTGTATACCAGCAAGCCCTACGCCACTATCACAACTGCAGGGTTCATGCCCGGTGGCTTGAGGAAGGTGACCTTGTCCTTAGGTGTGTACATTCTGCCAAGGGTGCAAGCATGTTGACACCAAAGTGGGAAGGCCCTTATTGGGTGGTACGTGTCACCAGACCTGGCGCAGTCTGTCTGGAGATCGAAGATGGCATCCCTATGCAAAACTCATGGAATATTGAGCATCTTCATAAGATCTACCCTTATGGCGCGGTTGGCAGGCCCTGCCTCGGCAACCTGTTTTGTACAATCCTAGTCCCCGGGACTTGTAACCCTTTCTACAAAGGCGGGCGCAGACCTTGTGCATAGTTGAATAAAATGAAGCGCTTTCATAAAAACTTGCATGCATGATTACAATAGCCTAAGATAAGATAACTGACATGTTGTGAAGGACCATGTGCTAGCATCTCTTATCTATTTGTTGTGATGACAACAGAAAGGCTTCATCACTAATAGTTTCCCGGGAAGAAGGATGGATACAAGACCTCGTTATTTGAAAGGATAAGAAGGACAAAAAATAGAGATAAGTTCATCCCATCATTTATGTTCACAAATGAGAAACTTGTATGTAGGAAGCCATGTTGTCTCTGCCATTCGCGCTCCCATCTTTGGCTCCAGTCCACTCGACAAGGTTGGTTGCGTCTGCATTTGGAGATATTAACGAGAGGCTAGCCTTCGTTGGTGCTCCTAACCCGTTTTTGAGCTCATTGAACGAGTTTTAGTAGCAGCTGGAATGAAGGCCGAGAAGATTCCTTGCCAAAAATTTTGTTTACAAAGAAGTATTGAAGGTTCGTCCTTCAGCATGTTTGATACATGCACAAGTATCCAGCAAGCGCTTTTTCCATTAATACGTAGATAAAGAAGTACAGATCATGCGAAGTACAAACATGGATGAAGTATTACATAGTTTTAATTAAAATTTGGCAAGTGCCTACATCTTTTAATTTGAAAAGAGATAAGTGCCCCGTAATGCCTTTCTTGTCCCTCTCCTCCTAGGAGTTGCATCAAGAAGGAAAGAGGGCAAAAGGAGCGCCTGGGCAGAAGCCCAACCCGACCCCGTCAGGACCAACGGGGCGCAGCCTAACAAGATCAGGATGGCGGCACCCCAGCAAGGAGGAAGATGCCGAGGATGGGGAGAGTGGCTAGGCGATGCCCTAGTCACCCTGGCCAAGACCATAGGAACGCCGCTCGGCAAGGAAGACAAAGCCAGAGTCCACGAGGAAGCCTGCCGGGGACCGGCTAGAGGTGGCGGTGACGACCAGGCCAAGCACCCCCGGCAAATCGCTCTGCCGGGTGTCAGTGTACTAGAGTAGGGGTACCCTAGTATCCCGAACTTGTGCATGGGCAGTCGCAGCACCCCGCGGCAAGGCTTGCCGGGCGACCGCCAAGATCCTCCGTGGTTCCTTTGGAGCCATTCAAGAACAAAGTATTCAAGTCAAGGAGACAAGGCCCCGGAAAGAGGAGCTTGCCGGGAAGGCCAACCAAGGCATCTCAAGGAACTTGCTGCGACGCGCCACGTGTCCCGGCAAGGCCCGGTGAGCGACAAGCTTCCGGACGCGACAAGACAACGACCGCGGCAAGACGCTTGCCGCGGCAAGCTACCACTCTGTACCCGCGCTCCAGCACACCCACCAACGTGTCGCCCTGGGACCTTTCCAGGCGCGCGTGGCAAGAGGCTGTGCAGTGAGCGGTGCGAGGTGGCAAGCGACGCTGACAAGATTGCCATCGTGGCAAGCGGTGGCGCCCCTGACGGTCCCTTTTTGCACTGTTTGGGCGATGCAGACGGGCATTTAATGCCTTTGTCCCCTGCCGTCAGGGTTAGGTATGATACACTGTACAAGTAGTTGTAGCAACCGCAACTCTTTTCCATTTTTGCCCTTGTCTACGTTGCCACCTGTCGGTGACCCCTTGAGATTATAAAAGGAGGCCCATGCGCAACGTATAGGGGGGTTCGAAGCCAGAAAACACTCACGTTCGGTCTCGTTAGCAGCTAGTGTGTACTGTAGCACTCAGCGCTCCCGAGCAAGAACTCAATATAATCAGACATGCAGCAGTAGGAGTGTTATCTCTCCGGAGAGCTCCGAAGCTGGGTAAAACGCTCGTGTGCTTCACCTCGATCTGCTATTCGCGCGATCTCCGCCCCCCGCCGAACCGAAAGGGGCTCGGTCCGCCGGTCCCATAGGTGCCCGTGGCTCAGTTCTCCCCGGCATCTTTGGCGCGCCAGGTAGGGGGCGTCGAGGTTGTGTGAACCTGATCCGACGTTCACACGAGCTAGATCTTCATCTTCTTCATCGACATGCCACCGAAAAAGAAGGCTTCAGAGGTGGCTGCTCCGTCCACGTCGATCCCACCGCCACCGGAGCAAACGGGTGGTGGGGTAGACGCCGGCGGAAGAACGGGCGTCGACGAGGGAGCTCACGGTGCTGCCAGGTCCAAGGACAAGGCTGCGCAGACCTCGGCATCCGTACATGCACCACGCCCATCTCAGGAGGCGCGGGACCGACAGCGTCATGGTACTTGCGGTACCATATGCTCGTTGGACCAAGATCGAGCTGTAGGATCTCAGGGTGCTCAAGACCAGCATGCACGCCAACATGCTGGCACGAGCAAGACACGGTCGCCTGGATGGGATACTGCTCCTTCTAACATAGTCAGAAGTCCGAGCATATCCCGCTCCTCGCACCGTTCGCCACTGCCACCCACGACTCCAGCAGAAGCTTTGGCACGAGCTCAACTGCTCCTGGATTACCCTCCAACGGCAGACAAGATCGACGAATGGAGGACCACCATTGAGAGTCTCATCGGCTTCGCCAACGGCGACACTCCACGGCAGCCGAATACATCGCAGCCGCGGCAAGATTGCCAGGCACGAGCCGATGGCGACAAAACCGGTGGGGGTGCATCCACCATGCACCCTCCGCCCCGAAGGCCAAGATCGTCGACTCGCCGGACCCACCTCGACAGTGACTCCACCGCATCGTCAGATCCACGAGCTCGTCGCGATCAGCGCCAAGTTCTTCACGAACGACAGCAAGAAGACGCTCGTACTCGCATCGAGCGTCGAAGAGAAGCGCGGCGTCAATCGGACCAGCGCGCTGGGCCCACTGTCGACATGCATGCGCCAGGGGAACCAGGCGACTTGCCGTACGCGGTAGGTTGCCCTGCGTTCACTCGTGAGCTGCGGCAAGTCTAGTGGCCTAGCACGAAGAATTTCAAGCCAGATGTACCAGAGAAGTACGACGGCAAGTCGCATCTGTCGGAGTTCCTCAGCATCTACACCATCGCGGTGCAAGCTGCTGGGGGGTGAGACAACAAGATCCTTGCCAACTACTTCCCGCTGGTGCTCAAGCCCAATGTCAGGTCCTGGCTCATGCACTTGCCGGACAACTCCATATCCTCCTGGGCAGACCTATGCCATCAGTTTGTCGGCGCCTTTACAGGCGGCCACAAGCCTCATGGCCAAAAGAGCGACCTTCATCTGCTCGCCCAAAAGGAAGGAGAGCCCCTGAGCAAGTACATTCAGAGATTCAGCCGTGTACAGCACAACATCCCAGATGTCCACCCTGCCGCGGTCATCAGCGCGTTCCATCAGAACGTGCAAAACCGCAGGATGCGGGAGGAGATGGCGATGTGCAAGATCAGAGACGTCAGTGAGCTATATGCCCTGGCCGACAAGTGTGCACGTGCTGAGGAAGGGAGGAAACTTCCCGGAGAGAACACAGGAGCAGGAGGATCTGACAGCGAGGATGCTGCCCCGGCAAAGAAAAACCGGCGGCAGAACAATAGGAAGAAGAAAGGCAAAGATGTGCTAGTCGTTGAGCAGTCTGACAACGAAGGTGGCGCCAAGAACGCTGTGGCGGTCGCCGACAAGCAGGACGACACCGACAAGCAGTACTGCAAGATCCACCGCACCAAGGGACATGACCTCCAGAGCTGCAAGAAGGTTGTTGAGCAGCAGAAGGCTGAGTACGAGCGACGCGACAACGAGAAGGCCCAAGAAGGTACTAGAGGATCCGGCAAGAAGCGCCCCGGCCGAGGAAGACGCCGCGGCAAGGCCAAGCAGCGGCAAGGAGACAGACCTCCCCGCGGCCGCGACAAGTATGAAGATGATGACGACGATGAAGATATGGATGATGACGAGACCGGTGAGCAGGAGTTCCAGAAAGCCACAGAGGTCTTGTGCATTGATGGCGATGCTTCTCTGCATACTTCACACCGCCAGCTCAAGCAGTGGGTGCGGGAAGTCAATGCGGCAGAACCACCCGTCGAGTCATGCAAGCCTCTGAAATGGTCCAGCATGCCTATCATCATTGATATTGAGGACCACCCTGATCGCATAACTGCGGTCGGGTGCTTGCCGATGTTGGTTTCACCAACTATCCGCAACCTCAAGGTCACTAAGATGCTAGTTGACGGCGGGGCCGGCTTGAACCTGATCTCCTCCGCGGTACTCCAGAAACTCCAGATCCCTGACAGCGAGCTCGAAGAGACCGACACATTCCAAGGAATCAGCCCGGGAAGGAGCAAGCCGAAGGGAAAGATTACGTTGCCGGTCACATTTGGCAGCGAGTTGAACTTCAGGACTAAGAGGATCACTTTTGACGTTGCTGATTTTCCATTGCCTTACAATGGGATACTCGGCCGTCCAGCACTCGCCAAATTCATGGCAGCCTCTCACTATGCATACAACATGCTGAAGATGCCAGGCCCGATAAGTGTCATCTCTGTCCATGGAGACAAGAAGGATGATCTTATCTGCGCCGACAAGATCTACCGGGACGCAGCAGCCGCAGCAGATCGCAAGTCACTTGCCGCTGAAGCTCCCGGGGGGAAGAAGAAGACCAAGTCCGGCAAGAGTTCTGATGCCCACTCCGGCAAGCGCACCTCCTCGGAGTGCTGCGCTACCGACGAGGACGCACCATTGAGCTCCACCGGCAAGCATAAGAAGACAATGGCTGCTCCGCCTGAGACCAAGAAGGTGTCCACCAACGAGGACGGCACTGGTGGTACCTTCACCATCAGTGCCACTCTCGACCCTAAATAGGAAAGCGCGCTCATTGCTTTCCTGTGGGCGAACGTCGACGTGTTTGCGTGGCAACCGTCTGACATCCCCGGTGTTCCCAGGAAAGTAATCGAGCACCATCTTGTCGTCTGTCCTCATGCGCGGCCCGTCAAGCAGAAGGTCGGGAAACAAGCAGTGGAGCGCCAAGAATTCACCGCAGAAGAAATCAAGAAGTTGGAAGCAGCGGGCCTTGTCAGAGGAGTGCTCCATCCTACGCGGTTGGCCAATCCTGTAGTCGTGCGCAAGGCAAACGGGAAATGGAGGCTTTGTATTGACTTTACCGATGTTAATAAAGCTTGTCCCAAAGACCCATTTCCCTTGCCGCGCATTGACCAGATTGTTGACTCCACGGCAGGATGTGACTTGCTTTCATTTCTTGACGCATACTCGGGATACCATCAGATCTTCATGGCAGAAGAGGATGAGGAGAAGACCGCATTCATCACTCCATGTGGCACATACTGTTTCATACGGATGCCTTTCGGTTTAAAGAATGCTGGTTCAACATTTGCAAGAGTAGTCCATGACGCTTTTGAGCCACAAATGCATAGAAATGTAGAAGCCTACATGGATGACATAGTGGTCAAGAGCAAGGACAAGGCAACTCTGATTCAGGATTTAGACGAAACCTTTGCAAATCTGCACAAGATCAACCTCAAGCTTAACCCCGAGAAGTGTGTGTTTGGAGTCCCCTCCGGCAAGCTTCTCGGGTTCTTCGTGTCTCAGCAGGGAATTGAAGCTAATCCCGACAAGATCAAGGCCATTGAGCAGATTAAAGCACCAAAGCGCGTCAAGGATGTACGAAGACTTGTCGGTTGCGTGGCTGCTCTCAGCAGGTTTATCTCTAAGTCTGCTGAGCGCGCCCTGCCGTTTTTCAAAATATTGAAAAAGGCAGGTCCAATGAAATGGACTCCGGAAGCGGAGGCTACGCTGCAGGACTTGAAGAGATACCTGTCCTCCACTCCAACACTTGTCGCACCTAAGCCACAAGAAAAGTTGCTGCTGTATATAGCGGCAACCAATCAAGTGGTTAGTGCTGCGTTAGTAGCGGAGAGGGAGGCGGATGATGAGCAGGCAACCACGGCAGATGCATCCAGCGACAAGCAGGGGACTTCACCGGCAAGCTCTGGTCCCGACAAAGATGGATCTGCGCAAGCGCATGAGGAGATACAGAAGAAAATGGTGCAGCGCCCAGTTTACTTTGTCAGTTCCCTTCTGCAGGGGGCTAGATCAAGGTATTCTGGTGTGCAGAAACTGCTTTTCGGCCTTCTCATGGCCTCGAGAAAGCTGCGCCATTACTTCCAAGCACACGAGATCACAGTTGTCACTCGTTTTCCGCTGAAGAGGATACTGCAGAATCCAGAAGCAACAGGCAGGATTGTCGAGTGGGCACTGGAACTGTCAAGCTTTGGCCTCAAGTTTGAGAGTACCTCAACTATCCAGAGCAGAGCATTGGCAGAATTCATAGCAGAGTGGACGCCAACACCAGATGAAGAAATTCCAGAAACGAGCATCCCCGTCAAGGAAGCAAGCAAAGAGTGGCTGATGTACTTTGATGGTGCCTTCTCGCTGCAAGGTGCCGGTGCGGGCGTGTTACTTGTCGCGCCCACCGGAGAGCACCTCAAGTCCGTAGTCCAAATGCACTTTCCCAAGGAGCAAGCAACGAACAATTCTGCAGAGTATGTTTGCTTGCCGGTCTCAGGATCGTAGCAGACCTTGGGATCAAGAAGCTCATTGTCAGGGGTGACTCGCAGCTTGTCGTCCGCCAAGTGAACAAGAATTATCAGAGTCCGTTCATGGAAGCTTATGTTGATGAAGTGAGAAAGTTAGAAGAGCACTTTGACGGCCTACAGATGGAACATGTTCCGAGAGCTCAGAAGGACATTGCTGATGGCCTGTCGAAGTGCGCCGCACTTAAGTTACCTGTGGAACCAGGGATCTTTGTGCTCAAACTGACTCAACCGTCTGTAACGCCATCAACTGGACAGAGCAAGAAGAGGAAGTTGATTTCTGGTGACTATTTTCCAGCAGAGCTCCCTGAAGCCGCCGCCAAGAAGGTCCCCAAGATCAACACCAAGAGTGCTGAGGAGCGGTCTGCTCCGGCAAGCCCTAGGGTTTGTTCCGTTGAAGCAGACGCTCCCGACAAGTTTTGCTCCGGCAAGCTTGCCGGGGAACATCAAGCTCCAGCTGAGCCACAGGTTCTCACCATAGTAGCGGATGTTCCCGCAGCAGCATATGTGCCTTTAGTCCTTGTTGTCGAGCCGCAAGCTCCAGCACGGGCACAACAGATTGTCCGTTTCCTTCAGACAGGAGAACTTCCCAAAGAGCAAGAAGAAGCGGAAAGAGTAGCCCGCCAGTCAAGTATGTACCAGTTTGTCAACAACACACTGTACAGAAGAAGACTAAACGGTGTGAAATTGAAGTGTATTCACCGGGAAGATGGACAAAAGCTGTTGGCAGAGATACATGGAGGCATATGTGGTCACCACATTGGCGCAAGAGCGCTTGCCGGCAAAGCATTCCGGCAAGGTTTCTTTTGGCCGACAGCCCTCCAGGATGCAACTGCACAAGTAACCAAGTGTGAAGCGTGCCAGTTCCATTCCAAGCAGATACACCAGCCAGCTCAAGCTCTCCAGACGATCCCTTTATCCTGGCCATTTTCGGTCTGGGGGCTCGACATCCTCGGCCCCTTTCCCCGAGCTATCGGGGGCTTTGAGTACTTGTACGTTGCAATCGACAAGTTCACAAAGTGGCCGGAAGTGGAAGCAGTGAGGAAGGTGACAGCACAGTCAGCAGTCAAGTTCTTCAGGTCGATTGTTTGCCGCTTCGGGATCCCTAACAGGATCATCACCGACAACGGCACGCAATTCACGAGCCGCACCTTCATGCAGTACATCCAAGATCTTGGCGCCAAGGTCTGCTTCGCTTCTGTTGCTCATCCGAGAAGCAACGGTCAAGCGGAGAGGGCAAATGCTGAAGTGCTGCGCGGGCTCAAGACCAGGACTTTCGACAGGCTGTACAAGTGCGGAAAGAACTGGATTGAGGAGCTGCCGGTGGTTCTTTGGTCGATTAGGACGACGCCAAATCGAGCCACTAGCCAGACACCTTTCGCTCTAGTCTATGGAGCAGAGGCAGTTCTCCCCACGGAACTCGTATACGGGTCACCTCGAGTGCTCGCTTATGATGAGCTCGAGCAAGAGCAGCTGCGACAAGATGACGCGCTGCTCCTTGAGGAAGATCGTCTTCAGGCTGCTGTACGAGCTGCTCGATACCAGCAAGCTTTGCGCCGCTACCATAGCCGCAAAGTTAATGCCAGAAGTCTCGAGGAAGGCGACCTTGTTCTTCGGCGCATTCAGTCCACCAAGAATATCAACAAGTTGACGCCGAAGTGGGAAGGCCCTTACCAGGTGAAACGAGTCACTAGGCCTGGCGCTGTCCGCCTTGAGACCGAAGATGGCACTCCGGTGAACAACTCCTGGAATATTGAGCATCTTCGCAAGTTTTACCCGTAAGGCGCGGTTGCCGGAACCTGTTCCGGCAACCACCCTTTGTACAAGTCTTGCCGCTGTTGCATGTAATCCTTTGTACAAAGCCGGGCGCAGACCCCAAGCATAAGTAAAGCTCATGTGCTCCGCATACCTTGTCTATTTTTTCGCATGTGTTATCTGACACTTTGCGCAGCACATACCCCCGGTAAGCAATAACGAGCCATAAGGATCCATATCTTTATTTTCTCTTCTTTCTCTTTCTCAAAGAAAGGAAGGTTCCCTCGCCCACAAGTTTGCCGGGGGGAAAGGAGAAGATAATGGTGTGGACCAGGCGTCGTTCAAGAAAGTTTCGCCTTACCGGGACGCAAACAACAGAAAAGCTAAGTTGCCAAAGTTTGAGCAATCAGTTTTAAAAATTTTAAGTTATCTTCCTCGAACGACCGTGCTTTGTATGGAAAACCTGTGCGCGGAGGAACCAACTCGTGGCTAGTTGCGCCCTTACTTTGTTTCGAGTCTACTCAACAACTTAAGTGATCTGCGACTAGTTGCGACAAGGTTTCTTGTCGGTAGCGGCCCAGCAGGCTGCTGACGTCCCGCACTCAGCGCTCGCGGCTAAGATGCCTGCGCCGACAAGTTCCCTAAAAGCGTAGGGCAAAAACATACAAAGGAAGGAATCAAGTAAAGGAAATAACATAGCAATTGATACCCAAAATAAAGTTATATAACAAGATAGCTTGTCACAGCTCTAATAGATTGTTCTCGTAACATGACCAGCAGCGACAAGAAAAGGAGAAAACGGGCGGCCTAATCTACGCGATCGCCCTCAACCCTCTTGATCTCGCTCACCTTGTCCACAATGGGTGCGACAAGGGCCTTGAGCGCTTCTAGATCAGCATCCGGCGGCAGCTTCTTGAGGACATTGGTGAGGTTGAGGCCCGGGTTGCGGAATGCCACCTTCACCAACACCTTTTGAAGAACTCCCGCGCAGATCGTGCGCGACTCGTCGGTCAGCTGCTTTGGGATCCTTTCCTGGAGTCGCTGGAGGGCCGTCGCCACGCCTTTGAAGAACAAAGTGAGCTTGGCGCTGGGTTGGAGGTTCTCATCGGAGGGATACCCGAAATCCTCCATCTCCAGCTGCGCCAGCTCTCTATCGATGGACGCGGCAACATCCATGAGACCCTCCGTCCAGTGCTCCACATTCTCCCTGAAGGTGTTCTGGGTGGCGGCAGCACTCGCCAGCAGCACCTCGTCGGCCTTGATCTGCTTCTTCAAGGCCACCTCCTGCTCCCTGGCGCCGTCCAGCGTCTTGGTCAAAGTAGCTAGCTTCAACTCAAGATCAGTGTTGGAGTCCTTGGCGGCGCTAAGCTCCTTGCCCTTCTCGGCGAGACTACCCTGCAGCTCGCCAAGGGTGTAGGCGTCCTTCTCGCGCTCACGGTTGAGCGCGGCAAGCTCTTCACCCCTCGCCTTGAGATCGGCCTCCAGCTGCGCCACCTTCGTCTCCAGCTCCTTCTTGGCGGCCTTGGCAGCTGCAGCAGCATCCTCTGCTTCCTTGAGAGCCCCAACGAATGTTTGCTCGCGCGCGGCAAGCTCCTCCTCGTGGCTGTCAAGGTTAACCTTCCGCTGCGCGAACTCGCCTTCCCGCGCAAACAGCTCCTCGGCGGCAAGCCGCTGTTGCTCTTCAGCTTCGGCCTACTCGAGGAGGAAGGCTTTCCGCTCCTCGATAAGTTGCGCCCGCTTCTCAGCCAGGGTCCGAAGAGATTCCTGGTTGTGATCCCGGAGCTCCTCCGCCCGCTTCTCGATGTCCACTCCCGCCTTCGCGACAAGCGCTTCTCGGGATTCCACCTTGGCCTGCCGAGCGCGGTAGAGCGACACCAGCTTCCGCAGCAGCTGCTCCTCCTCAGACTCGCCGCTGCTGCTGCTCGGCGCATCAACCAGCGTCAGCCTAGCGGAGGCGAGCACCTCTCCATCCAAGGTTTCTCCTTCGACCGGCGCCCTGGAGCTTAACGCCCAGGGGACCTTGATGAAGACGCCATCGCCGGCCTTCAAATAGGCGCCAGGCTGGGGCTCTTCGGAGCCTGACGCTACGGCAGCGACAGAGGGATCGGCGGTCGGCGTAGCGCCTTGCGCTCCTGCGGCCTCAGGGTCGTCAGTGCGATCGCCGGACCCCTTGCCAGCTTCTGCGGCGGCAGCTTTGGCGGCCTCTTCGCCGAAAGGATCGTCAGCGTCAGCTGCTTCTTCGGTGGCAGCGGCGTCGTCGGTGTTGCCGCACGCGTTCTACTCGCCAGTGGCCTCGGTCTCCATCGGCTCCGTGGAAGATGGATCTGACGACCGGAAAAGGGAGAAAAGTCAAGCAAATATCCAAAAAGAAGATCAGAAGAAGAAGAACCCAAGGGAATTTTTCAAGCAAGGGGATTACCTGCACTGGGTTCTGTAGTCACGGTCTCCGCCACCAGGGGGTCGCTGGTACTGTACCTTGCCGGAGAACTCTCCCTTGCCGGAGAACGCTCCCTTGCCGGGGAATCCTCCCTTGGCGGTGTAGTCGAAGCAGATAGCATGTCAGGGTCGGCTTCCGGGCGCTCCTGGTGGGGCTGCTCTGCTCCTACACAAGCCAATAGTTAGATGTCAGCAAAGAAAGAGCACCCATGCGCGCCTAACAGCGGGAAGTAAACCATATACTTACGCTGGGGGCTGCGCTGGGGGCTGCTTTGGGGAATGATTGCCGGGTCCGGCAAGGTGATCTCGGGCGCACCCCCTACTGTCGTGGTGGGTTCGTCCTTGATGACAATCACCGGGACCTTGGCTCTCTTCGCCGCTCTCTGGGCCAGATTCCTGAAAAGGAATGAGTCCGGAGTAAAGCAAATCAGATACAAGACAAAAACAGCAAGAATTGAAAAACTACAAGTACAACAAAGAATCTTACTCTTCTTCTTCCTCGTCGGAGCTGAGCGTGGAGAGGTCGAAGTCCAGCCCACCTTCGGCGCGACGAGGCGGAGGAGTGGGTTCCCTTAACCGCTTGGCGGGGGCGGCGGCAGGAGCAGAAGCGGCGGTCCGGGAGGACCCCGCTCCAGTTGCCGCAGCGGCGTGAGGCACTCCTGCGGCAACAGTACTTGTCACGGTGGAGCGTGTCGCGCGGCGCGGCGGCTGTTGACTCGTCTGCCGCCCCGCTACGTCCCTGGCCTTGCGGAGACGCCTTCTTGGTGGAGCTGGGGGCTCTACTTGCGACGGGCTATCTGAAGATGAGGAGGAAGAGGAGTCGGTCTCCGATGAGCCGCTCGCACCCTCGGCGCGATCGCTCGACTCGGCTTCAGGCTCGGCAAGCTCTCCCTCGCCGGCAAGCTCCTCTTGCTCGGCAAGGCTTGCCACCTCTGCTGCCTCTGCCTCCTCCACGGTGAATCCAAACTCGCCCGCGGCAGCGGCCGCCGCCGCCTCTTCCGCCCTAGTGGCGATGCGCTGCATCTCCGCATTGGTGGTGTCGCGGGTGAGGCTTTTCTGCTCATCGGAGCGGACCGCCACTTCTACCAAGCCGTCGAAGAATTCCCGCACATCACAGCGGCATCATTGCACAGATGTGGTTGAGCGAGGAATTGTTGCACAGCGGAACGACACCCTTCGACAACCTGAACCATTCTGGATGTTAAGGGTCGTGCTTGAACAATTCCTTGAGCATCGCGTCCAGTTCCAGGACAGTGAAGTTGAAGTTGAGGCCCGGGCGCAGCCTCATGATATCCGCCGCACCCCCGAACTCCCAGGCGGGTCTCCTCCTCTCTTGCAGGGGGGCGATGCAGTGGCGAAGAAAATCTGCGCCAACGGCGCCTACAGTGAGCCTGGCAAGCCTGAGGCGTAGGATCCGGGTGACGGCAATCTTCAGCCTATCATCTTCTGGGGCCACGTTGCTCCAATCGTTGCCGCGCACTACTGGGGCTTGGCGCTGGGCGGTAAATGGCTGCGGGTTCTCCTCGACAATCCAGCACTAGTCTGCTCTCCATTCCTCCCACTTGCCATGGAGCTCTCCCTCCAGATAAGCTTCCTTCTTTCCGGCTGTCGAGATCCAGGCGATTCCGCCGGATAAAGGCTCTCCTCTCTCGACTCGGGGCATAAAGAAGTGACGGAAAAGAGCTACATTTGGATGGACTCCGACAAAGTTTTCGCAGAGGTGTGCGAAAACTGCCATGGTCAGAACAGCATTGGGGGTGAAGTCAAGGAGGTGGAACCCGTAGGTGTTCATAATGTCGCAGAAAAATTCAGAGAAAGGCGGGTAGAGCCTGCAGTAGAAGAACAGCGCGAAGAAGGGATATCCGTTCGGGGCCCATTCCAAAGTGGCGGCGGAGAGTACCTTCATGCGCGGATGCGCTCACGTCTCCGTCGACCAGAAGAGGTAGTAGTATTCCCTCAGCTCCTTCGCAGCGAGCTGGGGGGGGGGGGAGGGGAATGTTGTCCGCTCCCTTCGCAGCGCCGCGAGCCGCTGCGCCTCGGTCGTCTTCTCGCCCTTCCCCTTGCCGGCCTTCGGAGCCATGGCGGAGGCGGTGGGGGAGATCGACGGCGTTGGTGGTGCTGGTGGCGATGGGGGGCGGAGCACTGCTCTCTTTCTGCTTTGGGAAGAAGGGGGGAGCAGCGGAGTTTTTCTGAGATTGGATTAGCAACTGGCGAGATGGGCGAACTGCCCCTGTTTCCCCTACTTATAAAGAGGGAGGGGGCGGACGTTCCGCCTTTCCGAATAAAGAAACCACCCACAATCTCTCCCACGATCTCTCCCACGACGCCGCATTCAACGCGTGCCATTCGGGGAGGGTGCAGTGGATACGGAGTGAGATAGGGCGTAACCCAGGCCGCGCGTGCCCGTGCCCTGTTTTGGGCCTGGCTCAACAGCGCTCGGCACCGTGTGTGGCCCAGGCCCGGGGGCTCCTGTCGGTGTACTAGAGTAGGGGTACCTTAGTATCCCGAACTTGTGCACGGGCAGTCGCAGCACCCAGCGGTAAGGCTTGCCGGGCGACCGCCAAGATCCTCCGTGGTTCCTTTGGAGCCATTCAAGAACAAAGTATTCAAGTCAAGGAGACAAGGCCCTGGAAAAAGGAGCTTGCCTGGAAGGCCAACCAAGGCATCTCAAGGAACTTGCCGCGACGCGCCACGCGTCCCGGCAAGGCCCGGTGAGCGACAAGCTTCCGGACGCGACAAGACAACGACCGCGGCAAGATGCTTGCCGCGGCAAGCTACCACTCTGTACCCGCGCTCCAGCACACCCACCAACGTGTTGCCCTGGGACCTTTCCAGGCGCGCGTGGCAAGAGGTTGTGCAGCCAGCGGTGCGAGGTGGCAAGCGACACTGACAAGATTGCCATCGTGGCAAGCGGTGGTGCCCCTGACGGTCCCTTTTTGCACTGTTTGGGCGACGCAGACGGGCATTTAATGCCTTTGTCCCCTGCCGTCAGGGTTAGGTATGATACACTGTACAAGTAGTTGTACCAACCGCAACTCTTTTCCATTTTTGCCCTTGTCTACGTTGCCACCTGTCGGTGACCCCTTGAGCATATAAAAGGAGGCCCATGCGCAATGTAGAGGGGGGTTCGAAGCCAGAAAACACTCACGTTCGTTCTCGTTAGCAGCTAGTGTGTACTGTAGCACTCAGCGCTCCCGAGCAAGAACTCAATACAATCAGACATGCAGCAGTAGGAGTGTTATCTCTCCGGAGAGCTCCGAAGCTGGGTAAAACGCTCGTGTGCTTCGCCTCGATCTGCTCTTCGCGTGATCTCCGCCCCCCGCCGAACCGAAAGAGGCTCGGTCCGCCGGTCCCATAGGTGCCCGTGGCTCAGTTCTCCCCGGCACCAGGGTCCAGCCGCAGATGATGGTGATGTCGGCACCTAGCTAACGGTGCATCCGAGGTTCAGCCAGAGTCCGAGTCGTTGTCTTCATGCTTGAGGACCGGGGGCTCCTCATCGTTGTCTTCACCGTCAATGTCCTTCTCATCGTTGTCGCTTGAGGAGGAGCTTTTGTCATCACCCAAGCTTTCCTTGAAGAACCACAGATGAGCACCTACGTGTCCGAAGACTTTGACGGGGAGCATATCGTGCTCCACCAGCTTGAACCGGAGGACGTGCCCATCTGCAAGGTAGTGGGCGCCGGCGAAGTTTTTCCAACCATGCCTGAGGAGCATGCCGTGTGGCATGAGGAACTCAATGTCCACACACATGACACCGTTGCAGAAGCCGCTCATGCGCAGCCGCAGCCCAAGCGGCTGGTTGTCCTCCATCACCATGGCAAAGGGACGAGGCTGCATGGAGGATCACGCTGCTTGATGATGAACTCCACTGCCGTGTCCACCGCGTGGCCTGCTGTTGGCATTGGAATAGTTGGGGGGGGGGGGGGAATGGCACATTTGCCTCTCCGCCCGCCTCGGCCACAGGCACTGCATCGACCCCAACCGCACCCCACAGCTCCACCTTGTGCGCTGGACCCAGCTTATATGACTGTGGCAGAGGCAGGCACAAGGTATCGAGAAGAAGAGGAAGGAGATGGTGGATGAGCATCACCACTCCTCCACACCTCCCTTTATAGTGGAATAAGGGGGAAGGGGGAGGGGCTAGCTCCCCACTACCCCGAGGCAACCGCCCCGCTCCTCTAATCCAGCCCTCTGCACACCTTATGGCATCCAGATTCATCGGCCGCCCCATTATACCAACCCGGGCATTGCTCTTTCTAGCAAGGCACAAGTTCCCGCACCTTGCGTGTCCACCACCAACGCTACGCAATGCATGTGGCAAGCATGGCGGAAATGGCAGGCATAGTGGGCGAGGTAAAGATGGATGGCAGTTACCCCCGGTTCACGCGCGAACGCCCTAATAGGCTCCTGCGGACGTGGGCACCCATGTTTACAACGCAAAATGTGCCCGTCGTTTGAACGTTGAAGATGTCATGCAAGATTTGGGAGCAAGACCAAGCCCAGGTTAGTGAAGAAGCAAAGAAGATCTCAAAAATACAAGCATCAACACTGGCAAGGTCAGTATGTACACCTGTGCAATTGTTTGGGCCTACCCCAACGATGCCCGGCAACATGTATGGACCAGGCCCGGGGGGTCCTATCGGTGCGGCAAACATTTTTCTTTGCCACACAAACCTGTGCACAGGCGTGCTGGCGATCATACACTAATTACAAAGACATGACAAAAGATAAGCTAGAGAAACCGCTCAAGGAGTGCATTAAGAAGATCAAGTCAATAGGAGAACACCCCAGGAAGGCCTCCCTTGCCGGGCAGGAGAACCCGGCTTGGTTGAGACCTCCCCTAAAGGCCAAGACTAGATCGCCTCGACAAGGCTCCCGGGCCATCAAGATTCATACCGGCATGCCTCCGTCAAGACGTCACCGCTCCACCTCATCATACACAAGTCATTTATCAGTGCGATGTCGAGCTCTCAAGTGGCTAGGTGGATCCTGTCAGGCACATGGCAACCTAATGGAGAGGAGATTAAATTTATTGGCACCCGTCTAGATGGCATGTCATGCTAATAAGGATAAGATGGATAAGCGGCGCGACACGCTTGTCGGGCTTGAGCTCGCCGCCTCTTTGGTTTCCTCCAAATCAATCCACCATAGCAGGAGTAGGGTTTTACGCTGCAAAGCGGCCCGAAACTGGATAAAAGAGAGTTGTCCATCGTCGTGCTACCCTGTTGTTTCTGCTCTTTGTGCAATGTGACTGTCCCCTTGCCGAACCACAAAGGGTCACCCTTGCCCCATAGGTGATTGTGCTTCAATTCTGGCATACACCGATAGCGACACCCTTTGACAAGAGCAAAAACACCATGAGGAACAAGCCTTTCAAGCCCAACGTGCTCTACATGAAGCAACTAACAATGTACGTGAGCGCCAAGTACGTCTACAAGAAGAGGCCCTCTGATGAGAGCGACAAGAAGAAGCCGCACGCCTTGAGGAGTGCCAAGATATGAGGAACCATGCAAGAATTTCGTGCCCTCAACATCGAGTTAATCAAGCGGAGCACGATGAACAAGGAGTTGAAGACCCTCACCCATGGCAAGAGCGACATCACCATCGACCCGCGTGCATTGAAGAACAAAGCTACGGCAAGCTCATGCTCAAAAAGCCTAATTTCTCCAGAAGCAGTAATTCCAAAGACTACCTTTCATGGGAATTGAAGGTCAACAAGATATTCCGTCTACACAACTATGAAGAAGAGAAGAAAATCCTATGGCCTTACTTGAGTTCCAAGACTATGTCCTCATTTGGTGGGAGCAAGTCACTGAGCGACACCAAGCCAAAGGCGACCCACCTATCACCACACGAAATCAAATGTAGGAAGTCATGTGATAGAGGCGACGGTATCCCGATGTTTTGATGATATGGTGGATGTCATTTTCTGCGGGAGTTGACCTTGACGATCCGACTACGAACGTGCGAGACCTCGTGCCTTAGAAATCGCTAAACCAACTTCCGAGGAGTTATTGACCACGCTGGAGCACGATCAACCTGACCACGAGGGTCTGCTTCCTGCGAGCAAACAAAGAACAAGCAAGAAACTAACAATGCAATCGGGATATTTCGAATATAAGAGGAAAGCTTTATTTAGAAGGTGGGGTTCTGTGACGTCTTGGTCTGGTCGTTGAACACAAATGAAGTATGTGAAGTTCCAGCTATGGCGAACATTGAATCTAAACAAAACCCAAAGTCTAAACGACGCCCTAAGAACTGTATATATGGAGGAAGAGGGGGGAATTTCGTGGCCCTTGGGGAAGGGGTCCGAAACCATCCCTATTTCTTATTTCCCCACACATACGAACTCTAAAAACAACCTACACTTATGTATTTCGAAATTTCATGGGCCTGGCCCAATAATAAGGTGACGCAGCACCTAGAATAGCCTCTGGACGAAATTTATGAAGTGGAATCTTGTATATTTCTTCCAAGGCTTCATGCACCCATTATGGTGGCTTCAAAGTCATGCAATCATCACTTGTGACTCCGTTCTTGTTCCCCTTGCGCATGCCATCATCTCCATGCTTGTTCTTAGTCCAATGTTCAACCTTCTCGACTTTAGGCCCTTCATTTGTAAGCAAAACAAATGTATCCAATTTAGGTAGCATCATATTCTCATGAACATTAGAATCATTACCAAGAAACGAAAGTACCTGGTAATTCAATTGGCGTGCGCGAGCTCTAGTAATTGGTCCAGTATGTATAGTAGCAGGGGTTGTGGATGTAACAACGGTATTGATGTCCTCATCATCCTCCCCTTATTGAAATGAAATCGCCCTCGATGGAAGCTCATCTTCCTCACCCAAATAAGGCTTCAAATTTGCAATGTTAAAAGCGAGACTAATCCCAAAATCTGCAGGCAGCTCAATTTTATATGCATTATCATTTATTTATTTCTAACACCTTAAAAGGACCATCAGCACGTGGCATTAGCTTTGATTTGTGCAAATCAGGAAATCTATCCTTACGCAAATGTAACCAAACAAGATCTACAGGTGCAAACACAACATGTTCTCTACCCTTATCTCCAGCAAGTTTATTTAGCATTCAGACGCTCAATCTTTTCCTTAGTGAACTCATGCATTTTTAAAATCAATTCAGCATGTTGTTTAGCATCAAAATAACCTTCTTCGAAGATGGAAGAGGAAACTAATCAATAGGTGCACGAGGTAGGAAACCATACAGAAATTCAAAAGGGCACATCTTAGTAGTAGAATGCAATGAACGATTATAAGCAAATACAATGTTCTTAATATTCTTCAAAACAGCCCTAAGCATAGTAGACAATGTTCTATTGACTACTTTAGTTTGTCCATCAGTGTGGGGGTGACAAGTAGTACTAAAAAGCAGTTTAGTCCCCAACTTATCCCATAAACATCTCCATAAGTGGCTAAGAAATTTAGTATCACTATCTGAAACAATAGTATTTGGCACACCATGCAAGCGAATAATTTCACGAAAGAACAAATCAGCAACATTAACAGCATCATCGCTTTTATGACATGGTATAAAGTGTGCCATTTTTGAGAATCTATCCACGACAACAAATATGCTATCCCTCCCCTTCTTTGTTTGAGGTAAACCTAAAACAAAGTCCATAGATATATCCTCCCAAGGAACACTAGGTACAGGCAAAGGCATATATAAACCATGAGGATTGAGTCGTGACTTAGCTTTTTGACATGTAGTGCAGCGAGCAATAAAACGCTCAACATACCGTCTCATCTTTTGCCAAAAGAAATGTGTAGCAAGTACGTCCTCCGTCTTCTTCATGCCTAAGTGTCCCATTAATCCTCCTCCATGCGCCTCCTGCAACAACAAAAGACGAACGGAGCTAGCTGGAATGCATAGCTTGTTAGCACGGAACACAAATCATCATTAATGATGAACTTGTTCCACATTCTTCCCTCTTTACAATTATGCATTACATCTTGAAAATCAGCATCATGCACATATTGATCTTTGATGGTCTCCAAACCAAATTTTTTGAAGTCAAGTTGTGAAAGCATAGTATAGCAACGAGACAATGCATCAACAATAACATTTTCTTTACCCTTCTTGTGTTTACTGACATAAGGGAAAGTCTCAATGAATTGAATCCATTTAGCATGTCTATGATTCAGTTTAGCTTGACTTCTAATATGTTTCAAAGATTCATGATCAGAATGTATAACAAATTCTTTGGGCCATAAATAATGTTGCCATGTTTCTAAAGTCTGAACAAGAGCACATAATTCATTATCATAAGTAGAATAATACAGACTACGCTCACTCAATTTTTCAAAAAATATGCAACTGGTTTGCCATCTTGTAAAACATAACTCCTAATCCAATTCCACTAGCATCACATTCAAGCTCAAAAGTCTTACTAAAATTAGGAAGTTGTAGTAAAGGAGCATGTGTCAACTTATCTTTCAATACCGTGAAGGCTTGTTCCTGCGCAGCACCCCAAACAAAAAGAACAACCTTTTTGTAAGCTCATTGAGAGGTGCAACAATGGTGTTGAAATCTCTCACAAAACGCCTATAGAATCCAGTGAGGCCAAGAAAACTCCTCACTTATGTGACCATTTTGGGTTGCGGCCAACTCTCAATAGCTTCAATCTTGGATTTATCAACTCCAATTCCCTGTGGAGTAACAACATAGCCAAGAAAACATACTTGATTGGTGCAAAAGGTGCACTTTCCAAGGTTACCAAATAAACGTGCATCACGTAAAGCAATAAAAAGAACACGTAAATGTTCGAAATGTTCCTCCAAAGATCTGCTATAAATCAGTATATCATCCAAATAGACTACCACAAATCGTCCAATGAAAACATGTAAAACTTCGTTCATTAATCTCATGAAAGTACTAGGTGCATTAGTTAACCCAAAAGGCATGACTAACCACTCATATAATCTGAACTTAGTTTTAAATACTGTTTTCCATTCATCCCCCAATTTCATACGAATTTGATGGTATCCACTATGCAAATCAACTTTGGGGAATATTGTAGAGCCACTCAATTCATCAAGCATGTCATCTAGCCTAGGAATAGGATGATGATAATGAATAGAAATATTATTAATGCCTCTACAATCAACACACATACGCGATGTACCATCCTTTTTGCGCACTAGAATAATAGGAACAACACAAGGACTAAGGGATTTGCGTATATAACCTTTGTTGAGAAGCTCCTATACTTGACGCATAATCTCCTTCGTCTCCTCTGGATTGGTACGGTATGGCGCACGGTTTGGCAGTGAAGCACCGGGAATTAAGTCAATCTGATGCTCAATCCCTCGAATAGGTGGTAATCCTGGTGGCACGTCTTGTGGAAAGACGTCAGCGAACTCCTGCGAATGTTAGTTACATCAGGAGGCAAAGAGGAAGGCACGTCCTCGAATGAAAATAATGCCTCTTTGCACACAAAAGCATAGCCAACAGATTTGCTGAAATCTAGCTCATCAATATCAGATTTGGTGGAAAATAAATATGCACTATTCAATTTAATTTCAGAATAAACACTAGATGGTTTATTATTGGGCTTCATTTGTTGCTCAAAATCTTTTGCCACAATCTGATTTTCACTCTTATTTTTCTCTTGTTTTGCTTTATCAACTCTATTAGTATCATCTTTCAAAATGGAATCACGAGACATAGGAAGCAAAGTAATATGTTTATCCTTCTGAACATGAGTATACTAATTGTTTCTACCATGGTGTACATAATTTTTATCAAGTTGCCATGGTCTAGCAAGTAATAAGGAACATGCTTGCATGGGTACCACATCACAATCAACATAACTAGCATATGTAGAGATACTAAAATGTACATGAACAACACGCGTTACCGTAACCTTGCCGTTGTTATTGAACCATTGGATATAGTAAGGATGTGGATGTGGTCTTGTGGTGAGAGATAACTTCTCCACCATCTCCATGCTAGCCAAGTTGTTACAGCTCCCTCCATCTATGAGGACGGAACAGAATGTTCCTTCACAACTCCCTTCGTATGGGACAAATTATGCCTATGATTTTGTTCGGCTTGTGTGACCTGCACACTCAAAACACGTTGAGCAACTAAACATTCATACCTGTTAGTGTCTTCGGGAGCCATGTATTACGTCTCATGAGCAAAATCATCTCCACCATGTTCATCACTTGTAATAAGAGCCAAAGCCTCCTCATCATAGTCACTAGCGGACTCATACCCACCATCCCTAGTAGCAATCATGACACGCTCAGACTTGCACTCTCTCGCATAATGACCTCTTCCCTTACAACGACGACAAATAATATCACTTGTGTGCCCTGTTGATGCCATGGAAGAATAAGAGCTCTGTGCAGGCCCGACAGGTGTGCTCTTGGCAGAAAGTGGTGGTTGTGCCTGCTTTCTTGTATCACGACTGGAGGTCGCACCTGATGGAGTTGCTGGTACAGTGGAAATAGAAGATGCACACGGTGTCCATGATGAAGGTCGACCTACAGAAAAGTTAGTTTGTGCCAATGCATGTCGATCTTGCACTTCACGTTCAGCTTTACAAGCAAGATGGAATAAACGAGTGATATTAGTATACTCCTTATACTCTAGAATGGTCTGAATCTCTCTATTTAATCCACCCATAAAACGTGCAAGCATAGGTTCATTCTCCTCAACAATACCACATCTAATCATGCCAGTTTGTAATTCTTGGTAATATTCTTCTACATAATTTTTTCCTTGTCTTAAACATTGTATTTTTGAAGCAATTCACGTTGATAATATGGTGGAACCCAAGGAGTACGCATAGCAGTTTTCAAAGCAGCCCAAGTAGTTGGAATAGGATATAATCTACAATGTTCAGACCACTATACAGATGCAAAATTAGTGAAAGCACAAACAGCAGCAACAACCCGTCTCTCCTCAGGATATTGTAAACATGTAAAATGTTGTTCAGTTTCTAACTCCCAAGTAAGATATATATCAGGAACATATCTACCCTCAAATGGTGGAATATTCAATTTCAGTTTAGGAATATGGGCATGATCTCGTACCTGAGGTGGTGGTGCAGGCCTAGCATTGCGATTATTTGCATGTGGACGACCTGGTGCTGGTGCTGGTGGTTGCACGTAGTTCTAATTTTGATCAACCTCATCCTCATAATCGCTCGCATAATCATCATCCTCCTCGGTACCAGCAGCAGCAGTAGCAGGAGCCAAAGAAGCATCAACAATAGGTACAACAGTACCAAAAGTTTGGCCATCCTCAAGAGGAACACGCTTTGCTCGTCCAAACTGATTCGGAAGGGGGAGTTGTTGTTGTTGTTGCAGAGGTGCGATAGGTGCAACCGGTGATGGTTGTGGAAGATGCACGAGCAATTCACTAAACTTTTAATCAAGCTTTGTTTTGAACATCTTCTCAATGCCATCTATCTTCTCCATGGCCTCTTCAAATCGGCTTAGCACATCTTGCACCTGTCCACTCATCATTTGCTGAAATTTATCGTGTAGCTGTTTGTTCGTCATGTTCTCCCAATCAGTCTCATCGGCTTGTGATCCTGCCATGGTGAGCAGAAAATAGAAACACACAAGAATATGATCCTACACAGTACTTGGAAGTGGTGGTGGTGTATCACAAACCCGTCAAGCGAATCTCAAATTCTTACAAGTTCTTACCCAACATCAGGTGGTGATCGGCAACCGTTGTAGTCAAAACTCTCAAAGCTTGGATAGAGCAATGGCCAGGGAGAGTCAAACGCACGACGTACATATATGTGGAGCTGGGAAGGCTTATGATAGGGTAGCAAAAAGGGTCAGCAATGATCAATTCAGAGATGCAAAGTTGAATAAACGCTCAATGACGGTACCGTGCTGGTCGTAGGCTAGACCGTGCTAAAGATGCGATCCTAGAACACTAACAAAATCACCGTGTCGCACGTGATCAAGGAAGGATGACACTCTAGGAAAAAAATTCTTTTTTTTCACTTTTTCCTCTTTTTTTTGCTCCGCAACAATTTTTTTTCGAGAAAGTCTACAAATGGTCTAAAAACTGCTGAGCCAGAATTTTCCAGACTTAGTTTTTTTGGGGAGTTCGACTTGGTCACGACTAGTAGTATCGTGTGATCTGGAACTCGAAAATAAAGGAACAAATACTGGACTCGGACTAGGACTAGTGGTGGAGATGAATCTGGTGGAACTCGGACTAGTGAGGATGGTATATGATGGGCGGTGGAGCATGGACTGGTGGCGAATCTGTGATGGAGGTGGACTCGGATTATCATGATGGTGGTGAATATGTGGTATATGACAGCGGTGATGACGATGGTGGTATATGGCAGCGGTGATGCAATGGTGGTATATGGCAGCGGTGACGATGATGGTGGTATATGGAAGCGGTGGTTACGGTGGTGGTATATGGCAACGGTGATGAAGATGGAACGGCGGCAGCGTGACAACTAGTGAATAGAACTTGAAACTCTAAAGGACTAGACACTATGACCAGCAACTTGACATGACGATGCAACCGCAAATTCAATAAAGCAAAAACTCTAGAAAGATTATGCAAAGGCTCAAATTGGTTTGGATAGGATGAACTAACCCTATTTTCTTGGTTTTTTCGTGGACTATAGGTATGAAGAACATACTCAATCTAAACTACAAAAAACTGCAATCTCACCGAGCAACCTGGAAATCTGATACCACTTGATAGAGGCGAAGGTGTCCCGATGTTTCGATGAGATGGTGGATGTCGTTTTCTGTGGGAGTCGACCTTGACGATCCGACTATGAATGTGCGAGACGTCGCACCTTAGCAATCGCTAAACCAACTTTCGAGGGGTTATTGACCATGCCGAAGCAAGATCAACCTAACCACGAGGGTCTACTTCCTACGAGCAAACGAAGAACAATCAAGAAACTGGGATTGCAATCTGGATATTGCAAATACAAGAGGAAAGCTTTATTAAAGAAGGTGGGGTTCTGTGACGTGTTGGTGTGGTCGTTGAACACAAAGGAAGTACGCGAAGTTGCAGCTATGGCGAACTTTTAATCTAAACAAAACACAAAGTCTAAACGATGCCCTAAGGGCTGTATATATGGAGGAAGAGGGGGGAATTTCGTGGCCCTTGGGGAAGGGTCCGAAACCATCCCTATTTCTTATTTCCCCACACATACGGACTCTTAAAACAGCCTATACTTATGTATTTCGAAATCACATGGGCCTGGCCCAATAACAAGGTGACGCAGCACCTAGAATAGCCTATGGACGAAATTTATGAACTGGAATATTGTATATTTCATCCAAGGCTTCATGCACTCATTATGGTGGCTTCAAAGTCTTGAAATCATAACTTGTAACTCCGTCCATGTTCCCCTTGCACATGCCATCATCTCCATGCTTGTTCTTGCTCCAATGTTCATCCTTCTCCAAGCTAGGCCCTTCATTTGTAAGCAAAACAAATGTATCCAATTTAGGCAGCATCATATTCTCATGAACATTAGAATCATTACCAAGAAACTAAAGTACCTGGTAATTCAATTGGCGTGCACGAGCTCTAGTAATTGGTCTAGTATTTATAGTAGCAGGGGTTGTGGATGTAACAACGGTATTGATGTCCTCATCGTCATGAGAGCGTGTTTTGTGCCCACATAATATAGTCGAGATGTCTTCAATAAGTTGAAGAGTATTACATGGAACTCAAGCAAGGCACCAAGTCCGTTGAAGAGTATTACATGGAAATGGAGATTGCAATGATTAGAGCCAATGTCACAGAAGATGAGGAGCAAACAATGGCACATTTCTTGAATAGACTCAAGCATCCAATCAAGAAGATTGTGGATTTCCAACCATACTCAAACCTCATAGAGCTAGTGCACCAAGCTACCGAGGCGGAATGACCAAGTACAAGACGTATACAAGTACACAAAGTACTCTTCCAAGACCTACGTTTTATACACTGAAGCTTCAACGACTACAATGCCTTCTACCTCGACGAAAGCTTTACCAAGCAACGACGACAAGTCAAGTTACTAGAAAACTTTGACATCTTCAAGTCGTCCTCCTACTATAAGCAACTTCAAGCCGAGATCTTCATCATCAACTTCTCCAATGGATGAGACTGTCAAGCTGAGTTCCATCAAATGCTTCACATGTCAAGGCCGAGGCCACAAAGACATTTCAGTGTCCCACTTGGCGCACCATGATCACCAACGATGAAGGCACCTACTACTCCATGAGTGACGAAGAAACGGAAGCACTTGAACACGTGACCATGAACCAGCGAGTGAATGAAGAGGAAGACGATCAAGTCTTTTGTGACAATGATTCAAGGACCGCTCTTTTTGTCTCCAAGGTCTTGACACTTCAACACCACTAAAAAATATACACTTCCGTGATGATACGTGTTGGTCACAGTAGGTCGCGTTTTTTGTCATGCATGTACATCCATGACGATTTTATGACAGAATCAAGATAGTCATACATGTGCTGTTGTAGAAGTGTTCCATGACATTACCAAAATTATCATCACGGAAGTGTCCACTTCCATGACGATAAATCGCGCGTGACAGAAGTGCTTTCGTCAAGGATGACCGACACGTGGCATCCACCATAACGGAACGCCGTTAAGCTATCGGGTCAGGTTTTGGATCCGATAACACATTAGCAGCCCCGACCAACGGGGATTTTCCACATGTAAAACCATCATTGGCTGGAGGAGACACGTGTCAGCTCCGCGTTTGCACAGGTGTCACTTATCCAATGGGAGAGACGTGCGTATGATATGTTGACACGTGGACCGGCCCATCAAGTTTAAATGGGCCGGCCCAACTATAGGCCCACAAGATTTTGCGGACCATAATGGGCCAGCCCAGCAAAAGGCCCATGAGATTTTGCGGACCATAATGGGTTGTCCCAACTAAAGTCCCACAAGATTTTCCGGCCATAATGGGCCGGCCCAGGTAAAGGCCCACAAGATTTTTGTGTGCCATAATGGGCCGGCCCAGGTAAAGGCCAACAAGATTCTTGCGGATCATAATGGGCCGGCCGAGTTAAAGGCCCACGAGATTTCACCGACATTAATGGGCCGGCCCAGCGGTAGGCCCACAAGATTTTGAGGACCCTAGTAGACCGGCCCATTAACTGGTTGCCATGTTTTGGGCCAAATGCCGGTCCATATTTGATACGGTTCATTAATGGCCTGCCACGTTGCGGTCCTAATAATGGCCCATATGAGATCCGGCCCGTTAAAAGCCTACTATGTTCTAGGCCAAATTACGACCCAGATCAGGTCCGGCCCTTTAAGAGGCTTTGGGCTAAATTATGGCCCATATCAGATTCGGCCCGTCAACTGGACACTATGCTTTTGGGCCCACTTGCTAAAGGCCCATTTAGTAATTCGGCGTGATATTAGTTTCGGCCTGTTAAGGGCCCGTTTAACATTTCGGCCCTATATTAATTTCGTCCTGTTAATAGCTCGTCATATAGTTGGGCCTAACTACGGCTCGGTTTGCATCCGGCCTGCTCACAGCCGATATCTATCCAATTGGGCCAAACAAGGACCGGGACAATTTTGGCCTGTTAAAAGCCTGTGATTTTGGCTGGGGTCCATTTTGGGCTGCTGCCGGCCCGTGAGCTGTTCGGCACGTTTCAGGCCCAACCTACTTCTCCGCCTCCTAAAAGCCCATTGAGTTTTCTTGCGAAAAGAGGGTCGGGGGTTACTCAGCCTATTAAAGGCCCGAATCTACTAGTGGGCCAGTTTACTTTTGGCCTTTTAATGGACCAAGATGACAGGGCCCATGATGCGGATCATACATCATGATTGCATGACGGCCCGATTATGTACCGTAATTTTACGGTTTGGCTGGCTTACTGCGAAGACATGATATATATACAGTAAAATAACTGCAGCATTGTGAATAAGAAAAAACCTAGACTATACAATAAAGAAATTACGGCATATTGCATCCACTGGACATCAAAGTTCGCCACTATGATAATAAAGCACAAGCAGACAGCAGACTACATACACTGGGCATCAAAGATTGCCACCAGTGCAAATAAACACGCCGACAAAATAATATACCAAACCGACAGCACTTCAATAGAGTTCAAGAAAGGTTAGCCCTGCTGGGGAGCTGCAGCGCAAGCAGCTGAGCAAGCTGATGAGACTGCGCTTGTTCAACACTTATATCTTCCTCACTCTGAAAGATAAACAAGCAGACAAATGACAGGTTTTGCACATAAAAGTATCAGTGCTGAGAATTCATCACATTTCTTACTAACGAATAAAGTGACACAGTTTAAAATTGCATTAACACAATATGGTATTGTTCAGGTCAAGACATGGCAGGAAATGACATTGTGAAGGAGTTGGCAGCTTCACGATACCACTGGATTATAGATCAAGAACTCATAAGTATCAATTGTTAGTGTGCTTTCAATTTATCCCATTTCAGATTGGCAAATAAAGAGACAGTTTAAATAATAGTAGAATGATATGACATTGTTCATAGTTAAGACATTGCAGAATATGACATTGTGCTGTAGTGGGTAGGTTCACCACACCACTTGATTATGGATGAAGAACAGAAGCATACATGCAGTGCAAAACAAGATCACTTGCTCTGTATAGTTTAATTTACATGGTATGAAGAAGGAACTTGGTTGTACAACTGAAAACTTAAATTGAGAAGGACAAACTTTTGTTTATGAACTACATAATAAAATTTAAACATGCAATTTGATGCAAACACCAAAATAAACAGCTGTTGCAGTCATGCCTAACCAAATATACACAACAAAGTTTGAAGTCTTGAGAAGGACAAACTTACATTATTGGTGAAGACAGATGCTACGTCTTGAGCTTGCGTTGGTTTTCCTTGAAGAGGAAAGGGTGATGCAGCAATAGTAGCGTAAGTATTTCCCTCAATTTTTGAGAACCAAGGTATCAATACAGTAGGAGGCTCCTCAAAAGTCCCACACACCTACACAAACAAACAAAGAACTCGCAACCAACCGCAATAAAGGGGTTGTCAATCCCTTCACTGCCACTTGCGAAAGTGAGATCTGATAGAGATAGTATGATAAGATATATATTTTTTTGGTATTTTATAATATAGATTGGAAAAGTAAAGATGCAAATAAAAGTAGATTGAAAGCTTATATGATAAAAGATAGACCCGGGGGCCATAGGTTTCACTAGTGGTTTCTCTCAAGATAGCATAAGTATTACAGTGGGGGAACAAATTACTGTCGAGCAATTGATAGAAAAGCGAATAATTATGAGATTATCTAGGCATGATCATGTATATAGTCATCACGTCCGCGACAAGTAGACCGACTCCTGCCTGCATCTACTACTATTACTCCACACATCGACCGCTATCCAGCATGCATCTAGAGTATTAAGTTCATAAGAACAGAGTAACGCATTAAGAAAGATGACATGATGTAGAGGGATAAACTCATGCAATACGATATAAACCCCATATTTTTATCCTCGATGGCAACAATACAATACGTGCCTTGCTACCCTTATTGTCACTAGGTAAGGTCACCGCAAGATTGAACCCAAAGCTAAGCACTTCTCCCATTGCAAGAAAGATCAATCTAGTAGGCCAAAAAAAACTGATAGTTCGAAGAGACTTGCCAAGATAACTCAATCATACATAAAGAATTCAGAGGAGATTCAAATATTTCTCATAGATAAACTTGATCATAAACCCACAATTCATCGGATCTCGACAAACACACCGCAAAAAGAGTTACATCGAATAGATCTCCACAACAGAGGGGGAGAACATAGTATTGAGATCCAAAAAGAGAGAAGAAGCCATCTAGCTAATAACTGTGGACCCGAAGGTCTGTGGTAAACTACACACAACTCACCGGAGGGGCTATGGTGTTGATGTAGAAGCCCTCCATGGTCGATTCCCCCTCCGGCGGAGCACCGGCGAAGGCTCCAAGATGGGATCTCGCGGATACGGAAGGTTACGTCGGTGGAATTTTTTTTTCTTTGTCTCCCTGGATGTTTTCGGGGTATGTTGGTATATATAGGAGGAAGAAGTAGGTCGGTGGCCGCCCGAGGGGCCCACGAGACAGGGGGGCGCGCCCTGTAGGGGTGGGCGCGCCCTCCACCCTCGTGGCCGCCTCAGATGCTTCTTGGCTTGCACTCCAAGTCCTCTGGATCACGTTCGTTCCAAAAATCACACTCCCGAAGGTTTCATTCCGTTTGGACTCCATTTGATATTCCTTTTCTTCGAAATACTTAAATAGGCAAAAAACAGCAATACAGGCTGGGCCTCCGGTTAGTAGGTTAGTCCCAAAAATGATATAAATGTGTAAAATAAGGCCCATAAACATCCGAAAGGGGTATATAATAGCATGGAAAAATAAAAAATTATAGGTACGTTGGAGATGTATCAAGCATCCCCAAGCTTAATTCCTGCTCGTCCTCGAGTAGGTAAATGATAAAAACAGAATTTTTGATGTGGAATGCTACCTAGCATAGTTCACAATGTAATTTTCTTTATTGTGGCATGAATGTTCAGATCCAAATGATTCAGAATAAAAGTTCATATTGCAATAAGAAATACTAATACTTCAAGCATAATAATCAAAGCAATCATGTCTTCTCAAAATAACATGGCTAAAGAAAGTTCATCCCTCCAAAATCATATAGTTAGGCTATGCTTCATTTTCGTCACACAAAAATGTTCCCAAATTCTACACCCCCGATGACATGCCAAGCCATTGTTTCATACTTAAATAATCTCAAACTTTTTCAACTTTCACGCAATACATGAGCGTGAGCCATGGATATAGCACTATGGGTGGAATAGAATATGATGATGGGGATTGTGTGGAGAAGACAAAAAAAAGAGAAAGTCTCATATTGACGAGGATAATCAACGGGCTATGGAGATGCCCATCAATTGATGTCAACATGAGGAGTAGGGATAGCCATGCAACGGATGCACTGGAGCTATAAATGTATGAAAGCTCAACAAAAGAAAACTAGTGGGTGTGCATCCAACTTGCTTGCTCACGAAGACCTAGGGCACTTTGAGGAAGCCCATCGTAGGAATATACAAGCCAAGTTCTATAATGAAAAATTCCCACTAGTATATGAAAGTGACAACATATGAGACTCACTATATGAAGAACATGGTGCTACTTTGAAGCACAATATGAAAGTGATAACATATGAGACTCGCTATATGAAGAACATGGTGCTACTTTGAAACATGAGTGTGGAAAAGAGATAGTAACATTGCCCTTTTTTGGGCCTTTCTTTTTTTGGCCTTTCTTTTTTTCTTTTTTTTTCTTTGGCGTTTCTTTTTTTCTTTTTTCTTTTTGGGGACAATGCTCTAATAACGATGATCATCACACTTTTATTGATTTACAACACATGAATTACAACTCAAAACTAGAACAAGATATGACTCTATATGAATGCCTCCGGTGGTGTACCGGTATGGGCAATGAATCAAGAGTGACATGTATGAAAAATTATGCAAAGTGTCCTTGCCACTAATACGATGTCAACTACATGATCATGCAATGGAAATATGACAATAGTAATGCGTGTCATGATGATGAACGGAACGGTGGAAAGTTGCATGGCAATATATCTCGGAATGGCTATGGAAATGCGATAATAGGTAGGTATGGTGGCTGTTTTGAGAAGATATAAGGAGGTTTATGTGTGATAGAGCGTATCATATCATGGGGTTTGGATGCACCAGCGAAGTTTGCACCAACTCTCAAGGTGAGAAAGGGCAATGCACGGTACCGAAGAGGCTAGCAATGATGGAAAGGTAAAAGTGCGTATAATCCATGGACTGAACATTAGTCAAAAGAACTCATATACTTATTGCAAAAATCTAGAAGTCATAAAAAACGAAGCACTACGCGCATGCTCCTAGAGGGATAGATTGGTAGGAAAAGACCATCGCTCGTCCCCGACCGCCACTCATCAGGATGCACAATCCAAGGACACTTCATGTTTCAAATTTGTTACACAACTTTAACCATACGTGCATGCTACAGGACATGCTAACTTCAACACAAGCATTCTTCAAATTCATAATCACCCAACTAGCATGACTTTAATATCACTACCTCCATATCTCAAAACAATTATCAAGTATCAAATTGATCATAGCATCCAATTCACTTCCTATGATAGTTTTTATTATACCCAACTTGGATGCCTACCATTCTAGGACCAATTTTATAACCATAGCAAATACCATGTTGTTCTAAAATACTCTCAAAATAATATAAGTGAAGCATGAGAGACTAGCAATTTCTACAAAATTAAGCCACCGCTGTGCTCTAAAAGATATAAGTGAAACACTAGAGCAAAAACTATCTAGCTCAAAAGATATAAGTGAAGCACATAGAGTATTCTAATAAATTCCAATCAAGTGGGCCTCTCCCAAAAGGTGTGTACAGCAAGGATGATTGTGTAAAACTAAAAAGAAAATACTCATATCATACAAGATGCTCCAAGCAAAACACATATCATGTGGCGAATAAAAATGTACCTCCAAGTAAAGTTACCAATGAACAAAGACGAAAGAGGGGATGCCTTCCCGAGGCATACCCAAGCTTAGGCTTTTGGCTATTATTGAATATCTTGGGGTGCCTTGCGCATCCCCAAGCTTAGGCTCTTGCCACTCCTTATTTCACAGTCCATCAAATCCTTACCCAAAACTTGAAAACTTCACAACACAAAACTCAACAGGAAATCTCATAAGCTCCGTTAGTGAAAGAAAGCAAAACCACGACATAAGGTATTTTAATGAACTCATTATTTATTTATATTGGTGTTAACCCTACCGTATTTCCAGTTTTCTATGGTTCATACCACCTAATACTAGCCATAGATGCATCAAAATAAGCAAACAACACACGAAAAACAGAATTTGTCAAAAACAGAACAGTCTGTAGCAATCTGTAACTAATGCAAACTTATAACTTGAAAAAACCTACAAAAATAGGAAGTCCTTGGCAATTTGCCTATTTATCTACAGAAACAAGAATCAACGCTAAATCACCCTTCTGTGATTTAACAAAACTAATTTTGTGCGTGCAAAGTTTCTGTTTTTCAGCAGAATCAAATTAACTATCACCATAGGTTATCCTATAGGTTCTACTTGGCACAAACACTAATTAAAACATAAAAACACATCTAAACAGAAGGTAGATGCAAAATTTATTACTAAACATAAACAAAAACAAAAAACACAAATAAAATTGGGTTGCCTCCCAACTAGCGCTATCGTTTAATGCCCCTAGCTAGGCATAAAAGTGAAGATATATCTAAGTAGTGCCATCTTTGGCACTCAATTCCTCAATAGAGCACTTATAATCTTTAGGGGTTTCTCCCTTTTTAGCAATTATTAAACCTTTAGGCAAAAATTCAAGAAATTCATTTGTAGCAAAAGGTTTCCCTTACTAGAAGATTCACCCTTATTAGGATGAACACTTATTGATTTGAGATCCGCGTCTCCCTTACTAGAAGATTCACCCTTACTTTTAGGAACATAAATAAATTTGGCAGTTTTGGTAGGGGGTTTTGGAGTGTTTTTATGAAAGAAAACGCCTACCCTAAGTTAGTAACGGTATCCTCAAGTTTACTGATTCTTGCAGAATCTAGATCTATTTTTTCATTAACTATAGGTTCTTTTTCTTTAAAAAAATTCAAAGTAACTCCAACCCTAGATCCATATTGGGTAATGTGATTATGAATATTTTTATCCAAATTTTCAATCAACTCAACAGTGGCAACTTTATTTTCAATAATTTCAAGCCGTTGCATCACATGTTCCAAAGTTAAAACAGTTCCATTAACCAAAAGAGGTGGTGGGCCAAACAAATCTAACATAGCGTTATAAGCATCAAACGTATGGCTACTCAAGAAATCCCCTCTGGTAACGGTATCAAGAACGCATCTATTCCAAGGAGTAATGCCTACATAAAAATTGCAAAGAAGTACGGAAGTGGAAAGCTTCCTAGTAGATTTATTTTGAGCATTGCAAATTCTATGCCAAGCATCTTTTAAATTTTCTCCCTTCCTTTGCTTAAAATTAAGAATTTCATGTTCGGGCGTGATAGCAAGGATAGGAGGACTAGCCATTATGACAAGGTAAACGATCTAACACACGGGCAAATAGAAAAAGGCAAGCGAAAGAGAGAGGAGAAGATTGGGAAAAAGAGGGCGAATAAAACGGCAAGGGTGAAGTGGGGGAGACGAAAACAAGAGGCAAATGGCAAATAATGTAAATGCGAGGGAGATGAGTTTGTGATGGGTACTTGGTATGTCTTGACTTGAGCGAAGACCTCCCGGCAACAGTGCTAGAAATCCTTCTTGCTACGTCTTGAGCTTGCGTTGGTTTTCCTTGAAGAGGAAAGGGTGATGCAACAATAGTAGCGTAAGTATTTCCCTCAGTTTTTTAGAACCAAGGTATCAATCCAGTAGGAGGCTCCTCAGAAGTCCCACGCACCTACACAAACAAACAAACAACTCGCAACCAACGCAATAAAGGGGTTGTCAATCCCTTCACGGCCACTTGCGAAAGTGAGATCTGATAGAGATAGTATGATAAGATAAATATATTTTTGGTATTTATAATATAGATTGGAAAAGTAAAGATGCAAATAAAAGTAGATTGAAAGCTTAAATGATAAAAGATAGACCCGGGGGCCATAGGTTTCACTAGTGGCTTCTCTCAAGATAGCATAAGTATTACGATGGGTGAACAAATTACTGTCGAGCAATTGATAGAAAAGTGAATAGTTATGAGATTATCTAGGCATGATCATGTATATAGGCATCACGTCCGTGACAAGTAGACCGACTCCTGCCTGCATCTACTACTATTACTCCACACATCGACCGCTATCCAGCATGCATCTAGAGTATTAAGTTCATAAGAATAGAGTAACGCATTAAGAAAGATGACATGATGTAGAGGGATAAAGTCATGCAATATGATATGGACCCTATCTTTTTATCCTCGATGGCAACAATAAAATATGTGTCTTGCTAACCTTATTGTCACTGGGTAAGGTCACCGCAAGATTGTACCCAAAGCTAAGCACTTCTCCCATTGCAAGAAAGATCAATCTAGTAGGCCAAACCAAACTAATAATTCGAAGAGACTTGCAAAGATAACTCAATTATACATAAAAGAATTCAGAGGAGATTCAAATATTTATCATAGATAAAGTTGATCATAAACCCACAATTCATCGGATCTCGACAAACACACTGCAAAAAGAGTTACATCGAATAGATCTCCACAAGAGAGGGGGAGAACATGGTATTGAGATCCAAAAAGAGAGAAGAAGCCATCTAGCTAATAACGATGGACCCGAAGGTCTGTGGTAAACTACTCACAACTCATCATAGGGGCTATGGTGTTGATGTAGAAGCCCTCCATGGTCGATTCCTCCTCCGGCGGAGTGCTGGCGAAGGCTCCAAGATGGGATCTCGCGGATACAGAAGGTTATGGCGGTGGAAATTGTTTTTCTTTGGCTCCCTGGATGTTTTTGAGGTATGTGGGTATATATAGGAGGAAGAAGTAGGTCGGTGGCCGCCCGAGGGGCTCACGAGACAGGGGGCGTGCCTTGAGGGGTGGGCGCGCCCTCCACCCTCATGGCCGCCTCGGCTGCTTCTTGGCTTGCACTCCAAGTCCTCTGGATCACGTTCGTTCCAAAAATCACGCTCCCGAAGGTTTCATTCCGTTTGGACTCCATTTGATATTCCTTTTCTTCGAAATACTGAAATAGGCAAAAAAACATCAATACGGGCTAGGCCTCCGGTTAGTAGGTTAGTCCCAAAAATGATATAAATGTGTGGAATAAAGCCCATAAACATCCAAAAAGGGTAATATAATAGCATGGAACAATCAAAAATTATAGATACGTTGGAGACTTATCAACAGGCTCTATAAAGCCCTTGTCCATGCTGATGGGTGGGGCGCAATTCGAGAAGTTTACCACAGAATCTTCTTCGTAAGCATTGCCTTTATTCTACATTTTGTTAAGAGTAAATATAGATGTGATAATATACGAAAAAATGGAGAATATTTAAGATAAGATGAAGAGTGATGTTACATAACCAAGTAGCTATAAATGTAAGTGCAGCGATACAGGCAAAAGGTACAGCCAAGAGCAATGCACAGCTAAACTTCTTCAGTACCAACCTTATGGTAAGAGTAAATATAGATCTGATGTGTAGAAAATGGAGGGAAAAGGAAAATAAGCTGCAGAGTGATTGTACATGAACAACTACCTGTCAATATAAGTACACTTATAAAGGACATCATGTACTTACAAGAACAATGCAGAGCTAAAAAAATTCATTGCCATTGGATATATTCTACACTAATGTTACCATTCATACAGATCAGATAATTTGGAGCGAAAATTGATAAGAAAGCTATCATGCATACTGTTGTCACATAATGAACCAGGTATGTATGCAAGTACAGTGATACAGGACAACAGGTACTAACCAGATTGACCGTCACCTACTTACAACAATGCAATGTAAATCATTGATGTGTTCAATCAACATAAAATAGGAAAATAATCACCATGAATAATAGGACTTACACGTAAGTGGGACAGGAAGATGTGAAAATGGTGTTTGTCTTCACTATAATCTTCCCAAGATGGGAATATATGCACGTAGTCCGTAACAACAATGAAAGCATTGTCTTTTAAACTAGGAATAACTGGAATGGGGTTCCAATCTAGAGGAATTGGCCGTCTCTGCAGTTGGGATAGGTCTTCGGCTGGTGGACTTGCTATACTTTTTGCTGGAGTGGGATTTTTCTGTGGTATGGCTGGTGCTATGGCAACTGAAATCGGCATACCTTTTGCTAGAGTGCAGGTCCTGTGTGGTGGGGCTAGTGTTGTGGCCAGTGAAGTATGGGTACAGTCTACTGGAGTCGGTCCTACATTTTGTGTCACTGGTTGTACAACCAATATAAGTGTGGTGCTGTCTGATTTCTCCGGCACAACCACGTTTTTCAAGGACTTTGCTAGTGCTCCTTCAGGTTTGGCAATCACCCTCTTCCTTTTTGATGTCTGATGCACAAGAACAATATTTGAGTGGAAAAACATGGTATGATTAAATATGGAATATGTATTGATAATGGATGGGCATGGCATCTCGACGTATATGATGAGTAAACTAAGTAGATGGCGTTGCAACAAAGTAGAAGAAATGCAAGACAACATATGCAAGATACGCGCAATCAATAAAACCTTGCCAAATTATAACAGGCACCTTGATGGGTGAACATGACAGGCCATTTGCCTTTGACTCCTCGAGGTTAGAATAGTCATTAGGATAATATTCTGAACAAGAATCTACAGGTGGGGAGCGTATGAGTTTCATTGCATCCAGAATAGCGCTCAATGCATTGGTGCCAAATTTGTAAGCCATTGCAGTGTTCCACAATATTCTTCTGATGCGCGGATTCTGATATTCACTGTAGTTGCATATAATATCTGAGAACCATGAAAACATAAATAGTTGAGAGATTATCTTTGTAATGCAGATGATATTCTAATATAGGGGTGCCCCTGTAAACACTTGTGTGCTATCATTGGATTCTGATGAGAGAGCTCATGTGTGCTGTAATATGGTGCGTGCATTTATATAATCTGGCACAAGTACACAAAAAATAGGCTCTAGAAGTAAGGATAGTTGGCAGATGATAGGTTCATAATATATTGTATAGAGTGTTTATTGCCAAACCATGATAACAAGAGCACACAACAACTAGGCAAATCATAGTGTACATAACAGGGGTACACCATAACCATGATATATAAATCGGGAAAGTGGAACTGGCTTGAAAATACGGTGTTGTATTGCCGCTAGTAACTATCTGTTGTTGATTGCAGATGTCCCTGCGCCCCTTCCTGACAAGGAACATACTGTACGTACTAAATACAGAATAAACAAAGAGGAACATGTTAAAGAACAGGAGAGGAAGCATATTCTTGAGGTTCCGCTTCATTGCATACAATGTTGGTTGACCACTCATGATGAATCACAGTGCCCAAAGAAATGCAATTCCATGTTGTCTCTCTATATGTGGCAATTTTGAACAAGAGTCATTAGGATCATATTCTGAACAAGAGTCAACACGTGGGGAGCGTATGAGTTTCATTGCATCCAGAATGGCACTCAATGCCTTGGTGCCAATTTTGTAAGTCATTACAGTGTTTAGCTTCAAGAGTGGACTGCTGCTAGTGCGACACAAAGTAGCTACACAGATCATAGTGTAGATATAATGGGAAAACCTTAAGCATCAGAGTAAAATAAGCAGAGTGGAACTTGCTGGAATATATGTGCTAGTATTGCCGGTACAGCTAGAAAGGCTTCGGATACCAGCTCTCTTCAAGTGAAGATGCGGTACTGTTAATATCAGTGTAACTCTCAAAGGCGACACAGCTCCCCGCATCTCCTTGCAATTCTTATAGGATTCAAGTGGGCAGGCCACTACAAATCCTATTCCTATGTTTACAAAATCGTACGAATCAAAGAGGCTCAAAGTGTCCATCGCAACCGACCGTATAGACCTCTACACTTCAAATGTCCCTGCTCATCTTCAATACAAGGAACATACTGTACTACTATCATACTCCCTCCGTTCCAAAATATAAGTCTTGGTAGAGATTTCCACTATGGATCACATACAGATGTTTCCAGATACATTTTAGAGTGTAGATTCACTCATTTTGCTCCATATGTAGTCCATGGTGGAATCTATACAAAGACTTGTATTTAGGAACAGAGAGAGTACATATTAAAGAAGAATGGAAGAGGAACATGGTAAAGAAGAGCAAGCAGATTTTGGATAATAAAATGTTGGTTGCGCAGTGCCCACACATGATGAACCAAAGCGCATTAAGAATGCAACTCCCAGTTGTCTCTCGACCATTTTAGGAGGTTGGATGAAGATCCTACGTCTCCTAACCCTTCTTCTTCCTCATCTCTCATTCTTCCCATATAGAACACCGCACGGGCCGCCGGCCCGACCACCGGCCCCCACCGCCTGTGTTCCTCCGCCACCCCCACCCCCACCCCCACCCCAACCCCCACCCGTGTCGAGTTTTCTTCGTTCAGCGAGGCCCCACAACCACTCGAGCCCCTTCGTTCGCACCGGCGAACTTCGGCGAGCTCTCAAAAATCAACTGACCCAATTTTGAAATTTAGTCTACTGTGATTTAACTAGTGTGGAATATAAAAGGGGAAAACCATAAGCATTGGCAGTATAGCGTTGAGCTTGCCATGGCGGATCTGAAGGTGCAAACCAGACAAAGCAACTTCGCAACCAAGACAAGAAATCAGAGTAAAGAAGTGGCGATCTATTTTGTTTCCGCCATAAATAAGTTGAGCAGATACGAAAGAGTATCACCTCTCACATAGCACCGTGTATGCATCTGCTGAGAATTTCACGGTGTTGCAGTAGCGATGGATGTCGTGAGCGTGGAAGCAGATCTAGGAGGGTAGACCGTGGCGGTGGGGCGTGGTGGACGAGACGGTCGTAGGAGCGGCGCCGGCAAGGTGGACGACGGCGGGGATGAAGCGAGAGGACGGGATGCAAGGGTCCCGGTACAAAGCCATGGATGAGAGAGGTCGATCTCTTGTAATGGACGACGACGTCGGGGTATCAGCTCCGGCATGGTGGAGGAGGATGGCGGTGTATGGGGTGGCGGACGGCGGCGGACGGAGGAGGCTGGGGTGGAGAGGGTGTTTTGGCGCCTGAGGGGGTCCTGGATTAGGGGGTATCCGGACAGCCGGACTGTGTACAATGTCCGGACTATTGAAGCATGGAGATACAAGACTCAAGACTTTAGCCCGTGTCCGGATGGGACTCTCCTTTGCATGGAAGGCAAGCTTGGCGATCTGGATATTGTGTTTCCTTTCTTTTAACCGACTCCATGTAAACCCTAGCCCTCTCCGGTGTCTGTATAAACCAGAGAGGTTGGTCCTTAGAAGGCCGATCACAATTACAATCGTACCATCATAGGCTAGCTCTTAGGGTTTAGCCTCTACGATCTCGTGGTAGATCTACTCTTGTACTGCCCATATCATCAATATTAATCCAGCAGGAAGTAGGGTTTTACCTCCATCGAGAGGGCCCGAACTTGGGTAAACATCTATGTCCCTTGCTTCCTGTTACCATCAGCCTTGACACACAGATCCGGACCGCCTACCCGAGATCCGCCGGTTTTGACACCGACATTGGTGCTTTCATTGAGAGTTCCTCTGTGACGTCGCCACAAGGCTTGATTGCTCCTTCAATCATCATCAAGGACGCTGTCCAGGGTGAGACTTTCCTCCCCGGACAGATCTTCGTGTTCGGTGGCTTCACACTGTGGACCGATTCGCTTGGTCATCTGGAGCAGATCGCGTCAGGAGCACTGAATAGTCATGATGAGCATGGCATAGACCTGCCGTCAGACGATGCTTGGGATATCACCCCGGCAGAAGCCTCAGATCTAAATCCGGGACAGGATGCGTTGCCTAAGGACGGGGGGCTGGACCCCGCCCCGCAGGCCGTACCCTCATCGGCGATGGAGCCGAACACATGCCCCACCTCTGGGAAAGCCTGTGACTCCGGGCCCTCGGATTCGTATCCGGTTGTAGGTCCCAGTCCACGCACTCCCGAGCCCACCAAGCTTGGTTGCGCCCCGGTAATGGAGTTCACCGCTGCGGACATCTTCCAGCACTCGCCCTTTGGCGACATACTAAACTCATTAAAAATTCCTCTCTAACAGAGAATTCTGGGCCGAACTATGTCCGGCTCAAGTGGGAAGCTGGCGACGAAGAAATTCGTTGCCCACCCACCACCCACTTCATAGCCATGGTTGATGATTTAACCGATGTGCTTGACTTCGACTCCGAAGGCATCGACGGTATGGACGACGATGCGGGAGAAGACTCAGAATCTATGGGGTACTGGATTCCCGCCTCGTCACATGACATATACATGGTGGATACACCCAAGGAAGACGACGGTGACAATCCGGAAGATAAAACCCCTGGGCAAAAACCAAAGCGACGGCACAGACGCTGTTCCAAATCCAGCAACAGCAAAAATATCAGCAAGAATGCCAGAAGGATGGATACTCCGGTCAACCCTGAAGGCAACAACGACCAAGTGGAACCAGCGATGGAGCAAGACGAACCAGGTCATGCCGAACATAGCTCGGAGCAGACGCCCAAAGACAATGATCTAGAGGGACGAGTTCATCAAACCGGCACAGGACAAGAAGACAGCCCGGACGATGACGCATTCATCATTCCTAAAAACGCGTGGAACGGGAGAACCTCCACAGAAAGCTTATGGCCACAGCGAGAAGTCTGAAGGGACAGAAGCAACGGCTTAAAGTCGCACAGGAAACGCTCAATCGCAGATGGAACAAACTGCTAGACACTGAAGAAAGATATGGCGACGATCGCCACACAAAGAGCTACCCAAAATGAAAGCTACTGCTAGAATTCGACGACGAGGCCGTTCCACCATAGAATAACACGACCAGGAGACAAGATGTACCACTTCATAACCGCAATAAAGCAACTACCGAAGACGCGCACGATCTACGTGAGCACCTGGATAAGAAAGCTGGCCCAGCTAGGTCCATCTACGGATCTAAAAGACACACCCCGGCGGGGGACTATGGTCGTCAAAACAGTTATGACAACGAAATACCAGTTCAGAATAAACACCGAACCCAACAACAGCCGACGGCATGCCACACTACATCCAAATACAGAGAGGCTGCTCACCCCCTGTGCTTTACTGATGAAGTACTGGACCATGAATTCCCACAGGGCTTTAAACATGTGAACATAGAGGCATACGACGGAACGACAGACCCAGGGGTCTGGACCGAGGACTTTATCTTGCACATACATATGGCTCGTGGGGATGACCTTCACACCATCAAATACCTTCCCCTCAAACTGAAGGGACCAGCTTGGCACTTGTTGAAAAGCCTTCCCGAAAATTCAATTGGGAGCTGGGAAGAACTCGAAGATGCCTTCAGGGCCAATTTTCAAGGGACCTATGTCCGGCCTCCGGATGCTGACGACTTAAGTCACATAGTCCAACAACCCAGAGAGTCCGCCCGCAAGCTTTGGAATAGATTCCTCACTAAGAAGAATCAAATTGTTGATTGTCCGGATGTCGAAGCCTTAGCGGCATTCAGACACAACATCCATGGCGAGTGGCTCGCCAGACACCTCGGCCAAGAAAAGCCAAGGACAATGGCAGCCCTAACAAGCCTAATGACCCGCTTTTGCGTGGGCGAAGATAGCTGGCTAGCCCGTAAAGGCACCAGCAACCCCAGCACATCCGAAATAAGGGATGGCAACGGGAAGCCGCGGCGTCATAAAAACAAACGCCAAAACAAGGAAGAGAGCCCGGATAACACGATGGTTAATGCCGGATTCAGGGGCTCTCGACCTAATCAGCAAAATAAGCCATCTAAAGGCAGCAAAGAGGGACCGTCCGGTCTGAACAGAGTCCTGGACAGACTATGCCAAACTCGTGGCACCCCTGACAAACCTGCGAACCACACGCACAGAGAGTGCTGGGTCTTCAAGCAGGCCGGCAAATTAAATGCCAAACACAAGGGAAGGGAAACACCAAGCAAGGACGAGGACGAACCTCGCCAGCCGAGCACTGGGGGACATAAAAAATTCCCGCCAGAGGTTAAAACAGTGAACATGATCCACGTGACTTGTACACCCATGAGAAGGCACGAATATGCACATAAAGACGCGCGTGATATAGAGTCCATTATTCCCAAATCTAACTAATGGATGTCCTATCTGATCACTTTCGATCACTTGGATGGCCGGACTAGTATTCGGCGCGGCGGATCAGAGGCCTTGGTGCTTGACCCAATGATCGACGGATACTGTCTCACCCGGGTCCTCATGGACGCCGGCATTAGTATCAATTTAATATACGAGGACACTGTCCGCAGGATGGGGATAAACCCATCCAGAATCAGCCAAAGCAATACCACCTTTGAAGGGGTGATACCAGGCGTTGAAGCCTACAGCAAGGGCTCCGTCATACTAGAGGTAACATTCGGCTCTCCAGGCAACTCCAGAAAGTGAAGAACTACTCTTCATCATCGCACCCTTCCAAAGTGACTATCACGCAGTGCTCAGAAGAACAGCCTTCGCCCGCTTCAACGCATTGCCGCACTATGTCTACCTTACACTTAAGATGCCCGGTCCACGTGGCATCATCACCATTAGCGGAATAACAGAGCGCTGTCATGCGCAGAGGAACACACGACGACCCTCGCCGCAGGACTATAAGTGACCTCCAACATCATCAAAAGAAATATGACCGCTCGTTAAGACCATGGACACGGTTAGACGAGTCCGGTAGCCCAGATCGAACCAGGGCACCGTATATGTAATCCTATAGCGGATACCAGGGGCTATAACTACCTAATAAAGCCCCACACTTGGCTCAACCTTATTGGCAGGCCAACGGCTTACACTTTTATCCATCCCGTATTAACGTTGTAACCTCCAATGAGTTTTCTTTTTCCGCATACAACTTTAGCACGATACCCTTCCAGGATATGGCACAATGGAGACAAAGGCGCAGACGTGCAGCAGGGCCCCGTTCAACAGGTTTCTTTTTAGATTAAGCCCCTGTGTAAACCTTTTCTATTGCCTCTTGTTGTTTAACCATCCCATGGGTTCCATACCCACAGAGGATACTGCCGTTTTTAGCATTTCGCCATGACAGTTTAACGCGCGTACCTGGAAACACTGCGTTTATATTTAATACGTATTCTTGAGCCTATCATCTATTATACTGTCCGAATACCTTCGGGAGTGTTCGGTGTCACGAGTTAGGCCTTATATGCATCAGCTCCGAATCATGTCTTTGGTCAAATGTTCGGTTTGCCCGGCTCCTGGGTTTGTTGCCTTACGTTCTGTTATTATCGGCTAGGGTGGCCAAAGGAGAACTACTGCGATTGTGCCTTGGTTATTCCGGATGAGCACCTCGGTAGAGAAAGCCGAAAACAGACTGTCATGATATAGCGAGAGACTGGTCAACCACTCGAGGACTCACCGGAATCTTTAGGATTCCTCCGCATTAACGAAGGGCCATTTCCCGGCCAGGTACATACGCGCCCGTATTCGGATGCACGCGAAGGTACCAGGGGCTGCATAGTAGCCCCACTTTAGAATCTCGTGGCTAAGCGGAAGTGTTACAACTATATAGTCCGGTTGCCTAGTTCGTCGTGCGATCACCTCATTAATGGACCAAGACGTTGGATCAAGTGTGATGAAGCATATTTTTTCGCGAACACCCCTGTATTGTATGTGTGGGGGCTGAAGCCAATGACTGCTAACTTTCGGATTACATATTTATATATACATATATATAAACGGCCGCACGGGGGAAATAATCATATTCTCAGGCAAATAGTATAAATCTAGCCTCATAATCAAAATAAACATTGTTTTTACAATGATTACGTTCATTCGAATAGGACATTCTTCGAGCACTGCGCCTCTATAAGACGTGCACCTTCTGTGACCTGCACCAAGTAGTGCTCGGCCGGATATTGGCCCCCCACCAGATCCTCGGCCGCTATCGTGGTGGCATCCATATTCGTCCAATAGGCTTTAACGCGGGCGAGAGCCATCCGTGCACCCTCTATACACGCCAATCTCCTCATGGCATCGATCCGAGGCACGGCCCCAAGGAACTGTTGCACCAAACCAAAGTAACTATACGGCTTAGGCCCCTTCGTCCAAAGATGGTCTATCACAGACCGCATTGCAAGCCCGGACAGCCTGTGAAGCTCCGCTACAGTAGCCATCTTGTCACTCAACGGCAGTGGGTGAGTGGGAGCATGGAATTGCGACCAGAAAAGCTTCTCCACTTCCTTGTCACCTTGACCTTTGAAGAAGTCGGCAGCATCAGCCGTACTCTTCGCCAAATCCGCATATGCGTCCACCGGACTCCAGCGTCCATCCAGGGGAGCATACTTCGGATCGAAAAATTTCGTCCGCAGTAAATAGGAGCCCCCAGCTGCGATTTCACCGGCCTGTCGAAGCTCCTCCCGCGCACCCCTGAGCTCGGTCCGGATTTCCTTGGTGGCATTCAGCGCCTTGTTCAGTTCGGCCGAATTACCCTCACACTCCTTTTTAAGGAGCTCATACCGGTCAGCGGTATCTTTTAACTCAATAGCCATTTCGGCTATGTTTTCCTCGCTTCGGCGATGAGCAGCTTGTTCGGCCCTCAGTTCCTCGGCCGCCTTTAGGGCAGCCGCATTGCTCACCCGAGCTTGTTCCTTGGCTTGAGCAAGCTCCGCCCTCAGGGCCTCTACGGCAGCAGCACCATCTGCAGTCCAATCATACTACATCAATATCATGCCATCTTCATATTTTCCCTACACAAGGGAAGGCATGATACATACCTTGCGATTTGTCCAGCCGCTCATTCACCAGCGTGATATCGGCATCAATCGATCCAATTTGCATCGTTAGTTCGGCAACTTCAACGGACTGGCCGGCGTCCGAACCCATAGGTACCTGCACACATTTACAGCACTATCATTGGTTTGTGATCCCCCGTTTGCCGCCTTGGGCAGGCAACTAGAGTCTCAGGGGCTACTATCTATATGTAGCACACCTAGCGCGTGCCTTACAACCAAAGAAATAGTGAATTCTCCATTACATACCTCAAAGCCTCTGAGCAGGCTTGCGAATGCTTCATTCAAACCGCTTGTAGCGGATGAAATCTTCTTGAGCACCGCGCTCATTAATGAGCGGTGCTCCTCCGAGAGCGCAACTCGCTCCAGTAAGCCCGTCAGTACGTCCGGCCGGACATCGAACTGCGCCGGACTCTTCCCATCGCCCCCCGTTATAGCCAAATGCTCCGGGTGCAGGGCGACTGACGGATTAACTTCCGGCTTCGGCAGATCCGGACTACTCCGTGACGACACCTCGATGTCGCCCGCTTCATGAGTTGGAGAAGGGGGTGGGGCCTTGCTCTCCATCGTATCTAGAGGAAGGTCCCCCGAAGACAAACCCTGTTGAGAGGAGCTGCTGGCCGGACTGCAAAAAGTTGAATCCTGGTTATTGATCTAGGAGAAACACAGTACGTTCGGATTGTAGATTGACTTACAGCTCAGTGGAGGGCTGGCCCGTTGGAGGGCATGGTGCGATGAGGGTGCCCGTCAGCGCAAGGCCCCCTGGGGATGTCTTTTTCCCTAATTTGGGCATGTCCGCATCCAAATCTTCGGAGGCGGCCCTCTTCTTCCCGCACGGGGAGGAGGCTTTAGCCTCCCCTCCCCGACTATCCTCCTTGGGGGAGGTAACAATTTCCCTGGTTCGGATGCGTAGCATGTGGGGTTTGGTTTCTTCGTTCCTCCCCTTGTCCTTCCCCGAGGGCATTCTGCTGAGTACCCGGTCGAGCATCTTGGCCATGGTGGGGGCGGGCAAGCCTTCGGGAAGTGGCTCCGGACACCTGATTCTCTCCGCCTTGCTGAGCCATTCCTGGACACGGATGATTCTTAGAATAAACAATCATGACAAGTGCAAAACAGGGTGTCTGGTATCAAGGCTACTTACTTGAGTATCTAGGCGATTGCAGCTTAGGCCCGCATCCTCGTGGTATCTGGACACACTACTTTCCGTCCGAAGAATAATTTGCACACCTCTTTGAGCTTCAAGCCGAAGAAGTGCTTGACAGTCCGCGGACCCTCCGGATTGAACTCCCACATCCGGAGAGGCCGGCGTTGGCACGGCAACATCCGTCGGATTAACATCACTTGCATTATGCTGACAAGGTTAATGTCCCTCTCAAGAAGCTCCCGGATGCAATTCTCCAGTACTGGTACATCACCAGCGGGCCCCCAATTCCGTCCTACGTCTGTCCAAGACACCAATTGTGATAGAGGGCCCGAGCGAAACTCGGGGGCAGCCACCCACTTTGTGCCTCTGGGAGCTGTGACATAAAACCACCTCCGTTGGCATACATCGGATACTTCTGGGAAAGAACCCTCTGCCATGGGGCATCGGCGTTTCTGCTTATTATGGCACCTCCGCACTCCACATGTCGCCCCTCGATCATCTTCGGCATCACATTGAAGGTCTTGAGCCATAAGCCGAAGTGTGGGGTGACGTGGAGAAAAGCCTCGCACATGATAATGAACAACGAGATACGGAGGATAGCGTCTAGAGCCAGATCATGAAAATCCAACCCATAATAGAACATGAGCCCCCTCACAAAGGGATCGAGGGTGAAGCCCAGGCCGCGGAGGAAGTGCGGGACAAAAATGACGCACTCATTAAGCTCTGGTGTGGGGATGACCTGCCCTGGTGTAGGAAGCCTGTGTTGGATGTCGGCGGTCAGGTATGCAACCTCCCTAAGCTTCATAATGTCCTCCTCTTGAATCGAGGAGGCCACCCACTGGCCTTGAGGGACGGATCCAGACATGTTGGAGGATCTGGGTTGTTGAAGCTTGGGTTTCGGGTGTTAGAACTCGAGGTGCAAGAAGGCGCGAGGAAGGTGGAGAAGAGGCATAGGCTTCGACCCCTTTTATAAAGGGGATGAATATCAAGAGTCCTTGGTGTGGCCGTTTTAGGCTTATCTAAAAAACATGCGGGGTAATACCAACGGCCGTCATGGGGTCACGCACGCCCATATTAATGGAAAATCCCGTAATAAGAGGAACACAATCTCTGCCTCAACGGGACGTGCCAATAAAACCGCCTCGTAACACGAGCCGTTGTGGGGTAAGAAACGCCGGTCCGTGTTGGACCAGGCCAAGATGCAAAGGGCACGACGCCCGAAGATTGCCAGCGGATCAGGTTTATGTTATGTGAAGATCATCTTGCAGATCCGGACACGGTCTATGTGTTCAATAATTACTTTCGAGTATTCGGAGAAGGAACCCGCCTTGCAATGCCGAAGACAACACTACGCGCCGGACTCATCCTCATTGAAGCCTGGTTCAGGGGCTACTGAGGGAGTCCTGGATTAGGGCATATCCGGATAGCCGGACTGTGTACAACGTCCAGACTATTGAAGCGTGGAGATACAAGACTCAAGACTTTGGCCCGTGTCCGGATGGGACTCTCCTTTGCGTGGAAGGCAAGCTTGGCGATCCGGATATTGTGTTTCCTTTCTTGTAACCGACTCCATGTAAACCTTAGCCCTCTCCTGTGTCTATATGAACTGGAGAGGTTGGTCCTTAGAAGGCCGATCACAATTACAATCATACCATCATAGGCTAGCTCTTAGGGTTTTGCCTCTACGATCTCGTGGTAGATCTACTCTTGTACTACCCATATCATCAATATTAATCAAGCAGGAAGTAGGGTTTTACCTCCATCGTGAGGGCCCAAACCTGGGTAAACATCTGTGTCCCTTGCTTCCTGTTACCATCAGCCTTGACGCACAGATTGGGACCCCCTACACGAGATCCGTCGGTTTTGACACCGACAACGGCCACGGAGTATGAATGGGGAAAATGGAGGTAGAAAGGAAGGGGGGAGCCATGTATTTGGGGTGTGCTTGTCCCAGATGCGAGGAAATTTACAAACTTAGCCCCCGTTTCAAATTTCCTACATCCCAGAAATATTAGTCGGTTGGGGATAGGACGGTAATATTGCATACACCGAATATTTGCCAACGAGAGTTTGTTTTTGGCGCCCACCGTGTATGAATATGAATCGGGGAGGGAGTCGATTTCGGCCGAGGACACACTGTGTTTTGGCGCCCACCGTGTATGAATCCGGGTGAGAGGCGGTTACGTCACGTTTGGGTGAAATTACAAACCCACCCCTATCGAAACCTATAGAAATCCAAGAGATAGGCTTAGCGTGGCAGGGATAGGCAGTAGTAATTTCCATCTCACAGATTTTGGTTTCGGGCGGTTACTGCAACTTTCCCCGCTTCGTTCAAATTTTGCAGAGTGCACGTTTACCGTGCCAACTCAATTCGAATCCCGTTTGTATTCTATTTTTTCGGGCGGGATCCATTTTCAATTGGAATTAAATTCTATATACATCATTTTTTATATATACTTTCAAAAGTACAACAAAATTTATAAATAAATATGGTTTACAAATGGCATGATCTCAGATTCATAAGGTTGTATCCATCAATTTGGATTTTCAAATATTTGAAACCACTTTATGTTTAAATCCAATGTATGCATTCCTCGCTAACTGTCTCAAATTAATGTGTGTTTCATGCGGGTTTTTTTTACTTCTCAAACATGTATAATGTGTTTCACACACGCAACATATAGTGTAATCCTGTTTAGACATTAATTGCATATAAACCAGGCATTGTTTGTAATTAAAGAATCTATGGATCACCAATATTGATAAACTATATAACATTACACGTGTGCCCAAATTCAAATGAATATGCATGTTTGATACACCAATTTGCGTTATGATATTATCAATGTCGTGATCTCCAGCTTAAATATTTGAATCCCCTTTAATCCAGATATTCGTCTCATATAGCTATCACTCATGCTTATATAGGACTATCTCTCTGGACCTATATGTGTTCATCGTCTCTCAGGTATCTCTCGTGCTACCTGTATGTCGGCAATGATCTTTTATATTCGTAAAACACTGATGGTACTCTCTCCCTCGACCTTCATCACTCTATCTCCCTCTAAGTATATCTCACTCCCTGCTATGTGTCTCTAACTATGATTCTCCATGTGGAATCTCTTTCTCTCACACAAACACAAAACTTTGTCTCCCGGGGTCTCATTTCTCTCTACTATTCCCATGTGTGCCACTCGCACACCCCTCATACAGAGATGTCTTTCGCTCCTTAGATATGAGAACCTATGACTCTTCCTCTTAAATATCTCTTTCTCACACACAAACACAAACTGTCTCCTAGAGTATCATATTTCTCCATTGTTCTCTTGTATGTCGCTCACACACACTCTCTCTCCCTGGAGATATCTTGTGTTCCCTCATATGTCTCTCTAGCTATCACTCTCGTTGTGAAATATCTTTCTCTCTCGGAGACACAAAACTCCGTCTCTCGAGATCTCATTTCTCTCTGATATCTGTTTGTATGTGACTCACATGCACCCTCTCTCTATCTCTCTCACACCCACACACATAACTCAGCCTTCTGATCCACTCGACTCCTATCTCTAATGCACACTAGCTAGCATCTTTATCTTTCTATTTATATGTTTCTCCATCAACCTTCTTTATCGCCCTCACTCTTAATTCCTATCACGCACACTACATATGTTTCTCTGTACATACAGTCAAGTGCCCTCTTTTCATTTTTCTCTCACACACACACATATAACTTCACCCTCTGAACCACCGGGCGGTCATCTCCAACACCCGAACTAGCGGATGTCCCTCTAGCTAGCATCTCCATCTCTGTATCTATCTGTAGTTTCTCCGTCAATATTTCTTTCTTGCACGGAGTCTTGCTTCCTGTCACCCACACTATATATGTCTCTCCATACATATGCATTTATAGGTTGATCTCTTTTGCACAATCATTGTGCCTCACTCCCTCTGCTCGCCATAGATGCAAGCTCCAGCCCACTCCACTTGAAAGTGCAACTATCCCTTGGTGGTTTTGGTAATTCAAAACAACATATAGCTCATTGAGCTAATTCTATTCCAAGACAAATATTTCAGGAAAAGCTCAATGAATGGCATGGCATGGATGATGAAAGTGGATCCCTCAAAATATCAAGGACAAAGGATTGCCTCATGCTCAAAAGCTCAAGACTCTTCATTTTACATTTTAGTGATCCAAGATCACACTGAGTCTATAGGAAAAGCCAATACTATCAAGGAGGGATGAGGTGTTGCTTAATGAGCCTTTTGCTTGAAGTGCTTAGTGATATGCTCCAAAAACCCTCAACTACTTTCTCACATCCACATATGACCTAAACCCAAAGGCAAACTCGGCCATACCGATTCTTTCTATCCGGTGCCACCGAGTTCAAATGTCACAGCCACTGCCACAAACCCTAGGCAAATCGGTCTCACCGATAGGGATCTCGGTCTCACCGAGATGGGATTGTAATCTCTCTGTTTCCCTTCATAACACTTTGGTCTAACCGAAGTGAGCGATTGGTCCCACCGAGATTGCAATGTAAACTCCTTGTTTCCCTTTCATAACATTTCGGTCTCACCGAAAAGAGCGAATCGGTCCCACCGAGTTTACCCGACCAACTCTCTGGTTAGCTAATTACCAAAATCCCTTCGCCCGCGCATAGCTCGCTCTGCCTACTAGGTCTCTGGATCGTCTCCTCGTCGCCAGCCGCCTCCTGTCGCTGGTCTCCGCCGCCGTCAACGGAATTCATCTCCGCCGTTGCCGCCGTAGCGAGTTCATCGCCAAACTAGGGTATGGACTCGATCACAGTGCTATCCCCATCCGATTCCTAGCACATTGTGTTCATTATGATTCTTGCCACGATTGAAACACTCCTATCCAGTCAATACAATCCTTAGAATAGATGCGATTTGAAAATTTAGGGTTAGGTTTCCGCCGAAACCATCTCGGACCCACCGGGTTGAAAAAATCGGTCCCACCGATTTGGCTAACACCATTGCAATAGTAACTCTCGGTCTGAACGAGAATTGCTAATCGATGTGACCGATTTTAGGACTTTGTGAAACCCTAGCTGTCTTGGTGCCACCGAACTGTGACTCGGTCCGACCGAGTTCACTAGTTTAGGTTCCAAAACTGCTTCGGTATCACCGAGATTGAAAATCAGTTGATCCGAAATGCTTTCTGTGGAAAACTAAAACTAAGTTTTTGAATCATTTTTAAAAAAAATCTCTGCATTTTGTGATGCTCATCCATTCTATCTCATCTATAACTATTAATAGGGTCAGCAGTCAGTGATTTCAGCATGTCAGACAAAGTGATAGTCAAAACAAGTCAGAAGAGCTTAATCACATGAGTGAGGGCACTAGTCCCTCTAGCACTTCAGATGATGGCAGCAGGAGCAGTTTGGTTACTTGATATCATCAACACTGAGGATTGAGAAGGGATTGGCCACCCTAAATCAAAACCAGGAGAGCCTGGAAAGAATCATGGAGCAAAAATTCTATGATCTAGATGTCAAAGTAACTGAGATTCAGTCAGTTGTGGAGCAGCTACAGCATGACATGCAGGAGAGGAAGGGCAAGACAACCACTGATGCATTTGCCAGAGTGCCTAGAGCTCAGAGGTCAGCTGCAGTGCCTGTGACAGACACCAGAGCCACATCATCTGCACCAGCTACAGCTCCTACAGCTCCAGTGCAACCAGCTCCAGCACCAACACCTCCAGCTTCATCCACATCAACTAAAGCCTTCGTCCAAGGAGCCATCTCTACACCACCACCTGAAGATCAAGCCTGAGAGTCGATCTAGCACTATGCATTTTCTATGAACTTTTGGGTAACTTGTTGCCAAAGGGGGAGAAAAATGTATAGATCATAGGCTTCGAGTGAGAGAGTGTTGTTTTTGTTCTCCCTTGCTTTGGTGGTTAAACTTTGTTTGCTTTTGATTGCTTGAGATACTATTCTATTATCTGTGAGACATTGATGATCATGTGTTTGATCATAAGCTACACTTATGCTTGTTAGATGATATTATCTTACCCATCCTTATATGATCATTCACTTTGCTTAGTGATGAGTGCATGTATTCAATCTTTATTATTTTGAGCGCTCCACCAAGATGTATGTGACATGGAAGAGTAACCCATGAGCCTAATTCCTTGTGCATTTGCAGTCCAAAGCAAATCTTAAACTATGCACAAATTTCGGTGGAGCTCTTGCTTATCACATACTTCTCAAAGCGACGATGTTTTTTCAAACTAATTATCATTTGTCCAAGCTTTGATCTATATGTTGTCATCAATTACCAAAAAGGGGGAGATTGAAAGTGCAACTATCCCTAGGTGGTTTTGGTAATTCATAACAACATATAGCTCATTGAGCTAATGCTATTCCAAGACAAATATTTCAGGAAAAGCTCAATGAATGGCATGGCATGGATGATGAAAGTGGATCCCTCAAAATATCAAGGACAAAGGATTGGCTCAAGCTCAAAAGCTCAATACTCTTCATTTTACATTTTAGTGATCCAAGATCACATTGAGTCTATAGGAAAAGACAGTACTATCAAGGAGGGATGAGGTGTTGCTTAATGAGCCTCTTGCTTGAAGTGCTTAGTGATATGCTCCAAAAACCCTCAACTACTTTCTCACATCCACATATGACCTAAACCCAATGTCAAACTCGGCCATACCGATTCTTTCTATCCGGTGCCACTGAGTTCAAATGTCATAGCCACTGCCACAAACCCTAGGCAAATCGGTCTCACCGATAGGGATCTCGGGCTCACCGAGATGGGATTGTAATCTCTCTGTTTCCCTTCGTAACGCTTCGGTCTAACCGAAGTGAGCGATCGGTCCCACCGAGATTGCAATGTAAACTCCCTGTTTCCCTTTCGTAACATTTCGGTCTCACCGAAAAGAGCAAATCGGTCCCACCGAGTTTACCTGACCAACTCTCTGGTTAGCTAATTACCAAAATCGGTCTCACCGAGTTTGTGTAATCGGTCTCACCGAGATTACGTTATGCCCTAACCCTAACCATATCGGTCCTACCGAGTTGCATGTCGGTCCCACCGAAAATCCTAACGGTCACTAGGTTTACTAAATCGGTCTTACCGAGTCTGTTGAATCGGTCCCACCGAGTTTGGTAAATTGTGTGTAACGGTTAGATTTTGTGTGGAGGCTATATATACCCCTCCACCTCCTCTTCATTCTTGGAGAGAGCCATCAGACTACACCTACACTTCCAACTTACCATTTCTGAGAGAGAACCACCTACTCATGTGTTGAGGCCAAGATATTCCATTCCTACCATATGAATCTTGATATCTAGCCTTCCCCAAGTTGCTTCCCACTCAAATCTTCTTTCCACCAGATCCAAACCCCATGATAGAGAGTTGAGTGTTGGGGAGACTATCATTTGAAGCACAAGAGCAAGGAGTTCATCACCAACGCACCATTTGTTACTTCTTGGAGAGTGGTGTCTCCTAGATTGGCTAGGTGTCACTTGGGAGCCTCCGACAAGATTCTGGAGTTGATCCAAGGAGTTTGTAAGGGCAAGGAGATCGCCTACTTTGTGAAGATCTACCGCTAGTGAGGCAAGTCCTTCGTGGGCAACGGCCATGGTGGGATAGACAAGGTTGCTTCTTCGTGGACCATTCGTGGGTGGAGCCCTCCGTGGACTCGCGCAACCGTTACCCTTCATGGGTTGAAATCTCCATCAATGTGGATGTACGATAGCACCACCTATCGAAACCACGACAAAAATATCCGTGTCTCCAATTGCGTTTGAATCCTCCAAACCCTTCCCTTTACATTCTTGCAAGTTGCATGCTTTAATTTTCGCTGCTCATATACTCTTTGCATGCTTGCTTGAATTGTGTGAAGATTGCTTGACTTGTCCAAAGATAGCTATAATCTGCCAAACTCTAAAGTTGGGAAAAGGTTAAGTTTTTAATTGGTCAAGTAGTCTAATCACCCCCCTCTAGACATACTTCAAGGTCCTACACCACTATCTCTTAAAGACAAAAACCCATGCTCAATTGCCAGGCCTTCTTCCCTGCATTCTCACATGCATGCATATTGTCATACCGATCCGTCTCTCCCATGTCATTGATCTTATGACTTACATCTTCTTTCTTTTATCTCAATCATGCGGGCGCGCGCACACACACATCCCACGTATACATGTATACCTCTCACACATGCACGTTCAAGGTCTCTATGTCTCCATACTTAGCTAATTACCCTCAATCCTAACGCCACATTGAATCGTCCTCCTCTTGTGTGTACATAACTTTCGCCTGGATGGGTAAAACACACACTCACACTTACCAATCTCCTTCTAGATACCCCCCCACCCGCCTCTCAATCTTCCCCTATATCCCCGAAACCAATAAGACCATCCCTTTGTTTAATTCCCGCCTGCATGCACCATTGATATGTAGTAGTCTTCCTCGGTGTCTCTCAAACAAACACGTTCTCTCGATGTCGACTCCTCTCACGCGCACACACCTTCTCTTCCCTCTCTACGGGCATTTTCTCTCTCGCACCCCATCGTTGGTGGCCTCTGCCATACAAATCACCTCTCTATGATGAAGCCATGCACACTTAAATTACATCTGGCACCGAGGACCCCACGACACACACACACACACAAACACACACGCACACACGCACGCACACCCACCCACCCCCCCCCCCCCCACACACACTAAGACTCCATCTCTCTCTCTATCTCATACACACACACAAACACACACACACACACACACGCACACCCCCCACCCCCCACACACACACTAAGACTCCATCTCTCTCTCTCACACACACACAGACACACTAAGACTCCATCTCTCTCTCTCTCTCTCTCTCTCACACACACACACACACCCCACACACACACTAAGACTCCATCTCTATCTCTCTCTCTCTCTCACACACACACACACACCCCACACACACACACTAAGACTCCATCTCACACACACATGCTCTAGGCGGAGCATTTGTTCCTACCACCCTTCATCCAACCTTACCCGTATGATAAACAATCACCTTAATTTACTTGCATAACATGGATAAATTCCAATTTACTTTAGTAGTCAGCAAACTTATCATCTGTACCCTTCTAAAAAAAACGAGTTGGCGATGATGGTGTGCCTGCCATCTTGTAATACAGACCATCTGATCTATATCCGACGGATATAAAGCAAACTATGATAATTTTACAAAAGATACACGCACCTCTCTCCACATCCTTATCTCCCAAGGAAGTCTCTGGAACAATCTAGCATGGTGGCCGCTGCCGCTTGCCGGCATCGTCCATCCCCATGCCTCCACCCATTCCGACTACCAGTCACCACCACGCTCCATTCCTCCTCACCTCATCTCTCATCTTTCATTTTTTCGATGACATTCTCGAGATACCAGTTTTCCGATAAAATTCTCGAGATATCACTAGTTTTTACACATGGGATTACTCCTGCATGGGTCAATCACAATAGGTGTTTTGTAAAAAAAGGCATATTGATGTTCTGTGCAATGCACGAGCATCTTGCTTGTAATTATGTAATGCAAATCACGAGCAGGAAGTGACATTTTTTTACACAACCACGTTAACATAGCCACGTAAATCACTAGCTAAAGTAAATACCATTATACTTATATCCCGATGCAAAAGGTTGAGTACATGTCCGAAGAGTAGAGTCGCACACATGCACTCTGTCTCTCAGAATCTCTCACACACACACACACACCAGTTACGTGACGCCCACTTAAGTAGACATGTATGTTACAATTTATACACCCGCGGGTACACGTGATGCTGCGCATTTATTTAAGCCAGAAGGTGAACCCAAACAGTAGCTGCATTCATTCCCCTCCCGCTGCCTCTTCTCTGGTCGCCGTCGCCTGGTAGCCATGGCCCGGCCGAAGGTAACAACATACGCCATATAAGGGTTTTAGTGGTCATGCATGCATCTTTTTGTGCTAGCACTCCTATATAAGGTTGACTGGTCGCTTCCCACGGACGTGCGCGGGCAGTGGAAGAGGAAGGAGAACGGAAGCGGGCTATGGATTAATGTTTTTTACCACAATTTCTAAGGAAACTGAGTGCAATAATTGAGTAGTTTTGCAAACTACCAGTACTACACCGGAAACGGTTCAAAACCTATACTCCATTGCCAGTGCGCGCTTCCCACGTGAAATGGTCAGCTCGCCCTGGAGCGTCGGTGCCGCATTAATGCCCGGCCAGAGCGGAGGCGACCTCTCACACTGGCGCTGGCTTTGTAGTGGCGCGACGGCCGAGAGAGCGCCCCTTCCCGGTGCACGTGACTGCTCCGCGTCAAGACTGGCCACAGCCCTGTTTGGATCCATGGGTTAGAGTTAGTTTGAGTTAGTTGGGGCTCAAATAGCCCTAAAGTATCCAAGCATGAGGGTTTAAATTGGAGCAAGTTGCACCGAACCCACCAAAAAAAACTATCCCACCCAAGAGGTGCTAACTAGAGATAGTTCTCATTGAGACCACTGAAAAATCACTTTTCTCTCTCCATCAAGTGCATTTATTGTCAATCTAACCCTGTCACCCAAACACCTCTTTGGCTACAGTTAGTTTAGGGTTAGTCATGAGTTAGTCTAACCTCTAGCTAAGTTAGAGTATCAAACAGGAGCAGTATAGGACATGCAAGTTGCTCAAAGCATATAGTCAAATTCGTACGTGAAAGGATTTTTTTTCTTTTTGAATACGGAACGTGAAAGGAATTTTTTTTAGAATGCTCTTGGCATGTCGCTAACATGTGATGAGTTAACCGACCTCAATAGACAGCAAAAACACCAGCCCGCCGCACTTTGAGAGAGACGAGGAGGGAGAAGCGATACAGGCTGCTCGATTACAAGAGATAGGTGTCACACGGAAGCCAAGAAATATGGTGATAGCGTGGGTTAGCCATGTACTAGTATGATGTAACTACACTGGGCTGCCGTGTTTCGTACTCTTCCAGTCCACTGTGGAGATGATTGGTTGATTTTATATCGCTGAATAATATTAAATATTATGAGTGCAGACGCTCCACCACGAGGTTCCTTGCTCCTTCTCGGTCGTCGGGAATCTTTGTTCTTCCACTCTATTTTTTTACGTGAGCTTTGTTCATCCTTTTGCCAACACGCGAGACATCTAGCATCAAGGTGCACATGTTATGCAAGGATCGTTCCATCTATATGAAGAACACGTGGGACTGGAACTACGAGACGGACATGTACCCAGGAGTGGACGTACGAACCTGAGTAATGTAGCGCAGTAAGTGAAGTAGAAAGGCACAAATGGTATGAACATGCATGGCATATAGGGTGTGTTTGGTTGAGTTCTCGTCTCAGCATAGTTGTTCCCTCTTCATGCATGCTCAACTCAACACCCCTCTTCATGCATGCTCTCTTCATGCATGCTTCTAGTGTATTTGTGCTAAACTAGTGTGGACTCATGCACCCTCCATACACTCTACCAAACACCCAAAAGTAGGTCGAGAAGGGAACTCTTGGGCGGCATTTCTCTCTTACTACGTACTACCACTAAATGTTGTACGTGCAATGCACGGTGATGTTATGGAGTACGTGCCGAAGTACTCTACTACTACTATATTAGTTGGAGGCACATATTAACTTCTATATTTGTTTACGTGTATGCCATGAGACCTTCCAACTAGACGTGTCTTTCTCTCCAGGTCGCACTTTGTATCGTTCATACCACTAAGTACTACTACCTGTGGTCTCCGACCCAGATGTGGAAGAAGTGGAGACGCTCTACCATGATGTTCATGTCCCACTCCTTTCGCTGAAGTGTGGGACATCCAGCACATGCCGTGTTTGGCACTCTTCGTCGTAAGAGTTGAAATGCTAGCATTCATAAGAAATAAAAAGTAATTATAAATCAGCAGTGATACTATTTTTTTTGAGAATCAATCTGCAGTGATTCTATACCACGCGGTTTCCTTGCTCCTCGGTATCGGAAAGAATACTTCCGTTCGCCAACATGTGGGACATCGACCATCCTGGTCCACTTGCCATGCACGCAGAACTCCAAGGGAGAGTCACCCCGGTTGTCGCGCCGCAGTAACAATGACTAATAAGTCGTCAAATCACAGGCCCACTTCCCACTTTGAAGTTTCTCGGATGAAGGAACCATCATGACTTCGTTGAATTCCGCTTCTTAAAGAAAACTACTATACCAGCAGTACTGCTAGCTACAGTAGTTACTCCAATAGAGGCCTCCTTTCGTTCATAGGAATGGAATTTTATAGGAATATGAAAATCATAGGAAGTGAGATGACATGCATCTCAATTCCTATAGAGAAAGAGATGCCATTTGATGCATAGGATAGGAATTTTTTCCATTTAGTCTAGGCTAATGTATTGGTAATTTGCTCTAAAAACTACAGTAGTAACTAGTAGTACTGGTACATGCTCGTACTCACACACAGACACACGCACTAACTACTACTACTACTACTTCTCACATGCTGGCCAAACGTTGTCGTTCTCCTTCCTGGCTTTGTCGGTGACACCCCACCGTGCTTGGATCTCCGTCGACCTCTCCGCAGCAGTGCGTGCGTCCTTTTCTATCTTGCGGTGGCGGGCCTCTCTTTTCTTGAGTGCATTTTGACTTTTTTGCTCCCTCTATGCGGCTTTGGCATCTTCAAATTCCTCCCACATAGTTGTGAGGTCGCGAGTGGCGATGAACTCGGCACGGCGGGATGCCATCGCTTCCCTACCATTTTGTGTGCGGTCATGGGCGGCGAGGAACTCGGCGCAGCGGGATGCTATCGCTGCCTTACCGGTTAGTGTGCGGCGCGGTGGCATGAACGACGTTTGGTGAGAGCTCTGGGGTGGAGTGGCCGGACAACCGTATAGTGCATTGGTTTGTCAAGAGCTCAAGGACAGAAGACGAAGGAAATTTGGATTCCCCTTCAATCCTGGTCATTTATTACCGAGTAAAATGCATTGGCGTCATTGAACTTGTCTTGATATCTCACTTTGATCATTGTATACGAGATATGGTGATTATACGGCCATTGGCTCAGCATATAGCTCCGTATTTGTCTGGTTGACCAGTCAAACGGTTCGCATGCGCCTCATCAGCTCATGTTCTTTATCTATCTAGACAGGCCTACCTATCAATGGAGAAAGAAATATTGTAAAAACCAAAATTATGCGTATGTGTAGAATCAAACCACGGACTCATCGCTACAACGCACCCTCGTCAGCCAAATGAAAATGAAATACTTCGCGTCAGACACTCACGCTCACGCTGTCAAAGCATGCGAATGCATGCATGTCGCCCTATAAACCAAATTCCTGCTCATGGCGCAACGCAAACGGCAAGCCCAACACCTGCATGCCCCGGCGGTGCCTGACATTACTATTTATACGTTTGATGGAGGCCTACGCGAACGCCGAGCATGTACTCACCTGGCTCAACACCAACGGTCATACTCAGAGCACCTTGCTCATGTATATCGTCCATCACAATGACAATCTATAAAACAGCCTAGCTAGAGAGGGTACTATGGTAGTATGGTACGGAGTATGTACCATCATGAGCGACTGATCTTAGTGCCACTGCACATGAGTGTGTGTATGATCGATTCGTCCATTATTCGTAAGTTATGCATGGTTGTGTGGTGTCTATGGTGGTCGTTGAAGGCTACCTGGAGACAAGAGCGGTTGTCAATACATGCCGCATATGCTTCAAAGGCTCGTCATCCATGAGTTCACACTTTACCACCACGCCAGCGTCTGACCGCCCTGGCCTACCGAAACCCCTTCCATCACTAGCACGCGCTTCCCGCCTGAAACGGTCACCGTCTCTCTAGAACGTCAATGCCGCATTCACCGGACATAACTGCAGGTGCAATTGGTGTGTCACTAACAAGCGGGCCAGATGCCCGTTGGGCCACATGTCGGTAACCCAACGCATCGGCAGTTAAGTCACTGAAGCAGCGTCTGCATTCACGCCCGACGAACCTACTCCGGCGCCAGTTGTGCATCCGTCTGCCGCGGCTCCTTGCCATTCGCCCGCTATATTAACTTGAGCCCCAGCTCCCAGCCATAGCCAAAGACCCACACTTATTGTCCTCCGGTCCTTTCCTTCTGTCGGCACCACTCCAACCATGGCCTCCTGGCGCTCCGAAGCTCTCTTGGACGTACTGCCGCAGGAGCAGACGAGGGACATCGGCGGCTCCACTCCGGGCGTGCTCCAAAGCTCTCTTCGACATACTGTCGCAGGAGCAAACAAAGGAGATCACCGGCACCCCCCGGCCGCCCTCCGCCGCCACGACCACGAAGCCAGTAGCAAGGAAGAGTAGTACACAGTAGGTCGCCGCTGCTCTGGTCCCAGGAAGGCCACCGCTACTCCACTCAGTCGATGCCAAGCTTGTTGGGGTAAACATCGGCGGCCGATTAGCCGCTTGACGGCGACGTGGAGGCGGAAACTTCAGAACCTTCTGCTCCGGAGGAGGAGGTTATCAAGGCGGATGAGGAGGAGGCAAAGGCAATGGCCGGTTTTCTCGGGTTCATGGCCGGACATGGTGGTCGGGCGCTGGCGATCGTTTAGATTAGGTTTACAGTAGGTTTTTGTACGGTTTGTGCGAAATATGTAATGAATTTCGTCTAGTTTCTAGGAGAAGTTTTCGAAATGTAACAAATTTCATCCAGTTAATTTGAAATTTGCTTTGTTTGCACGAATTTCGTCCGGTTAGTTCATATAGTTGTCGAAAGGTATGCGGGCAGCATCAGATGGCATCCATCAGTGTCCTCGAACAAATGCCGGTGTAAATTTGTGGGCCAGCGCTGGAGATGCCCTAACTATCATGCTATAATCGCTAACAGTCCTCCATTATTTGGCAGGGAACAGTTACCCCTTGATCAAAATCAGATCTGCGATGTTTCGCACTCCTCCCGCGTAAGAGTGTAAACTCTTGCTTACATAAAAATGGAGCAAGTGGACGGCACTATAGCATGTCATATCACTCAAACAAGCCCGCCTAACGAGCGGGAAAGCACCGCCCTTGTCATTTTGTTCTGGATTTCTATCGATTGATCGCGTGAAAATATTACGCTTCGCAAGTTCTAAAGGAAAAGGCGGCACACTTACGACTCGTACACGTCGCACCCTCGACAGTCCGGCTCGCACGCTGCTCACCAGAGGGGACACGCGTTGTCTTGCAGTTTCAATGACATGTGGGACTGTAATTGAATAAACCGTCATTAGCCGAAATCTAATCGCTCGGCGGGCATCGGCTGAGAAGAGAGAAATGGGAGAGGGAGAAGCGATCGCCCGCCCGCTGCGTATGGACTCCAAGAAATATATGGTGATAATGTGAGGTGGGCCATGCTGGAGTCCGGACCGCTTCCGGAGCCCGCTCTGACTGCCCTGGCCCCTCAAGACGCCAGCTGTCCGCCGCATGCATGCATAGCAAGTACTAAAAAACTGGGCTATAAGCCCGCTTATGTGGTGGAGAGAGAGGCATTGACAAAGTCAAGGAGTTGGCTCTGCAAGAGCCCGTCTCTACACGTGCTCCTAGGTATAAAAAATTAATTCTAAAAAAGGCATAAAAACAATTGTGTCTAAAAAAAGAAAGGTAAAAAACATTTGAGAGGAAACAGATAGAGAGAAAGTGAGAAAAAGTTGTAACCTTATAGCCAACCATAAAGTCAACAGTATGGTAGCATTACATGAGGAAGGAGGGAGTGGTGCACATGCCAAGTTCACTGGGCTGCCGTGTTTCACACTCCTCCGTCGTAATAGTGGAGACAATAGCTTTCATCAAAAATAAACAATGAATACTCGTTGCTCGTCCTCTATATCGGAAAGAATACTTTCATTCGCTGACATGTGGGACGTCGACCATCCTGGTCCACCTGCCATGCACAAAATTATCCTGGTCTACCCCGGTCGTATCGCAGGCCCAACCTTTCCCATTGTAAGTTGTTTGGACCAAGGAACCATCATGACTTCATTGAATTCCGCTTCTTCAAGAAAACTTACTGTAACCGCAATACTGCTACCACACGCGAAGACTGGACGGCGCTGTACCACGTCATATCACTGAAACCCACTAGGCCAAACTAGCCCGCCTAGGTCATCTATTTTGGAACGTACGGAGTACGCCTCTACACTGCTATGATTTTGTGTTGTACATATCTGTAATTTTTCTATGATTTTCCTACTCTATGAACCAGATGAGGCCTGAATGTATCCGTGTCGACTATTGTCTGATCGATTGCTAAGCCTAAAACTTTAGGAGCTAGGGCTATTTGTCGATCGACGACGAATAAGTATAAGTGTACCACGAGCTCATCAGCCCCAACGTTTCTCTTCGGTGAGTGTTTTGCAAGTACTATAGATCGCACAGTAGCTAGCCTACTAACACCAAGAATCATCAAACAAGCCCTGCTGATATGATAAACAGTTCAAACTTACATCTAAGCATGCCATATATTACATCAAAAGTTGGTGAGGATACATCTGTTTCCATAACTCGGAGAGGGTTCGCATGATTCACTATCAAACAAAAGTAGCAAGTACCGCCCACAAAAGACAGTGCACTAGCCCTAAGATGGTTTGATAACACGCATCGTTCTGGTAAGTAAACACAGGACAATGGAAACTACCCTGAAGGATTAGCGTGAGCAACTATTTCTTATCATCGATATCTCGGGAAATGACCACAACACGGACATCGGCACGGAATCGATCTCTGGGGCAATGTCTACAGGATGGACAGCGGCATCAGAATCGATCTCCAGGGCGATGCCAACAGGACGGGCCGCGACATCAAAAACGATCTCTGGGGCGTTGTCCACAGGACGGGCCGCGACATCGGAATCATCAAGGATGTCCACCGGCACCTGCACAACCCTAACATATTAGCAAGCACATTGCAAATAATCAAAAACCACAACTATGGTAATAAGCCATTATTTTTTACATTGTGCAGCTCACCGGGGGATCTCATCCCTCCGGGGCCCATCTCCTCGTCCTCGATGGGGGCCATCACCTTGCCAGGGGAATACTGCTTCGCAACGGCGACTATCTCCTCAAACTCGGCCTTGAGCCTCGCATAGGTGGCCATCAGAGTTTCTGGGGTAGGCACGGTGGGGCCCTTGCTGTTCTTCCAACTTTCTTTGAGGAGTTCGTCCGCCAACGTCGTCAACTCTTTTGTCCAGTGCTTGTTTCTTGGAGTTCTTCGTCTCCATGGGTTGGCCCGCCTAACATGGTCAACTCATTGGTCGGTGCTTGCTTCTTGGAGATCGCTGTCTCCAGTGGGCTGTCCGCCGACACCTCTTTGCCTAGTGCTCCAGGATCTATCAATGAACTGACAAACAAAAAGCAATTGAAAGGAAACCACAATCGCAATGAAAATGGGAAAAGAATAGGATGTGGGAATCGGTCAGTGCTTCTCAAAAAGAAGATTCTTGGAATGGAAATATAGCAGCATAACTGATTCGCCCACCTTTCCTTCGTCGGTATAGAAGAAAAATGGCAGAAGTGAGTAGCCTGGAGTGAGGTTTTCTTCAAGAAAGGGAAGAAAGGGCTTGAACGAGCGTTCCTGTGAAATGATGGTGGCTTCGTCCAGTCCAACTTGGAGGCCACCTTACAACTTCTGGTAAAGGTGTGGGTTTTGTGATATGACAGGTCATGACGGCCACACCGGGGTGACAGGTGAGTCTTGACTATAGCACCTCACTGTGATTTGGTGGATGGCACGTGGGCCCGGATGCTTTGAAATGTCCCGCATGTAGATAGAGCGGCTAGTCATATAGGAGTACTCAATATTGTGCACCACGACCAAGGCGGAAAGGAAAACGAGAGAACTATGTAATTAATGCATGAGTTTAATTAGGGTAGTTTTGTAAAGTATGAGATACATTCCTCCAATCGCAAAATGCATTGGTTCATGAGATTTGAGATTTGAGCCTTATAAACCGGAAGGGAGGGAGTACCGCACGCGGTGTAGTCTAGTCACTTGTTGAAATCTCTAGAAAGGCAAATACTCCTTTCCGGTTTACAGGGCTATACTACTCCCTCCGTCTAGGTGTGTAAGTCATCTTACAAAAACCAAATAGTCCCAAAACACTTAGGCGCGATGCATTAACTTCTATCTTGTTTCTTGTTTCTTGACATATCAACCAATAAGAGATGAGAGGTGTGCATGCTTTTAATGAATTGCAGTGGCTAGTTCATTGCATGCAATGCTATTAATTAGCAAATAAACATTGGTGACCCCAGGAGGAAACAGTGCTAAGCGCGTGGACCTATGCAGGATGAGTATCAACCAATGGATGATGGAGTTTAATTGTTAAACAATTCAATGAGGGAAGCTTAGCTACAAATTCAACGACTTACTCACCTAGACGGAGGGAGTAGCAAGTACTAGTACTACAATAGTGGGGTCAAATAGCAATTTTGTCTCATGCAAGAGCCTGACTACTATATGCGTGCTCCAAGGCACCGCACGACATGAGCGTTCGCAACTGCCACGTTCGGGTTGCGATTGGCTCTTTGCCTCTTCGAGAAGACAAACAATGATGTTACTCCTACTTCTACAGTATCAAATCCATTGCTGCATGTCCGTCCACCTCATGCGGGAGGGATAGCCTGTAGCGAAAGCTTCTACTTACTGCTCCTGCCTTTGCATCTGTGACAGGTGGGCCCAACAGGTGGTTGGCCGTCCTGTCATGCAGCCAAAGGCAGGTGAAGTTAAGGCACCGGAGCTCAGTCCGCGAGGGAGAGGGCATTGTAGTAGTCAAACTTCTCGGTCTTGTACAAGTTGACGTGACAAATCAAAGCACTGCACTCGATATAAGTCTTTGTACACATTTCAAATGGACTACATCATACGGATGTATGTAGACATATTCTGCTTCATATGTAGTCACTTGTTGCAATCTCTAAGAAAACTTATATGTGGAAATGGAGGAAGTACAATGCATGCATGCATGCCGTGACTTTCCTTTTGATACTTGCATGTGTTGATTTGATGCACCTTGCCAAATTTTGACTATAAATTTAGCCAACCAAATTTTCATGCATGTCACAAAAAATTATGGGGCTATTTGGATTGTGACTATGTTTGTCTTCTGTTGCCACATTATTTTTCCCACACTTGCCACACTTGCCTAACTTGGGTTGCTCAAATTGTTAGACACACTTTGGCTTGCCTAAGGGAATCTTTCCACAATTTTTGTGTCTATGACATGTGGGGTTCACTGCTAATAAAAAAAATTCTTGTCTTAGGTGTGGCTAATAAAAAAGACTTATATTTAGGAATGGAGGGAGTAGAAAATATAAATAATAATGCATGTTGGGGCAACCCACGTTTCTGCTAATTTTAGCCATGGGCTTGTTCACAATTTTTACGAGGGGGTTGTTGTTCATTTAATGGAGGGACTTGTAGTACCAAACTTGAATGATACAAAGTGCGACCTGGCACACTGTAACACCACTTGGAACAAGCGGGTAGCTATCTCAAAAAACAATCAACAACTAAAAAAACCGCGACCTGGCATGTAGTACACAATTTTAAACAATTGTTTTGATGGAGTGGAAAGGAAAACTACCCCATTACGTATATATAGGCCGGAGCCTCCGCGCTTGCTTGCTAGGGTTGCTCTATTCACACACTCTCATCCTCTCCAGATCTAAACAAGATAGGGGTGCTAACACTGTCTTTCTCCCTTCAAAAAACATTGTCTTTCTATCCTCACCGCAGGTTATAGATCCGGACGTATCCCCCTCTACTGTTGAAGGGGAGGAGGGGCCATCGTCGACAGCGAGGGAGGAGACCCATTGCCGGCCGCACCGTTATCTCTAGCCGAGCGCCGGCGCGGGAGGTCCTTCGATCCCGTCATCATTTCCTATGGGCGGATCTGGACTCCCGCCACCCACCTATCCACATCCCGACGACCTTCAGGTATATCTTCGTTCGAAACCGCCTTAGCTGTACTTCCCCAGCTCGCTACGTTGCTGCATGTGCATCATTTTCTACCTCTCAGCCCCTCTCGATCGGATGGTCCAACGTCACCTATTTTTTCTTCTTCTATTGTTAGAGGTAAAGCTACTTCATGGAGTCAAATCTTGTACTCCCTCCGTCAGAAAATACTTGTCATTGAAATGGATGTATCTAGATGTATTTTAGTTCTAGACACGTCCATTTTGATGACAAGTAATTCCGGATGGAGGGAGTACTTGGTTCAAACAAGAAATAAAGTGGGGGTGGGGGAATTTAGTATGTACATCAGACTTGGTACAAACAGGAAGAAAGGGGGTGAAAGTAGTACAGACTAGTCATCCAACTGGTCTCTTGGTCGAAAAGGGAAATATAGGGGTAACGCTGTACACAGTGGTATGACTAGGACTAGATTTTCTATCCACACATGGGAGTAGGTGGCTAGAGTGAACAAAAATGGTAGCAACCCAGATATGTTTCTTGGATAATTATTTCTCGGGGTAACAAACTATGAATCACCACTTTATGTCCCTGTTTACGTACATGGTGCTGGACTGCTGGTGCACCCACTGTCCCATGCCCTTATACCAAATATTTAGCTGTTCTTAATCTAATGTCCCTGGTAAAAATGAAGCCATGCCACTGTTATAAGCCATGACAAGTTTAGCCAAATGTTTTTGCCTGTAATTGATTTTGACTCTAACTGTTTCCTCTATACCTTTTTGTGCAAACAGGGATATCCAATTCACCTGGTTGCTGTTGTGACCTTTTGGTGCACTGCACAAAACTCTTCTTAAAAGAAGTGACTTTTGTGATGTTTAACTGGAATGTCAGAATGGAACCGTTGGTTCATTTCGGTGGAAGTGCACAAAGGGAGATCTGTGTTCTAATCCTCATCATTCATATTGGCGCCATAACCTTCCTTTAGGTAAGAATGATATTTAATGCATGTGCTCATCTCTATTTTCCGACTGCATGAGAAAATAATGCTATTTTTTACTAGTGCACTTGTACTCCCTCACTGACAAAACCAATTCTAAAATAGAAGGCCTATCATGTACTTGGTTTCACCAACTAGTGAGGAGAAAGAGAAACAGAGCATGAAGAGGAAGAAGAAGAAGAATAAACAGTGCCAAGGCGATCTTGCTGAAGCCAGAGGCCACAGTCGAGGCCATTCAAGGGCTCCGGCAATGACTACCTTACATGTGAGACGATCCTCCAGGGAGCCCTTCCACTTCTGCTTGTTTTGCATGTCAATTTATTGCCATTGGTTCAATGAGGCAATGTTTTGCGTATTGTCCATCATGAATTTGATGCTACTGTTTGAATAATATGCTAATGTCTTCCTATCCTTTCTCACTAAGCTAATGAAGGTTTCACCTTGTCCCTACTTGTGCAAACAGGGATCATGTTGTGCCAATCATACATTTTAGTGGAACTACACAAGACAATACAATGAACTGTATCCCAGCTAGTGCTTTAACTCTGTTGGAAGTTCTTGATAATCTTTCGATATAATCTCAGCACTGGTAAACAAGAGTGATTTCAACCATACATTGGAAGTGCACAAAAATATATACTATTGAGTGATTCTAGAGAGTGATTTATCATCTCTTATGGGACTACATGAATAAGCTTTTTTTTCTCAGGTTGGTACGGGCCTAAGGCCTTCATCCATATTAGTTTGTTGTCATCTCTATTTGTATCGTGCTACTGTCATGAGAAACTCCTTTATCTTTGCACGTTAAAATGTTGCAACCTATGATAAATGGCAATGCTTTGAGTGTTGAGCTAATTGGCACTGATTAAATAAACTAATACCTCTCTCTAAGCAAGACTACTATGTTGCTAACTTTACCCATTAAGATAATGAGGGTGTTCTATTTGTTAGTGTGTGTTTCATCAACTAGCCCCACTATTAAAGTAATCTCACTCTCTCAATATATGAGCCAACAGGGATGCTCGATTTTGGTGGAACTGCACAAAAACTTTGGGTGCTTCACTGCCTCGATACCTTCCGTCCTTTCCTGTCAGTCGCTAATCTCGGCTTGCTTTCTTCCTTCGTTGTTAGTCGCTTCGCTTATCTCGGCTTCCAGTCAAAGGAAATAGTAATTGATATGCTACCTCACACAGGTTGGTACTGGTCCTTATCATGATTATTGTGCTTGTCATGTATTGGTAATTTGGTATTGTGCTACTATTTGCCGATTTTTGTAAAGGAGTAACTTGGAGCCTGAACTCGCAGGCAAATCATTGCATTGGGTGATTTCAGTAGAACTGCACAAAATGATCAGATGGACAGATACTTATGCTGCTGCCATGTACTCCAAAGTTCACTCGGACAAGCATCGATGTTGACAAGAAGTGCCTATATTCATTCGAGTATTGACCGGTGTCAACCAGTTGTCAAACTCCCAAGTATTAGGAGAGTGAACGCCAAAAATATTGCTTGGCGCATAGCCCAGAAGAACACAGTCCAGTCTTTGGTCCCAACTTGTGCCTTTTGGTTATCGGCAGATATGGTAGCGAACTATATGGCATGGAGTCTAAAGATTCCAGACAAGTTGGTTGATGCGTATATTCGTCTGGCACTTAATCAGTCTGCACGCCAGGGATGCTCCATTTCAGTTGAACTGCACAAAAAATTTGGGTGGTTCATTTTCTCAACTTCCTCCTTTCTCGTCTACAATGTAGTATTTTGGGGAGCTATAGGACCAAGATGAGCTAGTAAACTAGTTGGATGAAAGTAGTGTCCAAGTTGCTCAAACCTTGCTCGGCACAAGGCCACTATTTGAGGATAAACCTACAAGCAAAGTTTAGATTGTCTGTGCTGCCTCTTATGTACTCAAAACTTTACTCGTAAAAGAACTAATTCTAGCAAGAAGTACCTCCGACTGAACACCATTAACCAGTCTGTACCCTAGGTAATTAAAGTTCGTCCATGGATCATATTGCATGTGATCTCAATCATTTGGATGCATAAACATACTGAACATGTGTATATCTGAATCTTTTTGTGAATTATGTACGAATATTGTTGTGTGATCTATCAATCATTTGGATGCATATATATGCTGAGCTTGTGTATATATGAATCTTTTGAGTTGTTGATAGTGAATGTTGGCTATGAATATGAACTTGTCGAACCTGAGTTTGATACGAATGTTTACCTTTTCTGTTGTATTTGTGTGTGAACTTGTTAGTATGCCAACTGTGCGGTATGTGACGTGTGGGTGTCAACGGCACACCTTCTTCCCGAGAAGAATTGCACCTGCTTTGTTAGGGTAGCAATGGCGCATCAGCTCTTTTTAATCTTTTTATTATTCTGTCTTCCCCCCTCCCCCGCTCAACCCCTGTCATAATGTTTTCGGCCTCAAAACAAACATAGTACTGCGTTGTTTTTGGGGCTTGATGAAAAATTGAGTGCTGGTTTCTGTAGGTTGGCGCGCCCAGCAAATGGGTTGTTGGTCCACCACGACGGACTGGGAGGCTAAAAATGCAAGTTGTATGGTGTAGAGGCAAGTAAAAAAATGCTATCGAGAGCCATACACTGAAGAAAAAATCGCTCCTGATGTGCTTCTTCAGTAGTGTCGCCGGCCCCCTCTTTAATCCAGTTCGCTCGGGGATCTGGTATCATTTTTTTCCAGAGGGCGAACAAGTATCAGCTAGGCCTAGGTTTTGTATTTTAACATGCGTTGCCCACGACATACGGAGACAGTGGTTTCAACTTATTTTTTGAGGTCCATACCAGCCTATGGGCTTTTTCTTAAAGATCGACAGCCCAATGTATTTATTTAATAAAGCGCAGGTCTTTGTTCTATTTATCTATATATGAGAATAATAATGTTGTGTCCAATTTATGTTTTCCCTTGTAACCACATTATCTTTACCTAATAATAAAGCAAATTGGGTTTCTTTCGTCCGTCATGGCATTTTTCAGAAAAGTCCCTCTATTTCAGAGAATTCAACCCGCAGTCCTGTTTTAAGTCAAAACGAATCGTTTTTTTTTATATTTTACACAAAAGTCCCTGTGTTTTGTTGAAATCAACCTGCCGTCCGGATTTAAGTCACACCCGAACCGTTATTTCACATTTTCTGAAAAAACCCCTAATGTTTTAGGTAGTTCATCCGCGGATCATATTTAAGTCAAACAATGTTTTTTTAAATCATCCATATCTTTAAACCGTAACTCCGATTTGAACATGTTATATATGAAATTTGATTAGAAAAATATGTATAATATGAATATGAGATTATTTTCACCTGTTAAGTATTTTTAAATATTATTTTGGAATATATTTATGTAAAATAAATGATTTTCTAAATTATCCGTATATTTTAAACCGTAACTCCGATTTTAACATGTTATATATGAAATTTGATTAGAAAAATGTGTAGAATATGAATATGAGATTATTTTCACCTGTTAAGTATTTTTAAGTATTATTTTGGAATATATTTAAGTCAAATAAATGATTTTCTAAATTATCCGTAACTTGTAAACCGTAACTTCGATTTAACATATTATATATGAAATTTTATTAGAAAAATATGTGGAATCTAAATATAATGTTAAATTTACCTGTTAAATATTTTTAAAATATCTTTTTGGGACCAAACATATAATTTATAGCGTATGAGCCGTTTTCCTTTCGTACCGGCGGCGACCCGGATTGCAAATAAACACCCCACTATAACAATATAGGGAAAAGAAATTATCGATAACTACATATGCATACCTCTGAAAAATGTCGCAGGGGAAAACAACAAATTTCTCATCGCGCGCGCGAGGGGGAGAGAGAGAGAGAGAGAGAGAGAGAGAGAGAGAGAGAGACGCCTTAGGATTAAATATATTTCAACATGTTTTTTTGTGTGAACACTGAGGCCATCACCGGCGAGGGTGAGAAGGAGGATAAGCGGCAACACAAATATGATGCCTCGCAAAAATAAAGGAGATGGACCTATTGTGGTCTTGGGTGATTGTTGTTGGGTTAAAAGTGTGTGTTATGTTTTCTCTCCCCTTGCAACGCACGGGCTCTTTTGCTAGTATATATTTATATTATTACTATTATCATATATTTTACAGAGACTTATATATACATTATAAAAACATCCCACGTGTTATTAACTTATAAAAGTAAATGTTTGACAGAAGTTCGCAAGGAAAATCCTGGTTGTTTTTGACTCACAGGCAAGGAAAATCCTGGTGATTGCGTACAAAAGCTTGCGAAGATTTTAAGGACCAATTTAATAATAACGCACTCATTTTTATTTTGAGCAATAACTCGCTAATTTGTTAATTATATATATATAATATGCCTCTCCGGTTTATTCTTTGATATTAATTGCTCCTTCTAACATAACATTATATATATAACGAGCCCAACTAATTCGTGTATTTCAAAGAAGTGCAAATGGGCTAGGATTTCTTAGAAAATATAACTAGGCCTGATTGACGCGAAATTATTTGTTCACCTTGCCCAGCACATGGACTGTACATTCTAGAAGACATGGGTTAAATATATGCCACATTTTTGAAGGATGATATGTAGGCCAATAGGTCGAAGCCTACGCAGGGCGTTGTCAACTTGGTCAACAAATGATTGTGACATCCACAGCCATTGGATCTATATCCAACGGTTGGCATGCACCTTGAATATCTCATCTTCTTCCTCTAGCATCACCGGGACCGCCTGGACCGGCCTCCGGTGGCTAGCGGCTCTGCTTAGCACGCATCGCTGTGGAGCGCTACCCCACCGCCGGCCAGGCTATCCCTCCACCCCTCGACACCTCCTGTTATTCTCCATAGACTGCAGCCCCACGTTGCAACAAAACCAGTTGTAACCCTTCTCCTCCTCTCAATCTGCGACTCCACTGCCGCATCTTCCCATATCTGAGTCGTTCCCGTTCGGGGCCTCGCTGTCGTCCACCGCCTCGCTGCGCTCAGTGCGGCGTGGTCAACAAACGACAGTCATTGGAAGAGGACTGTACGTGGAGAGCCTGACGGCTAGGACCCACGAGGTCCATGGTCGCATGCAAGAAAAGTTCCTCCTTATTAAGCTGAAAAAATGTTTCCTCCACCTAACAGCTGGGACCCACCGGCTGTATCTTCGCATGGAAGGAAGTGCCACCTTGTTTTGCAAAAAAAATTATTCATCCCGTTGACAGCTGGGACCCGTCATATTTGGTGGCTGACATGTGGGCCTACTAAGCGGACGTGTATGCAGGGCTTTGTCAACTTAATCAAAAAAATGATTCTAGCAGCTGGACCGTTGGATGTTAATCCAACAGCCGTGATCCTTCTTCAACCTCTGTTCTTGCTCCTGTCTCCCGTGGGCGGCATCGTGGCTGTGCTGCCGCGCACCCGAACCAGTCAAATTTCCCACTCCTCTCCATCTGCGACTCCACTGCCCCGTCTTCCCCATCTCCGGGTCGTTCCAGTCTAGGGCCTCGCCAACGTCCATCGGCCTTGGTGCGCTCGGCACGGTGTGGTCAATGTGGTCAACAACCAAGTGTCATCGGAAGATGACTGTATGTGAGAGACTGACAGTGGAGACGCACCACGCCCATGGACGCATGCATGCGACGAAACGCGGCGTGGTCAACGTGGTCAAGGAACCACTTCCATCGGAAGTGTACTATACATGGAGAGGCTTACAGCTAGGTCCACGGCCGCAGCAAGGAATTGCCTCCTTATTACGCGGAAAATAATGATTCCTCCACCTGACAGTAGGGACCCACTAGACGGGCCACCGTATTTTGCGAAAAAAACATTCCCCCCCTGACTGCTGGGACCCACCTGACGGGGCAACGTATTTCGCGAAAAAAACATTCCCCCCGCTGTTATCTCGGACCCACCGGAAGGGCCTCCTTAGTAGCAGAAAAAAAATGAATACTCCCCCTGCTAGCTGGGACCCACCTTGGTGGGAGGCTGACTTGTGGGCCCACTAAGTTGACGGGAACGGAGGGCTTTGTCAACTTAGTCAATATGAACGATCCTAGCTCTAGTGACATACGATGTCCATCCGATGGCCGTGGTGCTTCTTCAACCTATGGTCTTCTTGCTCAAGCCGGCCAAAGCAGCGCCGGTCGTGCCGCATGCTCCTGCCTCCCGTGGCCAGCTGCGCTGCCGCGGAGGCCTCACCGCCCTCTACTATTCCCACCGCTGGCCAGGCCCTGCAACGACGGCAGCCTCACACCACAGCCGAACAAGTGAACCCTCGTACTCCTCTCTGCGCGGGCTTCCACTGTCGCGTCTTCCCCGGCTCCGCGTCGTCCCCTTCCTAGGCCTCGCCGTCATCCACCGCCCTGGTGCTCTCCGCGCGGCATGGTCAACGTGGTCAAGGAACGACTTCCATCGGAAGAGTACTGTACGTGGAGAGGCTGACAGCTGGGTCCACGACGGTCGCAAGGAAGTGCCTCCTTATTACGCAGAAAATAATTATTCCTCCACCGGACGTGCCACCGTATTTCATGAAAAACATTTCCCTCCTGACTGCTGGGACCCACCAGCTACACCTTCGCACGCAAGGAAGTGCGTCTGAGCAAAACAAATGATTCGCCCCCCTGACTGCTCGGGCCCACCAGCTACATCTTCGCACCCTAGGAAGTGCGTCCGAGCAAAAAATATAAAAACGATTCGCCCCCCTGACTGCTAGGACCCACTAGCTACATCTTCGCACGCAAGGAAGTGCCTGACAGTTGGGACCCACCTGGTCTAAGCGTACGTAGCATTGTCATTCTGGTCGCGAATGTGTACATACATACTGGTGGATGTAGAGGCGCGCACATGTCGTAGTAGAGGCGCGCACGTAGCATGTACATGTACGTACAGCGGCCAGTGTGCAAGAAAGAAAATACGGCCACGTACGTACATACGGGTGGGGTCTTGAACGCCTACTCGCGCATACGTACGGCCAGGGCTCATGTACATGGCTGGGTCGAAACGGAGAAACAACATTGTCGTCGTGTTCATGGGGAGCCAACCGGATGGGTCAGAACGGAATCCGTCATCGTGTTCATCGGGAGGGCTTGGACGGAACATGTGATGGAAATGAGTCATGGCGTACCGCAGAATGGAGGAAATGACCTTGTGTTCGATCGGCCACGTTCAAAACAGGATCCTGTTCATCGGGAGGGGTCTCGCGTACCGCAAAACGGAGGAAACGGACCTCCTACGGTCAAAACGGGGGTCCTATTGATCGGGAGGGGTGTGGCATACCGCAAAACAGACGAAATGGACTTGTGTTGGACCTCCTATGGTCGAAACGGGGGTCCTGTTGATCGTGAGGGGTGTGGCGTACCACAAAACGGATGGAACTGACTTGTGTTGGAGCGCTACGGTCGATAACGGGGGTCGTGTTCATCGGGAGGGTGTAGCGTACCGCCAAACGGGACTCCATGGGATACTGTTCATCTCCACCATCGATCTCCTATAGCTTCCACGGGCTACTGTTCATCCACCGTCGACCTCCTCCAGCCTCCACCACGCGCTACTCCACCGGCTACTATTCAACCATCCCTCTCCACGGGCTCCTGTTCAACCACCCCTCCACGGGCTACTGTTCATCCATCCCTCCACCGTCTACTGTTCATCCAGCCCTCCACGGGGTCGTGCTGTTCATCCATCCCTCCACAGGGTCTTGTTCATCCAGCCCCAACCGGCTCGATCGACCGGGGTCATGTTCATCCAGAGGCAACGCCACGGGGTCCTGTTCATCCACCCCCACCGCTCACTGTTCATCCAACCCCCCCCCTCCCCCCACAATGCTCACTGTTCATCTAGAGGCAGCATCGATCGGCTTCAGTTAGCAGCAGTAGAGAAGGAATCGCTCGATCGTGTTTAGTTAACAGCCATCGATCGATCGCTTGGGTTCAGTAACGCATAGCCTGCAGTGCAATCGCTTGGGTTTAGTTAGAGCCCAACGCCTCGCTCGGGTTCAGTTAGAGCCAACGCCTCGCACACACGCACGTACGTGTACGAGAGGCACACGCATCGCTCGGCCCCCGACCACCCACCGTAACAGGGAACTCCCTGAAATTTTCCTCGCCCTCGCTTCTACCATGGTTTTTTCCGTCATGGACGGCCCAAAGAATGTCATGCAGCTGCATCTCCGGCCCGCCCATGACGAAAAGCCCATTTTCTATCATGATTTTCTGTCATAGAAGTAGGAGCCCACCACATCTATTATGATATCGGGTTTTGTGACAATTACCATCATAGAAGTGTCATAAGTATGACAGAAAAAAAATTCGTTCGGCCCAAAATGTCATGGATGTGTCTTTTTTTGTAGTGCACCAAAAAGATTATGACCAACATTGCCACATCTTCCACACCAAAGCGAGCATCAATGGACGTTCCATGAAGGACATCATCTACGAAGGAAGTTGCAACAATTTGGCAAGCGAAGATCTATTGATGCAGAGCATCCCACGGTCATCCCCATGGACCAATCTACATCTCCCACAACACCACCTGGACCAATGACAAGAGCTTGTGCGAGAGCTATCAAAAATGAGGTTAACTATCTCCTTGTTGAACTCCCCTTTGACCCACTTGATACATGGATACTACCTCAAACGGAGATGCTTTGTGTGCTTAGGTACCAAGGAAGCAACCAAGGAGATGTTACGGTGCAAGTTGGACATCAAGAGCATGAAGAGAATCTGCCCAGCTCAGAAATCCCGGTACAACCGCCCATGTACCGCCCAACTACCGCCCGGGCGGTACAACCGCTCAACTATCGCCCAACAACTGGCCTAGGTTCTGTGATCGAGCAATGCAAGGCCGGTACAGCACCGGTTTATCGCCGTAACAGCCAGAAGACTGGTACAACCGCTCCGACCACCGGTACAACCACTACTCCCTTCTGCGAGCACCTCCAAGAACCAGCACCTGAGCTCCCAGCTTTACAACCGTGCCCATGACCGGTACTACCACCCTGCCTATGCGCAGTGAGAGGGGTTTCACCCCATGTATCCCCCACTTTTCCCTTTGACTATATATACTTGTCCCTAGCTCTGTACTAGGGTTAGCAAAGGATTAGCTCATTTGAGATAGAGCTTTGCTCATCCATCCGGATCTACTCCATCGAGAGAGACTGCTCCCTCTTCGGAGAAGATTCACCTTGGATTCAAGACCCCTTCATGGGAAGATCCCTCAAGACCTCCTCATAGAGATGAACTAGTTACCTCTTGTATCGTCCTTTGTTGGATTCGGATTGTGTATCTCTTTGTGTTTCGAGGATCTAGAACGTGTGTAATCGAATCTTGTTGGTTTGAGTGATATCTCTCGTATTTTCCCTCCTGTTCTTCGTGTTCTTGGTAGGATCTACTCCAATCATGAAAGATCAGACATCTAGGGTTCCACCCTACATCATCTTGGATCAAAGCAAGGTTGATCACAAATTTGGAGCCCCTACCCCCTTGTTTTCTAGCCTAAAAATCCCCACCAAAAATAGCCCTAATTTTTTGTGTGGTTTTGATGAAGTTTTGTTGATTTTGATCCATGGATTTTCTTGGTTTCGAGTGGATCTAGCTTCCCCACCAGTTTCCCCACCTTCCATCCATAAAATCTTCTCAATTTTGACCTTTAGAAACATCCATTTCCGCCCCAAATCCATCCTGATCCAGATCTGAGAAAATTTTCCCGACCAAAGTGGAACAACCGGCCCCCAAGGAAGTACAACTGCTACCCCATCCCCTGATACTTCTGCCAGCCCAAAACTGGATCCCCAGGATGCTCCACGAGCGGTACAACTGCCCAGCCAAGTGGTAAAACCGACCCTCCCGGTTTCAACTTCTGCTAATTGACAGTTTTGACCATAACTAATTCATCTGGAGTCCGTTTTTGACGTTCTTTAGCTCGTTGGATAGCTATTGACATCCCCCATCCATATAGGCAGATTCCAACACTATTAGACACCATCATAATTTTCCTAACTGTTGGCATCTTTGCCTAGGGCTTTCACCACATGATCCGCTATACCACCACGAACTTCCGCAACTTAACCCTTTTTGTTTCCCATAGCATTTATGGTTGTTTGAGTTGTGATTTGAGTCTCCTAAGGTGTGTCGGCTAATTATGTAGCGACCAGACCTCAAACGGTCAAGTCTCTGTGCATCAGTGCCATCCCTGGATCGGTAATGCTGACACGCACAATACTCGAGGAATTATAACAGAGTTTCAATCACACACTTATTACATCGAGTCCTCATAAAGAGTATTATTACATAAATAAATCATGGTTGAAGGCCATCTAAACTAGATAACTATGGAAGCTTCGAAGGTAAATGAGTCCATCAACTCCAACGGCATAGCTGAGCGCAAAACAATGACCTGTCGCACCTTTTCGTCGTCCGAGTAGTCTGCAACATAAGATGTTGCAGCCCAAAACGGGTCAACACATGGAATATGCTAGCATAGTTACACTGTAAAATAACGATAATGCAAGAACTACATCTACATGCAATATTTGGCTGGTGGAGGCTGTAAGTTTCATGGTTTTGTGTAAAGCTAGTCTTTCCCTACAACAAAGGAATGAATTTATTTAACTACTCCCATGTTGCCCGTTATTTGAGAAGGTAACCCCAACTCAAATCCCAATTAAAAGTATCATCATTAACCCAAAATCATAATTAATTAAAGTAACGTGTTGAGATCATATCAATAGATTCAATAACTAGATGCTACAAACATCCATAACCGGGGACACGGCTAACCATGATTAGTTTATACACTCTGCAGAGGTTTGCACACTTTTCCCCCCAAGGCTCGACCGCATCCATGATCGGATGATCAAGACATATTCTTTCTGAAGCATTAAATCTCTACTCCGAGTAGACAGTACCACCTACAACCCTCTACATCTGCTAGTCTACCTCTTCATGAGCTCATGCAACTTACTCAACTATGCCAGAGCCCATAATGGCTTGTGGCTGCACACGGAAGTTTCTAGCATGAACAATCTTATGATCTCTTTGAGCCTGGGTGGAATTCCGTAGGATAATCACACGGGTACTCCGGGATTTCCAAAACAGACAACACTGGGTACTCCACATGCCTCAACCAATCCACCCAGATGTGTATTAAAGTTGCCACCTTAATTGTTATCCATGATTAAATTAACTCTCAAACTTCCATGTGTGAATCACGATCCAATCCCCATCTACGAGCATGGCTAAGCAATAATAAGCATAACGTATATTCCCGGGGTGATCAAAAGGTATTAGGTTCCTACCTCAAGCACTACAACCAAAACCACATGTTCCCAATCCTACCAATGCAAATATTTACGGGGCAGAACTAATGCATAGTAAAAGCTGGGTATAAAAGAGTATGATCAAAGTGTAACTTGCCTTGCTGATCTGCAAACTCTAGAGATTCGTTGTAACAAGCTTCGCACTCCGGGTAATATAGCGTAGACAAACAATAGCATTCATAAGCAATCACTCAAACAAAATACGGGAAAACTCGATAAAAGATCCAAATCGAACACGAAACAAGCAACGGCTTAAACTAACAAGAGTAAAAACCTAACAGCAATATTAACATGTGAATTAGATCTTAACAGTAGGTACATGTGATTAGCTACGGTTTGCAAAAAGATTCAACTCAAACGGAGCAACGAAACTCCAAATACGAATGAAACAAGATCGTTTACTAATCTGGACTAAAGTCAAATTTTTACAGTACCAAAATCATGTTCAATTTTATTAACTAGAAAGAGGGCTTCGAGACGAAGAATTTGGTGCTAGTTTCATCTAATTTGGATAAACGTGTAAAAAGTTATACTAGTCTAAGGACCAGGGGCTGAATCGCGATAAAAATAATCGCAGATAAGTCCCTGGCCGTATATAGAATAAAAAGAAAAAGACTACGGTGCGAACGTCCGCTAACAGAGGCATACGAACGAATTCGTTCATTTAAACGAACTAACGAACGAACGTTCATAGATTAGACCAAACCGAGAAAATCGATTAAATAAAAAAACAAACTAGGGTTTATAAAAAACCGAACAGTTTTTATACCTAAACCGAAAAGACGGGCTGCGATGAGTCGACGGCGGCGACGGTGGGCGGGGCGGCGACGGCGGAGTTGGGCGACGGCGGCGATGGCGTGGGTGGCGCGGGGCTGCGGGGTGCGGCGGCGTTGGGCGGCTCGTGGCGGCGGCTTCGGCAGGCAGCGGCGGGAGGCGGCTCGGGACAGGGTGGAGAGGGGCGGCAACGGCGCTATTTATTTGGGGGGAGGGGCGGCGGCTTGGCTTGGGGAGGGGACCGGCCCGGGAAGAGTCCGTCTCGGACTCCCCTCGGCGTCCGTGCGTGGCACAACGGCGGGGAAAAAGAAAATCCTAATAAAATTATATTTTTTTCTAAAAATGCCAAAAACAATTTTCACTGTCTAAATAGAATATTTAGAACAAAGTGAACATTTTTCTAGCCTAAAAATGCAATTTTCAATAATGCATATTTTTCTAATTCAAATAAAATAGCAAATAAAATACCAGAAAAATGATAATTTGATTTTAAAATTCTTTCTCCAATATTTCTCTAAATTTGAAGAAGTCATATTATCTTCTCTCATTTATTTTTGATATTGGAAAGATTTGGAGAGAAAAATAATAAAATCAATTGATCCTTTTCTTCAAATTTGTGTAAAACTCAAATATGAATTTTTTAAAACCTCCAACTCTCTCCGTGGGTCCTTGAGTTGCTTAAGATTTCTAGGATCTCAACCAAAATGCAAAAATAAATATGATATGCATATGATGATCTATGTATAACATCCAAATTGAAAAATTGGGATGTTACAAATTAGGGATGATTGCTTCTTCATCAACCACCACCACCGCATTCCGCTACCACCATTTGACTTTGGTTTTGAGAATTTGAGTCATGGTTCATCGTTTCCTAGGGTGTTTCGGCTAACTAGGAACATTTCGACATCGACATCACCGCCGCTCATCTTCGCCAAGGACTCCACACTGACCACTTCATCATCATCCATCCTTGCTTACAAACGACCAACCTCGATGGTAACTCCGACGGCATCTTTGTCTACACCTTGACATTGTATTGATAACCCCATAGCCCATTTTGCGTACCTTATCTATCAAGACTAGCCATTTTAGTATTGCCACCAAAGTTACTTGTGCACATTAGTGACATTGCATATATCATCATCTTATGTCCATATCTTGGTATCATCTCTTGTGCCACAAGGTTGTCATAGCATATACACAATTGCTATCTTGGTTCATGAAGTTTTGCATTAGAAAGATCTCAAAAGGGAATGAGACAAACAAGCTTTTAAGCAAAAGAAAAATATAAGAAAAGAGCTTTTAAACGAGAACCATAGCATCAAACTACATTAATATTGTCATACTCGATCATCTTGGATCATATCACTAGAACACCATACATATAGCATACTTGGGATAGATGTTGTTGCATTTTTTCTTAGTAGGTTGTGCACAAGTCTCGTATCGGCCTATTGTGCAATCGTGCTAGCGTCTCTCTAGAGTTGTGCAACAAGATCATTTTCCATGGATTCCACATTTTCCTCTCACTTTTGGTTTGCACAACCCCACTTATCTATTTGCGTGTATGTTTCCATGTACCACTACTTGATTGGTCTACTTGATACATTTGCGAATTTGCCAATCTTTTTCAACATCATTAAGTCTCACTAACAATTGCATCAAATTTTGTGTCACCATCCTAACCAAGCTCCACTATAAGATTTTACTTGTGTAGGTGTGAGAACCGACAAGAATTGGTACCAATTGTGTTATTTCCTTGTTACACATTTGAGTGATCATTGATCCATATTCAACATCGGTCAGGTACATTTGGTATAAGTTCTTCTCTTTCTCCCACTCACATATTTGCTTGGAATATGGATAGGCGAAGTTCTTCTACCAACCCAATCTTCATCGAGCAAGACGACAATATGTCATCCTACGTCACCAAGAGCCACCTCTTCAGTGCACAACGAGCTTTGCATCAAGAATAACAAGCAACGAGCAACCGCATCAACAATCTTGCCACCGACTTGCGACTCTCCGAGCAACGTACAAGAGACTATTTTGACAACAAGCTTGACGAACACAAAAAAGAGAATGATGCAAGAATGGACGAGATACATGCCTTGTTGGTAAACTGCTCTTCTACCACTCCATCATACTCAAGACGGAGCCGCTCGAGTCAACACTCTGATGACACCATATCTGGCTCAAGCACACCGACATCGAACACTCTACGTCGAGCCGCACGCCAAGACCGTCAAGCTAACCGCAAGCCTCTTCACGGAACTGATTCCCAAAAGCAACTTCTAGCGCAAGAACATCTACACCGTCAAAATCAAGCTACCTTTGCGCAAGCACAAGAAAGGCAACACCAACACCAACAAGAAGAGGAAGAGCGAGCGCGACAACACCAAGACGCACAAGATGCCGAGGCACAACGTCAAGAACAACAACGATGTGAAGCTCAAGCACTTGAGGCGCAAAATTCCCTCAGAGAATCAGGTTGAGCCGTAGCCACGCGCAATCGGCATACTCGTGAGCGACAAGAAGCGCTTCGCGAGGAAGTTCAATAAAGAATATATCAATCTCACGTGCAATGTCAAGCTCATCAAGCTCATCCACAACCTCGACAAGAACCACAACAAGAGCAACATGAGGTTGAAAATCCTCCATGCCAAGAGCAACATGAGTTTGACAATCATCCATGTCAAGGGCATCATCATCGTCCCCGGCCCCAACACAATGAAGAGCAACTCAACGGCAAGCTCAAGTTCACCATGCCCAAGTTCACTGGAAGCAATGATCCCGAAGAGTACCTTTCATGTGCATTGAAGGTCGACAAGATCTTTCCTTTGCGCAACTATGAGGAAGAGAAGAAGATCGCCATGGCATCCCTTGAGTTCCAAGACTATGTACTCATATGGTGGGAACAAGTCCTTGATCACCGAGAGGCAAGAGTTGAACCACCCATCACAACATAGGATCAAATGAAGGATGTCATGAGAGCATGCTTTGTGCCAACATACTACTACCGCGACCTCTTCAAGAAACTCAAACTCCTCAATTAAGGAACAAAGAGCATTGAATAATACTACAAGGAAATGGAGATCGCCATGATAACAGAAAATGTCATGCTAGATGATGAGAAAACTATGGCCCGTTTCTTGAATGGACTCAATCATCCTATCAAGAAGATTGCCGACTTCCAACCCTACTCCAGCCTCATCGAGCGAGTGCATCAAGCTACCATAGTGAAACGTCAAGTGCAAGATGACTTCAAGTATGCCAAGTACTCTTCCAAGAGCTACGACTTCTCCAATAACCAAGCTTCAACGACTCCTACCTCAACAAAAGCTTCACCAAGCAACGGTGTCAAGTCAAATTACAAGAAGACTTCGACAACCTCAAGTCGTCCTCCTACTACAAGAAACTTCAAGCCGAGAGCTTCATCATCTACTCCAACCGATGAGACCATCAAGACATGTTCCATCAAATGCCATATCTTCCACACCAAGGCTAGCATCAATGGAAGATCCGTGAAGTTCATCATCGATGAAGGGAGTTGCCATAACTTGGCAAGTGAAGAGCTATGTTCCAAGCTCCAATTGGTCAACATGAAGCACCCACACCCCTACAAGGTCCAATGGCTAAGCGACTCCGGCACAATCCAAGTCGTACATATGGTGCAAGTTTCCTTCAAGATAGGAGCATATGAAGACAACTTGGAGTGTGATGTCGTCCCGATGTCCGTTTGCCACCTCCTTCTTGGACGTCCATCGAAATTTGACTGAGGCATCATGCACAATGGGCGTACCAATCACTATAGGTTCAATATGAAGGGAAAGGAGTACATGCTACGACCTATGTCTCCAAGTCAAGTGATCGCTGACAAGCAAGCTACCCATCATTGAGAGAATAGTGAGCGAGCGAACCACCAAAAAGAGAGTGAGTGCCACAAGCCAAAATCGAGTGCCTCCAAGATGAGCGACAAGAAAAACTTAGTCCGATTTGCTACCAAACGTGAGGTGAGAGAAGTGTGTGAGAACCCATCAAGTGTTATGCACTATGTCATCCTATGCAAGGACGAGGCAACTACACCTACCACCTCACACAATCTACCTTTAGTGTTGTCTTCTCTTTTGCAGGAATTCCAAGATGTTTTCCCCGATGAGCTACCTTCGGGACTACCACCTCTTCGAGGCATCGAACACTGAATCGACCTCATCCCCGGGGCACCCCTTCCTAACAAGGCACCCTACCGCATCAAGCCTGACAAAACCAAGGAGATCCAACGGCAAGTACAATAACACATCGACAATGGCCATGTACGAGAAAGCTTGAGCCCTTGTGCCGTAATCGTAATCCTTGTCCCCATGAAAGATGGTACATATCGCATGTGTTCCGATTGTCCTCCCACCAATGCTATCGCTGTTAGATATTGTTACCCCATTCCATGCTTAGATGATATGCTAGACGAACTTAGCAGAGCCACCATTTTCTCTAAGGTTGATCTTAAGAGTGGCTATTACTAGATTCGCATCCAAGAGGGTGACGAATGGAAAACCACATTTAGGACCAAATTTGGCTTATATGATGGCTTGTTATGCAATGGGTTTATCCGAAGCACCCGGCACATTTATGCGAGTCATGCATTTTGTTCTTAGGCCATACATTGGTGTATTTGTTGTGGTCTATTTCGATGATATCCTTGTCTTTAGCAAATCCCTCAAAGATCATGTCACCCATCTAAGAACTGTTTTGCAAACCCTTAGGAAAGAGCGCCTTTATTCTAATGTGGACAAATGCCTTTTTGGTGTTGATAAGCTTATTTTCTTGGGTTTTGTTGTATCCTCTCAGGGTGTGCGTGTAGATGAATCTATGATCAATGCTATTAAAACTTGGCCACAACCAACCAACTTGCAACAAGTGCAAAGTTTCCTTGGCCTAGCCGTTTTCTATCATAGATTCGTTAAGGATTTTAGCACCATTGCTTCTCCTTTACATGCTTTGAGTAAGAAGAATGCACTTTTTGTTTGGGGACCATCCCAAGATACTGCATTCAATGAGCTTAAGAATTTTCTTACACATGCTCCTTTGCTTGCATTACCAAACTTTGATAAACCATTGGACATACATTGCCATGCTAGTGGGTATGGCATAGGAGGTGTGTTAATGCAAGAGAAGCGACCCATAGCTTACTTTAGTGAGAAACTTTCCGGAGCACAACTCAATTATCCCATATATGACAAAGAGCTTTATGCTTTAGTGCGAGTTTTGCACGAGTGGGAACATTATCTTCGCCCTCATGAATTCATCATCCGTACCGACCATGAAACTCTCAAGTATCTTAAGGGTCAAACTAAGTTGAACCAGCATCATGCTAAGTGGAGTGAATTCATAGAGTCTTTTCCTTATGTCCTCAAGTACCTTAAGGGCAAAGAAAGTGTTGTGGCGGATGCGCTTTCCCGCAAATGCATGCTTGTTACTACACTTGAGTTGAATGTCATTGGCTCTGAGCACATAAAAGACTTGTATGTGCATGATCCTACTTTTGCTATTCTATAGGCCAAATGTTTTATTCATACATTTTGGGAACGCTATTACCTCAAGGATGATTATCTTATGAGAGCTAACAAACTATGTATCCCCGAGTCTTCTCTTCATTTGTTACTTGTGCAAGAGGCTCGTGGAGGAGGACTAATGGGACACTTTGGACGCGACAAGACATTCGCCATGCTCTCCAAGAACAACTTTTTTCCCAAGATGTTCAGCGACGTCTCATGCTTCACCAACCGATGCTCGACATGTCGCAAAGCTAAGGCAAAAGCTCAATCCCATGGTCTCTATATGCCACTTCCAATTCCATATCACCCATGGGAAGATATTAGCATGGATTTTGTGCTTGGTTTGCCTAGAACTAGAAATGGCAAAGATTCTGTGTTCGTTGTTGTGGACCGATTCTCTAAGATGGCTCATTTCATCCCATGCAACAAGATAGACGATGCTTCACATATGGCAAATATTTTTTGTAGGGAAATCTTGCGTGTCCATGGAGTGCCAAAGACGATTGTCTCGGACCGCGACGTCAAGTTCTTGAGTTACTTTTGGAAGACTCTATGCACCAAGCTCGAAATCAAGCTCTTGGTTTCTTCGGCATACCATCCTCAAACCGACGGCCAAACAGAGGTGATGAACCGTACGCTCACCACTCTACTACGCGTATTGATCAAGAGGAACATCAAGGAGTGGGAGGAGTGTCTACCCATCACCGAGTACACCTACAACCGAGCAAGACATTCAACTACCGGCAAGTCCCCCTTCGAGGTCGTCTACAGTTTCAACCTGTTGTCCCTGTTGGACATTCTACCTTTACCGCTACAAGAGTGCATCAAGATGGACGCGAGTGCATGAGTGACCTGCCTCAAGAAGATGCATGAAGATACAAGGCACACCATTGAGCGCCAAGTACAACGACTCGCGACCAAGCTCAACATCAACAAGCAACCCATGATATTCGACGTTTGAGATCTTGTGTGGCTACACCTTCGCAAGGAACGCTTCCCCAACAAATGCAAGTCCAAGCTTCTACCTCAAGCCGACGGACCATTCAAGGTGCTAGCACGCTACAACAACAATGCATACAAGATCAATCTCCCATGCGACAAGTACAACGTGAGCGACGTCTTCAACATCAAGGATCTCTCCCTACCATGGTGATGATGCTTTTGATCCGAGGTCGGATCTTTCCCCAAGGGGGGTGGGGAGATGATGCGGAGCATCCCACGGTCATCCCCATGGACCATTCTACATCCCCCAAGACACCACTTGGACTAATGACAAGAGCTCGTGCGAGAGCTATCAAAAAGGAGGATAACTCTCTCCTTGTTGAACTCCCCTTTGACCCACTTGAGACATGGCTACTACCTCAAACGGAGATGCTTTGGGTGCTTAGGTACCAAGGAAGCAACCAAGGAGAAGTTATGGTGCAAGTTGGATATCAAGAGCATGAAGAGAATCTACCCAGCCCAGAAATCCCGGTACAATAGCCCAACTACCGCCCGGGCGGTACAACCGCTCGACTACCGCCCAACAACCGACCTAGGTTCTGTGATCGAGCAGTGCAAGGCCGGTACATCACCGGTTTATCCCTGTAACAGCTAGAAGACCGGTACAACCTCTCCGACCACCGGTACAACCGGTACTCCCTTCCGCGAACACCTCCAGGAACCAGCACCTGAGCTCCCAGTGGTACAACCGCCCCCATGGACGGTACTACTGCCCTGCCTGCATGCACTGAGAAGGGGTTTCACCCCATTTATCCCCCACTTACCCCTTGGACTGTATATACTTGTCCCTAGCTCCGTACTAGGGTTAGCAAATGATTAGCTCATTTGAGGTATAGCTTTGCTCATCCATCCGGATCTACTCCATCGAGAGAAACCGCTCCCTCTTCGGAGAAGATCCACTTTCGATTCAAGACCCCTTCATGGGAAGACCCCTCAAGACCTCCTCATGGAGATGAACTAGTTGCCTCTTGTATCGTCCTTTGTTAGATTAAGATCATGTATCTCTTTGTGTTTTGAGGATCTAGCACATGTGTAATCGAATCTTGTTGGTTTGAGTGATTTATCACCTTGTGTTCTTCGTGTTCTTGGTAGGATCTATGCCAATCGTGAAAGATCGGACATCTAGGGTTCCACCCTACATCACCTATATATCAAGATATAATTGGTCAAGATGAAGCATCCTCGTCCCAACAAGGTCCAAAGGCTTAGCGACTCCGGCACCATTCAGGTGGAGCACACTGTTCAAGTCTCCTTCAAGATATGAGCATATAAAGACACATTGGAGTGTGATGCGGTTCCCCTATCCATTGGCCACCTCCTACTTGGGCGACCTTGGCAATTCGATCACGGTGTCATCCACAATGGTCGAACCAATCACTATAGCTTCAAGATGAAGAGAAAGGAGTATGTGCTACAACCTATGCCTCCAAGACAAGTGATCACCAACAAGCAAGTATCCACCCATCATGGAGAGAATAGTGAGAGAGTGAGCCACCAAAATGAGAGTAAGCGCCACAAGCCAAAATTGAGTGTCTCCATGATGATCGACAAGAAAAACTTGGTGCTTTTAGCCACCAAAAGAGATGAGAGATGTGTGTGAGAGCCCATCGAGTGTTCTTCACTATGTCCTACTGTACAAAGATGAAGCAGCAAGAACTAACACCTCTCACCATCTACCTCTAGTGTTGTCAAATCTATTGCAGGAGTTCGCGTACGTTTTTCTCGATGAGCTACCCCCAGAGTACCATCACTTTGTGGCATCGAACACCGCATCGACCTCATCCTTGGCGCACGTTTACCGAACAAGGCACTATACCACGTCAACCCCGACGAAACCAAGGAAATACAAAGGCAAGTACAACACCTCATTGACAATGGGCATGTATGCGAGAGATTAAGTCCCTGTGTCGTTCCGGTTATTCTTACGCCTAAGAGGGATGGTAGTTTTTGCATGTGTTCTGATTTCCGTCCCATAAATGCAATCACCGTTTGATATAGGCATCACATTACACTCCTCGATGATATGCTAGATGATCTTAGCGGAGCCACCATTTTCTGAAAAACTGATCTTAAAAGTGGTTATTACAAAATTCACATTCAAGAGGGTGATGAATGGAAAACCGCTTTCAAAACTAAGTTTGGCTTCTATGAGTGGTTAGTCATGCCTATGGGCTTATCGGAATCACCTAGCACTTTCATGGTTGTGCTGCATTATGTTCTTTGCAAATACACTGGCATATGTGTTGAGGTCTACTTTGACGATATACTTTTGTTTAGCGAATCTCTAGAAGATCATGTCACCCATCTTAGGGACGAATTGCAAGTTTGTCTAAACGAGCAACTTTATGCTAACTTGCGAAAATGCACTTTTGGTGTTGACAAGCTTGTTTTATTGGGCTTTGTTGTGTCTTCTAAGGGTGTTCATATTGACGAGACTAAGATTGACGCTATTAAAACTTGGCCACAACCAACCAACTTGCAACAAGTGTGTAGCTTCCTTGGCCTAGCCGGTTTCTATCATCGATTCAGTAAGGACTTTAGCACTATTGCATCACCATTACATGCTTTGAGCAATAAGAATGCACCCTTTGTTTGGGGACCCTCTCAAGCTGCCGCATTTGAGGAGCTTAAGAACTTGCTTACACATGCTCCATTACATGCCTTACCTAATTTTGATAATACTTTTGAAGTGCATCGCGACGCTAGTGGTAATGGCATAGGTGGCATGTTGATGCAAGAAAACAGACCCATTGCTTACTTTAGCGAGAAACTTTCCAGAGCGCAACTTAACTACCCCATATATGAAAAAGAATTGTATGCTTTGTTAAGAGTATTGAATGTTTGGGAACATTATGTCCACCCTCACGAATTTGTTCTTCTTACAGATCATGAAACGTCTAAATATTTTAACGTTCAAACGAAAATGAATAAGCGACATGCCAAATGGAGTGAGTTCATTGAGTCTTTTCCTTATGTGACCAAGTACATAAAAGGTAAGGAAAATGGTGTGGCGGACGCTCTATCCCACAAATGCATGCTTGTAACTCAACTTGAATTGAATGTCATAGAATTTGGGCACATCAAAGAATTGTATGCGCATGATGTTTCGTTTGCAACTCCTTATGCCAAATGCTTGACTCACATTTCTTGGGAGCAATATTACATCAAGGATGGTTACCTAATGTGAGCTAACAAACTTTGCATACCCGAATCTTCTCTTCATTTGTTGCTTTTGGAAGAGGCTCACGGTGGAGGACTTATGGGTCACTCTATACGCGACAAGGCATTTGCTACACTCTCCAAGAACTACTTTTGGCCAAAGATGTTTTGTGGCGTCTCTTGCTATACCAACCAGTGCTCTACATGTTGCAAACCTAAGTCTAAAGCTCATTCCCATGGTCTCTGTATGCCACTTCCTATTTCGTATCCCCCATGGGAAGATATTAGTTTGGACTATGTGCTTGGTTTGCCAAGAACTCCAAATGGAAAAGAGTCGGTATTTATTGTTGTGGACCGTTTCTATAGGATGGTACACTTTATTCCATGTAACAATGTAGATGATGCTTCACATGTCGCAGATCTCTTTTGTAGGGAAATACTGCATCTACATAGAGTGCCCAAGACTATTGTGTCGGATCGCAACATCGAGTACCTTAGCAACTTTTGGAAGACCCTATGCGCCAAGCTCAGAATCAAGCGACTCTTCTCTTCGGCATCATCCACAAACTGATAGCCAAACGGAGGTCACCAACCGGACGATATCTACACTTATCCAAGTCTTGATCAAGAAGAACATCAAGGAGTGGGAAGAATGATTTCCCATTGCTGAGTACGCCTACAATCATGCAAGACACTCTACTACCCGCAAGTCCCCCTTTGAGGTCGTCTATGGATTCAATCCATTGTCCCCATTGGTCATTCTACCGCTACCTCTACTAGAGCGCATCAACATGGACGTGAGTGCCCACACAAGCTATCTCAAGAAGGTGCATGAAGATACAAGGCAAATAATTGAGCACCAAGTAAAATGACTCGCGGCCAAGCTCAATATCAACAAGGAACCCGTGATATTGTAGCGACCATACCTCAAACAGTCTGATCTCTGTGCATCAGTGTCATCCCTGGATCAGTAATGCTGACACGCACAGTACTTGAAGGATTTATAACAGAGTAGCAATCACACACTTATTACATCGAATGTCTCAAAAGAGAGCTTATTACAATAAATATGGCTTAAGGCCATCTATTAACGATAATAGTGGAAGACTTGGAAGATAAGTGAGTCCATCAACTCCAACGGCATCACTTAGTATAGAGCCACGATCCTAAGGCATCTTACTCGTCGTCTCAAAAGTCTGTAACATGAACGTTGCAGCCAGAAAACGGGTCAGCACATGGAATATGCTGGCAATGTAACACATAGAGGGTAATGAAAGAATAAAGCTATACTACATGCATATATGGCTTGGTGGAAAAGCTCTATGGTTACAGTTTTGCATAAAGCCAATTTTTCCCTACTTCAAAGGAATAAATTTATTTAACTATCATGGTGGTTGTTAAACATTGAGAATGTTTGATAGCATTCTCAATCCCAGTTAACTAACATCATCATTAAACAAACCCAACAGTATTAATTAAAGTAACATGATGGGATTCACATGATAATCCAAGTACTAGATACTCAAAACGTCCATAACCGGGGACATGGCTAATCATGATTAGTTTATACACTCTGCAGAGGTTTGCACACTTTTCCCCACATGACTCGATCTCCTCCGTTGGTTTTCTCGCACTACATGGTGTTTGAGAAACGGATGACCGAGACATAGTCTTTCAGAAGCGCTAGCACCTTACGATGGGTAGACCTGTACACCTACTTTCCCCTACATCTGCTAGTCTACCACTGTAAGAGTTCACACGACTTAATCAACTATGCTAGAGCCCATAATAGCATTTGGCTGCACACGGATGTTTCTAGCATGAATAATCTTATGATCCCTTTGAGCCTGGGTGGCGGTCCAAAACAAATAGGCAATCCTGGAATACCCAGGTACCTCAATCCACCCAGATGTGTATTAAAGTTGCCACCTTAAATAAACCATTAATTAACAATCTCACATCTGTCATGGATACACTCACCCAATCCACATCTACTAGCATAGCATGGCATAATAAGCAAACGTAGAACTAACTCCCAAGGGTTTGATAATAAAACATGTAATAGGTACTACCTCATCTACATCCCAAAACCAACATAGTAATCAGATCCTAACCATGCAATTGTTTGAGGATTGATCCAATGTAGAAAAACTAGGTAATAAAGGGATATGATCAAAGTGGTACTTGCCTTGCTGACGATCCGCGAAACATAGGGATTCGAAGTAGCAAGCGGCGCAATCCGGGTACTCTATCGCAAGCAAACAAACAAACAAGCATACAATAAGTACTCATCTAGTGCATAGGTAAAACTCAAATAAGAGATCTAACCAGAAAGCTCAACTTAAGAACTCCGGTTTGCAAAAAGAATCAAATCGAACAAAGAAACAAAACTCAAACGGCGAAAGAAACAAGCTTCGTTTACTAATCTGGACCTAAGTCAAATTTTATAGTAGCAAAAACTTGTTTGAGTAGATTAATTGGAAAGAGGGCTCCGAGACGAAAGTCTAGGCACTTGAATTGCCTGATTCCAATAAACGAGCGAAAAGTTATACTAAAACAAAAACCGGATCAGAAATCGCGATCAGAAAAATCACGGAATAAATCCGAGAAAAAGAAAAACGATGAACAGATTAACAAAGGAACGTTCGTTATCTGGATCTAAACGGTGAACGCGTTCGTTAAAACGAACGAACGAGCGAATGCTCGCTAATTAACCTAAATCGAAAAAAACGATCTAAAATAAAAAAACAGATCTAAAAAAATGACGAAAATCGACGGAAAAACTGAACGGTTTTTTAAAAAAACGGCGGCGGCGAGGTCAACCTCGGGACACGGGTCGGCGACTGCGGGGGCTTCGGCGAGGGCAGCGGTGGTCGGCGGCGGCGGCGGCGGCACTAGGGTTAGGGTTTGGGGCGGCGGGGCGGCTCGGGTGGGCTAGCGGGCCGGCCCGGGGCGGCTTATAAAGGCCCCGGCCAGGAGAATCCTGGCCGAACCCGGCCCGTAGTCGGTTCGGATTTTTTTTAAATACTTTTCGCGCAGAAAATCAAATGAAAGATATACTAAACGGACTCCAAAAATCCCGAAATAAATTTTCCCCGGCTTATAAAATCAAGCCGGTTTAGATGAACATTTATGTGGGGCCTAAATGCAATTTTGAAAAACACGCATTTTTCCTAAATTCAAATAAAATAGCAATAAATCCAAAATAAAATCTTATTTGATTTTTTATTAAATCCTCAATATTTATTTATTTTGGGAAAGTCATTTTATTCCCTCTCTCATATTTATACTAATTGAAATAAGTGAAGATAAAATAAAAAAAATCAAATGATTCTATTTCCAAAATTTGAGAAAACTCAAATATGAAATTATCAAAATCCCCAACTCTTTCCGTGGTCCTTGAGTTGCATAGAATTTCTAGGATCGGGGCAAAAATGCATTAAATATGATATGCAATAATGATCTATTTGTATAACATTCCAAATTGAAAATTTGGGATGTTACAAACCTACCTACCCCCCTTAAGATGAATCTCGCCCTCGATATTTGGGTTGGCTAGAAAATAGGTGAGGGTGGTCCTTCAGCAAATCTTCCTCTCGCTCCCAGGTGTCTTCATCCTCGGTGTGGTGGCTCCACTGAACTTTGCAAAACTTGATAACTTTGCTGCGGGTGACTCTGCTGGCATACTCAAGAATCTTGACTGGTTTCTCCTCATAGGTCAAATCACTGTCCAACTGAATAGCCTCTAGTGGCACGGTATCTCTCCCCGGTATATCAGCCATCTCTGCGTGGCACTTCTTCAACTTGGAAACGTGGAACACGTCGTGAACTCCTGACAATCCCTCAGGCAATTCCAACTTGTAGGCAACTTCTCCCATACGCTCCAAAACTTTGTATGGTCCCACAAAACGCGGTGCTAACATTCCCTTGACTCCAAAACGCTTAACATCTCGAAGTGGGGATACACGAAGATAGACTCTATCTCCAACTTCGTAAACTGTCTCCTTGTGTTTTGAATCTGCATAGCTCTTCTGCCTAGACTGGGCTACCTTGAGCCTGTCGCGAATCAACTTCACTTTCTGTTCAGACTCCTTAATCAAATCCGGTCCAAACAACTGGCGGTCTCCAACTTCATCCCACGACAACGGGGTTCTGCACCTCCTTCCGTATAAGTCTTCGAAACGGGCCATCTTCAAGCTGGCAAATTGTCGTCCCAACTAGATCCGTAATCTAGGGCACAAGCTCTCAACGTATCCTCCAAAATTTGATTGACTCTCTCGGTCTGTCCATCTGTCTGCGGATGAAAAGCTGTACTGAACTCTAGCCTGGTACCCAAAGTTTCATGCAACTGATTTCAGAACTTTGAGGTAAACTGGGTTCCTCTATCTGATACAATGCTCCTCGTAACTCCATGCAGACATAAAATCCTGGTCATGTATATCTTGGACAACTTAGCACTGGTGTAAGTGGTCTTCACTAGAATGAAATGAGCTACCTTCATCAAACGATCGACTACAACCCAAATCGAGTCATAGCCTGAACGAGTCCTGGGCAATCCCGTCATAAAATCTATGTCTAACTTATCCCACTTCCATTCGAGTATCGGCAATGGTTGTAGCAATCCTGCTTGCTTCTGATGCTCTGCCTTTACTCTCTGACATACATCACAAACTGCTACATATTCCGCAATATCCTTCTTCATTCCGGTCCACTAGAAAGTCTCCTTCAATTCCCAATACATCTTGGTATTTCCTGGGTGAATCAAATACGGAAAATCATGAGCCTCTTGCAAAATCAACTTCCTGATCTCCAGGTCATTAGGCACATAGACACGGTCTTGAAACCATAAGGTATCGTGCTCATCCTCACGAAATCCCTTAGCTTTTCCTTTGCTCATCTTCTCCTTTATCTCAGCAATTTCCTTGTCGGTCTTCTGAGCTTCTCTGATCTTATCCATTAAAGTCGACTGAATTTCCAATGGTGCTACATAGCCTCTCGGAACTATCTCTAAACATAGTTCGCAAAGGTCCTCGGCTAACTCCTTTGGCAATCCTGCGCTCATGAGTGTATTGACATGGCTCTTACGGCTCAACGCGTCGGCTACTATGTTAGCCTTTCCGGGGTGATACTGCAATCTCATATCATAAACCTTGATGAGCTCCAACCATCTCCTTTGCCTGAGATTCAACTCCTTCTGCGTGAAAATGTACTTCAAACTCTTGTGATCCGTGTACACCTCACAATGATTTCCGATAAGAAAATGTCTCCAAGTCTTCAATGCATGCACTATGGCTGCTAACTCCAAATCATGCGTGGAATAATTCAACTCATGAGGTTTAAGCTGTCGTGAAGCATACGAAACAACTCTCCCCTCCTGCATAAGCACTGCTCCAAGTCCTCGACGTGAAGCATCGCAATACACCTCGTAATCCTTGCTCTGATCTGGTAGAATCAACACTGGCGAGGTAACTAGACGTTCCTTCAACTCCTGGAAACTAGCCTCACATTCCTCAGTCCAATTGAACTTGGCATCCTTGTTCAACAACTCTGTCATGGGCTTTGCAATATTTGAAAAATTCTCAATGAATCTCCGGTAGTACCCTGCCAGTCCAAGAAAACTTCGGATCTCTCCAACTGTCGTCGGTGCTACCCAATTTGTCACGGATATAACATGTCCGAGGAATCCAACTTCCTTCAACCAAAATTCACATTTGCTGAACTTGACATATAACTGGTGTTCTCTGAGCTTTCCCAATACCAAACGCAAATGCTCCTTATGCTCCTCTTCGTTCTTTGAGTAAACCAAAATATCAGCAATGAACACCACGACGAACTTATCCAAAAACTCCATAAATACCTTGTTCATCATGTTCATCAAGTAGACAGGTGCGTTAGTCAGACCAAATGACATAACCGTGTACTCGTATAGCCCGTACCTGGTGGTAAAAGCCGTCTTAGGTATATCCAGCTCTCGAATCTTCAACTGATGGTATCCTGATCGCAAATCGATCTTAGAAAATACCTTTGCTCCTTGCAATCGGTCAAACAGATCATTGATCATCGGTAGTGGGTACTTGTTCTTGATTGTTACTGCATTCAAGCCTCGATAGTCAACAACCATCCTCAATGATCCATCTTTATTCTCCACTGGAAGTACTGGAGATCCCCAAGGCGAAGAACTTGGGCGAACATAGCCTTTATCTAGTAACTCCTTAATCTGACTCTTAATCTCCACCAAATCCTTTGCTGGCATCCTGTATGGTCTCTTGGATATCGGCCCTGTGCCTGGCAAAAGCTCAATTAAAAACTCGATGTCTCTATCCGGTGGCATGCCTGGCAACTCTTCTGGAAATACGTCAGGAAAATCCTTCACTACTGGTACTTCCTCACAACTCCTGATAAGGAATTTACGTGCATCCTCTTTGGCTCATGTCTTGATACATACCTTATCCTTCTCCCTTCTAGGGTAGTAAGCAAAATCGACTTACTGGCGCAATCGATGTTTCCTCCATACATAGATAACCAATCCATACCCAGAATCACATCCAAACCTTGAGATTCCAAAATGATTAAGTATAAGGGGAAAACATGATTGCCTATACTCAACGACACTTGAAAACATCCTCGACTAGCCATATACTCTGCTCCTGGTGAGGTTACTAGCATGGGTGTTCCTAGAACCTTGGTGGGCAGTCTATACTTATCCACAAATCCCATTGATATGTATGAATGCGATGCACCAGTATCAAAAAGAACGAGTGTAGTAAATGACTTAACCAAAAACTTACCCATTACTGCATCTGGCTGGGCTTCAACCTCCTCCACGCTAACGTGGTTCACTTGTCCTGTGTTGAAAGGGTTCAGCTTCTTCCCAGAGCTTCCATTTCCATTCCCATTTTGGCCTTCAGGACATTCATTGGCGTAATGTCCGGTCTTCTAGCACTTAAAGCAAGTGACTTGACTCAGATCTCTCTTTGCTGGTGTTGAGGGGTTGGTACAGTTCTGGCCATTTCCTCCTCTATTCCCGTTACCATTCTTGGAACCATTATGGTTGTGTGAGCTACCACCTCCATGGGTATGCTGGAACTATCCTCCCGATTTCGGTGTAAGACGTGACTTCTGCTAAGCTCCAGAATTGTATTTCCCTTGTCCATACTTCCTCCTGCGGTTTTCAATCTGCTGCTGCTTCCCTTCAATCATAAGAGCACGGTCTACCAACTCCTGGTAGTTGTTGAAACTTGCTACCATCAACTGCATACTCAGCTCATCATTCAGTCCTTCCAGAAACTTCTCTTGCTTAGCTGCATCTGTAGCAACGTCATCTGGGGCATAACATGCTAACTTACTAAAATCATCCACATACTGGCCAACTGTACGTCCTCCCTGGTGTAAGTTGCAAAACTCAATCTTCTTCATGGCCATAGCTCCTGCTGAAACATGAGCGGTATGGAAAGCCTGCTGAAACTGATCCCATGTGACAGTGTCTACTGGATAGGTGGCTGTGAAATTCTCCCACCATGATGCTGCGGGTCCCTCAAGCTGATGTGCGGCAAATCGCACCTTCTCCGCATCTGTGCATCCTGCAGTGGTCAACTCCCTGGCTGTCTTGCGAAGCCAATCATCTACAACAATCGCTTGGTGCTACTAGAGAACACCGGCGGATTCAGCCTAAGAAAACGGGTTAAGTGATCAACAGGTGGTGGTGGTGGTGGTGGGTTGTTGTTGTTGTTCCCCTGATTCTGATTCTGGACTAGTATCTGCATCAATGCATTCTGCTACTGGATCAACTGGGTGAGCTCCGGTGGGAAAGCAAATCCATTGTCATGTCTCAGAGGCATCTGAGGGTTTAGAAAAGATGAGAATACAGAATATAATGAGGTCTAGAGGGAAAAACACTACCCGTATGCACATGAGACAAATTTCAATCAAAAAACTTCATTCAGACAAGCAAGGGCATACAACGGTCTAACTATCATTACAAAAGTGCTCAGACTATACTAGATACATGGAGGGAAATACTACTACTGTTATGGTTGTCTACTAGAAAAACTGCTCCGATGAAGACTCCACGATATCTGCTCCAGCTTCATCAACATAGTCATCATCACTATCATCCGGGCCCGAGTCGGTGTCATCGATGATGATGTAGTTCTCGGGACAAGTGCAATCTTCGTCTTCTCCAGTTGCTGGAAATCCCATGAACACTCTTAGGTTCTTCTTCAGATCTTCATTCTTCTCGACTAGCATTGCTATTTCCTCCTCATATCCATCGCGTGTAGACTTGAGTTCTTCCTCCAGTTCCGTGATCTTGGTCATGGCCTTCTTCAGATCCATCATGCCTGCGCACATCTGGTTCTCCTGGCATCGAATGTGCTGGTTTAACTCCTAGATGAAAACTGCAATTGATCTGTCCTTCCTGGTGCTGACCATTTCCCATTGCTCATCTCGGTGCCCACAAATCTGGTAGATAGTATCCTTAAGCTCCCTGTGGTAAACTTCTCCACTACGTCCCATGGTGATGTGGGCTGCCATGCTCTTTCCTAGACTCCAGGTTGGTGCATCAAAGGAAAACTCTATGGGCTCAGTGATGGGCATGAACGTCCTTCCTGGAACTTGGACTTGAATCATCCAGCGCTCCTCTTCAGGTAATGTGGTGTTGTAGGTCCCGGTGAAGCTTGGTACTCCAATGTTCAGGTATCTCGTGACTTCCTTCAGGTGTCGTCCAAAAGGTGTATCTTCATCCGGTTGCGTGAACTTGTTCCATGCATCCGCCATCGTAAAAGAGTAGAAAAGATGAGGAGTCAGAAATGAGAAGAGAGAGTAGTGATCTAGGGCTTTTGCTTAATGGTCGTGTCGTACAGTCAGCGCTGGCTCTGATACCATCTTGTAGCGACCAGACCTCATACAGTCTGATCTCTGTGCATCAGTGTCATCCCTGGATCAGTAATGCTGACACGCATAGTACTCGAAGGATTTATAACAGAGTAGCAATCACACACTTATTACATCGAATGTCTCAAAAGAGAGCTTATTACAATAAATATGGCTTAAGGCCATCTAATAACGATAATAGCGGAAGGCTTGGAAGATAAGTGAGTCCATCAACTCCAACGGCATCACCGAGTATAGAACTACGATCCTAAGGCATCATACTCGTCGTCTGATAAGTCTGAAACATGAACATTGCAGCCCAAAAACGGGTCAGCACATGGAATATGATGGCAATGTAACACATAGAGGGTAATGAAAGAATAAAGCTATACTACATGCATATTGGCTTGGTGGAAAAGCTCTATGGTTACAGTGTTGCATAAAGCCAATTTTTCCCTACTGCAAAGGAATAAATTTATTTAACTATCAGGGTGGTTGTTAAACATTGAGAATGTTTGACAGCATTCTCAATCCCAATTAAGTAACATCATCATTAAACAAACCCAACAGTATTAATTAAAGTAACATGATGAGATTCACATGATAATCCAAGTACTAGATACTCAAAACGTCCATAACCGGGGACACGGCTAATCATGATTAGTTTATACACTATGCAGAGGTTTGCGCACTTTTCCCCACACGACTTGATCTCCTCTGTTGGTTTTCTCGCACTACATGGTGTTTGAGAAACATATGACCGAGACGTAGTCTTTCAGAAGCGCTAGCACCTTACGATGGGTAGACCTGTACACCTTCTTTCCCCTACATCTGCTAGTCTACCACTGTAAGAGTTCGCACGACTTAATCAACTATGCTAGAGCCCATAATAGCATGTGGCTGCACACAGAAGTTTCTAGCATGAATAATCTTACGATCCCTTTGAGCCTGGGTAGCGGTCCAAAACAAACAGGCAATCCTGGAATACCCAGGTACCACAATCCACCCAGATGTGTATTAAAGTTGCCACCTTAAATAAACCATTAATTAACAATCTCACATCTGTCATGGATACACTCACCCAATCCACGTCTACTAATATAGCATGGCATAATAAGCAAACGTAGAAGTAACTCCCAAGGATTTGATAATAAAACATGTAATAGGTACTACCTCATCAACATCCCAAAAACAACATATTAATCAGATCCTAACCATGCAATTGTTTGAGGATTGATCTAATGCATAAAAACTGGGTAATAAAGGGATATGATGAAAGGGTTACTTGCCTTGCTGATGATCCGCTAAACCTAGGGATTCAAAGTAGCAAGCGGCGCAATCTGGGTACTCTATCGCAATCAAACAAACAAAAAAGCATACAATAAGTACTCATCTAATGCACAGGTAAAACTCAAATAAGAGATGTAACCAGAAAGCTCAACTTAAGAAGTCCGGTTTGCAAAAAGAATCAAATCGAACAAAGAAACAAAACTCAAACGGCGAAAGAAACAAGCTTCATTTACTAATCTGGACCTAAGTCAAATTTTACAGTAGCAAAAACTTATTTGAGTAGATTAATCAGAAAATCGCGGAATAAATCCGAGAAAAAGAAAAACGACGAACAGATTAACGAACAAACGTTCGTTATCTGGATCTAAATGATGAACGCGTTCGTTAAAACGAACAAATGAGCGAATGCTCACTAATTAACCTAAACTGAAAAAAATCGATCTAAAATAAAAAACGGATCTAGAAAAAACGACGAAAACCGATGGAAAAACCGAACGTTTTTTTTAAATGGTGGTGGCGAGGTCAACCTCGGGACGCGGGTCGGCGGCGGCGGTGGCTCCGAGAAGGGCGGCGGTGGTCGGCGGCGGCGGCGGGGTGGTCCTGCGGGGGGCCCGCGGCGGTCGACGGCGACGGCGAGCGGCGACGGTGACGGCGCGGCGCGCGGCGCTAGGGTTAGGGTTTGAGATGGCGGGGCGGCTCGGGTGGGCTAGCGGGGTGGCCCGGGGCGGCTTATAAAGGCCCCGGCCAGGAGAGTCCTGGCCGAACCTGGCCCGTAGTCGGTTCGGATTTTTTTAAATACTTTTCTCGCAGAAAATCAAACGAAACAAATACTAAACGGACTCCAAAAATCCCGAAATAAATTTTCCCCGGCTTCTAAAATCAAGCCGGTTTAGATGAACATTTATTTGGGGACTAAATGCAATTTTGAAAAACACGCATTTTTCGTAAATTCAAATAAAATAGCAATAAAATCCAAAATAAAATCTTATTTGATTTTTTATTAAATCCTCAATATTTGTTTATTTTGGGAAAGTCATTTTATTCCCTCTCTCATATTTATATAATTGAAATAAGTGAAGATAAAATAAATAAAATCAAATGATCCTATTTCCAAAATTTGAGAAAACTCAAATATGAAAATATCGAAATCCCCAACTCTCTCCGTGGGTCTTTGAGTTGCGTAGAATTTCTAGGATCGGGGCAAAATGCATTAAATATGATATGCAATAATGATCTATTTGTATAACATTCCAAATTGAAAATTTGGGATGTTACAGATATTCAACATTGGAGGTCTTGTGTGGTTACACCTTCGCAAGGACCACTTCCCCAACAAACGCAAGTCCAAGCTACTACCTCGATCTGACGGACCCTTCAAGGTACCAGCATGATACAACAACAATGCATACAAGATCGAGATCCCACACGACAAGTAAAACATGAGTGACATCTTCAACATCAAGGATCTATCTTCCTTCCATGGTGATGAAGATTTCGATCCGAGGTAGGATCTTTCCCAAGGGGGGAGATGATGCAGAGCATCCCAAGGTCATCCCCATGGACCTACCTTCGTCTCCCCAAGTGCCAAATGGACCGATGAGACGTGCATGTGCAAGAGCTCTCGAGACCAAGGTGACATCTCTCCTCTCGCAATTCCCATTCGAAACACATGAGACGTGGCTACTACCTCAAGCAAATACACTTTGCATGCTCGGGGTACCAATGAACTATCCACAGACAAGCTAAGGAGCAAGATCTAACAAAGGGAGAAGAGGAACGTGAAGACGGAAAAAGAAAGCGTGCAAGTCAAAGGCTGCCCAGACAATCTGTACCTTCTCCCAGATGATCGAGACTCCGTGTGCAAAGAGTACAGTAGTCCTCCAGATGAAGCCGAATCATCCGGGACTTCTCCCAGCTCATCTGGACCAAGCCAGATATTTGTACCATGTCCTGGACATCCTGACCCCCTGAAGCTAATACGACACATCCGGACGATCCGGACGGTCGCCTGGATCATCCGGAACCCCAAAGCCCGAACCATTCGGACCACCATCCGGATCATCTAGACCACGCCTGCGTGTGTGACTTGGGTCGAAGCCCATGCAACTCTACCTACCCCTAGACCATATATACTCCAAATCTGCCCATGTTTGAGGGTTAGCATTGTGATAGTGTAACACCCCGGATGTAACTTCCCATAATTGTAACTCCAACTCTTTGCCATTTTTGGCTATGTGATGTGTTATTTCCTTCGTGGTCGGGTTTTTGTCTTTTGTTTTGCATTTTGTTCATGTAATGCATCTCATCTCATAGCATCATGCGCATTGCATTTGCATGTTTTCATAAAAATTGTAGCCATTAGTAGTTGTCGCTTCTCTCCTTGGCTCCGTGGCATGTTGTCATACCATTTCTGTCCAATGACCTTTCTCAGACCAACCGGGTTCTCATCCCTCTTGTTTGACCGCCTTATCTCTTTGCACAGTCATGGAGCCCCCTTTACGCGCGGCCGAAACTTCCCCGAACCCGAACAGCTCTGTCATTACCGTTGGGTCCGGATCATCCCTAAACATCCTGAAAGTATCTTCGCTTCTTTGTTGGACTCCCCTAAGCTAATTATTCCCGTCTGCCGGATTACGATCAGAGGGACCGAGTACCCCTAAGCTAACCCTTCCTATAAATAGAGCCTAACCCTAATCCGAGGAGCCGTCTCATCCACCCCATTCCTTCCGCCGCCACCCGACCAACTCCCTTCTCGCTCGGGATCCTCCCAGATCTGATCCACCCAGCCCCGCTCCTCCTCGAGCCAATCCCCTCGCTCGATCCAGCAGCCGTCCAAGCCTTCGCCTTCCTCACCTCGCTGCCAGCCTCTGCCCGAGCCCCTGTCCAGGAGCTCACGCCCAAATCAGGGGAGAGGAGCTCCCTACCGCCTCTCACCTCGTGCCCGAGTCCCTCGCGCCCGCAGCAGCAGAGCCCCACTCGCTGGGCTTGTCCATCTCCCGCAGCCGCGAGCATCCCCGCGCCGGCACGCCCTCCTCCCAAACCTCCTCGCACCGCTGCCTCGTCAGCTCCGCCTCGCTGGAGCGTGTTGCCAGGTTGCTCGTCTCGCACCCCTGCCCTCTCTCTTTTCCCTCTCTCCATCTCACTGTCTCTCTCTCTAATCTCTCCGCTCTCTCTTCCTTTGCCCATAGGAACACCCATGGACGCTGTCGTGGAAATATCACATCAGATGTCCTAGCAGAAGGACTTAGTCGTGGAGCCATCGCAACGAGATTAGCCTGAAGGGGTTAAACTGGACAAGGGACACAAGAGTTTTATTCTAGTTCGGCCCCTTACAATGAAGGTAAAAGCCTACGTCTAGTTGTGATGGGATTATTGGGGTTTCGATGACCAGGGAGCAAATACACTTTGCCTGGGTCTCGAATTGTTGTTTCTTGTTTTTGAACCGCCGCCGGGTCGTCCATTTTTATACACAGGGTGACACCTGGCCGGTTTATAAAGTCCCGTGGCCGGCTCATACAAGTGTCTGGCTCGGTCTCTCCCTTTCCCTAACTTACAATACAAGTTATACAATTATGGCGGTTTACCACAATGGTCCCTAATCTGCCTCTGGGCTCTGGGCCTCTAAGCCTTATCAGTAAAGCACCATCTTCGTTGTCTTCTTGGGCTTCCGTATAGTTGAGCATGAACCGGCCCCTCCTGGGTGGTTTACACTCAGTAGTTATATCCTCAACAGATGCCATGCTCGAGCTCAGCCTCGCTGCCGTTTTGCACCCGTTCCAGCCGGGAAACGGACGGATTCATCTTCCCCGTGTTCGTCCCCTGCCTCTCCGCCTCGACATAGTCCAACACATCGCTGGTGGTGCCACCTCACGACAAGCCCTGCCCCGCCATGGATGCTACCATGGACACCGACTTCCCGCTCCTGGCGCCCCTTCCTCAACCCTGCCTGCAAGTCGCCTTCTCCTCACCTCCTTCTCGTCGTGTTGGAGGAGACGAACACCTCGCAAGCCTCTGCTTGAGCTCGTCGACCCACCGCTTCCCGCACATGTCAGTCCTGCCTCAAGTCCCGCTGCGTCGCGCCTCTGCTTCGCGTGAGGCGTGATGAGACGACTGCAGTAGCTCACTCACCTGGCGTTGACCAGTCGCCTAGGCCGCCAGCTCGCCTGCTTCGGCCTGCCTCCTCCACCGCACTGGGCTAGGCCCATCTGGGTGAGCCTCCGTGCCCATGCTCCCATCGGGCTAGTCAGATTCGGCCCGATTCATGTTTTTTTTCGTGAAACGATTTTAGCTATTTTTCAAGATAGTGCAGTTTTACAGAAAAATAACCCTAGACTTCATGCGTATAATAACTCATGAACTATGCATCATATGCAAAAACTTCATATATGTAAAATGCTTAAATTTTCATCTAGTTTCACAATATTCAACTTTAATCCCTATTTAACATGTTTAAACTTGTTGTTTGTTTAAATTTGCATAAATGCCATGTTAAAATGGTTTATTTCATAACTACATAACTGTAGCTCCAATTTTAATAAACTTTATATGTAAATGGGCTGGAAAAATGCATAGATTAATTTGGTGCACTTTGTTTTACTGATTAACAATATTAAAATATGGTTTAGGGCAGAACAGTACCAAATTCGAAATATGGAGATGAGGTTTTTCCGGAATTGTTGTTTGTTGTTTCCGGCCTCATTTAAACTTGCATAAATAGTTAGTTTAATTATACTTCACCTCTTGTCATGTTTAACAACATTTAATATTGATGAGTAGCATGAACGAGAGTGAACTAAATAATTGGATGTGGTGTTTCGTCAATATGCAACTCGTTGCATATTGAGCTCCACTTAACTTATAGTATTGTTTGTTGCATTTTGCCATGCCATGCCTCTTTAAAACGGACATGCATCATACTTGTTTGTGCATCATGCCATGTTTATGCTTGTGCATTTACCATGTTGTTTGCTTCTTTCCAGTTTTGGTTCTTAGTTCCGGTTACGTTGCGATTGTGAGGATTCATTCGACTACGTGGGTTCATCTTCTTCATGGACTTGTTCTTCTTCCTTGCGGGATTTAATGCAAGATGACCATTACCCTTGATATCACTTCTATCTTTGCTTGCTAGTTGCTTCGTTCTATCGCTATGTTGTGCTACCTATCACTTGCTTTACCATGCCTCCCATATTGGCATGCTAGCCTCTAACCTTTTTCACCCTTCCTAGCATAGCTATCTTACCGCTTTTGCCTAGCCCCTCTTATAGAGTTGTTAGTTGTAGGTGAAGCTGAAGATTGCTCCAGGTTGGAACAGGATTATGTTGGGATATCACAATATCTCTTATTTAATTAACCCATCTATAGACTTGGTAGAGGGTGGAATGCTTGACCTTTTGCCTAGTGTTTTGTTCCACTCTTGCCGCCCTAGTTTCCATCATACCGTTATTATGTTCCTTGATTTTGCATTCCTTATGCGGTCGGGTTTATGGGAACCCCTTGACGGTTCGCTCTGAATAAAACTCCTCCAGCAAGGCCCAACCTTGGTTTTACATTTGCCTAACAACCTACTAACTTTCCCTTGGGTTTTCGCGAGCCTGAGGGTCATCTTTTTTATCCCCCCGGGACAGTGCATCTCCAAGTGTTGGTCCGAACCGGGCGATGTCCGGCGCCCCCTGGGCAACCATGGTCTATGCCAACCCGACATCTTGCCCAGCCGGTGTGCCCTGAGAATGAGATACGTGCGACTCCTATCAGGATTTGTCGGCACATTGGGCGGTCTTGCTGGTCTTGTTTTACCATTGTCGAAATATCTTGAAACCGGGATTCCGAGACTGATCGGGTCTTCCTGGGAGAAGGAATATCCTTCACTGATCGTGAGAGCTTGTGATGGGCTAAGTTAGGACACCCCTACAGGGTATAAACTTTCGAAGGTCGTGCCCGCGGTTATGTGGTAGATGGGAATTTGTTAATATCCGGTTGTAGATAATTTGACACTTGACTTAATTAAAATGCATCAACCGCGTGTGTAGCTGTGATGGTCTCTTTTCGGTGGAGTTCGAGAAGTGAACACGGTCTTTGTGTTATGATTGTGCGTAAGTAGGTTCAGGATCACTTCTTGATCACTTCTAGCTTCTCGACCGTTGTGTTGCTTCTCTTCTCGCTCTTATTTGCATATGTTAGCCACCATATTTGCTTAGCGCTTGCTGCAACTCCACCTCATCACCTTATCCTACTCATAAGCTTAAATAGTCTTGATCACGCGGGTTTTGAGATTGCTAAGTCCTCCTGACTCACCAGATACTATCACAACAGTTGCAGGTGCCGATGATACCAGTGCAGGTGATGCAACCGAGCTCAGTTGGGAGTTCGATGAGGATCTTCGTTGTTACTATGTTTCGTTTCCTGATGGCTAGTAGTGGAGCCAAGTTGGGACGATCAGGGATTTAGCATTTGGGGTTATCTTCCTTTTCATTTGGATTTTTCCGTAGTCGAACTATGTGTGTACTTTGAATGATGTATGATTTTATTTAGGTACTTGTGTGAAGTGGCGATTGTAAGCCAACTCTTTATCCCAGTCTTGTTCATTACATGGGATTGTGTGAAGATGACGCTTCTTGCGACAAAAACACCATGCGGTTATGCCTCTAAGTCATGCCTCGACACGTGGGAGATATAGCCGCATCATGGGTGTTACAAGTTGGTATCAGAGCCAACCCTCGCGGTTACACGGATGTTTGCGGACAGGTGCGCGGTCATGTTATTCATGACGTTTGTGACCCGTCGTGGCACATGGCATGGCACATGTACCGGACTAGATGCACAGACGTATGTGCCAAGACGGAACGTCCCTGTGGCCCGACGAGGACGTCAATTCCTCTGAGTGGGGGTGTATGTGATAGCCTGTCTTAATAAGGATAATAGACTACTCATATCAGTAAGGAATTCCTTCTTTTCCGGAAGCCCATTCGGAAAAAACTCCAAAGATAAGGGTGCTTAGCTTGGGGTAATTTTAGGATGGGTGACCGACTGGGAAGTTGCTCCCGGGTGCGCACGGGTGAGGACAAAGTGCACAGAAAAGACTAGTATTGATCTGTGGGGCCAGTCTAGATCCCGCCAGGAGTAACGACCACCAACGGGTGTGTCCGGGGCGTTACAAGTTGGTAATCAAAGCCATCCCCGACTTAGGAGCCCCCTACTTGATCGAATCGCTGTCGTTGTTGAGTCTAGAGCAAAAATGTTTTGAGTCTTATGATTATATATATCGGAGAGTAGGATTCTTTTTACTCCTCAGTCCCTTCGTCGCTCTGGTGAGGTCTCCTGACGTAGATGTTTTGACTTTCCTCTCCTCAAATTTCATGATTTTTTTTAGGATCACGCGGGCATCTTGGAATCGTTCCGATATTCTTGTGATGAGAACGTTGTTCTTGGTGCCTCCTAACATTTAGGGGTTGTGGCAGTGTCCCGGAGGGTGGAGCTCCGAGGTGTCATCGTCACAATTTTATCGTTGCAGTTCTGGAATACCTAAGTTTTGCCGACATCGAAAATCTCTTTTATGCAGTTGTTGGTGATATAACCTCGACGCCAATCAGTAGCGGGGCGGGAGTTCGGGAGTATTGCCATAGCTCGCATAACGTATGCTTTTCAAAGGTTGAGGTACACGATTTCCGGAATTTTCTTGGTTATGTGTTGACGGACGGATACATCAGGATGTAGGGATTATTAGTCTGGGTGAGATATATTGCTTCCCCTGTATCCCCAACACCAGATTGCATAGCCAGAAAGTTTCGGGAGTTTTATAGGTGGGAATTCAAGTAGCTCTAGTTTTTTTCTTTCCGACAGATGCATGATATGAGATTGGGGTTCGACATCTACTGGTCTGCCTATCCACGATCGTTTTTACAGTGGTCTCGTTGTGTCTTAATGAGTCCTTGCTATGCTGACTCGGGGACGCTTCGTATGTCATGTGCACTGCCTTGTACATGATGGTGCTGTACGATCGAGCCCGTGTGGGCCCCACCATGAAAACTTTGGACGAAATCTCTATCTTATGTTTGTTTTCGGCTTATTCTACAAGCCAATTTTTTTGTTTTGTTTTATTTGTGGTATTCGAGTTGCTTCGAAGTCAAATGTTGAATCCATACCTTTCCTAAACGGTGTTCTCATATTGCTATGTGAATACTAATCCTTCTTGATCATCGAGGTCGTCATGTTAATTCTGTTTCAACCAGCGTGTTTCTCTTCAAGTGCATCTGATCATTCCAACATTCGCAAGATCAATTCTAAGTTTTTCTCAACGGTATCCATTCCATCTGCCCCAAGTTGCCTTTGTTTTTTCCCGCCCTCACACCCTTTTCTTCAAGGACTTAGATATTTTAATCAAGTATCCATTTATTCTTGTGAAGTCTCTTCACCCTTTTCAATCAATGTTCTGATCCGGTGATCCCTCGTGAAGATGCTCACGAGCATCAAGTTCATCATTCTTCATTCTCGTATTATTTTCCGGTGGCTTTAAATCAAGCTTTCGGTGTTGATCATATCTCTTCCTTTTGTTTCACATATTTTCCCATATGAATTTCTTATCCAAGTCTCTCTTATTTATTCACCTCTCCCGGTTCATATCCGGAGTGCTCAAGATATCTCAGAAGATTCGTGTTTTCCATTCTTAATACGTTCAAGGTATTTAGAGATTATTATCTCATTCAAGTCATTTAATTCAACCGGTGCAATCCCCCCTTTCAATCAGTCGTTCAACGGTGTATCTTTTTAGTGGGCTCTAACCCACAGGTCTTTTTCCAGGATCTTACCCGACTCTTCTAATTTCCCCGGAGCTATTGTCAAATTCATTTCAAAGTTTGACGTAAGAATGAATTTTCATCACTCACATGCCTTCTCCAAGGTCTCTTTCAAATTCTTTTCATATTTGGCTCAACCTTTCCTCTTTTAATCCTTCCGGAGTGCCTCAACAATTCATGGTGGTTCTCATCTTCATTCTCAACATGTGAATACCGAAGAAGGATTTCTCTGAAATCTTGCTCCATTCTCTTCAACATTCATGGTTTTAGCTTGATGCCATCCTCTCATAATTGTTTTCGATTGTGGGAATTCTTTTAAACCATCCGACGCATTTCAGGAGTTGCTTCCTTTCTCGATCATCCGAAGGCCATCATTTCTGAATATTACTCATTCTCAGTCTTCATCTCTTGTTCTCAAAATCTTACCAGTGGATCATTGAAGACTTTTCTCTAGTTTGCGCTATATCTCTCTTAATCCTTTCTACGGGAATAAGTAGTATGCCAAATCCGTTTCTTGCCATCAGTTTCAATTGATGAAGGATAGACATGACATAATTCTTATTCTTGTTTCATCCAAGTGATTAATTCCTTCTTCCGGAGTTTGTTCATCAGGAAGTAATTCTCGGTTCCAAGTTATTCATCTTTCTTGTCCGGAGTTCAAAGTTTTCTCATTTCGTAGCTCCATCTAAATCATCGCAAGGCTTCACCTCGTGTTTTGAACTTCCCTTTCTTTCTATCATTCTTTTATTACTGGAGTTCTTCATGGAGGCTCTACATGGTGGTTCGCTAAAGAGTTAACTCATTCTTGAAGTGTTCTTCGAGATTGTTCTTGGAAAAGCTTAAGTATTCCTCATCTTGCATTCCAAAGTGCAATTCCTTCAGCCTTATCTTTGGAGATGGCCTTATATCATTCTTGACAATTTTCATTCATGTTTCGCGATTCACATGTTGTCAGGAATGAGGTATTTTAAACCCATCATTTTCTTCCTTGAGTTATCTTGGTAAAGATTTCACCTAAAATCCTCCCCGAAGGAATGTTGCTAATTGTGGTGCTTATAAATGACCCAAGTTGTCCAATTATCCTCTTGGTGAAAGAAGTTTCTCTTATCTTCATTGATCTCAACCAATCAATTGTTTCTGTTAGTGGTCGGTTGTCACCTCATCATTTTGAGATGTTTGCCATAAGCCCATAACAAGCTTGTGCTTTTCGTTGTTGATTTTCCAACAACTCCATTCAATTCTTCTTCGCAAGGATGCTTTCCAAGTTCATTTGTGGCAAAAGATGTCATTTTCTTCTTCGTCCCTTTATCCCAATAATCTAGCTTCTATTCTTTCGTTCTGGAGGCATTGTGATGTTGCTCTCTTCACCCATCACCTTGTTTTGTCAAGATCACGTTATTTTCTTGCTCACCCATTTAACCGGAGTGTTGTGTTCTCATTCAAGTTCTTTCATCTTATCAAGTCATGTTCTCTTTTTAACCGGAATGCTGCCCGAATTCTTTATTCTTATTCCTTGTCCAGCTAATTTTAACCGGAGTGGCTTCAAAATCTACCTTATCCCCTAAGATCTTGGTTCTCATCATATTCCTCGTTCCTCATGTCCAACAGATTGTTTGCAATCTTGGTCATCTCCGTTGTTTTGTTTCTTTCATTTTCTTCAACCTCTCAAGGTTCTTTGGTTTCACTCATTTGTCGAAGAAGCAACTTAGTTTTACCTCCTCTCTTCCTCTTCCGTTTCTCTCCGGTGCCATTCTAGATCTCGGGATGAGATCCTCTTGTAGTGGTGGAGTGTTGTAACACCCTAGATGTAACTTTCCATAATTGTAACTCCAACTCTTGCCATTTCCGGCTATGTGATGTGTTATTTCCTTCTTGGTCGGGTTTTTGTCTTTTGTTTTGCATTTTGTTCATGTCATGCATCTCATCTCATAGCATCATGCGCATTGCATTTGCATGTTTTCATAAAACTCGTAGCCGTTAGTAGTTGCTGCTTCTCTCCTTGGCTCCGTGGCATGTTATCATACCGTTTGTCTCCATTGACCTTTCTCAGACCAACCGGGTTCTCGTCCCTCTTGTTTGACTAACTTATCTCTTTGGACAATCATGGACCCCCCTTTGCGCGCGGCCGAAACTTCCCCGAACCAGAACAGCTCTATCGTTACTGTTGGGTCCGGATCATCCCCAAACATCCTGAAAGTATTTTCGGTTATTTGTTGGACTCCCCTAAGCTAATTATTCCCCTCGCCCGATTACGATTGGAGGGACCGAGTACCCCTAAGCTAACCCTTCCTATAAATAGAGCCTAACCCTAATCCGAGGAGCCGTCCCATCATCCCATTCCTTCTGCCACTACCCGACCAACTCCATCCTCTCTCGGGATCCTCCCAGATCTAATCCACCCAGCCCCGCTCCTCCTCGAGCCAATCCCCTCGCTCGATCCAGCAGCCGTCCAAGCCTTCCCCTTCCTCACCTCGCTGCCATCCTCTGCCCGAGCCCCTATCTAGGAGCTCGCGCCCGAATCAGGGGAGAGGAGCTCCCTGCCGTCTCCCACCTTGTGGCCGAATCCCTCGCTCCCACAGCAGCAGAGCCCCACTCGCTGGGCTTGTCCATCTCCCGCAGCCGCGAGCATCCCTGCGCCGGCGCGCCCTCCTCCCAAACCTCCTCGCACCGCTGCCTCGTCAGCTCCGCCTCGCCGGAGCGTGTTGCCAGGTCGCCCGTCTCGCGCCCCTGCCCTCTCTCTTTTCCCTATCTCCATCTCACCATCTCTCTCTAATCTCTCCGCTCTCTCTTCCTTTGCCCACAGGAACCCCCATGGACGCCATGCTCGAGCTCCGGCTCGCCGCCGTTTTGCACCCGTTCCAGCCGGGAAACAGACGGATCCGTCTTCCCCGTGTCTGTCCCCTGCCTCTCCGCCTCGCGAGACTCCAACACATCGCCGACGGCGCCACCTCAGGACAAGCCCTGCCCCGCCATGGATGATGCCATGGACGCCGACTTCCCACACACGGCGCCCCTTCCTCAACCCTGCCTGTCAGTCGCCTTCTCGTCGCCTCCTCCTCGTCGTGTTGGAGGAGATGAATGCCTAGCAAGCCTCTGCTCGAGCTCGTCGACCCGCCGTTTCCCGCGTCTGCCGGCCCTGCCTCAAGTCCTGACCCGCCGTGCCTCTGCTTCACGTGAGCCGTGACGAGACGACCGCTGCAACTCGCTCTACTGGCGTTGACCAGTCGCCTAGGCCGCCAGCTCGCCCGCTTCGGCCTGCCTCCTCCACCGCCCTGGGCTAGGCCCAGCTGGGTGAGCCTCCAGCACCCATGCTCCCATCGGGCTAGTTAGATTTGGCCTGATTCATGTTTTTTCTGCGAAACGATTTTAGCTATTCTTCCAGATAGTGCAGTTTTACAGAAAAAAAACTAGACTTCATGCATATAATAACTCATGAGCTATGCATCATATGCAAAAACTTCATATATGTAAAATGCTTAGATTTTCATCTAGATTCACAATATTCAACTTTCATCCCTGTTTAACATGTTTAAACTTGTTGTTTGTTTAAATTTGCATAAATGCCATGTTAAAATGGTTTATTTCATAACTAAATAACCGTAGCTCTAATTTTAATAAACTTTATATGTAAATGGGGTGGAAAAATGCATAGATTAATTTGGTGCACTTTGTTTTACTGTTTAACAACATTAAAATATGTTTTAGGCCACAACAGTACCAAATTCGAAATATGGACATGAGGTTTTTCTGGAATTGTTGTTTGTTGTTTCCGGCCTCATTTAAACTTGCATAAATAGTTAGTTTAATTATACTTCACCTCTTGTCATGTTTAACAACATTTAATATTGATGAGTAGCATGAACGAGAGCGAACTAAATAATTGGATGTGATGTTATGTCTGTCATCTTGTCCTTCGTCACGGCCACATAGTCATTTCTTGATGCACTTGATATTTGTAGGTTTGTATCATCCTTCCTTCCTTGAAACAAAACCGTCCTCGATTTTGAGCCAACCTTCAAAACCTTCTTTTTTGGAACTTCCATGTTTGTAGTGATCACACTGTCCGACATTGGTTTTAGAATGTGTCGTCTACCATCATGCTTGAATGTATATGTGTTTGATTTACCTTTATGCACTGCATCACGATCAAAGTGCCATGGTCTTCCCAATAATAACTGACACGCGTCCATCGGCATGATGTCACAATCCACCTTGTCAACACAATCCCCGACAACAAATGTCACACGTACCTTATGTGTTTTTAATTTCCCAGAGTTATATAACCACTCCACGTGGTGTGTTTGAGGGTGTTGCCACATTGACAAACCTAATTCTTGTACAAGGTCTTTGCTAATGGCATTGGTAAAACTGCCACCATCAATTATCATCTTACATGCGCGGTCCTTGATCTTGTATTGTGTCTTAAAAGCACTCCATCGTTGGCCTTTTGCATCACCGTCTTGTACCTTATGTACCAAAAGATTCAGCCCCTCTATCGCACATCGACTTCTTCCTTTCTTTCTTCTCGTTGCTCTCTTCTTTTTAGCAAACGGTTTTTCCAGTCTGCGCTAAACACATATGTTGGCATGGTAATAAACTAGATTTGTTGGCCCTTCCATGATACAGTGTAACTATTTTTCTGGGAATTGCGAACAGCCCAAACACGTTTGCACCATGAGTTCCCAAGTAGAAGATGACATGACACCATAGGCACGGGACAAACGTGAAAAAAATTCAGCACAACAATATTTCCCCAAAGTAAAAAATTAGCAAAATCTGATGCGTGATTTGGATTTCACCTTCGAACCACTTAAGCGTGTATGGTCTTTCAAGAGGTGTCATCTTCAGCCCCAACTTTTCCACCACCTCGATGCTCATCATATTGACTGCAGTACTCTCATCGATTGTCAGATTGACACGTCGTTCATTCACAACGCAACGAGTGTGAAAAAGAACGACCTCACCAATGCCTTCCTCCTCCATCAATATGTTCCTGCTCAACATGTTGATGCTCGCCTCCGCAGACGATATTGCAAATTGAATCGCCCTGACTAACCTTAGCTCTGAATACCACTTGATGAAGCACAGACTAGCAAGACGCTAATTCGTGCGTGTAGATGGCCTGATCTTTCACGGCGATGCAAGATCAACAGTTCTTTTACCGTGTTCCACCTCCCAACCTCCAATAGCAATCTCTACCCACACATGATGATGCACGAACAAAGATAATGACCCCCTCGGATCAGCATGTAGGCGTCGATGTGATGATCAACCCTCCGTCGCTAGTAAATTTCCACGATTGAAAAATCATAGATAATGCACAAGATATGGTCGTCCGTAACTCGGACGTTTTTCTGTATATGTCATACTCGAAATAAAACTCAAAAACTGATCTCCCCATACATGGCTGCAGCCAGCCTATTATATAGGCGACACACAACCCTACGTAACCAACTAAGACTTAAACAGACTCTCATGCCTTATCTCAACTAATTGAGGATTTTTCTAACTAATGATCCGGCAAGATCTTCTTACCAACTAAACTAAACGCACATGTCTGGACTCCTAAAATATTAGACTCAGTTTACCTACCTAAATCTATCCATATTGGCAAGGACCCAACAAATAATCTACATGGAGGTCTACGAAACGTGGGCGTTATTTCTACTGGCTTTGGTTCTTATATGCTTGTACGTGTTAGCTTCTTGCTCCGTATTGGTGGCATCTTCGTAGACGGTTGTGTAGGTTGGTCTCTATATAAGATATTCCTTCTATTATTTACTTGATAGTAGTTTTGCTTCGGTTCTCGTTGCCTCGCAGATGTAACATAGCTAGGTATATAACCAGTTATTTTAGCAATCCTCGGACCACAAAGCACATGTAACTTGCCATCCTTTCCACAACTAATAAGTTCTCCTGTGGTTATGTCTGTCATCTTGTCCTTCGTCATGGCCACATAGTCATTTCTTGATGCACTTGATATTTGTAGGTTCGTATCAGAGTGCCTATTCTTGATGGGGAGTTTTATGGTTCATGGTAAAATGAGATGCTTGAGATTTTCAATGAATATAATTTGAACAAGTATATTTGTAGCCCTTATGTGCATCCTATTTATCCTTTTCATCCTACTCCCGATGAGTATCTTGACATGGTTTGCAATCTTAGAACTATTGATTTTATCATTAGAGGATTGCCTAGAAACTTGCTTATATGCTTGCCAACCTTTGAATGCACATATACTATATGGAATTACCTTGAGGAATGCTTTCCAAAATATTCCTTGAAAAATCCAGATGAGACTCTTCAAAAGTCTATTGGCTTCTACAAAACGAAGCCTAGTGATCCCAAGTTTGATGAATGTCTATTTGAGCTCTGTGATCTTACGTGTGCTAAAGGAAATGTTGGAGTCATTAGTAGCACCATTTGACAAACAATTAGAATTCATAAACTTGCACATTGTCATGGTCATAAAGCTAATGAATGAAGAGTGGATTCTCGATAGTGGATGTACTGATCATATGACCGGAGATAAAGATATGCTTCGTGAGCTTGCTAAAAATGACGGCCCACGCAAGTATGTAGCTTTTGGAGATAACTCCAAGGATAAGGTACTTGGCCTTGGTAAGGTGGCCATATCCAGCGATAGCTCTATTCAAAATGTTATGCACGTTTAATCTCTTGGTTGTAATCTCCTTTCCATATCTAGACTAGCCCACTTTGGTTTCAATGTTCTATTTACCGAAGTACATTGCCAAGTGTTTCATAGATATAATCATAATATGGTATTTTACCGGTATTCGTAGAGGTGATCTATACATTATTGATTTCACTAAGAGATCCCAACCTCGTACTTGCTTAATAGCTAAATCTTCTAAAGGATGGTTATGGCATAGAAGGTTAGGTCATGTGAGCATGCGAAATCTTGATAAGATTATTAAAGGTGATCATATCCTTGGTGTTAAAGATGTTATATTTGACAAGGCTAGACTTTGTAGTGCCTGTCAAGCAGGGAAATAGGTTGGAGGAAGTCATCCCATGAAGAACATCATGACCACGAGAAGACCACTAGAGATGCTTCACATGTATCTCTTTGGTCCCAATGCTTATAAGAGCGTTGCTGGTAACTCTTTCGGTTTGGTCATTGTTGACGACTTTTCAAGATTTACGTGGGTGTTCTTTCTTAATGACAAATTGCACGTACAAAAGATCTTCAACAACTTCGCCAACAAGGCCCAAAACCAATTTGAAGTGAATATCAAGAAGGTTCAAAGTGGTAACGGAACAGAGTTCAAGGACACCAATGTGGATACCTTTCTTGACGAAGAAGGGATTTCACATGAGTTCTCGGCTATGTACACACCTAAAAAAATGGATTTGTTGAGAGGAAGAATCAGACACTTATCGAGATGGCGAGAACAATGTTTGATGAATACAAGACGCAAGCAGTTGAGGTAGCTTGTCATGCTACGAATCGACTATATCTTCACAAGCTTCTCGACAAAACAACATACGAGCTACTCACCGGTAACAAACCCCAAGTTGGATACTTTCGAGTATTTGGCTCAAAGTGCTACATTCTTGATAAGCATCGTCATTCGAAATTTGGTCCTAAATCTCATGGAGGTTTCCTTCTTGGTTATGGTTCAAACTCTCACACCTACCATATCTACAACAATTTCACTCAAAAGGTTGAAGAGACGGTAGATGTGAAGTTTCATGTATCTAACAGCTTGCAAGTAGAGCAATTGCCAATTGATGTAGGAGACAAAAATCCATTGGAAGCAATCCAAGATTTTTCCATTGGCAAAATTCGCCCAACGGAGGTGAAGGAGAGTACTTCGTGCATTCACGTGGAAGCCTCAACTTCACATCAAGGTGAACCACAAGTTGACTTGGAGGCATCCACAAGTATAGCACGTCAAGACAAAGGAAATGAGGAAGTACAACAAGATGAAACACCTTGACCTCCTTCTTCACCTCCACAAGCGAACGACAATGCCACCAATAATGAATAATGAATAATAATAATAATAATAATAATAATAATAATAATAATAATAATAATAATAATAATAATAATAATAATAATAAGAAGAAGAAGAAGAAGAAGAAGATGATGATGATGACGATGATGATGTTCCACCCCAACCAAAGCAAAAGCTCTCACGAGTTAGAGAAAGAATCTCAAGAGATCATCCCGTTGAACAAATCTTCGATGACATTCAAACCGGGAGAATCACTCGCTCAAAAACTCGTTTGGCTAACTTTTGTGAACACTACTCATTCATTTCTACTATTGAACCTATAAAGGTAGAAGAAGCCCTTCAGGATCCGGATTGGATAAATGCTATGTATGAAGAGCTACACAACTTTGAGAGGAATCAAGTATGGACATTAGTTGAAAAGCCCAACGACGATCACAATGTCATTGGAAGAAAATGGGCGTTTTGTGATAAGCAAGATGAAGATGGACAAGTTGTATGCCACAAGGCATGTCTCGTCGCTCAAGGCTACACTCAAGTCGAAGGTATGGACTATGGTGAGACATATGCCCCCGTTGCTAGACTTGAGCCCTTTCGCATTTTACTTGCTTATGACAATCACCATGATATCACTCTATACTAAATGGACATTAAGAGTGCTTTTCTAAATGGTGAAATCATGGAGGAATTCTATGTTAAACAACCTCCCGGCTTTGTTAATCCCAAGAAACCTAATCATTTCTACAAACTTCGTTCCTTTGTAAGAAAATATCCTTTGTAAAAAAACAATAAAAAATCAACACAGAAGAAGTTCGTTTCTTTTTATGAAGTCCACTAGTTTCTGCCCTGCGATTCACTTTCACCAACCAAAATAATATTGTTCTCTAGTCTGGGCCACGCGGTTCACTAACTTTGACCATGAGGTTCACAAATAAGCGTAGAAAAGTTTGAAAAAAGAGAAAACTTACGGGGTTCACTTGCCTGTCCGATGCAGTGCGGTCGGCCGTATGATGTTGTTCATCCCGTAAGTCCAAAAATTTGTTACGGAAGCAAAAAAAGTAATGCGGTTCACTTCTTGATAGTGTTGTGCTTCATTTACACCCGATGTGAAGTGCACTCTACTTTCTCGTCCTTGAAAAAATTATGTTTGGATAAAAGAAACGAAGCAGTTCTCTTACCCATCTGATGCAGTGTGGTTTTTCGTCCGATGCAGTGCGGTTTTCAGTCGGATGAAGTACCCACGTCGATTTGGGTGTCGCAAAAAACAGAGTGTCCGCATTTCGGTAAATTCAAGATTCCTCTTAAACCGTAAAGAGTTAGAGAGTGTTCTACATGAAAAAGTTGCGCCTCATCGATATCTTTCCAACAACATATAGTTTGAATCATTTTGACCAGCGGTTTGTAAAAAAATCGCGAAAAACGGCCGTTGTCTATCATCGTCAGCCGCACGATTTTCAAAAATTAACTAAAACCCGTAAGGAATCTCAAAAACATTTCAACATATCAAACTTGCGCCTCATCTGTAGCTTTCCACTGGCGTATCATACGCCTCATTTCGACAAACGGTTGGATAACTGGAGTGAAAACAGTACCGAAAATTTAATTTTTTTTGAAAAACAGAATTCCGCGATTTAGTAAATTTGAAACTGCTCTTAAACCGTAACGAATTAGAGAAAATGATAGATACGAAAAATATGCGCCTCGATGATATCTTCCCAACGGTGTATCATTTGCTTCTTTCCGACAAGCGGTTTAGAAGAAATCGCGAAAAAAATGCTCGCCGCCACTCGTCATGGGCCGCACCATTTTCAAAACTGCTCTTAAACCGTGTGGAATCTCGGAAAGTGTTCAACATGTCGAAGTTGCGCCTAATCCATAGCTTTTCAATGGTATATTACACGTCTCACTCGGATAAATGGTTAAAAAACTAGAGCGAAAACAGTATAGAAAAAACAATGCGTGCAGTTTTTTCCAACGAGAAGTTCACTCGTGTGAGTACTGCAGCACAATTGGTTCAAAGAATGACGTGCACTTGCGTTGAGCGTGCAGTACGGAAGTGTTATCAGAATAGTTATTCTGCTAATATTAGCAAAATAGACCGGCTGTGTGTGTGTGTGTGTGTGTGTGTGTGTGTGTGTGTGTATAATAACTATTCTAATCCCGGGATTAGAATAACTATTTGGATCACGACTCTTCTATATAGGGCGCGCGGATGTGCCCCAAACTCCCAAACCTGCTGAGAGAAAAAAAACACTTGTTCCCCTCCCGCATCGTCCGCCTCCTCCCCTGCCTTCTTCCCCCGATCCAGCCTGCCTACCCTGACTCCCCCTCCTCCCCTGCCTTCTTCCCCAGAGCCGTCCCAAACCTCCGGCCAAATCAGCCGCCGCCGGCCTCCCCAAATCATGCCGCCGCCCTCATCGGATCGCCCCGCCACCGCCTCCTCCCTCCCCGGTCAAGCCGCCACCACCATTTTGCTCCCCAAATCACGCCGCAACCACCACCTCCGGCCTCCTGTACACCGCGCCCCTGCTCCTCGACCTCCGCACGTGGCTCCCCGTTGCAAGCACTGCCGCCGGTGAACCCCGAACACCATCTGGTGGCCTCGCATCTCCCCGAACCCGGTGGCCACCCCTCGAACCATCGTGTGCTTGATTTTGTTGCCTTGTGCGCCGCTCGCCGGTCTCCGCTCTCCATGCTCCTCTCCCTAGCTTGATGGGCCTCCCTGTTCACCGTCTCGCCGCCGGCCAGGAGCGCCGCCCAGTCGATTTCCCACACGGCGCTGACGCCGTCGTACGCGACGTCGTGGGGAGACGAACCTTGGTGCTGGCACAACAAGCACACTGTCGCGTGAGGACCAGCTAGATGGCAAGCTACCCCGATGGCGGCGTCCACAACTGAATCGCGCGTGTTGTGTCTGTGGAGTTGTCTTAGGCTGGCCTTCCTCAACTCTACATCTCTGTGTCGTTCGACCCGATGGGCAACCCTCGTCCCGCTTTTAATTCCAGTGACCCGATGGGCAACCCTCAATTGGACTAGCCGTTTAGAAATGCCATTGAATATATATCATAGTTTGCCACAGAACTAGTTAAGGCTTGCTAAACATTTAACGGTTTAAAAGTAAGTAAAAAATGAAATAAATAGGGGATCCTCACTCTAATATAATAAGATGATCCAACGATGTGATTGTGAAAATATGCATATATATGCTTGCATGTTATCTAACCCATGTATGTACTTGGATGAGCCACAATCTAGGAAACTGCAAGTCACTCACATCTTGAGCAATTTCTATATCACCAAGTTTCTATGAGTTGGTTGTTGATTTCAAGGAAGCATGAACTCACCCAACATATCCTTTGACTATTTCAATATGTAAAATTTCATGACTGTTAATTTCGATACACAAGTGCTATTCCTTGCAAGACAAACCCATGTAGGAAGATGAACTTCAACTTCTAGTGGTGCTCCGAACTCTTGATGGACTACATCAACCTTGAGCATCCAATATAAGTTGAACTACATGATCAAGACCAACACCACAACCCAAGGTATGTCATTCCATCTTAGACAAGCTTTACTCCAAGACATGAGCTAAAGCAACTCAACAAGATGTGAATACATCAAAATGCTTAAATGAAAAATGGCAACCCCATTTTGAGCTTAACGATGAGTATGACCTATGATCAAGTGACCTCACTTGACTCCTGCTACTTCTTGAGCTTGCGTTGATTTTTCCCTTGAAGTGGAAGGATGATGTCGCAAAGTAGAGATAAGTATTTCCCTCCGTTAAGAACCAAGGTATCAATCCAGTAGGAGGCACAAGCAAGTCTCCAATATATGCACCTACACAAACTAACAAACACTTGCACACAACGCGACAAGAGGGTTGTTAATCCCTTCACGGTCATGAACAAGAGTTAGATCTAATAGACATAGGTATAAACATAAATAGAAGAGCAAACTAAAATAAAAATAAATAAATTGCAGCGAGGTATTTTTGTTTTTTTTTGGTTTATATATCTAAAAATTATGATGGAAAATAGACCCCGGGGCATAGGTTTCACTAGAGGCTTCTCTCTTGAAGAAAACATACGGTGGGTAAACAAATTATTGTTGAACAATTGATAGAAAAGCACATAATTATGACGATATCTAAGGCAATGATCACGAATATAGGCATCACGTCTGTGACAAGTAGATCGACTCCTGCCTGCATCTACTACTATTACCCCACACAATGACCGCTTTCAAGCATGCATCTAGATTATTAAGTTCATAAGAACGGACTAATGCCTTAAGCAAGATGATATGGTGTACAGGGATAAACTCAAGCAATATGATATAAACCCCAACTTTTTATCTTTGATAACAACAATGAAATACGTGCCTCGCTACCCCTTCTATCACTGGGTGAGGACACCGCAAGATTGAACCCCAAAACTAAGCACCTCTCCCATTGCAAGAAAAACCAATCTAGTTGGCAATACCAAACCAATAGTTAGAAGAGAAATACAAAGATATTTTAATCATGCATAAAAGAGTTCAGAAAAGACTCAAATAATATTCATAGATAATCTAATCATAAATCCACGATTCGTCTGATCTAAAAAAACGAATCGCAAAAGAAGATTATGTCGAATAGAACTCCAAGGACACCGAGGAGAACAATGCATTGAAGATCAAAGAGAGAGAAGAAGGCATCTAGCTACTAGCTATGGACCCTTAGGTCTGTGGGTAAACTACTCATCCTTCATCGGAAGGGCAGCAAGGTCGATGTAGAGGCCCTCCGTGATCGAATCCCCTCCGGCGGAGTCTCCAAAAGGCCCTAAAATAGAATCTCACAAGAACAGAAGCTTGCGGAGGTGGAAAAGTATTTTTTGTACGCCCTCTGCTATAGGGAGAATATTTGAGGATTTATAGTGCGAAGATTAGGGCTAGAGGGTCTACGAGGGGCCCAAAAGCCAGGGGCGCCGCCCCTAGGGCGCGCCCCCACGGCTTGTGGCTGCCTCGTAGGTCTTCTGGCCTCCTCTCCAAGTCTCATCGGTTTCTTCTAGTCCAAGAAAAATGATCGTAAAGTATTATTCCATTTGGACTCTGTTTGATATTCCTTTTCTGTAAGAGTCAAAAACAAAGAAAAACAGAAACTGGCACTGGGCTCTAGGTTAATAGGTTAGTCCCAAAAAATAATATAAAATAGCATATTAATGCGTATAAAACATCCAAAATAGGTAACATAAATAGCATGGAACAATAAAAAATTATAGACATGTTGGAGACGTATCAAGCATCCCCAAGCTTAATTCCTCCTCGTCCTCGAGTAGGTAAATGATAAAAACAGAATTTTTGATGTGGAATGCTACCTAACATATTTATCAATGCAATTTTATTTATTGTGGCAAGAATATACAAATCCATAAGATTCAAAAAAAAGTTTAATATTTACATAAAAACAATAATACTTAAAGTATACTAATAAAGCAATCGTGTCTTCTCAAAATAACATGGCTGTTATCCCTACATGATGAAGACATCAATACCGTTGTTACACCCACAGCCCCTACTACTATACATACTGGACCAATTACTAGAGCTCGCGCATGCCAATTGAATTACCAGGTACTTTCATTTCTTGGTAATGATTCTAATGTTCATGTGAATATGATGCTGCCTAAATTGGATACATTTGTTTTGCTTACAAATGAAGGGCCTAGCTATGAGAAGGATGAACATTGGAGCAAGAACAAGCATGGAGATGATGGCATGCGCAAGGGAAACAAGAACGGAGTTTCAAGTGATGATTTTGGGACTTGGAAGCCACCGTAATGAGTGCATGAAGTCTTGGACGAAATATACAAGATGCCACTTTATAAATTTCGTCCAGAGGCTATTATAGGTGCTGCATGATGAGGACATCAATACCATTGTTACACCCACAGCCCCTACTGCTATTCATACTATACCAATTACTAGAGCTCGCCCACGCCAATTAAATTACTAGGTACTTTCATTTCTTGGTAATGATTCTAATGTTCATGAGAATATGATGCTGCCTAAATTGGATAAATTTGTTTTTCTTACAAATGAAGGGCCTAGCTTGGAGAAGGATGAACATTGGAGCAAGAACAAGCATGGAGATAATGTCATGCACAAGGCAGGAAAAACGGAGTTACAAGTGATGATTTCAGGACGTTGAAGCCACCTTAATGAGTGCATGAAGCCTTGGATGGAATATACAAGATGCTACTTCGTAACTTCCGTCCAGAGGCTATTCTAGGTGCTGCGTCACCTTATTATTGGGCCAGGCCAATGTAATTTCGAAATACTTGAGTATACGTTGTTTTTAGAGTTCGTATGTGTGGGGAAACAAGAGATAGGGTTTGTTTCGGATCCCTTCCCCATTGGCCACAAATTCCCCCCCCCCCCCTCTTCCTCCGTATATACAACCCTTAGGGCGTCGTTTAGACTTTGGGTTTTGTTTAGATTAAAAGTTCGCCATAGCTGCAACTTCGCGTACTTCGTTTGTGTTCAATGACCAGACAAAGGCGTCACAGAACCCCACCTTAATTAATAAAGCTTTCCTCTTATATTCGCAATATCCAGATTGCAATCTCAGTTTCTTGCTTTTTCTTCGTTTGCTCGCAGGAAAACAAACCCTCGTGGTCAAGTTGATCTTGCTCCGGCATGGTCAATAACCCCTCGGAAGTTGGTTTAGCGATTGCGAAGGCGCGATGTCTTGCATGTTAGTAGTCAGATCGTCAAGGTCGACTCCCACAGAAAATGATAGCCACCTTCTCATCGAAACATCAGGACACCTTTGCCTCTATCAAGCGGTATCAAATTTCCAGGTTGCTCAGTGAGTTTTCACAGTTTTTTTAGTTTAGATCGGGTCCGTTATCATACCTACAGTCCTTGAAAAAGCCACAAAAAATTAGGGTTAGTTCAACATATCCGAACCAGTCTGAGCCATTGCATAGTCTTTTCAGTATTTTGCTTTGTTGAATTTTTGGTTGCATCATCATGTCTAGTTGCTGGTCTTAGCGTCTAGTCTTTTAGATTGTCGAGTTTTGTTCACGGGTATTCACACTGCCGCCACACCAGATTCATCATCCGCTGCCATATACCACCACCACACCAGATACAATGCCCATGCCATCTACCATCACCGCTTATCCGCCACCGCTCCGAGTCCATATACCAACACCGATCCGAGTCCATATACCACCATCGACCCACATCTATATACCCCCACCGATCCGAGTCCATATACCACCACTGATCCGTATCCATATACCACCACCACTCCGAGTCCATCTCATATTAGGTTTACTTTCGAGATCCATGTGTTTCCAGATTTGTGTTTCCTTGTCTGAGTAGGTTTCGGATTCCAACATTCTTTTGCCGTCCATAGAAGAGGTTGGTTTCAAAAAAATCCGGAAACCACCCTCCGTTTAGGCCCAAAATTTTCCAAAAACGCACTTGAAAAAAAAATTCTGGCTATCCTATTTTAGGTGTTTCCAACCGTATTGAGATAGTCGCCATTATAGAAAGTTTTTTTTGAGTCGTTTCCAGTTTTTGGGTCCGGGCAGTCGAAAAAAAAATTGGTCGCGAAAATTTCGTGTTTATATTGTTATCTTGACTCGGGAAGAGTTTTGAGACACTCGCCATTATAGTGATTTTTGGCAAAAAAAGAGGAGCGCAAAAAAAAGAGCGCAAAAAAGTGCAAAAATAAATATATCAAAGTGTATTTTTCCCTTGTTTCCGTGCAGCACCGTGATTTTGTTAGTGTTCTAGGCTCGTGTCTCTAGCACGGTCTAGCCTAGGACCAGCACAGTACCATCGTTGAGCGTTTATTCAACTTTGCATCTCTGAATTGATTATTGCTGACCCTTTCTGCTATCATATTATAAGCCTTCCCAGCTCCACATACATCTACATTGTGCGTTTCATACCACCTGGTAATCGCTCTGTCCAAGCTTTGAGAGTGTTGACTACAACCGTTGCCGATCACCACCTGCTGCTGGGTAAGAACTGGTAAGAATTTGAGATTCACTCGGATTTGTGACATCCCGCCACTTTCTAGTAGTCTGTAGGATCATATTCTTGTGTGTTTCTATTGCTGCTAAACATGGCAGGACCACAAGCCGACGAGATTAACTGGGAGAACATGACGAACAAGGAGTTGCATGATAAACTTCAGCAAATGATGAGTGGCTAGGTCGGAGATGTGCTAAATAGATTTGAAGAGGCTATGGAGAAGATAGATGCCATGGAGAAGTCGTTTGAGACAAAGCTGGATAACAAGTTTAATTAATTGCTCAGGCGTCTTCCCCAACCACCACCGGCTGCACCTATCGCACCTCTGCAATGACAACAACAACACCCCTTCTGAAACAGTTTGGACGAGCGAAGCGTGTTCGTCTTGAGGATGGCCAAACTTCTGGTGTTGTTGTACCTACTGTTGATGCTTCTTTGGCTCCTCCTGCTGCTGCTGGTGCCGAGGAGGATGACAATTATGTGGGCGATTACGAGGATGAGGTTGATCAAAATCAGAACTACGTCCAACCACCAGCACCAGGTCGTCCACAGGCAGATAATCGCAATGGTAGGCCTGCACTACCACCTCAGGTATGAGATTATGACCATATTCCAAAACTGAAACAAAATATTCCACCGCTTGAGGGCAGATACATTCCTGATGTATATCTTACTTGGGAGTTAGAAACTAATGAGGACATCAATACCATTGTTACACCCACAGCCCCTGTTGCTATACATACTGGACCAATTACTAGAGCCCGCGCACGCAAATTAAATTACTAGGTACTTCCGTTTCTTGGTAATGATTCTAATGTTCGTGAGAATATGATGCTGCCTAAATGGGATACATGTTTTTGCTTACAAATGAAGGGCCTAGCTTGGAGAAGGATGAACATTGGAGCAAGAACAAGCATGGAGATGATGGCATGCGCAAGGGGAACAAGAACGGAGTTACAAGTGATGATTTTAGGACGTTGAAGCCACCATAGCGAGTGCATGAAGCCTTGGACGAAATATACAAGTTGCTATTTCATAACTTTCGTCCAGAGGCTATTTAGGTGCTACGCCATCTTATTATTGGGCCAGGCCCATGTAATTTTGAAATACTTGAGTATAGGCTGTTTTTTAGAGTCCGTATGTGTGGGGAAACAAGAGATAGGGTTGGTTCCGGAACCCTCCACCAAGGGCCACGAAATTCCCCCCCCCCCTCTTCCTCCATATATACAGCCCTTAGGGCACCGTTTCGACTTTGGGTTTTGTTTAGATTAAAAGTATGCCATAGCTGCATCTTCGCATACTTCATTTGTGTTCAACGACCAGACAAAGGCGTCTCAGAACCCCACCTTCATTAATAAAGTTTTCCTCTTATATTCGCAATATCCAGATTGCAATCTCAATTTCTTGCTTGTTCTTCATGTGCTCGCAGGAAAACAGACCCTCGTGGTCAGGTTGATCATGCTCCGGCGTGGTCAATAACCCCTCGGAAGTTGGTTTAGCGATTGCTAAGGCGCGACGTCTCGCACGTTCGTAGTCGGATCGTCAAGGTCGACTCCCACAGAAAATGATAGCCACAATCTCATCAAAAGACGAGATACCTTTGCCTCTATCAAATGGTATCAGATTTCCAGGTTGCTCGGAGAGATTTTACAGTTTTTCGTAGTTTAGATCGAGTCCGTTCGTCATACCTACAGTCCACGAAAAAGCCAGAAAAAAAATTAGGGTTAGTTCCTCATATCCGAACCAATCTGAGGCTTTGCATAATCTTTTTAGGGTTTTGCATTATTGAATTTGCGGTTGCATCGTCGTGTCTAGTTGCTGGTCTTAGTGTCTAGTCCTTTAGAGTTTCGAGTTCTGTTCACAAGTTGTCACGCCGCCGCCGCATTATCATCAACACCGCTGCCATATAGCACCGTCATTGTCACCGCTGCCATATACCACCATCGTCATCACCGCTGCCATCTACCACCATCGTCATCACCGCAGCCATATACCACATATCCACCGCCATCACGATAATCCGAGTCCACCTACATCATAGATTCGCCACCAGTCCGTGTTCCACCGCCCTACTTATATCCACCACCAGTCCGAGTTTCCACTAGATTCATCTTCGCCATCAGTTATAGTCCGAGTCCAGTATTTGTTGCTTTGTTTTTGACTCCCAGATCACGCCATACTCCGAGTCATGACAGAGAAGGACTCCCGAACTTTCGTGTTACCCGCAATAGAAAAATAGTTCCAGTTTCAAAAAAAATCTGGCTAGGCAGTTTCTAGACCATTAGTAGACTTATTCAAAAAAATTGTTGCGGAGCAAAAAAAAGAGGAAAAAAAGTGAAAAAAAGTGAAAAAAGGAGAAAAAATTCAGAGTGTGCCCCTCCCTTGTTTACGTGCAGTGCCGTGATTTTGTTAGTGTTCTAGGCTCGCGTCTCTAGCACGGTCTAGCCTAGGACCAGCACAGTATCGTCGTTGAGCATTTATTCAACTTTGCATCTTTGAATTGATTATTGCTGACCCTTTTTGCTACCATATTATAAGCCTTCCCAGCTCCACATACATCTACGTCGTGCGTTTGACTCTCCCTGGTAATCGCTCTATCCAAGCTTTGAGAGTTTTGACTACAACGGTTGCCGATCACCACCTGCTGCTGGGTAAGAACTGGTAAGAATTTGAGATTCGCTTGACGGATTTGTGACATCTAGCCACTTTCTAGTAGTCTGTAGGATCATATTCTTGTGTGTTTCTATTGCTGCTAACCATGGCAGGACCACAAGTCGACGAGATTGACTGGGAGAACATGACGAACAAGGAGTTGCATGATAAATGTCAGGAAATGATGAGTGGCCAGGTGGGAGATGTGCTAAACAGATTTGAAGAGGCTATGGAGAAGATAGATGCGTTGGAGAAGTCATTTGAGACAAAGCTGGATAACAAGTTTAATGAATTGCTCAAGCGTCTTCCCCAAGCACCACCGGCTGCACCTGTTGCACCTCTACAACAACAACAACAACATCTCCAATGCCACCTTCCAAATCAAGTGGGACGAGCACATCGCGTTCCAATTGAGCTTGGAAAAATTCTGGTGCCGTTGCACCTACTATTGATGCTTCTTTGGCTCCTTCTACTGCGGCTGCGGGTGCCGAGGAGGATGACAATTATGCAGGCGATTATGAGGATGAGGTTGATCAAAATCAGAACTACGTGCAGCCACCACCACCACCACCAGCAGGTCGACCTCTGGTATATATTCACAATGGTAGGCCTGCACCACCACCTCAGGTACGAGATAATGACCATATACCCAAACTGAAATTGAATATTCCACCATTTGAGGGTAGATATGTTCCTGATATATATCTTACATGGGAGTTAGAAACTGAACAATGTTTTACATGTTTACAATATCCCGAGGAGAGACGGGATGCTGCTGCTGTTTGTGCTTTCACTAGTTTTGCATGTGTACGGTGGTCTGAACATTGTAGATTATATCCTATTCTAGCTACTTGGGCTGCTTTGAAAACTGCTATGCGTACTCATTGGGTTCCACCATATTATCAACGTGAATTGCTTCAAAAATTGCAGCGTTTAAGACAAGGGAAAAATTCTGTAGAAGAATATTATCAGGAATTACAAACTGGCATTATTAGATGTGGTATTGTTGAGGAGAATGAAGCTATGCTTGCACGTTTTATGGGTGGGTTAAATAGAGAGATTCAAACCATTCTAGAGTATAAGGATGTATACTAATATCACTCGTTTATTCCACCTTGCTTGTAAAGCTGAACCTGAAGTGCAGGATCGACAAGCATTGGTGCGAACTAACTTTTCTGCAGGTCGACCTTTATAATGGACACCGTGTGCATCTTCTACTTCCACTGCACTAGCGCCTCCATTAGGTGCCACCCCAAGCCGTGATACAAGAAAGCAGGCACAACCACCACTATCTGCCAAGAGCGCAACTACTGGGCCTGCACAGAGCTCTTCTTCTTCCATGGCATCAACAGGGCACACAAGTGATATTATTTGTCATCGTTGTAAGGGAAGAGGTCATTATGCGAGAGAATGCAAATCTCAGCGTGTGATGATTGCTACCAAGGATGGTGGGTATGAGTCCGCTAGTGACTATGATGAGGATACTTTGGCTCTTATTACACGTTAAGAACATGGTGGAGATGATTCTTATCATGAGACGCAATACATGCCTCCTGAAGACGCTGACAGGTATGAATGTTTAGTTGCTCAACGTGTTTTGAGTGTGCAGGTCACACAAGCTGCGCAAAATTAGAAGCATAATTTGTTCCATACAAAGGGAGTTTTGAAGGAACGTTCTGTGCGCGTCATCATAGATGGAGGGAGTTGCAACAACTTGGCTAGCATGGAGATGTTGGAGAAGCTATCTCTCACCACAAGACCACATCCACATCCTTACTACATCCAATGGTTCAACAACAACAGCCAGGTTAAGGTAACACATACTATTCATGTGCATTTTAGTATCTCTACATATGCTAATTATGTTGATTGTGATGTGGTACCTATGCAAGCATGTTCCTTATTACATCGTCGACCATGGCAGTTTGATAAAAATTCTGTACACCATGGTAGAAACAATCAGTATACTCTTGTTCATAAGGATAAAAATATTACTTTGCTTCCTATGGCTCCTGATTCCATCTTGAAAGATGATATGAATAGAGCCAATAAAGCAAAACAGGAGAAGAATAAGAGTGAAAATCAGATTGTGGCGAAAGAATTTGAGCAACAAATGAAGCCTAATAATAAACCATCTAGTATTGCTTCTGAAATTAAATTGAAAAGTGCATGTTTATTTGCCACCAAATCTGATATTGATGAGCTAGATTTCAGCAAATCTGTTTGCTATGCTTTTGTGTGCAAAGAGGCATTATTTTCATTCGAGGACGTGCCTTCCTCTTTGCCTCCTGTTGTCACTAACATTTTGCAGGAGTTCGCTGATGTCTTTCCACAAGACGTGCCACCGGGATTACTACCTATTCGAGGGATTGAGCATTAGATTGACTTAATTCCCGGTGCTTCACTGCCAAACCGTGCACCATACCATACCAATCTATAGGAGACGAAGTAGATTATGCGTCAAGTACAGGAGCTTCTCGACAAAGGTTATATACGTGAATCCCTTAGTCCTTGTGTTGTTCCTATTATTCTAGTGCCGAAAAAGGATGGTACATTGCGTATGTGTGTTGATTGTAGAGGCATTAATAATATTACTATTCGTTATCGTCCTCCTATTCCTAGGCTAGATGATATGCTTGATGAATTGAGTGGCTCTACAATATTCCCCAAAGTTGATTTGCGTAGTGGATACCATCAAATTCGTATGAAATTGGGGGATGAATGGAAAACAACATTTAAAACTAACTTTGGAATATATGAGTGGTTAGTCATGCATTTTGGGTTAACTAATGCACCTAGTACTTTCATGAGATTAAGGAACGAAGTTTTATGTGCTTTCATTGGATGATTTGTGGTAGTTTACTTTGATGACATATTGAATTATAGCAGATCTTTGGAGGAACATTTGCGTGCTGTTTTTATTGCTCTATGTGATGCACATTTGTTTGGTAACCTTGGGAAGTACAACTTTTGCACCGACCGATTATCTTTTCTTGGCTATGTTGTTACTCCACAGGGAACTGAAGTTGATAAAGCCAAGATTGACGGTATTGAGAGTTGGTCGCAGCCGAAAACGGTCACACAAGTGAGGAGTTTTCTTGGCCTCGCTGGATTCTATAGGCGTTTTGTGAGAGATTTTAGCACCATTGCTGCACCTCTCAATGAGCTTACAAAGAAGGATGTGCCTTTTGTTTCGGGTACCGCACAAGAAGAAGCCTTCACGGTGTTGAAAGATAAGTTGACACATGCTCCTTTACACCAACTTCCTGATTTTAATAAGACATTTGAGCTTGAATGTGATGCTAGTGGAATTGGATTAGGAGGTGTGTTATTACAAGATGGCAAACCTGTTGCATACTTTCCCGAAAAAATTGAGTGGGCCTAGTCTGAATTATTCTACTTATGATAAAGAATTATATGCTCTTGTTAAGACTTTAGAAACATGGCAACATTATTTATGGCCCAAAGAATTTGTTATACATTCTGATCATGAATCTTTGAAACATATTATAAGTCAAGCTAAACTGAATTGTAGACATGCTAAATGGGTTGAATTCGTTGAGACTTTCCCTTATGTCATTAAACACGAGAAGGGTAAAGAAAATATTATTGTTGATGCATTGTCTCGTCGCTATACTATGATTTCACAACTTGACTTCAAAATATTTGGTTTGGAGACCATCAAAGATCAATATTTGCATGATGCTGATTTTAAAGATGTATTGAAGAATTGTAAAGAAGGAAGAACATGGAACAAGTTCGTCGTTAATGATGGATTTGTGTTCCGTGCTAACAAGCTATGCATTCCAGCTAGCTCCGTTCGTCTTTTGTTGTTGCAGGAGGTGCATGGAGGAGGATTAATGGGACACTTTGGCATGAAGAAGACGGAGGACGTACTTGCTACACATTTTCTTGGCCAAAGATGAGACGGGATGTTGAGCGCTTTGTTGCTCGCTGCACTACATGTCAAAAAGCTAAGTCACGACACAATACTCATGGTTTATATATGCCTTTGCCTGTGCCTAGTGTTCCTTGGGAGGATATATCTGTGGACTTTGTTTTAGGTTTACCTTGAACAAATAACGGGAGGGATAGCATATCTGTTGTCGTGGATAGATTCTCGAAAATGGCACACTTTATACCATGTCATAAAAGCGATGATGTTGTTAATGTTGCTGATTTCTTCTTTCGTGAAATTATTCGCTTGCATGGTCTGCCAAATACTATTGTTTCAGATCGTGATACTAAATTTCTTAGCCACTTTTGGAGATGTTTATGGGCTAAGTTGGGGACTAAACTGCTTTTTAGTACTACTTGTCACCCCCAAACTGATGGACAAACTGAAGTAGTAAATAGAACATTGTATACAATGCTTAGGCCTGTTTTGAAGAATAATAAGAAAATGTGGGAAGAATGCTTGCCTCATATTGAATTTTCTTATAATCGTTCATTGCATTCTACTACTAAGATGTGCCCTTTTAAAATTGTGTATAGTTTCCTACCTCGTGCACCTATTGATTTGTTACCTCTTCCATCTTCGGAGAAGGTTAATTTTGATGCTAAACAACGTGTTGAATTGATTTTTAAAATGCATGAGTTAACTAAGGAAAACATTGAGCGTATGAATGCTAAATATAAACTTGCTGGAGATAAGGGTAGAAAACATGTTGTGTTTGCACCTGGAGATCTTGTTTGGTTACATTTGCGTAAGGATAGATTCCCTGATTTGCGCAAATCAAAGCTAATGCCATGTGCTGATGGTCCTTTTAAGGTCTTAGAGAAAATAAATGATAATGCATATAAACTTGAGTTGCCTACAGATTTTGGGGTCAGTCCCACTTTTAACATTGCAGATTTGAAGCCTTATTTGGGTGAGGAAGATGAGCTTCCGTCGAGGACGACTTCATTTCAAGAAGGGGAGGATGATGAGGACATCAATACCATTGTTACACCCACAGCCCCTGCTGCTATACATACTGGACCAATTACTAGAGCTCGCGCACGCTAATTAACTTACCAGGTACTTTCGTTTCTTGGTAATTATTCTAATGTACATGAGAATATGATGCTGCCTAAATTGGATACATTTGTTTTGCTTACAAATGAAGGGCCTAGCTTGGAGAAGAATGAACATTGGAGCAAGAACAAGCATGGAGAAGATGGCATGCACAAGGGGAATAAGAACGGAGTTACAAGTGATGATTTCAGGACGTTGAAGCCACCATAACGAGTGCATGAAGCTTTGGATGAAATATACAAGATGCTACTTCATAACTTTTGTCCAGAGGCTATTTAGATGCTGCGCCACCTTATTATTAGGCCAGGCCCATGTAATTTCGAAATACTTGAGTATAGGATGTTTTTAGAGTCCGTATGTGTGGGGAAACAAGAGATAGGGTTGGTTTCAGACCCCTCCACCAAGGGCCACGAAATCCCCCCCCCCCCGCTTCCTCCATATATACAACCCTTAGGGCACCGTTTAGACTTTGGGTTTTGTTTGGATTAAAAGTTTGCCATAGCTGCAACTTCGCGTACTTAGTTTGTGTTCAACGACCAGACAAAGGCGTCTCAGAACCCCACCTTCATTAATAAAGCTTTCCTCTTATATTCGCAATATCCAGATTGCAATCTCAGTTTCTTGCTTGTTCTTCGTTTAGTCGCAGGAAAATAGACCCTCGTGATCAGGTTGATCATGCTCCGGCGTGGTCAATAACCCCTCGGAAGTTGTTTTAGGGATTGCTAAGGCGCGACGTCTCGCACGTTCATAGTCGGATCGTCAAGGTCGACTCCCACAGAAAACAATAGCCACCATCTCATCGAAAGACGGGACACCTTTGCCTCTATCGGAAAGTGAACAACGTTTCACATTCTTACAATATCCTGAGGAGAGATGTGTTGCTGCTGCTGTTTGTGAATTCACTAGTTTTGCTTCTGTTTGGTGGTCTGAACATTGTAGATTATATCCTATTCCAACTACTTAGCTACTTTGAAAACTGCTATGCGTACTCGTTGGGTTCCACCATATTATCAACGTGAATTGCTTCAAAAATTACAGTGTTTAAGACAAGGAAAAAATTATGTAGAAGAATATTATCTGTAATGACAAACTGGCATGATTAGATGTGGTATTATTGAGGATAATGAATCTATGCTTGCATGTTTTATGGGTGGATTAAATAAAGAGATTCAAACCATTCTAGAGTATAAGGAGTATAATAATATCACTCGTTTATTCTATCTTGCTTGTAAAGCTGAACGTGAAGTGCAGGATCGACAGGCATTGCTTGAACTAATTTTTCTGCAGGTCGATCTTCATCATGGACACCACGTACATCCTGTACTCCCACGCGTCCTACAATAGCACCACTGACTTCAGCCACCAATTTCAACCAAGATGCAAGAAAACATGCACCACCACCACCATCTTCCAGGAGTACACCTTTCGGTCCCGCAGAGATCTCTTCTTCATACATGGCATCAATAGGGCAAACACATGATATTAGTTCGTCGTTGCAAAGGTGGAGGTCATTATGTGAGAGATTTCCCATCTAAACGTGTGATGATTGCTACTGAGGATGGTGGGTATGAGTCCACTAGTGACTATGATGACCATACTTTGGCTCCTATTACAAGTGAAGAACACGGTGGAGATGGTTCTGATCATGAGATGCAATACATGGCTCCTGAAGACGCTGACAAGTATGAATGTTTAGTTGCTCAAAGTGTTTTGAGTGTGCAGGTCACACAAGCTGAGCAAAATCAGAGGCATAATTTGTTACATACAAAGGGAGTCGTGAAGGAACATTCTGTTCGTGTCATCATTGATGGAGGGAGTTGCAACAACTTGGCTAGCATGGAGATGGTGGAGAAGCTATCTCTCACCACAAGACCTCCACATCCTTACTACATCCAATGGTTAACCAACAACAGCAAGGTTAAGGTAACATGTACTATTCGTGTGCATTTTAGTATCTCTACATATGCTGACTATGTTGATTGTGATGTGGTACCTATGCAATCATGTTCCTTATTACTTGGTAGACCATGACATTTTGATAAAAATTCTATACACCATGGTAGAAACAATCAGTATACTCTTGTTCATAAGGATAGAAATATTACTTTTCTTCCGATGACTCCTGATTCCATTTTGAAAGATGATATTAATAGAGCTAATAAAGCAAAATAGGAGAAAAATAAGAGTGAAAATCAGATTGTGGCAAAAGAATTTGAGCAACAAATGAAGCCTAATAATAAACCATCTAGTGTTGCTTCTGAATTAAATTGAAAATTGCATGTTTATTTGCCACAATTCTGATATTGATGATCTAGATTTCAGCAAATCTGTTTCCTATGTTTTTGTGTGCAAAGAGGCATTATTTTCTTTCAAGGATGTACCTTCCTCTTTGCCACCTGTTGTCACTAACATTTTGCAGGAGTTCGCAGACGTCTTTCCACTAGACGTGCCATAGGGATTACCACCTATTCGAGGGATTGAGGATCAGATTGACTTAATTCCCGGTGCTTCGCTACCAAACCGTGCTCCATACCGTACCAATCCAGAGGAGACGAAGGAGATTATGCGTCAAGTACAGGAGCTACTCGACAAAGGTTATATACGCGAATCTTTTAGTCCTTGTGTTGTTCCTATTATACTAGTGCCAAAAAAGGATGGTATGTCGCGTATGTGTGTTGATTGTAGAGGCATTAAAAATATTACTAGTCGTTATCGTAATCCTATTCCTAGGCTAGATGACATGCTTGATGAATTGAGTGGCTCTACAATATTCTCCAAAGTTGATTTGCGTAGTGGATACCGAAATTGGGAGATGAATGGAAAACAACATTTAAAACTAAGTTTTGATTATATGAGTGGTTAGTTATTCCTTTTGGGTTAACTAATGCACTTAGTACTTTCATGAGATTAATGAACGAAGTTTTAGGTGCTTTCATTGGATAATTTGTGGTAGTCTATTTTGATGATATACATTTATAGCAGATCTTTGAAGGAACATTTGGAACATTTACGTGTTGTTTTTATTGCTCTCTGTGATGCATGTTTTTTTGTAACCTCGGAAAGTGCACCTTTTGCACCGACCGAGTATCTTTTCTTGGCTATGTTGTTACTCCACAGGGAATTGAAGTTGATAAAGCCAAGGTTGATACTATTGAGAGTTGCCGCATCCCAAAACGGTCACACAAGTGAGGAGTTTTCTTGGCCTCACTGGTTTCTGCACTATTGACACTATTGAGGCATTTTGTGAGAGGTTTCAGCACCATTTCTGCACCTCTCAATGAGCTTACAAAGAAGGATGTGCCTTTTGTTTGGGGAAACACATAGGAAGAAGCCTTCACGGTATTGAAAGATAAGTTGACACATGCTCCTTTACTCGAACTTCCTGATTTTGATAAGACTTTCGAGCTTGAATGTGATGCTAGTGGAATTGGACTAGGAGGTGTGTTATTACAAGATGGCAAACCTTTTGCATACTTTTCTGAAACATTGAGTGGGCCTAGTCTGAATTATTCTACTTATGATAAAGAATTGTATGCTCTTGTTCGCACTTTAGAAACATGGCAACATTATTTATGGCCCGAAGAATTTGTTATACATTCTGATCATGAATCTTTGAAACATATTAAAAGTCAAGCTAAACTGAATCGTAGACATCCTAAATGGGTTGAATATATTGAGACTTTCCCTTATGTCATTAAACACAAGAAGGGTAAAAAAGTGTTATTGCTGATGCTTTGTCTCGTCGCTATACTATGCTTTCACAACTTGACTTCAAAATATTTGGTTTGGAGACCATCAATGATCAATATGTGCATGATGCTGATTTTAAAGATGTAATGCGGAATTGTAAAGAAGGAAGAACGTGGAACATGTTCGTCGTTAATGATGGATTTGTGTTCCGTGCTAACAAGCCATGCATTCTAGCTAGCTCCGCTCGTCTTTTGTTGTTGCGCAAGGCGCATGGAAGAGGATTAATGGGACACTTAGGCGTGAGGAAGACAGATGACATACTTGATAGACATTTCTTTTGGCCAAAGATGAGACGGGATGTTGAGCGGTTCGTTGCTCGTTGCACTACATGTCAAAAAGCTAAGTCACGACTCAATCCTCATGGTTTATATATGCCTTTGCCTGTACCTAGTGTTCCTTGGGAGGTTATATCTATGGACTTTGTTTTAGGTTTACCTCAAACAAAGAAGAGGAGGGATAGCATATTTGTTGTCATGGATAAATTCTCAAAAATGGCACACTTTATACCATGTCATAAAAGCGATGATGTTGTTAATGTTGTTGATTTGTTCTTTCGTGAAATTTTTCGCTTTCATGGTGTGCCCAATACTATTGTGTCAGATCATGATACTAAATTTCTTCACCACTTTAGGAGATGTTTATGGGCTAAGTTGCGGACTAAACGGCTTTTTAGTACTACTTGTCACCCCCAAACTGATGGGCAAACTGAAGTAGTCAATAGAACATTGTCTACTATGCTTAGGGATGTTTTGAAGAATAATAAGAAAATATGGGAAGAATGATTGCCTCATATTTAATTTGCTTATAATCGTTCATTGCATTCTACTACTAAGATGTGCCCTTTTGAAATTGTGTATGGTTTCCTACCTCGTGCACCTATTGATTCGTTGCCCATTCCATCTTCGGAGAAGGTTAATTTTGATGCTAAACAACGTGTTGCATTGATTTTAAAAATGCATGAGTTAAATAAGTAAAACATTGAGCGTATGAATGCCAAATATAAACTTGTTGGAGATAAGGGTAGAAAACATGTTGTGTTTGCACCTGCAGATCTTGTTTAGTTACATTCGCGTCGGGATAGATTTCTTGATTTGCAGAAATCAAAGTTAATGCCACGTGTTGTTGGTCCTTTTAAGGTGTTAGAGAAAATAAATGATAATGCATATAAACTTGAGCTGCCTGCAGATTTTGGGGTTAGTCCCACTTTTAACATTGCAGATTTGAAGCCTTATTTGGGTGAGGAAAATGAGCTTCCGTCGAGGACGACTTCATTTCAAGAAGGGGGGATGATGAGAACATCAATACCATTGTTACACCCAGCTCCCCCGCTGCTATGCATACTGGACCAATTACTAGAGCTCGCGCATGCCAATTAAATTACCAGGTACTTTTGTTTCTTGGTAATGATTCTAATGTTCATGAGAATATGATGCTTCCTAAATTGGATACATTTGTTTTCCTTACAAACGAAGGGCCTAGCTTGGAGAAGGATCAACATTGGAGCAAGAACAAGCATGGAGATAATGGCATGCGCAAGGGAAGCAAGAACGGAGTTACAAGTGATGATTTCAGGACGTTGAAGCCACCTTAATTAGTGCATGAAGCCTTGGACGAAATATACAAGATACTACTTCATAACTTCCATCGAGAGGCTACTCTAGGTGCTACGTCACCTTATTATTGGGCCAGGCCCATGTAATTTCGAATACTTGAGTATAGGCTGTTTTTAGAGTCCGTTTGTGTGTGTGGGGGGGGGGGGGGGAAGAGATAGGGTTTGTTTCGGACCCCTTCCCCAAGGGCCACAAAATCCCCCCCCCCCCTTTTCCTCCATATATACAGCCCTTAGGGCATCGTTTAGACTTTAGGTTTTGTTTAGATTAAAAGTTCGCCATAGCTGCAAATTCGTGTACTTCGTTTGTGTTCAACAACTAGGCAAAGGCGTCACAGAACCCCACCTTCATTAATAGAGCTTTCCTCTTATATTCATAATATCCAGATTGCACTCTCATTTTCTTGCTTGTTCTTCGATTGCTCGTAGGAAAACAGACCCTCGTGGTCAAGTTGATCATGCTCCGGCGTGGTCAATAACCCCTCGGAAGTTGGTTTAGCGATTGCTAAGGCGCGACATCTCGCACGTTCATAGTCGGATCGTCAAGGTCGACTCCCATAGAAAACGATAGCCACCTTCTCATCGAAACATCGGGACACCTTTGCCTCTATCACTGTGTCACCTTATTATTGGGCCAGGCCCATGTAATTTCAAAATACACAAGTATAGGCCCTTTTTAGACTCCGTATGTGTGGGAAAATAAGAGATAGGGTTGGTTTCGGACCCCTTCCCCAAGGGTCACGAAACCCCCCCCCCCTCTTCCTCCATGTATACAGCCCTTAGGGCGTCGTTTAGACATTGGGTTTTATTTAGATTAAATGTTCGCCATAGTTGCAACTTCGCGTACTTTTTTGTGTTCAGCGACCACACCAAGACGTCACAGAACCTCACCTTCATTAATAAAGCTTTCCTCTTTTATTCACAATATCCAGATTGCAATCTTAGTTTCTTGCTGGTTCTTTGTTTGCTTGCTGGAAACAGACCTTCGTGGTCAAGTTGATCGTGCTCTGGCACGGTCAATAACCTCTCGGAGTTGGTTTAGCGATTGCTAAGGCGCGACGTCTTCGAACGTTTGTAGTCTGGTCGTCAAAGTCGACTTCCACAAAAACGATAGCCACCATCTCATCGAAAGATGGGACTCCTTTGCCTCTATCAAGTGGTATTAGAGCTCCAGGTTGCAACAATCAGTATACTCTTGTTCATAAGGATAAAAATATTACTTTGCTTCATATGACTCCTGATTCCATTTGAAAGATGATATTAATAGAGCTAATAAAGAAAATAGGAGAAAAATAAGAGTGAAAATCAGATTGTGGCAAAAGAATTTGAGCAACAAATGAAGCCTAATAATAAACCATCTAGTGTTGCTTCTAAAGTTAAATTGAAAAGTGCATGTTTACTTGCCACCAAATATGATATTGATGATCTAGATTTTAGCAAATCTGGTTGCTGCTTTTGTGTGCAAGGAGGCTTTATTTTCTTTCAAGGTTGTACCTTCCTCTTTGCCTCCTACTGTCACTAACATTTTGCAGGAGTTCGCTGACATATTTCCACAAGACGTGTCACTAGGATTACCACCTATTCGAGGGATTGCGCATGAGATTGACATAATTCCCGGTGCTTCGCTACCAAACCGTGCGCCTTACCGTACCAATCCAGAAGAGACGAAGGAGATTATGTGTCAAGTATAGGAGCTGCTTGACAAAGGTTATATACACGAATCTCTTAGTCCTTGTGTTGTTCCTATTATACTAGTGCCAAAAAAGGATGGTATGTCACGTATTTGTGTTGATTGTAGAGGCATTAATAATATTACTATTTGTTATCGCTATCATGTTCCTAGGCTAGATGACATGCTTGATCAATTGAGTGGCTATACAATATTCTCCAAAGTTGATTTGCGTAGTGGATACCATCAACTTCGTATGAAATTGGGAGATGAATGGAAAACAACATTTAAAACTATGTTTGGATTATATCATTGGTTAGTTATGCCTTTTGGGTTAACAAATGCACCTAGTACTTTCATGAGATTAATGAACGAAGTTTTACGTGCTTTTATTGGACGATGTGTGGTAGTCTATTTTGATGATATACTGATTTAGAGCAGATCTTTGGAGGAATATTTGGAACATTTACGTGATGTTTTTATTGTTCTACGTGATGCATGTTTGTTTGGTAACCTTGGGAAGTGCACCTTTTGCACCGATCGAGTATATTTTCTTGGCTATGTTGTTACTACACGGGGAATTGAGTTGATAAAGCCAAGATTGAAGCTATTGCGAGTTGGCCGTAGCCCAAAATGGTCGCACAAGTGAGAAGTTTTCTTGGCCTCGCTGGATTCTATAGGCGTTTTGTGAGAGATTTCAACAACATTGCTGCGCCTCTGAATGAGTTGACAAAGAAGGATGTACTTTTTGTTTGGGGTACCGCATAGGAAGAAGCCTTCACCGTATTGAAAGATAAGTTGACACATGATCCTTTACTCAAACTTCCTGATTTTAATAAGACTTTTGAGCTTGAATGTGATGCTAGCGGAATTGGATTAGGAGGTGTGTTGTTACAAGATGGCAAACTTGTAGCATACTTTTCTGAAAAATTGAGTGGGCCCAGTCTGAATTATTCTACTTATGATAAAGAATTATATGCTCTTGTTCGGACTTTAGAAACATGGCAACATTATTTATGGCCCAAAGAATTTGTTATACATTCTGATCATGAATCTTTGAAACATATAAAAAGTCAAGCTAAACTGAATCATAGACATGCTAAATGGGTCGAATTCATTGAGACTTTCCCTTATGTCATTAAACACAAGAAGGGTAGAAAATGTTATTGCTGATGCATTGTCTCGTCGCCATACTATGCTTTCACAACTTGACTTCAAAATATTTGATTTGGAGACCATCAAGATCAATATGTGCATGATGCTAATTTTAAAGATGTATTGCAGAATTGTAAAGAAGGAAGAACATGGAACAAGTTCGTCATTAATGATGGATTTGTGTTCCGTGCTAACAAGTTATGCATTCCAGCTAGCTCTGTTCGTCTTTTGTTGTTGTAGGAGGCGCGTGGAGGAGGATTTATGGGACACTTTGGCGTGAAGAAGACGGAGGATATACTTGCTACACATTTCTTTTGGCCAAAGATGAGACGGGATGTTGAGCGTTTTGTGCTCGCTGCACTACATGTCAAAAAGCTATGTCACGACTCAATTCTCATGGTTTATATATGCCTTTGCCTGTACCTAGTGTTCCTTGGGAGGATATATCTGTGAACTTTGTATTAGGTTTACCTCGAACAAAGAAGAGGAGGGATAGCATAGTTGTCGTCGTGGATAGATTCTCGAAAATGGCACACTTTATACCATGTCATAAAAGCGATGATGCTGTTAATGTTGCTGATTTGTTCTTTCGTGAAACTATTCGCTTGCATAGTGTGCCAAATACTATTCTTTCAGTTCGTGATACCAAATTTCTTATCCAAATTTGGAGATGTTTATGGGCTAAGTAGGGGACTAAACTGCTTTTTAGTACTACTTGTCACCCCCAAATTGATGGACAAACTGAAGTAGTCAATAGAACATTGTCTACTATGCTTATGGATGTTTTGAAGAATAATAAGAAAATGCGGGAAGAATGCTTGCCTCATATTGAATTTTCTTATAATCGTTCATTGCATTCTACTACTAAGATGTGCCCTTTTGAAATTGTGTATGGTTTTCTACCTCGTGCACCTATTGATTTGTTGCCTCTTCCATCTTCAGAGAAGGTTAATTTTGATGCTAAACAACATGCTGAATTGATCTTAAAAATGCATGAGTTAACTAAGGAAAACATTGTGCGTATAATGCTAAAAATAAACTTGGTGGAGATAAGGGTAGAAAACACCTGGAGATCTTGTTTGGTTACATTTGCGTCAGGATAGGTTTCCTAATTTGCGCAAATCAAAGCTAATGCCACGTGTAGATGGTCCTTTTATGGTGTTCGAGAAAATAAATGATAATGCATATAAACTTGAGCTGCCTGCAGATTTTGGGGTTAGTCCCACTTTTAACATTGTAGATTTGAAGCCTTATTTTGGTGACGAAGATGAGTTTCTGTCGGGGACGACTTCATTTCAAGAAGGGGAGGGTGATGGGGACATCAATACCATTGTTACACCCACAGCTCCTACTATATACACACTGTACCAATTACTAGAGCTCGCGCACGCCAATTGAATTACCAGGTACTCTCGTTTCTTGGTAATGATTCTAATGTTCATGAGAATATGATGCTGCCTAAGTTGGATACATTTGTTTTGCTTACAAATGAAGGGCCTAGCTTGGAGAAGGATGAACATTGGAGCAAGAACAAGCATGGAGATGGTGGCATGCACAAGGGAAACAAGAACGGAGTTTCAAGTGATGATTTCAGGACTTTTAAGCCACCATAATGAGTGCATGAAGTCTTGGATGAAATATACAAGATGCCACTTCATAAATTTCGTCCAGAGGATATTATAGGTGCTGCGTCACCTTATTATGGGCCAGGCCCATGTAATTTCGAAATACATAAATATAGGCCGTTTTTAGAGTCCGTATGTGTGGGGGAATAAGAGATAGGGTTGGTTTCAGACCCCATCCCCAAGGGCTATGAACCCCCCCCCTCCTCCATATATACAACCCTTAGGGCGTCGTTCAGACTTTGGGTTTTGTTTAGATTAAAAGTTTGCCATAGCTGCAAATTCGCGTACTTCGTTTGTGTTCAACGACCAGACCAAGACGTCACAAAACCCCACCTTCATTAATAAATCTTTCCTCTTTTATTCGCAATATCCAAATTGCAATCCTAGTTTATTGCTTGTTCTTCGTTTGCTTGCAGGAAATAGACCTTCGTGGTCAGGTTGATCATGCTCCGGCGTGGTCAATAACCTCTCGGAGTTGGTTTAGTGATTGCTAAGGCGCGACATCCTCGCACATTCATAGTCGGATCATCAAAGTCGACTTCCACCAAAACGATAGCCACCATCTCATTGAAAGACGGCACACCTTTGCCTCTATCACTACATAACCATATAGTCTGGTTATGCTCCATCTTCATCACACAAAAAATTTCATCATGCACAACCCCGATGACAAGCCAAGCAACTATTTCACACTTTTAGTGTTCTCAAACTTTTTCAACTTTCACGCAATACATGAGCATGAGCCATGCATATAGCACTATAGGTGGAATAGAATATGGTGGTTATGGAGAAGACAAAAGGGAAGGAGAAAGTCCCACATCAACTAGGCAAATTAATGGGCTATAGAGTTGCCCATCAATTGATATCGATGCAAGTGAGTAGGGATTGCCATGCAAATGCACTGGATCTATAAGTGTATCAAATCTGAAAAAGAAAATAAGCGGGTGTGCATCCAACTTGCTTGCTCATGAAGACCTAGGGTAATTTGAGGAAGCCCGTCATTGAAATATACAAGCCAAGTTCAAAACATTCCCACTAGTATATGAAATTTATAAAATAGGAGAGTCTCTGTCGGTGTCAAAACTGGCGGATCTCGGGTAGGGGGTCCCGAACTGTGTGTCTAGGCGGATGGTAACAAAAGACAAGGGACACGATGTTTTTACCCAGGTTCGGGCCCTCTCGGTGGAGGTAAAACCATACTCCTACTTGATTGATATTGATGATATGGGTTGTACAATAGTGGATCTACCACGAGATCAAGGAGGCTAAACCCTAGAAGCTAGCCTATGGTATGATTGTTGTTCGTTGTTGTTGTTGTTGTTGTGTCCTACGGACTAAAACCCTCCGGTTTATATAGACATCGGAGAGGGCTAGGGTTACACAGAGTCGGTTACAATGGTAGGAGATCTACATATCCGTATTGCCAAGCTTGCCTTCCACGCCAAGGAAAGTCCCATCCGGACACGAGACGAAGTCTTCAATCTTGTATCTTCATAGTCTTGGAGTCCGGCTGATGATGATAGTTCGGCTATCCAGACACCCCTTAGTCCAGGACTCCCTCAGTAGCCCCTGAACCAGGCTTCAATGACGGGAGTCCGGCGTGCATATTGTCTTCGGCATTGCAAGGCGGGTTCCTCCTCCGAATAATTCATAGAAGATTGTGAACACCAGGATAGTGTCCGGCTCTGCAAAATAAATTCCACATACCACCGTAGAGAGAATAATATTCACGCAAGTTCAATCTGCTGACGTATTTTGTGGCATGATGTCACACCACTACCAAGCCTTTACTTGAATCGTTTTCATTATACCACCTCAGCGCGTTTAGCGAAGCGGTTTCCTTGGCACGTCTTGTCGAAGCAGAGATCATGTTCCCCTTATTCCAGGATTCCCATCAATATGGACGTGGGTAACCCAACGCATAGTTTCATCCGCCCATATATAAGGGGATAAGGATCCACCCTTTTTACCTACGCCTTCTTCCTCCTTTGCTTATCCATCTCCGCGCACCTGAGCTCCAGCGCCCAAGTCCGCACATCTCACCTCGACCTTCTCCAACCATGTCCGGAGCGGGAGGCAAGTGGATGGCCTCCTCCGTTACAGAGGGGCACATCGAGAAGCTGCGCAGTGCCGGATATCTGTCCAGCGACGTCGCGCATCGGCTGCCCGACGAGGGGCAGCTCATCCCCACCCCCAGGCCCCATGATAGGGTGGTGTTCCTTCCCCATTTCCTCCGCGGATTGGGCTTCCCACTCCACCCCTTTGTCCGGGGGCTCATGTACTATTACGGCCTGGACTTCCACGATCTGGCTCCAAATTTCATCCTCAATATCTTGGCGTTTATCATCATGTGCGAGGCCTTCCTCTGGATCTAGCCCCACTTCGGCTTGTGGCTAAAGACATTCAATGTCAAGCCGAAGTTTGTGAATGGCAGCCAAGCGGAGTGCGGAGGCGCCATGGTGGGCAAAATGCCCAACGTCACTTGGCTCGAGGGTGCCTTCGTGGAATCCATCAAAGGGTGGCAATCGAGGTGGTTCTACATCACCGAGCCGCGTGACCCTATATGGGCAGCGGCCCCCGAATTCAGATCTGGCATCCCCATGCAGCTCACCTCCTGGAAAGAGAAGGGCTTGCTTTGGGGTAGTTCGGAAGAGCTGACCGGACTCCAGTCCTGTCTCCAGACCCTGGTGAACATTAAGCTCAAGCTTGTCAACATGATCCAGGTCATGCTTGTCCGTCGGATTCTCCCCTGTCAGCAACGGGACTTCAATTTGTGGGAGTTTGATCCGGCACATCACCGAACCTTGAGCGGGCTCTTCGATACTACGTATGAAGCTGCCTGGAGGGTGCTGTTCAAGGGCGCCGAAGCTCCCGCATCCGCAACCGAAGATCGCGGATTCAGCACGCAGCGCCCGGCCGGCGAGTTAAGCTATGTTATCCTTTATGGGACACTTGCTTTTCATAGTTTGACTCTATGCGGGATCTAAACTCCCAATACCTTTAACAGGACTGGCAGAAGACGTTCGGACAGGTTAACTGTCCGGCTCCCCTTCCAGAGGACCCAGCGGATGCCCGTTTGACAGGGCTGCTGGTTCCGGCACTTTACATGGTGCCGGAGAAGAAGGCCAAGAAGAAGGCCACGGGAACCCAAAGGAGTTCCCGACGTCAGGTGGTACCGGATTCATCGTCCGATGACTCCGAGGCGGACTCCTCCCACGAGGACGAGGAGGAGAAGAAAGAGGCCTCTCCCCCAGTGGGGGGAGAGAAGAAGAGGAAGGCCTCCCCAACAAGGGATGCCGAAGGGTCCAAGAAGGGAAGGACCCTTCCCCCGGACTGTTCTACCAACGTCGGCGACGGCGACGAGGAGTGGCCCTCAAGAGCCAAGCCCCTGGCAAGATCGTAAGTATCCGGACTCCTAGATGATTTACAATTTTTCTTTTTGTCCCATAGGGTCCTTCTAATGCCGCATACAACCCTGTAGTCCGCCCAAGGACGATCTTCCCGCTTCGTCGAGCGGGTCCTTGGGCACGTCGGATATGGATTCCCTTCTGATCGCCTCCACCCCCAGTGACGCTGACGACACTGAGGTGGGGTCCCAGGAGGGGGTCCACCAGGAGGAGGAGGCTCCGGAGGTGCCGCAGGGCAGCCTCCCGGACTTTGCACCGGACTCTGCACCGGAACCTGCAGTGGTTCCGGAGTCCGGCGGGCGGCCCCTTCGTAAGAAGGGCAAGACTGTGACACCGGCGGGCTCCGTCCAACCGGAGGCGCCGGATAACTTGCTGGAGGCGCTCAATGGCGCTTCCATCGAAGAAGAACACCGCACTGTCATGAGTGCGGTGATTCAGAAGGTTCAGCTCGCCAAGAGCGGGCTGACCGAAGCCTACAGCAGCCTTCTAACAGTCTTTGAGGTAAGAATTTTAAGATATGTAATATAATACCACATAGACAGTAGCCCCTGATGCTCGGTTCGGTGTTCGGAAAGAAAAGCCGGACTGAGGATCTAAAAAGATATACGCAGGAGTCTAAAAAATATGTCAATATGGGATTGCAGGCTGTGCTGCTGACCTCTACCACACTGAACTACGGAGGTTGATGCTTTGAAGCAAAGCCTCGAGCGGTCCGAGAGCGAGCTCGGCCGTGCCTAGAAGCAGCTCGAGGACAAGGAAGGTGAGTAACACCGTATGAAAGTTGTACCTTACAGAAAAGGATTTGGTTGCAAGAGAAATAACAAGGATAACGTGGGTACTCCAGGGGCCACGAACGAGGTGGCGACCCTGAAGGAGGCGGTGTCCGCGGCCGAACGCAAAACGGCCGCGGAACGAGCCGAGCGAGAGAAGCAGGAGGCGCGGGTGGCGGAGGTACAGCAAGAGCTCCAAGCTCTCGTGGAAAAGCACGAGAGTTTGGAGCGTGACTCGAAGACTCGAGAGTCCGAGCTTGCGTCGGCTCTTGAGAGTGCCAAAGCCGCTAAGGCCGAAGCCCACAAGGCCCTCCAGGAAATCGAGGCGTTGAAGAAAATAGCGGCGGGTAAGGCATTTTTCATGCAAAGCAAGCATGTGAATGTGAATTACCTATTACTTACCCGAATTCGGAGCTCTCCAGGAGCGTTCACAAATCTGCCTCACAGCGTGTCCGATGCTGCCGCTTTCTACCGGCCCGAGGAGGGGAGCTCGACGGAGAAGGTCTTCTGGTCTCAGTATGGTGAGGCCGGACATCCGGTGCCCCTTAGCGACCAGCTGAGACAGCTGGTCGAGCTCCACAAGGTGGCCGAACAGGTCATGAAGGGCCTCATAGTTCGGCTGTGGCCCAATGAGGCCATACCTAGGAGCTACTTCGGCCTGGTGCGGCGGCTGGTGGATGCGTGTCCCTGGGTTGAAGTCGTCAAGCACTCCGCCTGCATTTAAGGTGCCCGTCGGGCCCTTGCCCGTGCGAAGGTGCACTGGGGCAGGATGGACGCTGAGAAGCTTCTGACGGACGCGCCGCCGGCAGGCAAGGAGTATCGCACGCCCGAAATGTATTATAAGAGTGTCCTGAAGGGTGCCCGCATGATTGCGGGTGAGTGCTCCAAAGATGTAATATTTGAGTAGACTCGCAATTTGTTATCCTATGTGCTGAAGACTTTGTTCATATGCGCTAAGTAACGCTTGTTAATTTAAAATATTACCTTCTGTGCGGCCGTTTATCAAATCTGAGAGATGGCAAGTCGTCGGCTTCAGCCCCCATGCCACGACTGTTGGGGTGTTCGGGATAAACTTGAGCGCTCTTGTTCCCATTTTTGGGTCCATCTAGGGAGGCGCTCAACGCAACGAACGAGGCAACCGGACTTATAATGCTTGAACACTCTCACTTAGCCATAGAATTCTATAATTTTAAATTTCGGCGAAGCCCCTAGTGTTCGGAAGACCGAGTTTGGGGAGCTATCCACGCCTGGGCCGGACAAAGCCGGTTCCTCACTCTAAGCGGCAAAAGTCTTTAGGGACTCGAAAAAACCTCTCGAACAGCGACCAGCTCTCGCCTTATCATGACGGTCAGTTTTAGCTTTCTCCATTGAGGCGCTCGCCCAGCTCAACCGGGGCGCAATCGCAGTGGTTCTCCCAGTGCTACCTTAGCCGATACAACGGAATGTAAGTACCAAAACATGGGAGCCGGGCAAACCCAACTATTGACCCAAGACATGATTCGGAGCCGATGCATATAATGCTATAAGTTCGGGGTGCCGCACTTGTGAAAGTGTTCGGACTTATCACACCATAATGTGGGGAACTTAAGCCCCTGGTGTATTTAGCCGTACCAGAGTGTACGGATGCAACATGTCATAAATGAACATATGTAAAAGAAAGGAATGCAATTATAAGCAAAAAGCGATGCATTGTTTATTCAAGAGATACTGCCATGAATGCAGAACGATACAAATAGTGCGGTAAACAAGCTATGGGACTATTAAACATGTCCCCCTCCAGGGGTAGGCTGCGGAATGGTGTATAAAACAGGTATAATGCTCGAAATGGAGACCACCTGGATACTCGTCGTAGCTTTTCTCCTTCCCTGGCTGTTGCATCGTGAGTTCGGCCGGTCTGCTGCCAGACAGGGCCTCTAGTAAATGGAGTCCTGTGGATAAAAAAGGAAAAGAGAAAAAAAGGATGACACACTTGGGAGCCCCTGGTGTGGTTGAGCCACACTCTGGGCCTGTTGTGGTCGTGCCCCTCCCTCTATGCCCATGGTATCTCCAGAGCGTAATGATGTACGCGAAGTACCGGTCTTGATATTTTGCCAGGGCTGGGGTTGGGGCCGCACTGCTACACGTGCTCGATACGTCCCAGGTGGTCTTGTTGTAGGTTACTCCGGGCGCGTTTTGCCGTGTCCGGTCGCTTAATGGCCGGACTCGAGAACTGCCTTAAGAGGCTGCTCTGTACTTCTGCCGCGAGAGCCGCTGTGTTCCTCCGTTCGGAGGGAGCGTTCAGTGTTTCCGTTGACCGTGATGACTCCTCGAGGGCCTGGCATCTTGAGCTTGAGGTATGCGTAGTGCGGCACTGCATTGAACTTTGCAAACGCGGTCCGTCTGAGCAGAGCATGATAGCCGCTGCAGAACGGAACTATGTCGAAGATTAACTCCTCGCTTTGGAAGTTATCTGGAGATCCGAAGTCCACTTCAAGTGTGACTGAGCCTGTGCAATTGGCCTCTACACCTGGTATGACACCTTTGAAGGTTGTTTGTGGGTTTAATCCTTGAGGGGTCTATGCCCAGCTTGCGCATTGTATCCTGATAAAGCAGGTTCAGGCTGCTGCCGCCGTCCATCAGGACTCTGGTGAGGTGAAATCCATTGACGATTGGGTCTAAAACCAATGCGGCGAATCCGCCGTGGCGACACTGGTGGGGTGGTCCCTTCGATCAAAAGTGATCGGGCAGGAGGACCATGGGTTGAACTTCGGGGCGACTGGCTCCATCGCGTATACGTCCCTGAGTGCACGCTTCCGCTCCCTCTTGGGTATGTGGGTTGTGTATATCATGTTCACCGTCCGCACTTGTGAGGGGAAACCCTTCTGTCCTCTATTGTTCAGCGGTCGGGTCTCTTCCTCGTCATCGCTATGCAGCCCCTTGTCATTGTTTTCAGCGATTAACTTGCCTGCCTGCTTGAATACCCAACAATCCCTGTTGGTGTGATTAGCTGGCTTTTCAGGGGTGCCGTGTATCTGGCAAGAGCGATCGAGTATTCGGTCCAAATTGGACGGGCCCGGAGTAGTTCTTTTGAATGGCTTTTTCCGCTGACCGGGTTTGGAGCCTCTGAATCCTGTGTTGACTGCCGTATCCTCAGGGTTATTGTCGTTAACGCGGCGTTTGTTTTTGTTGCGACGCGACCTACCATTGCGGTCCTTGGTATCCGGACTACCAGAATTTTTGCTGAGGTTGTTACTGCGGGCTAGCCAGCTGTCCTCTCCCGTGCAAAAGCGGGTCATGAGTGAAGTGAGGGCTGCCATGGATTTCGGCTTTTCCTGTCCTAGGTGTCGGGCAAGCCACTCGTCGCGGATGTTACGTTTGAAGGCTGCGAGTGCCTCTGCATCCGGACAGTCGACGATTTGATTTTTATTTGTTAAGAACTGTGTCCAGAATTGTCTGGCCCATTCATCTGGCTGCTGAATTATGTGGCTTAGGTCATCGGTGTCTAGTGGTCGCACATATGTGCCCTGGAAGTTGTCAAGGAATGCGGCTTCCAGGTCCTCCCAACACCCAATTGATTCTGCTGGCAAGCTGTTAAGCCAATGCCGAGCTGGTCCTTTAAGCTTGAGTGGGAGATATTTGATGGCATGAAGATCATCACCGCGGGACATGTGGATATGAAGGAGATAGTCTTCGATCCAAACCGCGGGGTCTGTTGTACCATCGTAGGATTCAATATTCACGGGTTTAAACCCTTCGGGGATTTGATGATCCATTACTTCATCTGTGAAGCATAGTGGGTGTGCGGCGCCTCTATATTGGGCTATATCACGACGTAGCTCAAGCGAGCTTTGTCTACTGTGTTCGGCCCGGCCGGAGTTGATGTATCCGGTGCGACGGTTGTCGTCGTGTATCATGGGGCGCCCACGCGATCTGTAGATCGATCTTGATTGTCTTGCCTTATCCTCCAATATGTCTCGCAAGACCGGTGCATTCCCCCGTTGCTTCGTACTTTTCGAGTGGTGCCAGGGTACGGTTCTAGTGGAGGGCCTAGAGGCCTCTCTGTCGCAGCCACGAGGTGGTCGGTCAGCCGTATTGTGCGCTGGTGATGCTGGTTTATATGCCTCCTCCGCTAATCGGGGGAGCAGCTTGCGTTTGGGGTAGCTTTTGGAGGGGCGTTCGAGCTCATGCTCTTCAGCCGCAAGGACATTAGTCCATCTGTGGGCTAGCAGATCTTGATCAGCTCTAAGCTGTTGCTGCTTTTTCTTGAGGCTGTTCGCCGTGGCCATAAGCCTGCGTTTAAAACACTCTTGTCCGACGGGATCCTCAGGCACGACGAATTCGTCGTCGTCGAGGCTTGCCTCGTCTCCGGAGGGAGGCATGTAATTATCATCCTCTACCTCTTCGTCTGCCGCTCTCTGATGAGGGCTGGCTTCTCCATCCTCCTATGCTGAATCTTGTTGGAGGGGGCTGTCTTCGGCACTGTCAGGGGTGTTATTGTCTCCGGTGCCGGAATCTCCATCCTTGCTGTGGCGGGATTTAGAGCAGCACCGCTGACGCCGGCGCTTGGGCTGTTTCTTGGAGGAGTCTTCCTCCGCTGCTTCTTCGCCATTCCCATCCTTTGGGATGTCCACCATGTATATGTCGTATGACGAGGTGGTCTTCCAGTGCCCCGTAGGCGCTGGTTCTTGGTCGTCTCTGGCATCGTCGTCCATACCGTCGATGTCTTTGGAGTCGTAGTCTAGCATGTTGATTAGGTCGTCGACAGTGGCTACAAAGTGGGTGGTGGGTGGGCTTTGAATTTCTTCGTCGTCCGCATCCCAACCGTCTTGACCGTAGTCCGGCCAGGGCTCTCCTAATAACGAGAGATACTTTAGCGAATTCAGGGTATCGCCAAAAGGTGAGTGTTGAAAGATGTCCGCAGCGGTGAACTCCATGATCGGCGCCCAATCGGAATCGATTGGAGGGGGCGCGGGAGGTTCGGAGTCCGGTGAGGAGTCCGGCACCTCGGAGTCACGAGCTTCACAAGGGACAAGGTCGGTATTCGGCTCCATCACCGTAGGGGTTGCAGCCCCCGAGGCGGTGTCTAGCCACCCATCCTCGATCTGCGCAGTCGAATCTGAATTAAGGTCGGAGCGGACTCGTGTGCGGCCTCCAGGGCACTGCCCGGCAGCAGAGCTAAATCATGCCCATCGTGATAGTGCGGCACGCTCGGATGTGGCTCGAATCCATCGAAGATCAAGTCTCCGCGGATGTCAGCCGTGAAGTTTAGAATTCCGAATCTGACCTGACGGCCAGGGGCGTAGCTTTCGATCTGCTCCAGATGGCCAAGCGAATTGGCCCGCAGTGCAAAGCCGCCAAATACGAAGATCTCTCCGGGGAGAAAAGTCTCACCCTGGACTGCGTCATTGTTGATGATCGAAGGAGCCATCAAGCCTATCTGCGACGGCACAGAGGAACTCTCAATGAAAGCACCAATGTCGGCGTCAAAACCGGCGGATCTCGGGTAGGGGGTCCCGAACTGTGCGTCTAGGCGGATGGTAACAGGAGACAAGGGACACGATGTTTTTACCCAGGTTCGGGCCCTCTCGATGGAGGTAAAACCCTACTCCTGCTTGATTGATATTGATGATATGGGTAGTACAAGAGTGGATCTACCACGAGATCAAGGAGGCCAAACCCTAGAAGCTAGCCTATGGTATGATTGTTGTTCGTTGTTGTTGTTGTTGTTGTTGTTGTGTCCTATGGACTAAAACCCTCCGGTTTATATAGACACCGGAGAGGGCTAGGGTTACACAGAGTCAGTTACAATGGTAGGAGATCTACATATCCGTATTGCCAAGCTTGAGTTCCACGCCAAGGAAAGTCCCATCCGGACACGGGACGAAGTCTTCAATCTTGTATCTTCATAGTCTTGGAGTCCGGCTGATGATGATAGTTCGGCTATCCGGACACCCCTTAGTCCAGGACTCCCTCACTCTCTATCATGAAGAACATGGTGATATTTCAAAGCAAAATTGTGGAAAAGGATATTAACATTTTCCCTTTTCTCCTTTTCTCTCATTTTTTTCTTTGGGCTTCTTTGGCCTCTTTTTTTTATTTGGGCTTCTTTGACCTCCTTTTTTTAAAAGTCCGGAGACTCATCCGAACTTGTGAGGGAATCATAGCTTCCATCATCCTTTCCTCACATGGTACAATGCTCTAATAATGAGGATCATCATACTTTTATTTACTTACAACTCAAGAATTACAACTCAATACTAGAACAAAGATATGACTCTATGTGAATGCCTCTGGCGGTGTACCAGGATGTGCAATGATCTATTGTAGCAATGGTATCAAAAACGAAAAGCCATAAAAATACTAGCTATCTTACGATCATGCAAAGCAATATAGCAAACGGTGGAAGTTGCATGGCAATGTATATCGGAATGGCTATGGAAATGCCATAATATGTAGGTATGGTGGCTATTTTGAGGAAGGATATATGGTGGGTTTAATGCACTGGCGAAACTTGCGCGTACTAGAGAGGCTAGCAATGGTGGAAGGGTGAGAGTGTGTATAATCCATGGACTCAACATTAGTCATAAAGAACTCACATACTTATTGTAAAATTTTATTAGCCATCGAACAAAGTACTAATACACATGCTCCTAGGCTGATAGATTGGTAGGAAAAGACCATCGCTCGTCCTTGACCGCCACTCATAAGGAAGACAATCAAAAAATAAATCATGCTCCGACTTCATCACATAATGGTTCACCATACGTGCATGCTACAGGAATCACAAACTTTAACACAAGTATTTCTACTAATCCATAATTACTCACTAGGATGACTCTAATATCACCATCTTTATATCTCAAAACAAATCCAAGGAATCAAACTTCTCATATTATTCAATGCTCTTTATATGAAAGTTTTTATTATATCCCTCTTGGATGCCCTTCATATTAGGACTAAATTCATAACCTAAGCAAATTACCATGTTGTTTAAGACTCTAAAAATAATATAGGTGAAGCATGAGAGTTCAAAAATTTCTATAAAAAGATATAAGTGAAACACTAGAGCGAACTGCCTAGCTCAAAAGATATAAGTGAAGCACATAGAGTATTCTAATAAATTCACGATTAAAGTGTGTCCCTCTCAAAATGTGTGTACAGAAAGGATGATTGTGGCAAACTAAAAAGCAAAGACTCATATCATACAATACTCTCTAAGCAAAACACATATCATGTGGTGAATAAAAATATACCCACAAGTAAATTTATCAATGGATTGAAGACAAAAGAGGGGATGCCATCCGGGGCATCCCCAAGCTTAGATGCTTGCCTATCCTTGAATATTACATTGGGTGCCTTGGGCATCCCCAAGCATTGGCTATTGCCATTCCTTATTCCATAGTCCATCCAACCTTTACCCAAAACTTGAAAACTTCACAACACAAAACTCAACAGAAAACTCGTAATATCCGTTAGTATGATAAAATAAATCACCACTTTAGGTACTGTTGTGAACTCATTCTAAATTTATATTGGTGTTATATATACTGTATTCCAACTTCTCCATGGTTCATCCCCCCGATACTACCCATAGATTCATCAAAATAAGCAAATAACACATAGAAAACAGAATCTGTCAAAACAGAACAATATGTAGTAATCTGGAAATTTCATATACTTCCGTAACTCCAAAAATTCTGGAAAATTAGGAAAATCTAGGAAATTTGTATATCAATCTTGTGTAAAAATTCAGATCAAAAGCACGTTTTTCTGATTTTTTAAATATCTCGCAATGAGTGAAAACGTTTATGTTTTCAGCAAGATCAAATCAACTATCACCATGAACCATTCCAAAGGTCTTACTTGGCTAAAACTATAATTTAAACACCAAAACACAATTACTACAGAGGTAATAATTTGTATTTATTGAAAAAAAGAAGCAAAAACAAAAACACAAAATAAAATTGGGTTGCTTCCCAACAGGCGCTATTGTTTAATGCCCCTAGCTAGGCATAAAACATAGATCTAGGTATTTTCATCTTTGGTATTAAATCCATAAGTATCCCTCATAGTAGATTCATATGGCAACTTAATTTTTATTCTTGGAAAGTTTTTCATGCACTTCCTTAACGTAAATTGAAATCTAATGTTTCCTTCTTTCATATCAATAATTGCACTAATCGTGCTAAGGAAAGGTCTACCAAGAATTATAGGACATGTAGGATTGCAATCTATATCAAGCACAATAAAATCTACAGGCACATAATTCCTATTTGCAACAATAAGAACATCATTAATCCTTCCCATAGGTTTCTTAATAGTGGAATCCGCTAGATGCAAATTCAAAGAACAATCATCAAATTTACAGAAATTGAGCACATCACATAAAGTTTTTGCAATAGTGGAAACACTAGAACCCAAATCACACAAAGCATTGCACTCATAATATTTAATTTTAATCTTAATAGTAGGTTCCCACTCATCATAAAGCTTTATAGGGATAGAAACTTCCAATTCAAGTTTTTCTTCAAACGGTTTCATCCTAGCATCAACGATATATTTAGTAAAAGCTTTATTTTGATTATAAGCACGAGGTGAATTTAACATGGATTGCAACAAGGAAATACAATCTATAAAAAAAATTGTCATAATTAAATTCCTTGAAATCCAAAAGAGTGGATTCATCGCTACTTAAAGTTTTGACCTCTCCAATCCCACTTTTGTCAATTTTTCATTAAGATCTTCACCCTCCAAATTATTGGGACGCCTTCTAGCTAAAGTTGACTCATCTCCAGTCCCTTCTTTATCAAGATTTATATTAGAAAACAAAGATACAATAGGAGTCATGCCAATCACTTTAAGATCTTCATCATTATTTTCACAAAAACTAGAAGAACATGCTTTTACAAACCAATCTCTCTTAGCACGCATCCTAGCAATTCTTTCTCTACTTTCATTAATAGAAACATGGATAGCTTTTAGAGATTCATTAATACCAATCTTGGGTGAAATAGATCTAATCTTAAAAGAATTAATCTCATGAGAAATTCTATCAACGTTCCTAACAAATCATCAATCTTAAGCAATTTTTCTTCAACCATAGCATTGAAAATCTTTTGAGAATTAATGAAATCTTTAATATTGTTATCAAGATCAATGGGTATTTTTTTACAATTTCCATAAGAATTGTTGTAGGAATGACCATTATTATTATAGGAATTACTACGAAACGGACTACGGTTTAAATCGCCTCTGTATGCATTATTACCAAAATTGTTCCTACCAACAAAACTCATATCCATAGATTCATTTTCTCAATCAAAGTGGACAAAGTAATATCATTAGGATCAATAGGAGCACTCTTATTAGCAATCAATTTCATAAGTTCATCATCTTCCCGCTCAAAGTATTAATTTCTTCAATTACATGCACTTTTTCACTAGTAGAAGATCTTTCGGTATGCGATTGAGACTAATTTGCCATAATATTATCTAGGAGTTTAGTAGCTTATCCTAATGTAATTTTGTAACGACCAGACCTCAAACAGTCTGATCTCTGTGCATCAGTGTCATCCCTGGATCGGTAATGCTGACACGCACAGTACTTGAAGGATTTATAACAGAGTAGCAATCACACACTTATTACATCGAATGTCTCAAAAGAGAACCTATTAGAATAAATCTGGCTTAAGGCCATCTAATAGCGATAACAGTGGAAGGCTTGGAAGATAAGCGAGTCCATCAACTCCAACGGCATCACTGAGTATAAGATCACGACCTAAGGCACCTTACTCGTCGTCTGAAAAGTCTGCAACATGAATGTTGCAGTCCGAAAACGGGTCAGCACATGGAATATGCTGGTAATGTAACACATAGATATTAATGAACAGAAATATGCTATACTACATGCATATACGGCTGGTGAAAAGCTCTATGGTTGCAGTTTCGCATAAAGCCAATTTTTCCCTACAACAAAGGAATAAATTTTATTTAACTATCATGGTGGTTGTTAAACATTGAGAAGGGTACTCCAACTCAATCCCAATTAAGCATCATCATTAACCCAACAAAATTAAATTAAGTAACATGATGAGATTCACATGATAATCAAAGCACTAGATACTCAAAACGTCCATAACCGGGGACACGGCTAACAATGATTAGTTTATACACTCTGCAGAGGTTTGCGCAATTTTCCCCGCAAGACTCGATCTCCTCCGCTTGATTTCTCGCACTACATGGTGTTTGAGAAACGGATGACCGAGTGATAGAGGCAAAGGTGTCCCGTCTTTCGATGAGATGATGGATATCGCTTTGGTGGAAGTCGACTTTGACGATCCGACTACGAACGTGCGAGGACGTCGCGCCTTAGCAATCGCTAAACCAACTCCGAGAGGTTATTGACCACGCGGGAGCACGATCAACCTGACCACGAGGGTCTGTTTCCTGCGAGCAAACGAAGAACAAGCAAGAAACTAAGATTGCAATCTGGATATTGCGAATATAAGATGAAAGCTTTATTGATCAAGGTGGGGTTCTGTGACGCCTTTGTCTGGTCGTTGAACACAAACGAAGTACGCGAAGTTGCAGCTATGGCGAACTTTTAATCTAAACAAAACCCACAGTCTAAACGGTGCCCTAAGGGCTGTATATATGGAGGAAGAGAGGGGGAATTTCGTGGCCCTTGGTGGAGGGGTCCGAAATCAACCCTATCTCTTGTTTCCCCCCACATACGGACTCTAAAAATAGCCTATACTTATGTATTTCGAAATTACATGGGCCTGGCCCAATAAAAAGGTGACGCAGCACCCATAATAGCCTCGGGACGAAATTTATGAAGTGGCATCTTGTATATTTCGTCCAAGGCTTCATGCACCCATTATGGTGTCTTCAAAGTCTTGAAATCATCACTTGTAACTCCGTTCTTGTTCCCCTTGCGCATGGCATCATCTCCATGCTTGTTCTTGCTCCAATGTTCATCCTTCTCCAAGATAGGCCCTTCATTTGTAAGCAAAACAAATGTATCCAATTTAGGCAGCATCATATTCTCATGAACATTAGAATCATTACCAAGAAACGAAAGTACCTGATAATTTAATTGGCGTGCGCGAGCTCTAGTAATTGGTCCCGTATATGTAGCAGTAGGGGCTGTGGGTGTAACAATGGTATTGATGTCCTCATCATCCTCCCCTTCCTGAAATGAAGTCTTCCTTGACGGAAGCTCATCTTCCTCACCCAAATAAGGCTTCAAATCTGCAATGTTAAAAGTGGGACTAACCCCAAAATCTGCAGGCAGCTCAAGTTTATATGCATTATCATTTATTTTCTCTAACACCTTAAAGGGACCATCAGCACGTGGCATTAGCTTTGATTTGCGCAAATCAAGAAATCTATCCTTACGCAAATGTAACCAAACAAGATCTCCAGGTGCAAACACAACATGTTTTCTACCCTTATCTCTAACAAGTTTATATTTAGCATTCATACGCTCAATGTTTTCCTTAGTTAACTCATGCATTTTTAAAATCAATTCAGCACGTTGTTTAGCATCAAAATTAACCTTCTCCAAAGATGGAAGAGGCAACAAATCAATAGGTGCACGAGGTAGGAAACCATACACAACTTCAAAAGGGCACATCTTAGTAGTAGAATGCAATGAACGATTATAAGCAAATTCAATATGAGGCAAGAATTCCTCCCACATTTTCTTATTATTCTTCAAAACAGCCCTAAGCATAGTAGACAATGTTCTATTGACTACTTCAGTTTGTCCATCAGTTTGGGGGTGACAAGTAGTACTAAAAAGTAGTTTAGTCCCCAACTTAGCCCATAAATATCTCCAAAAGTGGCGAAGAAATTTAGTATCACGATCTGAAACAATAGTATTTGGCACACCATGCAAGCGAATAATTTCACGAAAGAACAAATCAGCAACATTAACAGCATCATCGCTTTTATGACATGGTATAAAGTGTGCCATTTTCGAGAATCTATCCACGACAACAAATATGCTATCCCTCCCCTTCTTTGTTGGAGGTAAACCTAAAACAAAGTCCATAGATATATCCTCCCAAGGAACACTAGGTACAGGCAAAGGCATATATAAACCATGAGGATTGAGTCGTGACTTAGCTTTTTGACATGTAGTGCAACGAGCAATAAAACGCTCAACATCCCATCTCATCTTTGGCCAAAAGAAATGTGTAGCAAGTACGTCCTCCGTCTTCTTCACGCCAAAGTGTCCCATTAATCCTCCTTCATGCGCCTCATGCAACAACAAAAGACGAACGGAGCTAGCTGGAATGCATAGCTTGTTAGCACCAAACACAAATCCATCGTTAACGACAAACTTGTTCCACATTCTTCGTTCTTTACAATTCTGCATTACATCTTTAAAATCAGCATCATGCACATATTGATCTTTGATGGTCTCTAAACCAAATATTTTGAAGTCAAGTTGTGAAAGCATAGTATAGCGACGAGACAATGCATCAGCAATAACATTTTCTTTTCCCTTCTTGTGTTTAATGACATAAGGGAAAGTCTCAATAAATTCAACCCATTTAGCATGTCTACGATTCAGTTTAGCTTGACTTTTAATATGTTTCAAAGATTCATGATCAGAATGTATAACAAATTCTTTGGGCCATAAATAATGTTGCCATGTTTCTAAAGTCCGAAAAAGAGCATATAATTCTTTATCGTAAGTAGAATAATTCAGACTAGGCCCACTCAATTTTTCAGAAAAGTATGCAACAGGTTTTCCATCTTGTAATAACACACCTCCTAATCCAATTCCACTAGCATCACATTCAAGCTCAAAAGTCTTATTAAAATCAGGAAGTTGGAGTAAAGGAGCATGTGTCAACTTATCTTTCAATACCGTGAAGGCTTCTTCCTGTGCGGTACCCCACAGAAAAGGCACATCTTTCTTTGTAAGCTCATTGAGAGGTGCAGCAATGGTGCTGAAATCTCTCACAAAACGCCTATAGAATCCAGCGAGGCCAAGAAAACTCCTCACTTGTGTGACCGTTTTGGGCTGCGGCCAACTCTCAATAGCTTCAATCTTGGCTCTATCAACTTCAATTCCCTGTGGAGTAACAACATAGCCAAGAAAAGATACTCGGTCGGTGCAAAAGGTGCACTTCCCAAGGTTACCAAACAAACGTGCATCACGTAGAGCAATAAAAACAGCACGTAATTGTTCCAAATGTTCTTCCAAAGATTTGCTATAAATCAGTATATCATCAAAATAGACTACCACAAATCGTCCAATGAAAGCACGTAAAACTTCGTTCATTAATCTCATGAAAGTACTAGGTGCATTAGTTAACCCAAAAGGCATGACTAACCACTCATATAAACCAAACTTAGTTTTAAATGCTGTTTTCCATTCATCACCCAATTTCATACGAATTTTATGGTATCCACTATGCAAATCAACTTTGGAGAATATTGTAGAGCCACTCAATTCATCAAGCATATCATCTAGCCTAGGAATAGGATGACGATAACGAATGGTAATATTATTAATGCCTCTACAATCAACACACATACGTGACGTACCATCCTTTTTAGGCACTAGTATAATAGAAACAGCACAAGGACTAAGAGATTCGCGTATATAACCTTTGTCGAGTAGCTCCTGTACTTGACGCATAATCTCCTTCGTCTCCTCTGGATTGGTACGGTATGGTGCACGGTTGGGTAGCGATGCACCGGGAATTAAGTCAATTTGATGCTCAATCCCTCGAATGGGTGGTAATCCCGGTGGCACGTCTTCTGGAAAGACGTCAGCGAACTCCTGCATAATGTTAGTGACAGCAGGGGGCAAAGAGGAAGGCACGTCCTCGAATGAAAATAATGCCTCTTTGCACACAAAAGCATAGCAAACAGATTTGCTGAAATCTAGCTCATCAATATCAGATTTGGTGGCAAATAAACATGCACTTTTCAATTTAATTTCAGAAGCAACACTAGATGGTTTATTATTAGGCTTCATTTGTTGCTCAAATTCTTTTGCCACAATCTGATTTTCACTCTTATTCTTCTCCTGTTTTGCTTTATTAGCTCTATTAATATCATCTTTCAAAATAGAATCAGGAGTCATAGGAAGCAAAGTAATATTTTTATCCTTATGAACAAGAGTATAATGATTGTTTCTACCATGGTGTACAGCATTTTTATCAAATTTCCATGGTCTACCAAGTAATAAGGAACATGCTTGCATAGGTACCACATCACAATCAACATAATCAGCATATGTAGAGATACTAAAATGCACACGAACAGTACGTGTTACCTTAACCTTGCCGCTGTTGTTGAACCATTGGATGTAGTAAGGATGTGGATGTGGTCTTGTGGTGAGAGAAAGCTTCTCCACCATCTCCATGCTAGCCAAGTTGTTGCAGCTACCTCCGTCTATGATGACGCGCACAGAACGTTCCTTCACAACTCCCTTGGTATGGAACAAATTGTGCCTCTGATTTTTCTCAGCTTGTGTGACCTGCACACTCAAAACACGTTGAGCAACTAAACATTCATACCTATCAACGTCTTCAGGAGCCATGTATTGCGTCTCATGATCAGAATCATCTCCACCATGTTCTTCACGTGTAATAAGAGCCAAAGTCTCCTCATCATAGTCACTAGCGGACTCATGTCCACCATCCTCAGTAGCAATCATCACACGCTGAGATTTGCATTCTCTCGCAAAATGTCCTCTTCCCTTACAACGACGACAAATAATATCACTTGTGTGCCCTGTTGACGCCATGGAAGAAGAAGAGCTCTGTGCAGGCCCGGCAGGTGTGCTCTTGGCAGATAGTGGTGGTTGTGCCTGCTTTCTTGTATCACGGTTGGAGGTGGCACCTGAAGGAGGTGATGGTGCAGTGGAAGTAGATGATGCACGTGGTGTCCATGATGAAGGTCGACCTGCAGAAAAGTTAGTGCGCGCCAGTACCTGTCGATCCTGCACTTCACGTTCAGCTTTACAAGCAAGATGGAATAAACGAGTGATATTATTATAATCCTTATAGTCTAGAATGGTCTGAATATCTCTATTTAATCCACCCAGAAAATGTGCAAGCATAGCTTCATTCTCCTCAACAATGCCACATCTAATCAAGCCAGTTTGTAATTCCTGATAATATTCTTCTACAGAATTTTTTCCTTGTCTTAAGCGCTGCAATTTTTGAAGTAATTCACGTTGATAATATGGTGGAACCCAACGAGTACGCATAGCAGTTTTCAAAGCAGCCCAAGTAGCTGGAACAGGATATAGTCTACAATGTTCAGACCACCAAACACATGCAAAGCTAGTGAAAGCACAAACAGCAGCAGGAACACGTCTCTCCTCAGGATATTGTAAACATGTAAATCGTTGTTCAGTTTCTAACTCCCAAGTAAGATATATATCAGGAACATATCTACCCTCAAATGGTGGAATATTCAATTTTAGTTTTGGGAGATGGTCATGATCTCGTACCTGAGGGGGAGCCCTAACATTGCCATTATTTGCATGTGGACGACCTGGTGGTTGTGGTGCTGGTGGTTGCACGTAGTTCTGATGTTGATCAACCTCATCCTCGTAATCTCCCACATAATCATCCTCCTCGGTACCAGCAGCAGTAGTAGCAGGAGCCAAAGAAGCACCAACAGCAGTAGCAGCGGCACCAGAATTTTGTCCTAGCTCAATAGGAACACGCTGAGCTCGTCCATACTGATTCGGAAGGGGGCGTAGTTGTTGTCGTTGCAGAGGTGCGATAGGTGCAGCCGGCGGTGGTTGTGGAAAACGCGCGAGCAATTCATCAAACTTGCTATCAAGCTTTGTTTCAAACGTCTTCTCAATGCCATCTATCTTCTCCATGGCCTCGTCAAATCTGTTTAGCACATCTTGCACCTGTCCACTCATCATTTGCTGAAATTTATCATGTAGCTGTTTGTTCGTCAGGTTCTCCCAATCAGTCTCATCGGCTTGTGATCCTACCATGGTTTGCAGCAAATAGAAACACAGAAGAATATGATCCTACAGAGTACTAAGAAGTGGTGGTGGTATATCACAAACCCGTCAAGCAAATCTCAAATTATTACCAGTTCTTACCCAGCAGCAGGCGGTGATCGGCAACCGTTGTAGTCAAAACTCTCAAAGCTTGGATAGAGCAATTACCAGGGAGAGTCCAACGCACGACGTAGATGTATGTGGAGCTGGGAAGGCTTATAATATGGTAGCAAAAAGGGTCAGCAATAATCAATTCAGAGATGCAAAGTTGAATAAACGCTCAACGACGGTACTGTGCTGGTCCTAGGCTAGACTGTGCTAGAGACGCGAGCCTAGAACACCAACAAAATCACGGCGCGGCTCGTAAACAAGGGAGGAGCACACTCTGAAAAAAAAATTCTCTTTTTTTTGCACTTTTTTTCCTCTTTTATTTTTTTTTGCTCCGCAACAATTTTTTTTCGAAAAAGTCTACAAATGGTCTAAAAACTGCCTAGCCAGAATTTTTTTTGAAACTGGAACTATTTTTCTTCTGCGGGTGGCTCGGAAGTTGGGGAGTCCTCCGCTGTCACGACTCGGAGTATCGCGTGATCTGGAAATCGAAAACAATGCAACAATTACTGGACTCGGACTAGGACTGGTGGCGGAGATGAATCTGGTGGAACTCGGACTGGTGGCGGAGATGAATCTGGTGGAACTCGGACTGGTGGCGGAGATGAATCTGGTGGAACTCGGACTGGTGGCGGATATATGTTGCAGGTGGACTCGGATGGGCGTGATGGCGGCGGATATGTGGTGGCGTATATGGATTCGGATTGGCGATGAATATGTGGTGGTGGTATATCGCAGCGGCGACGTGACAACCTGTGAACAGAACTCGAAACTCTAAAAGACTAGACGCTAAGACCAGCAACTTGACACGACGATGCAACCGCAAATTCAACAAAGCAAATACAGAAAAGATTATGCAAAGGCTCAGATTGGTTCGGATGGGATGAACTAACCCTAATTTTTTTTTGGCTTTTTCGTGGACTATAGGTATGAAGAACAGACTCGATCTAAACTACGAAAAACTGTAAAATCTCACCGAGCAACCTGGAAATCTGATACCACTTGATAGAGGCAAAGGTGTCCCGTCTTTCGATGAGATGATGGATATCGCTTTGGTGGAAGTCGACTTTGACGATCGGACTACGAACGTGCGAGGACGTCGCGCCTTAGCAATCGCTAAACCAACTCCGAGAGGTTATTGACCACGCGGGAGCACGATCAACCTGACCACGAGGGTCTGTTTCCTGCGAGCAAACGAAGAACAAGCAAGAAACTAAGATTGCAATCTGGATATTGCGAATATAAGATGAAAGCTTTATTGATCAAGGTGGGGTTCTGTGACGCCTTTGTCTGGTCGTTGAACACAAACGAAGTACGCGAAGTTGCAGCTATGGCGAACTTTTAATCTAAACAAAACCCACAGTCTAAACGGTGCCCTAAGGGCTGTATATATGGAGGAAGAGAGGGGGAATTTCGTGGCCCTTGGTGGAGGGGTCCGAAATCAACCCTATCTCTTGTTTCCCCACACATACGGACTCTAAAAATAGCCTATACTTATGTATTTCGAAATTACATTGGCCTGGCCCAATAAAAAGGTGACGCAGCACCTATAATAGCCTCGAGACGAAATTTATGAAGTGGCATCTTGTATATTTCGTCCAAGGCTTCATGCACCCATTATGGTGGCTTCAAAGTCTTGAAATCATCACTTGTAACTCCGTTCTTGTTCCCCTTGTGCATGGCATCATCTCCATGCTTGTTCTTGCTCCAATGTTCATCCTTCTCCAAGCTAGGCCCTTCATTTGTAAGCAAAACAAATGTATCCAATTTAGGCAGCATCATATTCTCATGAACATTAGAATCATTACCAAGAAACGAAAGTACCTGATAATTTAATTGGCGTGCGCGAGCTCTAGTAATTGGTCCCGTATATGTAGCAGTAGGGGCAGTGGGTGTAACAATGGTATTGATGTCCTCATCACCGAGACATAGTCTTTCAGAGGCATGAACTATCTACTCCGGGTAGATAGTACCAACCTACATCCCCTACATCTACTAGTCTACCTCTTCAAGAGCTCACGCAACTTAATGAATGGTGCTAGAGCCCATATTAGCTTGCGGCTGCACACGGAAGTTTCTAGCATGAATAATCTCATGATCCGTTTGAGCCTGGGTGGCGGTCCATAGGAGAATCACATGGTACCCCAGGATTTCCAAAAATACAGGCAACACTGGGTTCCCTAGGTGCCTCAATCCACCCAGATGTGACTTTCAGTTACCACCTTAAATAAACCATTAATTAACAGTCTCACATCTATCATGGATACACTCACCCAATCCACGTCTACTAGCATAACATAGCATTATAAGCAAACGTAGAAGTAACTCCCAAAGGTTTGATAATAAAACAGGTAATAGGTACTACCTCATCTACTTCCCAAAACCCACATATTAATTAGATACTAATCATGCAATTGTTTGAGGATTGATCTAATGTAGTAAAACTGGGTAGTAAGGAGGTATGATCAAAGTGTTACTTGCCTTGCTGATGATCCGTGAAACCTAGAGATTCGAAGTAGCAAGCGGCGCACTCTGGGTACTCTATCGCAAACAAACAAGCATACAATAAGTACTCATATAATGCACATGTAAAACTCAAATAAGAGATCTAACCAGAAAGTTCAACTTAATAACTTCGGTTTGCAAAAAGAAACAAATCAAACGAAGCAATGAAAGTCAAATGGCGAAAGAAAGAAGCTTCGTTAACTAATCTGGACCTAAGTCAAATTTTACATTAGCAAAAACTTGTTTAAGTTGGTTAAACGGAAAGAGGGTTTCGAGACGAAACTCTAGGCGCTTGAATCGCCTGATTCCGATAAACGAGCGAAAAGTTATACTAGAACGAAAATCGGATCACAAATCACAATCGGGAATAATCGCGGAAAATCCGAGAAAAAGAAAAATGGACGAACAGGCTAACGAACGAATGTTCGCTGTCTGCGGCTAAAAGACAAAAACCGTTCGTTAAAATGAACGAACGAACGGGCATTCGCTAAATAAACTAAACCGGAAAATAAAAACTGGTTTAATAAAAAAACGGATCTAGGGTTTTTTTTTTAAAACCAATCGGTTTTTCTCACGAAAACCGAGGCGACAGTGGCTACCTCCGGCGGCGGCGGATTCCGGCAAGGACGGCGGCCGACGACGGTGAGACGGGGCGGTCGGCGGCGGTGCGGCGATCGGCGGCGAGGGGTGGCGGCGGCGGCGGCGAAATCCGCGACGGCGGCGGCGAGCTATCGGCGGCGGTGGGGTGGTCGGCGGCGAGGGGTGGCGGCGGCGGCTGGCGGCGGCGGCGAACTCCGTGGCGGCAGCGGCACGTGGATCGAGGGCGGCGGCGGCTATGGTTTCGGGTGGACTCGGGGTGGCTTCCCGGCACTTATAAAGGCCGGCCGGGCCAAGTGTCCTAGTCAGACGCGGCCCGGTTAGGTTGGTTTGCGTTCTTTTTAAATAATTACTCACAGAAAAACAAATAAAAGAAATACTAAACAGACTCCAAAAATCACGAAATAAATTTTCCCCGTCCTCTAAAATCGAGCCGGACAAGATGAACATTTATTTGGGGCCTAAATGCATTTTTTCCTAATTCAAATAAAATAGCGATAAAACTCTGAAATAGAATCTTGTTTGATTTTTATTATTAAATCCTCAATATTTCTTTATTTTGGGAAAGTCATTTTATTCCTTCTCTCATATTTTTATAATAGAAATAATTGAAGATAAAATAATTAAAATCAAATGATCCTATTTTCGAAATTTGAGAAAACTCAAATATGAAAACAACGAAATCCCAACTCTCTCCATGGGTCCTTGAGTTGCGTAGAATTTCTAGGATCGAGCCAAAATGCAATAAAATATGATATGCAATGATGATCTAATGTATAACATTCCAAATTGAAAATTTGGGATGTTACAAACCTACCCCCCTTAAGATGGATCTCTTCCTCGAGATTCGGGTTGGCTAGAAAATAGGTGAGGGTGGTCCTCCAGTAGATCTTCCTCTCACTCCCAGGTGGCTTCATCCTCGGTATGGTGGCTTCACTGAACTTTGGAAAACTTGATAACCTTGCTGCGGGTGACTCGGCTGGCATATTCGAGAATCTTGACTGGTTCCTCCTCATAGGTCAAATCACTATCCAACTGAATTGCTTCCAGTGGCACGGTGTCTCTCAGCGGTATATCAGCCATCTCTGCGTGGCACTTCTTCAACTGGGAAACGTGGAACACATCGTGAACTCCTAACAATCCTTCTGGCAATTCCAACTTGTAAGCGACTTCTCCCATACGCTCCAGAACTTTGTATGGTCCTACAAAACGTGGCGCTAACTTTCCCTTAACTGCAAAGCGCTTAACTCCTCGAAGTGGAGATACACGAAGATAAACTCTGTTTCTGACTTCGTAAACTATCTCCTTGCGTTTAGAATCTGCGTAGCTCTTTTGCCTGGACTGGGCAACCTTGAGCCTATCGCGAATCAACTTCACCTTCTGCTCAGACTCTTTAATCAAATCTGGTCCAAACAACTAGCGGTCTCCAACTTCATCCCACAACAACAGTGTCCTGCACCTCCTTCCATACAAAGCTTCGAAAGGGGCCATCTTCAAACTGGATTGATAACTGTTGTTATAAGAGAACTTCGCATATGGCAAATTGTCATCCCAACTAGATCCATAATCTAGCGCACAAGCTCTCAGCATGTCCTCCAGAATCTGATTGACTCTCTCGGTCTGTCCATCTGTCATTGGATGAAAGGTTGTATGCATATGTTTCATGCAACTGATTGCAGAACTTTCAGGTAAACTGGGTTCCTCTATCTAATACAATGCTCCTCGGAAATCCATGTAGGCATATGATCTTGGTCATGTATATCTTTGCCAACTTAGCACTGGTGTAAGTGGTCTCCACTAGGATGAAATGATCTACCTTCGTCAAGCGATCGACTACAACCCATATTGAGTCATAGCCTGAACGAGTCCTGGGCAATCTCGTGATAAAATCCATGCCTAGCTTATCCCACTTCCATTCGGGTATCGGCAATGGTTGTAGCAATCATGCTAGCTTCTGATGCTCTGCTTTCACTCGCTGGATACATCACATATTGCTACATACTCCGCAATATCCTTCTTCATTCTGGTCCACCAGAAAGTGTCCATCAAATCCAAATACATCTTGGTATTTCCTGGGTGAATCGAATACGGCGAATCATGGGCCTCCTGCAGAATCAACTTCCTGATCTCCGGGTCATTAGGCACATAGACGCAGTGCTCGAACCATAAGGTATCGTGCTCATCCTCACAAAAACCTTTAGCTTTTCCTTTGCTCATCTTCTCCTTTATCTCGGCAATCTCCTTGTCAGTCTTCTGAGCTTCTCTGATCTTATCCATCAAAGTAGACCGAATCTCCAATGCTGCTAGATAGCCTCTCAGAACAATCTCCAAACATAGCTCGCGAAGATCCTTTGCTAACTCCTTCAGTAACTCTCCGGTCATGAGAGTGTTGACATGGCTCTTGCGGCTCAACGCATCGGCTACTATGTTAGCCTTTTCGGGGTGATAATGCAATCTCATATCATAATCCTTGATGAGCTCCAACCATCTCGTTTGCCTGAGATTCAACTCCTTCTGGGTGAAGATGTACTTCAAACTCCTGTGATCCATATACACCTCACAATGGTTTCCGATGAGAATATGTCTCCATGTTTTCAATGCATGCACTACGGCTGCTAACTCCAAATCATGAGTAGCATAACTCAACTCATGGGGCTTAAGCTGTCGTGAGGCATCCGAAACAACTCTTCCCTCCTGCATAAGCACTGATCCAAGTCCTCGACAAGAAGCGTTGCAATATACTTCATAATCCTTGCACTGATCTGGCAGAATCAAGACTGGTGATGTAATCAAACGTTTCTTCAACTCTTGGAAACTGGCTTCACATTCCTCAGTCCATTTGAACTTGGTGTCCTTCTTCGACAACTCCCTCATGGGCTTTGCTATCTTTGAGAAATTTTCAATGAACCTCCGGTAGTATCCTACGAGTCCAAGAAAACTCCGGATCTATCCAACTGTTGTTGGGGCTTCCCAGTTTGTCACCGTGACAACTTTGGTGGGGTCTACTGCTATTCCTTCTCCGGATATAACATGTCCGAGGAATCCAACTTCCTTCAACCAAAACTCAGATTTGCTGAACTTGGCATATAACTAATGTTCCCTGAGCTTCTCAAGTACCAAACGCAAATGCTCCTTATGCTCCTCTTCATTCTTTGAGTAGACCAAAATATCATCAATGAACACCACGATGAACTTATCCAGAAACTCCATAAACACCTTGTTCATCATGTTCATGAAATAGGTAGGTACGTTTGTCAGACCAAATGGCATAACGGTATACTCATACAGCCCGTACCTGGTGGTAAAAGCCATCTTAAGTATATCCTGCTCTCGAATCTTCAACTGGTGGTATCCTGATCGCAGATCGATCTTGGAAAATACCTTAGCTCCTTGCAATCGGCCAAACAAGTCATTGATCATCGGCAGCGGGTACTTGTTCTTGATTGTCACTTCATTCAATCCTGATAATCAACAACCATTCTCAAAGATCCATCCTTCTTCTCCACTAGAAGCACTGGCGATCCCCAAGGTGAAGAACTTGGGTGAATATAGCCTATATCCAGTAACTCCTTAATCTGCTTCTTAATTTCCTCCAAATCTTTTGCGGGCATCCTGTACGGTCTCTTTGATGTTGGTCATGTGCCTGGCAAAAGCTCAATCAAAAACTCAATGTCTCTATCCGGTGGCATGCCTGGCAACTCCTCTGGAAATACGTCAGGATAATCCTTCACTACTGGTACTTCCTCCTATACAACTCCTGATAAGGAATTTACTTGAGTCTCTTGGGCACATGTCGGGATAGATACTTGATCCTTCTTCCTTCTGGGTGCTAAGGAAATCGACTTACTGGCACATTCAATGTTCCCTCTATACTTCGATAACCAATCCATGCCTAATATCACATCCAGTCCTTGCGACTCCAATACTATTAGGTCTGAGGGAAACACGCAGTTACCAATCCTTAATGTAACCGATCACACCATAGACTAGCCATATACTCTGCTCCTAGCGAGGTTACTAACATGGGTGACCTAAGGGCTTGGGTTGGTAGTTTATACTTATCCACAAATCCCCTTGATATGTATGAATGCGATGCACCAGTATCAAAAAGAACGAGCGCAGTAAATGACTTAACCAAAAACTTACCTATTACTTCATCTGGCTGGGCTTCAACCTCCTCCACGCTAACGTGGTTCACCTGTCCTCTGCTGAAAGGGTTGGGCTTCTTCCCAGAGCTTCCATTGCCATTTCCATTCTTCGCTTCAAGACATTCAGTGGCATAATGTCCAGTCTTCTGGCATTTGTAATAGGTAATGTGGCTCAGATCCCTCTTGGCTATGTTGATGGGTTGGTACGGTTCTGGCCGTTGCTTCCTCCATTCCCATTACCATTCTTGGGGCCACTATGGTTGTGCGAACTCCCTCCTCCATGGGTATGCTAAAAATGTCCTCTCAAGTTCGGGGTAAAAAGAGGCTTCTGCTGAGCTCCAGAATTGTACTTCCCTTGTCCATACTTCCTCTTGCGGTTATCAATCTAATGCTACTTCCCTTCAATCATGAGAGCTCTATCTACCAACTCCTGATAGTTGTTGAAGGTTGCTACCATCAACTGCATGCTCAGCTCATCATTCAGTCCTTCCAGAATCTTCTCCTGCTTAGCTGCATCCGTAGCAACGTCATCTGGGGCATAACGTGCTAGCTTACTTAAGTCATCCACATACTGACCAATAGTACGTCCTCCTTGGCGCAAGTTGCAAAACTCACACTTCTTCATGGCCATTGCTCCTGCTGAAACATGGGCAGTACCGAAAGCCTGCTGAAACTGATCCCATGTGACAGTGTCGATAGGATAAGTGGCTGTGAAATTCTCCCACCATGATGCTGCGGGTCCATCAAGCTGATGTGCGGTAAAACGCACCTTCTCCGCATCTGTGCATCCTGCAGTGGTCAACTCCCTTCCCATATTGCGGAGCCAATCATCTGCAACTATCGGCTTGGTGCTACTGGAAAACACCGGCGGATACAGCCTCAAGAAACGGGCTAAGTGATCAACAGGTGGTGGTGGTGGGTTGTTGTTGTTGTTGTTGTTGTTCCCCTTATTCTGATTCTAGACTAGCATCTGCATCAATGCATTCTGCTGCTGGATCAACTGAGTGAGCTCCGGTGGGAAAGCAAATCCATTGTCACATCGCGGAGGCATCGTAGGGTTTAGAAATGATGAGAATATAGAATAGAATGATGTCTAGAGAGAAAAACACTACCCATATGAACATGAGACAATTGCAAACAATTTCACTCCAATCAATTCAAACAAGGGCATACAACTGTCTAACTATCATTACAAAAGTGCTCAGACTAAACTATATACATGGGGAAATACTACTACTGCTATGGTGGTCGACTAGAAAAATTGATCGGTCGAAGACTCCATGATATCTTCTCCAGCTTCATCAACAAAGTCATCATCGCTATCATCTGGGTCGGATTCGGTGTCGTCAATGATGATGTAGTTCTCCGGGCAAGTGCAATCACTGTCTTCTTCTCCAGTCGCGGGAAATCCCATAAATACTTTTAGCTTCTTCTTCAGATCATCATTCTTCTCCACGAGTGTCGCCATATCTTCCTCATATCCATCGCGTGTAGACTTAAGTTCTTCCTCCAGCTCCATGATCTTGGTCATAGCCTTCTCCAGATCTATCATGCCTGCGCACATATGGTTCTCCTGGCAATGAATGTGCTGGTTTAACTCCTGGATGAAAGCTGCAATTGATCTATCCTTCCTGGTGCTGATCATCTCCCATTGCTCGTCTCGGCTCCCACAAATCTGGTAGATAGTATCCTTGAGATCCTTGTGGTAAACTTCTCCAATGCGTCCCATGGTGATGTGGGCTGCCATGCTCATTCCTAGACTTCACGTTGGTGCATCAAAGGAAAACTCTATGGGCTCAGTGACTGGCATGAACGTCCTTCCTGGAACTTGAACTTGAATCATCCAACGCTCTTCTTCGGGTAAAGTGGCGATGTAGGTCCCGGTGAAGCTTGGCACTCCAATGTTCAGGTATCTAGTAACTTCCTTCAAGTGGCGTCCAAAGGGTGTATCTTCATCCGGTTGCGTGAACTTGTTCCTTGCATCCGCCATCCTAAAAGAGTAGAAAAGATGAGGAGTCAGAAATGAGAAGAGAGAGTAGTGATCTAGGGCTTAAGCTTAGTGGTCGTGTCCTACAGTCAGCATGTGCTCTGATACCATCTTGTAGCGACCAAACCTCAAATAGTCTGATCTCTGTGCATCAGTGTCATCCCTGGATCGGTAATGCTAGCACGCACAATACTTGAAGGATTTATAACAAAGTATCAATCACACACTTATTACGTCGAATGTCTCAAAAGAGAACCTATTACAATAAATATAGCTTAAGGCCATCTAATAACGATAACAGCGGAAGGCTTGGAAGATAAGCGAGTCCATCAACTCCAACGGCATCACTGAGTATAAGATCACGACCTAAGGCACCTTACTCGTCGTCTGAAAGGTCTGCAACATGCCCGAAAATGGGTCAGCACATGGAATATGCTGGCAATGTAACACATAGAGAGTAATCAACAGAAATATGCTATACTACATGCATATATGGCTGGTGAAAAGCTCTATGGTTACAGTTTTGCATAAAGCCAATTTTTTCCAACAACAAAGGAATAAATTTTATTTAACTATCATGGTGGTTGTTAAACATTGGGAAGGGTACTCCAACTCAATCCCAATTAAGCATCATCATTAACCCAACAAAATTAAATTAAGTAACATGATGAGATTCACATGATAATCCAAGTACTAGATACTCAAAACGTCCATAACCGGGGACATGGCTAACCATGATTAGTTTATACACTCTGCAGAGGTTTGCGCACTTTTCCCCGCAAGACTCAATCTCCTCCGCTTGATTTCTTACACTACATGGTGTTTGAGAAACGGATGACGAGACACAGTGTTTCAGAAGCATTAACTCTCTACTCCAGGTAGACAGTACCAATCTACATCCCCTACATCTGCTAGTCTACCTCTTCAAGAGCTCACGCAACTTAGTCAATTATGCTAGAGCCCATAGTAGCTTGCGGCTGCACGCGGAAGTTTCTAGCATGAATAATCTCATGATCCCTTTGAGCCTAGGTGGCGGTCCATAGGAGAATCACACGGTACCCCGAGATTTCCAAAAATACAGGCAACACTGGGTTCCCCAGGTGCCTCAATCCACCCAGATGTGAACTCAAGTTACCACCTTAAATAAACCATTAATTAACAATCTCACATCTGTCATGGATACACTCACCCAATCCACGTCTACTAGCATAGCATAGCATTTTAAGCAAATGTAGAAGTAACTCCCAAAGGTTTGATAATAAAACAGGTAATAGGTACTACCTCATCTACTTTCCAAAACCCACATATTAATTAGATCCTAATCATGCAATTGTTTGAGGATTGATCTAATGCAATAAAACTGGGTAGTAAGGAGGTATGATCAAAGTTTTACTTGCCTTGCTGATGATCCGTGAAACCTAGAGATTCGAAGTAGCAAGCGGCGCACTCCGGGTACTCTATCGCAAACAAACAAGCATACAATAAGTACTCATCTAATGCACAGGTAAAACTCAAATAAGAGATCTAACGAGAAAGTTCAACTTAAGAACTCTGGTTTGCAAAAAGAAACAAATCAAACGAAACAACGAAAGTCAAACGGCGAAAGAAACAAGCTTCGTTAACTAATCTGGACCTAAGTCAAATTTTACAATAGAAATTTTTTGTTTAAGTTGGTTAAACGGAAAGAGTGTTTCGAGACAAAACTCTAGGCGCTTGAATCGCCTGATTCCGATAAACGAGCGAAAAGTTATACTACAACGAAAATCGGATCAGAAATCGCAATCGGGAATAATCGCGGAAAATCCGAGAAAAAGAAAAACGGACTAACAGGCTAACGAACGAACGTTCGCTGTCTACGGCTAAAAGACAAAAACCGTTCGTTAAAACGAATGAACGAACGGGCATTAGCTAAATAAACTAAACCGGAAAATAAAAACCGATCTAATAATAAAAACGGATCTAGGGTTTTTTTAAAAAAAAAACAATCGGTTTTTCTCACGAAAACCGAGGCGGTGGCAGCTACCTCAGGCGGTGGCGGATTCCGGCGAGGGCGGTGGCGGTCGGCGGCGAGGCGGTCGGCGACGGCGGTCGGCGGCGGCGTGGCGGTCGACGGCGAGGGGTGGCGGCGGCGCGCGGATCAAGGGCAGTGGCGTGTAGGGTTTCGGGTGGGCTCGGGGTGGCCTCCCGGCGCTTATAAAGGCCGGCCGGGTCAAGTGTCCTAGTCGGACACAACCCGGTTAGGTCGGTTCGCGTTTTTTTAATAATTACGCACAGAAAAACAAATAACAGAAATACTAAACGAACTCCAAAAATCCCGAAATAAATTTTCCCCGTCCTCTAAAATCGAGCCCGACAAGATGAACATTTATTTGGGGCCTAAATGCAACTTTGAAAAACGCGCAATTTTTCCTAATTCAAGTAAAATAGCGATAAAATTCCGAAATAAAATCTTGTTTGATTTTATTATTAAATCCTCAATATTCCTTTATTTTGGGAAACTCATTTTATTCCCTCTCTCATATTTTTACAATAGAAATAATTGAGGATAAAATAATTAAAATCAAATGATCCTATTTTCAAAATTTGAGAAAACTCAAATACGAAAATAACGAAATCCCCAACTCCCTTTGTGGGTCCTTGAGTTGCGTAGAATTTCTAGGATCGAGCCAAAATGCAATACAATATGATATCAATGATGATCTAATGTATAACATTCCAAATTGAAAATTTGGGATGTTACAAATTCCCATAAAAGTACCTCCCGCGGCTGAATCTAAAATATTTCTAGATGCAAACTTCAATCCGGCATGAAAAATTTGTATGATCAACCATAAAATTAAACCATGAGTAGGGCAATTTCTTATCATTAATTTTGTCCTCTCCCAAGATTGTGCAACATGTTCATGATCTAGTTGCTTAAAATTCATTATAACATTCCTAAGGGAGATGATCTTAGTGGGAGGAAAATACTTGGAAATAAAAGCATCTTTTATGCTTATTCCATGAATCAATACTATTTTTAGCCAAAGATGAAAACCAAGTTTTAGCACGATCTCGTAGTGAGAACGGAAATAGCTTCAATTTAACAACGTCATTATCCACATATTTTTTTTTTCTTTTGCATATCACACAACTCAACGAAAGTATTTAGATGGGATGCGACGTCTTCATTAGGACTACCGGAAAATTGTTCTTTCATAACAAGATTCAACAAAGTGGCATTAATTTCATAAGATTTCGCACCAGTGGCGGGAGCAATCAGAATACTAGTAAAATCATTATTATTAGTGTTGGAAGAATCACACAACTTGGTGTTTTCTTGAGACATCGTAACCAAGCAAGCAATCTAGCACAAAAACAAAGAAAGCAAACGAAAAGACGAATGAAAGAAGGGCGAATAAGAAGGAAAATATTTTTATGTATTTTTGAAAACATTTTATTAGTGGGGGAAAGGAAAACGAGAGGCAAATGGTAAATTATGTAAGTGCAAGAGATGAGAGTTTATGATAGGTACTTGGTAGGCTTGATGTAGAAACTCACCGGCAACGGCGCCAGAAATTCTTCCTGCTACTTGCACACAACCTGGAAAGTAGAGATAAGTATTTTCCTCAGCTAAGAACAAAGTTATCAATCCAGTAGGAGGCACAAGCAAGTCTCCAATATATGCACCTGCACAAACTAACAAACACTTGCACACAACAAGAAAAAGGGGTTGTCAATCCCTTCACGGTCACGAACAAGAGTGAGATCTAATAGAGATAGGTATAAAAGATAAATAAAAGGCAAACTAAAGTAAATATAAATAGATTGCAGCAAGGTATTTTTGGGACTTTTTTGGTTTGTAGATCTGAAAATATATGATGCAAAATAGACCCGGAGGGGGCGTAGGTTTCACTAGAGGCTTCTCCCTTGAAGAAAACATACGGTTGGTAAACATATTATCGTTGAGCAATTGAAAGAAAAGGGCATAATTATGACGATATCCAAGGCAATGATCATGAATATAGGCATTACGTACGTGACAAGTAGACCGACTTTTGCCTGCATCTACTACTATTACTCCACACATCGACCATTATCCAGCATGCATCTAGAGTATTAAGTTCATAAGAACGGCGTAACACCTTAAGCAAGATGACATGATGTAGAGGGATAAACTCAAGCAATATGATATAAACCCCATCTTTTTATCCTTGATGGCACCGATACAACACGTGCCTTGCTACCCCTTCTGTCACTGGGTGAGGATACAACAAGATTGAACCCAAAACTAAGCACCTCTCCCATTGCAAGAAAAACCAATATATTTGGCCAAACTAAACCAATAGTTCAAAGAGAAATACAAAGATATCTTAATCATGCATAAAAGAGTTCAGAAAAGACTCAGATAATATTCATTGATAATATGATCATAAATCCACAATTCATCGAATCCCAACAAACGCACCGCAAAACAAGATTACATCTAATAGAACTCCAAGAACATCGAGGAGAACATTGTATTTAAGATCAAAGAGAGAGAAGAAGTCATCTAGCTGCTAGCTACGGACCCTTAGGTCCATGGTAAACTACTCACGCTTCATCAGAAGGGAAGCAAGGTTGATATAGAGGCCCTCCGTGATCGAATACCCCTCCAGCACAGTGTCGGAAAAGGCCCCAAGATGGGATCTCACAGGAAGAGAAGCTTGCGGCGGCAGAAAAGTATTTTTGGTGTGCCCTCTGGTATAGGGTTGTTATTTGAGGATTTATAGTGCAAAGATTAGGCCTAGAAGGTCTACGAGGGGCCCATAAGCCAGGGAAGCCCCCCTGGGGCATGCCCACACGGCTTGTGGCCACCTCGTAGGCCTTCTGGCCTACTCTCCAAGTCTCGTGGGTTTCTTGTGGTCCAAGAAAAATCACCATAAAGTTTTATTCCGTTTGGACTCCGTTGATATTCCTTTTCTGTAAAAGTAAAAAACAAGGAAAAACAGAAACTGGCACTGGCTCTAGGTTAATAGCTTAGTCCAAAAACTAATATAAAATAGCATATTAATGCATATAAAACATCCAAGACAGATAATATAATAGCATGAAACAACCAGAAATTATAGATATGTTGGAGACGTATCGACTCCTAAGTCAATATAATGTAACATAGGTGACTTTGTCATCGACCATCTCTAGATGAAGTTCTTTAGTGTTCTTTTTGTATAATTGAATTTCCATTTGCATGTTTCTCTTGCCATTGTGGTTCCTTTCCTAAAAAGCTTCATCTAGATCTCTTTTGGTTTCACTGTCATTTGTCTCTTTATCTAAAACTAATTCATTCCAAATCTTTATGTTAACTCCTTGCAAATCTTTGTGAGATTTCATTTGCAAAGTGAGTTGAGTTGACAAAATTTTCCTCCGTGTTGAACTCGGTCTCACTGATCCCAGCCCATCGGCTAGACCAAAACACAAGGTTTCCTTGTATACAGTTCATCAGTACAATCGACATGGACTAACTCGGTCTCACTGATGAGCAACTTCAGTGGCTTCGCTATCTTGTAGTCACTGATTGAAATAGATTGGCGCCACTGATTTCACTGCTAAGAAAACATTTTTCCATCTTATATTGCCTATCTCTTCAGCTCCACTCAATGATTCTTTTCCTCTCTCAGCATCTTAAGCTAAATGATGCTTTGTAGTGACTCTCAAGGCCCACACCTACTTGACTCATATTCCTGAAGTTTCCCTTCTTAGAAATTTATGTCAAAGGGGGAGAGAGAGCACCTCAAAGCTTATCAAATCAAAGCTTATCAAGAGAGAGAGCACATCTAAGCTCTTCTAGCGATGCATGCTAATAGGAGGAGAGAACTCACATATCTTTAAGAGGGGAAATACATGTTAGTATGCAATGATTCATTTTTGCTTTGGTTTTAACTGAAAAATCTTTGCCTCTAATTTTATCTCACCCTACCTTCTCCCATTATCCAATATTAGATTTAGGGGGAGAAAGAGTCCATGTTTTAAGGTGAGAAAAATTCTAATGCTTATTTTAAATCTTTAAACCTTTGGGGACGTGCCTATATTTGAACAAGGTACTCACTATGTAGTACTCACCTATTACATGTCATCCTAGTCTTGGTATTCTTGTGGATCTTGGAATCCTTCTTGTTTGGAGTGTTCTTGTGTTATCTAACCCTGTTTTCTCAAGTTTACTCCTTCAAAAGTCAACTCAAGACAACAATGTTAGCATATGCATTACACTCATGTGCATGATGATCTCTTGTTGCCGAACATATTGTTTGCAAGAGGGATTCATAAACATGAAGGTACATCTTTCAACCATATTGTTTGCTCTGATGCATATAGCCAAGATACATGTAACTCTTTGCCTACTCTCTCATGCTATGCATTCACAACTTATTATATTCTATCTTCACATGATTGCATACATGTAGGGTGAGCTTATGCATGTGACATGTTCCTCCAAAGCTTTGTTACTACTCTTCATATCATTTACTTAAAGCGTTGATGTGTGTTGTCAACAATTACCAAAAAGGGCAATATTGAAAGCACAGGTGCTCCCTTGGTGATTTTGGTAATTAGTGTCAACATATTTCTTGTTGGACTAATAGTGTTATCTAGTGTATCTTAGACAAGTTCAACAATGGTGTGTCCAGGACATGAGTATGTGGAACCCCTTCAAAATGTGAAGGACAAAGATTGGCAAAAGCTTAAGACTCTTCATTTCTATTTTAGTGATCCAAGATCACATTGAGTCCATAGGAAAGCCAATACTATTAAAAAGGGATGACATGTTGCTTAATGGCTTACTTGCTCAAGTGCTTACTGATATTGCTCCAAAACACTCAGCCACTTTCTCCATCCAAATATGTCAAAACCCTGAAATCCAACTCGGCCCCACTAGTTCTTTATATCCGGAGCCACCGAGTTCATATGACATAGCCACAACCAGAAAAACTAACAATTCGGTCTTGCTGATATGGATCTCGGTCTCACCGATATGGCCTTGCCAACTCCCTGATATCAGTTCCAATTATTTCGGTCTCACCAAAATAGCAATTGGTCTCACCCAGATGGCTTGACCAACTCTCTGTTGCCTTATTGCTTCACTTTGGTCTCACCGAGTTGATGCAATCGGTGCCACCAAGACGCGGTTTCCCTAAGCCCTAGTGATGCGGAGAATCCCACGATCATCCCCATGGACACATCTACATCTCCTACGGCACCACTTGGACCAATGACAAGAGCTCGAGCAAAGGCTATCGAAGATAAGGTGAACTAGCTCCTCTCCAAACTACCATTTTCTACGCATGAGACATGGCTACTACCTCAAGTGGAAACACTATGTGTGATTAGGTACTTGGAGGAAGGCCACGGAGCAGCTACATCCAATGAACAAGATGGAGAGGACACATAGCATGAGGGACAAGAAGAAGAGATACTGAAGAAGCTACAGCGAGCGGATGTCCGACCAGGACCGAATGCTCGGCGCCTGAAGCTCTAGCCAGTGGACATCCGCCCAGGACCGAACATCCGGCGCCTGAAGCTCTAGCCAGCGGACATCCGCCCAGGACCGAACGTCTAGCGCCAGAAGTCCCAGCTGACCCAAGTGCCAGGAGACACCTCCCAGCTAGCAGACGACTGGCAGTTCCACACCTGAGCCAAATCTGCAGTAGTCCGGAGCGACCGGACGACCGGCGACCAGACGTCCGGCCGTCTCCGGACGTCCGGTGTCACTTTTACAGAACGAAAATAGCGGAAGTCCGGTCTGTCGTGGGAACGAACACCTATGGGATCGGAGCCCCTTTCGGTCCGGCGAGGGGCGGAGATCGCACGAAGAGCGGATCGAGGCGAAGCACGCGAGCAGTTTTACCCAGCTTTGGAGCTCTCCGGAGAGATAATACTCCTAGTGCTGCTTTGGGATTGTATTAAGTTTCTGCTCGAGAGCATGAGTGTTCTATGGTTTCGAATGCTTCGAACCCCCTCTACGTTGCGCATGGGACTTTTTTTATAGGCTCAAGGGGTCACTGACATGTGGCAACGCATGCATGGGTAAAAGTGTAAAAAGAGCTGCGGTTGGTACAGCTACCTCTACAGTACGTCCTACCTAACTCTGACAGCAGGGGACAAGGGCATTAAATGCCCGTCTGCATCGCCCAAACAGTGCAGAAAAGCGACCGTTAGGGGCGCCACCGCTTGCCATGATGGCCATCTTGTCATCTCAGCTTGTCACGTCCCACCGCTAGCTGCACAGCCTCTCGCCACGCGCACCTGGAAGGACCCCAGGGCAACACGTTGGCGGATGCGCTGGAGCGTGGGTACAGAGTGGTAGCTTTACCGCGGCAAGCGCCTTGCTGCGGTCGTTATCTTGTCGCGCCCGGAAGCTTGTTGCTCGCCGGGTCTTGCCGGGACGCACGGCGCGTCGCGGCAAGTTCCTTGAAATGCCTTGGTTGGCCTTCCCGGCAAGCTCCTCTTGCCGGGGCCTCTTTCTTCCTGGCAAGCTCCTCTTGTCGGGGCCTTGTCTTCTCGGCTTGAACACTTTGTTCTTGAATGGCTCCAAAGGAACCAACGGAGGACCTTGGCGGTCACCCGGCAAGCCTTGCCGCGGGGCGCTGCGACTGCCCGTGCACAAGTTCGGGATACTAAGGTACCCCTACTTTAGTACACCGACAGGAGCCCCCGGGCCTGGGCCACACACGGTGCCGAGCGCTGTTGGGCCAAGCCCAAAATAGGGCACGGGCACGCGTGGCCTGGGTCCACACCATATCTGACTCTGTATCCACCGCGCCCTCCCATAACGGCACGCGTTGAATGCGGCGTCGTGGGAGAGATCGTGGGTGATTCTTTATTCAGAAAAAGCATAACGTTCGCCTCCTCTTCTTTATAAGCAAGGGAAACAGGGGCAGTTCCCCCACCTTCGCCGTCTGCGGTTCCAATCTCGGAAATCTCCGCCGCTCCCCTCCGCTTCCAAAGCCGAAAGAGAGCAGCGCTCCGCCGCCCATCGCCGCCGTCGCTACCAACACCGTCGATCTCTCCCACCACATTCGCCATGGCTCCGAAAACTGGGAAGGGCGTGAAGTCGGCCGAGGCGCTGCGCCTCGAGGCGCTGCGAAAGGAGCGGGCTACCTTCCCCTCCGAGCTCGCTGCAGCGGAGCTGAGGGAATGGTACTACCTCTTCTGGTCGACGGAGATGCGAGCGCACCCGCGCACAAAGGTACTCTCCGCCGCCGCTTCGAAACGGGCTCCAAACGAATACCCCTTCTTCGTGTTGTTCTTCTACTGCGGGCTCTGCCCGCCCTTCTCTGAGTTCTTCTGCGACATCATGAAAACCTACGGGTTCCACCTCCTTGATTTCACCCCCAATGCTGTCTTGACCATGGCGGTTTTCGCACATCTCTGCAAAAACTTTGTCGGAGTCCACCCAAACGTAGCTCTCTTCCGCCACTACTTCATGCCCCGAGTTGAGAGAGGAGAGCCCTTGTCTGGTGGGATCGCCTGGATCTCGAGAGCCGGCAAGAAGGAGACGTATCTGGAGGGGGAGCTCCGCATCAAATGGGAGGAGTGGAGAGCAGAATGGTGCTGGATCGTCGAGGAGAACCCGCAGCCATTCACCACCCTGCACCAAACCCCAGTAGTGCGCGGCGGCGATTGGAGCGCCCTGGCCGCAGACGACGACAAGCTGAAGATCACCACCACCCGGATCTTGCGTCTCAGGCTTGCCGGGCTCACTGTAGGCGCCGTTGGCGCAGATTTCCTTCGCCGCCGTATCGCCCCCCTGCAAGAGAGGAGGAGACCTGCCTGGGAATTCGAGGGTCCGGCGGACATTATGAGGCTGCGTCCGGGCCTCAACTTCAATTTCACTATGCTGGAATTGGATGCGATGCTCAAGGAGCTGTTCAAGCACGACTGTCAGCATCCCGAGTGGTTCAGATTGCCGGCGGGTGTCGTTCCGCTGTGCAACAACTCCTCGCTAGATCGCATCCGCGCAATGATGCTGCAGTGCGACTCGCATGGGATCGTCCCCACTTGGCAGGAGCCTGCAGACGACATCGTGCAGCAGTTCTTCGACGGCCTTGTGGAGGTAGCGATCCGCGCCAATGAGCAGAAGAGCCTCACCCGCGACACCACTAAGGAGGAGATGCAGCGCATCGCCACCAGGGCAGAAGAGGCGGCGGCGGCCGCCGCCGCGGGCGAATTTGGGTTCACCATGGAGGAAGCAGAGGCAGCAGAGGCGGCAAGCCTTGCCGAGCGAGAATGGCTTGTCGGCGAGGAAGAGCTTGCCGCGCCTGACGCCGAGTCGAACGAACCCGACGAGGGTGCAAGCGGCCCGCCGTCTCCAGGTAACTTGCCGCAAGCGGAGCCTGCAGCGCAGCCCCCAGCTTCACCAAGAAGGCATCTACGCAAGGCCGGGGGTGTAGCAGGGCGGCAGACGGGCCAACAGCCGTCGCGCCGCGCGACACGCTCCGCCGCGACAAGCACTGTTGTCGCGGGAGCGCCTCGCGCCGCTGCGGTAACCAGAGCAGGGTCGTCCCAGACCACCGCCACTGCCCCCGCCAAGCGGCCAAGGGAACCTACTCCTCCGCCTCCTCACACCGAAGGTGGTCCTGATTTCGACCTCTCCGCACTCAGCTCCGACGAAGAAGAAGAGGAGTAAGCTTTTTCGTTGTATTTGTAGTTCTTCAATTCTTGCTGTTTTTGTCTTGCATCTGATTTGCTTCACTCTGAGATTATTCCTTTTCAGGACCTTAGCCCAGAGAGCAGCGAAGAGGGCCAAGGCTCCGGTGATTATCATCAAGGACGAGCCCGTCTGCCGCCAAGGGGAGATTCCCCGGCAGGGAGCGCTCTCCGGCAAGGGAGAAGTCTCCGGCAAGGGAGGAGTCTCCGGCAAGGGAGGAATCTCCAGCAAGGGGCAGCACCAGCGATCCCCCGTTGGCGGAGCCCATGACTGCAGATCCCAGCACAGGTAATCCTTCTTGTCTGAAACTCCCCTTGGGTTCTTCTTCTGATTTTCTTTTTGGATATTTACTTGATTTTTCTCTCTCCTTTGGCCTTCAGATCCTCCTTCCACGGAGCCGATGGAGATCGAGGCCACCGGCGAGGAGAACGCGCGCGGCAACACTGACGACGCTGCCGCTACCGAAGAAGAGGCCGGTGCTGATGAACCTGCCGGCGAAGAGGCTGCCAAAGCTGCTGGCGCCGGAGCTGGCGAGGGGTCCAGCGATCGCACTGACGACCCTGGGGCCGCAGGATCGCAAGGCGCTACGCCGACCGCCGATCCCTGCGCCGCTGACACAGCTCCAGGCTCCGAAGACCCCCAGCCCATCGCCTACTTGAAGGCCGACGACGGTGTCTTCATCAAGCTCCCCTGGGCTTTGAGCTCCAGGGCACCGGTTGAAGGAGAGACCTTCGATGGAGAAGTGCTCGCCTCTGCTGGGCTGACACTGGTTGATGCGCCGAGCAGCAGCAGCGGCGAGTCTGAGGAGGAGCGGCTGCTCCGAAAGTTGGTGTCGCTCTACCACGCCCGACAAGCCAAGGTGGAATCCCGGGAAGCGCTTGTCGCGCAGGTGGGAGCAGACATTGAGAAGCGCGCGGAGGAGCTCCGGGAACGAAATCAGGAAGCTCTCCGGTCCATTGCAGAGGAGTGGGCACAGCTTGTCGAGGCGCGGAAAGCCTTTCTCCTCGAGAAGGCAGAAGCTGAAGAGCAGCAGCGGCTTGCCGCCGAGGAGATGTCTATGCGGGAAGGTGAGTTGACGCAGCGGAAAGTCAATCTGGACAGCTACGAGGAAGAGCTCGCTGCGCGCGAGCAAACACTTGGCGGGGCTCTCAAGGAAGCAAAGGACGCTGCCGCAGCTGCTGAGGCCGCCAAGAAGGAGCTGGAGATGAAGGTGGTGCGACTGGAGGGCGATCTCAAGATGAAGGATGAAGAGCTTGCCGCGCTCCAGCGTGAGCGTGAGAAGGACGCCCTTGCCCATGGTGAGCTGCAGGGTCGCCTCGTCGAGAAGGGCAAGGAACTGAGCGCCGCTAAGGACTCCAACGCTGATCTTGAGTTGAAGCTGGCCACACTGACCCAGACGCTGGACGATGCCAAGGAGCGGGAGGTGGCCTTGAAGGAGAAGATCAAGGGCAACGAAGCGCTGCTGACGAGGGCCGCCGAAACCCAGAACACCTTTAGGGATAAGGTGGAGCTCTGGACAGAGGGCCTCGTGAACATCGCGGCAGTCATCGACAAGGAGCTGGTGCAGCTGGGGGTGGAGGATCTCGGGTACTCCTCCGACGAGAACATCCAACCCAGCGCCAAGCTCACCCTGTTCTTCAAAGGCGTGGCGATGGCCCTCCAGCAACTCCGGGAAAAGATCCCAAAGCAGCTGGCTGACGAGTCGCGCACGATCTGCGCCGGAGTTCTGGAGATGGTGTTGGTGAAGGTGGCCTTCTGCAACCCAGGCCTCAACCTCACCAACGTCCTCAAGAAGCTGCCGGCAGGTGCTGATCTGGAAGAGCTCAAGGCCCTTGTCGCACCCATTGTGGACAAGGTGAATGAAGTCAGGAGAGTTGACGGCGATCGCGTAGATTAGGCTGCCTGTCCTTTTCTTTTTCTTGCCGCTGCTAGTCATGTTGCGAGAACAATCTATTAGAGTTGCGACAAGTTAGATTTGTAATATAACTTTATTTTGGGTATCAACTGCTATGTTACTTCCTTTACTTGATTCCTTCCTTTGTATGTTTTTTCCCTACGCTTTTAGGGAACTTGCCGGCGCAGGCACCCTTGCCGCGAGCGCTGAGTGCGGAACATCAGCAGCCTGCTGGCGGTGCTGCTACCGGCAAGAGACCTCGTCGCAACTAGTCGCAGCACACTTAAGTTGATGAGAGGACTCGAAACAAAGTAAGGGCGCAACTAGCTACGAGTTGGTTCCACCGCGCACAGGTTTTCCATACAAAGCACGGTCGTTCAAGGAAGATAACTTAAAAAAATTTAAACTGATTGCTCAAACTTTGGCAACTTAGCTTTTCTGTCGTTTGCTTCCCGGCAAGGTAAAACTTTCTTGAACAACGCCTGGTCCACACCATTATCTTCTCCTTCCCCCCAGGCAAACTTGTGGGCGGGGGAACCTTGCTTTTGAGAAAAAGAAAGAAGAGAAAATAAAGATATGGAGCCTTAAGGCTCGTTATTGCTTACCGGGGGCAGGTGCTGCACAAAGTGTTAGATAACACATGCGAAAAAATAGAAAGCACGAATTTGACAAGGTGCGTGAAGCACGTGAGCTTTATTTATGCACGGGGTCTGTGCCCGGCTTTGTACAAAGGGTTACATGCAACAGCGGCAAGGCTTGTACAAAAGGTGGTTGCCGGAACAGGTTCCGGCAACCGCGCCTTATGGGTAAAACTTACGAAGATGCTCAATGTTCCATGAGTTGCTCACCGGAGAGCCATCTTCGGTCTCAAGGCGGACAGCGCCGGGCCTAGTGACTCGTTTCACCCGGTAAGGGCCTTCCCACTTTGGCGTCAACTTGTTGGAATTCTTGGCGGACTGAACATGCCGAAGAACAAGGTCACCTTCCTCGAGATTTCTGGCATTAACTTTGCGGCTGTGGTAGCGGCACAAAGCTTGCTGGTATCGAGCAGCTCGTACAGCAGCGTGAAGACGATCCTCCTCAAGGAGCAGCGCGTCATCTTGTCGCAGCTGCTCTTGCTCAAGCTCGTCATAAGCGAGCAATCGAGGCGATCCGTATACGAGTTCTGTGGGGAGAACTGCCTCTGCTCCATAGACTAGAGCGAAAGGTGTCTGGCCAGTGGCTCGATTTGGCGTCGTCCTGATCGACCAAAGAACCACCGGCAGCTCCTCGATCCAGTTCTTTCCGCACTTGTGCAGCCTGTCGAAAGTTCTGGTCTTGAGGCCACGCAACACTTCAGCATTTTCACTCTTTGCTTTACCGTTGCTTCTCGGGTGAGCAACAGAAGCGAAGCAGACCTTGGCGCCAAGATCTTGGATGTACTGCATGAAGGTGCGGCTCGTGAATTGTGTGCCATTGTCAGTGATGATCCTGCTAGGTACCCCGAAACGGCAAACAATTGACTTGAAGAACTTGACTGCTGACTGTGCTGTCACCTTCCTCACTGCTTCCACTTCCGGCCACTTTGTGAACTTGCCGATTGCAACATACAAGTACTCAAAGCCCCCGACAGCTCGGGGAAAGGGGCCGAGGATGTCGAGCCCCTAGACCAAAAATGGCCAGGATAAAGGGATCGTCTGGAGAGCTTGGGCTGGCTGGTGTATCTGCTTGGAATGGAACTGGCACGCTTCACACTTGGTTACTTGTGCAATTGCATCCTGGAGGGTTGTCGGCCAAAAGAAACCTTGCCGGAACGCTTTGCCGGCAAGTGCTCTTGCGCCAATGTGGTGACCACATATGCCTCCATGTATCTCCGCCAACAGCTTCTGTCCGTCTTCCCGGGGAATACACTTCAATTTCACGCCGTTGAATCTTCTTCTGTACAGTGTGTCGTCGACAAACTGGTACATACTTGATTGCCGAGCTACTCTCTCCGCTTCTTCTTGCTCTTCGGGAAGTTCTCCTGTCTGAAGGAAACGGATAATCTGCTGTGCCCATGCTGGAGCTTGGGGCTCGACAACAAGGACTAAAGGCACATATGCTGCTGCGGGAACATCCGCTTCTACGGCAAGAACCTGCGGCTTCGCCGGAGCTTGATGTTCCCCGGCAAGCTTGCCGGAGCAAAACTTGTCGGGAGCGTCTGCTTCGACGGGACAAGCCCTAGGGCTTGTCGGAGCAGACTGCTCCTCAGCACCTTTGGTGTTGATCTTGGGGACCTTCTTGGCGGCGGCCTCTGGGAGCTCTGCCGGAAAATAGTCACCAGAAATCAACTTGCTCTTCTTGCTCTGTCCACTTGATAGCGTCACGGATGGTTGAGTCAGTTTGAGCACAAAGATCCCTGGTTCCACAGGTAACTTCATTGCAGCGCACTTTGACAGGCCATCGGCAATGTCGTTCTGAGCTCTCGGAACATGTTCCATCTGTAGGCCGTCAAAGTGCTCTTCTAACCTTCTCACTTCATTAATGTAATCTTCCATCAACGGACTCCGATAATCCTTGTTCACTTGACGGACGACAAGCTGTGAGTCACCTCTGACAATGAGCTTCTTAATCCCAAGGTCTGCCGCGATCCTGAGACCGGCAAGCAAACCTTCATACTCTGCAGTATTGTTTGTTGCTTGCTCCTTGGGAAAGTGCATCTGGACTACGTACTTGAGGTGCTCTCCGGTGGGTGCGACAAGCAGCACGCCCGCACCGGTGCCTTGTAGCGAGAAGGCACCATCAAAGTATGTAAGCCACTCTTTGCTCGCTTCCTTGACGGGGATGCTCGTTTCTGGAATTTCTTCGTCTGGCGTTGGCGTCCACTCCGCTATGAATTCTGCCAATGCCCGGCTCTGGATAGTTGAAGTGCTCTCAAACTTGAGGCCAAAGCTTGACAGTTCTAGTGCCCACTCAACAATCCTGCCTGTTGCTTCTGGATTCTGCAGTATCCTCTTCAGCGGAAAGCGAGTGACAACTGTGATCTCATGTGCTTGGAAGTAATGGCGCAGCTTTCTCGAGGCCATGAGAAGGCCGAAAAGAAATTTCTGCATACCAGAGTACCTTGACCTAGCCCCCTGCAGAAGGGAACTGACAAAGTAAACTGGGCGCTGCACCATCTTCTTCTGTTTCTCTTCTTGTGGCTGCGCAGATCCATCCTTGTCGGGACCAGAGCTTGTCGGGGAAGCCCCCTGCTTGTCGCTGGACGCGCTTGCCGTGGTCACTGGCTCATCATCCGCCTCCCTCTCCGCTACTAACGCAGCACTAACCACTTGATTGGTTGCCGCTAAATACAGCAGCAACTTCTCTTGTGGCTTAGGTGCGACAAGTATTGGAGTGGAGGACAGGTATCTCTTCAAGTCCTGCAGCGCAGCCTCCGCTTCCGGAGTCCATTTCATTGGACCTGCCTTTTTCAATATTTTGAAAAATGGCAGGGCACGCTCAGCAGACTTAGAGATAAACCTGCTGAGAGCAGCCACGCAGCCGGCAAGCCTTCGCACATCCTTGACACGCTTCGGTGCTTCAATCTGCTCAATAGCCTTGATCTTGTCGGGATTGGCTTCAATCCCCCGCTGAGACACGAAGAACCCGAGAAGCTTGCCGGAAGGGATTCCAAACACGCACTTCTCGGGGTTAAGCTTGAGGTTGATTTTGCGCAGATTTGCAAAAGTTTCACCTAAATCTTTGATCAGGGTTGCCTTATCTTTTCTCTTGACCACTATGTCATCCATGTAAGCTTCTACATTTCTGCGCAACTGTGGCTCGAAAGCTTCGTGAACTACCCTTGCAAATGTTGAACCAGCATTCTTTAGTCCGAAAGGCATCCGTACAAAACAGTATGTGCCACATGGAGTGATGAATGCGGTTTTCTCTTCATCCTCTTCTGCCATGAAGATCTGATGATATCTTGAATATGCATCAAGAAATGAAAGCAAGTCACATCCGGCTGTGGAGTCAACAATCTGGTCAATGCGCGGCAAGGGAAATGGGTCTTTGGGACAAGCTTTATTAACATCAGTAAAGTCAATACAAAGTCTCCATTTCCCGTTTTCCTTGCGCACGACAACAGGATTGGCCAACCACGTGGGATGGAGCACTCCTCTGACAAGGCCTGCTGCTTCCAACTTCTTGATCTCTTCTGCAATGAATTCTTGGCGCTCCACTGCTTGTTTCCTGACTTTCTGCTTGACGGGCCGCACATGAGGACAGACGGCAAGGTGGTGCTCAATTACTTTCCTAGGAACATCGGGGATGTCAGACGGTTGCCACACAAACACGTCGACATTCGCCCGCAGGACAGCAACGAGCACGCTTTCCTATTTAGGGTCAAGCGTGGCACTGATGGTGAAAGTACCACCAGTGCCGTCCTCCTTGGCGGACACCTTCTTGGTCTCTGGTTGAGCTGCCTTTGCCTTCTTACACTTGCCGATGGAGCTCGATGGTGCGTCCTCGACGGTAGCGCAGCACTCCGAAGAGGTGCGCTTGCCGGAGTGGGCATCAGAGCTCTTGCCGGACTTGGTCTTCTTCTTCCCCCTGGGAGCTTCAGCGGCAAGTGGTTTGCGTTCTGCTGTGGCTGCTGCTTCCCGGTAGATCTTGTCGGTACAGATAAGAGCATCTTTCTTGTCGCCAGGGACAGAGATGACACTTATCGGACCAGGCATCTTGAGCATGTTGTAGGCATAGTGAGAGGCTGCCATGAACTCGGCGAGCGCTGGACGGCCAAGTATCCCATTGTAAGGCAATGGGAAATCAGCAATGTCAAAAGTGACCCTCTCAGTCCTGAAGTTCAATTCGCTGCCAAATGTTACCGGCAACATGATCTTCCCCTTCGGCTTGCTCCTTCCCGGGTTAATTCCTTGGAATGTGCCGGTCTCCTCGAGCTCGCTGTCGGGGATCTGGAGTTTCTGGAGTACCGTGGAGGATATCAGATTCAAGCCGGCCCCGCTGTCAACTAGCATCTTTGTGACTTTGAGGTTGCGGATAGTTGGCGAAACCAACATCGGCAAGCACCCGACCGCAGTTATGCGATCAGGGTGGTCCTCAATATCAAAGATGATAGGCGTGCTGGACCACTTCAGAGGCTTGCGTGACTCAACTGGTGGTTCTGCTGCATTAACTTCCCGCATCCACTGTTTGAGCTGGTGGTGCGAAGTATGCAGAGAAGCACCGCCGTCAACGCACAGAACCTCTGTGGCTTTCTGAAACTCCTGCTCGTCGGCCTCATCATCATCCATCTCTTCATCATCGTCTTCGTCTTCGTCCTTGTCGCGGCCGTGGGGAGGTCTGTCTCCTTGCCGCTGCTTGGCCTTGCCGCGGCGTCCTCCCCGGTCGGGACGCTTCTTGCCGGATCCTCCAGTACCTTCCTGGGCCTTCTCCTTGTCGCGCCGCTCATACTCAGCTTTCTGCTGCTCGACAAGCTGCTCGACCTTCTTGCAGCTCTGGAGATCATGGCCCTTGGTACGGTGGATCTTGCAATACTGCTTGTCGGAGCCGCCCTGCTTGTCGGCGGCCGCCACAGGTTCGGCTTCCTTGGCGCCACATCCGTTGCCGGACTGCTCAACGACTAGCACATCTTTTCCCTTCTTCTTTCTGTTATTCCGCCGCCGGTTCTTCCTTGCCGGGGCAGCATCATCACTGTCAGATCCTCCTGCTCCTGCGTTCTCTCCGGGGAGTTTCCTCCCCTCCTCAGCACGTGCACACTTGTCGGCCAGGGCGTACAGCTCACTGATGTCTCTGATCTTGCACATCGCCATCTCCTCCCGCATCCTGTGGTTACGCACGTTCTGATGGAACGCGCTGATGACTGCGGCAGGGTGGACATCTGGGATGTTGCGCTGCACTTGGCTGAATCTTTGAATGTACTTGCGCAGGGGCTCTCCTTCCTTCTGGCGAGCAGATGAAGATCGCTCTCTTGGCCATGAGGTTTGTGGCCACATGTAAAGGCGCCGACAAACTGATGGCACAGATCTGCCCATGAAGATATGGAGTTGTCCGGCAAGTGCATGAGCCAAGATCTGACATTGGGCTTGAGCACCAGTGGGAAGTAGTTGGCAAGGATCTTGTCGTCGCGCCCCCCGGCAGCTTGCACCGCGATGGTGTAGATGCTAAGGAACTCCGACGGATGCAACCTGCCATCGTACTTCTCTGGTACATCTGGCTTGAAGTTCTTTGTACTGGGCCACTGGACTTGCCGCAGCTCACGAGTGAACGCAGGGCAACCTACCACGTACGGCAAATCGCCTGGTTCCCCTGGCGCATGCATGTCGACAGTGGGCCCAGCGCGCTGGTCTGACTGACGCCGCGCTTCTCTTCGGCGCTCGATGCATGTACGAGCGTCTTCTTGTTGTCGTTCTTGAAGAACTTGGCGTTGATCGCGACGAGCTCCTGGATCTGACGACGCCGTGGAGTCAGTGTCGAGGTTGACCCGGCGAGTCGGCGATCTTGGCCTTTGGGGCGGGGAGTGCACGGTGGTTGCACCCCCACCGGTCTTGTCGCCATCGGCTCGTGCCCGGCAAGCTTGTTGCGGCTGCGACGCATTCGGCTTTCGTGGAGTGTCGCCGTTGGCAAAGCCGATGGGACTCTGAATGGTGGCCCTCCAATCGTCGATCTTGTCCGCCGTTGGAGGATAATCCAGGAGCAGTTGGGCTCGGGCCAACGCTTCTTCTGGAGTCTTCGGTGGCGGCGGCGAACGGTGCGAGGAGCGGGATATGCTCGGACTTCTAACTATGTTAGAAGGAGCAGGATCCCGTCCAGGCGACCATGTTTTGCTCGTGCCAGCAGGTTGGCGTGCATGCTGGTCTTGAGCATCCCGAGATGCACCAGCTCGATCTTGGTCCAACGAACGTATGGTACCACGAGTACCATGACGCTGTCGGTCCCGCGCCTCCTGAGATGGGCGCGGTGCATGTACGGACACTGAGGTTTGCGCGGCCTTGTCCTTGGACCTGGCGGCAGCGTGAGCTCCCTCGTCGACGCCCGTTCCTCCGCCGGCGTCTATCCCACCACCCGTTTGCTCCGGTGGCGGTGGGATCGACGTGGACGGAGCAGCCACCTCCGAAGCCTTCTTCTTCGGTGGCATGTCGATGAAGATGATGAAGATCTGGCTTGCGTGAACGCCGGATCGGGTTCACACATCCTCGATGCCCCCTACCTGGCGCGCCAAAGATGTCGTGGGAACGAACACCTATGGGACCGGAGCCCCTTTCGGTCCGGCGAGGGGCGGAGATCGCACGAAGAGCGGATCGAGGCGAAGCACGCGAGCGGTTTTACCCAGCTTTGGAGCTCTCCGGAGAGATAATACTCCTACTGCTGCTTTGGGATTGTATTAAGTTTCTGCTCAAGAGCGTGAGTGTTCTATGGTTTCGAATGCTTCGAACCCCCTTTACGTTGCGCATGGGCCTCCTTTTATAGGCTCAAGGGGTCACTGACAGGTGGCAACGCATGCAGGGGTAAAAGTGTAAAAAGAGCTGCGGTTGGTACAGCTACCTCTACAGTACGTCCTACCTAACTCTGACGGCAGGGGACAAGGGCATTAAATGCCCGTCCGCGTCGCCCAAACAGTGTAGAAAAGCGACCGTTAGGGGCGCCACCACTTGCCACGATGGCCATCTTGTCATCTCCGCTTGCCACCTCGCACCGCTAGCTGCACAGCCTCTCGCCACGAGCACCTGGAAGGACCCCAGGGCGACACGTTGGCGGATGCGCTGGAGCGTGGGTACAGAGTGGTAGCTTTACCGCGGCAAGCGCCTTGCCGCGGTCGTTATCTTGTCGCGCCCGGAAGCTTGTCGCTCGCCGGGTCTTGCCGGGACGCACGGTGCGTCGCGGCAAGTTCCTTGAAATGCCTTGGTTGGCCTTCCCGACAAGCTCCTCTTGCCGGGGCCTTGTTCTTCTCGGCAAGCTCCTCTTGCCGGGGCCTTGTCTTCTTGGCTTGAACACTTTGTTCTTGAATGGCTCCAAAGGAACCAACGGAGGACCTTGGCGGTCACCCGGCAAGCCTTGCCGCGGGGCGCTGCGACTGCCCGTGCACAAGTTCTGGATACTAAGGTACCCCTACTTTAGTACACCGACACGGTCCCTCGCGAGCCATCGGACGACCGTAAAGGCCGGACATCCGTTGCCTATGTATGCACAGTTTCGGGCCCGAGGCCCATGTCCCTTTCATTTCACCCCCTTTTTCATTTAGACTATAAATAGACCTCCTCCTCCTCCTAGTTAGGGTCACAACAAAGGATTAGCTCATATTTGTGTGAGAGCTTTCCTCATTCACTTGGATACTTCTCCGTCAGAGTTCACGACCTCTTCGGAGAAGATCCCCCAAGCGGATTCAAGACCTCCTCATGGAGATTAACTAGCTACTTGTATCGTCCTTTGTTGGATTTGAATCGTGTATCTCTCTTTGTGTTTCGAGGATCTAGCATATGTGTGACCAAATCTTGTTGGTTGAGTGATTTCTCTCGTGTCTCCCCTTGTGATTTCTCCTCGTCTTCTTCGTAGGAGCCCCTCCAATCTTGAAAGATCGGGCATCTAGGGTTCTACCCTACATCATCTAGGTATCATGAGCCACGTTGATCACGTATTTGGAGCCCCTACCCCTTGTTTTCTAGCTTGATTTTGTTGTGTTCTTCCTAATTTCGAAAATCCCCACCAAAAATAGCCCCAATTTTTTTTGTGATTCATTGATGTGACGGAGTTTTGTTGGATATGATCCATGGATTTGTTTTGCCATCAGCGTATCTAGCTTTCCCCCATCATCTCCACCATTTCCATCCACAAAATTGCTTGGATTTGACCAATTTTGCCACCTCCACCTCGAACCCTAGCTGTGCATCCCGTACCGAAATCGCCCAGGCACCGGACGTCCACTAGCTATCGGGCGTCCGATGAATGGACGACTGCTCCGCTCCGGACGTCCGTTGTTTCCTGACAAGACTGAAAAAATTAAGTTCGGCCACCACCACCTACCACCACCGCATACGCACTCCGATACCACCACCGTTTTTCGCTAGCACCACCATCCCTTAGCCGCTCTCAACTTCGACAATTTTGACACATTTTGGTCTTTGAGAATTTGAGTTGCGGTTCCCATGTCCTATTGTGTTTTGGCAATGTAGGTACAATTCGACATCAACATCACCATCCCTCATCTTCGCCAAGGCCTCGTCATCGACAACAACCGTTCGATAATTTTGACACCTTCAACCATAAGCAAGGACGGTAACCTCGACGACATCTTTGTCTACTCCTTGCCATTGCATTGATAACCACCATAGCCTTACTTTCGCGTCGCTTCCCCATCGAGACTAGCCTTTGAGTATTGCCGGCAATGTGACTTGTGCACATTAGTGATCATACTTCCCATAGAATACATACAATATTATCATGGTGCATATCTTGGTATCGTCTCTTGTGTCACAAAGTCGTCATTGCATATACACAATTGCTATCTTGGTTTGTGAAGTTTTGCATGAGAAAAGAGTTCAAAAGAGAAAGAGCCAAACAAGCTTTTAAGCAAAAGGGAAAGATAAGCAAAGAGCTTATAAGCAAGAACCGTAACATCATACTACATTAAGATTATCATACTCGATCATCTTGGATCATATCATCGGAATACCATACATATAGCATACCTGGGATAGAAGTCATTTCATTTTTGCTAAGTAGGTTGTCCACTAGTTTCGTATCCGCCTATTGTGCAATCGTGCTAGCGTCTCTCTAGTGTTGTGCAACAACAGCATTTTCGTGGATTCCACATTTTGGCTCATTCCTTGGTTGCACGACCCCACTTATCTATTTGCGTGTGTGTTTCCGTGTACCATATCTTCCTATTGGTCTACTTGTTGCATTTGCAAATTTGTGAATCTTTTCCAACATTAGTGAGGCTCACTCATAATTGCACCAAATTTTGTGCCACCATCCTAACCGAGCTCCACCATAAGCTTTTACTTGTGTAGGTGTGAGAACCGACAAGAATTGGTACCAATTGTGCTAATTCCTTGTTACACATTTGAGTGATCATTGATCCATCTTCAGCATCAGTCAAGGTCCATTTGGTATAAGTTCTTCTCTTTCTCCCACTCACATCTTTGCTTGGATTGATGGATAGGCCTAGTTCTTCTACCAACCCACTCTTCATCAAGCAAGACAACGACATGTCATCCTATGTCACCAAGAGCCACCTCTTTGGTGCACAAAGAGCTTTGCATCAAGAACAATAAGCAATGAGCGACCACATCGACGATCTCGCCATCGACTTGCGACTCTCCGAGTAACGAACAAGAAGGTACTTCAACAACAAGCTCGATGCACACAAACAAGAGAACAATGAAAGAATGGACGAGATTCGTGCCTTGTTGGTAACCCACTCTTATACCACTTTGTCCTACTCAAGACGGAGCCGTTCGAGTCGACACTCAACGGCACCATCCCCTGCTCAAGTACACTAACATCAAACACTCTACGTCGAGCCGCGTGCCAAGACCATCAAGCTAACCTCAAAACTCTTCACAGCAATCATCTACAAGAGCAATTTGATGCGCAAGCACATTGACATCACCAAAACCGAGCTACTCTTGCTCAAGCACAAGAAAGGCAACGTCAACGTCACCAAGAGGAAGAGCGAGCACGTCAACACCAAGACGAACCAGATGCCGAGGCTCAACGTCTTCAACAACAACGGCGAGAAGCTCAAGCACTTGAGGCGCAACGTGCCCTCCATGACACAAGTCACGCCATCGGCAACTGTAACGATCAAACACGTGAGCCAAAAAGAAGCGTTTCGCGAGGAAGTCCAAGAGAGGATTTATCAATCACGTGTGCATCGTCAAATTCGACAAGCTCCTCCACAACCTCGACAAGAACCTCAAGTTCACCAAGGGAATGATGACTATGGAAATCCTCCATGCCAAGAGCAACATGAGTTTGACAATCATCCATGTCAAGGGCGTCATCATCATCCCCGACCCCAACACAATGAAGAGCAATGCTACGGCAAGCTCAAGTTCACCATGCCCAAGTTCACCGGAAGAAATGATCCCGAAGAATACCTATCATGGACATCGAAGGTCAACAAGATCTTTCGCTTGCACAACTATGAGGAAGAGAAGAAGATTGCTATGGCATCCCTTGAGTTCCAAGACTATGTACTCATATGGTGGGAACAAGTCCTTGAGCACCGAGAAGCAAGATGTGAACCACCAATCACCACATGGGATCAAATGAAGGATGTTATGAGAGCATGCTTTGTGCCAACATACTATAACCGCGACCTCTGCAAGAAACTCCAACTCCTCAAGCAAGGAACAAAGAGCATTGAAGAATACTACAAGGAAATGGAGATTTCCATGATGAGAGCCAATGTCACGGAAGATGATGAGCAAACTATGGCCTGTTTCTTGAATGGCCTATTTCAAACCATCAAGACGATTGCTGACTTCCAGCTCTACTCCAACCTCATTGAGGTAGTGCATCAAGCTACCAAAGCGGAACGTCAAGTGCAAGATGACTTCAAGTATGCCAAGTACTATTCCAAGAGCTACGGTTTCTCCAACAACCAAGCTTCAACGACTCCAACACCTTCTACCTCAACCAAGCCATCTAGAAGCAATGGCGACAAGTCGAGTTACAAGAAATCTTCGACAACCTCAAGTTGTCCTCCTACTACAAGCAACTTCAAGCCGAGAGCTTCATCCTCTACTCCAACCCATGAGACCGTCAAGACAAGTTCCATCAAGTGTTTCACATGCAGCGGACGAGGCCACAAGTCCTTTGAGTGTACCAACAAGCGCACCATGATCCTCAACGTCGACGGAACATATGACTCCATGAGTGAAGAGGAGATGGAAGCCCTTGAGCAAGTGGCCATACACCGGCGCGTGAACGAAGATGAGGATGATCAAGTCTTTTGTGATGAGAATTCGAGCCCCGTTGTTGTTGTCTCCAAGGTTTTAAATCTTCAACATCAACAAGACAAGGACCAAACATGTCATATCTTCCACACCAACGCCGGCCTCAATGGAAGGTCCATCAAGGTCATCATCAATGGAGGGAGTTGTCATAACTTGGCAAGTGAAGAACTGTGCTCCAAGCTCCAATTGGTCAAGATGAAGCACCCGCATCCCTACAAGTTTCAATGGCTAAGCGATTCCGGCACTATCCAAGTTGAGCATACAGTGAAAGTTTCCTTCAAGATCGGAGCTTACGAAGACACTTTGGAGTGTGATGTCATTTTGATGTCCGTTTGTCACCTCCTTCTTGGACGGACATGGCAATTTGACCAAGGCGTCATCCACAACGGGCGTACCAATCACTATAGCGTCATGATGAAAGGGAAGGAGTACGTGCTATGACCTATATCTCCAAGTCAAGTGATCGCTGACAAGCAAGCCACCCATCGTGGAGAGAATAGTGAGAGAGCGAAACACCAAAGAGAGAGTGAGCGCCACAAGCCAAAATCGAGTGCCTCCACGATGAGCGACAAGAAAAATTTAGTCCTATTTGCTACCAAACATGAGATGAGTGATGTGTGTGAGAACCCATCAAGTGTTATGCACTATGTCCTTTATTTCAAGGACGAGGCACCAAAAACTACACCTCTCACAATCTACCTTTAGTGTTGTCTTCTCTTTTACACGAATTCCAAGACGTTTTCCCTGATGAGCTACCTCCAAGACTACCACCACTACGAGGCATCGAACACAGAATTGACCTCATCCCCGGAGCACCTCCACCTAACAAGGCTCCATACCACGTCAACCCCGAGGAAACTAAGGATATCCAACGGCAAGTACACCAACTCATCGACAACGGTCATGTACGTGAAAGCTTGAGCCCATGTGCCGTACTGGTAATCCTTGTTCCTAAGAAAGATGGTACTTATTGCATGTGTTCCGATTGTCGTCCCATCAATGCTATAATCTTTAGATATTGTTACCCTATTCCATGCCTAGATGATATGCTCGATGAACTTAGCGGAGCCGTAATTTTCTCTAAAATTGATCTTAAAAGTGGCTACTATCAAATACGCATCCAAGAAGGTGATGAATGGAAAACCGCATTTAAGACCAAATTTGGCTTATATTAATGGCTAGTTATGCCAATGGGTTTATTAGAAGCACATGGTACTTTCATGCGAGTCATGCATTTTGGTCTTTGACCCTATATTGGTGTATTTGTTGTGGTCTATTTTGATGATATTCTTGTCTTTAGCAAATCCCTCAAAGATCATCTCACTCATCTTAGAACTGTGTTGCAAACCCTTAGGAAAGAGCGCCTTTATGCTAATATGGACAAATGCTTTTTTGGTGTTGATAAGCTTGTTTCCTTGGGTTTCGTTGTGTCTTCTAAGGGTGTTCATGTAGATGAATCTAAGATCAATGCTATTAAAACATGGCCCCAACTAACCAACTTGCAACAACTGCATAGTTTTCTTGGTTTAGCCGGTTTCTATCATAGATTTGTCAAGGATTTTAGCACCATTGCTTCACCTTTGCATGCTTGAGTAAGAAAAATGCGCCATTTGTTTGGGTACCATCCAAGGATACCGCATGTAATGAGCTTAAGAATTTGCTTACTCATGCTCCCGTGCTTGCAATTACCAACTTTGATAAACCATTTGAAATTCATTGTGATGATAGCGGTAATGGCATAGGAGGTGCCTTAGTGTGAGTTTTGCATGAATGGGAAACATTACCTTCGCCATCATGAATTTATCATCCATACCGATCATGAAACACTGAAGTATCTTAAGGGACAAACTAAGTTGAACAAGCGTCATGCAAAGTGGAGTGAATTCATTGAGTCATTTCCTTATGTCATCAAGTATATCAAAGGCAAGGAAAATATTATGGCGGATCCTCTTTACTGCATATGCATGCTTGTTACTAAACTTGAATTAAATGTCATTGGCTTTGAGCACATAAAAGACTTGTATGCGCATGATCCTACTTTTTTATTCCTTATGCCAAGTGTTTGACGCATACATCTTGGGAACGCTATCACATCAAGGATGATTACCTCATGAGAGCTAACAAACTTTGCATTCCCGAGTTTTCTCTTAGTTTGCTCCTTTTGCAAGATGACATGGAGCATCCCACGGTCATCCCCATGGACGTACCTACATCTCCCACGACCCCACTTGGACCAACGACAAGAGCTCGAGCAAAGGCTATCGAAGATAAGGTGAACTCACTCCTCTTCGAACTTCCACTTTCTACTTATGAGACATGGCTACTACCTCATGCGGAGACCCTACGTGTGATCAGGTATTTGGAGGATAGCCATGGATCAGCTACACCCAACGGACAAGACGGCGAGGACACAAAGTTCATTGGACAAGAAGAAGGACTGCTCGAAACTCCCAGTCATTGGACGACCGACGTCTCTCGGATGTCCGACGCCCGGAGGCACCGACCGACCAGCCAAGTCCCAGCCAGCGCACGCTCTAGCGCCCGGACGTCCGAGCAACACCGGATGACTGACACCTCCCAGCGTCCGGACGACCGAACAACACCGGACGACCGGCACCACCACACCCGAGCCAAAACGTCGTAAGTGTGGAGACCCAGGAACGACCGATTGACCGGATGACCGACAAGTCCTGGCCAGAGCCAAAACATTGGACGCCCGACCGGCACCGGACGTCCGGACCCTCGCAAGCCTTCGAACGACCGGTGACCATCGGACGTCCGACGCCTGTATGTCCGCCTGCGTGTTGGGCCGAAGCCCACTTACCCTTTCGTCCATTAAGACTATAAAAAGATCTCCTCCTCCCACTTTCTAGGGTCAGCATTGTGATAGCTCATATTTGAGATAGAGCTTTGCTCATCCACTTGGTTACTTCTCCTCGGAGCTCACGACCTCTTAGGAGAAGATCCCCCAAGCGGATTAAGTCCCCATCACGGGAAGACCCTTCAAGACCTCCTGATGTAGGGTAGAACCCTATATGCCCGATCTTTCACGATTGGAGGGGAACCTACGAAGAACACGAAGAACACGAGGGGGAAATCGTGGGGAACACGAATGAAATCACTCAACCAACAAGATATAGTCACACATATGCTAGATCCTCGAAACACAAAGAGTGATACACGATTCATAGTCAACAAGGGACGATACAAAGGGTAACCGGTTCTTCTCCATGGGGAGGTCTTGAGTTCTTCCTGTTAGGGGCCTTGAATCCTAGTGGATCTTCTCCGTAGAGGAATGGTCTCTCTCAGAGGAGTAGATCCAGATGGATGACTGAAGCTCTATCTCACATATGAGCTAACACAACGCTAACCCTAGAAAGAGGGCAGAGGAGGTCTATTTATAGTCTTAGTGGATGAAAGGGTAAGTGGCTTCGGCCCAACATGCGAGCGGTCACACAGGCATCGGACGTCCGACGGTCACCGGTCGTCCGAAGGCTCGCGAGGGTCCAGACGTCCGGTGCCGGTCGGGCGTCCGATGCTTAGGCTCTGGTCAGGACATCTCGGGCGTCTGGTCTGGGTCGGTCGTCCGGTTGGTCGGTCGTTTGGAAGTCTCCATTCTTCCTATGTTTGGGCTCGGGTGTGGTGGTGCCGGTCGTCCGGAGAGGCTCGGTCGTCCGGGCGCTGGGAGGTGTCGGACGTCCGGTAGGCGTCGGTCGTCTGGCCTCTATAGCATTCGAAGGCTAGGACTTGGCTGGTCGGTTGGAGCCTCCGGGCGTCGGACATCCAAGAGGGGTCGGTAGTCTGATGATTGGGAGTTTTGAGCGGTCCTTCTTCTTGTCCATTGAACTTGGTGTCCTCGCCGTCTTGTCCATTGGGTGCGGCTGATCCATGGCGTCCCTCCAAATACCTGATCACACATAGGGTCTCCGCATGAGGTAGTAGCCATGTCTCATAGGTAGAAAGTGGTAGTTCGGAGAGGAGCGAGTTCACCTTATCTTCGATAGCCTTTGCTCGAGCCCTTGTCATTGGTCCAGGTGGTGTCGTGGGAGATGTTGATATGTTCATGGGGATGATCATGGCATCCTCCGCATCATCTCCCCCCCCCCTTGGGAACGATCCAACCACGGATCGAAAGCTTCATCACCATGGTATGGCGAGAGGTCTTTGACATTGAAGATGTCGCTCACGTTGTACTTGTCGCTTGGGAGGTCGATCTTGTAAGTGTTGTTGTTGTAGCGTGCTAGCACCTTGAATGGTCCATTAGCTCAGGGTGGAAGTTTGGACTTGTGTTGGGGAAGCGGTCCTTGCAAAGGTGTAGCCACACAAGATCTCCGATGTTGAATATCATGGGTTGCTTGTTGATGTTGAGCTTGGTCGCAAGTCTTTGTACTTGGCGCTCGATGGTGAGACTTGTATCTTCATGCATCTTCTTGAGGTAGCTTGCTCGTGCACTCGCATCCATGTTGGTGCGCTCATGTAGTGGAAGAGGCAGAATGTCCAATGGGGACAATGGGTTGAAGCCGTAGAGTGGAGAGTGTGCGGTTCATCACCTCCGTTTGGCCATCGGTTTGGGGATGGTATGCCAAAGAGAACAAGAGCTTGATTTCGAGCTTGGCGCATAGAGTCTTGCAAAAGTAACTCAAGAACTTGACGTCGCGGTCCGAGACAATCGTCTTTAGCACTCCACGGAGGCGCAAGATTTCCGTACAAAAAAGATTTGCAATATGTGAAGCATCGTCTATCTTATTGCATGGGATAAAATGAGCCATCTTAGAGAATCGGTCCACAACAACAAACATGGAATCCTTTCCATTTTGAGTTCTAGGAAAACCAAGTACAAAGTCCATGCTAATGTCTTCCCAAGGTTGATAAGGAATAGGAAGAGGCATGTAAAGACATGGGATTGAGCTTTTGACTTAGCTTTGCGACATGTAGAGCATCGGTTGGTGAAGCGTGAGACGTCGTGGAACATCTTGGGCCAAAAAAATTTCTTGGAGAGTGTAGCGAATGTCTTGTCATGTCCAAAGTGTCCCATGAGTCTGCCTCCATGAGCCTCTTGCAAAAGGAGCAAACGAAGAGAAAACTCGGGAATGCAAAGTTTGTTAACTCTCATAAGATAATCATCCTTGATGTAATATCGTTCCCAAGATGTATGCGTCAAACACTTGGCATAAGGAATTGCAAAAGTAGGATCATGCACATACAAGTCTTTGATGTGCTCAAAGCTAGTGACATTCAACTCAATTTTAGTGACTAGCATGCATATGTGGGAAAGAGCATCTGCGACTACATTTTCCTTACCTTCGATGTACTTGATGACATAAGGAAAAGACTCAATGAATTCACTCCATTTAGCATGATGCTTGTTCAACTTCGTTTGACCCTTTAGGTACTTTAGCGTTTCATGGTCGATATGGATGATACATTCATGAGGGCGAAGATAATGTTCCCATTCATGCAAAACTCGCACTAAAGAATATAGCTCTTTGTCATCGATGGGGTAATTGATTGCGCTCCGGAAAGTTTTTCACTAAAATATGCTATGGGGCGCTTCTCTTGCATTAACACACCTCCTATGCCATTACCACTAGCATCACAATGAATTTCAAAAGGTTTGTCAAAGTTGGGTAATGCAAGCACGGGAGCATGAGTAAGAAAATTCTTAAGCTCATTAAATGTAGTTCTTGGGATGGTCCCCAAACAAATGGCGCATTTTTCTTACTCAAAGATTGTCAAGGTGGATCAATGGTGCTAAAGTCCTTCACAAAGAGACGATAGAAACCGGCTAAACCAAGAAAACTATGCACTTGTTGCAAGTTTGTTGGTTGGGGCCAAGTTTTAGTAGCATTGATCTTAGATTCATCTACATGAACACCCTTAGAAGACACAACAAAACCCAAGAAACATGCTTATCAACACCAAAAAGGCATTTTGTCCATATTAGAATAAAGGGGCTCTTTCCTCAGGATTTGCAACACGGTTCTAAGACGGGTGACATGATCTTTGAGGGATTTGCTAAAGACAAGAATATTATCAAAACAGACCACAACAAATACACCAATATAGAGATGAAGAACAAAGTGCATGACTCGTATGAAAGTACCGGTTGCTTCAGATAAACCCATTGGTATAATTAGCCATTCATATAAGCCAAATTTGGTTTTAAATGTGGTTTTCCATTCATCACCTTCTTGGATGCGTATTTGATAGTAGCCGCTCTTAAGATCAATCTTAGGGAAATGGCGGCTCCGCTAAGCTCATCAAGCATATCATCTAAGCATGGAATAGGGTAGCGATAACTAATGGTGATAGCATTGATGGGACGGTAATAAGAAACCATGCGATAAGTATCATCTTTCTTTGGAACAAGTATGACCGGAACGACACAAGGGCTGAAGCTTTCATGTACTTGACCGTTATTGATGAGTTGTTGTACTTGCCGTTGGATCTCCTTAGTTTCCTCGGGGTTTACACGGTATGGAGCCTTGTTAGGTAGGGGTGCTCCGCGGATGAGGTTGATTCGGTGGTCAATGCCTCATAGAGGAGGTAGGCTCGGAGGTAGCTCGTCGGGGAAAACATCTTGGAATTCTAGCAAAAGAGAAGATAAAACTAAAGGTAGATCGTGAGAGGTGTTAGTTTTTGGTGCCTCGTCCTTGCACAGGAGGACATAGTGCATAACACTTGATGGGTTCTCACAAACTTATCTTATCTCACTTTTGGTGGAAAATAGGACTAAATTTCGCTTGTCGCTCATCATGGAGACACTCGATTTTGGCTTGCGGCGCTCACTCTCTTTTTGGTTGGTCACTCTCTCACTCTTTTCTCCATGATGGGTGGCTTGCTTGTCGGTGATCACTTGACTTGGAGACATAGGTCGTAGCACGAACTCCTTTCCTTTCATCTTGAATCTATTAGTGATTGGTACGACCGTTGTGGATGACACCGCGGTCAAATTGCCATGGTCGACCAAGAAGCAGGTGGAAAACGGACATCGGGACAACATCACACTCCAAAGTGTCTTCATATGCTGCAATTTTGAAGGAAACTTTGACCGTATGCTCAACTTGTATAGTGCCGGAATCGCTTAGCCATTGGACCTTGTATGGTTGCGGGTGCTTCATCTTGACCAATTGGAGCTTAGAGAATAGTTCTTCACTTGCCAAGTTGTGACAACTCCCTCCATCGATGATGACCTTGACAGACCTTCCATTGATGCCGGCCTTCGTGTGGAAGATGTGGCATCTTTGGTCTTCGTCTTGTTGATGTTGAAGAGTCAAGACTTTGGAGACAACGAGAGCGGTGCTCGAGTCCTCATCAGAAAAGACTTGAGCATCTTCATCTTTGTTCACGCGCTGGTACATGGCCACTTGCTCAAGGGCCTCCATTTCCTCTTCACTCATGGAGTCATAGGTTCCATCATCATTGAGGATCATGGTGCGCTTGTTGGTACACTCAAAGGACTTGTGGCCTTGGCCACCGCAAGTGAAACACTTGATAGAACTTGTCTTGACGGTCACATCGGTTGTAGTAGATGATGAAGCGCGCAGCATGAAGTTGCTTTCAGTAGGAGGACGACTTGAGGTTGTTGAAGTTTTCTTGTAACTCGACTTGTCGCTGTTTGTAGATGGCTTGGTTGAGGTAGAAGGTGTTGGAGTTGTTGAAGCTTGGGTGTTGGAAAAGTCGTAGTTGTTGGATGAGTACTTGGTGTACTTGAGGTCAACTTGCACTTGACGTTCCGTTTTGGTAGCTTTATGCACGAGCACAATGAGTTTGGAGTAGGGTTGGAAGTCGGCAATCTTCTTGATGGGATGATTGAGCCCATTCAAGAAACGGGCCATAGTTTGCTCATCATCTTCCATGACATTGTCTCTTATCATGGCAATCTCCATTTCCTTGTAGTATTCTTCAACACTCTTTGTTCCTTGCTTGAGGAGTTGGAGCTTCTTGAAGAGATCGCGGTTGTAGTATGTTGGCACAAAGCATGCGTGCATGACATATTTCATTTCCTCCCATGTGGTGATTGTTGGTTCACCTCTTGCTTCTCAGCGCTCAAGGACTTGTTCCCACCATATGAGCACATAGTCTTGGAACTCAAGGGATGCCATAGCGATCTTCTTATCTTCCTCGTAGTTGTGCAAACGAAAGATCTTGTCGACCTTCAATGCCCATGAAAGGTACTCTTAGGGATCATTACTTCCATGGAACTTGGGTATGGTGAACTTGAGCTTGCCGTAGCATTGCTCTTCATTGTGTTGGGGTCAAGGGTGATGATGACGCCCTTGACGGAGAAGATTATCAACCTCATGTTGCTGTTGGCATGGAGGATTATCAACCTCATGTTGCTCTGGGCATGGAGGATGTCCATAGTGATCTTGCTCTTTATCAACTTGAGGTTGTGGAGGAGCTTGTCGAGCTTGTGGAGGAGCTTGAGGAACTTGATGATGTACTTTTGCTTGATAGTTCCTCTCTTGAACTTCTTCGTGAAGTGCTTCTCGGTACTCACGATTTTGCCGGTTGCGTGTGGCTATGGCTCAACTAGACTCTCGTAGGGCACATTGCGCCTCAAGTGCTTGAGCTTCGCGTAGTCGTTGTTCTTGACGTTGAGCCTCGACGTCTTGTTCGTTTTGGTGTTGTCGCGCTCGCTCTTCCTATTGGAGACGTTGACGTTTACGATGTGCTTGCTCGTCGAGTTGCTCTTGTGGATGATTGCCGTGCAGAGGGTTGCGGTTAGCTTGACGGTCTAGACGCGCGACTCGACGTAGAGTGTTTGATGTTAGTGTACTTGAGCCGGAGAGGGTGTCGTCGTAGTGTCGACTCGAGTGGCTCCATCTTGAGTAGGATGAAGTGGTAGAATGGCGGTTCACCAACAAGGCACAAATCTCATCCATTCTTGCATTGTTCTCTTGTTTGTGAGCGTCGAGCTTGTTGTCGAAGTAGTCTCTTGTTCTTTGCTTGGGGAGTCGCAAGTCGGTGGCGAGATTGTCGATGCGGTCGCTCATTGCTTGTTGTTCTTGATGCAAAGCTCCTTGTGCACCGAAGAGGTGGCTCTTAGTGAAATAAGATGGCATGTCGTCGTCTTGCTCGATGAAGAGTGGGTTGTTAGAAGAACTTGGCCTATCCATCATTCCAAGAAAAATATGTGAGTGGGAGAAAGACAAGAACTTATACCAAATGTACCTTGACCGATGTTGAAGCTGGATAAATGATCACTCAAATGTGGAACAAGGAAATTACACAATTGTTACCAATTCTTGTCGGTTCTCAAATCTACACAAGTAAAAGCTTATGGTGGAGCTCGGTTAGGATGGTGGCACAAAATTTTATGCGATTGTTAGCTAGACTCAATGATGTTGAAAAACATTCACAAATTCGCAAATCCAACGAGTAGATCAAGCAAGTAGCGGTACACGAAAGCACACACGCAAATAGATAAGTGGGGTTGTGCAAACCAAAAATGAGCCAAAATGTGGAATCCACGAAAATGCTCTTGTTGCACAACACTAGAGAGACACTAGCACGATTGCACAATAGGCGGATACGAAACTTGTGCACAACCTACTAAGCAAAAATGCAACGACTTCTATCCCAAGTATGCTATATGTATGGTATTCCGATGGTATGATCCAAGATGATCGGAAATGACAATCTTAATGTAGTATGATGATGTGGTTCTTGCTTATAAGCTCTTTGCTTATCTTTCCTTCTTGCTTAAAAGCTTGTTTGGCTCTTTCTCTTTTGAGCTCTTTTCTCATGAAAAACTTCACGAACCAAGACAGCAATTGTGTATATGCGATGACAACTTTGTGACACAAAACATGATACCAAGATATGCACCACTATGTTATGGTATGTATGACACTAATGTGCACAAGTCATGTTGCCGGCAATACTCAAAGGATAGTCTCGATGGGAAAGCAATGCAAAAGTAAGGCTATGGTGGTGATCAATGCAATGACAAGAAATGTACCATGAAAAGATATCACGATACCAAGATGATATGGAGGTTTCCATTCTTGCTTATGGTCGAGGTATCAAAATTGTGTAGCGGTCGATGTCGATGATGAATATGAGCGGCTGTGTTTTCGTTGTCGAACCGTCCCTAAGTAGCCGAAACATGTTAGGAAATGGAAACCGCAACTCAAAACTCAAAGACCAATGTGTGTCAAAATTTGTCAGAGTGCGAAACGGGTGAGCGATGGTGTTTGCGGAAAATGGTGGTGGTATGCAAGTGTGTATGCGGAAGTGGCGATGGAACGGTGGGGAAACTGAACAGAAAATATTCAGTTTCGTCAGGGATGGTCGGACAACCGATGGTGGTCGGACGACTAGAAGTCGCCGGACGTCCGGTGACGGTCGGACGTCCGGTGCCTGGGCAATTTCGAGCACGGGATGGACTCGGGATTTCGAGGTGGAGGTGACGAAAATGGTCAAATCCGAGCGAATTTGTGGATGGAAATGGTGGAGATGATGTGGGAAAGCTCGATCCAATCGTGGAAAAGAAAATACCTGGATCAAATCCAACAAAATTTCATCACACCAAAAAAATCAGACAAAAAAAGTTGGGGCTATTTTTGGTGGGGATTTTCGAAATTGGGGAAGAACACGACAAAATCAAGCTAGAAAACAAAGGGTCGGTGCTCCAAATAAGTGATCAACGTGGCTCATGATACCAAGATGATGTAGGGTAGAACCCTAGATGCCTAATATTTCATGATTGGAGGGGATCCTACGAAGAACACGAAGAACACGAGGGAAACACAAAAGAAACACGAGAGAAATCACTCAACCAACAAGATATAGTCACACATATGCTCGATCCTCGAAACACAAAGAGTGATACACGATTCAAAGTCAACAAGGGACGATACAAAGGGTAACTGGTTCTTCTCCATGGGGAGGTCTTGAGTTCTTCCCGTTAGGGGCCTTGAATCCAAGTGGATCTTCTCCATAGAGGCACGGTCTCTCTCGGAGGAGCAGATCCGGATGGATGAGCGAAGCTCTGTTTCACATATGAGATAACATAACACAAACCCTAGAAAGAGGGCATAGGAGGTCTATTTATATTCTTAGTGGACGAAAGGGTAAGTGGCTTCGGCCCAACACGCGGGCGGTCACACAGGCGTCGGACGTCCGACGGTCACCGGTCGTCCGAAGGCTCGCGAGGGTCCGGACGTCCGGTGCCGATCGCGTGTCCGATGTTTAGGCTCTGGTCAGGACTTGTCGGGCATCCAGTCGGGGTTGGTCGTCCGGAAGTCTCCATTCTTCCTATGTTTTGGCTCGGGTGTGGTGGTGCCGGTCGTCCGGAGAGGCTTGGTCGTCCGGGCGCTAGGAGGTGTCGGACGTCCGGTCGGCATCGGTCATTCGACCGCTGTAGCGTGCGAAGGCTGGGACTTGGCTAGTCAGTTGGAGCCTCCAGGCGTCAGACGTCCGAGAGGCGTCGGTCGTCCGATGACTGGGAGTTTCAAGCGGTCCTTCTTCTTGTCCATTAAACTTGGTGTCCTCGCCATCTTGTCCGTTGGGTGCAGCTGATCTGTGGCTTCCCATCAAATACCTGATCACACATAGGGTCTCCGCATTAGGTAGTAGCCATGTCTCATAGGTAGAAAGTGGTAGTTCAGAGAGGAGCGAGTTCACCTTCTCTTCGATAGCCTTTGCTCGAGCTCTTGTCATTGGTCCAACTGGTGTCGTGGGATATGTAGATATGTCCATGGGGATGATCGTGGGATGCTCCGCATCACCTCCTCACGGAGAATACCTTTTGTATCATCCTTTGTTGTCCTTGAATCGTGTATCACTCATTGTGTTTTGAGGATCTAGCATATGTGTGACCATATCTTGTTAGTTGAGTGATTTCTCTCATGTTTCCCTTCGTGTTCCCCTCGTTTTTCCCCTCGTGTTCTTCATATTCTTCGTAGGATCCCCTCCAATCGTGAAAGACCGGGCAGCTAGGGTTCTACTCTGCATCATCTTGGTATCATGAGCCACGTTGATCACGTGTTTGGAGCCCCTACCCTTTGTTTTCTAGCTTAATTTATTGTGTTCTTCCCAAATTTCGAAAATCCCCACCAAAAATAGCCCCCAATTTTTTTGGTGATTTGTTGGTGTGATGAAATTTTGTTGGATTTGATCCATGCATTGTGTAGCGACCACGATCCCAATGGACCGAAGTCTCTGTGCTTAAGTGTCATCCCTGGATCGGTATGCTGACTCACACAATACTCGAGGAATTATAACAAAGTTCAGTCACGCACTTATTACATCGAGTTCCTCATAAAGAGTATCTTTTACACAAATAATATAGCTAAAGGCCATATAAACTAAATAATGTGGAAGCTCAGAAAATAAATGAGTCCATCAACTCCAATGGCATAGCTGAGTGCATGCCAACGACCTATCGCACTTTAACCTTCGTCGGTAAATTCCGCAACATGAGACGTTGCAGCCATGTAGGTCAGCACAAGGAATATGCTGGCAGAGTTACACTATAGAGCAATGAATGCAAGAACTATATCCACATGTATATTTGGCTGGTGGAGGCTCTAAGTTTAATATTTTGCATAAAGCTAATTTTTTCCTGCAACAAAGGAATAAAATTTTATTTACTACAAAGTTATACCAATATTTGAGAAGGTTCCTCCAACTCAAATCCCAACATTAATCAAGTATCATCAATAAACCAATTCATTAATTAAGGAGTGATGAGATCAACAATAATATCCACTTCTAGATACTCAAGATGTCCATAACCGGGGACGCGGCTAACCATGATTTGTTTATACACTCTATAGAGGTTGCACACTTTTCCCCACAAGACTCGACCGCAACCATGATCGGAAGATCGAGACATAGTGTTTCTAAAGCATTAACTCTCTACTCTAGGTAGACCGGTACACCTACTTTCCCTTACATCTGCTAGTCCACCTCTTCAAGAGCTCACACAACTTACTCAACTATGCCAGATCCCATAATGGCTTGTGGCTGCACACGGAAGTTTCTAGGCATGAAATATCACATGATCCCTTTAGGCCTTTGTGGCGAACTGAGGAAAAATCACACGGGTACTCCGGGATTTCACAAATGGGCTAGCACAAGTTTCCCCAGGTGCCCCAACCAATCCACCCAGATGTGTATTAAAGTTGCCACCTTAAAGTTATCCAAAAATTATTATCTCTCACAACTTCCATGTGTATCACGATTTAATCCCCGTCTACGAGCATGGCTAAGCAATAACTGAACATAACTATATTCCCGAGGTGATCAAAGGTAATAGGTTCCTACCTCAAGTACTACAACCAAACCACATGTTCCCAATCCTACTCATGCAAATATTTGAGGGGCAAAACTAATGCATAGTAAAAATTGGGTATAGAAGAGTATGATCAAAGTGTAACTTGCGTTGCTAATGATCGGAAAACTCTAGAGATTCGTAGTAACAAGCTTTGCACTCCGGAAAATATAGCATAGACAAACAGTAGCATACATAAGCAATCATTCAAACGATGCAAAGATAAATCGAGAAAAGATCCAAATAAAACTCGAAAACAAGCAAACAACTAAACTAAACAGAAAACAACTTCTAACAGCATTATTTTTATGTGGATTTGATCTTAACAGTAGGTATATGTGAAATATTTGAGGGGCAAAACTAATGCATAGTGAAAACTGTGTATAGAAGAGTATGATCAAAGTGTAACTTGCCTTGCTGACAATCTACAAACTCTAGGGATTCATAGTAACAAGCTTCACACTCTGTCTAATCTAGCATAGACAAACAGTAGCATACATAAGCAATCACTCAAACGATGCAAAGAGAAATCGAGAACATATCCAAATAAAACTTGAAACAAGCAAACAACTAAAGTAAATAGAAAACAAAACCTAACAGCATTATTTTCATATGTATGAGATCTTAACAGTAGGTACATGTGATTAGCTACGATTTGCAAAAATAATCAACTCAAAGGGAGCTACAAAACTCAAGAAGCAAACGAAACAAGATTGAATACGAATCTGAACTAAACTCAAATTTTAAATCGTCAAAATCATGTTCAAGTTGGTTAACTTGATAAAGGGGATCTTTATGAAGAATTAGGCGATGGTTTCTTCTAATTTGGATAAACGAGTTAAAAGTTATGCTAGTTTGAAGATTAGGGGCTAAATTGCGATAAAACTATTTGCGGATAGGTCCCTGGACGAAAATAAACAGAAAAAGAAAAATCTATCGAATGAACGTCCGCTAACAGAGACTAACAAACAAATTCATTCGTTAACGGAACAAATCGGGTGAACGCCCGCTATTTAAATGATCGAATAAAAATAAAACCGATCTAAACCGAAACAAAAAAACTGAAGAAATAAACCGCCAAACTAGGATGGTTTTATACCGGTTCGGTCAAACGACGAGGTGGTCAACGGCAAGGCGGGGCGGCGGCTCCGGCAGCGGCGGGCTTGGCGATGGCGGGGCAGCAGCGAGCAGCGGCGGCGGTGGCAGCAGCAGCAGCAGCAGGCCGCAGCGGCGGCGACGGCGGCGGCTCGCAGTGGCGGCGACGGCGGCGGCGCGGTGCGGGCTCGGTGGCGATGGGTGAGAGAGGGCGGCGGCACGATTTGTGGAGAGGACAGGGTGGCGGGGTCGGCTTATAAGGATGTTGGGGGGTTGCCGACTTGGGCGAGGGGGCGGCCGGGCGGCTCCGACCTGGACTCCCAGCCGAAGTCCGGCGAAGACACGGGCGGCGGTGGCGGTTGGTGCGAGGTGGGCCTTGGCCGGGCTTCGGCTGGGCCGACCCAGTTCCGGCGCGCGCGACTTTTTTTTTAAACGGTGCCGCAAAGAAAATCTGAATAAAATAAAAATAAAATTCCTAAAATTCCAGAAACAATTTTCACCATCCCCTCCTAATATTTAGGACAAAGCGAACATTTTTCTGGACTAAATGCAACATTTTAAAAATGCATCTTTTTCCCTAATTTAAATAAAATGCAACTGAATAAAATTGCAAATAAAACCCAAATAAAATCATTTGAACTCCAAATTTCTTTTCCAACATTTCTCCTCTGTTTTGAAGACGTCCTTTTATCTTCTCTCTTTTATTTTTATTGTTTTGAAATAATTGGAAAGAATTTGTTGAAATCAAATTGATCCACTTTCAATTTTGAATAAATTCAAAAATGAAATTTATATGAAACCTCCAACTCTCTCCTTGGGTCCTTGAGTTGCTTAAGATTTGTTGGATCACAACCAAATAAAAATACAAAAGTGAAATAAAATATGAAATGCATATGAATCATCTATGTATAACATCCAAATTGAAAATTGGGATGTTACAAACCTACCCCCCTTAAGATGAATCTTGCCCTCGAGATTCGGGTTGGTTAGCAAAAAGGTGTGGGTGATCCTTGCGGAGGTCCTCTTCTCGCTCCCAGGTGGCTTCCTCCTCGGTATGGTGACTCCACTGCACTTTGCAGAACTTGATGACATTGCTGGAGTAACTCGGCTGGAAATCTTGAGAATCTTGACCGGCTTCTCTTCATAGGTCAGATCATTATCCAACTCAATCGCTTCCAGTGGCACTGTATCTCCCATAGGAATGTCAGCCATCTCTGCGTGGCACTTCTTCAACTGGGAAACGTGAAACACATCATGAACTCCTGACAATCCTTTGGGTAATTCCAACTTGTAGGCAACTTCTCCCATGCGTTCCAAAACTCTGTATGGTCCTACAAATCGTGGTGCTAGCTTTCCTTTGACTCCAAAACGCTTAAATCCTCAAAGTGGGGATACACGAAGATATGCTTTGTCTCCGACTTTGTAGGCTACCTCCTTGAGTTTAGTATCCACATAACTTTTCTGCCTGGACTGGGCTATCTTGAGTATGTCTCGAATCAACTTAACCTTCTCCTCAGAATCTCTGATTAAGACTAGTCTGAACAATTGTCTATCTCCAACTTCATCCCACGATAGTAGTGTCTTGCATCTCCTTCCGTACAAAGCTTCGAAAGGGGCCATCTTCAAACTAGCTTGATAACTGTTGTTGTAAGAGAACTCTACATAGGGTAAATTATCATCCCAACTAGATCCATAATCTAGGGCACAAGCTCTCAACATGTCCTCCAGAATCTGATTGACTCTCTCGGTCTATCCATCTGTCTGTGGATGAAAGGTTGTACTGAACTCTAGCCTGGTACCCAAAGTTTCATGCAACTGATTCCAAAACTTTGAAGTAAATTGTGTTCCTCTATCTGATACAATGGTCCTTGGAACTCCATGCAGACACACGATCCTGGTCATGTATATCTTTTCCAACTTAGCACTCGTATAAGTTGTCTTCACAGGGATGAAATGGGCTACTTTCGTCGAGCAATCGACTACAACCCAGACAGAGTCATAGCCTAAACGGGTCTGCGTAATCCAGTGACAAAATCCATGCCAAGTTTATCCCACTTCCATTTGGGTATCGGCAAAGGCTGAAGTAACCCTGCTGGTTTCTGATGCTCTGCCTTAACTCTCTAACATACATCGTATACTGCTACATACTCTGCAATATCCTTCTTCATTCCTGTCCACTAGAAACTCTCCTTCGAATCCAGATACATCTTGGTGTTGCCTGGGTGAATCAAATAGGGCGATTCATGAGCCTCCTGAAGATTCAGCTTCCTAATCTCAGGGTCATTAGGCACATAGATACGATCCTCAAACCATAAAGTCTCGTGCTCATCCTTGCGAAAACCTTTAGCCTTTCCTTTGCTCATCCTTTCCTTTATCTCTGCAATCTCCTTGTCCACCTTCTGGGCTTCTCGGATCTTTCCCAACAAAGTGGACTGAATTTCCAATGTTGAAACATAACCTCTCGAAACTATCTCCAAGCATAGTTCTTGAAGGTCATCTGCTAACTCCTGAGGTAATCCTCCGGTTATGAGCGTGTTAACATAACTCCTGCGGCTCAACGCGTCTGCTAAGACATTGGCCTTCCCTGGATGATAATGCAATCTCATGTCATAATCCTTTATGAGCTCCAACCATCTCCTTTGCCTGAGGCTCTACTCCTTCTGCGTGAAGATGTACTTCAAACTCTTATGATCCGTGTAAACATCACAATGGTTACCAATGAGAAAGTTTCTCCATGTCTTGAGCGCATGCACTACGGCTGCTAACTCCTTTATCTGCTTCTTAATTTCCTCCAGATCATTTGCGGGCATCCGCTATGGTCTCTTGGATATTGGTCCGGTGCCTGGCAATAACTCAATCAAAATATCTCGATCTGGTGGCATGCCTAGTAACTCCTCCGGAAATACATCGGGGTAATCCTTCACCACTGATACTTCCTCCTGAACAACTCCCGATAGGTAATTCACCTGAGTCCTTCTCGGAGCATGCCTAGACACATACTTGATCCTCTTTCCTTCTGGGGTGGTGAGAAGAATTGATTTACTGGCGCAGTTGATGTTTCCTTCAAACTTAGATAGCCAATCCATGCCTGGGATCACGTCCAATCCTTGTGACTCCAGGACAATAAGGTCGGTGGGGAAAACATGTCTACCCATGGTTATTGGCAACTGATAACATCCCCGACTAGCCATATACTCTGCTCCTGGGGAACTTACTAACATAGGTGACTTAACAGCTACTATTGGCAACTTAAACTTGTCCACAAATCCCCTTGGTATGAATGAATAAGATGCACCAGTATCAAAAAGAACAAGTGTTGTAAATGCATTAATCAAAAACTTACCGACAACTGCGTCGGGCTGCTCCTCAATCTCCTCCACACTGATGTGCTTCACCTGACCTCTGGTGAAGGTGTTGGGCTTCTTTCCAGAACTTTCATTGCCATTTCCATTCTTTGCTTCCGAACATTCAGTCTCGTAGTGTCCGGTCTTCCCGCACTTGAAACAAGTAATGTGACTCAGATCCTTCTTGGTGGGTGTCGCGGGGTTGGAATGGTTCTGACTGTTGCTTCCTCCATTCCCATTGCCATTCTTAGGGCCACTGTGGTTGTGTGAACTTCCCCCATTGTGTGCCTCCGTGGTTATGGCCTCCATGATTATGAGTATGTACTCCTGAATACGAGGAATAGCGGGGCTTCTGTTGAGCTCCAGAAGTGTACCTCCCCTGTCCATACTTCGTCTTGCAATTGTCAATTTGATATTGCTTGACTTCTATCATGAGGGCCCTATCTACCAGCTCCTGGTAGTTGTTGAAAGTTGCCACCATCAATTGCATACTTAGCTCATCATTGAGTCCCTCAAGAAACTTCTCCTGCTTTGCGGCATCTGTGGCCACATCATCCGGGGCATAGCGTGCTAGCTTGCTGAACTCATCCACATACTGTCCCACTGTACGATTCCCTTGGCGTAAGTTGCGAAGCTCACGCTTCTTCAAACTCCTGACTCCAGCTGAACATGTGCGGTGCGGAAGGCCTACTGAAACTGATCCCATGTAACTGTAGCTATGGGGTAAGTGGTGGTAAAGTTCTCCCGCCAAGATGTTGCGGGTCCATCAAGCTGATACGCGGCAAAGTGCACTCTCTCCGCATCTGTGCATCTGGCAGTGGTCAGCTCTCTTCCGATCCTGCGGAGCCAATCATCTGCAACAATCGGCTCGGTGTTGCTAGAGAACACCGGTGGATTCAACCTCAGAAAATGAGGTAGGTTGTCAACAGGGGGTGGTGGCGGTGGGTTGTTGTTGTTGTTGCCTTGGTTCTGATTCTGATTCTGGACTAACATGTGCATCAAGGCATTCTGCTACTGGATCAACTAGGTAAGCTCTGATGGGAACAAAAATCCGGTGTCACGTCTCGGAGGCATCTGATGGGTTAAAAGGGGTGAGAAAACAGAGTAGAATAAGGTCTAAGAGAGATTTCACTACCCATATGCATATGAGGCAAATACAATCAATTCACTTCATTCAATATCAACAAGGTTCACACAAACAATCTAAACTACGATTACAAATCGATTGATACTAACTACTTGGAAGAATACTACTAGTAACATGGTGGTCGTCTAGAAATTTTGATCGGTGGATGACTCCATAATATCTGCTCCAGCTTCGTCTACATAGTCGTCATCACTATCATCATTTGCATCACTGTCCGTGTCGGTGTCGTCCAAGATGATTTAGTCCTCCGAACGGATATCCACTTCAGGTTCTCGCTTCTGGTTCTCCACGGGTATTTCTAGCTTCTTCTTCAGGTCTTCATGCTTCTGCAATAGTATAGCAATTTCTTCTTCATATCCATCGGATGTTGACTTGAGTTCCTCTTCTAGCTCGATATTCCTCTTCATTAGCTTCTTGGTCTTCTTCATGATAGAGCACATCTGGTTTGTGTATTGACGAATATGCTGATCCATCTCCTGAATGTATGCTGCAATTGATCCATCCTTCCTGGTACGAATCATCTCCCATTCCTCGTCTCGGCGTCCACATACATGATAGACGGTGTCTTCAAGCTCCTTGTGGTACACCTCACAAATGCGTCCAAAAGTGATGTGGGCTGCCATGCTCTTTACCAAGTTCCAACTTGGTGCATCCAAGGTAAAATCAATGGGCTCCGTTGTTGGTGCAAATGTCCTCCCAAGTACACGAACTTTGATCCTCCAACGCTCCCCTTCTGGTAAAGTTGCAGTGAAGGTTCCAGTGAAGCTTGGTAGTCTGATGTTCAGGTACTTTGTGATTTCCTTCAAGTGTTGTCCGAAAGGGGTGTCATCATCCGACTGGTTGAACTTGTTCCTGGGGTCAACCATCTATAGAGTAGAAATAGAGGAGAATTAGAAATGAGCAGAGAAGAGTAATCATGTGGCTTTTCCTAGTGGTCGTGTCCTATAGTCAGCGAGGGCACTGATACCATGTTGTAGCGACCATGATCCCAATGGACCAAAGTCTCTGTGCTTAAGTGTCATCCTTGGATCAATATGCTGACACACACAGTACTCGAGGAATTATAACAGAGTTCAATCACACACTTATTACATCAAGGTCCTCATAAAGAGTATCTGTTACATAAATAATATGGCTGAAGGCCATCTAAACTAAATAACTGTGGAAGCTTCGAAGATAATGAGTCCATCAACTCCAACGGCATAGCTGAGTGCATGACAACGACCTATCACACCTTAATCTTCGTTGGTAAAGTCTGCAACATCAGACATTGCAGGTGTGTAGGTCAGCACATGGAATATGCTGGCAGAGTTACACTTTAGAGCAATGAATGCAAGAACTATATCTACATGCATATTTTGTTGGTTGAGGCTCTAAGTTTAATGTTTTTCATAAAGCTAATTTTTTCCTACAACAAAGGGATAAAATTTTATTTACTACAAAGTTATACCAATATTTGAGAAGGTTCCTCCAACTCAAATCCCAACATTAATCAAGTATCATCATTAAACCCAATTCATTAATTAAAGAGTGATGAGATCAACAATAATATCCACTTCTAGATACTCAGAAGTCCATAACCGGGGAGACGGCTAACCATGATTAGTTTATACACTGTGCAGAGGTTGCGCACTTTTTCCCACAAGACTCGACCGCATCCTTAATCGGAAGATCGAGACATAGTCTTTCTGAAGCATTAACTCTCTACCTTGGGTAGACGGGTACACCTACTTTCCCCTACATCTTCTAGTCCACCTCTTCAAGAGCTCACACAACTTCCTCAACTATGCCAGAGCCCATAATGGCTTGTGGCTACACATGGAAGTTTCTAGGCATGAAATATCATATGATCCCTTAGAGCCTGCGTGGCGAACCGAGGAAAAATCACACGGGTACTTCGGGATTTCCCAAACAGGCTAGCACTGGTTTCCCCAGGTGCCCCAACCAATCCACCCAGATGTGTATTAAAGTTGCCACCTTAAAGTTATCAAAAAATTATTATCTCTCACAACTTCCATGTGTATCACGATCCAACCCCCATCTACGAGCATGGCTAAGCAATGATTGAGCGTAACGTATATTCCCGGGGTGATCAAAGGTAATAGGTTCCTAACTCAAGTACTACAACCAAACCACATGTTTCCAATCCTACTCATGCAAATATTTGAGGGGCAAACCTAATGCATAGTAAAAACTGGGTATAGAAGAGTATGATCAAAGTGTAACTTTCCTTGCTGACGATTGGAAAACTCTAGAGATTTGTAGTAATAAGCATCGCACTCCGGAAAATCTAGCGTAGATAAACAATAGCATACATAAGCAATCGTTCAAACGATGCAAAGAGAAATCGAGAAAAGATCCAAATAAAACTCGAAAACTAGCAAACAACTAAACTAAACAGAAAACTACTTATAATAGCATTATTTTTATGTGGTATATGTGATTAGCTATGAGTTTCAAAAAGAATCAACTCAAACGGAGTTACAGAACTCAAGAAGCAAGTGAAACAAGATCGAATACTAATCTGAACTAAACTCAAATTTTAAATTGTCAAAATCATGTCCAAGTTGGTTAACTCGATAGAGGGAATCGTTACGAAGAATTAGGCGGTGGTTTCATCTAATTTGGATAAATGAGTTAAAAGTTACGCTAGTTTGAAAATCACGGGCTAAATCGCAATAAAACTATTTGTGGATAGGTCCCTGGACGAAAATAAACAGAAAGAGAAAAATCTATCGAAGGATCGTCTGCTAACAGAGCCTAACGAACGAATTCGTTCTTTAACAGAACTAATCGGGTGAACGTCGGCTATTTAAACATTTGAATAAAAATTAAACCGATTAAACTGAAACTAAAAAAACTGAAGAAATAAACTGGCGAACCGGGATGGTTTTATACCGGTTCGGTCAAACGGCGAGGCGGGGCGGCGGCTCCGGCGGCGGTGGGCTTGGCGACGGTGGGGCAGCAGCGAGCAGCGGCGATAGCGGCAGCAGCAGCAGGCGGCGGTGGTGGCGCGCAACGGCGGTGGCTCGGTGCGGGCTCGGCGGCCGTGGGCGAGAGCGGGCGGTGACGCGATTTGTGGAGAGGACGGGGTGGCGGGGTCGGCTTATAAGGAGGTCAGGGCAGTTGCCAACTTGGACGAGGGGGCGGCCGGGCTGCTCCGACCCTGACTCCCAGCCGCAGTCTGGCGAGGACACGGGCGGTGGTGGTGGTTGGCGCAAGCTGGGCCTTGGCCTGGCTTCGGCTGGGCTGACCCAGTTTTGGCGCGCGCGACTTTTTTTTTCTTAAATAGCGTCGCGAAGAAAATCCAAATAAAATAAAAATAAAATTCCTAAAATTCCAGAAACAATTTGCACCATCCCCTCCTAATATTTGGGACAAAGTGAACATTTTTCTGGACTAAATGCAATTTTTCAAAATGCATCTTTTTCCCTAATTTAAAAAAATGCAACCGAATAAAATTGCAAATAAAACCCAAATAAAATAAGTTGACTTCCAAATTTCTTTTCCAACATCTCTCCTCTGTTTTGAAGAAGCCCTTTTATCTTCTCTCTTTTATTTTTATGGTTTTGAAATAATTGGAAAGAATTTGTTGAAATCAAATTGATCCACTTTTCAATTTTGAATAAATTCAAAAATGAAATTTATATGAAACCTCCAACTCTCTCCTTGGGTCCTTGAGTTGCTTAAGATTTCTTGGATCACAACCAAATAAAAATAAAAAAATGAAATAAAATATGTAGTGCATATTAATGATCTATGTATAACATCGAAATTGAAAATTGGGATGTTACAATTTGCTTTGCCACGAGTGGATCTAGCTTTCCACCATCATCTCCACCATTTCCATCCACAAAATTGCTCAATTTTACCCAATTTTCTCCCCCACATCTCGCAATCCCGAGTTCATCTCATGCCCAAAATCGCCCAGGCACCAGATGTCCGACGAACATCGGTCGTCTGATCATCCCTGGCGAAACTGAATATTTTCAGTTTGGTTTCCCCCACCGTTCCACCACCACTTCCGCATATGCACTCTGATACCTCCACCGCTTTCCGCAAGCACCACCATCGTTTACCCGCTACCACCTCCGACAATTTTGACCCGTTTTGGTCTTTGGGAATTTGAGTTGTGGTTCTTGTGTCCTATTGTGTTTCGGCTATATAGGTACGGTTCGACACCAACATCACCACCACTCATCTTCTCCAAGGACTCATCATCGCCAACAACCGTCCTTGCTTACAAACGACTACCTCGGCGGTAACCTTGACGACATCTTTGTATTTTCCTTACAATTGCATTGATAACCACCATAGCCCAATTTTGCGTTGCTTTCCCATCGAGACTAGCCTTTGAGTATTGCAGGCAATGTGACTTGTGCACATTAGTGATCATACATACCATATAATCATGGTGCATATCTTGGTATCATCTTTTGTGTCACAAATTTGTCATCGCATACACAATTGCTATCTTTGTTCATGAAGTTTTCCATGAGAAAAGAGCTCATAAGAGAAAGAGCCAAACAAGCTTTTAAGCAAGAGGGAAAGATAAGCAAAGAGCTTATAAGCAAGAACCATAGCATCATACTACATTAAGATTGTCATACTCAATCATCTTGGATCATATCACTGAAATACCATACATATAGCATACTTGGGATAGAAGTCGTTGCATTTTTGCCTAGTAGGTTGTGCACAAGTTTCGTATTCGCCTATTGTGCAATCGTGCTAGCGTCTCTCTAGTGTTGTGCAACAAGAGCATTTTGTGGATTCCACATTTTGGCTCATTCCTTGGTTGCACGACCCCACTTATCTATTTATTTGTGTGTTTCCATGTACCATATCTTGCTATTGGTCTACTTGTTGCATTTGCAAATTTGTGACTATTTTCCAACATTATTGAGGCTCACTAATAATTGCATCAAATTTTGTGCCACCATCCTAACCAAGCTCCACCATAAGCTTTTACTTGTGTAGGTGTGAGAACTGACAAGAATTGGTACCACTTGTGCTATTTCCTTGTTACATATTTGAGTCATCATTGATCCATCTTCAACATCGGTCAAGGTACATTTGGTATAAGTTCTTCTCTTTCTCCCACTCACATCTTTGCTTGGAATGGTGGATAGGCCAAGTTCTTCTACTCTCTTCATCGAGCAAGACGATGACATGTCATCCTATGTCACCTAGAGCCACCTCTTAGGTGCACAAAAAGCTTTGCATCAAGAACAACAAGCAATGAGCAACCGCATCGACAAACTCGCCACTGACTTGCTACTCTCCGAGCAACGAACAAGAGACTACTTCGACAACAAGCTCGATGCACACAAACAAGAGAACGATGTAAGAACGGACGAGATTTGATCCTTGTTGGTGAACTGCCATTCTACCACTTCGTCCTACAATAGATGGAGCTGCTCGAGTCGACACTCCTCTGACACCCTCTCCGGCTCAAGTACACCTACATCGAACACTCTACGTCGAGCCACGCGCCAAGACCGTCAAGCAACTCGCAATCCTCTACACGACAATCATTCGCAAGAGCACTTCGATGAGTAAGCACATCATCATCGCCAAAACCAACCTCCTCTTGCACAAGCACAAGAAAGGCAATGCCAACATCACCAAGAGGAAGTGCGAGCACGACAACATCAAGACAAACAAGATGCGGAGGCTCAACGTCTTCAACAACAACATGAAGTACAAGCTCTTGAGGCACAACGTGCCCTTCAAGAATCAAGTCGAGCCATCGCCAACCGCAACCGAGATAGGCGCAATCAAGAGGAAGCACTACGTGAAGAAATTCAAGAGCGAAACAACCAAGCAAGAGTGCATCGTCAAGTTCATCAAGCTCCTCCACAAGCTCAACAAGCTCCTCCACAACCTCAAGTTCATCAAGAGCATGATGACTATGGAAGTTCTCCACGCCAAGAGCAATATGAGGTTGACAATCCTCCACGTCAAGGGCATGATCATCACCTTCGTCTCGAACACAATGAAGAGCAACGCTATGGAAAGCTCAAGTACACCATGCCCAAGTTCAATGGAAGCAATGATCCCGAAGAGTACCTTTCATGGGCATTGAAGTTCGACAAGATCTTTCGTCTGCACAACTATGAAGAAGAGAAGAAGATCGCTATGGCATCCCTTGAGTTCCAAGACTGTGTGCTCATATGGTGGGAACAAGTCCTTGAGCACCGAGAAGAAAGAGGTGAACCACCAATCACCACATGGGAGGAAATGAAAGATGTCATGCAAGCACGCTTCATGCCAACCTACTACAACCGCGATCTCTTCAAGAAACTCCAACTCCTCAAGCAAGGAACAAAGAGCGTTGAAGAATACTACAAGGAAATGGAGATTGCCATGATAAGAGCAAATGTCTCGAAAGATGATGAGCAAACTATGGCTCGTTTCTTGAATGGCCTCAATCATCCCATCAAGAATATTACCGACTTCCAACCCTACTCCAACCTCATTGAGCTAGTGCATCAAGCTACCAAAACGGAACGTCAAGTGAAAGATGACTTCAAGTACACCTAGTACTCTTTGAAGAGCTACGGCTTCTCCAACACCCAAGCTTCAATGACTCCAACACCTTCTACCTCAACCAAGCCATCACTACAGGAATCAGGCACTTTGCCGTCCGCCATGGCTGGTGGCAAAGGCATGGATGGCCTCCTTGTTGTCTGCTAGCGGACGGCAAAGATGAAAAGGTCTTTGTCATCAGCTAGCTGGCGGCAAAGAACCTAGACAACACACGTGGTATCTTAGGACCGTTAAGGGGTTAACGGTGTGCTTTGCCGTCTGCTGGCTGACGGCGAAGATGCAAAGTTCTTTGTCATCAGCCAGCTGACGGCAAAGAAACCATATAGGCCAGCCAAGTGCCCCAGGTTGCATAGGTATCTACCATGTGGCACCTTTGCCGTCTGTTGGCAGACGGCAAAGAGCCTGTATAGCCCCTTATTTTTAATTCATTCAATTTGCAAGAATTTCATATATATATATATATATATATATATATATATATATATATATATATATATATATCATAGCTTGCCATAGCTTGCCATAGAACTAGTTAAGGCTTGCTAAACATTTAACGTTTTAAAAGTAAGTAAAAAATATGAAATAAATAGGGGAGCCTCACTCTAATATAATAAGATGATCCAACGGTGTGATTGTGAAAATATGCATTTATGTGTCCCCAGCAAAAAAACAAGCATTTCAACTCATTGCGGGATCAATATATATTGAAACATTTGTTCTTTTTGTCCAGGACGCATGCAGTCATATTTTTTTCAATCCATCAGTTAGATCATTTTATATTACAGGTGTGTTGGTTCAGTATTCTTTTTTCAGGATTTTTGAGAACTTTTACACCGTTGAAAACCTTAACTAGTTTTTCAGGATCAATATATATACATACATACATACATTTGAAAGTAATTTCAACAAGCATACCATAAGAAACATACACCTTTCCAACAACATAAGAAACATACAAGTTTCCAACAACATATCCAACATAAAATGATTTCCAACAAGAAGTTTCCAACAACATATCCATATATACATACATATCGAAAACAAGTTTCCAACAATATATCCATATAGACATACATATCCAAAAGAAGTTTCCAACAAGTTTCCATAAACAAAAATGAAGCATAAGGAGAAGAGGGCACTCCATCAATGCAAGCTTCCTCATCTAAAGCAAATATGCAAATTGGGAAAGAAAAAAGTTGGAAGAAGAAGAAGACTAGCTAGAGGAAAAAGAAGAAAAGGAGGAAGAAAAAGAAGAAGAAGAAGAAGAAGAAGAAGAAGAAGAAGAATTTAGCTTCTCTTTCTTTTTCTCCTCTCCTCTTCTTTATGTTTTTCTTCTTCTAACTAAGGTAGGTAAAAATACCATTTTTTAGCTAAGCTAGGTAAAAATGTTAAGTGTGTAGGTCATTTTAGAGCTAAGCTAGGTACATTTTGGAGCTAACCTAGGTAAAATGGATCATATTGGAGCTAACCTAGGTAAACTTGGTCATTTTGGAGCTAACCTAGGTAAAATGGATCATATTGGAGCTTACATAGGTAAAATTGGTCATTTTGGAGCTAACCTAGCATTTTATGAGTTAACTAAGCATATTATGCCATTTTTTGCATAAGTAAGCTAAGTATAGGTCTTTCTTGAGCTAACCCAGGTAATTAAGCATATTAGATCTAATTTACTATTTTAGATCTAACTTAGGTCATTTTGGAGCTAACTTCGGTAAAATTGATCATTTTGGAGCTAATTAGGCTTATTATGTCATTTTCGAGGAAAGTAAGCTAACTATATAACATATATGAGGTTACCAAGATTGTTAAGCCATTTCAAACCTAAGTAAGCTAATTATGCCCTTTTTTACACAAGTAAGCTAAGTGTACGTAATTATTGAGCTAACCTAGGTAACTAAGCATATTGGAGATAACTTAGCATATTAGAGCTAACTTAGATCATTACGAAGGAAACAAAGCTAAGTCTAGATCATTTTGGAGATCTGACATACCTGATATACTTTACTCCTCCTTCTTCTCCTTCTCCTTCATCATCCTAATGCGCTTAGAGCGGCAAGGCAGTGGGATGTAGTCTTCTACCACAAATGGCATGGTCATGTCGCCTAGTTGTGGGATCGTGAGGGCATTGTCAGGCACCACCACCATCGTGAGGCCATCTTCAGGCAGCACCATCGCTAGGTCATCGTCAGCTAGCACCATCTCTTGCCCATCATCAGCCACCACCATCGCTTGCCCATCGTCAGCCAACACCATACCTTGGCCATCGCTAGCCACCACCATCGTGAGGTCATCGTCAGACAGATTAGGCTGCACCCCCACTCTGCTCCTCTGCTTCCCCACTCCATTCCGGATCATCCTCGCTACTGCTTTTGCTGTAGCCAGAGTCGGTGCTGCTTTGGCTATAGCCAGAGTCATTGCTGCTGCTCCCATTTCCTGACCGAATGCAACAATGACCGTTAACAATCGATGTGAGACAAAGCCAAATGTAGAGGAAGAAGAGGGAGAACGTACTGGCATCATCATTGCCCTGGTAGCGCATGCGGCACATAGTCGTGTTGAACACCTTCACGGTGAGCATGGCATCACCGTCGTACCTGAAGAGAAGGAAGTACCCATGGCGTAGGTTGTAGGCATGGTAGAACTGCTCCCAGCCATGACACAGGTACATGTGGCCGTACCTGATCACCAGCTGCACGTCCCAATGCCTGCGAAGCCCGCTGCCGGCATGTCGCAGCTTCACATTCTTTGGCCGATGGCCGTCCAGCATCTTCATGAAAGTGTTAGGCAGCCTCTGCAGCATGGGACAAGGAGTGATGTGGCAAACAGCAGAGTTATCATAAAGAGATGGGTGAAGCGGAGATCTTTCCTTTTACATACCTACCTCCTGGATGAATTCTCAAGTATGATACTGAAGAACTCGAAAGCATCCAACTCGTACTCCAGTGTGGCAGAGCGCAGCTTGCGGTGGTGGCCTCCCCCCATCTCTGATAAGCAGCAGAAGAGACCAATTAGTACCTTTGCAACATTATCATACAACATTACAGCAGCACAAGTTTTGAGCAAAAGATAATCAACTACACTTAATTAATTTGGTAGGTTAGTTGGCAATAGTTGGTATAGAGCCAAGTTTTTAGACATGAAAGAAAACTGAGAAAGAAAAGCAATGCACTTGTGCTGAGCAACATCAACAGAGCATAGTAATCTAAAAAACAAAGCATATTTTAGGTGGCTCTAGGTTGACATACTAGAGCTGAGCACAAGATTTATCAGTAGCACTAGTCGTCAACCCGTGCCTTCGCACGGGCTAGACACAAAAATGTCGACTTTAGTTGAATTTCATATAATAACTATTTTAACTTCTTTCGGTCAGCAACCTAGGCAACTAGCAGTATAAGAACCTTCAACTGAAGGAAAGAAAGAAACTAGGAGTGCTGGTTGAGAGATCCCAGTACAAAAATGAGTTACCAAAATGAAAGGAAAGCAAAAACAGGGTGCCCACTCTAATCTAGTATCTTACAGAACTGCTAACACACAATCACCTCAAAGTTTTAGTTTCACTCAGTCATCTCAACCAAGATGATTTGCTTTGAGATCAGGAGAACAACCATGATATGACGATCTAAGAGTGGTGGAGATTGTAATAATAAAGCATGGTTTCTTGAGGGCCATGAAAATAAGAACAACATATACACGACTACTACCCGGTGTACTGTATTCACCCTCAACGAGACCATAACTCTTAACAGCTATAAAAACTTGACATGGAAATATACTCTGAAATTTGAAACAAGTCTGAAACTACTCTAAAATTGTTATTTTCTGAACCTATACGACAGCCACTAGATCTTCTGTGTTTCTCGCACTTATTACTATAGATGTGGATCTTCAACTACAATCAAGAGGGAGCATTCAATCTGATCCAAAAACAAAAACATTTTTCTGAATTTAATTCTCATCATGGTCAGAAAGTACCACAGGCAAATCAAAACCAACTAGAACTGTACATATGAACATAGCACAAAGATCATAACAGATTGTGAACCCTAGGCGGATATAGTGACCAAATCAATGCATCAAAAGTGCAATTGGGGCACCATGAAGACCGGGCACACTTACTTGGGGGTGAGTAGCGGTCGAGGTCGAGGTTGGGGTGGCGCGGGGCGGACGAGGGGGTCACCGGGGCTGCGGGTGCGGCGTGATGACGGGGTTGGCACGGGGCGGAGAGGGGGTCGCCGGGGCGGAGCGGCAATGTGCGTGGTGCGGGGTGGTGGCGGAACGGGGGCGGGGCAGCGGCGGCTCAGGCTCGGGGAGGAGAAAGGGGACAGAGAGAGATTGGTCGGGCGCGGGTGTGTTTGATTTTTAGTTAGGACACGGTTCTTTGCCGTCTGCTAGCAGACGGCAAAGAGCCTACCTAACGGACATCAGTTTAAGAACTTTCTTTGCCATCTACTAGCTGTTGGCAAAGAAAGTGGTCGTTAGGTGGTTCTCACTAGTGGGCCACCCTGCCTCTTTGTCGTCCGCTAGCTGACGGCAAAGCTTCTATGCCATCCGCTCTTTGACGGCAAAGATCTGGCGGACGGCAAACACACTCTTTGTCGTCAGCTCTCTCTTTACCGTCAGCTTTCTTTATACTGATGGCAAAGACCTTCTTTGCCATCAGCTAGCTGACGCCAAAGATCTGGCTGACGGCAAAGATCCTGATTCCAGTAGTGCATCTACAAGCAACGGCGACAAGTCAAGTTACAAGAAAACTTCGACAACCTCAAGTCGTCCTACTACTACAAGCAACTTAAGGTCGCGAGCTTCCTCATCTACTCCAACCGATGAGACCGTCAAGACAAGTTCCATCAAGTGTTTCACATGCAGCGACCGAGGCCACAAGTCCTTTGAGTGAACCAACAAGTGCACCATGATCCTCAACGATGATGGAACCTATGACTCAATGAGTGAAGAGGAAATGGAAGCCCTTGAGAAAGTCTCCATGCACCGGCGCGTGAACGAAGATGAAGATGATCAAGTCCTCTGTGATGAGGATTCGAGCCCCGCTCTCGTTGTCTCCAGAGTCTTGACTCTTCAACATCAACAAGACGAAGACCAAAGATGCCACATCTTCCACACAAAGGCCGGCATCAATGGAAGGTCTGTCAAGGTCATCATCGATGGAGGTAGTTGTCACAACTTGGCAAGTGAAGAACTATGCTCCAAGCTCCAATTGGTCAAGATGAAGCACCCGCACCCCTACAAGGTCTAATGGCTAAGCGATTCCGGCACTATACAAGTTGAGCATACGGTCAAAGTTTCCTTCAAAATTGGAGCATATGAAGCCACTTTGGAGTGTGATGTCGTCCCAATGTCCATTTTCCACCTCCTATTTGGTCGACCATGGAAATTTGACCGAGGCGTCATCCACAACGGGCGTACCAATCACTATAGCTCAAGATGAAAGGAAAGGAGTACGTGCTATGACCTATGTCTCCAAGTCAAGTGATCTCCGACAAGCAAGCCACCCATTGTGGAGAAAAGAGTGAGATAGTGACCCACCCAAAAGAGAGTGAGTTCCACAAGCCAAAATCGAGTGCATCCATGATGAGCGATAACAAAAACTTAGTCCTATTTGCCACCAAAAGTGAGATGAGAGAAGTGTCTGAGAACCCATCAAGTGTTATGCACCATGTCCTTGTGTGCAAGGACGAGGCACCAAAAACTAACACCTCTCACGATCTACCTTAATGTTGTCTTATCTTTTGCAGGAATTCCAAGACATTTTCCCCGATGAGCTACCTCCGGGACAACCACCTCTATGAGGCATCGAGCATCGAATTGACCTGATCCCAGAGCACCTCTACCTAACAAGGCTCCCTACCATGTCAACCCTGAGGAAACTAAGGAGATCCAACAACAAGTACAACAACTCATCGACAACGGTCATGTACGTGAAAGCTTGAGCCCTTGTGCCGTTCTGGTAATCCTTGTTGCAAAGAAAGATGGTACTTATCGCATGTGTTCTGATTGTTGTCCCATCAATGCTATCACCGTTAGATATCGTTACCATATTCCACGCCTAGATGATATGCTTGATGAGCTTACCGGAGCCACCATTTTCTCTAAGATTGATCTTAAGAGTGGCTACTAGCAAATATGCATCCAAGAAGGTGATGAATGGAAAACTGCATTTAGAACCAAATTTGGCTTATACGAATGGCTTGTTATGCCAATGGGTTTATCCGAAGCACCCGGTATTTTCATGTGAGTCATGCATTTTATTCTTCGACCCTATATTGGTGTATTTGTTGTGGTTTATTTTGGTGATATTCTTGTGTTTAGTAAATGCCTCAAACACCATGTCACCCATCTTAGAACCGTGTTGCAATCCCTTAGGAAAGAGCGCCTTTATGCTAATATGGACAAATGCCTTTTTGGTGTTGATAAGATTGTTTTCTTGGGTTTCGTTGTGTCTTCTAAGGGTGTTCATGTAGATGAATCTAAGATCAATGCTATTAAAACTTGGCCCCAACCAACCAACTTGCCACAAGTGGATTTGTGAAGGATTTAGCTGGTTTCTATCGTAGATTTGTGAAGGATTTTAGCAACATTGCTTCACCTTTACATTCTTTGAGTAAGAAAAATGCGCCATTTGTTTGGGGACCATCCCAAGATACCGCATTTAATAAGCTTAAAAATTTGCTTACTCATGCTTTTGTGCTTGCATTACCCAACTTTGGCAAACCATTTGAAATTCATTGCGATGCTAGAGGTAATGGCATAGGAGGTGTGCTGACATAAGAGAAGCGCCCCATTGCATACTTTAGTAAGAAAATCTCTAGAGCGCAACTCAATTATCCCATCTATGACAAAGAGTTATATGCTTTAGTGTGATTTTTGCATGAATGGGAACATTATCTTTGCCCTCTAGAATTTATCATTCATACCGATCACGAAACGCTTAAGTATCTTAAGGGTCAAACTAAGTTGAACAAGAGTCATGCTAAGTGGAGTGAATTCATTGAGTCATTGTCTTATGTCATCAAGTACATCAAAGGTAAGGAAAATGTTGTGGCAGATGCTCTTTCCCGCATATGCATGCTTGTCACTAAACTTGAATTGGGTGTCATTGGTTTTGAGCACATAAATGACTTGTATGCGCATGATCCTACTTTTGCAATTCCTTATGCCAAGTGTTTGACGCATACATCTTGGGAATGCTATTACATCATGGATGATTATATTATGAGAGCTAACAAACTTTGCATCCCTCAGTCTTCTCTTTGTTTGCTCCTATTGCAAGAGGCTCATGGAGGCGGACTAATGGGACACTTTGGACACGACAAGGCGTTTGCTACACTCTCCAAGAACTATTTTTGGCCCAAGATGTTCCGCGATGTCTCACGCTTCACCAACCGATGCTCTACATGTCGCAAAACTAAGTCAAAATATCAATCCCATGATCTTTACATGCCCCTTCCTATTCCTTGTCAACCTTGGGAAGACATTAGCATAGACTTTGTACTTGGTTTTCCTAGAAGTCAAAATGGAAAGGATTCCGTGTTTGTTGTTGTGGACCGATTCTCTAAGATGGCTCATTTTATCCCATGCAACAAGATAGACGATGCTTCACATATTGCACATCTTTTTTGTAGGGAAATCTTGCGCCTGGACCGCGACGTCAAGTTCTTGACTTACTTTTGGAAGACTCTATGCACCAAGCTCGGAATCAAGCTCTTGTTCTCTTCGGCATCCCATCGTCAAACTGAAGGCCAAACGGAGGTGAAGAACCAAACACTCTCCACTCTACTATGCATGTTGATCAAGAGGAACATCAAGGAGTGGGAGGAGTGCCTAACTATCACCGAGTACGCCTACAACCGTGCAAGACACTCCACAACTGGCAAGTCCCCTTTTAAGGTCGTCTACGGTTTCAACCTGTTGTCACCATTGGACATTCTTCCTCTGCCACTACAAGAGCGCACCACCAACATGGACGCGAGTGCACGAGCAAGCTACCTCACCAAGATGCATGAAGATACAAGGCACAATATCGAGCGCCAAGTACAACAACTCTTGACCAAGCTCAACATCAACAAGCAACCCATGGTATTCAACATCAGAGATCTTGTGTGGCTACACCTTCGCAACGGACGCTTCCCCAACAAACACAAGTCCAAACTTCTACCCCGAGCCGACGGACCCTTCAAGGTGCTAGCGCGCTACAACAACAACAACACTTACAAGATCAACCTCCCAAGCGACAAGTACAACATGAGTGACATCTTCAATGTCAAAGATCTCTCGCCATACCATGGCGATGAAGCTTTCGATCCGAGGTCGGATCTTTACCAAGGGGGGGGGGGAGATGATGCAGAGCATCCCACGATCATCCCCATGGACGTACCTACATCTCCCACGACACCACTTGGACCAATGACAAGAGCTCGAGCAAAGGCTATTGAAGATAAGGTGAATGGCTCCTCTCCGAACTTCCACTTTCTATTTATGAGACATGGCTACTACCTCATGCGGAGACCCTATGTGTGATCAGGCATTTGGAGGAAAGCCACGGATCAGCTACACCCAACGAACAAGACGGCGAGGACACCAAGTTCATTGGACAAGAAGAAGGACTGCTCAAAACTCCCATTGATTGGATGACCGAAGTCTCTTGGACGTCCGACGCCTGGAGGCACCGACCAACCAGCCAAGTCCCAACCAGCGCATGCTCCAGCGCCCGGACGTCCGAGCAACATCGAACGACCGACTCCTCCCAGCATCCGGACGACCAGCACCACCACACCCGAGCCAAAATGTCGGAAGTATGGAGATCCCTGGACAACCGACGGACCGGTGGCCTACCCCGACCGGACGACCGACAAGTCCTGACCAGAGCCAAAACATCGGACGCCCGACCGGCACTGGACGCCCGTACCCTGGCGAGCCTTCGGACGACCGGTGACCATCGGACGTTCAACGCCTGTATGTCCGCCCGCGTGTTGGGCCGAAGCCCACTTACCCTTTCATCCACAAAGACTATAAATAGACCTCTTCCTCCCTCTTTCTAGGGTCAGCATTGTGATACCTCATATTTGATATAGATCTTTGCTCATCCACTTGGTTACTTCTCCTCAGAGCTCACGACCTCTTCGGAGAAGCTCCCCCAAGCGGATTCAAGACCCCATCACGGGAAGACCCTTCAAGACCTCCTCACGAAGAAGACCTTTTGTATCGTCCTTTGTTGTCCTTGAATCATGTATAACTCTTTGTTTTTCGAGGATCAAGCATATGTGTGACCATATCTTGTTGGTTGAGTGATTTCTCTCGTGTTTCCCCTCGTGTTCTCCTCGTTTTTTCCCTCATGTTCTTTATAGGATCCCCTCCAATCGTGAAAGAGCGGGCACCTAGGGTTCTACTCTACATCACACAAGGATCATGGCGGAGGACTAATGGGACACTTTGGATGCGAAAAGACATTCTCTACGCTCTCCAAGAACTATTTTTGGCCCAAGATGTTCCACGATGTCTCACGCTTCACCAACCGATGTTCGACATGTCACAAATCTAAGTCAAAAGCTCAATCCCACGGTCTTTACATGCCACTTCCTATTCCATAACAACCTTGGGAAGACATTAGCATGGACTTTGTACTTGGTTTGCCTAGAACTCAAAATGGAAAGGATTCCATGTTTGTTGTTGTGGACCAATTCTCTAAGATGGCTCATTTCATCCCATGCAACAAGATAGACGATGCTTCACATATTGCAAATCTTTTTTGTAGGGAAATCTTACGCCTCCATGTAGTGCCAAAGACGATTGTCTTGGACTGCGACGTCAAGTTCTTGAGTTACTTTCGGAAGACTCTATGCGCCAAGCTCGGAATCAAGCTCTTGTTCTCTTCGGCATAACATCCTCAAACCGACGGCCAAACAGAGGTGACGAACCGAACACTCTCCACTCTACTATGCGTGTTGATCAAGAGGAACATCAAGGAGTGGGAGGAGTGCCTACCCATCGCCGAGTACACCTACAACTGCGCAAGACATTCGACTACCGGCAAGTCCCCCTTCGAGGTCGTCTATGGTTTCAACCCGTTGTCCCCATTGGACATTCTTCCTCTTCCACTACAAGAGCGCATCAATATGGACGCGAGTGCACGAGCAAGCTACCTCAAGAAGGTGCATGAAGATACAAGGCACACCATCGGGCGCCAAGTACAACGAGTCGTGACCAAACTCAATGTATACAAGCAACCCATGATATTCAACATTGGATCTTGTGTGGCTACACCTTCACAAGGAACGCTTCCCCAACGAACACAAGTCCAAACTTCTTCCATGACTCGATGGACCATTCAAGGTGCTAGCACGCAACAACAACATCTCTTACAAGATCGACCTCCCAAGCGACAAGTACAACATGAGCGACATCTTCAATGTCAAAAACCTCTCGCCATACTATGGTGATGAAGCTTTCGATCCGAGGTCGGATCTTTCCCAAGGGGGGGGGGAGATGATGTAGAGCATCCCATGATCATCCCCATGGATGCATCTACATCTCCTATGACACCACTTGGACCAATGACAAGAGCTCGAGCAAAGGCTATCAATGATAAGGTGAACTCGCTCCTCTCTGAACTACCACTTTCTACGCATGAGACATGGCTACTACCTGATACATCTCCAATGTGTCTATAATTTTTGATTGTTCCATGCTTTGTATTACCCTTTTTGGATGTTTATGGGCTTTATTTTACACATTTATATCATTTTGGGACTAACCTACTAACCGAAGGCCCAGCCCGTATTGCTATTTTTTTTGCCTATTTCAGTATTTCGAAGAAAAGGAATATCAAACGGATTCCAAACGGAATGAAACCTTCGGGAGTGTGATTTTTGGAACGAACGTGATCCAGAGGACTTGGAGTGCAAGCCAAGAAGCAGCCGACGCGACCACGAGGGTGGAGGGTGCGCCCCCCTATCTCGTGGGCCCCTTGGGCGGCCACCGACCTACTTCTTCCTCCTATATATACCCACGTACCCCGAAAACATCCAGGGAGCCAACGGAAAACAATTTCCACCGTTGTAACCTTATGTATCCGCGAGATCCCATCTTGGAGCTTTCGTCGACGCTCCACCGGAGGGGGAATCGACCACGGAGGGCTTCTACATCCACACCATAGCCCCTCCGATGAGTTGTGAGTAGTTTACCACAGACCTTCGGGTCCATAGTTATTAGCTAGATGGCTTCTTCTCTCTTTTTGGATCTCAATACCATGTTCTCCTCGATCTTCTTGGAGATCTATTCAATGTAACTCTTTTTGCGGTGTGTTTGTCGAGATTCGATGAATTGTGGGTTTATGATCAAGTTTATCTATGAGAAATATTTGAATCTCCTCTGAATTCTTTTATGTATGATTGAGTTATCTTTGCAAGTCTCTTCGAATTATCAGTTTGGTTTGGCCTACTAGATTCATCTTTCTTGCAATGGGAGAAGTGCTTAGCTTTGGGTTCAATCTTGCGGTGTCCTTACCCAGTGACAATAGGGGTTGCAAGGCACTTATTGTATTGTTGCCATCGAGGATAAAAAGATGGGGTTTATATCATATTGCATGAGTTCATCCCTCTACATCATGTCATCTTTCTTAATGCGTTACTCATTTCTTATGAACTTAATACTCTAGATGCATAATGGATAGCGGTCGATTTGTGGAGTAATAGTAGTAGATGCAGGCAGGAGACGGTTTACTTGTCCCGGATGTGATGCCTATATACATGATCATGCCTAGATAATCTCATAATTATTCACTTTTCTATCAATTGCTCGACAGTAATTTGTTCACCCACCGTAATACTTATGCTATCTTGAGAGAAGCCACTAGTGAAACCTATGGCCCCTGGGTCTATCTTTTATCATATAAGCTTTCAATCTACTTTTATTTGTATCTTTACTTTTCCAATCTATATCATAAAATACCAAAAATATATTTATCTTATCATATAAGCAAGTGGCCATGAAGAGATTGACAACCCCTTTATTGCATTGGTTGCGAGTTCTTTGTTTGTTTGTGTAGGTACGTGGGACTTTTGAGGAGCCTCCTACTGGATTGATATCTTGGTTCTCAAAAACTAAGGGAAATACTTACGCTACTATTGTTGCATCACCCTTTCCTCTTCAAGGAAAACCAATGCAAGCTCAAGACGTAGCAAGAAGGATTTCTGGCGCCGTTGCCGGGGAGGTCTTCGCTCAAGTCAAGACATAACAAGTACCCATCACAAACTCATCTCCCTTGCATTTACATTATTTGCCATTTGCCTCTCGTTTTCCTCTCCCCCACTTCACCCTTGCCGTTTTATTCGCCCTCTCTTTCCCAATCTTCTCCTCTCTTTTTCGCTTGCCTTTTTCTGTTTGCTTGTGTGTTGGATTACTTGTCGCCATGGCGCAAGATAATACTAGATTGTGTGATTTGTCCAATACCAATAATAATGATTTCCTTAGTACTCCGATTGCTCCTCTTAATGATGTTGAGTCTTGTGAAGTCAATACTGCTTTGCTGAATATTGTTGTGAAAGATCAATTCGCCGGCCTTCCTAGTAAAGATGCCGCTGGCCATCTAAACAACTTTGTTGATTTGTGTGATATGCAAAAGAAGAAAGATATGGACAATTATATTGTTAAATTGAAGTTATTTCCGTTTTCACTTAGAGATCGTGCTAAAATTTGGTTTTCGTCTTTGCCTAAGAATTGTATTGATTCACGGAATAAGTGCAAAGATGCTTTTATCTCTAAATATTTTCCTCCTGCTAAGATCATTACTCTTAGGAATGATATTATGAATTTTAAACAACTTGATCATGAGCATGTTGCCCAATCTTGGGAAAGAATGAAATTGATGATTCGCAATTTCCCTACTCATGGTTTGAATTTATGGATGACCATACAAAATTTTTATGCTGGATCGAACTTTGCTTCTAGAAATCTTTTAGATTCGGCCGTGGGAGACACGTTTATGGAAATCACTTTAGGAGATGCTACAAAACTTCTTGATAATATTATGGCTAATTATTCTCAATGGCACACCGAAAGATCTACTAGTAAAAAAGTGCATGCTATAGAAGAAATTAATGTTTTGAGTGGAAAGATGGATGAACTTATGAAGTTGTTTGCTACTACGAATACTCCTCTTGATCCCAATGATATTCCTTTGTTTACTTTGATTGAGAATAATAATGAATCTATGGATGTGAATTTTGTTGGTAGGAATAGTTTCAGAAACAATGCTTATAGAGGAAACTTTAATCCTACACCATTCCCTAGTAATTCCTCTAATAATTATGGAAATTCCTACAATAATTCTTATGTTAATTTTAATAAGATTCCCTCTGATTTTGAGATTAGTGTGAAAGAATTTATGATCTCTCAAAAGAATTTTAATGCCTTGCTTCAAGAAAAATTGCTCAAAGTTGATGATTTGGCTGGGAACGTTGATAGACTCTCGCTTGATGTTGATTCTTTGAAACTTAGATCTACTCCTCCTAAGCATGATATTAATGAGTCTCTCAAAGCAATGAGAATTTCCATTGATGAGTGCAAGAAAAGAACCGCTAGATTGCGTGCTAAGAAAGATTGCTTTATAAAAGCGTGTTCTTCTAGTTTCAATGAAAATAATGATGAAGATCTTAGAGTTATTGATGTGTCTCCTATTAGATCTTTGTTTTGCAATATGGATCTTAATAATAATGGGACTGGAGATGAGTCAACTTTAGTTAGAAGGCATCCCAATAATTCAGAGTTTTTTGATCTTGATGCTAAATTTGGTAAAAGTGGGATTGGAGAGGTCATGACTTTAAATAGCATTGAACCCACTATCTTGGATTTCAAGGAATTTGATTATGGTAATTGTTCTTTAGAAGGTTCTATTTCCTTGTTGCAATCCGTTGTGAATTCTCCTCATGCTTATAGTAAAAATAAAGCTTTTACCAAACATATTGTTGATGCCTTGATGCAATATTTTGATGAAAAGCTTAATTTGGAAGTTTCTATACCTAGAAAACTTAATGATGAGTGGGAATCTACTATAAAGATTAAAATTAAAGATCATGAGTGTTATGCTTTACGTTATTTGGGTGCTAGTGTTTCCACAATTCCGAAAACTTTATGTGATATTCTAGGTGATCTTGATGATTGCTCTTTAAATTTGCACCTTGCGGATTCCACCACTAAAAAGCCAATGGGAAGGATCAATGATGTTCTCATTGTTGCAAATATAAATTTGGTGCCCGTAGATTTTATCATTCTTGATATAGATTGCAATCTTTCCTGCCCTATTATTCTTGGTAGACCTTTCCTTAGAATGATTGGCGCGATTATTGATATGAAGGAAGGGAATATTAGATTCCAATTTCCATTAAGGAAAGGCATGGAGCACTTTCCAAGAAAGAAAATTAAATTACCCTATGAATCTATCATGCGAGCTACTTATGAATTGAGTGCCAAAGATGGCACTACTTAGATCTATCCTCGCTCTTATGCCTAGCTAGGGGCATTAAACGATAGCGCTAGTTGGGAGGCAACCCAATTTTACTTGTGTTTTTTGTTTTTGTTTCTGTTTAGTAATAAATTTTGCATCTACCTTCTGTTTAGACGTGTTTTTATGTTTTAATTAGTGTTTGTGCCAAGTAGAACCTATAGGATAACCTATGTTGATAGTTAATTTGATTCTGCTGAAAAACAGAAACTTTGCGCGCATGAAATTAGTTTTGTTAAATCACAGAAACGTGCTTTTGCGTTTATTATTTTTTCGTTAGATCAATAGACAAATTGCCCAGGACTTCCTATTTTAGTAGGATTTTTAGAGTTCCAAAAGTTTTCGTGGGTTACAGATTGCTACAGACTGTTCTGTTTTGACAGATTCTGTTTTTCGTGTGTTATTTGCTTATTTTGATGCATCTATGGCTAGTATTAAGTGGTATGAACCATAGATAACTTGGAATACAGTAGTTTTAACACTAATGTAAATAAAGAATAAGTTCATTACAGTACCATATGTGGTGGTTTTTCTTTCTTTCACTAACGGAGCTTATGAGATTTCCTGTTGAGTTTTGTGTTGTGAAGTTTTCAAGTTTTGGGTAAAGATTTGATGCACTATGGAATAAGGAGTCGCAAGATCCTAAGCTTGGGGATTCCCATGGCACCCCAAGATATTCAAGAATAGCCAAAAGCCTAATCTTGGGGATGCCCCCGGAAGGCATCCCCTCTTTCGTCTTCGTTCATTGGTAACTTTACTTGGAGCTACATTTTTATTCGCCACATGATATGTGTTTTGCCTGGAGCGTCGTGTATGCTATTAGTATTCGCTTTTCAGTTTTCCACAATCATCCTTGTTGTACACACCTTTTGGGAGAATCCCACTTGATTGGAATTTATTAGAATACTCTATGTGCTTCACTTATATCTTTTGAGCTAGATAGTTTTTGCTCTAGTACTTCACTTATATCTTTTAGAGCACGGCGGTGGCTTAATTTTTTAGATATTATTAGTCTCTCATGATTCACTTATATTATTTAGATAGTCTCTTAGAACAGCATGGTATTTTCTATGGTTATAAAATTGGTCCTAGAATGGTAGGCATCCAAGTTGGGTATAATAAAAACTATCATAGGAAGTGAATTGGATGCTATGATCAATTTGATACTTGATAATTGTTTTGAGATATGGAGGTAGTGATATCAAAGTCATGCTAGTTAGGTGATTATGAATTTAAATAATGCTTGTGTTAGCAAGTCTCGTAGCATGCACGTATGGTTAAAGTTGTGTAACAAATTTGAAACATGAAGTGTCCTTGGATTGTGCATCCTTATGAGTGGCGGTCGGGGACGAGCGATGGTCTTTTCCTACCAATCTATCTCCCTTGGAGCATACGCGTAGTGCTTGGTTTTTGATGGCTTCTAGATTTTTGCAATAAGTATATGAGTTCTTTTGACTAATGTTGAGTCCATGGATTATACGCACTTTTAGCTTTCCATCACTACTAGCCTCTTCGATACCGCGCATTGCCCTTTCTCACCTTGAGAGTTGGTGCAAACTTCGCCGGTGCATCTAAACCCCGTGATACGATACACTCTATCACACATAAACCTCCTTATATCTTCCTCAAAACAGCCACCATACCTACCTATTATGGCATTTCCATAGCCATTCCGAGATATATTGCCATGCAACTTTCCACTGTTCCGTTTATCATCATGACACGCATTACTATTGTCATATTGCCATTGCATGATCATGTAGTTGACATCGTATCTGTGGCAAGGCCACTTTGCATAATTTTTCATACATGTCACTCTTGATTCATTGCCCATCCCGGTACACCGCCGGAGGCATTCATATAGAGTCATATCTTGTTCTAGTTTTGAGTTGTAATTCATGTGTTGTAAATTAATAAAAGTGTGATGATCATCATTATTAGAGCATTGTCCCCAAAAAGAAAACAAAGAAAGGCCAAAGGGAAGAAAAAAAGGGAAAGGCCAAAGAAAAAAAAAGAAAGGCCAAAAGAAAAAAAAGGCCCAAAAAAAGAAAAAAAAATAAAAAAATAAAAAGGGCGCAATGTTACTATCTCTTTTTCCACACTTGTGCTTCAAAGTAGCACCATGTTCTTCGTATAGTGAGTCTCATATGTTGTCACTTTCATATACTAGTGGCAATTTTCAATTATAGAACTTGGCTTGTATATTCCTACGATGGGCTTCCTCAAATGCCCTAGGTCTTCGTGAGCAAGCAAGTTGGATGCACACCCACTAGTTTCTTTTGTTGAGCTTTCATACATTTATAGCTCTAGTGCATCCGTTGCATGGCAATCCCTACTCCTCATGTTGACATCAATTGATGGGCATCTCCATAGCCCGTTGATTATCCTTGTCAATGTGAGACTTTCTCCTTTTTTCACTTCTCCACACAATCCCCATCATCATATTCTATTCCACCCATAGTGCTATATCCATGGCTCACGCTCATGTATTGCGTGAAGGTTGAAAAAGTTTGAGATTATTTAAGTACGAAACAATTGCTTGGCTTGTCATCGGGGGTGTAGAATTTGGGAACATTTTTGTGTGACGAAAATGAAGCATAGCCTAACTATATGATTTTGTAGGGATGAACTTTCTTTAGCCATGTTATTTTGAGAAGACATGATTGCTTTGATTAGTGTGCTTGAAGTACTACTATTTTTTATGTCAATATTAACTTTTATTTTGAATCATTTGGATCTGAACATTCATGCCACAATACAGAAAATTACATTGAGAATTATGCTAGGTAGCATTCCACATCAAAAATTCTGTTTTTATCATTTATCTACTCGAGGACGAGCGGGAATTCAACTTGGGGATGCTTGATACGTCTCCAACGTATCTATAATTTTTGATTGTTCCATGCTATTATATTACCCTTTTTGGATGTTTATGGGCTTTATTTTACAGATTTATTTCATTTTGGGACTAACCTACTAACCGGAGGCCCAGCCCGTATTGCTATTTTTTTTGCCTATTTCAGTATTTCGAAGAAAAGGAATATCAAACGGAGTCCAAATGGAATGAACCTTCGGGAGCATGATTTTTGGAACGAATGTGATCCAGAGGACCTGGAGTGCAAGCCAAGAAGCAGCCGAGGCGACCACGAGGGTGGAGGGCGCGCCCACCCCTACAGGGCACGCCCCCCTATCTCGTGGGCCCCTCGGGCGGCCACCGACCTACTTCTTCCTCCTATATATACCCATGTACCCCGAAAACATCCAGGGAGCCAACGAAAAACAATTTCCACCGCCGTAACCTTCTGTATCCACGAGATCCCATCTTGGAGCCTTCGCCGGTGCTCCGCCGGAGGGGGAATCGAGCACGGAGGGCTTCTACGTCAACACCATAGCCCCTTCGATGAGTTGTGAGTAGTTTACCACAGACCTTCGTGTCCATAGTTATTAGCTAGATGGATTCTTCTCTCTTTTTGGATCTCAATACCATGTTCTCCTCGATCTTCTTGGAGATCTATTCGACGTAACTCTTTTTGCGGTGTGTTTGTCGAGATCCGATGAATTGTGGGTTTATCATCAAGTTTATCTATGAGAAATATTTGAATCTCCTTTGAATTCTTTTATGTATGATTGAGTTATCTTTGCAAGTCTCTTCGAATTATCAGTTTGGTTTGGCCTACTAGATTGATCTTTCCTGCAATGGGAGAAGTGCTTAGCTTTGGGTTCAATCTTGCGGTGTCCTTACCCAGTGACAATAGGGGTTGCAAGGCACTTATTGTATTGTTACCATCGAGGATAAAAAGATGGGGTTTATATCATATTGCATGAGTTCATCCCTCTACATCATGTCATCTTTCTTAATGTGTTACTCTGTTCTTATGAACTTAATACTCTAGATGCATGCTGGATAGCGGTCGGTGTGTGGAGTAATAGTAGTAGATGCAGGCAGGAGACGGTCTACTTGTTGCGGACGTGATGCCTATATACATGATCATGCCTAGATAATCTCATAATTATTCGCTTTTCTATCAATTGCTCGACAGTAATTTGTTCACCCACCGTAATACTTATGCTATCTTGAGAGAAGCCACTAGTGAAACCTATTGCCTCCGGGTCTATCTTTTATCATATAAGCTTTCGATCTACTTTTATTTGCATCTTTACTTTTCAAATCTATATCATAAAATACCAAAAATATATTTATCTTATCATACTATCTCTATCAGATCTTACTTTTGCAAGTGGCCATGAAGGGATTGACAACCCCTTTATTGTGTTGGTTGCGAGTTCTTTGTTTGTTTGTGTAGGTGCGTGGGACTTTTGAGGAGCCTCCTACTGGATTGATACCTTGGTTCTCAAAAACTGAGGGAAATACTTACGCTACTATTGCTGCATCACCCTTTCCTCTTCAAGGAAAAACCAACGCAAGCTCAAGACGTAGCACTACCTCAAGAGAAAACACTATGCATGATCAGGTACTTGGAGGTAGGCCACGAAGCAGCTACATCCAATGGACAAGACAGCAAGGACACCGAGCATGTGGGACAAGAAGAAGAGCTACCGAAGAAGCTACAGCGAGCGGACGTCTGACCAGGACCGGACGTCCGGCGCCTAAAGCTCCAGCTAGTGGACGTCCGACCAGGACCGGATGTCCGGCGCCTGAAGGCTCGGCCGACCCAAGTCCCAGGCAACACCTCCCAGCGAGCGAATGTCCGGCCTCATCTAGACGACTGGCAGTTGCACACCCGAGCCGAATCTGTGGAAGTCCGAAGCAACCGGACGACCGGCCGTCTCCGGACATACGATTGCACTTTTACAGAAGGAAAATAGCGGAAGTCCGGTCCCTCGCGAGCCACCGGACGACCGATAAAGGCCGGACGTCCGCTGCCTGTGTGTGCACAGTTTCACGCCCGAGGCCCATGTACCCGTTCATTTCGCCCCCTTTTTCACTTGGACTATAAATAGACCTCCTCCTCCTCCTAGTTAGGGTTAGCAAAGGACTAGCTCATATTTGTGTGAGAGTTTGCTCATCCACTTGGATACTTCTCCATCAGAGTTCATGACATCTTCAGAGAAGATCCCCCAAGCGGATTCAAGACCCCTTCATGGGAAGACCCCTCAAGACCTCCTCATGGAGATGAACTAGCTACTTGTATCATCCTTTATTGGATTTGAATCGTGTATCTCTCTTTGTGTTTCGAGGATCTAGCATATGTGTGACCAAATCTTGTTGGTTGAGTGATTTCGCTTGTGTTTCCCCTCGTGATTTCTCCTCATGTTCTTCGTGTTCTTCGTAGTACCCCTTCAATTGTGAAAGATCGGGCATCTAGGGTTCTACCCTACATCACCTAGCACATCGGTCCCACTTAGATTCCTAACGTTCACATTTTTGAACTGATCGGTGCCACCGAGTTTAACCATTCGGTCCCACCGAGTTTAACCATTCAGTCCCACCGAGATGAGTCAAACGTGTGTAATGGTTGGATTTTGTGTGGAGGCTATATATACCCCTCCACCCCCTTCTCCATTTGTGAGAGAGCCATCAGAATGTGCCTACACTTCCACCATACATTTTCTGAGAGAGAACCATCTACTCATGTGTTGAGATCAAGAGATTCCATTCCTACCGTTCGAACCTTGATTTCTAGCCTTCCCCAAGTTGTTTTCCACTCAAATCTTTATTCCACCATAGCCAAATCTGAGAGAGAGAGAGAGAGAGTTGAGTGTTGGGGAGACTATCATTTGAAGCACGAGTGCAAGGAGATCATCATCAACACACCGTCTATTACCTTTTGGAGAGTGGTATCTCCTAGATTGGTTAGGTCTTGCTTGGGAGCCTCCGTCATGATGTGGAGTTGAACCAAGAAGTTTGTAAGGGCAAGGAGATCGCCTACTTCGTGAAGATCTACCCGCGTGAGGCAAGTCCTTCGTGGATGATGGCCATGGTAGGATAGACAAGGTTGCTTCTTTGTTGACCCTTCATGGTTGGAGCCCTCTGTGGACTCATGCAACCATTACCCTCCATGGGTTGAAGTCTCCATCAACGTGGACGTACGATAGCACCACCTATCGGAACCACACCAAAATTCTCCATGTCTTGATGAGGACATCAATGCCATTGTTACACCCACAGCCCCTACTGCTACATATACTAGGCCAATTACTAGAGCTCGCGCACGCCAATAAAATTATCAGGTACTTTTGTTTCTTGGGAATGATTCTAATGTTCATGAGAATATGATGCTTCCTAAATTGGCTACATTTGTTTTTCTTACAAATGAAGGGCCTGGCATGGATAAGAGGGATGAACACTGGAGCAAGTCCAAGCATGGAGATGATGGCATGTGCAAGGGGAATAAGAACGGAGTTACACGCGATGATTTCAGGACTTTGAAGCCACCATAATGAGTGCATGAAGCCATGGACAAAATATACAAGATGCCACTTCATAAATTTCGTCCAGAGACTATTCTAGGTGTTGCGTCACCTTTTTATTGGGCCAGGCCCATGTAACTTCGAAATACATAAGTATAGGCTATTTTTAGAGTCTGTATGTGTGGGGAAACAAGAGATAGAGTTGGTTTCGGACCCCTCCACCAAGGGCCACGAAATTCCCCCCTCTTCCTCCATATATACAGCCCTTAGGGAACCGTTTAGACTTTGGGTTTTGTTTAGATTAAAAGTTCGCCATAGCTGCAACTTCGCGTACTTCATTTGTGTTCAACGACCAGACCAAGACGTCATAGAACCCCATCTTGATCAATAAAGTTTTCATCTTATATCCGCAATATCCAGATTGCAATCTCAGTTTCTTGTTTGTTCTTCATTTGCTCGCAGGAAATAGACCCTCGTGGTCAGGTTGATCGTGCTCTGGCATGGTCAATAACCTCTCAGAGTGGGTTTAGCGATTGCTAATGCGCGACATCCTCGCACGTACGTAGTCGGATCATCAAAGTCTACTCCTCCGAAACGATAATCACCATCTCATCGAAAGATGGGACACCTTTGCCTCTATCAAGTGGTATCAGATTTTTAGGTTGCTCGGTGAGATTTTACAGTTTTTCGTAGTTTAGATCGAGTCTATTCTTCATACCTACAGTCCACGAAAAAGGCAAAAAAAATTAGGGTTAGTTCATATCCAAACCAATCTGAGCCATTGCATAATCTTTTCTGTATTTGCGTTGTTGAATTTGCGGTTGCTTCGTCGTGTCATGTTGCTGGTCTTAGCATCTAGTTCTTTAGAGTTTCGAGTTCTGTTCACCAGTCGTGACGTCGCCGCCGCACCTTCATCATCGCCCTGCCATATACAACCATCGCTTATCCGCTACTTCTCTGAGTCCATATACCACCACCGAGCAGAGTCCATATACCACCACCGATTCGAGTCCATATACCACCACCAATATAAGTCCATATACCATCACCGATTCGAGTCCATATACCACCACCAATCCGAGTTCATATACTACCACCAATCCGAGTCCACATATAGCACCGTCATATACCATCACCAGTGCGGGTTCCACCAGATTCATCTCCGCCACCAGTCCTAGTCCGAATCCAGTGTTTGTTCCTTTATCTTCGAGTTCCAGAGCATGCGATACTACGAGTCGTGAACAAGTCGGATTCCCCTATTTTCGTGCTACCCATACAAGAAAAATAGTTCCAGTTTCGAAAAAAACTAAGTCTGGAAAATTCTGGCTAGGCAGTTTTTAGGCCATTTGTAGACTTTTTCAAAAAAAAAAAATTTGTTGCGGAGCAAAAAAGGAAAAAAAGTGCAAAAAAAAGTGCAAAAAAAAGTGCAAAAAAGAGAGAGAAAATTCAAAGTGTGCTCCTCCCTTGATTACGTGTCGCGTCGTGATTTTGTTAGTGTACTAGGCTCGCGTCTCTAACACGGTCTAGCCTAGGACCAGCACAGTACCATCGTTGAGCATTTATTCAACTTTGCATCTCTGAATTGATTATTGCTGACCCTTTTTTCTACCATATTATAAGCCTTCCCAGCTCCACATACATCTACATCGTGCGTTTGACTCTCCCTGGTAATCACTCTATCCTAGCTTTGAGAGTTTTGACTACAATGGTTGCCGATCACCACCTACTGCTGGGTAAGAACTGGTAAGAATTTGAGATTCGCTTGACGGATTTGTGACACCCCACCACCACCATTTTCTAGTAGTTTGTAGGTTCATATTCTTGTCTGTTTCTATTGCTGCTAACTATGGCAGGACCACAAGCCGACGAAATTGACTAGGAGAACATGACGAACAAGGAGCTTCATGATAAGTTTCATCAAATGTTGGGTCAACAGGTGGAAGACATGATGGCCAGCTTTGGAAAGGCAATGGAGAAGATGGCCAGCTTTGGAAAGACAATTGACACCAAGTTGGACGCCAAGTTCGATGAATTACTCAAACGTCTCCCACAACAATCTCTACGCTGCGATACAGTAGGGCGAGCACAGCGTGTTCCTATTGAGCCAAGACAAAATTCTGGTGCCGCTGCTACTGCTGTTGGTGCTTCTGTAGCTCCTGCTGCTACTGCAGAGGTCGAGGACTATTACGAGGATGAGATTGATCAAAATAAGAACTACGTGCAGCCACCAGCACCACCACCAACAGGTCGACCTCAGGTATATATTCGCAACGGTAGGCCTGCACCACCACCTCAGGTACGAAATTTTGACCATATTCCTAAACTGAAATTGAATATTCCATCGTTTGAGGGTAGATCCATTCCTGATGTATATCTTACTTGGTAGTTAGAAACTGAACAACGTGTTACATGTTTACAATATCCCGAGGAGAGACGGGTTGCTGCTGCTGTTTGTGCTTTCACTAGTTTTGCATGTCTATGGTGGTCTAAACATTGTAGATTATATCCTATTCCAGCTACTTGGGATGCTTTGAAAACTGCTATGCGTACTCGTTGGGTTCCACCATATTATCAAGGTGAATTACTTCAAAAACTACAGCGTTTGAGATAAGGGAAAAATTCTGTAGAAGAATATTATCAGGAATTACAAACTGGCATGATTAGATGTGGTATTGTTGAGGAGAATGAAGCTATGCTTGCACGTTTTATGGGTGGTTTAAATAGGGAGATTCAGACCATTCTAGAGTATAAGGAGTATACTAATATCACTCGTTTATTCCATCTTGCTTCTAAAGCTGAACGTGAAGTGCAGGATCGACAAGCATTGGCGCGAACTAACTTTACTGCAGGTCGACCTTCATCATGGACACCGCATGCATCTTCTACTTCCACTGCACCAGCACCTCCATCAGGTTCCACCTCCAGCCGTGATACAAGAAAGCAGGCACAACCACCACTATCTTCCAAGAGCCCACCCGACGGGCCTGCTCTTCTTCTTCCATGGCATCAACAGGGCACACAAGTGATATTATTTGCCGTCGTTGTAAGGGAAGAGGACATTATGCGCGAGAATGCAAATCTCAGCGTGTGATGATTGCTACTGAGGATGGTGGGTATGAGTCCGCTAGTGACTATGATGAGGAGACTTTGGCTCTTATTACACGTGAAGAACACGGTGGAGATGATTCTGATCAGGAGACGCAATACATGGCTCCTGAAGACACTGACGGGTATGAATGCTTAGTTGCTCAACGTGTTTTGAGTGTGCAGGTCACACAAGCGGAGCAAAATCAGAGGCATAATTTGTTCCATACAAAGGGAGTTGTGAAGGAACGTTCTGTGCGCGTCATCATAGGCGGAGGGAGCTGCAACAACTTGGCAAGCATGGAGATGGTGGAGAAGTTATCTCTCACCACAAGACCACATCCACATCCTTACTACATCCAGTGGTTCAACAACAGCGGCAAGGTTAAGGTAACACGTACTGTTCGTGTGCATTTTAGTATCTCTACATATGCTAATTATGTTGATTGTGATGTGCTACCTATGCAAGCATGTTCCTTATTACTTGGTCGACCATGGCAATTTAATGAAAATTCTGTACACCATGGTAGAAACAATCAGTATACACTTGTTCATAAGGATAAAAATATTACTTTGCTTCCTATGACTCCTAATTCCATTTTGAAAGATGATATTAATAGAGCTAATAAAGCAAAACAGGAGAAGAATAAGAGTGAAAATCAGATTGTGGCAAAAGAATTTGATCAACAAATGAAGCCTAATAATAAACCAGATAGTGTTGCTTCTGAAATTAAATTGAAAAGTTGATGTTTACTTGCCACAAATCTGATACTGATGAGCTAGATTTCAGCAAATCTGTTTGCTATGCTTTTGTGTGCAAAGAGGCATTATTTTCGTTCGAGGACGTGCCTTCCTGTTTGCCTCCTGCTGTCACTAACATTTTGCAGGAGTTCGCTGATGTCTTTCCACAAGACGTGCCACCGGGACTACCGCCTATTCGAGGGATTGAGCATCAGATTGACTTAATTCCCGGTGCTTCACTGCCAAACCGTGCGCCATACCGTACCAATCCAGAGGAGACGAAGGAGATTATGCCTCAAGTACAGGAGCTTCTCGACAAAGTTTATATACGCGAATCCCTTAGTCCTTGTGTTGTTCCTATTATTCTAGTGCCAAGAAAGATGGTACATCGCGTATGTGTATTGATTGTAGAGGCATTAGTAATATTACTATTCATTATCGTCATCCTATTCGTAGGCTAGATGATATGCTTGATGAATTGATTGCTCTACAATATTCTCCAAAGTTGATTTGCGTAGTGGATACCATCAAATTCGTATGAAATTGGGGGATGAATGGAAAACAGCATTTAAAACTAAGTTTGGATTATATGAGTGGTTAGTCATGCCTTCTGGTTTAACTAATGCACCTAGTACTTTCATGAGATTAATGAACAAAGTTTTACGCGCTTTCATTGGACGATTTGTGGTAGTCTATTTTGATGATATACTGATTTATAGCAGATCTTTGGAGGAACATTTGGAACATTTACGTGCTGTTTTTATTGCTCTACGTGATCCATGTTTGTTTGGTAACCTTGGGAAGTGCACCTTTTGCACCGACCGAGTATCTTTTCTTGGCTATGTTGTTACTCCACAGGTAATTGAAGTTGATAAAGGCAAGATTGAAGCTATTGAGAGTTGGCTGCAGCCCAAAACGGTCACACAAGTGAGGAGTTTTCTTGGCCTCGCTGGATTCTATAGGCATTTTGATGCGGAGCATCCCTCGACTACTCGCACCGACACTCCATAACCAACGCAAGCTCCAAGTGGACCAATGACACGAGCACGTGCACGCGCCATCGAGAAAGAGGTTGATTCTCTCCTCTTCGAGTTTCACTCGGTTTCACAAGATAGTTGGATTCTACCGTCATCGGAAACATTGTGCATGCTTAGGTACCAAGAAGATGATAATGAGAAGGAGAAGACGGAGACTCAAGTGACCACGAAGCAAGGGAAAGAAGAGAAGGAAGGAGAGAACAAGAAGAAGGAAGAAGGAGGAGAAGGGGCAAAACCCCCTGGACATCCCGGGTGCCCGGCCACGGCAGCCCCGGGTGCCCGACCTCTACCTGCACCATTCCCCAGCCGGCCCTGGGTCCCCGGCCAACCGGCCCCGGGTGCCCGACCCTCGCCCAGCCGCCCGCTGGGAGCTACCCCGGGTGCCCGGGCTTGGCGCCCCGGGTGCCCAGCCCCTCGCCGCATGCTCCTGTACTGGCCGGGTGCCCGGCCCCTTCCCCTTCGGGTGCCCGGCCCCGCCTGGGTGCAGCCCCTGACCGGTCCGGGTGCCCGGCCGGTTCCACCCCGGGTGCCCAGACCCTTTCCCGTGGCTACGCGTTTTTAGGGACTTTTTAGTCCTTTGTATCCCCTCTCCCTAATATTTCGTCCCTAGACTATATAAGTGGAACTCCTAGGTCATTTGTGGGTTAGCAAAGATTAGACTAAACATTCTGAGCCTTTGCTCCTTGTATCCCTCCTCTTAGGAGCTCAAGCCCCCACCTTGGGAAGAATCCATAGGATTATCAAGGCCTCCTCTTGGAGAAGATCATCAAGACCTCACATAGTGGGAAGAATTTACCAAGTGCTACTCTCCTTGTATTGATCTTGTAATCATGTGGATCTTATGTGTGCCACTCTAGTGGATCTGATACTTGGTTTGTTTGAGAGATTTTGTTCTTGGTATTCTTGAGTTTTTCCTCCTTTTCCCCCCTCCAAGAGTGAAAAGATCCTTCCTAGGGTTTGACCCTACAACATCTTGGTATCATGAGCAAGGTTTATTCACATCTTGGAGTCCTATCCCCCCATTTGCTAGCTTGATTTTGTTGTTTTTCGTCCAAATCCGAAAATCCCCACAAAAATAGCCCCAAAAAATTTTCTTGAAATTTGTTGGATCTTGTAAGATTTGGTTGTTTTGGTCCATGGATTTGATGTTTGGCAAGTGGATCTAGCCCCTCCCCAACAATCCCCACCCTTCCCACCACGAAATCCACCGAATTTGGCCTTTCCCCCAAAATTTCCGCCCAAATCGGCCACCACCGGGTACCCGCACCTCGAACCACCGGTCACCCGCACCACGCCCAGGTACCCCCGGGCACCCGCACCTCACACCCCCAGGTGCCCGCACCCCCCGAAATCAGCCCACTACCAACACCATTTTGGCCATAACTTCCACCTCCCAAGCCCGTTTTTCGTGTTCTTTAGCTCGTTTAGAATCCCTTGACAACCCCCATCCACTCATCCCACTACCACCACCATTAACCCCCATCCAAAAATCATCACAAATACACCCACCTTCCGCATTTGACTAGTTTTGTGTTGCCATTTGCGTTTCCTAAGGTGTTTCGGCTACTTAGGAGCGTGTGACATCTTCGTTACCATCATAGACTCGGAGTCATCTTCATCGCTAACCGTAGGAAAGGACGGTAACCTCGACGACACTTACTCCTTACCTTGCTTTTGCATTGATAGCCCGAGCCACTTTGCGTCGCTTACCCATTGAGACTAGCAAGCTGAGAATTGCCGGGCCACACTATTGTGCACCATAGTGATCGTATCATCTTAGTGCCATAAGTCTCTCCCGTGCATATCATACATACTTGTCTCATATCTTACTCGGCTCGAGCATCAAGCATAGAAAAAAAGAGAAGACAAGCTTTTAAGCAAAAGAGGAGCAACAAAGAGCTTGTAAGCAATAGAGTGAGCCATTTGCGTACCTATATCATCTTGGTCATCGCATACATACCATAGTTGGGATTGAAGACGGCACGGTTCTCTCATAGGTAGGTGCACAAGCGTATCTTGCCCATTTGAGCAATCGAGCTAGTGTCTCTCGAGCATTCGCACAACAAGAGCATTTTCCGTGGTTGCACATTTTGAGCTCACCCCTTGATTATGCGGATCCCATCTATCTTCCGTGTGTATGTGTACCTAGTGATACCGTTGGGTTTGATCTATTTGCTTTACTTGCAATTTTGTGAGCCTTCTCAACCTTATCGATATCTTGACTAACATTTTCTTGAAATTTTTGCCACCATCCTAACCGAGCTCCTCCATAAGCCTCTTACTTGTAGGTGTGAGAAACAAACCTGGTTCCAATTCTCCTATTGTGGCATTACATTGAGTGACACTTGTTACATCTTCAATCCTCGAAGAAGGTAAATTTGGTATTGTTCTCTCACTTTCCTACTCACCCCACTTGGTTATGATGGATAGGCCAAGCGCGTCATCGAACCCACTTTTCAAGAAGCAAGGTGATGATTCCAGATATGTCTCCAAGAACCACTTCTTCGTCGCGCAACGAGCGCTTCATCAAGAAAATGACGCATTGGGTCAACGCTTCGAACAACTCGCCTCCGACCTTCGTCAAAACATCGACGACAAATTCAACACACAAATGGAAGAGCTCTGCAACATGATCGTTCGACGCCCGTATTCCTCATCGGCTTCTTCAAGACGGCGCCACTCAAGTCACCGTACAAGTCGGCAATCTTCGGATTACTCCTCTTATGATGCAAGTCCACCACGAGCTCGCCCTCCTCGACGTGATCATCATCAATCTCACCAAGCTCAAGAAAATCCATTCCATGGCAATGGATTACAAGACCGAGTTCAAGCACGCAAATGGATGCGACACCAAGTCCCTCATGGAGCAATGGAGAAAGAGCAAATACCCCCACAAGTACCACTTCAAGCCCCTAAGGATGGTGACGCACTTCCACAAGCACAAGAGCAACATGAAGCACAAGCCCTCGACTGTGAAGCTCAAGCACTTGAAGCACAACAAGCTCTACGCGAGGCCACTAGAGCCGTTGAAGTCCGCAACCGCCAAGTGCGAGAACAAGAGGAAGCTCTTCGATGCGAGATACAAGAAGAAGCCACCCGACGCGAAGAAGAACAAGAAAGGCGCAACCAAGCGCACATTCCTCGACCTCCTCCAAGACAAGAGCGACACCAAGTGGAACAAGTTCTTCAAGACCCTCCTCCACGCCAAGAGCAACATCATGAGGAACGAGCATTTGAGGACTTTCCAAGGCAAGAGCGATATCACAACCGCTATCAAGATGATGAACTCCGCTACCGCAAGCTCAAGTTCACCATGCCAAAGTTCTCCGGAAGAAATAATCCCGAAGAATACCTCTCTTGGGCATTGAAGGTGGACAAGATTTTTTGCCTCCACAACTACAATGAAGAAAAGAAGATAGCAATGGCCTCCCTCGAGTTCCAAGACTATGTCCTCATTTGGTGGGAACAAGTGATCGAGCGACGACATACAAGAGGCGAACCACCAATCACAACTTGGGAAGCTATGAAGGAAGTCATGAGAGCCCGCTTTGTGCCTACTCACTACACTCGAGATCTTTTCAAGAAGTTGCAACTCCTCAAGCAAGGCACCAAGACGGTGGAGGAATACTACCAAGAAATGGAGATTGCCATGATACGAGCCAATGTCAAGGAAGATGACGAGCAAACAATGGCACGCTTCTTGAACAGCCCCAACCACCCAATCAAGCGGATCGCCGACTTCAAACCATACTCCAACCTTCTTGAGCTAGTTCATCAAGCGACCAAGGTCGAGCGACAAGTGCAAGATGACTTCAAATATGCCAAGTACTCATCCAAGATCTACGGCTCCTACTCTCAAGCTCCCGCGACTTTGGCACCTCCTACATCAACTCGAGCATCACCAAGTACCGGCGATAAGTCAATTCCCAAGCAAGTGGCACCTTCCTCGACTCGTCCTCCGGCAAGCACCTACAAATCCAAGACTCCTTCATCTTCGGCGCCTCTCGATGATCCCGTCAAGACAAGTTCAATCAAGTGCTTCACATGTGGCGGCCGAGGCCATAAGTCCTTCCAATGCACCAACAAGCGAACGATGATCTTCAACGATGACGGCACAATGACTCAATGAGTGAATAAGAAATGGAAGCCATTGAGCACGTGGCCATGTACCGGCGCGTGAATGAAGATGAAGATGACCAAGTCTTTTGTGACAATGATTCAAGTCCCTCTCTCGTGGTCTCCGAGGTCTTGACGCTCCAACACCACCAATAAGAATACCAACGGTGCCACATCTTCCACACCAAGGCCAGCATCAACGGAAGGTCCGTCAAGGTCATCATCAATGGAGGTAGTTGCCATAATTTGGCGAGTGAAGAACTATGCTACAAGCTTCAATTGGTTAAGAGGAAGCATCCACACCCTTACAAGGTTCAATGGCTAAGTGACTCCTGCACTATCCGAGTTGAGCACACGGTCCAAGTCTCCTTCAAAATTGGTGCATATGAGGACACTTTGGAGTGTGATGTGGTCCCAATGACCGTTTGCCACCTCCTTCTTGGTCGACAATGGCAATTCGACCGTGGTGTTATCCATAATGGGCGTACCAATCACTATAGCTTCAAGGTGAAAGGGAAGGAATATGTGCTATGACCTATATCTCCTAGTCAAGTGATAGCCGACAAGCAAGCCACCCACCATGGAGAGAAGAGTGAGAAAGTGAGCCACCCAAACGTGAGTGAGAGCCACAAGCGAAACTTGAGCGCCTCTTCGCCTAGAGAGGAAAACCTCATACTATTTGCCACAAAAAGTGAGATGAGAGAAGTGTGTGAGAACCCATCGAGTGTGATGCACTTTGTCCTCGTGTGCAAGGATGGAGAACCAAAAACTAACACCGCTCACGAGCTACCTTTGGTGTTTTAATCTCTTTTGCCGGAATTTCAAGATGTTTTCCCCGATGAGCTACCTCCGGGTCTCCCTCCTCTTCGAGGCATTGAGTATCGAATCGACCTCATCCCCGGAGCTCCTCTTCCAAACAAGGCTCCCTGCCGCTTCAACCCCGAGGAGACAAAGGAGATTCAACGGCAAGTACAACAACTCATCGACAACGGTCATGTACGTGAAAGCTTAAGCCCTTGTGCCGTTCCCGTTATACTTGTGCCCAAGCAAGATGGTAGCTTTCGCTTGTGTTCCGATTGTAGACCCATAAATGCTATAACCGTTCGCTATAGGCACCCCATTCCTCGCTTAGATGATATGCTTGATGAACTTAGTGGATTCAATTTTTTCTCAAAAATTGATCTTAAAAGTGGCTGTTATCAAATCCGCGTACAAGAGGGTGATGAATCGAAAACCGCTTTCAAAACTAATTTTGGCTTATATGAATGGTTAGTCATGCCTATGGGTTTATCAGAAGCTCCCGGTACTTTCGTGCGTCTCATGCATCATGTACTTCGCCCTTATATTGGAGTCTTTGTTGTGGTTTACTTCGATGATATTCTTGTGTTTAGCAAAACCATGAAAGAGCATCTTAATCATGTTAGGGCTGTTTTGCAAACACTTCGCAAGGAAAGTCATTATGCCAACATGAAAAAGTGCACATTTGGTGTTGACAAAGTGGTTTTCTTGGGTTTTGTTGTCTCTTCCAAGGGTGTCCATGTTGATGAAACTAAAATTGAAGCAATTAAAAATTGGCCCCAACCCACCAATTTGCAACAAGTGCGAAGTTTTCTTGGTCTTGCGGGTTTTTATCGGCGCTTTGTGAAAGATTTTAGCACTATCGCCGCTCCTTTGCACGCTTTGAGCAAGAAGAATGCTCCTTTTGTTTGGGGACCTTTGCAATCAACCGCTTTTGATGAGCTCAAATCTTTGCTTACACATGCTCCGATTCTTGCTTTACCCAACTTCGACAAAACTTTTGAGGTTCATTGCGATGCAAGTGGTACCGGAATTGGTGGAGTTTTGATGCAAGAAAAACAAGCTATTGCTTATTTTAGTGAAAAACTTGCCGGTGCTCAACTTAACTATCCCATATATGACAAAGAATTGTTTGCATTAGTGCGTGTGTTACATGTGTGGGAGCATTACCTTAGACCGCATGAGTTTGTAATACATACCGATCATGAAACACTTAAATACCTCAAAGGTCAAACCAAGTTGAATAAACGGCATGCTGAATGGAGTGAATTCATTGAATCTTTTCCCTATGTGATAAAGTACATTAAGGGCAAAGAAAACGTGGTGGCGGATGCCCTTTCCTGCAAATGCATGTTACTTACTCAACTTGAATTGAATGTTATAGGATTTGATCATATCAAAGAATTGTATGAGGGTGATGCGACTTTTGCTACTCCTTATGCTAAGTGTGTGACGCATACTTCTTGGGAACGATATTATATCAAAGATGGTTATCTTATGAGAGCTAACAAACTATGCATTCCCAAGTCCTCTTTTCGTTTTCTCCTTTTGCAAGAGGCTCATGGAGGTGGACTCATGGGACACTTTGGACGCGACAAGACTTTCGCCACGCTCTCCAAGAACTATTGTTGGCCCAAGATGTTTCGCGATGTTGCCCGCTTCACCAACCGGTGCTCTACATGTTGCAAAGCTAAGTCACACTCTCAATCCCATGGTTTACATATGCCTTTACCTATCCCACATCACCCTTGGGAAGACATTAGCATGGATTTTGTGCTTGGATTACCTAGAACTCAAAATGGAAAGGATTCTGTTTTTGTTGTTGTGGACCATTTCTCTAAAATGGCTCATTTTATCCCATGCAATAAGATAGACGATGCTTCACATGTTGCCAATCTCTTTTGTAGGGAAATCTTGAGGTCGCACGGCATGCCAAAGACAATTGTGTCGGATCGAGACGTCAAGTTCTTAAGCTACTTTTGGAAGACACTATGCGCCAAGCTCGGGATCAAGCTACTATTCTCCACGGCATACCATCCTCAAACCGATGGCCAAACGGAAGTCACCAACTAGACCCTTGCGACTCTCCTACGTGTGTTGATCAAGAAGAACATCAAGGAGTGGGAGGAGTGCCTACCAATCGCCGAGTATGCCTACAATCATGCAAGACACTCTACAACCGGCAAGTCCCCCTTCGAGGTCGTCTACGGTTTCAACCCTTTGTCGCCATTGCACATCCTTCCTCTACCGCTTCAAGAACGAGCCAACATGGACGCAAGTACAAGAGCCGCCTACCTCAAGAAGATGCATGAAGAAACACGTTCCACGATCGAGCGCCAAGTGCAACGCCTCTCCGCCAAGCTCAACCTCAACAAATCTCCGATGGTGTTCCAACCGGGTGAACAAGTATGGATACATCTCTGCAAAGACCGCTTCTCCAACGAACACAAGTCCAAGCTACTACCACGAGCCGACAGCCCATTCAAGGTGATCGCACGCTACAACTACAACACCTACAAGGTTGACATCCCACGTGACAAGTACAACGTTAGAGACATCTTCAACGTCAAAGACTTGGCCAAGTACCATGGTGATGAAGAGCACGATCCGTGGACAGATCTCTCCCAAGGGGGGGGGGGGAAGATGATGCGGAGCATCCCTCGACTACTCGCACCGACACTCCATCACCAACGCAAGCTCCAAGTGGACCAATGACACGAGCGGGTGCACGCGCCATCGAGAACGAGGTTGATTCTCTCCTCTTCGAGTTTCGCTCGGTTTCACAAGAGAGTTGGACTCTACCGTCATCGGAAACATTGTGCATGCTTAGGTACCATGAAGATGATAATGAGAAGGAGAAGACGGAGACTCAAGTGACCATGAAGCAAGGGAAAGAAGAGAAGGAAGGAGAGAACGAGAAGAAGGAAGAAGGAGGAGAAGGGGCAAAACCCCCTGGACTTCCCGGGTGCCCTTCCACAGCAGCCCCGGGTGCCTGGCCTGTACTTGGGCCATGCCCCAGCCGGCCCCGGGGTGCCCGGCCCCAATGCCCCGGGTGCCCGGCCCCTAGGTTGGGCTCAGCCCAGCCGGCCCCCGGTGCCCGGCGCTCGCCCAGCCGCCCGCTGGGAGCCACCCCGGGTGCCCGGGCTTGGCGCCCCGGGTGCCCGGTCCCTCGCCCGCATGCTCCTGTACTGGCCGGGTGCCCGACCCCTTCCCCTCCGGGTGCCCGGCCCCGCCTGGGCGCGGCCCCTGACCGGTCCGGGTGCCCGGCCGGTTCCACCCCGGGTGCCCGGACCCTTTCCCGTGGCTACGCGTTTTTAGGGACTTTTTAGTCCTTTGTATCCCCTCTCCCTAATATTTCATCCCTAGACTATATAAGTGGAACTCCTAGGTCATTTTTGGATTAGCAAAGATTAGACTAAACATTGTGAGCCTTTGCTCCTTGTATCCCCTCCTCTTAGGAGCTCAAGCCCCCACCTTGGGAAGAATCCATAGGATTATCAAGGCCTCCTCTTGGAGAAGATCATCAAGACCTCACATAGTGGGGAGAATTTACCAAGTGCTACTCTCCTTGTATTGATCTTGTAATCATGTGGATCTTATGTGTGCCACTCTAGTGGATGTGATACTTGGTTTGTTTGAGAGATTTTGTTCTTGGTGTTCTTGGTGTTCTTGAGTTTTTCCTCCTTTTCCCCCCTCCAGGAGTGAAAAGATCCTTCCTAGGGTTTGACCCTACAACATGTTTTGTGAGAGATTTCAGCACCATTGCTGCACCTCTCAATGAGCTTACAAAGAAAGATGTGCCTTTTGTTTGGGGTACCGCACAGGAAGAAGCCTTCACAGTATTGAAAGATAAGTTGACACATGCTCCTTTACTCCAACTTCCTTATTTTAATAAGACTTTTGAGCTTGAATGTGATGCTAGTGTAATTGGATTAGGAGGTGTGTTACTACAAGATGGCAAACCTGTTGCATACTTTTCAGAAAAAATGAGTGGGCCTAGTCTGAATTATTCTACATATGATAAAGAATTATATGCTCTTGTTCGGACTTTAGAAACATGGCAGCATTATTTATGGCCCAAAGAGTTTTTTATACATTTTGATCATGAATCTTTGAAACATATTAAAAGTCAAGCCAAACTGAATCATAGACATGCTAAATGGGTTGAATTCATTGAGACTTTCCCTTATGTCATTAAACACAAGAATGGTAAAGAAAATGTTATTGCTGATGCATTGTCTCGTCGCTGTACTATGCTTTCACAACTTGACTTCAAGATATTTGATTTGGAGACCACCAAAGATCAATATGTGCATGATGCTGATTTTAAAGATGTATTGCAGAGTTGTAAAGAAGGGAGAACATGGAACAAGTTCATTGTTAACGATGGATTTGTGTTTCATGCTAACAAGCTATGCATTCCAGCTAGCTCTGTTCGTCTATTATTGTTGCAGGAGGCGCATGGAGGAGGATTAATGGGACACTTTGGCATGAAGAAGACGAAGGATATACTTGCTACACATTTCTTTTGGCCAAAGATGAGACGAGATGTTGAGCATTTTGTTGCTCGCTGCACTACATGTCAAAAAGCTAAGTCACGACTCAATCCTAATGGTTTATATATGCCTTTGCATGTACCTAGTGTTCCTTGGGAGGATATATCTATGGACTTTGTTTTAGGTTTACCTCGAACAAAGAAGGGGAGGGATAGCATATTTGTTGTCGTGGATAGATTCTCGAAAATGGCACACTTTATACCATGTCATAAAAGCGATGATGTTGTTATTCGCTTGCATGGTGTGCCAAATACTATTGTTTCAAATCGTGATACTAAATTTCTTAGCCACTTTTGGAGATGTTTATAGGCTAAGTTGGGGACTAAACTGCTTTTTAGTACTACTTGTCACCCCCAAACTAATGGACAAACTGAAGTAGTCAATAGAACATTGTCTACTATTCTTAGGGCTGTTTTGAAGAATAATAAGAAAATGTGGGAAGAATGCTTGCCTCATATTGAATTTGCTAATAATCGTTCATTGCATTCCACCACTAAGATGTGCCTTTTTGAAATTGTGTATGGTTTTCTACCGCGTGCACCTATTAATTTGTTGCCTCTTCCATCTTCGTAGAAGGTTAATTTTGATGCTAAACAATGTGTTGAATTGATTTTAAAAATGCATGAGTTAACTAAGGAAAACATAGAGCGTATGAATGCTAAATATAAACTTGTTGGAGATAAGGGTAGAAAACATGTTGTCTTTGCACCTGGAGATCTCGTTTGGTTACATTTGCATAAGGATAGGTTTCCTAATTTGCGCAAATCAAAGCTAATGCCACGTGCTGATGATCCTTTTAAGTTGTTAGAGAAAATAAATGATAATGCATATAAACTTGAGCTGCCTGTAGATTTTGGGGTTAGTCCCACTTTTAACATTGCAGATTTGAAGTATTATTTGGGTGAGGAAGATGAGCTTTCGTCGAGGATGACTTCCTTTCAAGAAGGGGAGGATGATGAGAACATCAATACCATTGTTACACCCACAGCCCTACTGCTACATATACTAGGCCAATTACTAGAGCTCGCACACGCCAATTAAATTATCAGGTACTTTCGTTTATTGGTAATCATTCTAATGTTCATGACAATATGATGTTGCCTAAATTGGATACATTTGTTTTGCTTACAAATGAAGGGCCTGGCCTGGATAAGAGGGATGAACACTGGAGAAAGACCAAGCATGGAGATGATGGCATGTGCAAGGGGAACAAGAACGGAGTTACACGTGATGATTTCAGGACTTTGAAGCCACCATAATGAGTGCATGAAGCCATGGACGAAATATACAAGATGCTACTTCATAAATTTCGTCCAGAGACTATTCTAGGTGCTACGTCACCTTTTTATCGGGCCAGGCCCATGTAATTTCGAAATACATAAGTATAGGCTTTTTTTAGAGTCTGTATGTGTGGGTAAACAAGAGATAGGGTTGGTTTCGGACCCCTTCACCAAGGGCCACGAAATTCCCCCCTCTTCCTCCATATATACAGCCCTTAGGGCACCGTTTAGGCTTTGGGATTTGTTTAGATTAAAAGTTCGCCATAGCTGCAAGCCTGCAACTTCGCGTACTTCGTTTGTGTTCAACGACCAGACCAAGACGTCACAGAACCCCATCTTGATCAATAAAGTTTTCATCTTATATCCGCAATATCCGGATTGCAATCTCAGTTTCTTGCTTGTTCTTCGTTTGCTCATAGGAAATAGACCCTCGTGGTCAGGTTGATCGTGCTCCGGCGTGGTCAATAACCTCTCGGAGTTGGTTTAGCGATTGCTAAGGCGCGACATCCTCGCACATACGTAGTCGGATCGTCAAAGACTACTCCTCCAAAACGATAATCACCATCTCATGGAAAGACGGGACACCTTTGCCTCTATCACGTCTCCATTGCATTTGCACACTCCAATCTCAACCATTTACTTTCTTGCAACTTGCATGGTTTACTCTTTCCGCTGCATATACTCTTGTCATACTTGCTTGAAATGTATGGTGCGTGCTTAACATGTTCTAAACTCAACCTTAGCTTATAGAAATTAAAAACTGCCACTTTTGCTTGTTAAGGGTCTAATCACCCCCTCCCTCTAGACCCCTCTTCGCGATCCTTTCAAGCATGAGAGTGCAACTATTTCTATAAAATATAACCATCATTGGGCTCTAAAAGATATAAGTGAAGCACTAGAGCAACTGCCTAGCTCAAAAGATATAAGTGAAGCACATAGAGTATTCTGACAAATCAGGATAAATGTGTGTCCCTCTCAAAAGGTGTGTCCAACAAACGATGATTGTGGCAAACTAAAGAGCAAACAAAGCAAAACTATGGTACAAGATGCTCCAAGCAAAACTCATATCATGTGATGAATAAATATATAGCTCCAAGTAACATATTGATAGATTGTAGATGAAAGAGGGATACCTGGAGGGGCATACCCAAGCTTAGATGCTTGGGAAAATTTTGTTTTTGCCACTCTAGATTTTGCCAATTTTACTTATGCCACTCTAGATTTTGACACTTCACTTTTGCCACTCTTAGTTTTTGACAATTATCACAATTGACATTCCCGTGGCAAAAGCAAAATTTTCAGAGTGGCAATTGCAATAATTGTCAAAAGCTAAGAGTGGCAAAAATGAAATAAAATTATTTTGCTTTTGCCACAAAATGGCAATTGTGATAATTGTCAAAAACTGAGAGTGGCAAAAGTGAAATGTCAAAATCTAGAGTGGCATAAGGAAAATTGGCAAAATCTAGAGTGGCAAAAACAAAACTTTCCCTAGACGCTTGGGTCTTCCTTGAATATTAACTTGGCTTACCTTGGGCATCCCCAAGATTAGGGTTTGGCCACTCCTTATTCCTTCATCCATCGTGATATCACCCAAAACTTGAAAACTTCAGCACACAAAACTCAACAGAAACCTCGTGAGATTCGTTAGTATAATAGAAAAATCATAAACTTTAGGTACTGTTATGAACCCATTCATATTTTATTATTGAATAATACCTATTGTTTGCTAATTTCACCATGACTTACCCCCCCCCCCCCGATATAATCCATAGAATCATTAAAACAAGCAAACTATGCAACAAAAAACTGAATTTGTCTAACATAGAACAGTCTATAATGATCTGAACAAACACTATACTTATGTAACTTTGAAAAATCTGACAACGTGGGCAATTTGTATATCAATCATGTGTAAAAATTTCAGAATTTGTCACATTTCAGTGAATTATAGTAGTTCCAGCACTGGGCACAAAAGTTTTTGTTTGTCACAAAATCAAGTCAACTATCAAGTTTCTGTTTTTCACAAAATCAAGTCAACTATCAACCAAATCATCCCAAAGGCTTTACTTGGCACAAACAGTAACTAAAACATAAAAAACAATCATAACAGTAGCGATAATTGTGTCAACACACCAAAACAGAAAGTAAAAGAAAAAAATTAAGATGACTATTGGATTGCCTCTCAACAAGCTCTTCCTTTATAGCCATTAAGATAGGCTTTGAGATTTCCGTGATGCTCATGTCAAAGACAAGAATTTAAGCACAAAGAGAGCATCATAATACATGTGACAAACACATCTAAGTGTAACGTACTTCCTATGCATAGGCATTCTATAAGCAAACAAATTATCAAGACAAGGAATATCTAGCATATGCAAGGAAGAAGAATAAATCGTTAACACTCTCGACATAACGGGAGGTAATTTAGTAATATGAAAATTTCTACACCCATATTTTGCTCTTTCATAATAATCACATGTGGGATCATGATCAAATTAAATAATATAGCTATAATATAGAATATTCTCTTCATGATCCACATGCATACAAGTTTATAATCTTCCAAGATAGTGGGATTAATATCAACTAAAGCCATGACCTCTCCAAGCACACTTTTATAAAAAAAAGTCCAAAAGATTGACTGATCTCCAAGATAGTGGGATTTTCTACAGTCGACACTCTTCCCGAACCACTCTTAATATTCATAGCATTATAATGACCTCAATCATGATCCTTAGAATATTAAGTATGAAAAAATCATCATGTATAATGGTAAAACACAACCCATCAATGTAGTCCCTAGTAAGTACAAACTTCTCCAATATAGTGTTGTTGGGAGACTTCAAAAAGATAATAGGACTATCAAGTGTGGGTGCAATAGAGGTAATTTATTTTTTTAACATAAGGGACTTTGGCAAGTTCATCTCCGTAAGCATCATTAATATTGGCATCATGGCCACAAGCATAGCAAGCATCAAATTCATCAAAAAGGGATATTTCAAACGAATCAACGGGATCATAAATATCTATAGATTCCTGCAAAGTATCAATCTCTTGTTGGACAGCGGAGATTTTCTTAATATAATCTTTAATATAGGCATTAGAAACATAATTTTCATAGCAATATTAAAGTGTGGCAAAATTGTCAGATTTGTAGAGAGTAGCATCATATTTCAATTAAAGAAGCAACTTCATAGGCACCCTTGAAAGCAAAAAATTCTTCAATTTGTTCGATATCATAATAACTATAAACACCATTGGAATAAGAAGATAAGATTTCATTATCATTAAACTCACATAGGTAGGGAGTGTGTTTCTTTGGGTCCTTTCTAGAGCAACAAGTAAAATCATATATTTCGCATAGATGACAAGCATAGAATAGCAAACAATTTATTTCATTCCATAGGAGTCTCCCCTTTTGAGACAACCGGTCACGCACAAAATAAGGATGATCATCTATTGATTTTCCATCAACTAAACAAGTTGGGTTTTCAGCATGAGCACAAATGGATCGAAGATGATCCAAGTAGAAAACTTTAAGTGGATCCATAGGTCTTTATTTTCCTGTTTTTGTTTGATGACATCATTATGGCAAGCAAACAAGCAAACTAAAAAAGTAAAATATTTTTTATGTTTTTTTATGAGAAGTGGAGGGAGATGAAAAAGAGAGGCAAATAAAAGGTAGAGCAAGTAGATGATAGTTTGTATGTGGGAACGTGATAAGAATTTGATGGTCTCTCCCTAGCAACAGCGTCAAAAATTATTCTTGCTACTCGTAAACTACGTTGGTATTTCCCCCTAGAGGAGGGATGAATTAGTACAATAGAGATAAGTATTTACCTCAGTGAGAACCAAGGTTAGTGAAACAATAGGAGAACCACGCAAACCTTCTTTAGCAGCACCTACACACACAAAAGCAAATACTTGCACCCAATGCGGGCAAGAGGGTTGTCAATCCCGTTGAACTCGTTACTTGAAAGGATTCAAAAGTGATAGATAGATAAATGAATTTTAAAACAAAGTAAAAGTAAATGAATTACAGCAAGGTTTTTTGGTTTTTATAATATGGTAAAAGTAGACCCGGGGCCATACTTTTTGTAGAGGCTTCTCTCTCAAACACATAGCATACGGCGGGTGAACAAATTACTGTTGGGCAATTGATAGAAAAGCACGTATTTATGATGTTATTCATGGCAATGATCATGTATATAGCCATCACATACGTGACAAGTAGACCAACTCCTGCCTACATCTACTACTATTACTCCACCAATCGACCACTATCTAGCATGCATCTATGGTATTAAGTTCATGACAAACAGAGTGACACTTTAAGCAAGATGACATGATGTAGACAAAGTAAACCCAATCAATATGAATAAACACCATTGTTTCACCCCTAATGTCAACAACACAATACGTGCCTCGCGACCCCTACTGTCACTGAGTGAGGACACCACAAGATTGAACCCATCACAAAGCACCTCTCCCATGGAAGATAAATCAATCTAGTTGGCCAAATCAAATGGATAGATTGGAGATAAATACAAAGCTATAATGATCATGCATAATAAAGTTCAGAAAGACTCAATCACTTTCAATGAAGAATCTGATCATAAACCCACAATTCATTAGACCCAACAAACACACTTCAAAAGAAGATTACATAAGATAGAACTCCAAGAAGATCGAGGAGAACATGGCATTGAGGATCAAAGAGAGGGAGAGAGAGAGAGAGAGAGAGAGAGAAGCCATCTAGATACTACCTATGGACCCGTAGGTCTGTGGTGAACTACTCACGCATCATCGGCAGGTAGCAGGGATGATGTAGAAGCCCTCCGTGATTGATTTCCCCTCTGGCAGAGTATTGGAAAAGGCCACCAATGGGATCACAGAAAGCCTCTCTGGGGGTTTCCCAATATTTGAGAATTTATAGAAGCGGAGTTAGGTCAGATGGAGCCACATGGGGCCCACAAGGTAACAGGACGCAACCTACCCCCCCAGGCATGCCCTGTTGCCTTGTCATCTCTTTGCTTTGCGTCTGGTCTCCTCCCGAAGCTTCTAGGGTCTCTTATGTCCAAAAAATGTCATTAAAAAGTTCCGTAACGATTGGACTTCGTTTGGTACTGATTTTCTGGAAAACCAAAAACAAGCAGAAAATAGCAACTCGCACTAGGCACTATGTTAATAGGTTAGTTCCTAAAAATGATCAAAAATAGTATAAAATGCATATAAAGCATCCAAGATTGATAATATAAAAGCATGAAACGATCAAAATTATAAATATGTTGGAGATGTATCATACTCCAACTAAGTTGTGACTAAAGTTACCATAGTGGTCAAATTGTTGATCGGGTGTAACATCCCAAAATTCTAAATTTTGGGGTGTTATATTAAATAAATATTTATGCTTGTTTGTTTGATTGTTGTGTGATTGATTGTGTGAAATTAGGTGAAATCTGAAACTTTTTTAAATATTTGATGAGAGGGAATGAAATGACTTTCCCAAACTTTCATTTTGCATTTTGATCTCCATGAATTCAAATTCATTTACAATGCAAAAGCCTAGAGTGAAGATGACATGAATTATTGCATTTAAAATGAAAAGGGTGTTTGAAAATATTTGAATTTCTTTTACAAACAGTTCAAACCAGAAACTTTATGCAACTCAATGATTTTCATGAGAGAGGATAAGATGACTTCTTCGAAATATATGAAATGGAGTTGGAAGTGGTGAGGATCATTTTGAAAGTTCAATAAAAACTTTCGAAGCTCGTCCACTTTTAGTTGAATTTGAGCTTAAATTTTTTGTCTTATGATAAAAGAAATATTTGAGTGAAGGAAACCCGACCCTTCAAAATTAAGAGAAAGATTTGAAAATCAGATTCAAATACATTTTAAAGTTATTGCAAAAAAAAAGTTAAGTATTTTATTTGGCCCAGAAACATAGTTCATATTTTGCTATGCAAAATTCTAAGAATTTTGGTAAATAATATGCCTATGATATTTTTTATTTTTATTGCTTTACATTTATTTTTTCACTTCTGTCTTTATTTAAAGGGAAAATGGTTTTTTTAAAGGCCAGCCACAGGCCGGTGCTAGACAACCGGCCTAGCCGGCGCCTTAGGCCCATAGCGTCTCTCTCTCTCCCACTGAAGCGCTAAGTGCTGGGAGTTCCTATGCGCCGCTCGCTGCGGCAAATTGCCGAGCGAACGCACAGGCGCGACTCCAGCTCGGCCGGCCCATTAGCACAACACGGTGAAAAATCCAAAAAAAAGACTGCTTGAGGGAGGGATCGAACCAGGAACCTACTGTTAGGTACCAAAGAGCATAGCCAACGCACTAGAATAGCTTTCTTGGTTAATAATGCCGCGCGAAGCTAAAGGTAATGTAGGTCCGAACATTTTGTCAAATTCCCAACACGGACATTATTTTGAAATAAGTGTTTTTTAAAATCAAACACTTTTCGAATTTGACAAGAAAAACCTAAAAATCTCGAACATTTTCGGAATATGTGAATAAAGTTTTGATAAACTGAACACTTTTTGAAAATCATGAACACTTTTGAATATGTGAACAATTTTTTGTTAAAGAGAACATTTTTTGAAACTCTGAACAAAAATTTGGAAATGCAAATATTTTTGGAATTCATGAACAAATTTTGAAACAAGAACATTTTTTCAAACTCAGAACAAAAATTGAAGAAACGAAAATATATTTTAAATTTTCAAACTTCTTTGAAAAAAGGTACAGTTTTTTTGAAATCGAACATTTTTTGAAACTATGACAATATTCTTAAAAACGAAAAGGGAACAGGCGAAAATAAGAAGAAAAAACAAAAAACCAAGATGAACATTTTTCAAATTCAAATTTTTTTGGATACGTAACCTATTAAAAACATGGAAAAACCTGAAAAAAATTGGAAAATTTAAACACTGATAAAAAACTGTGAACATTTTTTGAAACTCCCAAAGAAAATAGAAATATACACAATTTCGAAAATGGAGAACAAATTTTGAAATGAAAACATTTTCTGAAACTATAGAACAAAATTAGAAGACACGAACATTTTCTTAGAATTGCGAATGAATTTGGAAAGAGGAACATGTTTTCAAACTCCAAAAGAAAATTTGAAAACACGAACATATTTTATATTATAAACAATATTTGAGAGGTGAACATTTTTTCTACATATGCGAACATTTTTATGAAAAATGGAGAAATGGTTTTTGAGTTTGTGAACAAAAGATAATAACAGAAACATTTTTGAAGTTTTGAGCATTTTTTTGAATTTTGAACATAATTTGAAATTCTCAAGTACAAGCAAGAGAAGAAAAAGGAATTACAAAGGAATAGAAAAAATGAAGTAAAGAAACAGATATTAAAAAAACTAAAAAATTTGAAACTACGGAAGCAAAGCTCATGCGCTGGCATGCGGAGAGGAAGAAACCCGATGATGGACATGATCTGAAGCTGAGACACCTCGCAGATGCTAGCTACTGGAGAGCATTCAACGCCGTATATGGATTTGCTGCAGAAGATCCAAGAAACATCGTGCTTGGTGCGATTAACGATGGCATGAACCCGTCTGGAAACCAGAACACCAACCACAACACATTGGCGTCTTTGTACGGATGTACAACCTCCCCCCATGGAAATGCATGAAGACAAAGTACATACGCATGAGCATGATGATTGAAGGGCCAAAACAACCGGGAAATAATATTAGCCTGTATATGGGGCTTCTGAAAGAGGAGCTAGACACGTTATGGAAAACAACGACATGGACATGGGACGCCAGCACAGGAGAGTATTTCTATATGAGATGATAGAGGCGAAGGTGTCCTGATGTTTCGATGAGATGGTGGCTATCATTTTCTCTGGGAGTCGACCTTGATTATTGATAACCCACAAGTGTAGGGGATCGCAACAGCATTCGAGGGTAAAGTATTCAACCCAAATTTATTGATTCGACACAAGGGGAGCCAAAGAATATTCTAGAGTATTAGCAGTTGAGTTGTCAATTCAACCACACCTAGATAACTTAGTATCTACAGCAAAGTATTTAGTAGCAAAGTAGTATGATAATAAAGGTAACAGTAGCAAAAGTAGTTTTGGGGTTTTGTAGTAGTTGTAACAGTAGCAGCGGAAAAATAAATAAGCGAAGAACAATATGTGAAAAGCTCGTAGGCAATGGATCAGTGATGGATAATTATGCCAGATGCGATTCCTCATGTAATAGCTATAACATAGGGTGACACAGAACTAGCTCTAGTTCATCAATGTAATGTAGGCATGTATTCCGTAAATAGTCATACATGCTTATGGAAAAGAACTTGCATGACATCTTTTGTCCTACCCTCCCGTGGCAGCGGGGTCCTAACGGAAACTAAGGGATATTAAGGCCTCCTTTTAATAGAGAACCAGAACAAAGCATTAGCACATAGTGAATACATGAACTCCTCAAACTACGGTCATTACGAAGAAGTATCCCGATTATTGTCACTTCGGGGTTGTCAGATCATAACACATAATAGGTGACTATAGACTTGCAAGATAGGATCAAGAACACACATATATTCATGAAAACATAATAGGTTCAAATCTGAAATCATGGCACTCGGGCCCTAGTGACAAGCATTAAGCATAGCAAAGTCATAGCAACATCAGTCTCAGAACATAGTGGATACTAGGGATCAAGCCCTAACAAAACTAACTTGATTACATGGTAAATCTCATCCAACTCATCACCGTCCAGCAAGCCTACGATGGAATTACTCACGCACGGCGGTGAGCATCATGAAATTGGTGATGGAGGATGGTTGAAGATGACGACGGCGATGAATCCCCCTCTCCGGAGAACCGAACAGACTCCAGATCAGCCCTCCCGAGAGACATTAGGTCTTGGCGGCGGCTCCGTGTCGTAAAATGCGATGAAACTTTCTCTTTGATTTTTTTTCTCCCCGAACGTGAATATATGGAGTTGGAGTTGAGGTTGGTGGAGGTCCAGGGGGCCCACGAGACAGGGGGGCACGCCCAGGGGGAGAGGGCGCGCCCCCACCCTCACGGACAGGGTGTGGGCCCCCTGGTCTTGATTCTTTCGCTAGTATTTTTTATATTTTCCAAAAAGTCTCTCCGTGGATTTTCAGGACATTCCGAGAACTTTTGCTTTCTACACATAAAACAACATCATGGCAGTTCTGCTGAAAACAGCGTCAGTCCAGGTTAGTTTCATTCAAATCATGCAAGTTAGAGTCCAAAACAAGGGCAAAAGTGTTTGGAAAAGTAGATACGTTGGAGACGTATCAAATCCCCCAAGCTTAAACCTTTGCTTGTCCTCAAGCAATTCAGTTGATAAACTGAAAGTGATAAAGAAAAACTTTTACAAACTCTGTTTGCTCTTGTTGTTGTAAACATGCAAAGCCATCATTCAGGTTTCAGCAAATATTATGAACTAACCACTCTCACAATAACACTTAGATCTCACAATTACTCATATCAATAGCATAATCAGCTAGAGAGCCATAACAATAAAACTCGGATGACAATACTTTCTCAAAACAATCATAACATGATATAACAAAATGGTATCTCGCTAGCCCTTTCTGAGACCGCAAAACATAAATGAAGAGTACCTTTAAAGATCAAGGACTGCCTAAACATTGTAATTCATGGTAAAAGAGATCCAATCAAGTCATACCCAATACAAACCAATAGTAATGAATGCAAAAGACAATGTGCTCTCCATCGGGTGCTTTTTAATAAGAAGTGTGATGACTCAACATAAAAGTAAATAGATAGGCCCTTCGCAGAGGGAAGCAGGGATTTGTAGACGTGCTAGAGCTAGATTTTAAAATAGAGATTGAATAACATTTTCAGTGGCATACTTTTGCTGTCAACGCAACAACTATGAGATGGATGTATCTTCCATACTACATGCATTATAGGTAGTTTCCAAACATAATGGTAAAGGTTTATACTCCCCCAACCACCAACAAGCATCAATCCATGGCTTGCTCGAAACAACGAGTGCCTCGAACTAACAACAACCCTGGGGGAGTTTTGTTTAATTATTTTGATTTGCTTTGATCTTTTTGGATCATGGGACTGGGCATCCCGGTTACCGGCCCTTTCTTGTGAATGAGGAGCGGAGTCCACTCCTCTTGAGAATAACCCACCTAGCATGGAAGATATAGGTAGCCCTAGTTGAAACATGAGCTGCTCGAGCATACAAAGCAGAATTTCATTTGAAGGTTTGGAGTTTGGCACATACAAATTTACTTGGAACGGCAGGTAAATATCGCATATAGGTAGGTATGGTCGACTCATATGGAACAACTTTGGGGTTTATGGAGTTTGGATGCACAAGCAGTATTCCCACTTAGTACAGGTGAAGGCTAGCAAAAGACTGGGAAGCGACCAACTGAGAGAGCGACAACAGTCATAAACATGCATTAAAATTAATTTACACAGAGTACAAGCATGAGTAGGATATAATCTACCATGAACATAAATATCATGAAGGCTATGTTGATTTGTTTCAACTACATGCGTGAACATGTGCCAAGTCGAGTCACTCAATACATTCAAAGGAGGATACCATCCCATCATACCACATCATAATCATTCTAATAGCATGTTGGCACGCAAGGTAAGCCATTATAACTCATAGCTAATCAAGCATGGCACAAGCAACTATAATCTCTAAATGTCATTGCAAATATGTTTACCTAATAATAAGCTGAATCAGAAACGATGAACTCATCATATTTACAAAAACAAGAGAGGTTGACTTCATACCAGCTTTTCTCATCTCAATAAGTCCATCATATATCGTCATTATTGCCTTTCACTTGCACGACCGAACGATGTGTATAATAATAAGAGTGCACGTGCATAGGACTAAGTTGGAATTTGCAAGCATTCAACTCAAGAGAGAAGACAAGTAAAATGGGCTCTAAGTTAAATAAACAATCATGCATATGAGAGCCACTAAACATTTTCAATATGGTCTTCTACTCTCGACCCCCAAACAAAAGAAAAGAAAATAAAACTATTTACACGGGAAAGCTCCCAACAAGTAATAAGAAGAACTAGAAATCTTTTTGGGTTTTCATTTTAATTTCTACTACAAGCATGGAAATTAAACTAACTAATTTTTTTGGCTTTTCTTAAGGTTTATCAAACACACAAGAAGAAAGTGAAAAAGAAAAATTAAACTAACATGGATAATACAATGAAAGAGTATGAGCACCGACGACTAGCGTGTGAACATGAATGTAAAGTCGGTGAGAAATACGTACTCCCCCAAGCTTAGGCTTTTGGCCTAAGTTGGTCTACTACCAAGGACCGCCTAGCTGATATCCATAGTTCTAACTGGGGTCGTACTGAGATGCAGCGGCAACCACCTCCTGAGCTGCGGCATGTTGGCGAGCTGCCTCCGCTCTCCCCTCGTGTTCAGCTGCTTCCTCCCTGGTAACATCATATCTTCCTTTTGCCTGATAACCAAAAAGGTGGGGAGCAGGAAGAGTAACATGGACGATGTTGCGTCTGTCATAGATTAGTCGATAATGGAGGAATTGTTTGTTTCTCCTAAGAAATTGATGATTGACCATAGCATCATAATCTAAATAAGCAGGAGGTATCATCATATTCCCCTCTCGTGGGGCTATACCAAGATAATTAGCCACACGGGTCGCACAAATTCCTCCAAATAAATTTCCCTTTCTACTATTATTCTGCAACCTACGTGCAACTGTTGCCCCAAAGTTATAACCTTTATATCCTAACACAACACTCTGGAGCAGACACGTATCAGGGACACACATGTGACATGCTTCATCTTTACCGTTAATGCATCTACCAATGAAGAGAGAAAAATCATGTATAGCAGGAAATGAATGCTCCCTATGGTAGCTTGTGTTATGTCCCTGGATTCTCCCATAGTAATACTAGCAAGGAAGTCTCTAAATTCAGATTTGTGAGGATCATTAATATTACCCCACTGCGGGAGTTTGCAAGCAGTTGTAAAATCCTCTAAGTCCATGGTATAAGATGTATCATAAATATCAAATAGGACACTGGGAGAATTATGCGTACAGTTATATTTAAACCGCCGCACAAAGGAATCAGTCAATTGATAGTACTGAGGACACTTATCTTGTAAGAAATCCTCCAACTCGGCATTACGCACAAACACGTCAAATTTCTCCTTAAAGCCTGCTTCGACCATAAAATTATCGGATGGCCACTCACAAGCTCGTACATCCGCGTCCCTCGGCAATTCAACATCTTGCTCACGTATAGCAATCCTGGGCCCTTTCTTCACCGAGGAACCACCTTGGTACATTCTCCTAGATATAATTCTTTTCTTGAAAAAATTCAGAAATTTTAGTAACTTCAAAATAAAAGTGAATCAAACCAAACAAGATTGATAGCAACTACTCCTACAAGTGCCTAGAGCCTATATCGTGCATTAGAATTGCTTGGGACCTCATAAATTTAACATGCAAGCTCAAGAACATGGTCACCTATGCAGCAAAAATTTGCAAAGAATAAAGCACTAGAACAAAAACTAATTGGACCAATGGAGGAGTCACATACCAAGCAACAATCTCCCAAAGCAGTTTTGTGAATGGAGCTTTGAGCAAGGAGATCGAAAATCACAGCAAAATGAGCTAGAACTCATGCTTGAGCTGGATGGGATTTTTTTGGGTAGAAGATGAAGTGTGTGGGTGCTGGCATAAGTGGAGGGGGCCCACCAAGGGCCCACAAGACAGGGGGGCGCGACCAGGTGGTGTGGGCGCGCCCTCCACTCTCATGGCCTGGTGCTTGCCCCTCCTGCAGTGTTTTCAGTGCCTAAAATTCTCAAATATTCCATAAAAAATCATACTAAATTTGCAGGGCATTTGCAGCACTTTTATTTTTGGGCTATTTTTTAAATGCACGGATAATTCAGAAAACAGATGGATAATACTATTTTTGCTTTATTTATTCTAAATAACAGAAAGTAAAAAGAGGGTACAGAAGGTTGTGCCTTCTAGTTTCATCCATCTCATGATCATCAAAATGAATCCACTAACAAGGTTGATCAAGTCTTGTAAACAAACTCATTCCGAATAACAAAGAACCGGAGAAATTTTGAATAACACTAAGTTACCTCAACAGGGATATGAAAATCCCCAACAATAAGAATATCATACTTTTTCTTGACAGTAGGGAGAGGAAATTCAAAACCTACAATAATAATAGTTGGAACTTTTCTAATAGAACTGATGCTATGAACTTGAGATTGTTTCCTCGGAAAGTGTACCGTATGCTCATTACCATTAACATGAAAAGTGACATTTCCTTTGTTGGAATTAATAACAGCCCCTGCATTATTCAAAAAAGGTCTACCAAGGATAATCGACATACTATCGTCCTCGGGAATATCAAGAATGACAAAGTCCATTAAGATAGTGACATTTGCAACCACAACAGGCACATCCTCACAAATACTGACAGGTATAGCAGTTGATTTATCAGCCATTTGCAAAGATATTTTAGTAGGTGTCAACTTATTCAATTCAAGTCTACGATATAAACAGAGAGGCATAACACTAACACCGGCTCCAAGATCACATAAAGTAGTTCTAACATAATTTCTTTTAATGGAGCATGGTATAGTTGGTACCCACGAATCTCCAAGCTTCTTTGGTATTCCACCCTTAAAAGTGTAATTAGCAAGCATGGTGGAAATTTCAGCTTCCGATATCTTCCTTTTATTTGTAATGATATCCTTTATATATTTAGCATAAGGATTTACTTTCAGCATATCAGTTAAGCGCATACGTAAGAAAATAGGTCTAATCATTTCAGCAAAGCGCTCAAAATCCTCATCATCCTTTGTCTTGGATGGTTTAGGAGGAAATGGCATGGGTTTCTGAACCTATGGTTCTCTTTCTCTACCGTGCTTCCTAGCAACAAAATCTCTCTTATCATAACGTTAATTCTTTGATTCTGGGTTATCAAGATCAACAGCAGGTTCAATCTCTACATCATTATTTTTGCTAGGTTGAGCATCAACATGAATATTATCATTAACATTATCACTAGGTTCATGTTCATCACCTGATTGTGTTTCAGCCTCAGAGATAGAAATATCATTGGGATTCTCAGGTGTGTCTATAGTAGGTTCACTAGAAGCATGCAAAGTCCTATCGTTTTTCTTTTTCTTCTTTTTAGAAGAACTAGGTGCCTCTAAATTATTTCTCTGAGAATCTTGCTCGATTCTCTTAGGGTGGCCTTCAGGATACAAAGGTTCCTGAGTCATTTTTATTATTTAATTCATCAAGCAAATCATTTTGAGCTTTGAGTACTTTCTCAGCTTGAGTAGCAACCATGGAAGCATATTTGCAAACGAGTTTGAGTTCACCTTTAACTCTAGCCATATTATCGCTCACGCGTCCTATTTCAAAAGCGTTATTCCTTAATTCTCTACCAACATAAGCATTAAAACTTTCTTGCCTAGCCATAAAATCATCAAATTCATCTAAGCATGGGCTATGAAATTTAGTAGAGGGAGTTTCCACTTTATCATATCTATAGAGAGAATTTACCATTACTACCTGTGTCGGGTTATCAAGACGATGTGGTTCTTCAGCAGGCAGTATATTAATACCATGTATTTCTTCAATAGGTGGTAAATTCTTAACATCGTCAACTTTAATACCTTTTTCTTTCATTGATTTCTTTGCCTCTTGCATATCTTCAGGACTGAGAAATAAAACACCTCTCTTCTTCGGAGTGGGTTTAGGAATAGGCTCAGGTGTTGGCTTAATTGGTTCAGGAATTTCCTCAGGAATTGGCTCAGGAAGAGTCCAATTATTTTCATTAGCCAACATATTATTCAATAGTAATTCAGCTTCGCCTACTGTTCTTTCCCTGAAAACACAACCAACACAACTATCCAAGTAGTCCTTGGAAGCATCGGTTAGTCCATTATAAAAGATATCAAGTATTTCATTTTTCTTAAGAGGATGATCAGGCAAAGCATTAAGTAATCGGAGAAGCCTCCCCCAAGCTTGTGGGAGACTCTCTTCTTTGATTTGCACAAAATTATATATTTCCCGCAAGGCAGCTTGTTTCTTATGAGCAGGGAAATATTTAGCAGAGAAGTAATAAATCATATCCTGGGGACTACGCACACAACCAGGAGCAAGAGAATTATACCAAGTCTTAGCATCACCCTTTAACGAGAACGGAAATATCTTAAGGATATAAAAACAACGAGATTTATCATCATGAGTAAACAGGGTGGCTATATCATTCAACTTGGTAAGATGTGCCACAACAGTTTCAGATTCAAGGCCATAAAAAGGATCAGATTCAACTAAAGTAATAATCTCAGGATCAACAGAGAATTCATAATCCTTATCAGTAACACAAATAGGTGAAGTAGCAAAAGCAGGGTCAGGTTTCATTCTAGCATTAAGAGACTGCTGCTTCCATTTAGCTAATAATTTCTTAAGATCATATCTATCATTGCAAGCAAAGATAGCTCTAGCAGCTTCTTCATTCATAACATAACCCTCGGGAACAACAGGCAATTCATAATCATTGGGAGAATATTCATCATCACTATCATCAATAATAGCATCTTCAATAATTTCATTCCCCCTAACTCTAGCAAGTTGTTCATCAAGAAATTCACCTAATGGCAAAGTAGTATCATGCACAGAAGTAGTTTCATCATAAGTATCATGCATATCAGAAGTGGCATCATCAATAACATGCGACATATCAGAATTCATAGCAGTAGCAGGTCTAGGTGTCGCAAGCTTACTCAAAACAGAAGGAGAATCTAGTGCAGAGCTAGATGGCAGTTCCTTACCTCCCCTCGTAGTTGAGGGCAAAATCTTGGTTCTGTCGTCTTTCAAGTTCTTCATAGTGATCAGCAGATATAAATCCCAAGTGACTCAGAGAATAGAGCTATGCTCCCCGGCAACGGCGCCAGAAATTAGTCTTGATAACCCACAAGTGTAGGGGATCGCAACAGCTTTCGAGGGTAAAATATTCAACCCAAATTTATTGATTCGACACAAGCGGAGCCAAAGAATATTCTTGAGTATTAGCAGTTGAGTTGTCAATTCAACCGCACCTGGATAACTTAGTATCTGCAGCAAAGTATTTAGTAGCAAAGTAGTATGATAATAAAGGTAACGGTAGCAAAAGTAATGTTTTTGGGTTTTGTAGTAGTTGTAACAGTAGCAGCGGAAAAGTAAATAAGCGAAGAACAATATGTTAAAAGCTCATAGGCAAAGGATCAGTGATGGATAATTATGCCGGATGCGATTCCTCATGTAATAGCTATAACATAGGGTGACACGGGACTAGCTCAAGTTCATCAATGTAATGTAGGCATGTATTCCGTAAATAGTCATATGTGCTTATGGAAAAGAACTTGCATGACATCTTTTGTCCTACCCTCCCGTGGCAGCGGGGTCCTAATGGAAACTAAGGGATATTAAGGCCTCCTTTTAATAGAGAACCGGAACAAAGCATTAGCACATAGTGAATACATGAACTCCTCAAACTACGATCATCACCGAGAAGTATCCCGATTATTGTCACTTCGGGGTTGTCGGATCATAACACATAATAGGTGACTATAGACTTGCAAGATAGGATCAAGAACACACATATATTCATGAAAAAATAATAGGTTCAGATCTGAAATCATGGCACTCGGGCCCTAGTGTCAAGCATTAAGCATAGCAAAGTCATAGCAACATCAATCTCAGAACATAGTGGATACTAGGGATCAAACCCTAACAAAACTAACTTGATTACATGGCAAATCTCATCCAACCCATCACCGTCCAGCAATCCTACGATGGAATTACCCACGCCGGCGGTGAGCATCATGAAATTGGTGATGGAGGATGGTTGAAGATGACGACGGCGACGAATCCCCCTCTCCGGAGCCCCGAACGGATTCCAGATCAGCCCTCCCGAGAGAGATTAGGGCTTGGCAGTGGCTCCATGTCGTAAAACGCGATGAAACTTTCTCTCTAATTTTTTTCTCCCCGAGCGTGAATATATGGAGTTGGAGTTGAGGTTGGTGGAGGTCCAGGGGGCCCACAAGACAGGGGGCGCGCCCAGGGGGAGGGGGGGCGCCCCCCACCCTCGTGGACAGGGTGTGGGCCCCCTGGTCTTGATTCGTTTGCCAGTATTTTTTATATTTTCCAAAAAGTCCCTCCGTGTATTTTCAGGACATTCCGAGAACTTTTGCTTTCTACACATAAAACAACATCATGGCAGTTCTGCTGAAAACAGTGTCAATCCGGGTTAGTTTCATTCAAATCATGCAAGTTAGAGTCCAAAACAAGGGCAAAAGTGTTTGGAAAAGTAGATACGTTGGAGACGTATCAATGATCCGACTACGAACGTGCAAGACGTCGCACCTTAGCAATCGCTAAACCAACTTCTGAGGGGTTATTGACCATGCTGGAGCACGATCAACCTGTCCATGAGGGTCTATTTTCCTGCGAGCAAATGAAGAATAAGCAAGAAACTGAGATTGCAATCTGGATATTGCGAATATAAGAGGAAAGCTTTATTAATGAAGGTGGGGTTCTGTGACGCCTTTTGTCTGGTCGTTGAACACAAACGAAGTACGCGAAGTTGCAGCTATGGAGAACTTTTAATCTAAACAAAACCCAAAGTCTAAAGGCCCTAAGGGTTGTATATATGGAGAAATAGAGGGAATTTCGTAGCCCTTGGGGAAGGGATCCTAAACCAACCCTATCTCTTGTTTCCCCACACATATGGACTAAAAACAGCCTATACTCAAGTATTTCGAATTACATGGGTCTGGCCCAATAATAAGGTGACGGAGCACCTAGAATAGCCTGTGGACAAAAGTTATGAAGTAGCATCTTGCATACTTCGTCCAAGGCTTCATGCACTCATTATGGTGGCTTCAATGTCCTGAAATCATCACTTGTAACTATGTTCTTGTTCACCTTGCGCATGCCATCATCTCCATGCTTGTTCTTGCTCCAATGTTCATCCTTCTCCAAGCTAGGCCCTTCATTTGTAAGCAAAACAAATGTTTCCAATTTAGGCAGCATCATATTTTCACGAACATTAGAATCATTACCAAGAAATGAAAGTACCTGGTAATTTAATTGGCGTGTGCAAGCTCTAGTAATTGGTCCAGTATGTATAGCATCAGGGGTTGTGGGTGTAACAACGGTATTGATGTCCTCATCATCCTCCTCTTCTTGAAATGAAGTCGTCCGCGACGAAAGCTCATCTTCCTCACCCAAATAAGGCTTCAAATCTGTAATGTTAAAAGTGGGACTAACCCCAAAATCTGCAGGCAGCTCAAGTTATATGCATTATCATTTATTTTCTCTAACACCTTAAAAGGACCATCAGCACGTGGCATTAGCTTTGATTTGCACAAATCAGGAAATCTATCCTTACGCAAATGTAACCAAACAAGATCTCTAGGTGCAAACACAACATGTTTTCTACCCTTATCTCCAACAAGTTTATATTTAGCATTCACACGCTCAATGTTTTCCTCAGTGAACTCATGCATTTTTAAAATAAATTCAGCACGTTGTTCAGCATCAAAATTAACCTTCTCTGAAGATGGAAGAGTCAACAAATCTATAGGTGCACGAGATAGGAAACCATACACAATTTCAAAACGGCAAATCTTAGTAGTAGAATGCAATGAACGATTATAAGCAAATTCAATATGAGGCAAGCATTCTTCCCACATTTTTTTATTATTCTTCAAACAACCCTAAGCATAGTAGACAATGTTCTATTGACTACTTCAGTTTGTCCATTAGTTTGGGGGTGACAAGTACTACTAAAAAGCAGTTCAGTCCCCAACTTAGCCCATAAACATCTCCAAAAGTGGCTAAGAAATTTAGTATCATGATCTGAAACAATAGTATTTGGCACACCATGCAAGCGAATAATTTCATGAAAGAACAAATCAGCATCATTAACAACATCATCGCTTTTATGACATGGTATAAAGTGTGCCATTTTCGAGAACCTATCCACAACAACAAATATGCTATCCCTCCCCTTCTTTGTTCGAGGTAAACCTAAAACAAAGTCCATAGATATATCCTCCCAAGGAACACTAGGTACAGGAAAAGGCATATATAAACCATGAGGATTGAGTCGTGACTTAGCTTTTTGACATGTAGTGCAACGAGTAACAAAATGTCAACATCCCCTCTCATCTTTGGCCAAAAGAAATGTGTAGCAAGTACATCCTCTGTCTTCTTCACACAAAAGTGTCCCATTAATCCTCCTCCATCTGCCTCCTCCAACAACAAAAAACGACGAAACTAGCCAGAATGCATAGCTTGTTAGCACGAAACACAAATCCATCGTTATTGACGAACTTGTTCCATGTTCTACCTTCTTTACAATTCTGCAATACATCTTTAAATTCATCATCATGCACATATTGATGTTTGAAAGTCTCCAAACCAAATATTTTGAAGTCAAGTTGTGAAAGCATACTATAGCGATGAGACAATGCATCAACAATAACATTTTCTTTACCCTACTTTTCTTTAATGACATAAGGGAAAGTCTCAATGAATTCAACCGATTTAGCATGTCTACGATTCAGTTTAGCTTGACTTCTAATATGTTTCAAAGATTTATGATCAGACTGTATAGCAAATTCTTTGGGCCATTAATAATGTTGCCATGTTTCTAAAGTCCGAACAAGAGCATATAATTCTTTATCATAAGTAGAATAATTCAGACTAGGCCCACTCAATTTTTCAAAAAAGTATGCAACAGGTTTTCCATCTTGTAATAACACACCTCCTAATCCAATTCAACTAGCATCACATTCAAGCTCAAAAGTCTTATTAAAATCAGGAAGTTGGAGTAAAGAAGCATGTGTCAACTTATCTTTCAATACCGTGAAGGCTTCTTCCTGTGCGGTACCCCAAACAACAGGCACATCCTTCTTTGTAAGCTCATTGAGAGGTGCAGCAATGGTGCTGAAATTTCTCACAAAACGCCTATATAATCCAGTGAGGCCAAGAAAACTCCTCACTTGTGTGACCGTTGGGCTGCGGCCAACTCTCAATAGCTTCAATCTTGGCTTTTCAACTTCAATTCCATGTGGAGTAGCCAAGAAAAGATACTCGGTCGGTGCAAAAGTTGCACTTCCCAAGGTTACCAAACAAACGTGCATCACGTAGAGCAATAAAAATAGCACGTAAATGTTCCAAATGTTCCTCCAAAGATCTGCTATAAATCAGTATATCATCAAAATAGACTACCACAAATCGTCCAATGAAAGCACGTAAAACTTCATTCGTTAATCTCATGAAAGTACTAGGTGCATTAGTTAACCCAAAAGCCATGACTAACCACTCAAATAATCCAAACTTAGTTTTAAATGTTGTTTTCCATTCAGCTCCCAATTTCGTACGAATTTGATGGTATCCACTACGCAAATCAACTTTGGAGAATATTGTAGAGCCACTCAATTCGTCAAGCATGTCATCTAGCCTAGGAATAGGATGAAGATAATGAATAGTAATATTATTAATGCCTCTATAATCAACACACATACGCGACATACCATCCTTTTTTCGCACTAGTATAATAGGAACAACACAAGGACTAAGAGATTCACATGTATAACCTTTGTCGAGCAACTCCTGTACTTGACGCATAATCTCCTTCATCTCCTTTGGATTGGTACGGTATGACGCACGGTTTGGCAAGGAAGCACCAGGAATTAAGTTAATCTGATGCTCAATCCCTCGAATGGGTGGTAATCCCGGTAGCACGTCTTGTGGAAAGACATCAGCGAACTCCTGCAAAATGTTAGTGACAGCAGGAGGCAAAGAGGAAGGTACATCCTCGAAAGAAAATAATGCCTCTTTGCACACAAAAGCCTAGCAAACAGATTTGCTGAAATCTAGGTCATCAATATCAGATTTGGTGGCAAGTAAACATGCGCTTTTCAATTTAATTTCAAAAGCAACACTAGATGGTTTATTATTAGGCTTCATTTGTTGCACAAATTCTTTTGCCACAATCTGATTTTCGCTCTTATGTTTCTCCTGTTTTGCTTGATTAGCTCTGTTAATATCATCTTTCAAAATGGAATCAGGAGTCATAGGAAGCAAAGTAATATTTTTACATGTCAGCATCTTCAGCAGCCATGTATTGCATCTCATGATCAGAATCATCTCCACTGTGTTCTTCACTTGTAATAAGAGCCAAAGTCTCCTCACCATAGTCACTAGCGGACTCATACCCACCATCCTCAGTAGCAATCATCACATGCTTAGATGGGCATTATCGCTCATAATGACCTTCACCGTTACAACGACGACAAATAATATCATGTGTTTGCCCTATTGATGCCATGGATGAAGAAGAGCTCTGTGAGGGACCGGAAGGTGTACTTGTAACACCCTGAATTCGATGCGCCAAGTGTCTTCCAGCTATTCGCCTTCGTTGCCATGTCATTGCTTGCATGTTGCATTTTGCCATGTCATCATCTGCATTTCATCTGCATGTTTTTCAAAAACTTGCATTCGTTTGGGTTCCCCCGGGTTCTCTCCGTTGTTTGTTCTGAGCCCAACCACAGGCGCACGCGCCCGTCGCCCCTCTCAGAGCTTGTTTCGTGAGCGGGAGAAAAACGTTCTCAGAATGGGCCGAGATTTGCTGTGCGGCCTTGGTATATCACCAGTAGACCGCCCGTCAAATTTCGTTCCATTTGGAGGTCGTTTGATGCCCCAACGGTTAACCAAGTTAACCAAAACTCCTTTTCTCTTGCAGCCCGGCACCCCTTCACATTGCCCACCTAGCCCATCTAAACCCCCTCCATGCCATCCGTTGTTCGATCACGATCATGTGGGCGAAAACAGCTCCTCATTTGGACTCTCCTAGCTCCCTCTACCTATAAATTAGGTCCTCCCCCTCCATTTTCCCGGATGAACCCTAGATCCAAGCTCCTCCGCGCACCGGACCTGTCCGCCGCCCTCCGGACGAATCGCCGCCGTCGCCCGCAGCCAACGGGGGCCTGCCACGTGGAACGCCAGCCGCCCCCGCACCCCTGGCCCGCTAGGCCCGGGATGGGCCCCCCGAGCCCGCGCACTCCTCCGTCGCCCGCGCCTCATAGAGCCCGTGCCCCACCGCCGATTCACCACCGGTCGCCGCCTCCACGCTTGCTCCCGCCGGCGACCCCAGACCTCGTCGCCGCCCGTCACCGCCGCCCTGCCGGAGCACCCGCGCATCCCCGTCGAACCCCGCCGCCGGCCCGCGCGCTGCCGCCGCCGCCCGATCGCCGCCCGCGCCTCCCCGGTCGCTTCTCCCCCACCCCGGCCGGATCCGGCGAGGAGCAGGCCAGATCCGGCCCAGATCCGTCTCCTCCAACCGACCCCCTTGTCTTCGGTGAGCTGCCCCGGCCATCCTCGATCTCCGTGCCCGAAACCCTAGATCCGGATTCGGAGGGTAATTTCCGTCCAAGTCCCCGTAATTTTGTTTTCTGTTGCCCTGTTCATCATGCCATAACTTCTTGTGTGCTGCTCCGTTTTGTGCGTGTAATGTATCAAAATGTTCGTTGTGAGATGCTCTTCATTTTGTTCATTTGTTCCATGCTTTTGAGTATATTGATGCCCTAATTATAGTTGCAAGAGTGCTATATGATGTTAACTGCTGTGTGTTAACCGAACTTGCTGTTTTCTCTTTTTCATTGCATTTTGTGTGTGCATCCTATGAGCTTGATGTCTACATGAGTTTGGAGCTACATCATGCCATCTTTTATAGTGGTGCAATCCATGTATTTTTGCGAGTCTCGTAGTGAGTGCATCAAGCTCGTGAAGTAGGGTACTTATTGTTACTGTTTTGCTAGGCTGAAACTGCTATATCATGTTGCTATGTTTGTTTGATGCTACCATCCATTATATGCATAATCTGGAGATGTTCACTAAGGATGTTTTGTTATACATGTTGTACTCTATCCATCCATGCCCTTGGTTGAAATTATGGCTTGCTGTAGATTGATCATATCTTGCTCCAAAGTTGCTAAATAATGTTGTTGTCAGCCTGTTTACATGAAGTTCAGTTTTGCCATGTGTGTTGCTAGTGATCCTTGCACCCTATGACTATGCTATTGCCATGTTTAGCTCCATAAATGTGTCTTCTTACTTTTTGTCACATTGCCATGCCATGTCTTGCTCTGTGGTGAGTTGTACAAGATCACCAACATCCCTACTTATCGTTGTTTCTGCCATTTACTGTTATTTTCACTAGGTCTGAATCTGTCATATCATTTGCCATGTTTGCATGGATGCTACCATCTTTTGTGTTGATCTTTGGAATAAGTTAAGTAAGGGTGTTTTGTTAAGTGCTTTTAGTATTAGCATGTCATGCCTTTGTTTTCCATAATAAGTTCCTGTAGCATGTCATTTGATAGCTCTAAACATTGCAACTTGATGTTATTGCTGCCATGTCCAGTGATTTCTGCCAAGTCTGTGAAACTGTTATTATTTTCAATCTTGCCATGTCCTTTTGAGCATGTTCTAGTGGTTTATGGAGATAGCTCAGTGTCCATGTTTTGTTAAGCTTCATTTGTACATCACTTCCATGCCTTTTGTTTTCATGTTGGGGTGCTGTAGCATATTTGCATGATGCTTGCGAGATGCCTAATTGCTGTTTTGGACAGATTGTTGTTATATCTTGTTTGGAGTGTATGTGTTGCACCGTTGCTCCGTTTGGAGTGTGCTCTATATGAAAATTGCTTAGTTTTACATGTAGCTTCATATTACCTTCTTGCATTCATGTTTTGAGTGTGCTTGCTTGATGTTTGTATGCCTTTTGCATCAATGCCATGGTTAACTTGTTTTGCTCATATCTTCTGGGCCGTAGCTCCGAACTAAATGAACTTTATATGTAACTTGACTAGATTTTCGTCTAGATCATCTTGGTGCATGTTAAATTGCTGTTTAGCAACTTGAACATAAGGTTTATTCAGATCTGGTCCAATTTCGAAATTTGCATATGAGGACTTACCGAAATTGTTATATGTTGTTTCCGGCCTCATTTAAACTTGCTTTGATGTGTTGCTCTTGTATGCATCATCTCTTGCCATGAGTAGCTTCATATAGCCTTGTCATGCATCATGCTTGGTTGTGCATCATGTCATGTTTATGTGTTGTGTGTTTACCTTGTTGTTTGCTTCTTTCTGGGTTGTGCTCCTTCTCGATAGTTCCTGTTTCGTTACGACCATGAGGATTTGTTCGACAACGCTTGGCTCGTCTTTGTCCGTTCATCTTATTCATGGACTCGTTCTTCTTCCTAGCGGGATTTCAGGCAAGATGACCGTCACCCTGGATCTCACTACTATCATTGCTATGCTAGTTGCTTCGTTCTATCGCTATGCCGCGCTACCTATCTCTTGTTGATCAAGCCTCCCAAACTGCCATGTCAGCCTCTAACCTTTTCACCCTTCCTAGCAAACTGTTGCTTGGCTATGTTACCGCTTTGCTCAGCCCCTCTTATAGCGTTGTTAGTTGCAGGTGAAGTCGAAGATTGCTCCATGATGGACAGGATTATGATGGGATATCACAATATCTCTTATTTAATTAATGCATCTATATACTTGGTAAAGGGTGGAAGGCTTGGCCTTATGCCTGGTTTTTGTTCCACTCTTGCCGCCTTAGTTTCCGTCATACCGGTGTTATGTTCCTTGATTTTGCGTTCCTTATGCAGCCGGGTGTATGGGAACCCCTTGACAGTTCGCTTTGAATAAAACTCCTCCAGCAAGGCCCAACCTTGGTTTTAACATTTTCCACCTAAGCCTTTTTCCCTTGGGTTCTGCAGACTCAAGGGTCATCTTTATTTACCCCCCCCCCCCCCGGGCCAGTGCTCCTCTGAGTGTTGGTCCAAACTAGAGCACCGTGCAGGACCGTCCCTTGGCAACTTGGGTTATGTTGGTACCTGTACGCTTAGCTTATCTGGTGTGCCTTGAGAACGAGATACGTGCGACTCCTACCAGGATTTGTAGGCACATCGGGCGGCTTTGCTGGTCTTATTTTACCATTGTGAAATGTCTTGTAACCGGGATTCTGAGACTTATCAGGTCTTCCCGGGAGAAGGAATATCCTTCGTTGACCGTGAGAGCTTGTGATGGGCTAAGTTGGGACACCCATGAGGGTATAAACTTTCAAGAGCCGTGCCCGTGGTTATGTGGCAGATGGAAATTTGTTAATATCTGGTTGTAGAGAACTTGACACCAGATTCGAATTAAAACACATCAACCGCGTGTGTAGCCGTGATGGTCTCTTTTCGGCGGAGTCCAGGAGGTGAACATGGTTTTTGTGTTATGATTGTGCGTACGTAGTTTCAGGATCACTTCTTGATCACTTCTAGCTTCTCGACCGTTCCGTTGCTTCTCTTCTCGCTCTTCTTTGCATATGTTAGCCACCATATATGCTTAGTCGCTGCTGCAACCTCGCCACTTATCCTTTCCATTCCCATTAAGCTTTGCTAGTCTTGATACCCATGGTAAAGGGATTGCTGAGTTCTCGTGGCTCACAGATTACTACAACAACAGTTGCAGGTACAGGTTATACGATGATCATGACGCGAGAGCGATGCTTGCTTATTTTGAGTTCTTCTTCTGCTTTGTCGTTTAGGGGATAGATTCCAGGTCGGCAGCCTAGCTAGCAGGGTGGATGTCGTTTGAGTTTTTGTTTGTGTTTCATCCGTAGTCGGATGATGCTCTTGTGTATGATGTTGTTGTATTCGTGTGGCATTGTATGCCTCTTGTATGTACCCCCAACTATTATGTAATGGTACAATGTAATGACATCCACCTTGCAAAAGCGTCTCCAATATGCGCTTCTATCCTTGGTCGGACCTTTGTGTTCCTTTAGGATAGGGTCGCATATTGTGCGTAACATTACTCTTGGCAGATGGCGGTGGTGGTGCATGTTTTCTTGTATCTCGGTTGGAATTGGCGGCTGAAGTCAGTGGTGTTACAGTAGGACGTGTAGGGGTAGAGGATGTACGTGGTGTCCATGATGAAGATCGACCTGCAGAAAAATTAGTTCGCGCCAATGCCTGTCGATCCTGCACTTCACGTTTAGCTTTACAAGCAAGATGGAATAAAAGAGTGATATTATTATACTCCTTATACTCTAGAATGGTCTGAATCTCTTTATTTAATCCACCCATAAAATGTGCAAGCATAGCTTCATTATCCTCAACAATACCACATCTAATCATGCCAGTTTGTAATTCCTGATAATATTCTTCTACAGAATGTTTTCCTTGTCTTAAACACTGCAATTTTTGAAGCAACTCACGTTGATAATATGGTGGAACCCAACGAGTATGCATAGCAGTTTTCAAAGCAGCCCAAGTAGTTGGAATAGGATATAAACTACAATGTTCAGACCACCAAACAGAAGCAAAACTAGTGAATCCACAAACAGCAGTGACAACACGTCTCTCCTCAGGATATTGTAAGCACGTGAAACGTTGTTCAGTTTCTAACTCCCAAGTAAGATATACATCAGGAATGATCTACCCTCAAACGGTGGAATATTCAATTTCAGTTTAGGAATATGGTCATAATCTTATACCTAAGGTGGTGTTGCAGCCCTACCGTTGCGATTATATGCCTGAGGTCGACCTGGTGGTTGTGGTGCTGGTGGCTGCACGTCGTTCTGATTTTGATCAACCTCATCCTCGTAATAGTCCTCCACCTCTGCAGTAGCAGCCGGAACTATAGAAGCATCAGCAGTAGTAGCAGCGGCACCAGAATTTTGTCCAGGCTCATGGGGAACGCGCAGTGCTCTCCCCACTTGATTTGAAAAGCGACGTTGTTGTTGTTGTTGTTGTTGTTGTTGTAGAGGTGCGACAGGTGCAACCGATGGTGGTTGTGGACGACGCGCGAGCAATTCATTAAACTTGTTATCGAGCTTTGTTTCGAATGTCTTCTCAATGCCATCTATCTTCTCCATGTCCTCTTCAAATTTGTTTAGCACATCTTGCACCTGTCCACACATCATTTGCTGAAATTTATCATGTAGCTGTTTGTTCATCATGTTCTCCTAATCAGTCTCATGGGCTTGTGATCCTGCCATGGTTAGCAGCAATAGAAACACACTAGAATATGATCCTATAGACTACTAGGAAGTGGTGGTGGTGGTGGTGGTGGTGGTGTGTCACAAATCCATCAAGCGAATCTCAAATTCTTACCAGTTCTTACCCAGCAGTAGGTGGTGATCGACAACCATTGTAGTCAATACTCTCAAAGCTTGGATAGAGAGATTACTAGGGAGAGTCAAACGCACGACATAGATGTATGTGGAGCTGGGAAGGCTTATAATATGTGTCGATGTACTAAAGAAGGGGTACCTTTAGTACCCCGAACTTGGGCACAGGCAGTCGCAGCGACCCGCGGTGGGGCTTCCCGGGCGTCCGCCAAGATCCTCAATGGCTACCTTGATGCCATTCAAAAGCAGAATACTCAAGCTAAAGCCCCGGCAAGAGGGGCTTGCCGGGAAGAAGAAGAGACCCCGACAAGAAGAGCTTGCCAGGAAGGCCAACCAAGGCCCCGGCAAAAGGAGCTTGCCGGGAAGAATACAAGGCCCCGGCAAGAGGAGCTTGCCGGGAAGAAGACAAGACCCCGGCAAGAGGAGCTTGCCGGGAAGGCCACTCAAGGCATTCCAAGTAAACTTGCTGCGACGTCCCGCGCGTCCCGGCAAGGCCCTGCGAGCGGCAAGCTTGCTGGTGCGACCAGATAAGGGCCGCGGCAAGGCGCTTGCCGCGGCAAGGCTGCTACTACACACCCGAGCTCCAGCGCATCCAACAACGTGTCACCCCAGAACTATCCCAGGAGCACGTGGCAAGGCACTGTGTAGCCATGCGGTGCGAGGTGGCAAGAAGAGCTGACAAGGAGGCCATCGTGGCGATCGGTGGCGCCTCTAGCGGTCGTTTCCTTGCACTGTTGGGGCGACCGGACGGGCATTAAATGCCCCTGTCCCCTGCCGTCAGAGTTAGGTAGGGGACACTGTTGGTAGCAGTTGTACCAACCCGCGTTTTTACCTTTCTACCCCTCTTTCTACGCTGCCACCTGTCGGTGACCCCTTTAGCCTATAAAAAGGAGGCCCATGCGCACGTAGAAGGGGGTTCGGAGGTTCGGAAGTTCGGAACTTAGTTCCATAGCTTAGGGGCTCGGTGTTTTTCCACAGCTACTCCATACCCGCTCCCTGGAGCAAGAACAGAATATAAACACAAAGCAGCAGTAGGAATCTTATCCCTCCGGAGAGCTCCGAAGCTGGGTAAAAATCCCCCGCGTGCTCCCTCGCCTCGATCTGCTCTGCTTGCGCCCTCCGCTCCCTTGCCGGACAAGAAGGGGCCCTCCTGCCCCATAGGTGCTCGTGCTCCCAGCCACCACGACATCTCTGGCGCGCCAGGTAGGGGGGGCGTCGAGGTCGTGTGTATCTGATCCGGCGTCTGCGCGCGCTACATCAACATCTTCATCGAGATGCCACCAAAGAAGAAGACTTCGGAGGTGGCCGCTCCGTCTGCGACTTCCCTACCGCCACCGGAGCAAACGGGCGGTGGGGCGGACGTCGGCGGAGGAGCGGGCGCCGACGGGGGGACGCGCATCATCACCCGGTCCAAAGACAAAGCCCCGCAAGGTTCAGCTTCTGCATATCCACCGCACCCCTCCCAGGAGGTGCAGGATCGACAACGCCACGGTGCTCCTAGCACCGTACTCGCGTTGGAACAAGGCCGAGCTGGTGGGTCGCGGGACGCTCAAGGCCAACATGCGCGTCAACACGCTGGCACGAGTGCAGTGCGGTCGCCTGGGCGAGATGTTACTCCTTCTAACACTGTTAGAAGTTTGAGCATGTCTCGCACCTCGCGTCGCTCGCCACCGCCACCCAAGACTCCAGAAGAAGCGCTGGCCCGAGCCCAGCTACTTCTAGATTACCCTCCAGCGCCAGACAAGATCGACGACTGGAGGGCCGCCATTTATAGCCTCATTGGCTTCGCCAACGGCGACAAGCCCTGGCGACCGAGCACATCGAAGCCCTGGCAAGATGCCCAGGCGCAAGCCGATGCTGACAAGACCGCTGGGGGTGCCACCACTGCGCACTCCCCGCCCCGAAGGCCAAGATCGCCGGCTCGCCGGGCCAACCTCGACACCGACTCCACCGCGTCGTCAGACCCGCGAGCTCGCCGCGATCAACGCCAAGTTCTCCAAGAACGACGATACGAAGACGCTCGCACTCGCATCGAGCGTCGAAGAGAAGCGCGACGTCAATCTGACCGGCGCGCTGGGCCCACTGTCGACATGCATGCGCCAGGGGAGCCAGGTGACTTGCCGTACGCGGCAGGTTGCCCTGCGTTCACCCGTGAGCTGCGGCTGGTCCAGTGGCCCAGTACCAAGAACTTCAAACCAGACGTGCCCGAGAAGTACGATGGCAGGATACATCCGTCAGAGTTCCTCAGCGTCTACACCATCGCGGTGCAGGCTGCCGGAGGGCGCGACGAGAAGATCCTCGCCAACTACTTCCCGCTAGTGCTCAAGCCCAACATCAGATCTTGGCTCATGCACTTGCCGGACAACTCCATCTCTTCATGGGCGGACCTGTGCCATCAGTTTGTTGGCGCCTTCACAGGCGGCCACAAACCCCATGGCCAGGAGAGTGATCTTCACCTGCTCGCCCAGAAGGAAGGAGAACCCCTGCGCAAGTATATACAGAGATTCAGTCAGGTGCAGCGCAACATCCCAGACGTCCATCCTGCCGCAGTTATCAGCGCGTTCCATTAGAACGTGCGTAACCGCAGGATGAGGGAGGAGATGGCGATGTGCAAAATCAGAGATGTTAGCGAGCTATATGCTCTGGCTGACAAGTGTGCACGGGCTGAAGAGGGGAGAAGGCTCCCCGGAGAGAATGCAGGAGCAGAAGGATCTGACAGCGAGGACGCCCCTCCGGCAAAGAGGAAACGGAGGCGGAATAACAGAAAGAGGAAGGTTAAGGATGTGCTAGTTGTTGAGCAATCCGGCAGCGGAAGCGGTTCCGAGAAGGCTAGAGCTGGTGATTCCGGCAAGGCTGTGGTGGCCGCCGACAAGCAGGATGGCTCCGGCAAGCAGTATTGCAAGATCCACCGCACTAAGGGCCATGACCTCCAAGCCTGCAAGAAGGTTGAGCAGATGGAGGAGCTACAGAAAGCTGAATACGACCGCCGCGACAAGGAGAAGGCCCGGGAAGGTGGCGGAGGATCCGGCAAGAAGTATCCCGCCCGGGGAGGGCGCCGCGGAAAGGCCAAGCCGCGGCAAGGAGACAGGCCTGCCCGTGGCTGCGACAAAGACGAAGACGAAGATGAGGATGATGAGATGGAGGAAGATGAGACTGACGAGCAGGAGTTCCAGAAGGCAACAGAGGTATTGTGCGTTGACGGTGGTGCTTCTCTGCACACCTCGCACCGCCAACTCAAACAGTGGGTCCGGGAAGTGAACGCAGCAGAGCCGTCCGTTGAATCGCGCAAGCCCCTGAAGTGGTCCAGCACGCCCATCATCTTCGACATTGAAGATCACCCTGATCGCATCACTGCGGCCGGGTGTTTGCCGATGTTGGTTTCGCCAACAATCCGCAACCTCAAGGTTACGAAGATGCTGGTTGACTGCGGGGCCGGCCTGAATCTGATCTCCTCCACGGTGCTCAAGAAGCTCCAGATCCCCGACAGCGAGCTCGAAGAAACTGGTACCTTTCAAGGAATAAACCCGGGAAGGAGCAAGCCAAAGGGGAAGATCACACTGCCAGTGACATTTGGCAGCGAGCTGAACTTTAGGACAGAGAGAGTCACATTCGACGTTGCAGATTTCCCATTGCCCTACAATGGGATACTTGGCCGTCCAGCGCTAGCCAAGTTCATGGCAGCCTCTCACTACGCCTACAATGTGCTCAAGATGCCTGGTCCGATAAGTGTCATTTCTGTCCAAGGCGACAAGAAGGATGCACTCATCTGTGCCGACAAGATCTACCGAGAAGCAGCAGCCGCAGCAGAGCGCAAACCACTTGCCGCCGAAGCTCCCGGAGGGAAGAAGAAGACCAAGTCCAGCAAGAGTAGCTCTGATGCCCACTCCGGCAAGCGCACCTCTTCGGAGTGCTGCGCTACCGTCGAGGACGCACCATCGAGCTCCACCGGCAAGTGCAAGAAGGCTGCGCTGCAGGACCTGAAGAGATACCTATCCTCTACACCAACACTTGTCGCACCTAAGCCACAAGAGAAGTTGCTGCTATATCTGGCGACAACCAATCAAGTGGTTAGTGCTGCGTTAGTAGCAGAGAGGGAGGCAGATGATGAGCCAGCGACCGTGGCAAGCGAGCCCAGCGACAAGCAGGGGGCTTCTCCGACAAGCTCTGGCCCGACAAGCCCTGATCCGGCAAGTTCCGGTTCCGACAAAGATGGATCTGCGCAGCCACCGGAAGAGAAACAGAAGAAGATGGTGCAGCGCCCAGTTTACTTTGTCAGTTCCCTTCTGCAGGGGGCTAGATCAAGGTACTCTGGTGTGCGGAAGTTGCTTTTCGGCCTCCTAATGGCCTCGAGGAAGCTGCGCCATTACTTTCAAGCACATGAGATCACAGTGGTCACTCGCTTTCCGTTGAAGAGGATATTGCAGAATCCAGACGCTACGGGCAGGATTGTCGAGTGGGCACTGGAATTGTCAAGCTTTGGCCTCAAGTTCGAGAGTACTTCAACTATTCAGAGCCGAGCCTTGGCAGAATTCATAGCGGAGTGGACGCCAACACCTGATGAAGAGACTCCGGAGAGGAGCATCCCCGTCAAGGAAGCGAGTAGAGAGTGGATCATGTACTTTGACGGTGCCTTTTCGCTACAAGGCGCCGGTGCGGGCGTACTACTTGTCGCCCCCACCGGAGAGCACCTCAAGTACGCGGTCCAAATGCACTTTCCCAAGGAACAAGCAACAAATAATACTGCAGAGTATGAAGGCTTGCTTGCCGGACTCAGAATAGCAGCAGAACTTGGGATCAAGAAGCTCATTGTCAGGGGTGACTCACAGCTTGTCGTCCGCCAAGTTAACAAAGATTATCAGAGTCCGTTGATGGAAGCATACATCGATGAAGTGAGGAAGCTAGAAGAACATTTTGACAGCCTGCAGATGGAACATGTTCCAAGAGCTCAGAATGACATTGTAGATGGCCTGTCAAAGTGTGCCGCACTCAAGTTACCTGTGGAACCAGGAATTTTTGTGCTCAAGCTGACTCAACCATCTGTCACACCATCAACTGGACAGAGCAGAAAGAGAAAGTTGGTCACTGGTGATTACTTTCCGGCAGAGATCCCCGGAGCCGCCGCCAAGGAAGTCCCCAGGATCAACGCAAAAAGTGCTGAGGAGCAGACTGCTCCGACAAGCCCCAGGGTTTGTTTCGTTGAAGCAGACGCTCCCGACAAGCTGTGTCCCGACACGCTTGCCGGGGAGCATCACGCTCCGGCAGGATCCCAGATTCTTGCCGTAGAAGCAGATGTTCCCGCAGCAGCATTCGCGCCTTTAGTCCTTGTCGTCGAGCCACAGGCTCCGGCATGGGCACAGCAGATCGTCCATTTCCTTCAGACAGGAGAACTTCCCGAGGAACAAGAAGAAGCGGAGAAAGTAGCCCGGCAATCAAGTATGTATCAGTTTGTCGATGACATACTGTACAGAAAAAGATTCAACGGAGTGAAATTGAAGTGCATTTCCCGGGAAGATGGACGGGAGCTGTTGGCGGAGATACATGGAGGCATATGTGGTCACCACATTGGCGCAAGAGCACTTGCCGGCAAAGCCTTCCGGCAAGGTTTCTTCTGGCCGACAGCCCTCCAGGATGCAACTGCACAAGTAACCAAGTGTGAAGCGTGCCAGTTCCACTCCAAACAGATTCATCAGCCAGCTCAAGCTCCCCAAACAATCCCTATACCCTGGCCATTTTTGGGCTGGGAGCTCGACAGTCTTGACCCCTCTCCCCTCGTGTACGGATCGCCTCGAGTGCTCCCTTACGGTGAGCTAGAGCGAGAGCAGCCGCGGAAAGATGACGCGCTGCTCCTCGAGGAAGATCGTCTTCAGGCTGCGGTACGAGTTGCTCGCTACCGGCAAGCTTTGCGCCGCTACCATAGCCGCAAAGCTGATGCCAGAAGCTCCGAGGAGGAGAGGATAGAGGTGTGGGCCGGGTGTCGTTCAAAGGAGCATGGCCTCGCCGGAGCACAGACGGCAGAAAAGATAAGTTGCCAAAGTTTGAGCATGAACAAGTTTTAAATTTTTTAAGTTATATTCCTTGAATGTCCGTGCCTTGTATGGAAAACCTGTGCGCGGAGGAATCAACTCGTGGCTAAGTTGCGCCCTTGATTTGTTTTGAGTCCGCTCAACAATACAAGCGCGCTGCAACTAGCCCCGACAAGGTTTCTTGCCGGATGCAGCACCGCCAGCGGGCTGCTGATGTCCCGCACTCAGCAAGCGTGCTTGCGCCGGCAAGTTTCCCTCAAAGCGTAGGGTGAAAACATACAAGGGGGGAATCAAGTAAAGGAAGTAACATAGCAGATAGTGCCCAGAATAGAGTTATATTGCAAAAATAACTTGTCACGGCACTGGCTAAGATGTTCTCATAACTAAAAATGACAGCGTCCAGGAAGAAGAAGAAGGGCGCGCCGGCACCTAGACCCCGGCAAGCTAGTGTTGCCGGGGGCCGCGAATACCAAGTTTCATCCGCGGCAAGCCAAAGTTGCCGGGGGCTACGATATCAGATAAGTTTTTCGTCCCTCATCATGCATCCTCTTATGGACTGGGGGAACGTGAAGCCGCGTCCTTGAACGATCATACCTTGTACAGGAACCTCCCCGTAGCTAGTTGCGCCCTTACTTCGTTTCGAGTCGGCTCAACAATTTAAGTGAGCTGCCAAGCGCCCTTACTTTGCTTCGAGTTCGCGCAGCAACTTAAGAGAGCCGCTAAGCGCCCTTACGTTGTTTTCGAGCCCGCTCAACAACTTAAGTGCGCTGCAACTAGTTGCGGCAAGGTTTCTTGCCGGAACCGGCACCGCCAGCAGGCTGCTGATGTCCCGCACTCGGCACCTGCGGCAAGCGTGCTTCGGCACCGCCAGCAAGCTGCTGATGTTCCGCACTCAGCACTCGCGGCAAGCGTGCCCGTGTCGGCAAGCTCCCTCAAAGCGTAGGGTAAAACATACAAGGCATAGAATCAAGTAAAGGACATAGCAAGCTTCCCCTTTTCATTAAAAAACATCCCACTCGGGTACAGTCCATAGAGGATGAAAAACATGAAAGAGAGGATTACAAGTTTTAAATGCAGCTAAGGCCTGAAGGCTTACAAACTAAAAAGATAAGATGCCCGTAATCCTTTTCCTGTCCCTCTTTTCAGGAGGTAGGTCAAGGAGGCAAGAAGGGAAAATGGGACGCCTAGGCGAACTACGGGTGCCAGAAGACACCAAGAGAACATCCATGGGGCCGTCCGAAGGCTGGATGGTGATGGCGGCGCCGGAAGCAGAGCTCGAAGACGGGGCGGCAGGACGTCAGCACGCTGTCGAGGGCTCCACGCCCTCGTACTCCGACTTGACGGCCTTGCCGCCAGCCCTCTTCCTCTTCTGCCGCCTCCCTACACCAGCCGCCCAAGGAGACGACCCCGGGGAGTTCAAGGTTCCGGCGACGCGGATGATGGGGTCGCCGGTGACGTGCGGAGCGGCGCCCGACACCTAGTCGGACTCGCCACCCCGCCTCCCGCTACCCTCGTCGTCGCTGTCGCTCTCCTCCTCGTCACTCTCGCTCGAGGGGGAGTCTTCGCTACTGGAGGAGCTGTCCATGCAGCACCTCGCCCGGATGCCGGAGTCCCCGAAGACCTTGACGGAGAGGAGGTCACCCTCCATTTACTTAAAATGGAGGGTAAACCCCGCCGTCAAGCTGTGGATGCGGGCGAACGTCTTCCACCCTCGATCAAGATACATCACATTGGGGGCTGGGGATACGACGTGGACTCGCGTGCCGTTGATCCCGCAGCCCCTCATGTGCAATCTCAGTGTCTCGGGCGGTTCTGGCTCCATCGCACTCGCAAACGGAGCTGGGAGCCGGAGACGACGAGGAGGCGCCCGGCGCAGCCTGACGAAGAACTCGCAAGGGTCGTCCCCCGTATGGACTGCCGCGAAGGGGGGAACCGCCGGCGGAGGCGGAGACGCTGCGTCGCCTCGACCGCCTCTTCCCCGAGCGCCTCGACCTCGTCCTCGGCCTCGTCCACGACCGCGCCCCTCCCTCTTCCCCTTGTGGCTGGCTCTGCCACCACGGGCGTGGAATAGGGAGGGATGCGCTGCCTGGCAGCGACCCTCGCCGCCACCGATGAAGGGCCAGGGTTCCCTTCCTCCATGGCGGATGAGGGGAAGGGGAGCAGAAGTTGAAGAAAGGAGAATATGAGAGTGTGGGCTTCTGCGCTCCCCTCCCCGCCCTTCTTAAAGGAGCGAGGTGGGGGCTCGACCGCCCCGCTCAACGAATCAGAGCACGGGGAGAGCAGGGAATCGGAGCCGACCGCTGCCTCCGCCCGTGACGGCTCGGTTTCCCACCTCCACCGTCCGCGACCCCGAGTGCATGGGAGCCGCGTGGCGGGGATGCAGAGCCAAGGCGACAGATGAGGTGACCTCACCCCTCCCCGCAGTCACGGGTGGGAGGGGGTGGGTGGACGCCACAAAAATCGCGCACGCCACCCACGTCTCCCACGACGCCGCGATTGACGCGTGCAGTTACAAGGGAGCGCGGCGGATGCGAAGTCAGATTCAGTGCGGACCCAGGCCGCGCGTGCCCATGCCCTGTTTTGGGCCTGGCCCAACAGCGCTCAGCACCGTGTATGGCCCAGGCCCGGGGGCTCCTGTCGGTGTACTAAAGAAGGGGTACCTTTAGTACCCCGAACTTGGGCACAGGCAGTCGCAGCAACCCGCGGCGGGGCTTCCCGGGCGTCCGCCAAGATCCTCAATGGCTACCTTGATGCCATTCAAAAGCAGAATACTCAAGCTAAAGCCCTGGCAAGAGGGGCTTGCCGGGAAGAAGAAGAGACCCCGACAAGAAGAGCTTGCCGGGAAGGCCAACCAAGGCCCCGGCAAAAGGAGCTTGCCGGGAAGAATACAAGGCCCCGGTAAGAGGAGCTTGCCGGGAAGGCCACTCAAGGCATTCCAAGTAAACTTGCCGCGACGTCCCGCGCGTCCCGGCAAGGCCCGGCGAGCGGCAAGCTTGCTGGTGCGACAAGATAAGGGTCGCGGCAAGGCGCTTGCCGCGGCAAGGCTGCTACTACACACCCGAGCTCCAGCACATCCAACAACGTGTCATCCCAGGACTATCCCAGGAGCACGTGGCAAGGCGCTGTGCAGCCATGCGGTGCGAGGTGGCAAGAAGAGCTGACAAGGAGGCCATCATGGCGATCGGTGGCGCCTCTAGCGGTCGTTTCCTTGCACTGTTGGGGCGACCGGACGGGCATTAAATGCCCCTGTCCCCTGCTGTCAGAGTTAGGTAGGGGACACTGTTGGTAGCAATTGTACCAACCCGCGTTTTTACCTTTCTACCCCTCTTTCTACGCTGCCACCTGTCGGTGACCCCTTTAGCCTATAAAAAGGAGGCCCATGCGCACGTAGAAGGGGGTTCGGAGGTTCGGAAGTTCGGAACTTAGTTCCATAGCTTAGGGGCTCGGTGTTTTTCCGCAGCTACTCCATACCCGCTCCCTGGAGCAAGAACAGAATACAAACACAAAGCAGCAGTAGGAGTCTTATCTCTCCGGAGAGCTCCGAAGCTGGGTAAAAATCCCCCGCGTGCTCCCTCGCCTCGATCTGCTCTGCGTGCGCCCTCCGCTCCCTTGCCGGACAAGAAGGGGCCCTCCTGCCCCATAGGTGCTCGTGCTCCCAGCCACCACGACAATATGGTAGCAAAAAGGGTCAGCAATAATCAATTCAGAGATGCAAAGTTGAATAAATGCTCAACGACGGTACTGTGCTGGTCCTAGGCTAGACCGTGCTAGAGACACGAGCCTAGAACACTAACAAAAACACGGCACTCCACGTAAACAAGGAGGAGCACACTCTGATTTTTTTTTCCTTTTTTCACTTTTTTTCCTCTTTTTTTTTTGCTCCACAACAAAAAAAATTCGAAAAAGTCTACAAATGGTCTAAAAACTGCCTAGCCAGAATTTTCTAGACTTAGTTTTTTCAAATATAACTATTTTTCTTGTACGTGTGGCATTGATGTTGGGGAGTCCTACTTGGTCATGTCTCGGAGTATGGCGTGATCTATAACCCAAAAACAAAGGAAAAAATACTGGACTCCGACTAGGACTGGTGGCGGAGATGAATCCGGTGGAAACTCGAACATGTGGCGGATATATGTAGGGTCCTGGAACACGAACTGGTGGCGAATTTGTGATGGAGGTGGACTCAGATTATCGTGATGGCGGTGAATATGTGGTATATGGCAGCGGTGATGACTATGGTGGTATGTGGCAGCTGTGATGGCAATGGTGCGGCGGCGGCATGACAACTTGTGAACAGAACTCGAAACTCTAAAGGACTAGACAGTAAGACCAGCAACTAGACACGATGATGCACCCGCAAATTCAACAATGCAAAACTCTAAAAAGATTATGCAAAGGCTCAGATTGGTTTGGATATGAAGAACTAACCCTATTTTTGGCTTTTTCATTTGACTGTAGGTATGAAGAACAGACTCGATCTAAACTACGAAAAACTGTAAAATCTCACCGAGCGACCTAGAAATCTGATACCACTTGATAGAGGCGAAGGTGTCCCGATGTTTGGATGAGATGGTGGTTATCATTTTCTGTGGGAGTCGACCTTGACGATCCGACTACGAACGTGCAAGACGTCGCGCCTTAGCAATCGCTAAACCAACTTCCGAGGGGTTATTGACCACGCCAGAGCACGATCAACCTGATCATGAGGGTCTGTTTTCCTGCAAGCAAATGAAGAACAAGCAAGAAACTGAGATTGCAATATTGATATTGTGAATTTAAGAGGAAAGTTTTATTAGTGAAGGTGGGGTTTTGTGACGCCTTTTGTCTGGTCGTTGAACACAAACGAGGTACGCGAAGTTGCAGCTATGGCGAACTTTTAATCTAAACAAAACCCAAAGTCTAAACGACGCCCTAAGGGCTGTATATATGGAGGAAGAGGGGGAATTTCGTGGCCCTTGGGGAAGGGGTTCGAAACCAACCCTATCTCTTGTTTCCCCACACATACAGACTCTAAAAACAGCATATAATCAAGTATTTCGAAATTACATGGGCCTGGCCCAATAATAAGGTGAAGCAACACCTAGAATAGCCTATGGACGAAAATTATGAAGTACCATCTTGTATATTTCATCCAAGGCTTCATCAACTCATTATGGTGGCTTCAATGTCCTTAAATCATCATTTGTAACTCTGTTCTTGTTCCCCTTGCGCATGCCATCATCTCCATGCTTGTTCTTGATCTAATGTTCATCCTTCTCCAAGCTAGGCCCTTCATTTGTAAGAAAAACAAATGTATCCAATTTAGGCAACATCATATTCTCATGAACATTAGAATCATCACCTAGAAACGGAAGTACCTGGTAATTTAATTGGCGTGCGCGAGCTCTAGTAAATGGTCTAGTATGTATAGCAGTAGGGGCTGTGGGTGTAACAATGGTATTGATGTCCTCATCATGACAGACGCGGTGATGATGATGGTGCATGACTATGTCGGTTACGGGTACACCTCAGGCCAGGTGTGCCACGGATACTGCGGATGCACGAGGTGCATGGATGATACAACGTGTCAGCAGCTTACATGAATGAAAGATGGCGGGTATGGGAAAATCGTGTACATGGGGCATCGTAGATGTCTCGAGAAGGATGACTCGTGGAGAAAACATGGAGATCAATTCAATGGGTTGGCTGAGCATCGAGGACCCCCACGTAAAAAGAGCGGCACCGAAATCAATGAGTTGTTGAAAAACTGCAAATAGTGCCTCGCGCCGGGAAAGATGAAAAAGGCACCGGAGCCGCTGCTGAAGGTATGGAAAACGAGGTCTATTTTCTGGGACTTGGAGTACTGGCCCAATCACGACACACCTGATTACCTTGATCAAATGCATATCATGAAGAATGTCCTCGAGAGTTTGCTTGGCACACTAATGAACATGCCGGAGAAGACCAAGGATGGGCCGAAGGCAAGGAAAGACTTGCATGATTTGGAGATATGGATAGATCTCCACTGTAAAAAGTCGAGGGAGGAGACGGAGACGGGGGAGTGGGAAAGGGGCAGAAAAGTCAACAAGAAGGAGGAGAATTATTTCCCCCCTTCTTTCTTCACCTTAAGTGCAATGGAGATTGATCAATTCATCAAGTGCCTTACGGGAATCAAAGTCAGTGGTTCCTGTGGGAAGATAAGAAGATTTCTAGAAACAAGAAGAAACGGTTCAGTGGGATGAAGTCTCATGACTGTCATGTGATGGTGATGCAGATACTCCTGGTTGCCATTAGAGAGATAATGGAGAAGCACGTCTGTGACACGCTTACTGGTCTGTGCAACTTCTTTGATGTTATCTCTCGAAAGTCCATCAGTGTGAAGCACCTCCGAAGGCTACAGGAAGAGATTGTTGTCATACTATGTGAGCTTGAGATGTACTTCCCGCCCGCGTTCTTTGACGTCATGGTGCATCAGTGTGTCCACATCATGGATGACATCATCGACCTCGGGCCGACATTCCTTCACAGCAGGATGTCATTCTAGAGGATGAATGGGGTCATCAGAGGATTCATTCGTAACATATCCCGTCCCAATGGGAGCATCATCCAGGGGTATCTGACGTATGAGTCCATCTCCTTTTGCAAGAATTATATAGGCGTCGGAGACCCTGTTGTTGGTTTGCCCATCAAGAAGCATGATGAGAGGCTCAGAGAAGAAGGTCACAACAACGGCCAGAAGGAATTGCAAATGGACTACTCGGATCGACAGAACAACTTTGAGAGGGCTAACTTAGTAGTGCTACAACACCTAGATGTGGTAGATGATTATGTGACACAGCACAAAGAAACAATCACAAAGAAGTACCGTGATAAGGGGATGTGCAAGACGGAAAATGAAGTTACTGTAGAGCACAACGCCGCTTTCTTGGCATTGGTTCAAAGAGCAAGTTCTTGCTAATCCCCCGGAAGAGGTCAGTTCGGACGGATACACGCCTTAGCACATGGCCCCGCACCCAAATTCGCGACCTGTCAGGCATATGATATCAATGGGTACACGTTCTACATGGAGAGGCCAAAGACATGGACAGTGATTACCGAAACTTAGGGGTGACGATTGAATGCGTGACCAACAACAACAACACAACTGAAAGATTCTATGGAAGGGTCAAAGAGATCTGGGAGCTTGACTATGCTGGAATGCACGATGCAACGATGTTCCATGTCAGATGGGCTAAGGACATCGTAAGAGAAAACAAGTATTTCACTACCATGTCTATACTCGGCGCGTAGAGCCCTACCGTGAACGTTAACATCATCGCCAAAGCCATGGGTACACGCTAAGCATGTGACACAACGCTTCTTCATAACCGACCCGACCAATCCCAGCCATGTTGTCGTGAGGAGAGGCAAAAGGAGCATCGTCGGAATGGATGGAGTCACCAATGAGGAAGACTACGACCAATACGGCAACCTGATGAGGGAAGATGACAATGACGATGAAGCATACGTTAAAAGAAGAATCAATACTACATTACCTAAGAAAGTTCGTACTCCATGGTGCCGGAAAAGTCACAAGGAGGGGCTCAATTATTCGACAACGAACAAGAAAGGGAAGAAGCTCAATGTGGAACGTCGTCGACGCAGTTGAGAAACAATCATTTATATATATGTATCTATTTTGTGTACGCACTTAAGTAACAGTTATTGGTCAAATGATGTATAAATTGTATCCCCTTCAATTACCACCACATGCATGGTTCTGGTGATATTCGCACAGTGCGGCATGGAGACAACGTCGTCGGTTGAAAGAAAACAAAAACAAAAGGGAGAAAGCAATACAAAAGAAAAAGAAAAGTAAACAGAAAAGAAAAGGAAAATAATAAAAAGAAAAGAAAACTAAAAACTAGAAAAGGAAAATAATAAAATGAAAAGAAAGATAGTGGTAGCGCTGGATTGGGAACCATCGCTATAGCTATGTTAGCTATAGCGCTGGATTAGTATTCAACGCTACTGCTATTTGTATTTTAGAATTAAAAAAATAAAAATTGGAAAAGTTAGCAGTATCGCTGGATTAGGATCCAGCGCTATAGCTAAGTTAGCTATAGCGTTGGATCCTAGTCCAACGCTAATGCTATTTTGAGTTAACCACCGCGCGGGCTCAAAATTTTGCCAAGTCCCATCCCCCCACTCTCCCACCTCTCCCCCTCCTCTCTGTTGTCATGCGCTGCCGTCGCCCCTGCCCGCCCCTCGACCTGGACCTCGACGCCAACCCGAGCCCCTGCCCGCCCTCGGCCTCGACGCCAGCCCCAGCCCCTGCCTGCCGCTCTGACATCCTCCACGTCTGCGCTGCCGCCGCTCCGACCGCCTCCGCGTCCGTGATGCCGTCGCTTTGGGCTCCTCGTCTGTGCCATCGCCGTCGACCTCACCCTCGGTAGCCAGCGTCGCCTTCTGCCTCCCTTCAGGTACTGGCCGACCCCCCCCCCCACCTCCCCCTCTCTCTGTCAATTAGGTTTTCTTTTTTAGAAATTAAACTAAGTTTTCAATCTAGGTGTCAATTAGCTAGACAGTAGGATTAAATTTTAGGGTTCAATTTAGGTATTTTTATTAGGACAAAATATTTATTAGCAAAGAAAATTTCTAGGATTCTAGGGTTCATTTTTCAAAAGTTATAGAAATTTCTTTAACCGCAACAATTAGGTGATGTTGTTGTTGCTTTAAACAAAATTAGTAAAAAAAATTAGTTAACAGTGAGTAGTTAGCTAGGGATAATTAGGTATGGCATTTAGCTCGGGCATTTTTAGCAAATTTAGCTAGGGCAAAAAATTTAGCTAGGGCATTTAGCTACGAAAATTTGCTAGGGCATTTAGCTATAAAAAAAGTAGCATTTAGCTAGGGAAAATTAGCTATGGCATTTAGCTAGGGCATCTAGCTAGGAAAAGTAGCTAGGGCATTTAGCTATAAAAAGCAGTAGCATTTAGCTAGGGGCATTTAGCTAGGAAAAATAGCTAGGGCATTTAGCTATAAAAACAGTAGCATTTAGCTAGGGCATTTTAGCAAGCAGTAGCAAATTAGTATAGGGAAATTTAGCAAATTTCTTTAGTGCAATTTAGTTTAGGGTATATAAAATACCTATTAATAAAAAATAGTAGCAAATTTTTGCTTAGGGAAGTAGCAGAGAGACAGAGAGAGCATTTAGGAAAATACAGTAGCAAATAGTTTAGGTCAATTTAGTTGGTTAGGGCAGTAGCAGAGAGAGAGCATTTAGGATTTTTGTAGGTATATATAATAGCTATAAATAAAAAAACAGTAGCAAATGTTTAGTGAGGTCATTTCGCAAAGGTTTTTTTGTTATTGAAAAGACCACTATTTTGCAATGTTTAGTGAGGTCATTTCACTCTATGTACGTGCTTGAATGATATATTTTGCAAATGATATATGTCACTGATGTTTGATAACCCCCAAGTATAGGGGGTCGCAACAATTTTTTATGGTAGAGTATTGAACCCAAATTTATTGATTTGACACAAGGGGAGCCAAAGAATATTCTCAAGTATTAGCAGTTGAGTTGTTAATTCAACCACACCTGGATAACTTAGTATCTGCAGCAAAGTATTTAGTAGAGAAGTAGTATGGAAGTAACGGTAACAGTGGTGAAAGTAACGGTAGCAGTTTTGTAGTAATTATAATAGTAGCAACGGTAAAGTAAATAAGCAAAGCACAATATATGACAAGCATGTAGGCATTGGATCAGTGATGGATAATTATGTCGGATGCGATTCCTCATGTAATAGTTATAACATAGGGTGACACAGAACTAGCTCCAGTTCATCAATGTAATGTAGGCATGTATTCCGAATATAGTCATACGTGCTTATGGAAAAGAACTTGCATGACATCTTTTGTCCTACCCTCCTGTGGCAGCGGGGTCCTATTGGAAACTAAGGGATGTTAAGGCCTCCTTTTAATAGATTACCGGACCAAAGCATTAACACATAGTGAATACATGAACTCCTCAAACTACGGTCATCACCGAGAAGTATCCCGATTATTATCAATTCGGGGTTGTCGGATCATAACACATAATAGGTGACTATAGACTTGCAAGATAGGATCAAGAACTCACATATATTCATGAAAACATAATAGGTTCAGATCTGAAATCATGGCACTCGGGCCCTAGTGACAAGCATTAAGCATAGCAAAGTCATAGCAACATCAATCTCAGAACATAGTGGATACTAGGGATCAAACCCTAACAAAACTAACTTGATTACATGGTAAATCTGATCAACCCATCACCGTCCAACAAGCCTACGATGGAATTACTCACGCACGGTGGTGAGCATCAAGAAATTGGTGATGGAGGATGGTTGATGATGACGACGGCGACAAATCCCCCTCTTCGGAGCCCCGAACGGACTCCAGATCAGCCCTCCTGAGAGAGATTAGGGCTTGGCGGCGGCTCCGTATCGTAAAACGCGATGAAACTTTCTCTCTAATTTTTTTCTCTGCGAAAGCAAATATATGGAGTTGGAGTTGAGGTCGGTGGACGTCCAGGGGTCCATGGGGCAGGGGGGCACGCCCAGGGGGAGGGGCGCACCCCTACCCTCGTGGACATGGTGTGGGTCCCCTAACGCTATTTCTTTTGCCATTATTTTTTATAAATACTGAAAAGTTGCTCCGTGGATTTTCAGGTCATTCCGAGAACTTTTATTTCGGCACAAAAATAACACCATGGTAGTTTTGCTAAAAACAACATTAGTCCGGGTTAGCTCCATTCAAATCATGCAAGTTAGAGTCCAAAACAAGGGCAAAAGTGTTTCAAAAAGTAGATACGACGGAGATGTATCAAATCCCCCAAGCATAAACCTTTGCTTGTCCTCAAGCAATTCAGTTGACAAACTGAAAGTTATGAAGAAAAACTTTTACAAACTCTGTTTGCTCTTGATGTTGCAAATATGTAAAGCCAGCATTCAAGTTTTCAGCAAAGATTATGAACTAACCATATTCACAATAACACTTAGGTCTCATGTTTACTCATATCAATGGCATAATCAACTAGCGAGCAATAATAATAAATCTCGGATGACAACACTTTCTCAAAACAATCATAATATGATATAACAAGATGGTATCTCACTAGCCCTTTCTGAGACCGCAAAACATAAATGCAGAGCACCTCTAAAGATCAAGGACTGACTAAACATTGTAATTCATGGTAAAAGAGATCCAGTCAAGTCATACCTAATATAAACTAATAGTAATGCATGCAAATGACAACGGTGCTCTCCAGCGGGTGCTTTTTAATAAGAGGGTGATGACTCAACATAAAAGTAAATAGATAGGCCCTTCGCAGAGGGAAGTAGGGACTTGTAGAGGTGCCAGAGCTCGATTTTAAAATAGAGATGAATAACATTTTGAGCGGTATACTTTCACCGTCAACATAACAACTATGAGATCTCGATATCTTCCATGCTACACACGTTATAGGCGGTTCCCAAACAGAATGGTAAAGTTTATACTCCCCCACCACCAACAAGCATCAATCCATGGCTTGCCGGAAACAACGGTTGCCTCCAACTAGCAACAATCCTGGGGGAGTTTTGTGTAATCATTTTGATTTGATTTTGAGCATGGGCTGGGCATCTCGGTTACCAGCCACTTTCTCGTGAATGAGGAGCGGAGTCCACTCCTCTTGATAATAACCCACCTACCATGGAAGATACAGACAGCCCTAGTTGATACCTTAGCTGCTCGAGCATACAAAACAGAATTTCATTTGAAGGTTTGGAGTTTGGCACATACAAATTTACTTGGAACGGCAGGTAAATACCGCATATAGGAAGGTATGGTGGACTCATATGGAATAACTTTGGGGTTTATGGAGTTTGGATGCACAAGCAGTATTCCCGCTAAGTACAGGTGAAGGCTAGCAAAAGACTGGGAAGCGACCAACTGAGAGAGCGACAACAATCATGAACATGCATTAAAATTAATCAACAATGAGTGCAAGCATGAGTAGGATATAATCCACCATGAACATAAATATCACGAAAGTTATGTTGATTTTGTTTCAACTACATGCGTGAACATGTGCCAAGTCAATTCACTCGAATCATTTAAAGGAGGATACCACCCTATCATACCACATCACAACCATTTTAATAGCATGGTGGCTCGCAAAGTAAACCATTATAAACACGAGCTAATTAAGCATGGCATAAGCAACTATAATCTCTAAATGTCATTGCAAACATGTTTATTCATAATAGGCTGAATCAGGAACGATGAACTAATCATAATTACAAAAACAAGAGAGGTCGAGTTCATACCAGCTTCTCTCATCTCAATCAGTCCATCATATATCGTTATTATTTGCCTTTCACTTGCACGACCGAACGGTGTGGATAATAATATGTGACGCTCCCGATTCAATCGTACACTAATCATACATGCAAATGTGTACGATCAAGATCAGGGACTCACGGGAAGATATCACAGCACAACTCTAGACACAAATCAAAATAATACAAGCTTTATATTACAAGCCAGGGGCCTCGAGGGCTCGAATACATAGCTCGATACACAAGAGTCAGCGGAAGCAACAATATCTGAGTACAGACATAAATTAAACAAGGATGCCTTAAAAAGGCTAGCACAAAAGCAACAACAATCGAAGAGGCAAGGCCTCCTGCCTGGGACCTCCTAACTACTCCTAGTCGGCGGCAGTCTTCACGTAGCAGCATCCATCGGTGGTGGTATCTGGCTCTAGGGATCCACCATCTGGTTGCATCAACTGGAAAGAAGGAAGAAGGGGAAAAAGGGGTAGCAAAGCAACCGTGAGTACTCATCCAAAGTACTCGCAAGCATCAGATCTATCCTATGTATGCATTGGTATCAAATGGAAGGGTTGTATCTGTGGACTGAACTGCAGAATGCCAGAATAGAGGGGAAGGCCTAGCCTAACAAAGACTAGCATCTTCAAGAAGCTCCAAGCATCTTGCAGCATGTAGAAGAGTAAAGAATAGCAATTTATAATTTGTAGTTGTATAAGATCAGGACATAAGCCTGAACGTCCATTACCGTGGACACGGTATTCGAATATATAACTTCCCTGTAGGGGTGCATCACGTTACCCAACACGCTCGATCACTCTGGCCGGACACACCTTTCTGGGGTCAATGCCCGCCCTCGAAAGATCAACACATCGCAGCCCTACGTAGGCTCAGCAGAGAGGTCCCCGCCGGTTTACATCCTAAGCACTCCGGGGTCTTGGGCCCATCGCCCGCAGCACTCCGGGTCATTGCGAGCAGTGTGGATACCAGCACCGCCTCGGATGGCCAGCACGATCCGACCGTGCCGCACTGCTGAACTGGATGTCTGACAAAGCTTCGGCTGATACTGCCACATCGAGGCTCGTATCTATTCTCGCATGGTGGTTAGTGCGTAAAGGCCAAAGGCCAACTCAGAACAAATACCCAAACCATAGTGTATTATTAGCTTGCGGAGACGAGCAGAGACTCACGATCGAAAGTGACCCCGTCGCCCCGTATCATGGACTTACGACAAGGGCCTAGAATGCCCGGCCATGCCACCTAACCATCTTGCGGGTGCTCTCCGGGCCCGCCCGACTTTCACCAAGGTCTCAAGTAAAGTCATTGTAACCGTGTGTCCAAACATCAAGGGGAAAGCCCGAGGAATCACCCATGGAGGATTCCACTCGATGTAATCATCAAGGTGAACGTAAGAGGGACCATCCTCGTGGTTCACACTTGAGGTGATGAATGACAGAGCCGTATCGGGAATGGTGAAAGAGGAAATCACCCTCGATGACCATGACCGAATAGCTACACTACAGAATTATCATCAGGAGTGAAGGGGCGTGATGTGATGTGAGGTGTCGGGCTCTGGTCGTCGATCATGCTGATCGAGTCGTCGGTGATGAAGCAGGGGCAACAAGGGCAAGATGGGGGTCACTGATAGATCACTAACCAACCTATACTAAGCAGTTTAGGATAAGCAGGTAAGGTACAATGAGCAGGTTACAAAAGCAGGCTATGCATCAGAATAGGAGCAAACAATAACAATAGCAAAATCTAATGCAAGCATGAGAGAATGGAATGGGCGATATCGGGATGATCAAAGGGGGGCCTGCCTGGTTGCTCAGACAATAAGGAGGGTCGTCGTCGACGTAGTCAATCATAGCGGCATCAGCTGCGGTCTTGGGGTCTACCGGAGAGAAGAGGGGGGAGAAACAGTAAATACATAGCAAGCAAGAGCATAACAGGACAACAGGCAGAGCTAGACGTGTTCTAACGTGGTGCTGGGAGATACTGGCGAAGCGGGAAACATCCGGGAAAGTTTTCCCGGTTTCGGACGTCTGTCAGACAGATGAACCGGAGGGGAAAAGTTGCATGTTTGCTATGATAGAGGCATGTGAAAGATGAACGGAGAGCGTATTCGGATTCGCCTCATCGTTCTGAGCAACTTTCATGTAGAAAACTTTTTCATCCAAGTTACGGATTATTTTATATGAATTTCTAAAGTTTTATTAATTTTCTAGAATTTCTAGAATTATTTAATTTGATAGAAAATGAATAATGACGTCTGCATGAAGTCAGAGTGATGTCAGCAGTCAATGTTGACCTATTGACCAGTCAAACTAACAGGTGGGTCCATTCTGTCATTGACTGATACTAATTAACAGTTTAATTAGTTAAAAGTTAATCAGGTTAATTAACAGGATTAATTAAGTTAATTAATTAATTTATTAATATTATTATCTTATTTCCTTTTTTTAATAGGGGGCCGGGCCCAGCGGTCAGTGACCCACTGGGGCCAACCGGGCGACGGGCGAAACGGGTGCGGGTGCCCGCCCGCATGGCCACGGGCGTGCGGGCGCTGGGGCTCGGCCGTTTCTCGCGACGGAAGCCGGTGTGGCGGGGCGCGTTGGGTAGCGGGCGGGGAGGCGGCCACACGGCGAGCAGCAGCGGCGGTGGGCGGAGGAGCGTGGCGAGGCCAGGGCGTGGCGGACATGGCCGCGGGATGGGCACGAGGACGGGGACGACGTCCGGCGGCGGCGACGTGCGGGATCTGGCGTCCGGTGACCAAACCGAGCACCGTGAGCACCTACAGAACAGGGAGAAGGGAGAAGGGGGGACGAGCGGCGCTCACAGTGGAGCGTAGGGGAGCGGCAGCGGGCTCATTGGAGCCGTTGGGGGGGGACGACGGGGACGATCCTGCGAGGGGGAAAGGTCCGGCGATGGTGTGGCGTCGGTTGGTGGCGGGGTCGAGGCAGCGTGCCTGGAGCGCCGCGGCGTCGAGCCCCCGGTCTGGATCGAGGGCGGAGGATCCGGGACGGCGCGCGGACGGGCATCGGGGACAGCTCGGGGGCGAGGTGAGGCGTCGACGGTGAGGTCCAGCGAAGGTGACGAGGTGTGCTACCTCTTGAGCACTGCGTTGGATTTCCCCGAAGAGGATAGGATGATGCAGCAAAGTAGCGTAAGTATTTCCCTCAGTTTTTGAGAACCAAGGTATCAATCCAGTAGGAGACCACGCACAAGTCCCTCGTACCTACACAAAACGATAGCTACTCGCAACCAACGCGATTAGGGGTTGTCAATCCCTTCACGGTCACTTACGAGAGTGAGATCTGATAGAGATGTTAAATAATATTTTTGGTATTTTTGATAGATAGATGCAAAGTAAAAAGTAAAAGGCAAAGTAAAAGTAAAGCAAGTAAATAAAGCGATAGAGATTGATATGATGAGAATAGACCCTGGGGCCATAGGTTTCACTAGTGGCTTCTCTCAAGAGCATAGATATTCGACGGTGGGTGAACAAATTACTGTTGAGCAAATGACAGAATTCAGCATAGTTATGAGCATATCTAGGTAATGATCATGTATATAGGCATCACGTCCAAGACAAGTAGATCGAAACGATTCTGCATCTACTACTATTACTCCACTCATCGACCGCTATCCAGCATGCATCTAGAGTATTAAGTTAAAAACAGAGTAACGCCTTAAGCAAGATGACATGATGTAGAGGGATAAATTCATGCAATATGATAAAAAACCATCTTGTTATCCTCGATGGCAACAATACAATATGTGCCTTGCTGCCCCTGCTGTCACTGGGAAAGGACACCCCAAGATTGAACCCAAAGCTAAGCACTTCTCCCATTGCAAGAACTACCAATCTAGTTGGCCAAACCAAAAAGGATAATTCGAAGAGACTTGCAAAGATAACTCAATCATACATAAAATAATTCGAGAATATTCAAATATTTTCCATAGATAAGTTGGATCATAAACCCACAATTCATCGGTCTCAACAAACACACCGCAAAAAGAAGATTACATCGAATAGTTCTCCACGATAGAGGGGTAGAACATTGTATTGAGATCCAAAAAGAGAGAAGAAGCCATCTAGCTACTAGCTATGGACCCGAAGGTCTGAAGTAAACTACTCACACTTCGTCGGAGGGGCTATGGTGTTGATGTAGAAGCCCTCCATGGTGGATGCCCCCTCCGGCGGAGCTCCAGAACAGGCCCCAAGATGGGATCTCGTGGATACAGAAGGTTGCGGCGGTGGAATTAGGTTTTTGGCTCCTGTTCTGATCGTTTGGGGATACGTAGGTATATATAGGAGGAAGGAGTACGTCGATGGAGCAGCAGGGGGCCCACGAGGTAAGGGGGCGTGCCTAGGGGGGCGCGCCCTCCACCCTCGTGACCGCCTCTTTAGTTCCTTGGAGCAGGGTCCAAGTCTCCTGGATCACGTTCGATGAGAAAATCATGTTCTCGAAGGTTTCATTCCGTTTGGACTCCGTTTGATATTCCGTTTCTTCGAAATACTGAAATAGGCAAAAAAAAACAGCAATTCTGGGCTGGGCCTCTGGTTAATAGGTTAGTCCTAAAAATAATATAAAAGTGGAAAATAAATCCCAATATAGTCCAAAACAGTAGATAAAGTAGCATGGAGAAATAAAAAATTATAGATACGTTGGAGACGTATCAGGCATCCCCAAGCTTAATTCCTGCTCGTCCTCGAGTAGGTAAATGATAAAAAAGAATTTTTGATGCGGAGTGATACTTTTGGCATAATTTCAATATAAATCTTCTTAATTGTGATATGAATATTCAGATTCGAAAGATTCAAGACAAAAGTTCATATTGACACAAAAATAATAATACTTCAAGCATACTAATCAAAGCAATCATGTCTTCTCAAAATAGCGTGGCAAAAGAAAGTTCATCCCTACAAAATCATCTAGTTAGGCTATGCTTCATTTTCGTCACACAAAGATGTTCCCAACTTCTATACCCCCGATGACAAGCCAAGCAATTGTTTCATACTCAAATAATCTCAAACTTTTTCAACCTTCACGCAGTACATGAGCGCGAGCCATGGATATAGCACTATGGGTGGAATAGAATATGATGATGGGGATTGTGTGGAGAAGACAAAAAAGGAGAAAGTCTCACATTGACGAGGATAATCAACGGGCTATGGAGATGCCCATCAATTGATGTCAACATGAGGAGTAGGGATTACCATGCAACGGATGAACTAGAGCTAATAATGCTCAACAAAAGAAAACTAGTGGGTGTGCATCCAACTCGCTTGCTCATGAAGACCTAGGGCATTTGAGGAAGCCCATCGTAGGAATATACAAGCCAAGTTCTATAATGAAAAATTCCCACTAGTATAAAAAGACAACTTATGAGACTCACTGCATGAAGAACAAGGTGCTACTTTGAAGCACAATATATGAGACTCAGTACATGAGGAACAAGGTGCTACTTTGAAGCACAAGTGTGGAAAAAGAGATAGTAGCATTGCCCTTTTTTTTCTTTTCTTTTTTTTCTTTTTTTGGGCCTTTCTTTTTTTCGTTTGGCCTTTCTTTTTCTTTTTATTTTGGCCTTTCTTTTTTTTCTTTTTGGGCAATGCTCTAACAATGATGATCATCACACTTCTATTGATTACAACATAAGGATTACAACTCCAAACTTAGAACAAGATATGACTCTATATGAATGCCTCCGGCGGTGTACCGGGATGGTGCAATGAATCAAGAGTGACATGTATGAAAAATAATGCATGGTGGCCTTGCCACAAATACGATGTCAACTACATGATCATGCAATGGCAATATGACAAAAGTAATGTATGTCATGATGATGATGATGGAAGTTGCATGGCAATATATCTCGGAATGGCTACGGAAATGCCATAATTGGTAGGTATGGTGGCTGTTTTGAGGAAGATATAAGGAGGTTTATGTGTGATAGAGCGTATCGTATCACGGGGTTTGGATGCACCGGCGAAGTTTGCACCAACTCTCAAGGTGAGAAAGGGCATGCACGGTACCGAAGAGGCTAGCAAAGGAGGAAAGGTGAGAGTGTGTATAATCCATGGACTCAACATTAGTCAAAAGAACTCATATACTTATTGCAAAAATTTAGAAGCCATCAAAAATCAAGTACTACGCGCATGCTCCTAGGGGGATAGATTGGTAGGAAAAGACTGTCGCTCGTCCCCGACCGCCACTCATAAGGGTGCACAAGCCAGGTACACTTCATGTTTCAAATTTGTTACACAACTCTAACCATACGTGCATGCTACGGGACTTGCAAACTTCAACACAAGCATTTCTCAAATTCACAATTACCCAACAAGCATGACTTTGATATTATCACCTCCATATCTCAAAACAATTATCAAGCATCAAACTTATCTTAGTATTCAATTCACTCAAAAGAAATTTTCACATATCTTGAACACTAAGTATATTAACATTAAGCAAATTACCATGCTATTAACGACTCTCAAAATAATCCAAGTTAAGCATGAGAGATCAATAGTTTGTTTAAAACAAATCCACCACCGTGCTCTGAAAGATCTAAGTGAAGCACTAGAGCAAAAATTATCATGCTCAAAAGATATAAGTGAAGCACTATGAGCAAAACTATCAAGCTCAAAAGATATAAGTGAAGCACATAGAGTATTCTAACAAATTCCAATTAATGTATGGCCCTCTCAAAAGGTGTGTACAGCAAGGATGATTGTGGTAAACTAACAAGCAAAGACGCAAATAATACAAGACGCTCCAAGCAAAACACATATCATGTGGTGAATAAAAATATAGCTCCAAGTAAATTACCGATGGAAGTGGACGAAAGAGGGGATGCCTTCCGGGGCATCCCCAAGCTTTGACTTTTTGGTGTCCTTGGCTTATCTTGGGGGTGCTATGGGCATCCCCAAGCTTAGTCTCTTGCTACTCCTTGTTCCATAATCCATCAAAAGAATTCACCCAAAACTTGAAAACTTCACAACACAAAACTCAACAGAAATCTCGTGAGCTCCATTAGAGAAAGAAAACAAAAGACTACTTCAAGGTACTGTAATGAACTCATTCTTTATTTATATTGGTATTAAACCTAATGTATTCCAACTTCTCTATGTAATATAGACTATTTTACTAGCCATAGATTCATCAAAATAAGCAAACAACACACGCAAAACAGAATCTGTCAGAAACAGAACATTCTGTAGCAATCTGTAACTAACGCAAACTTCTGGAACTCTAACAATTCTACCAAAATAGGAAGTCCTGGAAAATTGGTTTATTGATCAGTATCAAGAAGAATCAACGCAAAATCATGTTCCCGTGATTTAACAAAATTATATTCGTGCGCGCAAAGTTTCTGTTTTTCAGCAGAATCAAATCAACTATCATCGTAGGTTATCCTATAGGTTCTACTTGGCACAAACACTAATTAAAAGATAAAAACACATCAAAACAGAGGATAGATGGATTATTTATTCCTAAACAGAAGCAAAAACAAAAAACAAAAAATAAAATTGGGTTGCCTCCCAACAAGCGCTATCGTTTAACGCCCCTAACTAGGCATAAAAGCAAGGATAGATCTAGGTATTGCCATCTTTGGTAGGCAATCCATAAGTGGCTCTCATGATAGATTCATATGGTAATTTTATTTTCTTTCTAGGGAAGTGTTCCATGCCCTTATTTAAGGTAAATTGGAATCTAATATTTGCTTCCTTCATATCAATAATTGTACCAATCGTTCTAAGGAAAGGTCTACCAAGAATAATAGGAGATGAAGGATTGCAATCTATATCAAGAACGATAAAATCTACAGGCACATAATTCCTATTTGAAACAATAAGAACATCATTAATTCTTCCCATAGGCTTTTTAATAGTGGAATCCGCAAGATGCAAGTTTAGAGAGCAATCATCAAAATCACGGAAATCTAGCAAATCACATAAAGTTTTGGGAATAGTAGAGACACTAGCACCCAAATCACACAAAGCATGAAACTCATAATCTTTAATTTTAATTTTAATAGTAGGTTCCCACTCATCATAGAGTTTTGTAGGGATAGAAACTTTCAACTCAAGTTTTTCTTCATAAGATTGCATCAAGGCATCAACAATGTGTTCGGTAAAGGCCTTATTTTGACTATAAGCATGAGGAGAATCTAGCACAGATTGCAAGAAGGAAATACAACCAATCAAAGAGCATTTTTCATAATTAAATTCCTTGAGATCCAAAATAGTGGGTTTAGAAACATCTAGGTTTTTATTTCTTTCAATCCCACTTTCATCAATTTCATCATCAAGATCTAGAAACTCCGAATTCTTAGAACGCCTTCTAGGTAAAGGAAGATCAAGATTCATATTGCAAAACAAAGATTTAATGGGGGACACATCAATAACTTTAGATCTTCATCTTGATTTTCATAGGAATTGGAAGAACACGCTTTAATAAAGGCATCTTTGGAAGCACGCATCCTAGTGGTTCTTTCCTTGCACTCATCAATGGAAATTCTCATGGCTTTGAGAGACTCATTGATATCATGCTTAGGAGGAATAGATCTAAGCTTTAAAAAATCAATTTCAAGAGAAATTCTATCAACGTTCCTAGCCAAATCATCAACTTTAAGCAATTTCTCTTCAAGCAAAGCATTAAAATTCTTTTGTGAATTCATAAACTCTTTAACACTATTCTCAAATTCAGAGGGAATCTTATTAAAATTTCCATAAGAGTTGTTGTAGGAATTTCCATAATTATTAGAAGGATTACTAGGATAAGGCCTAGGATTAAAGTTCCCTCTATACGCGTTGTTTCCAAAACTATTCCTACCAACAAAATTCACATCCATAGATTCATATTTATTCTCAAGCAAAGTAGACAAAGGCATATCATTGGGATCAAGGGGAGTATTTTTAGGAGCAAACATCTTCATAAGTTCATCCATCTTTTCACTCAAAACATTGATTTCTCCTATAGCATGCACTTTTTTACTAGAAGATCTTTCGGTGTGCCATTGAGAATAATTAGCCATAATATTATCAAGTAATTTTGTAGCATCTCCTAATGTAATTTCCATAAACGTGCCTCCCGCGGCCGAATCTAAAAGATTTCTAGAAGCAAAATTCAATCCGGCATAAAAATTTTGTATGATCATCCATAAATTCAAACCATGAGTAGGGCAATTGCGAAGCATTAATTTCATTCTTTCCCAAGATTGGGCAACATGCTCATGATCAAGTTGTTTAAAATTCATGATATCATTTCTAAGAGTGATAATCTTAGTGGGAGGAAAATACTTAGAGATAAAGCATCTTTGCACTTGTTCCAAGAATCAATACTATTTTTAGGCAAAGATGAAAACCAAACTTTAGCACGATCTCTAAGCGAAAACGGAAATAACTTCAACTTGACAATATTGTTATCCGTATCTTTCTTCTTTTGAATATCACACAAATCAACAAAATTATTTAGATGAGTAGCGGCATCTTCACTAGGAAGGCCGGCAAATTGATCTTTCGTAACAAGATTCAACAAAGCGGTATTGATTTCACAAGACTCATCATTATTAAGATGAGCAATCGGAGTACTAAGGAAATCATTATTATTGGTATTCGAGAAGTCACACAATTTGGTATTATCTTGCGCCATGGCAACAAGTAATCCAACACACAAGCAAACAGAAAGGCAACGGGAAAAAGGCAAATGGGAAAGAGAGGAGGAGATTGGGAAAAAGAGGGTGAATAAAATGGCAAGGGTGAAGTGGGGGAGAGGAAAATTAGAGGCAAATGGAAAATAATGTAATGCGAGAGATAGGGATTGCGATGGGTAATTGGTATAGTTGACTTACTTGCGTGAGCCTTCCCGGCAATGGTGCCAGAAATTCTTCTTGCTACCTCTTGAGCATTGCATTGGATTTCCCCGAAGAGGAGAGCATGATGCAGCAGAGTAGCGTAAGTATTTCCCTCAGTTTTTGAGAACCAAGGTATCAATCCAGTTGGAGACCACGCACAAGTCCCTCGTACCTACACAAAACGATAGCTACTCGCAACCAACACGATTAGGGGTTGTCAATCCCTTCACGGTCACTTACGAGAGTGAGATCTGATAGAGATGATAAATAAAATTTTTGGTATTTTTGATAGATAGATGCAAAGTAAAAAGTAAAAGGCAAAGTAAAAGTAAAGCAAGTAAATAAAGCGATAGAGATTGATAAGATGAGAATAGACCCTGGGGCCATGGTTTCACTAGTGGCTTCTCTCAAGAGCATAGATATTATACGGTGGGTGAACAAATTACTATTGAGCAATTGACAGAAATGAGCATAGTTATGAGCATATCTAGGTAATGATCATGTATATAGGCATCATGTCCAAGACAAGTAGATCGAAACGATTCTGCATCTACTACTATTACTCCACTCATCGACCGCTATCCAGCATGCATCTAGAGTATTAAGTTAAAAACAGAGTAACGCCTTAAGCAAGATGACATGATGTAGAGGGATAAATTCATGCAATATGATGAAAAAACATCTTGTTATCCTCGATGGCAACAATACAATACGTGCCTTGCTGCCCCTGCTGTCACTGGGAAAGGACACCGCAAGATTGAACCCAAAGCTAAGCACTTCTCCCATTGCAAGAACTACCAATCTAGTTGGCCAAACCAAAAAGGATAATTTGAAGAGACTTGCAAAGATAACTCAATCATACATAAAAGAATTCAGAGAAGATTCAAATATTTTCCATAGATAAGTTGGATCATAAACCCACAATTCATCCGTCTCAACAAACACACCGCAAAAAGAAGATTACATCGAATAGTTCTCCACGAGAGAGGGGGAGAACATTGTATTGAGATCCAAAAAGAGAGACGAAGCCATCTAGGTACTAGCTATGGACCCGAAGGTCTGAAGTAAACTACTCACACTTCATCGGAGGGGCTATGGTGTTGATGTAGAAGCCCTCCCTGGTGGATGCCCCCTCCGGTGGAGCTCCGGAACAGGCCCCAAGATGGGATCTCGTGGATACAGAAGGTTGCGGCGGTGGAATTAGGTTTTTGGCTCTTGTTCTGATTGTTTGGGGATACGTAAGTATATATAGGAGGAAGGAGTACGTCGGTGGAGCAGCAGGGGGCCCACGAGGTAGGGGCATGCCCAGGGGGGCGCCCTCCACCCTCGTGACCGCCTCTTTAGTTCCTTGGAGCAGGGTCCAAGTCTCCTGGATCACGTTCTGTGAGAAAATCACATTCCCGAAGGTTTCATTCCGTTTGGATTCCGTTTGATGTTGCGTTTCTTCGAAATACTGAAATAGGCAAAAAACAGCAATTCTGGGCTGGGCCTCCGGTTAACGGGTTAGTCCCAAAAATAATATAAAAGTGGAAAATAAAGCCCAATATAATCCAAAACAGTAGATAAAGTAGCATGGAGCAATCAAATATTATAGATACGTTGGAGACGTATCAAGGTGGCGGGGTGGCGCCGGAATGGGTGTCAGGGGCACGGGGCTGACCCCTTGTGCGCGGGCAGGCGCCCAGATCGAGTGGGGGAGGGAGCGTGCGGGCTCGATCCAGATGGGATCGAGAGAGAGAGACCAGGGAGATATGGGGATCGTGGGGGGGAGTGGGGAGATATTTTCGGGCTAGGTCACGGTAAGGGAGTGGGGGTAGATGTAGGCGGGATGGGCCGACCTGGTTGGGGTGGCCAGCAGGTTGAGGCCCAAGGGGCGGCGCGGTGGCCAGCTAGGCCAGTCGGCCCAGTTGAGAGGGGGGGCATTTCTCCCTTTTGTATTTCTTTTATTTTCTATCAAAAGGATAGCTACTGTTTTGGATAGCAACAAGGCATCAAATGAATTTTGTCAAGTGTGAAACTTAGCAAATAGTTCAGGCACAATATTGTGGTGTTGCCTAAAAAGTTTCAGGGCGAAAGGAATTGTTCAAGCATTTTTAGAGATTGGAAAGGTCATTTAATATGATGTTGGACCACTAAATAATTTCGAGGGGCTCTTTCGGAATCCAAAAGAGGTTGGTTCCAACATGACAAATACCCAGGGATTATTTGCCATACTTTGAACATTTTAGTTTTCATGTTTGGCAAATTTGAATTTTGACTTAAATTTGAGTTTGAATATGAACAGTGGTTTGGATCAAGTGAGGATTAGCAGCAGTAATGTTATGACGTGGCACCATTAATGGAGGATTACTGTAGCTTAATTATTCGGGCGTCACAATTCTCCTCCACTACAAGAAATCTCATCCCGAGATTTAAGGGGTGAAGTAAGGGGGAAAGACTCGAGAAGGACGGAGCTCAACTCAAGATAGGTACTTGGCGGCTATCTCACTGAACGAGGCATAGAGGCATCTCTCGAGTTGAAATTCAAGAAAGTCATCAAGAGCAAGATAAGAAGGTGTAATAAGAAGTTTCAAGCGTGTAGGCAATCGTTAGTTGCCTAAAACAGAGGGTGAAAGGGGTTCAAAGCAATGGGAATAAGTATTTCATCTCATACCAAAATAGATCACTAGGAAGGTGGCTTGTGATTTACACTCGAAGCCAAGTGCAAAGAATATTTCAGAGTTAAGGTTGTACAGGAGAGTTGGGTTTCGATCCTGTGGAACTATGGGCTATGGGCCCACCATGTGGGTTAAAAGCAGGAAGGGTGCTAACATTTTGTACGGTCATGATAGCAAGGCAGGTTAGAGGATAGCCTGTCAGTTATGTCGGCAACCACGCTGGTACCAAGGGCGAGGGACGAAGAGAACCATTTTCCTGCTCGTTAAGACGAGGCGGACCAATAGGCAAAGTTCTCGTCCATCGGTGGCTACTGGAATGTCATCAACAATAGTAACAAGGTCTTACTGATAGAGTTTGTACACCGAGGTGTTTACATAAGCAGGGAATTATCACTGCTTAGGTATGATAGGTTACAAGAAAGGTTGAAAAAAACAATGGAAAGGAAAATGTAGACTCGAATTAGTTATCGGTGTTCTCAAGTGTCTAACAACTCAGAACCCGTGGAAAATTTGAATCAGCAAGAAATAATAGTTGATGAAGAACTCATAAGAAGTTATGTAGTTCCGTGATAATCTCGAGATACCAGAGGGTAATACTCGAGGTATAGCAGAATAGAGGTTGGATGGGTGAAATGGTCTACAGAAGACAAGTACTTCCACTTGTCCGAGAAATGAAATCAAAGAAGAACAATCATGGTGGGAACCACGGTTGTGAAGGTGCAAGCATAGATACAAGACAAACTTATCACAAGAGGATTATTATTATAACAAGAAGCTTCCATGATAAGTTCCACATCGGGTCCATGGGCATGAACACCAATGTTCAAGGTCGACTCCCACTTCTCTAATGCACAACTTTCCATTCACTTCTCGCCTTCGAAGAAGTTGTAGCGTTGAAATTTTACCTGGCGAAAAGCCAATAGAGTATAACTCGCATAACTTTCGAGTTCACCTGGATTTAGGGAAGACATAGATTCAACCCATCGGGGCATCTTAGAAACAAATTCCACAAACTTTAGGAATAAATAACTCAAGCCCAGAAGCAGAGCATGGTAGAGGAAGCAGAAGATACAATTTACCAAAGGCATTATGTATCCGAGGAAAAGCTCACAAGGTTACTGTAAATGAAGGACGCTGTCGGATAGAACCCCACAAAGGATCTGGTGGTTCACAAGGGATCTGATGTGAGCATCAGTACTTAACCAGAAGTAGAAAGAATGCAAGGATATCATATTATAGAAGCAACTTACTAATTCATAGTTGAAATGCAAAGGAATTACGATTTCCAAAATCAAGGGATCAGAAGCAAACGCTCTGACCAAGGATGGTTAAGTTGAATAGACTTAGGGCACAATCGATGGCAATCTGATTGGCCGAGAACCAGCTCATGTTTGGGAAGACGTCTGAGCTAGAAAGATAATCTATAAGGATTAACTGATGATTGCGACACAGATATATCAAATCGAAAGACTCAAGATGATAATGACAAAGGACGTCAATGGATACTGCTAGGCATATGGAATTAATCAGAGTGTAGGCAGGTAAGACTTTCTAGAGCAATAGGCGACAGAGGTCATCGAAAGCTCGGATTGTATTACCAAGTATCTTACGAAGCATAAGAATAACTGGGGTGAATGGATACTCGATAAGAGCGAGTAATTAACCGAATGGGTATTCATGTGGCAAGGACTGTAGGGTAGTAAGCACAAAGGATCCTCGGAACATCAAAGAGTATTCCAGGACATCTTGTACTAACAAGAGCAATTGGGGATGAAGGTATGAACGGCAACATAGGTAGTTACACATAAGGATTTATCGGTGGTAGGGATTGCAATGACGAAGGGCACAAGGGTCTCGAGGAAACATCGAAGAGTATCTTCAGAAACTTCTGGTGCACCAAGTAATCATCTGGAGAGAGGGGCTCTCCGGGAGAAAGTATTTACGAGAACCTAGAGTTAGAGTTAACAAAATCATTTAAACTGAATAGAAGAGAGATTAGAGTCCCAGAATAAAGGTCGAGGAGTAAAAGATCCTAATACCACCATATTGGTGACATGGGCCCGTAAGCCACACAGCCATGTTAGTAAAACAATTTTTGAAGACTAGACTCAACTTCGGCCAAGGAGTTGGAAAGGGGGATCCTACAGGCAGTCGGCTCTGATACCAACTTGTGACGCTCCCGATTCAATCATACACTATTCATACACGCAAATGTGTACGATCAAGATCAGGGACTCACGGGAAGATATCACAACACAACTCTGGACACAAATCAAAATAATACAAGCTTTATATTACAAGCCAGAGGGCTCGAATACATAGCTCGATACACAAGAGTCAGCGGAAGCAACAATATCTGAGTACAGACATAAATTAAACAAGGATGCCTTAAGAAGGCCAGCACAAAAGCAACAACGATCGAAGAGGCAAGGCCTCCTGCCTAGGACCTCCTAACTACTCCTGGTCATCGGCGGTCTTCACATAGCAGCATCCATCGGCGGTGGCATCTGGCTCCAGGGATCAACCATCTGGTTGCATCAACCGGAAAGAAGGAAGAAGGGGAAAAGGGGGTAGCAAAGCAACCGTGAGTACTCATCCAAAGTACTCACAAGCATCAGATCTATACTAAGTATGCATTGGTATCAAATGGAAGGGTTGTATCTGTAGACTGAACTGCAGAATGCCAGAATAGAGGGGAAGGCCTAGCCTAACGAAGACTAGCATCTTCAAGCAGCTCCAAGCATCTTGCAGCATGTAGAAGAGTAAAGAATAGCAATTTATATTTAACAAACATGTTGTAACATTAACGCCCAGAGATCCTTCCTCGACTCCCTGCGAGAAAGCAATCCCGGAGCCACATATTCAAGTATCCATTTGTAGTTGTATAAGATCAGGATATAAGTCTGAACGTCCATGTTGGTGTACTAAAGTAGGGGTACCTTAGTATCCCGAACTTGTGCACGGGCAGTCGCAGCACTCCGCGGCAAGGCTTGCCGGGTGACCACCAAGGTCCTCCATTGGTTCCTTTGGAGCCATTCAAGAACAAAGTGTTTAAGCTGAGAAGACAAGGCCCCGGCAAGAGGAGCTTGCCGGGAAGGACAAAGCCCCGGCAAGAGGAGCTTGTCGGGAAGGCCAACCAAGGCGCTTGCCGCGGCAAGGCTACCACTTTGTGCCTGCGCTCCAGCACATCCACCTACGTGTCGCACTGAGACTTTCCCAGGCATGCGTGGCAAGAGGCTGTGCAGCTAAGCGTTGCGAGGTGGCAAGCGGAGACGACAAGAAGGCCCTCGTGGCGAACGGTGGCGCCCCTAACGGTCGCTTTTCTGCACTGTTTGGGCGAGGCGGACGGGCATTTAATGCCCTTGTCCCCTGCCGTCAGAGTTAGGTAGGATACACTGTACAAGTAGGTGTACCAACCACATCTTTTACGTTTTTGCCCTCGCCTACGTTGCCACCTGTCGGTGACCCCTTGAGCATATAAAAGGAGGCCCATGCGCAACGTAGAAGGGGTTCGACTCATTCGGAACCAGAACACTTCCACGCTCTAGAGCAAGAACATAATACAAACCACAAAGTAGCAGTAGGAGTTTTATCTCTCCGGAGAGCTCCGAAGCTGGGTAAAAATCGCTCGTGTGCTCGCCTCGATCCGCTCTTCGTGCGATCTCCGCTCCCTGCTGGACCGAAAGGGGCCCTGCCCCATAGGTGTTCATTTCCCACGACATCTTTGGCGCGCCAGGTAGGGGGCGTCGAGGTTGTGTGAACCCGATCCGGTGTTCACGCGAGCTAGATCTTCATCTTCTCCATCATCTTCATCGACATGCCACCGAAGAAGAAGGCTTCGGAGGTGGCTGCTCCGTCCGCGTCGATCCCACCACCACCGGAGCAAATGGGTGATGGGTTAGACGCCGGCGGAGGAATGGGCGTCGACGAGGGAGCTCACGCTGCCGCCAGGTCCAAGGACAAGGCCGCAAACCTCGGCGTCCGTACACGCACCGCGCCCATCCCAGGAGGCGCGAGACCGACAGCGTCATGGTACTCGCAGTACCATACGCTGGTTGGACCAAGGTCAAGATGGTGGATCTCGGGATGCTCAAGACCAGCACGCACGCCAACCTGCTAGCATGAGCAAGACGCGGTCGCCCGGACGGGATCCTGCTCCTTCTAACATAGTTAGAAGTCCGAGCATATCCCACTCCTCGCACCGTTCACCACCGCCACCAAAGACTCTAGAAGAAGCGTTGGCCCGAGCCCAACTGCTCCTGGATTACCCTCCAACGGCGGACAAGATCGACGATTGGAGGGCCACTATCAAAAGTCTCATCGGCTTCGCCAACGGCGATACTCCACGGCAACCGAGTGCATCGAAGCCGCGGCAAGATTGCCGGGTGCGAGCCGATGGCGACAAGGCAGGCGGGGGTGCAACCACCGTGCACTCTCCGCCCCGAAGGCCAAGATCGCCGACTCGTCGAGTCAACCTCGACACTGACTCCACTGCGTCATCAGACCCACGAGCTCGTCGCGATCAACGCCAAGTTCTTCAAGAGCGACAGCAAGAAGACGCTCGTACCCGCATCGAGCGTCGAAGAGAAGCGCGGCGACAATCAGACCAGCGCGCTGGGCCCGCCATCGGCATGCATGCGCCAGGGGAACCAGGCGACTTGCCGTACGCGGTAGGTTGTCTTGCGTTTACTCGTGAGCTGCGGCAAGTCCAGTGGCCCAGTACGAAGAACTTCAAGCCAGATGTACCCAAGAAGTACGACGGCAGGTTGCATCCGTCGGAGTTCCTCAGCATCTACACCATCGCAGTGCAGGCTGCCGGGGGGCGCGATGACAAGATCCTTGCCAACTACTTCCTGCTGGTGCTCAAGCCAAATGTCAGATCCTGGCTCATGCACTTGCCGGACAACTCTATATCCTCCTGGGCAGATCTGTGCCATCAGTTTGTCGGCGCCTTTACAGGCGGCCACAAGCCTCATGGCCAGGAGAGTGATCTTCACCTGCTCGCCCAGAAGGAAGGAGAACCCCTGCGCAAATACATTCAGAGATTCAGCCAAGTGCAGCGCAACATCCCAGATGTCCACCCTGCCGCGGTCATCAGCGCGTTCCATCAGAACGTGCGAAACCGCAGGATGAGGGAGGAGATGGCGATGTGCAAGATCAGAGACGTCAGTGAGCTCTACGCCCTGGCCTACAAGTGTGCATGTGCAGAGGAAGGGAGGAAACTCCCCGGAGAGAACACAGGAGCAGGGGGGTCTGACAGTGAGGATGCCGCCCCGGCAAGGAAATACTGGCGGCGGAATAACAGAAAAAGAAAAGGCAAAGATGTGCTAGCTGTTGAGCAGTTCGGCAACGGAGGTGACGCCGACAAAGCCAAAGCTGGTAACTCCGGCGAGGCTGTGGCGGCCGCCGACAAGCAGGACGGCTCCGGCAAGCAGTATTGCAAGATCCACTGCACCAAGGGTCACGATCTCCAGAGCTGCAAGAAGGTCGAGCAGCTTGTCGAGCAGCAGAAGGCTGAGTACGAGTGACGCGACAGGGATAAGGCCCAAGAAGGTATTGGTGGATCCGGCAAGAAGCGTCCCGGCCGGGGAGGACGTCGCGGCAAGGCCAAGCGGCGGCAAGGAGACAGGACTCCCTGCGGCCACGACAAGGATGAAGATGAAGACGAAGATGAGGATATGGATGATGACGAGGCTGACGAGCAGGAGTTTCAGAAAGCCACGGAGGTCTTGTGCGTTGACGGTGGTGCTTCTCTGCATACTTCGCACCGCCAGCTCAAACAATGGGTGCGGGAAGTCAATGCAGCAGAACCATCAGTTGAGTCATGCAAGCCCCTGAAATGGTCCAGCACGCCTATCGTCTTCGACATTGAGGATCACCCTGATCGCATAACTGCGGTCGGGTGCTTGCCGATGTTGGTCTCGCCAACTATCCGCAACCTCAAAGTTACGAAGATGCTAGTTGACGGTGGGGCCGGCTTGAACCTGATCTCCTCCGCGGTACTTCGGAAACTCCAGATCCCTGACAGCGAGCTCGAAGAGACCGGTACGTTCCAAGGAATCAATCCGGGAAGGAGCAGGCCGAAGGGGAAGATCACATTGCCCGTAACATTCGACAGCGAGCTAAACTTCAGGACTGAGAGGGTCACTTTTGACGTTGCCGATTTTCCATTGCCCTACAATGGAATACTTGGCCGTCCAGCACTCGCCAAGTTCATGGCAGCCTCTCACTATGCATACAACGTACTGAAGATGCCGGGTCCGATAAGTGTCATCTCTGTCCCTGGCGACAAGAAGGATGCCCTTATCTACACCGACAAGATCTACCGGGAAGCAGCAGCCGCAGCAGAACGCAAGCCACTTGCCGCTGAAGCTCCCGGCGCGACGAGGCGGAGGAGTAGGCTCCCATGGCCGCTTGTCGGGAGCTGCGACAGGATCAGAAGCGGCGGTCCGAGAGGACCCCGCTCCAGTTGCCGCAGCAGCGTGAGATGCTCCCGCGGCAACAGTGCTTGTCGCGGTGGAGCGTCTCCCGCGGCGCGGCGGCTGTTGACCCGTCTGCCGCCCTGCTATGTCTCCGATCCTGCGGAGGCGCCATCTTCGTGGAGCTAGGGGCTGCACTGGGAGCTCCGCTTGCGGCAAGTTGCTTGAAGACGGCTGGCCGCTTGCACCCTCGGCGGGCTCGCTCGATTCGGCTTCGGGCCCTCCCTCGCCGACGATTTCCCCGACAAGCTCGTCTCGATCGGCAAGGCTTGCCGCCTCGGCTGCCTCTGCCTCCTCCACAGTAAACCCAAGCCGCGCGTGCCCGTGCCCTGTTTTGGGCCTGGCCCAAGAGCGCTCGACACCGTGTGTGGCCCAGGCCCGGGGGCTCCTGTCGGTGTACTAAAGTAGGGGTACCTTAGTATCCCGAACTTGTGCACGGGCAGTCGTAGCACTCCGCGGCAAGGCTTGCCGGGTGACCACCAAGGTCCTCCATTGGTTCCTTTGGAGCCATTCAAGAACAAAGTGTTTAAGCTGAGAAGACAAGGCCCCGGCAAGAGGAGCTTGCCGGGAAGGACAAAGCCCCGGCAAGAGGAGCTTGTCGGGAAGGCCAACCAAGGCGCTTGTCGCGGCAAGGCTACCACTTTGTGCCTGCGCTCCAGCACATCCGCCTACGTGTCGCACTGAGACTTTCCCAGGCGTGCGTGGCAAGAGGCTGTGCAGCTAAGAGGTGCGAGGTGGCAAGCGGAGACGACAAGAAGGCCCTCGTGGCAAACGGTGGTGCCCCTAACGGTCGCTTTTCTGCACTGTTTGGGCGAGGCGGTCGGGCATTTAATGCCCTTGTCCCCTGCCGTCAGAGTTAGGTAGGATACACTGTACAAGTAGGTGTACCAACCACATCTTTTACGTTTTTGCCCTCGCCTACGTTGCCACCTGTCGGTGACCCCTTGAGCATATAAAAGGAGGCCCATGCGCAACGTAGAAGGGGTTTGACTCATTCGAAACCAGAACACTTCCACGCTCTAGGGCAAGAACATAATACAAACCACAAAGCAGCAGTAGGAGTTTTATCTCTCCGGAGAGCTCCGAAGCTGGGTAAAAATCGCTCGTGTGCTCTCCTCGATCCGCTCTTCGTGCGATCTCCGCTCCCTGCCGGACCGAAAGGGGCCCTGCCCCATAGGTGTTCGTTTCCCACGACAGTCCATTACCATGGACACGGTATTCGAATATATAACTTCCCTGCAGGGGTGCACCACGTTACCCAACACGCTCGATCACTCTGGCCGGACACACCTTTCTAGGGTCAATGCCCGCCCTCGGAAGATCAACATGTCGTAGCCCTACCTAGGCTCAGCAAAAAGGTCCCCGCCGGCCTACATCCTAAGTACTCCGGGGTCTTGGGCCCATCGCCCGCAGCACTCCGGGTCGTTTCGAGCAGGGTGGATACCAGCACCGCCTCGGATGGCCAGCACGATCCGACCATGCCGCACTGCTGAACTGGACGTCTAACAAAGCTTCGGCTGATATTGCGACGTCGAGGCCCATATCTATTCTCGCGTGGTGGTTAGTGTGTAAAGGCCAGAGGCCAACTCAGAACAAATACCCAAACCATAGTGTATTATTAGCTTGTGGAGACGAGCAGAGACTCACGATCGAAAGTGACCCCGTCGCCCCGTCTCGTGGACTAACAACAAGGGCCTAGAATGCCCGTCCATGCCACGTAACCATCTTGCGGGTGCTCTCCAGGCGCGCTCGACTTTCACCAAGGTCTCAAGTAAAGTCATTGTAACCGTGTGTCCAAACATCAAGGGGAAAGCCTGAGGAATCACCCACGGAGGATTCCACTCGATGTAATCATCAAGGTGAACGTAAGAAGGACCACCCTCGAGGTTCACACTTGAGGTGTTGAACGACAGAGCCGTATCGGGAATGGTGAAAGAGGAAATCACCCTCGATGACCACGACTGAATAGCTACACTACAGAATTATCATCAGGAGTGCGTTATGAGGGATCACCCTCGGCACTCGACAGTAGCTCTGCAGAGTTGAGCAACAAAAGGGGCGTGATGTGATGTGAGGTGTCGGGCTCTGGTTGTCGATCACGCTGATCAAGTTGTCGATGATGAAGTAGGGGCAACAACGACAAGATGGGGGTCACTGATGGATCACTAACCATCCTATACTAAGCAGTTTAGGATAAGCAGGTCAGGTACAATGAGCAGGTTACAAAAGCAGGCTATGCATCAGAATAGGAGCAAACAATAACAATAGCAAAATCTAATGCAGGCATGAGAGAATGGAATGGGCGATATCGGGATGATCAAAAGGGGGGCTTGCCTGGTTGCTCAGAAAAGAAGGAGGGCCGTCGTCGACGTAGTCGATCGTAGCAGCATCAGCTGCGGTCTCGGGGTCTACCGGGGAGAAGAGGGGGGGAGAAACAGTAAATACATAGCAAGCAAGAGCATAACAGGACAAGAGGCAGAGCTAGACGTGTTCTAACACGGTCCTGGGAGATACTGGCGAAGGGGGAAACATCCGGGAAAGTTTTCCCGGATCCGGACGTCTGTCAGACAGATGAACTGGAGGGGAAAAGTTTCATGTTTGCTATGCTAGAGGCATGTGACAGATGAATGGAGAGCGTATTCGGATTCGCCTCATCGTTCTGAGCTACTTTCATGTAAAAAACTTTTTCATCCAAGTTACGGATTATTTTATATGAATTTCTAAAGTTCTATTAATGTTCTAGAATTTCTGGAATTATTTAATTCGATAGAAAATGAATAATGACGTCAGCATGAATTCAGAGTGATGTCAGCAGTCAATGTTGACCTATTGACCAGTCAAACTGACAGGTGGGTCCATTCTGTCGTTGACTGATACTAATTAACAGTTTAATTAGTTAAAAGTTAATCAGGTGAATTAACAAGATTAATTAAGTTAATTTATTAATTAATTAATATTATTATCTTATTTCCTTTTTTAACAGGGGGCCGGGCCCAGCGGTTAGTGACCCACTGGGGCCAACTGGGCGACGGGTGAAACGGGTGCGGGTGCCCGCCCGCATGGCCACGGGCGTGCGGGCGCTGGGGCGCGTCGGCGGACATGGCGGGGCTCGCCGGCCGGCCGTTTTTGGCAACGGAAGCCGGTGTGGCGGGGCGCGTTGGGTAGCGGGCGGAGAGGCGGTCGCACGGCGAGCAGCAGCGGCGGTGGGCGGAGGAGCGTGGCGAGGCCAAGGCGCGGCGGACATGGCCGCAGGATGGGCATGAGGACGGGGATGACGTCGGACGGCGGCGACGTGCGGGATCCGGTGTCCGGCGACCAAACCGAGCACCGCGAGCACCTACAGAACGGGGAGAAGGGAGAAGGGGGGACGAGCGGCGCTCACAGTGGAGCGTAGGGGAGCGGCAGCAGGCTCGTTGGAGCCGTTGGGGGGGACGACGGGGACGATCCAGCGAGGGGGAAAGGTCCGGCGACGGTGTGGCGTCGGTTGGTGGCAGGGTCGAGGCAGCATGCCTGGAGCGCCATGGGGTCGAGCCCCCTGTCTGGATCGAGGGCGGAGGAACCGGGACGGCGCGCGGACGGGCTTCGGGGACAGCTCAGGGGCGAGGTGAGGCGTCGACGGCGAGGTCCAGCGACGGTAACGAGGTGGCGGGGTGGCGCCGGAATGGGCGTCAGGGGCACGGGGCCAACCCCTTGAGCGCGGGCAGGCGCCCAGATCGAGCGGGAGAGGGAGCGTGCAGGCTCGATCCAAATGGGATCGATAGAGAGAGACCAGGTAGAGATGGGGATCGTGGGGGGGGGAGTGGGGAGATATTTTCGGGCTAGGTCACGGTAAGGGAGTGGGGGTAGATGTAGGCGGGATGGGCCGGCCTAGCTGGGGTGGCCAGCAGGTTGAGGCCCAAGGGGGGGGCGCGGTGGCCAGCTAGGCCAGTCAGCCCAGTTGAGAGGGGGGTCTTTTCTACCTTTTGTATTTCTTTTATTTTCTATCAAAAGGATAGCTACTGTTTTGGATAGCAACAAGGCATCAAATGAATTTTGTCGAGTGTGAAACTTAGCAAATAGTTCAGGCACAATATTGTGGTGTTGCCTAAAAAGTTTTAGGGCGAAAGGAATTGTTCAAGCATTTTTAGAGATTGGAAAGGTCATTTAATATGATGTTGTACCACTAAATAATTTCGAGGGGCACTTTCGGAATCCAAAAGAGGTTGGTTCCAACATGACAAATACGCAGGGATAATTTGCCATACTTTGAACATTTTAGTTTTCATGTTTGGGAAATTTGAATTTTGACTTAAATTTGAGTTTGAATATGAATAGTGGTTTTGATCAAGTGAGGATTAGCAACAGTAATGTTATGACGTGGCATCATTAACAGAGGATTATTGTAGCTTAATTATCCGGGCGTCACATAATAATAGTGCACGTGCATTGGACTAAGCTGGAATCTGCAAGCATTCAATACAAGGGAGAAGACAAGGTAATATGGGCTCTAAGTTAAATCAACAATCATGCATATGAGAGCCACTAAACATTTTCATTATGGTCTTCTCCTCTCGACTCCCAAAGGAAAGAAAAGAAATAAAACTATTTACATGGGAAAGCTCCCAACAAGCAAAAGAAGAACGAGAAATCTTTTTGGGTTTTCTTTTAATTACTACTACAAGCTTGGAAATTGAACTAACTAATTTTTTAGTTTTTCTTAAGGTTTATCTAACACACAAGAAGAAAGCTAGAAAAGGAATTAAACTAGCATGGATAGTACAATGAAAGAGTATGAACACCGACAAGTAGAATGAGTGTGTGAACATAAATGTAATGTCGGTGAGAAATACGTACTCCCCTAAGCTTAGGCTTTTGGCCTAAGTTGGTCTATGGCCATGGGTGGCCTGGCTGATATCCGAAGTTGTAACTGGGGTCGTACTAAGATGCAACAGCCAATGCCTCCTGGGCTGTAGCACGGCGGCAAGCTGCCTCTGTTCTCCTCTCGTACTCGGTTGCCTCCTCCCTGGTTATAACATATCTTCCTTTTGCCTGATAATAAAATATGGCAGGACCAGGGAGAGTAATATGGACAGCACGACGTCTGTCAAAGATTAGTCAATACTGGAGGAATTGTTCATTCCTCTCAAGGAAATGATGACTGACCATGGCATTATAATCTAAATAAGCGGGAGGCAACTCCCTATCATCTTCATGTGGAGGTATACCAAGATAATTAGCCACAAGGGTCGCATAAATCCCTCCAAACAAATCTCCAACTAAACCATTATTATGCAACCATGTGCAACAATTGCCCCAAGTTGTATTGTTTATCACCTAATACAGCACTCTTGAGAACACAAAGATCAGGAACACACATGTGACATGCTTCATCTTTACTGTTAATGCATCTACCAATGAAGAGAGCAAATAAATGTATAGCAGGAAAATGAATACTCCCTATGGTAGCTTGTGCTATTTCTCTAGATTCTCCCATAATGATACTAGCAAGAAAGTCTTTATATTCAGATTTACGGGGTTCATTAACACTACCCCACTGCGGGAGTTTGCACGCAGTAGTAAAATCTTCTAGGTCCATAGTATATGATTGATCATAAATATCAAACAGGACACTTTGAGAATTATGCGAAGATGTAAATTTAAACCTTCTCACAAAGGAATCAGTCAAATAGTAGTACTGAGGACACTTATCTTGCATGAAGTCCTCAAGATCGGCATTACGCACATATGCATCAAATTCATCCTTGATGCCTGCATTGACGATAAACTCTTCTGACGGCCATTCACAAGGCCGCACGTCAGCTTCCCTTGGTGGTTCATCGTCCTGCTCACGCATTGCGAGCCTGGGTCCTTGCTTTCTTGAAGAACCACCTTGGTACATTTTCCTGGACATATTTCTTCCGCTAAAAAATTTCTGAAATTATTAGTAACTCAAAATAAAAGTGAATCAAACTCAATAAAACTAATAGCAACTACTCCCACAAGTGCCTAGAGCCTATATCATGCATTAGAATTACTTGGGACCTCATAAATTTGACATGCAAGCTCAAGAACAGGGTCACCTAGGCAGAAAACTTTTGCAATGGATAAAGCACTAGAACAAAAACTAATTGGACCAATGGAGGAGTCACATACCAAGCAACAATCTCCCAAAGCAGTTTTGTGAATGGAGCTTTGAGCTAGGAGATAAAAAATCACAGCAAAATGAGCTAGAACTCGTGCTTGAGCTGGATGGTGATTTTTTGGGAGGAAGATGAGATGTGTGGGTGTAGGAATAAGTGGAGAGGGGCCACCATGAGCCCATGAGGCAGGGGGGTGCATCCTGTACGGGTGGGCATGCCCTGGACCCTCGTGGCCAGGTGCTTGCTCCCCCTGCTGTGTTTATCAGTGCCAAATATTCTCAAATATTCCAGAAAAAATCATACTAAATTGGTAGGGCAATTGGAGAACTTTTATTTTCAGGTATTTTTTTATTGCATGGATAATTCAGAAATCAGACAGAAAATACTATTTTTGCTTTATTTAATCTAAATAACAGAAAGTAAAAAGAGGGTACTGAAGGTTGTGCCTTCTAACTTCATCCATCTCATGCTCATCAAAAGGAATCCACTAACAAGGTTGATCAAGTATTGTTAACAAACTCATTCCGAATAACATGGAACCGGAGAAATTTTGAATAGCACTAGGTTATCTCAACGGGGATATGAACATCCCCAAAATAGGAATATCATATTTCTTCTTGACAGTAGGAAGAGGAAATTCAAAACCTCCAATAATGATAGTTGGAATTTTTCCAATAGAATTGATGCTATGAACTTGAGGTTGTTTCCTCGGAAAGTGTACCGTATGCTCATTACCATTAACATGAAAAGTGGCATTGCCTTTGTTGCAATCAATAACAGCCCCTGCAGCATTCAAAAAGGGTCTACCAAGGATAATCGTCATACTATCATCCTCGGGAATATCAAGAATAACAAAGCCCGTTAAGATAGTGACGTTTGAAACCACAACAGGCACATCCTCACAAATACCGACATGTATAGCAGTTGATTTATCAGCCATTTGCAAAAATATTTCAGTAGGTGTCAACTTATTCAATTCAAGTCTATGATATAAAGAGAGAGGCATAACACTAACACCGGCTCCAAGATCACATAAAGCAGTTTTAACATAATTTATTTTAATGGAGCATGGTATAGTTGGTACTCCTGGATCTCCAAGTTTCTTTGGTATTCCACCCTTAAAAGTATAATTAGCAAGCATGGTAGAAATTTCAGCTTCCAGTATCTTTCTTTTATTTGTAATAATATCTTTCATGTACTTAGCATAAGGGTTTACTTTAAGCATATTAGTTAAGCGCATACGTAAGAAGATAGGTCTAATCATTTCAGCAAAGCGCTCAAAATCCTCATCATCCTTTTTCTTGGATGGCATAGGAGGAAAAGGCATGGGTTTTTGAACCCATGGTTCTCTTTCTTTACCGTGCTTCCTAGCAACAAAATCTCTCTTATCATAACGTTGATTCTTTGATTGTGGGTTATCAAGATCAACAGCAGGTTCAATCTCTACATCATTATTATTGCTAGGTTGAGCATCAACATGAACATTATCATTAACATTATCACTAGGTTCATGTTCATCACCAGATTGTGTTTCAGCATCAGAAATAGAAATATCATTGGGATTCTCAAGTGTGTCTACAACAGGTTCACTAGAAGCATGCAAAATCCTATCATTTTTCTTTTTCTTCTTTTTAGAAGGACTAGGTGCATCTACATTATTTCTCTGAGAATCTTGCTCAATTCTCTTAGGGTGGCCTTCAGGATACAAAGGTTCCTGAGTCATTTTACCAGTTCTAGTAGCCACTCTAACAGCAAAATCATGTTTATTATTTAATTCATCGAGCAAATCACTTTGAGCTTTAAGTACTTATTCTGCTTGAGTGGTAACCATAGAAGCATATTTGCTAATGAGTTTAAGTTCACCTTTAACTCTAGACATATAATCACTCAAGCGTCCAATCATGTAAGCATTACTCTTTAATACTCAACCAACATAAGCATTGAAATTTTCTTGTCTAGCCATAAAGTCATCAAATTCATCTAGGAAACTTAGTAGACGGAATTTCAACTTTATCATATCTATAAAGAGAATTTACCTTTACTACCAGTGTTGGGTTATCAAGACAATGTGTTTCTTCAATAGGTGGTACATTAAGACCATGTATTTCTTCAACAGGAGGTAAATTGTTAACATCTTCAGCTTTAATACCTTTCTCTTTCATAGATTTCTTTGCCTCTTGCATATCTTCAGTACTGAGAAATAGAACTCCTCTGTTCTTCGGAGTTGGTTTGGGAATAGGCTCAGGAGTTGGCTCAATTGGCTCAGGAATTGGCTCAGGAAGAGTCCAATTATTTTCATTAGTCAACATATTATTCAATAGCAATTCAGCTTGATCGACTGTTCTTTCCCTGAAAACACAACCAACACAACTATCCAAGTGGTACTTGGAAGCATCAGTTAGTCCAATATAAAAGATATCAAGTAGTTCATTTTTCTTAAGAGGATGATCAGGCAAAGCATTAAGTAACCGGAGATGCCTCACCCAAGCTTGTGGGATACTCTCTTCTTTAATTTATACAAAATTACATATTTCGCTCAAGGCAGCTTGTTTCTTATGAGCAGGGAAATATTTAGCAAAGAAGTAATAAATCATATCCTGGGGACTATGCAAACAACCAGGATCAAAAGAATTAAACCAAGTTTTGGCATCACCCTTTAATGAGAATGGAAATATCTTAAGGATATAATAGTAGCGAGATTTCACATCATTAGTGAACAGGGTGGCTATATCATTTAACTTAGTAAGATGTGCCACAATACTTTCAGATTCATAGCCATAAAAAGGATCAGATTCAACCAAAGTAATTATTTAGGATCGAGAGACAATTCATAATCCTTATCAGTAACAAATATAGGTGAAGCAGCAAAAGCAAGGTCATATTTCATTCTAGCATTTAGAGATTTCTGTTTCAGTTTAACTAATAACTTCTTAAGATCAGATCTATCATTGCAAGCAAGAATATCTCTAGTAGTTTCTTCATCCATAACATAACCCTCTGGAACAACAGGCAATTCATACTTAGGGGGAGAACCTTCATCATCACTATCTTCAATAATATCAGTTTCAAGAATTTCATTCTCTCTAGCCCTAGCAAGTTGTTCATCAAGAAATTCACCTAATGGCACAATAGTATCTAGCACAGAAGTAGTTTCATCATAAGTATCATGCATAGCAGAAGTGGCATCATCAATAACGTGCGACATATCAGAATTCATAGCAGTAGCAGGTTTAGGTGTCGCAAGCTTACTCAAAACAGAAGGAGAATCTAGTGCAGAGCTAGATGGAAGTTCCTTACCTCCCCTCGTAGTTGAGGGAAACATCTTAGTTCTTTCGTCTTTCAAATTCCTCATAGTGATCAGCAGATATAAATCCCAAGTGACTCAAAGAATAGAGCTATGCTCCCCGGTGACAGCACCAGAAAATAGTCTTGAGAACCCATAAGTATAGGGGATCGCAACAGTTTTCGAGGGTAGAGTATTCAACCCACATTTATTGATTCGACACAAGGGGAGCCAAAGAATATTCTCAAGTATTAGCAGTTGAGTTTTCAATTCAACCACACCTGGATAACTTAGTATCTGCAGCAAAGTATTTAGTAGCAAAGTAGTATGGAAGTAATGGTAACAGTGGTAAAAGTAATGGTAGCAGTTTTGTAGTAATTGTAACAGTAGCAATGGTAAAGTAAATAAGAAAAGAACAATATGTGAAAAGCTCGCAGGCATTGGATTAGTGATGGATAATTATGTCGGATGTGATTCCTCATGTAACAGTTATAACATAGGGTGACACAGAACTAGCTCCAGTTCATCAATGTAATGTAGGCATGTATTCTGAATATAGTCATACGTGCTTATGGAAAAGAACTTGCATGACATCTTTTGTCGTACCCTCCCGTGGCAGTGGGGTCCTAATGGAAACTAAGGGATATTAAGGCCTCCTTTTAATAGAGTGCCGGACCAAAGCATTAACACATAGTGAATACATGAACTCCTCAAACTACGGTCATCACCGAGAAGTATCCCGATTATTGTCACTTCGGGGTTGTCGGATCATAACACATAATAGGTGACTATAGACTTGCAAGATAGGATCAAGAACTCACATATATTGATGAAAACATAATAGGTTCAGATCTGAAATCATGGCACTCGTGCCCTAGTGACAAGCATTAAGCATAGCAAAGTCATAGCAACATCAATCTCAGAACATAGTGGATACTAGGGATCAAACCCTAACAAAACTAACTTGATTACATGGCAAATCTCATCGAACCCATCACCGTCCAGCAAGCCTATGATGGAATTACTCACGCATGGCGGTGAGCATCATGAAATTGGTGATGGAGGATGGTTGATGATGACGACAGCGACGAATCCCCCTCTCCGGAGCCCCGAACGGACTCCAGATCAGCCCTCCCGAGAGAGATTAGGGCTTGGCGGCAACTCCGTATTGTAAAATGCAATGAAACTTTCTCTGTGCTTTTTTCGCCGCAAAAGAAAATATATGGAGTTAGAGTTGAGGTCGGTGGACATCCAGGGGGCCCACGAGGCAGGGGGCGCGCCCATGGGAAGGGGCGCGCCCCCCACCCTCGTGGACAGGGTGTGGGCCCCTTGACGCTATTTCTTTCACCAGTATTTTTTATTTATTCTGAAAAGTTGCTCCGTGGATTTTCAGGTCATTCCGAGAACTTTTATTTATGCACAAAAATAACACCATGGCAGTTCTGCTAAAAACAGCGTCGGTCCATGTTAGTTCCATTCAAATCATGCAACTTAGAGTCCAAAACAAGGGCAGAAGTGTTTGGAAAAGTAGATACGACGGAGACGTATCAATGTTATATGATTTTACAATGTTGGTTGAATGTCGAAGAATATCCGAGTGGCCTATGTTTTGCCAGAATATTGATTCATTTCCGTTCTGGCAAATTTCATGTGCTCCATATGTCCAGTTTTTAGCAAAGGTCATGCTGAAAATTTCCGTGATTCGTGCTAGAAACTAGGACATATGGAGTGCCCGGGATTTGCCGGAAGGGGAATGAATCAACATTCCGACCAAATATAGGCCCCTTTTTTTCTCTTCATTATATCTTTTATTTACAATTATTGAATAGGAAACATGCAAGACATGCCGAAGCCGGGGGTTCTGGTCGCCTCAAAGAAGACCCCGTCGAGGCAGCAAATCATTATTTTGATTACCTGGACGAACACCCGTTGTGGGTGTAGGGTGGCGGCAGTGGCACCAACCCCGACGCCAACGCTGACACCTGCACCGGCACTGGCACCGGCACCGACACCACCCCCGAGACCGGCAACGATGTTGTCGTAGCCGGTAAAGAACCGAAGCAGAAGATGACACAAAGACCAAACGAGCTCGGCATCGGACAAATTGTGGTCACGGAGATGCACCGAGCCAACGGCGCTGGAGGAAGCGCGCTCGTGTTGGGGCAATCAACTAATATGCATCCTTAGGGTAACCGGCAACATCAATGACGAGAAGTTGAAGAAGATACCACATATGAAGCACATGCTCCTAAAGAAGTTGCACTATAGGTTCATGTTCCCCGGCCGGGATGAAAGCAAAGATCCATGGGACGACGATGCCATGATAAAGATAAACGACAAGCCGATGGTGACGTTCACCAACAACTTGTCCGCTTGGAAAGTTCAGGTGAAAAAAGCTATTGAGAAGAATGAACCGTTGTCCAAGATTCATGCTAACAATCCAGCAATAAAGGAAGAGGACTTTGAAAAATTCAAGGAGATTTGCGCTAAAGAAGAAGTCAAGCAAAGGTCGTAGAAAATGAAAGCACTCCAGGCCAGGAACTCGCCTCCCCACCGCCTCGAACGTCGTGATTACGAGGGGAAGAGGCACATATGGTCCAAGGAGGACACCGAACATGAAAGTCACAGGATCCCAGACCCCTTGGCAGAGTTCACCGACCCGCTGGAGCATGACTAGATTAGGGCCTGGTACAAGTGGGACCGCATCAATAAGATCTTTTACATAGACCCGAACATGAGGGATGATATGTCTCCAACTTATCTACTTTTACAAACAATTTTGCCCTTGTTTTGGACTCCAACTTGCATTATTTGAATGAAATTAACCCGGACTGACGCTGTTTTCAGCAGAACTGCCAGGGTGTTGTTTATTGTGCAGAAAACAAAAGTTCTCGGAATGACCTGAAAATCCACAGAGATAACTTTTGGAAAATATAAAAAATACTGGCGAAAGAATCAAGGCCAGGGGGCCCACACCCTGTCCATGAGGGTGGGGGCGCGCCCTCGAGCCCTGGGCGCCCCCTGTCTCGTGGGCCCCCTGATGCTCCACCGACCTCAATTCCAACTCCATATATTCCGTTTCGCGGAGGAAAAAATCCGGGAGAAAGTTTCATCGCGTTTTATGATACGGAGCCGCCGCCAAGCCCTAATCTCTCTCGGGAGGGCTGATCTGGAGTCCGTTCGGGGCTCCGGAGAGGGGGATTCGTCGCCGTCGTCATCATCAACCATCCTCCATCACCAATTTCATGATGCTCACTGCCGTGCGTGAGTAATTCCATTGTTGGCTTGCTGGACGGTGATGGGTTGGATGAGATTTACCATGTAATCAAGTTAGTTTTGTTAGGGTTTGATCCCTAGTATCCACTATGTTCTGAGATTGATGTTGCTATGAATTTGCTATGCTTAATGCTTGTCACTAGGGCCCGAGTGCCATGATTTCAGATCTGAACCTATTATGTTTTCATGAATATATGTGAGTTCTTGATCCTATCTTCCAAGTCTTTCGTCACCTTTTATGTGTTATGATCCGACAACCCCGAAGTGCCAATAATCGGGATACTTCTCGGTGATGACCGTAGTTTGAGGAGTTCGTGTATTCACTATGTGTTAATGCTTTAGTCCAGTACTCTATTAAAAGGAGGCCTTAATATCCCTTAGTTTCCACTAGGACCCCGCTGCCACGGGAGGGTAGGACAAAACATGTCATGCAAGTTTTTTTCCATAAGCACGTATGGCTCTATTCAGAATACATGCCTACATTACATTGATGAACTGGAGCTAGTTCTGTGCCACCCTATGTTATAGCTATTACATGAGGAATCGCATCCGACATATTTATCCATCATTGATCCAATGCCTACGAGCTTTTCACATATTGTGCTTCGCTTATTTACTTTTGAGTTGCTACTGTTACAATTACTACAAAACTGCTATCTTTACTTTTGCCACTGTTACCATTACTATCATACTACTTTGCTAGTAAATACTTTGCTGTAGATACTAAGTTATCCAGGTGTGGTTGAATTGACAACTCAACTGCTAATACTTATTCTTTGGCTCCCCTTGTGTAGAATCAATAAATTTGGGTTGAATACTCTACCCTCAAATGCTGTTGCGATCCCCTACACTTGTGGGTTATCAAGGGAGCTCATGAGACTTCTGGTAATTGTTATATTACCACCTTATTATATTAGCTTCCAATCCATTCGACTACAATTTTTGTCACATTAGTAAACCATCCATGTTCCTTTTGCAGAAAGAGCAGCACCAAAAGGGAGCCGAAAGCGAAGAGTTGTCACAGTCGTGGGCGAGGCCCAAGTGGGACACCCCTTTCAACCGGGCCGAATACATACTGAAAAGGTCATGGTGGACAAACCGCCGTCCTATGGACGTGTGCACGGCGTCGGAGATGGCGCCTCGTGGAAGACATGCTACCACGAGCAGCTAGAGGAAAGAAGGAAGAGATGGTTGCTTACTCAACAGACCATCGACGGGAAAGTCGAGATTGTGGTCAATAAGACCAAAGTTGAGACCAAAGAAGGGTTGCTCGGGGTAGTCAATGCAGCGGTCAATGCATCAGGCTCACTTCCAATCTTCAATTATTACCAGCTTGATTCCGGTGATTATCGATTGGTCGAAGAGCAATCGAGATAAAAGGCCAGTGGACTTTCCCCTTCCCAGCTACGTCGCAAGCAATTCAGTGAACATCACACCACTAGCACTTGCTCAAGCAACCGCAAAAGGTCCCGCTCCTGTTCATTGCAGCCCGACTTCCGTCTCTGGCATGCTCGGCAGCGGGGCTTCGTCTATGGCTGAGCTCGACGCCCTCACGGTAATTACACGTCATACCCTTTTCACCAGCATCTCTATAGTCTTCCGTTTCAGTTGCCTTTTGGATGTTTGACCTCGCAGACATGTCTTCGTAGGCCGACGATACCCCATGCACCCTATTGTACGACATCAAGGATTAGAAGGTGGTCGGGCGAAAGGCAACAATCGTGAAGCCGAAGGACCGCATGTTCCACAACCGAGACATGCCCCATGGCGTCTTCAAGGTTAATGTGGCCAGTGTCTTAGCGGGCTTCGAGGATTTGCCTCCTCCGATACCAGTCAATGACGAGGATACCCCTAAACAGATTGGCGGATGCAAGAGCTGGTTCTTGCCTTGGTCGAAGACTCTTCTTCATGTCGAGGCTCCCAGTATCACACCAGCGACAGCTTTTCAAGAAGGTATGAACACCACCCCACCTACCAAATTACCTGCACCTATCGTGGCGGGTAATAGTGGACGACGCGAGGGAGAGCCTCCATTAGTGCTAGATGACGTCGCCCCCATCGAAGAAGCAAATGCTGATGATTTCATGGAGGAGTATGATGATGACCCTCTCAAGTATATCAATACCGCCTATGACGATGGAGGATTGATGGCTCGGGACAATGATTCGAGCTATGAGCATGGAGATGATGACTTGATGCTACCTAATTTGCCGGAGCTGGAACGTCCTAAGGCGGACTGCAAAAAGCCTCTCTTTGTGTGATCCTTGCAGGAGATGCCTCCAGATGCCGCCTCTACCCAGCAACAACCCGAGGGTCGTCCATAGATTAGCCCGATGATACTGGGGGTGGTGGTTAGTGAAGGTATGGTGGGATCACTACCGCCACCCGCCAAGAAGCAAAGGAGGAGACTAGACAAGAAAGGCCCTAAAGGCGCCAGAGCTGCTTCAAGCAGCTAGCCGCCTCTGAAGCCCCGGGAGGTAGACAGAATACATGTCGAAGGTACGGACCGTTTCCATGTCGGCAGCAACCCGATCGTACCTCCAAAAGCGCTAGAGCACATACTGAACAATAATCTAAGGAGACCTCATGAAGATGTGCTAGCCAGAGAGAAAAGCCTTCTCATCTCGAAAAGACCAGGACGCCCTCTTTAAGTGGCTCGGGTGTCGGGCGGGAAGCTGTACGTCGAGAGATGGCCCGCGGATAAGTTCATCCTGCGGTCTGATCATCCTCTTAAGAAAAATGAAATACTTGATATCTTTTATAATGGACTAACCGATGCTTCCAAGGACTACTTGGATAGTTGTGTTGGTTGTGTTTTCAGGGTAGGAACAGTCGACCAAGCTGAATTACTATTGAATAATATGTTGAGTAATGAAAATAATTGGACTCTTCCTGAGCCAATTCCTGAGGCAATTCCTGAGCCAATTGAGCCAACTCCTCAGCTTATTCCTAAACCAACTCCGAAGAAGAGGGGAGTTCTATTTCTCAGTCTTGAAGATATGCAAGAGGCATAGAAATCAATGAAAGAAAAAGGTATTAAAGCTGAAGATGTTAAGAATTTACCTCCCATTGAAGAAATACATGGTCTTAATATACCGCCTATTGAAGAAATACGTTGTCTTGATAACCCGACACAGGTAGTAAAGGTAAATTCTCTCTATAGATATGATAAAGTTGAAATTCCTTCTACTAAATTTCATAGCCCATGCTTAGATGAATTTGATGGCTTTATGGCTAGACAAGAAAGTTTTAATGCTTATGTTGGTAGAGAATTAAAGAATAATGCTTTCGAGATACGATGCTTGAGTGATTATATGGCTAGAGTTAAAGGTGAACTTAAACTCATTAGCAAATATGCTTCTATGGTTACCACTCAAGCTGAGCAAGTACTTAAAGCTCAAAGTGACTTACTAGATGAATTAAATAATAAACATGATTTTGCTGTTAGAGTGGCTACTAGAACTGGTAGAATGACTCAGGAACCTTTGTATCCTGAAGGCCACCCTAAGAGAATCGAGCAGAATTCTCAGAGAAATAATTTAGAGGCACTTAGTTCTTCTAAAAAGAAGAAAAAGAAAAATGATAGGACTTTGCATGCTTCTAGTGAACCTGTTGTAGACACACCTGAGAATCCCAATAATATTTCTATTTCCGATGCTGAAACACAATCAGGTGATGAACATGAACCTGGTGATAATGTTAATGATAACGTTCATGTTAATGTTCAACCTAGCAATAATAATGATGTAGAAATTGAACCTGATGTTGATCTTGATAACCCACAATCAAAGAATCAATGTTATGATAAAAGAGACTTTGTTGCAAGGAAGCACGGTAGAGAAAGAGAACCATGGGTTCAGAAACCCATGCCCTTTCCTCCTAAACCATCCAAGACGAAGGATGATGAGGATTTTGAGCGCTTATCTAAAATGATTAGACCTATCTTCTTACGTATGTGCTTAACTGATATGCTTAAATTAAATCCTTATGCTAAGTATATGAAGGATATCATTACAAATAAAAGAAAGATACCGGAAGCTGAAATTTCCACCATGCTTGCTAATTATACTTTTAAGGGTGGAATACCAAAGAAACTTGGAGATCCAAGGGTACCAACTATACCATGCTCCATTAAAAGAAATTATGTTAAAACTGCTTTATGTGATCTTGGAGCCGGTGTTAGTGTTATGCCTCTCTCTTTATATCGTAGACTTGAATTGAATAAGTTGACACCTACTGAAATATCTTTGCAAATGGCTGATAAATCAATTGCTATACCTATTGGTATTTGTGAGGATGTGCCTTGTGGTTGCAAATGTCACTATCTTAATGGACTTTGTTATTCTTGATATTCCTGAGGACGATAGTATGTCGATTATCCTTGGTAGACCCTTTTTGAATACTGCAGGGGCTGTTATTGATTGCAACTAAGGCAATGTCACTTTTCATGTTAATGGTAATGAGCATATGGTACACTTTCCGAGGAAACAACCTCAAGTTCACAGCATCAATTCCATTGGAAAAATTCCAACTATCATTATTGGAGGTTTTGAATTTCCTCTTCCTACTGTCAAGAAAAAGTATGATATTCATATTGTTGGGGATGTTCATATCCCCATTGAGGTAACTTAGTGTTATTCGAGATTTCTCTGGTTCCGTGTTATTCAGAATGAGTTTATAAACAAGACTTGATCAACCTTGTTAGTGGATTCATTTTGATGATCACGAGATGGATGAAACTAGAAGGCACAACCTTCTGTACCCTCTTTTTACTTTCTGTTATTTAGAATAAATAAAGCAAAAAATAGTATTGTCTGTCTGTTTTCTGAATTATCCGTGCAATAAAAAAATATCCTAAAAATAAAAGTGCTCCAAATGCCCTGCAAATTTAGTATGATTTTTTATGGAATATTTGAGGATTTTAGGCACTGAAAACACTGCAGGGGGGCAAGCACCTGGCCACGAGGGTGGAGGGTGCGCCCACACCCCCTGGGTGTGCCCCCCTGTCTTGTGGGCCCACGGCGGCCCCCCTCCACTTATTCCTGCACCCACACACTCCATCTTCTTCCCAAAAAATCCCCATCCAGCTCAAGCATGAGTTCTAGCTCATTTTGCTGTGATTTTCGATCTCCTTGCTCAAACCTCCATTCACAAAACTGCTTTGGGAGATTGTTTCTTGGTATGTGACTCCTCCATTGGTCCAATTAGTTTTTGTCTAGTGCTTTATTCATTGCAAATTTTTGCTGCATAGGTGACCCTGTTCTTGAGCTTGCATGTCAAATTTATGAGGTCCCAAGTAATTCTAATGCATGATATAGGCTCTAGGCACTTGTAGGAGTAGTTGCTACCAATCTTGTTTAGGTTTATTCACTTTTATTTTGAAGTTACTAAAATTTCAGAATTTTTCAGAAAAAGAAATATGTCCAGGAGAATGTACCAAGGTGGTTCTTCAATAAAGAGAGGACCTAGGCGTGCTATGCGTGAGCAAGACGATGAACCACCAAGGGATGCTGAAGTGCGAGCTTGTGAGTGGCCATCAGAAGAGTTTATTGTCAATGCAGGCATTAAGGATGAATTTGTCGCATATGTGCGTAATGCCGATCTTGAGGACTTCTTACAAGATAAGTGTCCTCAGTACTACCAATTGACTGATTCATTCGTAAGAAGGTTTAAATATACATCTTCGCGTAATTCTCAAAGTGTCCTGTTTGATATTTATAATCAATCTTATACCATGGACTTAGAAGATTTTACAATTGCTTGCAAACTCCCACAGTGGGGCAATGTTCTTGAACCCCACAGATCTGAATATAAAGACTTTCTTGCTAGTATTACTGTGGGAGAATCTAGGGATATAGCACAAGCTACCATAGGGAGCATTCATTTTCCTGCTATACATTATTTTGCTCTCTTCATTGGTAGATGCATTAACGGTAAAGATGAAGCATGTCACATGTGTGTCCCTGATCTTTGTGTCCTCAAGAGTGATGTGTTAGGTAATAAAGATTACAACTTGGGAGCAATATTTGCACGTAGGTTGCATAATAATGGTATATCTAGAGATTTATTTGGAGGGATTTATGCAACCTGTGTTGCTAATTATCTTGGTATATCCCCACGAGAGGAAGATATGGCGTTGCTTCCTGCTTATTTAGATTATGACACAATGGTCAAACATCGTTTCCTTTGAGGAATGAACAATTCCTCCAGTATCAACTAATCTTTGACAGACGTCGTGCTGTCCATGTTACTCTCCCTGCTCCTTCCCTTTTTGATTATGAGGCAAAACAAAGATATGTTGTTACCAGGGAGGAGGCAGCCGAACACGAAGGGAGAGCGGAGGCAGCTTGCCAACATGCCGCAGCTCAGGATGCATTGACTGCTGCACCTCAGTACGACCCCAGTTATAACTTCGGATATCAGCTAGGCTACCCTTGGCATTAAGCCAACTTAGGCCAAAAGCCTAAGCTTGGGGGAGTACGTATTTCTCATCGACTGTACATTCATGTTCACACACTATTCTAGTTGTCGGTGCTCATACTCTTTCATTGTATTATCCATGCTAGTTTAATTTCTTTTTCTAGCTTTCTTCTTGTGTGTTTGATAAAACTTAAGAAAAACCAAAAAAATTAGTTAGTTTAAATTCCATGCTTGTAGTAGTAATTAAAATGAAAACCCAAAAATATTTCTCGTTCTTCTTTTACTTGTTGGGAGCTTTCCCGTGTAAATAGTTTTATTTTATTTTCTCTTCTTTGGGGGTCGAGAGTAGAAGACCATATTGAAAATGTTTAGTGGCTCTCTTATGCATGATTGTTTATTCAACTTAGAAGCCCATATTACTTTGTCTTCTCTCTTGAGTTGAATGCCTGCATATTCCAGCTTAGTCCAATGCACATGCACTATTATTATTATACACATCGTTCGGTCATGCAAAGTGAAAGGCAATAATGACGATATATGATGGACTAATTGAGATGAGAGAAGCTGGTGTGAACTCGACCTCTCTTGTTTTTGTAAATATGATGAGTTCATCGTTCCTGATTTAGCTTATTATGAAGTAAACATATTTGCAATGACATTTAGAGATTATAGTTGCTTGTGCCATGCATAATTAGCTATGAGTTATAATGGTTTACCTTGCGTGCCCACATGCTATTAAAATGATTATGATGTGGTATGATGGGATGGTATCCTCCTTCGAATGAATTGAGTGACTCGACTTGGCACATGTTCACGCATGTAGTTGAAACAAATTAACATAGCCTTCATGATATTTATGTTCATGGTGGATTATATCCTACTCATGCTTGTACTTGGTGTAAATTAATTTTAATGCATGGTCATGACTGTTGTCGCTCTCTCAGTTGGTCACTTCCTAGTCTTTTGCTAGCCTTCACCTGTACTAAGCGGGAATATTGCTTGTGCATCCAAACTCCATGAACCCCAAAGTTGTTCCGTATGAGTCCACCATACCTTCCTATATGCGGTATCTACCTGCCGTTCCAAGTAAATTTGTATGTGCCAAACTCCAAGCCTTCAAATGAAATTCTGTTTTGTATGCTCGAGCAGCTCATGTTTCAACTAGGGTTGTCCGTATCTACCATGCTAGGTGGGTTATTCTCAAGAGGAGTGGACTCCGCTCCTCATTCACGAGAAAATGGCTGGAAAACCAGGATGCCCAGTCCCATGATCAAAAGATCGAAGCAAATCAAAATAATTAAACAAAACTCCCCCAGGGCTGTTGTTAGTTGGAAGCACTCGTTGTTTCCAGCAAGCCATGGATTGATGCTTGTTGGTGGTGGGGGAGTATAAACTTTTACCATTCTGTTTGGGAACCGCCTATAATGTATGTAGCATGGAAGATATCACCATCTCATAGTTGTTGCGTTGACAGTGAAAGCATGCCGCTCAAAATGTTATTCATCTCTATTTTAAAATCAAGCTCTGGCACCTCTACAAATCCCTGCTTCCCTCTGCGAAGGGCCTATCTATTTACTTTTATGTTGAGTCATCATCCCTCTTATTAAAAAGCACCCGCTGGAGAGCACACTGTCATTTGCATGTATTACTATTAGTTTATATTGGGTATGACTTGACTGGATCTCTTTCACCATGAATTACAATATTTAGTCAGTCCTTGGTCTTTAAAGGTGCTCTGCATTTATGTTTTGCGGTCTCAGAAAGGGCTATCGAGATACCATCTTGTTATATCATATTATGATTGTTTTGAGAAAGTGTTGTCATCCGATTTTTATTATTATTGCTCGCTAGCTAATTATGCCATTGATATGAGTAAATATGAGACCTAACTGTTACTGTGAATATGGTTAGTTCATAATCTTTGCTGAAAACTTGAATGATGGCTTTACATATTTGCAACAACAAGAGCAAATAGAGTTTGTAAAAGTTTTTCTTTATCACTTTCAATTTATCAACTGAATTGCTTGAGGACAAGCAAAGGTTTAAGCTTGTGGGAGTTGATACGTCTCCAACGTATCTACTTTTCCAAACACTTTTGCCCTTGTTTTGGACTCTAACTTGCATGATTTGAATGAAACTAACCCGGACTGACGCTGTTTTCAGCAGAACTGCCATGGTGTTGTTTATTGTGCAGAAAATAAAAGTTCTCGGAATGACCTGAAAATCCACGGAGATAACTTTTGGAAAATATAAAAATACTAGCGAAAGAATCAAGGCCAGGGGACCCACACCCTGTCCACGAGGGTGGGGCCACGCCCCCTTGTCTCGTGGGCCCCCTGATGCTCCACCGACCTCAATTCCAACTCCATATATTCCGTTTCACAGAGGAAAAAATCCGAGAGAAAGTTTCATCGCGTTTTATGATACGGAGCCACCGCCAAGCCCTAATCTCTCTCGGGAGGGCTGATCTGGAGTCCGTTTGGGGCTCCGAAGAGGGGGATTCGTCGTCGTCGTCATCATCAACCATCCTCCATCACCAATTTCATGATGCTCAACGCCGTGCGTGAGTAATTCCATCGTAGGCTTGCTGGACGATGATGGGTTGGATGAGATTTACCATGTAGTCAAGTTAGTTTTGTTAGGGTTTGATCCCTATTATCCACTATGTTCTGAGATTGATGTTGCTATGACTTTGCTATGCTTAATGCTTGTCACTAGGGCCCGAGTGCCATGATTTCATATCTGAACCTATTATGTTTTCATGAATGTATGTGAGTTCTTGATCCTATCTTGCAAGTCTATAGTCACCTATTATGTGTTATGATCCGACAACCCCGAAGTGACAATAATAAGGATACTTCTCGGTGATGACCATAGTTTGAGGTGTTCATGTATTCACTATGTGTTAACACTTTGGTCCGGTACTTAATTAAAAGGAGGCCTTAATATCCCTTAGTTTCCACTAGGAACCCGCTGCCACGGAAGGGTAGGACAAAAGATGTCATGCAAGTTCTTTTCCATAAGCACGTATGACTATATTCGAAATACATGCCTACATTACATTGATGAACTAGAGCTAGTTCTGTGTCACCCTATGTTATAGCTATTACATGAGGAATCGCATCCGACATAATTATCCATCACTGATCCAGTGCCTACGAGCTTCTCACATATTGTGCTTCGCTTATTTACTTTTCCGTTGCTACTGTTACAATTACTACAAAACTGCTATCTTTACTTTTGCCACTGTTACCATTACTATCATACTACTTTGCTACTAAATACTTTGCTGCAGATAATAAGTTATCCAGGTGTGGTTGAACTGACAACTCAACTACTAATACTTAAGAATATTCTTTGGCTCCCCTTGTGTCGAATCAATAAATTTGGGTTGAATACTCTACCCTCGAAAGCTGTTGCGGTCCCCTACACTTGTGGGTTATCAAGGGAGTTCATGAAACTTCTGGTAATTGTTATATTACCACCTTATTATATTAGCTTCCAAACCATTTGACTACAAGTTTTGTCACATTAGTAAACCATCCACGTTCCTTTTGTAGAAAGAGCAGCACCAAAAGGAAGCCGAAAGCGAAGAGTTGTGACAGTCGTTGCCGAGGACCAAGTGGGACACCCCTTTCAACCGGGCCCTAAACATACTGAAAAGGTCACGGAGGACAAACCGCCGTCCTATGGACGTGTGCACGGCGTTGGAGATGGCGCCTCGTGGAAGACGTGATACCACGAGCAGCCAGAGGAAAGAAGGAAGGGATGGTTGCTTACTCAACAGACCATTGACGAGAAGGTCGAGATAGCGGTCAATAAGACCAAATTTGAGACCAAAGAAGGGTTGCTTGGGATAGTCAATGCAGCGGTCAATGAAGCGGAGGCTGGCATCAAGCTCACTTCCAATCTTCAATTATTACCAGCTTGATTCCGGCAATTATCGATTGATCGAAGAGCAATCGAGATAAGTGGCCAGCGGACTTTCCCCTTCCCAGCTACGTCGCAAGCAATTCAGCGAACATCACACCACTAGCACCTGCTCAAGCAACCGCAAAATGTCCCGCTCCTGTTAATAGCAGCCCGACTTCCATCTCTGGCATGCTCGGCAGCGGGGCTTCGTCTAAGGCTGAGCTCGACACCCTCACGGTAATTACACATCATACCCTTTTCACCAGCATCTCTATAGTCTTCCGTTTCAGTTGCCTTTTGGATGTTTGACGTCGCAGACATGTCTTCGTAGGCCGACGATACCCCATGCACCCTATTGTACGACATCAAGGGCCAGAAGGTGGTCGTGGGAAAGGCAACGATCGTAAAGCCGAAGGACCACATGTTCTACAACCGAGAGATGCCCCATGGCGTCTTCAAGGTTAATGTGGCCAATGTCTTAGCGGGCTTGGAGGATTTGCCTCCTCCGGTACCAGTCAATGACGAGGATACCCCTAAACGGATTGGCGGATGCAAGAGCTGGTTCTTTCCTTGGTCGAAGACTCTTCTTCATGTTGAGGCGCCCAGTATCACACCAACGACAGCTTTTCAATAAGGTATGAACACCACCCCACCTACCAAATTACCTGCACCTATCGTGGCGGGTGATAGTGGACGACGCGAGGGAGAGCCTCCATTAGTGCTAGATGACGTCGCCCCCATCGAAGAAGCAAATGCTGATGATTTCATGGAGGAGGAGGATGATGACCCTCTCAAGTATATCAATACCGCCTATGACGATGGAGGATTGATGGCTCGGGACAATGACTCGGGCTATGAGCATGGAGATGATGACTTGATGCTGCCTAATTTGCAGGAGCCGGAACATCCTAAGGCGGACTGCAAAAAGGCTCTCCTTGTGTGATCCTCGCTGGAGACACCTCCAGATGCCGCCTCTACCCAGCAACAACCTGAGGGTCGTCCACTGATTAGCCCGACGAAATTGGGGGTGGTGGTTAGGGAAGGTATGGTGGGATCATTACCGCCACCCGCCAAGAAGCAGAGGAGGAGACCAGACAAGAAGGCCCTAAAGGCGCCAGAGCTGCTTCAAGCAGCTAGCCGCCTCTGAAGCCCCAAGAGGTAGGCAGAATACCTGTCGAATGTACGGACCATTTCCATGTCGGCGGCAACCCGATCTTACCCCCGAAAGCGCTAGAGCACATACTGAACAATGATCTAAGGAGACCTCATGAAGATGTGCTGGCCAGAGAGAAAAGGCTTCTCATCTCAAAAAGACCAGGATGCCCGCTTTAAGTGGCTCAGGTGTCGGGCGGGAAGTTGTACGTCGAGAGATGGCCCGCGGATAAGTTCATCATGCGGTTTGATTGCATCTATGACATGTTCCACATGACCAAGCTGGATTTCCAGTTCATCCGCATGTATGTGCTTTATCTCAACTACTTCATCAGGCGCGAGAACATAAGATATATCTGCATCGTGGACCTGTATTATATGCACGAGAGATTCTTGGCAGTTTGCAAAGAGCACCGTAACTATGCAATCAAGTACATCGGCGAGTTCATGTACGCTAATAAGCACAAGGAAGCGATTCCCCTATCTTATTATCCCATGTAATTCATCCGTGGATATCCTTTCGTAAGTTTTAACCATTCCTTTGCAAGCATGGAGGCTAATTTGAGGTGTACTTATTTGGCGCAGCAGGGGGCGTCGTCCTCATCGTTCTGTACCCAGAATACTCCCATGCTATCTACTTGGACTCATCGAAGAACATCAAGAAAAAGGAATACACGCACATAAAGAATGTTCTTGATAGTGCCCTGTTAACCTTTAGCCTGTCTGGTGGATATATCAAGGTGAAAAAGTACAGGAAGAACAAGATTTGTTTCGGCCATAAGACCGACTTCTACTGCATCCAGCAACTGTATACTAGTAAGGCTGATGGATTTCACCTCATGCATCACCTGATCAAGTACAGAAGGGATAATCAATGCCTTCGCATGTCAGCTACTACCAACGATTCCGAGATTGTCAACTGGGCCACAAGCATAGGAAAGACACCGGGTCATCGAGTCCGAGCTGAGTTTTATCATGTACAGTGTGAACCTGCCCAAGTGATCATGAAGGAGGTCCACGAACCAACAGGGATGTTCTACCATGCGCCAATCACGTGTGATGATGTCCGAGCACTGCTACTCGCTCAGTGCCTGGACCTGAAGCCTTTCAAGAAGCTCGGGTGCTTCCTCCCTGACTATGAAGATTGGACCGCCGACATGGAGGACTCATTGTCGATGGCAATGTGTGACTACTGTCTTTCTATGGCAAAACTTTGAATTTATGCACGGTGAAACTCTATGATGTAATTAAACCATCCTCCTACACTATTGTAGATCGCTCTAGTTAATTAGTTTGGGTATGAGGAACTTCGTTATTTATGTTTACTATAGGTTTCTTGTATGTTGATAATTATGCCTCTTTGTGTTTCTTAAGTACATTATGTTGGATATTATCGTTGAATTCATCAACTGACGATGCAGGCACATAGATCAGAAATGGTGAATGATTGCTACGCCGTGTTCGTTGGGAGGGTTCCAGGAGTGTACGACCACTGGCCAGACGCTCAGGCCCAGGTGGACAAGTACCGGGGTTCTAGCCACAAAGGGTTTGACAGCAGATCTGAAGCGGAAAATTGTTACTTGAGGTGGATGCTCCGACAAGAGCGGGATCAAAACCGTGCCTCAAGAAGTACTACATAGTCGCGCTCTTGCTCATGTTGTTTGCTCTTCTCTTCTACATCATGGTTTAGATAGAGATGATGAAACTTGTGTGTGTGCCATGACCATGCAGTTGCATATAGATCACTTCTACGTATGCCGGTAAAGACCATTTTATGATTATCTCTTTGAAACACTTGGCAATCTACTTTAGTAAATAGGACATTGAAACCAAAGTCAGCTAGTCTAGATACAGAAAGTAGATTGTAGCCAAGAGATTCAACGAGCATAACATTCTGTATGGAGCTATCATGTGAGATGGCCACCTTACCGAGGCCAACCACCTTACCATTTGAGTTATCACCGAAAGTGACATACTTTTGGGGGTCGTCATTTTCAGCAAGCTCACAAAACATATCTTTATCTCCGGTCATGTGATCGATACATCCACTATCAAGGACCCATTCCTTTCCTCCAGCCATGTAGCCGCGAAGGTTAGCCATAAGACCAAAGTGTCTTATAGATTCTTCAAGATCAAATTCATTATCATCATCTTCATCATAGTATCCATGTTCAACATCATATTGCAAATGATCATTTCCTAGAGAGAGTGATTCATTAGATATATGATTTTGACAATTTTCATCTCTATGAATTCTAATAGCTTCGAAAATAATATTGCTAATGATTCCAACATCTCCTTTGGCATGCATAAGATTGGTAACCTCAAATAAACAATATCCAAACTTAGGATCATTGGGATTCATCTTATTCAAATCAATAGACTTGTGAAGAATCTCATCTAAGTTTTTCAAGGAATAGTCAGGAAATCGTTCCTCAAGAAATGTCCATATAGTATAAGCACAATCAAGAGTTGGCAAGTGACCAATCAAATTTCTAGGCAAGCCTCTAGTGATAAGATTGATAGTTCTAAGATTGCGAATCATGTCAAGAGACTCATCATGGGTAGGATGCAAGGGATCAACAAGGGGTTCACCAGGAGTAGTAATGTACTTGTTCAAGTGATATTCATGAAAGATTCCAAGCATCTCATTTTTCCACTCACTAAAGAACGCTCCGTCAAGCATAGGCACTCTACGTCTAAGACTCCCCAATGTAGCTCATCCATCTTCCTCCAATGGTGATTAAACCAAAGCAATGGAGACCAAAGCTCTGATACCAATTGAAAGGATCGATAAGAGGTGTCTAGAGCGGGGTGATTAGACCCTCAACAAACAAAGTTGGCAGATTTTAAGTTTTTCAAGTTGAGATGGTAGATTAGCACAATTTCAAGCATACACAATACAATTCAAGCAAGCATGCAAAGAGTATATGAGCAGCAGAAAGTAAAGCATGCAACTTGCAAGAAAGTAATGGGATGGGATTGCAGTGTGCAAATGCAATTGGAGACACGGAGATTTTTGGGGTGGTTCCGATAGCTGGTGCTATCATACATCCACGTTGATGGAGACTTCAACCCACGAAGGGTAATGGTTGCGCGAGTCCACGGAGCCTCCACCCATGAAGGTTCCACGAAGAAGCAACCTTGTCTTTCCCATCATGGCCATCGCCCACGAAGGACTTGCCTCACTAGGGTAGATCTTCGTGAAGTAGGCGATCTCCTTGCCCTTACAAACTCCTTGGTTCAACTCCACAATATTGATGGAGGCTCCCAAGTGACACCTAATTAATCTAGGAGACACCACTCTCCGAAAGGTAATAGATGGTGTGTTGTTGATGAACTCCTTGCTCTTGTGCTTCAAATGATAGTCTCCCCAACACTCAACTCTCTCTCACAGATTTGGATATGGTGGAAAGATGATTTGAGTGGAAAGCAACTTGGGGAAGGCTAGATATCAAGATTCATCTGGTAGGATTGGAATATCTTGGCCTCAACACATGAGTATGTGGTTCTCTCTGATAAAATGAGTAGTGGAAGTGTAGGTATGTTCTGATGGCTCTCCTCACGAATGAGGAAAGGGTGGAGGGGTATATATTGCCTCCACACAAAATCTAGCTGTTACACACAGATTCCCAAACTCGGTGGGACAGAATCAGCAAACTCGGTCAGACCAGTTTAGGTCAAAATATGAACGTTAGAGTTTTCGGTGGGACCGATATAGTCATCTCGGTGGGACCGATGTGCAGGGGTTAGGGTAAAACCTCAACTCTGTTTGACCGATTACTCAAACTCGGTGAGACCGATTTTGGTAATAAGTAAACATAGGATTGGTCAAGCAAACTCGGTTGGACCGACTGAACAAACTCGGTTAGACCGAAAATGTTGCAATAGATCACAGAGAGTTTGCACGCCCATCTCGGTGAGACCAGGATCCCATCGGTGAGACCGAAGTGACTAGGTTTTGGTAGTGGCTGAAAAAGATGAAACTTGGTGGCGCCGGATAGACAAAGTCGGTGGGCCGAGTTTGACATTTAGGTTTAGGACATATGTGGATGTGAGAAAGTGGCTAAGGGTTTTGGAGCATATCACTAAGCACTTTGAGCAAGCAAGTCATTAAGCAACACCTCATCCCCTTTGAATAGTATTGGCTTTCCTATGGACTCAATGTGATCTTGGATCACTAAAATGGAAAATGTAGAGTCTTGAGCTTTTGCCAATATTTGTCCTTAGCATCTTGAAGAGGTTCCACATCCTCTTGTCCATGTCCATGCCACTCCAATGTTGAACTTATCTGAAATGCACTAGGTAGAAGTATTAGTCCAACAAGAGATATGTTGTCATGAACTGCCAAAATCACCCAGGGAGCACTTGTGCTTTCACAGTAGCATTGGGTAGGCGTCGGTTTAGCAGTAGCGCTTTCTTCGGCGCAACGCTACACATAGTTAGCAGTAGCGCTGGTCTGGGCAGCACTACTGCTAACCATACTTCCCAGTAGCGCTGGTCCAAGCAGCGCTACTGCTACAACTTAGCTGTAGCGCATTAGCAGTAGCGCTGCCCCAGCGCTACTGCTATAGGTATTTCCAGCGCTGCTAGTAGGCTTTCTCCTAGTAGTGTTTGGATCCGTAATTCCTATTTAAGTGATTCTTTTTTCAAAATACTCCTTGTGACATATACTTTCCAATAAAAGGTGGATTTTGGAGATTGAGAAAATTAAATTTATTCAACTTCAAATCTAAACCTTCGTTCAATCATAACTTTTGAACCAGATCTCCATTTTTTATGAAACCAATTGTACTAGGTTCATCTCGAAGAAATCTACCCGTTGACACCGTTAGTGTTATCTTTAATCATATTACTTTTGCTATAGTGATAATATTATGATTAGTCAGTAAACACTGCCACGATAGAGTTTTTGACATATTTCAATCCAGGCTTTGTCTTATCATATGATCTGTACACCCAAATCAAGTGATTCTTTTTTGCACACTGAATCACTATTCAAATCCCTTCTATATTGCAATACCTTTTCAATTGTACAAATTTATTTTGAATTTGAATATTCTGGAGGACATATCTTCCAAATTTTTGATCCAAATAAATTGATCCATTTTGCGTTGTGATCCTATTAGCTTGTATAAAATGAATACCGACTGTTATGCTACTATTTTTGTTTGGAGTTTTATTTGGTTCTTTGCTATTAATTGTTATTTGGGTCTTGGTTATTTATTCATGATTTTCTTTGAATTGTTCAGAGTGCGAATAGTATAGTTATCAAGATTGTGAGAGCGATAATCTTCAGCAAGTATTACTAGGCAAGTTCACTTTGACCATGTTATTTGTACCTACGTTTTTATTGCATTTAGTGTCACCATTCATAATCCCTCCAGTAGTTATATTGACTTCTTGTATTTGAGTAGAATGCACGAGGTAGGAACCATCTGTGTCGGTGTCAAAACCGGCGGATCTCGGGTAGGGGGTCCCGAACTGTGCGTCTAGGCGGATGGTAACAAGAGACAAGGGACATGATGTTTTACCCAGGTTCGGGCCCTCTTGATGGAGGTAAAACCCTACGTCCTGCTTGATTAATATTGATGATATGGGTAGTACAAGAGTGGATCTACCACGAGATCAAGGAGGCTAAACCCTAAAGCTAGCCTATGGTATGATTGTTGTAATGTATGTTGTGTCCTACGGACTAAAGCCCTCCAGTTTATATAGACACCAGAGAAGGCTAGGGTTACACAGAGTCGGTTACAATGGTAGGAGATCTACATATCCGTATTGCCAAGCTTGCCTTCCACGCCAAGGAAAGTCCCATCCGGACACGGGACGGAGTCTTCAATCTTGTATCTTCGTAGTCTTGGAGTCCGGCGGACGATGATAGTCCGGCTGTCCGGACACCCCCTAGTCTAGGACTCCCTCAGTAGTCCCTGAACCAGGCTTCAATGACGACAAGTCCGGCGCGCATAATGTTCGGCATTGCAAGGCGGGTTCCTCCCTTGAATAATCCAGGGAAGATCATGAACACCAAGATAGTGTCCGGCTCTGCAAAATAAATTCCACATTCCACCGTAGCGAGAATAAAATGTACACAAGTCCAATCTGCTGACGTATTATGCGGCATGACATCACACCGCTACCAAGCCTTTACTTGAATTGTTTTTTATTATACCACCTCAGCATGTTTAGCCAAGCAGTTTCCTTGGCACGTCCTGTCGAAGCAGAGATCGTGTTCCCCTTATTCCGGGATTCTCATCAATACGGACGTGGGTAACCCAACCGCGCCATTGATGGTGGCGCTTGGGAGATAAGCGAGTTTTACCAGGCTGGTGGGGGGCGCATAGTCTTCGCCCGCCTATATAAGGGATAAGGGTTCACCTTTTCACCCGCGCCTTCTTCCTCCTTTGCTTATCCACCTCCGCACACTCAAGCTCCAACGCCCAAGCTCGCGCATCTCGTCTTAACCTTCCCCGACCATGTCCGAAGGGGGAGGCAAATGGTTGGCTTCCACCGTCAAGGAGGAGCACACCACCAAGCTGCGCAACGCCGGATACCTTTCCGGCGATATCGCGCACCGGCTGCCCGACGAGGGGCAGCTCATCCCTACCCCCGGGCCCCATGAGAGGGTCGTTTTCCTTCCCCACTTCCTCCGCGGACTGGGCTTTCCACTTCACCCCTTTGTCCGGGGGCTCATGTTCTACTACGGCTTGGATTTCCACGATCTGGCGCCGAACTTCATCCTCAACATCTCGGCGTTCATCGTCGTGTGTGAGGCCCTCCTCTGGATCCGGCCCCACTTCGGCTTGTGGCTCAAGACCTTCAACGTCAAGCCGAAGGTAGTGAAGGGCACGCAGGCGGAGTGCGGAGGCGCCATGTTGGGCAAGATGCCCAACGTCCTCTGGTTCGAAGGGGCCTTCGTGGACTCCGTCAAGGGGTGGCAATCGGGGTGGTTCTATATCACCGAGCCGCGCGACCCTTCATGGGCGGCGGCCCCTGAGTTTAGATTTGGTATCCCTACGCAGCTCACCTCCTGGAAAGAGAAGGGCTTGCTGTGGGGTAATCCGAAGGAGCTGACGGGACTCCGAGCCTGTATCCAGAAGCTGGTGAACAAGAAGCTCAGGCTCGTTGACGTGGTCCAAGTCATGCTCGTCCGCCGGATTCTCCCATGCCAAGAACGGGCATTCAATCTGTGGGAGTTCGATCTGGAACAGCACCAGGCGCTAAGCAGGCTCTTCGACACGACGTACGAAGGCGCCTGGAGGGTGCTGTTTAAGGGCGCCGAAGCCCCCGCATCCGCGACGGAAGATCGCGCATTTCACTCGCAGCATCCGGCTGACGAGGTAAGTGATTCTACCCCTTTACGGGACACTTGTTGTAAATAGATTGATTCTAAGAGGGTTTCAATCTCCCTTTTCCTTTGACAGGAATGGATGAAGAAGGCCGAGCAGCTCATCTGCCCGGCCCCCATACCAGAAGACCCAGTGGATGCCCGTCTAGCGGGGCTGCTGGTTCCGGCACCGCACGTGGTGCCGGAGAAGAAGGCCAAGAAGGTGGCCACGGGGACTCGAAAGAGTTAGCGTAATCAGGCGTCCGACGACGAGGCGGACTCCTCCCTCGAAGACGAGGAGGAGGAAGAAGACTCTCTCCCGGAGGGGGGAGAGAGGAAGAGGAAGGCTTCCCCAATAGGGGAGGCCGAAGGGTCCAAGAGGGGGAGAACTATTCCCCCGAACAGCTCTGCCAACACCGACATTGGCGACAAGGAGTGGCCTTCAAGGGCCAGGCCTTCGGCGAGATCGTAAGTATCCGGATCCCTGATATGCAATTCTTTCCGTGTCACACGGTGTCCTACTAATGCCGCATACTGCCCGTAGTCCGGCCGATGATGATATCCCCGCTTCATCAAGCGCGTCGTTGGCCCCATCGGATGTGGATTCACTTCCGACTGCCTCCACCCCCTGCGCCGATGAGGACGCCAAGGTGGGATCCCAGAAAGGGATCCATCAGGAGGAGGCTCCGGAGGCGCCGCAAGGCAGCCTCCCGGACTTTGCGCCGGACTCTACGCCGGAACCTGCAGTGGTTCCAGAGTCCGGCAGGCGGCCCCTTCGAAAGAAGGGCAAGACCGTGACGCCGGCGGCCTCCGTCCAACCGGAGGCGCCGGACAACTTGCTGGAGGCGCTCAAAGGCGCTTCCATCGAGGAAGAACACCGCACTGTTATGAGCGCGGTGATTCAAAAGGTCCAGCTCACCAAGAGCGGGCTGACCGAAGCCTGCAGTAGCCTTTTAACAGGCTTTGAGGTAAGAAGTTAAAATTGTGTAATGTAATACCACATAGACAGTAGCTCCTGATGCTCGGTTCGGTGTTCGGAAAGAAAAGCCAGACTGAGGATCTAAAAAGATATCCGCAGGATGCTAATAAATTATGTCAATATGGGTTTGCAGGCTGTGCTGCTGACCTCTGCCGCACTGACTGTGGAGGTTGGTACATTAAAGCAAGATCTCGAGCGGTCCGAGCGAGAGCTCGGCCATGCCAAGAGGCAGCTCAAGGACAAAGAAGGTGAGTAGCACCACTTTGGATTGTTACCTTACAGAAAAGGATTTTGGTCGCAATAAGATTAACAAGGATAATATGGGTATTGCAGGGGCCACAAATGAGGTGGCAGCCCTGAAGGAGGCTGTGTCCGCGGCCGAACGCAGTGCGGCCGCGGAACGGGCAGAGCGAGAAAAACAGGAGGCACAGGTAGCGGAAGTGCGGCAAGAGCTCCAGGCTCTCATGGAGAAGCATGAGAGCTTGGAGCGTGACTCCAAGACTCGAGAGTCCGAGCTTGCCTCGGCTCTCGAAAGTGCCAAGTCCGCCAAGGCCGAGGCCCGTAAGGCCCTTCAGGAGGTTGAAGATGTGAAGAAGATAGCGGCGGGTAAGGCATTTTTCATGCAAAGCAAGCATGTTAATGTAAACTACCTGACACTTACCCGCATTCGGAGCTCTCCAGGGGCGGTTGCAGATCTGCCGCGTAGTGTGTCCGATGCCGCCGCGTTCTACCGTGGCGAGGAGGGGAGCTCAACGGAGAAGGTCTTCTGGTCTCAGTATGCTGAGGCCGGCCATCCGGTGCCCCCAAGCGACCAGCTGAAGCAGCTGGTCCAACTCCACAAGGTAGCTGAGGAGGCCATGAAGGGCCTTATAGTCCGGCTGTGGCCTGGACAGGCCATGCCTGGAAGCTACTTCGGCCTCGTGCGGCGGCTGGTGGATGCGCGCCCCTGGGTGGAGGTCATCAAGCGCTCCGCCTGTATTGAAGGTGCTCGTCGGGCCCTTGCCCGCACAAAGGTGCACTGGGGCAGGCTGGATGCGGAGAAGCTTCTTACCGACCCGCCGCCACCGGGCAAGTAGTATCGTACGCCCGAAATGTATTATAAAACTGTCCTGAAGGGAGCCCGCGATATTGCGGATGAATGCCCTAGAGATGTAATTTTTGAGTAAACTCGCTATGTATTATCCTGTGCGCTGAAAACTTTGTTCATGTGCGCTTTAAGCAACTCTTTTTTAATTTAAAATATTAGCTTCTGTGCGGCCGTTTATAAAATCTGAGAGATGGCAAGTCGTCGGCTTCAGCCCCCAAGCCGCAAGTGTTGGGGTGTTCGGGATAACTTGAGCACTCTTGTTCCCACTTTTGGGTCCATCTAGGGAGGCGCTCAACACAACGAACAAGGCAACCAGACTTATAATGCTTGAACACTCTCACTTAGCCATAGAATTCTATAATTTTAAATTTCGGCGAAGCCCCTAGTATTCGGAAGACCGAATTCGGGGCGCTATCCACGCCTTCGTCGGACATTATCCGGAACTTCGCTCGAAGCGGCGTGAGTATTTAAGGACCCGAAAAGACCTCTCGAACAGCGACCAGTCTCTCGCCTTATCATGCCAGTCAGTTTTAGCTTTCTCCACTGAGGCACTCGCCCGGCTCAACCGGGGCGCAATCGTAGTGGTTCTCCCAGTGCCAGCTTAGCCGACGGAACGGAACGTAAGGCACCAAAACGTGGGAGCCGGGCAAACCCAACTATTGACCCAAGACATGATTCAGAGCCGATTCATATAATGCTATAAGTTTGGGGTGCCGCACTTGTGAAAGTGTTCGGACTTATCACACCATAATGTGGGGAACATAAGCCCCTGGTGTATTGGGCCGTACCAAAATATATGGGTGCAAGATGTCATGTAATGAACATATATATGTAATAACAGGGAAAAAAGTGTTGCATCGTTTATTAAAGGAAGTCTGCTATGAGTGCGGACTGATACAAATAGTGCGGTAAGCAAGGGTTTTGGACTAGTTAAACATGTCCCCCTCCAGGGATGGGCTGCGGACTTGGTGTATATAATCAAATTTAATGCTCGTAATTGAGACCACCTGAGTGTTCATCGCCGCATTCTTTCTTCCCCGGCTGTTGCATCATGAGTTCGGCAGGTTCACCGCCGGACAGGGCCTCTGGTTAACGGAGTCCTGTGTATACAAAGAAGGAAAATAATAATAAGAAAGAGTGACACACTTGCGAGCCCCTGGTGTGGTCGAGCCGCACTCTGGGTCTATTGTGGTCGTGCCCCTTCCCCTATGCCCATGGTATCTCCAAAGCGTAATGATGTACGCGGAGGGTGGTTCGAGGGCGGGGGTTAGGGCCGCATTGCTACGCGTGCTCGGATTGTGCCAGGTGGTCTTGGTTGGTGTTGCTTCGGGCGCGTTTGGCTGTATCCGGCCGTTTAACGGCCGGACTCGAAAATTGCCTTAAAAGGCTGCTCTGTACTTCTACCGCGAGAGCCGCTGTATGTTCCTCCGTTTGGAGGGAGCGTTCCGTATTTCCGTTGACCGTGATGACTCCATGAGGGCCTGGCATCTTGAGCTTGAGGTATGCATAATGCGGCACCGTGTTGAACTTTGCAAACGCGGTTCGTCCGAGCAGCGCGTGATAGCCGCTGCGAAATGGGACTATGTCGAAGATTAATTCCAAGCTCCGCAAATTATCCGGGGATCCGAAGACCACTTCCAGTGTGACTGAGTCTTTACAATTGGCCTCCACACCTGGTATGACGCCTTTAAAGGTTGTCTTTGTAGGTTTAATCCTTGAGGGGTCTATGCCCATCTTGCGCGCTGTATCCTGATAAAGCAGGTTCAGGCTACTGCCACCGTCCATCAGGACTCTCGTGAGGTGAAATCCATCGACGATTGGGTCTAAAACCAATGCGGCGAATCCGCCATGGCGGATGCTGGTCGGATGGTCTCTTCGATCGAAAGTGATCGGACAAGAGGACCATGGATTGAACTTCGGGGCGACTGGCTCCTTCGCGTATACGTCCCTTAGTGCACGCTTCCGCTCCCTCTTGGGTATATGGGTTGCATAAATCATGTTCACCATCTGCACTTGTGGGGGGAAACCCTTCTGTCCTCTATTGTTCGGCGGTCGGGTCTCTTCCTTGTCGTCGCTGTTTAGCCCCTTGTCGTTGTTTTTGGCAATTAACTTGCCTGCCTGCTTGAACACCCAACAATCTCTGTTGGTGTGATTAGCTGGCTTTTCAGGGGTGCCATGTATCTGGCATAAGCGGTCGAGTATTCGGTCCAAATTGGACGGACCCGGAGTGGTTCTTTTGAATGGCTTCTTCCGCTGACCGGGCTTAGAGCCTCGGAATCCGGCGTTGACTGCCTTATCCTCCTTGTCGTCACCATTAATGCGGCGTTTACTTTTGCTTCGACGTGACCTGCCATTGTGGTCCTTAGTATCCGGACTGCCAGAATTTTTACTGAGGTTGTTGCTGCGGGCTAGCCAGCTATCCTCTCCCGCGCAAAAGCGGGTCATTAATGATGTGAGGGCTGCCATGGATTTCGGCTTTTCCTGTCCCAGGTGCCGGGCTAGCCACTCGTCGCGGATGTTATGTTTGAAGGCTGCGAGGGCCTCTGCATCCGGACAGTCGACGATTTGGTTTTTCTTTGTCAAGAACTGTGTCCAGAATTGTCAGGCCGATTCGTCTGGCTGCTGAATTATGTGGCTTAGGTCATCGGCGTCTGGTGGCCGCACATACGTGCCCTGGAAGTTGTCGAGGAATGCGGCTTCCAGGTCTTCCCAACACCCAATTGACTCTGTGGGCAAGCTGTTAAGCCAATGCCGAGCTGGTCCTTTAAGCTTGAGTGGGAGATACTTGATGGCATGGAGATCGTCGCCGCGGGCCATATGGATGTGAAGGAGATAATCTTCGATCCAAACCGCGGGGTCTGTTGTGCCATCGTAGGATTCGATGTTTACAGGTTTGAACCCTTCAGGGATTTGATGATCCATTACTTCGTCAGTGAAGCATAGCGGGTGTGCGGCGCCTCTATATTGAGCAATATCACGACGTAGCTCGAGAGAGCGTTGTCTGCTGTGTTCGGCCCGGCCGGGGTTATTGTATCTAGCGCGATGGTATTCGTCGTGGGTCGTGGGGCGCCCACGTGATCCGTAGATGGATCTCGATTGCCTTGCTTTGTCCTCCAATACGTCTCGCAAGTCTGGCGCGTTCCCTCTTGGCTTCGTACTTTTGGAGCGATGCCGGGGTACGTTCTTGGTGGAGGGCCTGGATGCCTCTCTGTCGCGACCACAGGGTGGTCGGTCGGCCGTATCATGCGCTGGTGATGAAGGTATGTATGCTTCCTACTCTAATCGGGGGAGCAACTTGCATCTTGGGTAGCTTTTGGAGGGGCGTTCGAGTTTATACTCTTCGGCCGCGAGGACCTCGGTCCATCGATCGGCCAGCAGGTCCTGATCAGTTTGAAGCTGCTGCTGCTTTTTCTTTAGGCTATTTGCCGTGGCGATAAGCCTGCGTTTAAAACGCTCTTGTTCGACGGGATCCTCGAGGGAGGTATATAGTTATATTCCTCGACCTCTTCGTCTGCCGCCCTCTCGTGAGGGCTTGCTTCTGCATCCTCCTGCGCTGAGTCTTGCTGGAGGGGTTTGTCTTCAGCACTCTCTGGGGTATTAGTATCTCCTGTGCCAGAATCTCCATTCTTGCTGTGGCGGGATTTAGAGCGGCGCTGCTGACGCCGGCGCTTGGGCTGTTTCTTTAAGGATCTGCCTCCGCTGCTTCTTCGCCGTCCTCGTCTTTTGGGGTGTCCACCATGTATATGTCGTATGACGAGGTGGTCTTCCAGTGCCCTGTAGGCGCTGGTTCCTGTTCGTCTCCGGCATCGTCGTCCATAGCGTCGATGTCTTCGGAGTCGTAGTCTAGCATGTCGGTTAGATCGTCGACAGTGGCTACAAAGTGGGTGGTGGGTGGGCTCTGAATTTCTTTGTCGTCCGTATCCCAACCATCCTGGCCATAATCCGGCCAGGACTCTCCGGATAGCGAGAGATGCTTTAGCGAATTTAGGATGTCGCGAAAGGGCGAGTGTTGGAAGATGTCCGCGGCGGTGAATTCCATAACCGGCGCCCAATCAGATTCGATTGGCAGGGGCGTGGGAGGTCCGGAGTCCGGCAAGGAGTATGGCACCTCGGAGTCACGAGTTTCGCGAGGGACAAGGTTAGTGTTCGGCTCCATCACCATAGAAGTTGCCGCCCCTGAGGCGGTGTCCAACCACCGGTCCTCGACCTAGGCGATCGGCTCCGGACTAAGGGCCGGAGCGGATTCTTGTGCGGCCACCAAGGCACTGTTCGGCGGCAGAGCTAGATCATGCCCATCGTAACAGTGCGGCGCGCTTGGCTGTGGCTCGAGCCCTTCGAAGATCAAGTCCCCACAGATGTCGGCCGTGAAGTTTAGTCTTCCGAATCTAACCTGACGGCCAGGGGCGTAGCTTTCGATCTGCTCCAGATGGCCAAGTGAATTAGCCCGCAGTGCGAAGCCGCCGAATACGAAGATCTGTCCGGGGAGAAAAGTCTCACCCTGGACAGTGTTGTTGATTGAAGACGCCATCAAGCCTATCGGTGACGACACAGAGGAACTCTCAATGAAAGCACCAATGTCGGTGTCAAAACCGGCGGATCTCGGGTAGGGGGTCCCGAACTGTGCGTCTAGGCGGATGGTAACATGAGACAAGGGACACGATGTTTTACCCAGGTTCGGGCCCTCTTGATGGAGGTAAAACCCTACGTCCTGCTTGATTAATATTGATGATATGGGTAGTACAAGAGTGGATCTACCACGAGATCAAGGAGGCTAAACCCTAAAGCTAGGCTATGGTATGATTGCTGTAATGTATGTTGTGTCCTACGGACTAAAGCCCTCCGGTTTATATAGACACCGGAGAAGGCTAGGGTTACACATAGTCGGTTACAATGGTAGGAGATCTACATATCCGTATTGCCAAGCTTGCCTTCCACACCAAGGAAAGTCCCATCCGGACACGGGACGGAGTCTTCAATCTTGTATCTTCGTAGTCTTGGAGTCCGGCGGACGATGATAGTCCGGCTGTTCGGACACCCCCTAGTCCAGGACTCCCTCAATCTCCCTGTTACCAAGCTTGGGACGTATATAGTTTTAGTGCTACGCTATTGTAGACGGGTTTTGGTATGAGAGATTCAGGAGTGGTGTGAAGAAGGAGGACTCTACGTCAATGACGACAACTCCATGATGGAATCTACAAGGACTGCATCTTCAAGGCCTCAAGACTTCAAGGCTCGAGACAAGAATTCAATATACCTCTGTGTGGAGAATGGTTAGGAAGGGTACATGGTGCGCCCAGTAATCAGTGATTCCGAAGAAGCGTTGTGATATCATGCGGAAAGCTCCACCCTGGCTCAAAGAGATGGAAGAATACTTCATGCCCGGAAGCTTACTTGTGCAACCGCAAGTCACTATGGGCTCTGGCTTGGTTGACCCTAGTGGTGACTCTGGCTGGGACGGTGCCAGCAGATGTAGAACAACGGTAGGATTGGATGGGCACCGGACAGTGGATAGAGGAACTCTTCGAAGATCATGTTTCAATCGTCATGTTCTCAAACGATCTAAAGTGTGAGGACGAAAAGGGAGGGATGGAATCTTGTGGGTAAAGTGTACAAACCTCTATAGAGGGATAAAACCTAATCGATTAGCTGTGTCCATGGTTACGGACAATTTGAGCCTCTGGACTAGGATCCATCTCCGAACTCTCAACATTAGACTGATAACTTAATTGTGGGCAAGTTATGATGAAATGGGCTATGAGACATCGGTTGGCAGAACCATGTCATGATAGAAAACTCTGTAGTACAAACTCCGGTTATTTTCTTTGTTGTAGGGAAAATAAAACCCAGCTTTTACGCAACTTAAACTCAGACACAGAGCCACAAAGCTATATTGCATATAGTATAGTTCTATCATCTATTTTTCTTACAGTGATCATGCTGGTACATTCAATGTACTGACCTACACAGCTGTAACGTATCATCTTGCGGGATTATTTCTACGACGAGTGAGTTTTATTGTTGGGTTACGGTCTACACTCAGCATGCCGATGGTGTTCATGGGACTCCACGCCCGTTTGATTGTTTCCGCTGAGATTTATGAGGTATATATCAGTTTTATGTTATTTATACATGTGATTGCACTTTGATATATACATTGATGTATTTTATGCACCAGCATACTGATCCAAGGGTGGCATAGATGCACAGAGACTTGACCATTTAAGCTCGGTCGCTACATCAGAAGACAACAGTGAAAATGCCGTTAAGTACTGACGACATGTTTCTTGGAAATGGAGAAAATGCAAAGGTTTTTGTAAGGAGTTACATCAATACATGCGCATTGTAAGTAGTACAACGACAAAAATCTTCATCGATGCTACAAATGATTTACGATTTTAGTGAAATGAGTTATGGTGGCACAGTAAGTTAGAATTGGTCCAAGAAAGTTACTGTGGTGAATTCTATAACAAAGGACTAAGTATATTGTCGCCTTAGAAGCAATAATAGAGAGTGATGAATCAATGGTTCATTTATGAACTTGGTATGTTTCTAGACGATTGTGCAAATGGAAAATTGTTCTCAACAGTGGTTCTATAGCTCGATCTAAGGAAACAAAGGTCCTGCCAGCGGTTCAATATATACTAAGCTTGTTTCACATAAATTATGAATTATTGTGAAAACATGATAGATGCATAGATATGTAAATAATACACATGGATCTAATGTTGTCAAGATCTGATAGGACGAAGGATCTACCACAAGCAAAGCTTGAACAAACACCGGATTGCCATTGGTGTAAAAGAAAATGTACTAACTACATTATTGACTCTAGTGCAAGTGGGAGACCATTGAAACTATGCCCTAGAGGCAATAATATCGTATTATTGTATCTCCATGTTCATAATTAAGAGTTTGTATTTCATGCCACAACTACTATGATCCTGGAATAAATGATTCAGTGGAAAACTCATATGCATGTGTGAAATGATAAACGATAAAATATAGGTTCCCAGTCTCGCCTCTAAGACTGGCTCAAGTGTTGTTGGTGATCACATTTTCTGGATCTTAGGATATTGTTAAGTGTAAATGATAGTTCTAAAAAAACATTGAGATTATGATGTTGGAAAAACGATCATATTGAATCAACCCAAATTTGTCTGATTATATCATTGATAATCAATTGTAATAACACGGAATGTTAATGTGTGATTTTTCTACTTAGACCATGAGAGTATCGTAATCACTTCCTACCATAAGGTGGACTTTGGGATTGCACAAACGTCACTTGTAAGATGGTGATCATAATGACAACTTACAGGCTCATCGAAAAGTTTGAGAAGGGACTAGATAGCTCAAGAGTGGGATTTTATCCTTCGATGATGGAGAGATAATTTTAGGGATCTCTCGGTGTGATGGCAACCATCATCGTCTGTCCAGACACAGGTGTCTTCACAGGGATGCCAGAACATGATAAGAAGAAAGAAGCACAAAATCGGTAACGAGGATAATGGTATAGTGAGCATGTGATGACTCAAGGAGATACTGATGCATCCCGGGTTTTGTGAAGTATCATGAAGCAAAGGGAACATCACATGATAATGAAGGGTTCACCCGAGTATCATTTGTGTGCTCACAGGGATTGATATCGAAATCCATGGTTCCGCTACCGGTCATTGAACGAAGGGGTTTCATTCATGTCTATGAGTTATCGAACCTACGGTGTCACAAGCTTAAGGCAATCATGATCTGTTGAGTGTTAGTAGGCAGGGAGTGATGAGAATATATATGTGGAATTGTTTCAGAAATATTGCTAAGAGTTTCGAGAGGATCCGGAAGCGTTTCAGGCTCACCGGAAGGGTTTCGAAGAGTAACGAGTAATACTAGGTATTACCAATAATTAATATATAGGTGGAAAATGTTTCTATGGTTGTTATATTATATATAATATGCTCTAGTAAATGTTAGAGGGCTTGTATATTTAATTTGATATCAACGAGACTAAAAAGGCCTAGTGGTCGAACGCTACTTGGGCCACTTGGGCCCAAGTAGAGGTTGCGCCCTCCTTTCCAATTGGGGAAGGGAGGGGAGGCCGAATTGGACAGGGACTCCCCCTCCTCTTGGCTGGCCAAGGAGGGGGTAATTTCCGTGATTGTGGTGCCCCTCCCTCTCCCCTCCAATCTATATATACTAGAGGATTTGCACCTTTTCTATACACAAGTTTTGGAGCCTCCTCTTGTTCATCTAGCCCTAGTTCTAGCTGGTCTTAGTTGACTAATAAGAGCTTGGTGTAGTTCCTCTAATCCTCATAATTAGAAGCCCAGTGTGGTTCCAATCTCTTCCCTCTAATTCTCCAACGATGATTAGCTCTGGACAGTGAAGCGCTACCGGATCATGAAGGCTGCCTGCAACCAAGTAGAGAGGTTGTGCTTTCGGTCTTTAGTATGAGGGATTGTTCGTGGGCGTACGAGGGATCGTTCATCAATGGTTTGAGGGACTCCAAGTATGATCTACACTGTCATGATCTTCTTCCACTACAACTCGGTAACGCTAATGATCGTGATTCCAACCCATTATGCATCTTCATATTGATCTTGGTTGTTTGTAGTGCGAATATTTTGTTCTCTATTATGTTTCCCTTCATTACCGATATCCTAAGATCCGGAAAACATGATCACCAACAACACTTGAGACAGTCTTAGAGGCAAGATCGGGAATCTATTCTTTAATGTTTATCATTCCACACGTGCATATGAGTTTTCCACTGAATCGCATATACCAGGATCATAGCAGTTATAACATGAAGTATAAACTCTTAATTATGAACATGGAAATATAATAATACACTATTATTGCCTCTAGGGCATATTTCCAACAATAAGGTATTTGCAACAAATGGTGGGGCTATCAAGGGTAATGGCAAGGAAAGGAAAAACTTATGATGGTATGGATGCCTTCATCGCACTAAACCTTTCACGAAGTCGGGGATGAACCGACCTTGCTTCTAGTTCTAGGTGATCTCAAAGGCCTTCTGTTTATCCTTACAGGACAAAGATACATTCTGGAAGAGGACGGCAAAAACACAAGACAAACCGGTGAGAGCTCCTCGTGCTAAGAGCAAGGCCACAAAGAGGCCAGCAAAGAAGAAAACCGCTGAGTCTTCTGAGCCGCCCGAAGATGTTGATGACTCAGAATCAGAGGTAGAACTTGACTCCCTTGGTTCATTTTTCGTGCATCTTATTGACAATGATCATTATCAGGATGATGCGGAAGCCAGCCGTGCTGACCACGTAGAGGTAATCTCCCTTTCCTCCAATTTAGATCTTGTGCCAGTATGAAAAATTCGTCACGTAGTCCGGAAAGTGAAACATTCACATCCTCTCACTCATTTGGATCCACACTTTTCTTTGAAGACACAACACCCTGAAGCTCGCCGCACAACCCGGCACAGTGGCCAACAGGTTACCTCCTCCGGTTTACCGGACACACCGGTTCGGAAACGCCGCACAGAGGTCTATTGTTCTTCTAATAAAACTTATCCCTTGGCGGGTTTCTTCCGATCCCCTCTTAATCCGTCTGATTCGAATTATGAGGGAACTTCCAATTCATCCTATGGCGACTCATCAACCACACAGCTGCCTCCCCTTAAGACCGTCCCTGGGTAAGTATAGTTATTTTAGTTTTGCTTTCTTATGCCTGTTTACCATATTAACCGCTCTTTGTTACTTGCAGTGCCAAAGCTCGCCTTAGCAAAAAAGCCAAATTGAGTGCTCCTACTAAAGAGAACCCATCTTTTGAACCGGAGAGGACCTCAAAAGCTGCTGATGGGATACTGATATTGCTCTGGATGATCTTGTGCCACAAGATCAGGACACTTATGTTGATCTGCCAGAAGTTAATCCGGCTAGTCCTCATGTTGATCCGCCAAGCCCAACTGCCAATCCTCCAAGTCCTGCTGCTGATCCGCTGAGCCCACCCAAAACCTCTAATAAACCGGCGAGCCCAAATAAGGCAACTGATGATGTTGTGATTACTGGTTTTGGCCACACTTCTCCTGGCAACCCTGTCACTTTGTCAAAGCACAGTGCCAAAACGGAATTTGATGATGTGGACAAAGGCAAATGGAAGACTGATTTGTTAAACTGTGCTCATCTCAATGCTCAGGAACTCCACTCTGGATATCTAAACCGCCTGTATACAAGTCGTGATTACGAGGCCGGTTTAGTCAATTTGATGAAGGAGCGCTATGAGGTAACATCCATTCAAACATTTTATAAATTTCCTTTGCGCTTTATATCAACTCCATTGTAGCCCCCAAGGGCCGGTTTATCTCTTCAAGATGAACCGGGACTTTCTGTTGCAAAGCTTGTTAATTTCCTTCATCTCCGGCTTATCTGATCAATTATGCATTAGCCCCCAAGTGCCAAGATTAATACTTGTATTGAGCCTTGGGACTTGAAATATCAATTAAAAGAAGCAATCCGCATTAGCCCCCAAGTGCCAAGTGTATAACTTGTTATGCGCTTGGGACTTTTGAGAAAATATTAACAAATGATCTGTCTGTTGCAAGCCGACTTGAGCAATAAGGATTCCCAGATCGCCGATCTTCAAGAAAATATTAAGTCCCAGCAAGCAGAAACCTCCAAAGCCAAAGATGAATTGAAGGGCGCTTTAACTGCCATGGAGCAATTAAAGGATGGTTTCAAAAGCGAGCGGGCTGACTGGGAAACCGAAAAAGCCACTCTGTTAAAACGGGCTGAGGATGCTGAGGCGGCTCTTAAACCGGTGGTGGAAGAGCTAACTGGGTTAAAGTGTCAGGTCAATGCTATGACTTCTGCGATATTTGGTAAGTACTCTGTTCAAGATCCTTTCTTAAACATCTTTGAAGTTGCCAGTTTAACAGAAAATTCTAAAACCATTGCAAGTAGTCGTATTGCTCATCTCGGCTCGGATATGCGGATGAAGTTGAAAGCAGCCTATACTTTGATAGAACAACTGTATACTGGTGCTCAACGAGTCATCTGTGCAGCCTCATACAATAAACTGGCACAAACCCTGATCAAGGATACTTTGACAAATTATCTACGACTCCTGCCCAGATAGAAGAGGTAAAGATATCCGCTGCAAGGGCTGGCGCTTTATCAGCACTAACTCGGTCCGAAGCATGGGTAGCTGATCTTGATCCGGAAGATATCGGACAGGGCTATCCTAGCTAACAAGAAGATGGGTCAGAATTTGACAGTGAAGCCCTCAAGGCCTTGACCAAGGAGATGCGCCCGCTTGCAAGCAAATTGGCCGAAGAAGTTGACTTGTCTGTCCATCGGTCCAGCTATGACACAGACAACAAACGGGTTGATGCAGCTGTGAAAGAAGTGCAGAATCTTATCCCGCCAATCCGTAAGCACACCTATGCCCCTGACGTTGAACCGTCCAATCTTATAAGCAACGAAGCTGTCTTCCAAGCCTTAACCGGGATTGATTGGGCCACCATTGACTTCCAGCAACTGGGTGAGGAGGAGGAGGTTGAACCGATGCGAGATGATCCATCAACTTCACGTCAACCTGGTGACGAATCATAATCCGGCAGCCGGCTTTATCTTTGCAGAAACAATTATTCTTTTGGGCATCAAAGCGCCTTGTAATAGGCTAGTTGAAATACTTTGTTCTTTTGCCATCGTGCACTTCTACATGACACTGTGTAATCCGTCATGATTGTTGCTATGCTTGCTCATGTGCCTTAGTATTTTCATAAAATCCTGCCTTCTGTATTTGAGAAACTTAAATATGCCTTGGCGGTTTACCGCCGGGCGGGTTATGATACCCAATACAGAACCAGGGTTTTTATAACCAAGGTTGTAAAGCAATGAAATATGAAATATATCATACCTGTGATATTGAATCACATCCTTGGTTTATCAACTTGTGTAGTAAGGGTGATAACCCAAATCCTGAGTATTGATAACTCTCATCATGCTGTGCTGGTATATAATAAACCACGCCGGGTCATAATAAACACTGGATGATCATCCTGGCGACTTATAGTCAATGCCAGACCAGGCTAAGAGACGCCGGTTCATAATTGATTATGTGCTAACCGCTGATGGCTGAAAGCTATGCCGGGTTAAGAAACACTGGGTTGATGTAATGACTTATAGTCGGGCCGGGTCAATAGATGTCGGTTTAACTCAAAACCTTATCAAAAGAGTTAAAACTTTGCAAAAACAAAATCAAATGAAAAATTTGTAGTCAAGGCTTTTCAAGGGCTGCCAGGCCGCTGAGTTAAACCATTTGACAAAGCCTTTTAAGATGGGCCTCCAATTAACCAATCGTCGTTTTAACTTTGACAAGTTCAGGGTCTGTATAAGATTGACTTGACAAACGTTCGGCGGGTCATACCAGGATTACCTGGACAGGAGTGGCTTACTTGATGAAGGCAGGTTAACCCGGGGTTTTAGGTGAATACACCAGGTTTCCAAGCCGTGGCTTGATAGCCAATTACAAGGGTCCTTTCAAACTCTTTGTTGCTTTACACAAAGAGCCCCCAAGTAACTTTGTGAGTTGTGCCCAATGGGTGCCTATGTTTGAGCTGTGCTTAGCAACAAAAGCTCTCTTTGGCCCCTTGGGTGTGAAGCTCCCAAGCTTTGTTGTGGCATGATAGCCAGTTTAATGAACAAATAGGACGTCGCTGTATAAGCAGAAGCCCCCTTGTAACCAAGAAATATTGGAAGAAACGGCAGAGGCCCTGCTTGTAGCAAGGATGCCGGTTTATTATATTGATCATAATATATACATTGTCAAAATATGTACATAATGGGAGCCTATGGCTCAGGTGTAGTAAGGTCGTAGATGAGCAATATTCCACGACCTACGGGTCTACTCCTCCGATTTGCTTGAGTCTTTGTGCTTGCGAACATCGATGAGGTAGTATGATCCATTGTGCAGATTCTGGCTGACCACAAAGGGCCCTTCCCAAGGTGGGGATAATTTGTGCATATCGGTCTGATCCTGGATGAGCCGAAGCACTAAGTCGCCTTCTTGAAAGGTTCTTGTTTTAACCCGGCGGCTGTGATAACGCCGCAGGTCTTGCTGATAAACTGCCGAACGAGCCAATGCCATGTCCCATTGTTCAACTAACAGGTCCAGTGCTTCTTGACGTGCTTGCTCGTTGTCCGCTTCAACATAATTGGCAACCCGGGCCGAGTCATGACGAATATCACTTGGGAGTACCGCCTCTGCCTCGTAAACCATAAAGAAAGGTGTATAACCCGTAGATCGATTTGGGGTGGTGTTTATGCTCCATAACACAGATGGTAATTCCTCACCCAACAGCCCGGCGTCCTCTTCAAAGGAACCATAAGCCGGGGCTTGATACCCTTCAAGATTTCCTGATTAGCTCTCTCAGCTTGACCATTAGACTGGGGGTGAGCCACGTACGACACATCAAGCCGGATGTGCTCTCGTTGACAAAAGTCCTCCATCTCGCCTTTGGAGAGGTTCGTGCCATTATCTATAATGATGTTGTGTGGAAAACCAAAGCGGAAGATCACCTTTTTGACAAATTGAACTGTCGTGGCTGCGTCACACTTGCTTACTGTCTCCGCTTCAACCCATTTAGTAAACTTGTCAACCGCCACCAACAGATGGGTCTTCTTATCTTTGGATCGCCTAAAGGGCCCTACCATATCAAGCCCCCAAGTAGCAAATGGCCTAGTGATTGGAATCATTCGTAACTCCTGAGCTGGAACATGAGCTCGTCGTGAGAATTTCTGACAACCGTCGCACCGCCTCACCAAGTCCTCAGCATCAGCATGAGCCGTCAGCCAATAGAAGCCATGACGAAAAGCTTTAGCAACCAAGGATTTTGAACCGGCGTGGTGACCACAATCTCCTTCATGGATGTCACGTAGAATCTCACGGACTTATTCAGGAGAAACACAGCGTTGGAACACACCTGAGACACTGCAATGGTGTAACTCGCCGTTGTGAACAACCATGGACTTGGATCGCTGGACTATCTGCCTGGCCAAAACTGCATCTTCTAGCAACTCGCCCCGGTTCATATACGCCAAATATGGAACCGTCCAATCCAGAATAATATGTAAATAGGTCACCAATTGTGCCTCCGGATTAGGAATAGCGAGGTCCTCCTCTGTAGGCAACTGAACTGACGGGTTGTGCAAGATATCCAGAAAGGTATTGGGCGGCACCGGTTTACGTTGAGATCCCAGCCGGCTTAAAGCATCTCCTGCCTCATTTTTGCGCCAATCAATGTGCTTAACTTGATAATCCTTGAAGTGACCAGCAACAATATTCCCCTCTCGTCGGTAAGCCGCCATGAGTGGATCCTTGGAATCCCAAGTACCTGAAACTTGCTGGGCCACCAGATCGGAGTCCCCAAAGCATCGTACTCTGCTTAAGTTCATTTCCTTAGCCACTCGAAGACCATGGAGTAAGGCCCCGTACTCAGCTGCATTGTTAGTACAAGGAAACATTAAGCGAAGAACATAACGGATTTTATCACCTCGAGGGGAAGTAAGGACAGCCCCCGAGCCCTCCAATTGCCTGGACCCATCGAAGTGGATAGTCCAGTATGTGCTGTCCGTTTGTCTTCCGGTCCCTGCAACTCTGTCCAATCATTGATGAAATCCACAAGGGCCTAGGACTTGATAGCTGTTCGAGGCATATATTTCAAACCATGTGGTCCAAGCTCAATAGCCCACTTAGCAACCCGGCCAGTTGCCTCCCTGTTCTGGATTATATCCTCCAAAGGAGCGGAACTGACCACTGTGATGGGATGGCCTTGAAAATAATGTTTAAGCTTCCGACTTGCCATGAAAACCCCATACACCAGCTTCTACCAATGCAGATATCTTTGCTTTCACTCAATGATTACTTCGCTGATATAATAAACCGGCCTTTGAACCGGGTATTCCTTCCCAGCCTCCTTGCGCTCCACCACAATAGCTACGCTGACAGCCCGGGCAGCAGCCACGTATAACAATAGTGGCTCCTTATCAACTGGAGCAGCAAGAACTGGCGGTTCAGCCAACTGCTTCTTTAAGTCCTCGAACGCCGCATTAGCAGCATCACTCCAGACAAAATTGTCTGTTTTCTTCAACATCTGATAGAGAGGGATCACCTTCTCTCCCAACCTGCTGATAAACCGGCTTAGAGCCGCAATATGACCCGCCAGCCGTTGAACATTATTGATACATGCCGGTTTGGCCAGAGACATAATAGCCTTGATCTTTTTCGGATTAGCCTCAATGCCCCTGTTAGATACTAGAAAATCCAAGAGCTTGTCTGCCGGAACACTGAAAACGCACTTGTCCGGATTGAGCATCATCTTATAGACCCGAAGATTGTCAAAGGTCTCCTTCAAGTCATCTATCAGTGTCTCCTTCTTCCTGGATTTTACCACAATATCGTCCACATAAGGATGAACATTGCGCTCAATCTGAGTATGAAGACAATTCTGCACACATCGTTGATAAGTTGCCTAGGCACTCTTGAGCCCAAAGGGCATAGATACATAACAGAAGGATCCAAAGGGAGTGATGAAGGTTGTCTTCTCCTGGTCCTTAACTGCCATTTTGATCTGATGATAACCAGAATAAGCATCCAGGAAACTCAAACGCTCACAACCCGCCGTAGCATCAATGATCTGATCAATATGAGGGAGAGCAAAAGGATCAGCCGGACAAGCCTTGTTCAAGTCCGTGTAATCCACACACATTCGCCAAGTGCCATTTTTCTTAAGCACTAGCACCGGATTAGCCAGTCACTCTGGATGAAAAACTTCAATTATAAACCCTGCTGCTAAGAGCCGGGCTACCTCCTCACCAATAGCCTTGCACCTGGTACCACACCGTGAAAACCAGTGTTTGACGGTTTAAGATTCTTATCCATCAATCCCATGCGACGGAAAGTTTCATAATGCAGAATGTTGATGCTGCTCCCTCCATCCATGAGTACCTTGCTGAACTTATAACCCCCCACCTAAGGTGCCACCACTAAAGCCAGATGACCCGGATTATCAACCCGGGGTGGACGATCTTCTCTGCTCCACATGATGGGTTGTTCAGACCAATGTAAGTAACGTGGTACTGCCGGTTCAACAATGTTGACTATCCTCTTGTGAAGCTTCTGATCGCGCTTGCATAATCTAGTGGTAAAAACATGATACTGCCCACCATTCAACTGCTTCGGGTGACTCTGATAACCTGATTGTTGCTGATTCCCCTGATTGTTCTACTGGTATTGACCACCTTGATTGTTCTCGTTACCCTGATTACCCTGAAATCCTGAGTTTGAACCGCCTCCACCGTAACCTGGCCCGTGAGACCTGGACCTGAACCACCAGATGGACCCTGATCATACCGGAAGAGATCAAAGTTTTTGAATTCCCTCACAATGAAACAATCCTTCCAGAGGTGCGTGGCCGGAACTTCCTTCGTCCCGTGCTTTGGGCAGGGCTGGTTTAACAGGTGCTCCAGATTCATGCTTCCACCGCGCTGGGGTGGTTTACTCCTGTGTCGCTAGACATTTCCCTGTACATTGGTGTTAGCCACAAAATCCGATTTGTCCGCTTTACGCTTACCATTATTCCCGTGGCTCGCCTGGTTATGTTGTCCTTTTGTGCCGGCATTCTTCTTCCCCTTCTCCGGCTTCTCTTCATCAGAATCGGGATCCTTGGTATTATCAGAATCGACATACTTAACCAGAGCTGCCATGAGCGTTCCCATGTCATTGCAATGACGCTTGAGCCGTCCCAACTTCATCTTCAGCGACTTAAACCGACAATTGCCCTCCAATGTTACGATTACCGTATAAGCATTGATGTGGTCTGATGAATGCAGGATTTCTGAAACCCGGCGCACCCAGTGCATTGTTGATTCGTTCTCTCCTTGAACACAAGTAGCCAGATCCACAATCGACATGGGTTGCTTGCATTTATCCTTGAAGTTTGCTATAAACTGGGCCTTCAACTCGTCCCAAGAACTGGTCGAATTAACGGGCAAACTCTTTAACCAGGTGCGAGCCATTCCGTCCAACATCATGGTGAAATATTTCACGCACGCCGCTTCGTGCACATCCAGCATCTCCATTGCCATCTCATAACTTTCAATCCACGCTTCGGGGGGTAAATCGACAGTATAATCAGGCACCTTAAGCGGACCTTTGAAATCCTTGGGTAGCCGCACATTACATAGAGCCGGGATAAGACATGGCACTCCCCAAGAGCTAAAAGCCAACCCTCGTTCAACTGATGTTGCTGGTTGAATCAGAGCAGTTTGATGATTCGCATACTGTGCTGCCAACTATGCTGCTAACTCTGCCTCCCGTCGTGCTCTGCATTATTTACCACATCCTGAGCGTTCAAACCCCCGTGCACCGGATTAGGCCCTCGAGGGGCGTCATGGCGTCGCGCACTGCTTGACACAGCTGGTTCGTTAATGTGCCTGCTGTAACTCTTGCTTGGCCGAGGGGTTGAATGTATTCTGTCTCGGCTGTAGGAATAAGCCTGCTGCAGCACAACAGCGGTTTGAAGAAGATCCCTGGCCCGCCGCGTTTCAACCACCACCAGCGAGTCACTTTCCATCAGAATAGCTACCAAACGAGACGTCGCAGCAATCATGTTATCCAAAGGGCTAGAAAAATGACCCGGCGGTGATGATACATATTGCAGCGGGTTATCTGTCCGTCGAGGGGGGGTCCATTACTTGGGGCTGACCCGGCGCTGTCCCAGGTGCCTCTATCCGGTTCACTGCTGCTGGATTACTTGGCCCAGCTCCTGGCGTATTGAAGAGATTCAATCCTTCATAAACCGGCGGCAGACGAGACCGGTGCTTCCTCCTCAGTACTTCGTTCGACGCGTTCTGATCCAACATAAGCTGGTAATTCTGCGCCTAGATCTGTTGTGACTGGGCATCTAAAGCGGCCCGCTCTTCAGTCATCCTGGCCTGCTCAGCCGCCAAGTCCTCCTTGGCATGAGTTATCTAGTCCCTCAGCTTTGTAACCTCTGCGTTATGCTGATCCTGGGTTCCCGGGGTGACTGCCGTGGTCAACAATGTCGTCAAAGCATCCAACAAACCGGAAAGAACTTGAGCCGGCTGGCGCATAGGGCCTCCTGCCCCGGTTGTCGATCCGGAAATCATTGCTGCTGCAGATGAAGATTGCAAGGTGGGCTGCGTACCGGCCATGAAGATTGCAACCCGGTTTGGCGGTTCAAAGGGGTCCGGAATACTGTAGCCATTGGAACAGTCCCCAATCCGGCCATCTTGCAATTGGTACAGCGACTCGGTTTTGCTAGTGGATGATTCTCCATCTGAGTAGATGGCCGTCTCACCATCGGACACCGGTTCAGATTTCGCACCATGGATGAACCCTACGAATGCACGCTTCATGGTAGGCTAAACCCGGGCAAGACTTGCACGCTGAGCCGTCTCGATGAGGTCGGTGGAGATGTCCGGCTCAGGGCCCGGTTCGCCGATCTTGCCGATGAGAACGTGAATTCCGCCAAAGGGGACCCGGTACCCGTACTCAATTGAGCCCGCCTCGGGGCCTCATCCTGCATCGTTGATGTAGAGCTTGCCGCGACGACTCTTGGTCATCCGGCCAACCGCGTATCCTTTGAGTCCTTCAAAGTTGCCCTTTAAGAACTCGAAACCATCGTGCGATAGCCCCACGGTGGGCGCCAACTGTCGTGGAATTAACACGTTAGATGTCCTAGCGAGAGGACTTAGTTGTGGAGCCATCGCAATGAGATTAGCAAAAAGGGTTAAACCGGACAAAGGACACGGGGAGTATATACTGGTTCGGCCCCTTGCGGTGAAGGTAAAAGCCTACGATCCAGTTGTTGTGGGATTGATTTCTCTCGATGAGCAGGGAGCGAATCCGCTTTACCTATCTCTCGAGTTGTTGTTTCTTGTCCCTGAACCGCCGCCGGGTCATCCCTTTATATACATAGGTTGATGCCCGGCCGGTCTACAGAATCCCGAGGCCGGCTCATACAAGTGTCCGGCTCGGTTTCTTCCTTTCCCTAACTTACAATACAAGTTATACATCTATGGCAGTTTACTATTATGGGCCCTAATCCGCCATTGGGCTCTAGGCCTCTAAGCTTTAATGGTAGAGCGCCATACTCCTTGTCTTCATGGGCTTCAATATAGATGAGCGTAAACCAGCCCCTCCTGGGCGGTTTACACTCAGTAGTTGTATCCCCAACAATGTGGATGGCAGCATTTGTAATAAAATACTTTTGAAATTTGAGTTTTGAGTAGTGGTTAAGGATGTGATAAAAAAGGATTTGATATGACGAGAATATGAATTATGGATGAACCAGTACATTTTATTTTAATGGTAATACCCTATGAGAACACCTGACAATTGGGAAGGAAAGTGTATTCCACAGAGTGGAGTTTGGACAAAATACATTAGAGTTTTGTTTTTGTTATGATTGTTACCCCAAGAGTATGAGGGAATGAAGTACTATTGGATTTAAAGGAGATGTAATGTCAGAATATGGAACAATAGTAACTCCAAGGATGAGTTAAGGATATATAAGTGTTGAACTGGGCCATAACCCACAGGACCCAGGATTTAAAAAGGAACAAGAACAACCTTGTTGCAGGAAGAATTATGGAAGAAGCTATGATTTCATTAGCAGACATTCCATAGGAGGTTACATAAACCCGAGAGCTGTGAAGAAACGATAGAGGTTTTGTTTGACTTGCATGATAAATGGATTTACCCTAACCCAGTTCATGGAGAAGAGAAGTTATGTAGTGCTTGTGAGGATGCCCAAGTGTTAGAATACGTGATTCACTATCTGCGTATGTGGTAATGATTCAAGTACAGGATGGATTGGCCGCCATACCGGAGACTTCTATCAGGAGCTATCATATGTTGATGGAAAATCAGAGAGCCTTAAAACCCAAGAAGAGGGTCGACAAGACAAGCCAAAAACCTTAGAATGGTAGGACGATGGAAACCCTATACAGGCACCTATTGCCAATCATAGGTTATATGGTGAGATTCAACCCTGACCCATTTCCTGCAAGAGAATCAGTAATTGTGGACCACCATGAGATTTTCGATAGTTGTTTAGCATTGTCGACAAACCCAGACTAATGCAGAGCATCCCAAGGTCATCCCCATGGACCTACCTACATCTCCCACGACACCACTTGGACCAATGACAAGAGCTCGAGCGAAAGCCATCGAAGATAAGGTGAACTCGCTCCTCTCCGAACTACCACTCTCTACCTATGAGACATGGCTGCTACCTCAAGCGGAGACCCTATGCGTGATCAGGTACTTGGAATAAGGCCATGGAACAACTACACCCAACGGACAAGATGGCGTGGTCACCAAGTACAAGGAACGAGAAGAAAAGCATCCTGGAAGTCTCCAGCCGTTGGACGACCGACCCCGACCGGACGACCGACACCTGAAGCTTCAACCAGCCGGACCCGCCTGTGCCAGCGAACATTACAGCGGCCGGACGTCCGACGTTCGTCGGACGACCGACACCTCCAACCGCCTGCACGACCGAGCACCACCGGACCACTGGCGCCACCACACCCGAGCCAAAACATCGGAAGTATGGAAGCCCCGGGATGACCGACACACCGGATGACCGACAGCGACCGGACGTCCAACAAAGCCCCAATAGAGTGAAAACATCGGAAGTCCAACCCTTCCCGGACGTCCGATCCCCCGCGAGCCTCCGGACGACCGATGACGGTCGGACGTCCGATGCCTGTGTTCCAGCCACATGTTGGGCTGAAGCCCACTTACCCTTTTGTGACACTAGACTATAAATAGACCTCCTCCTCCCTCTTTCTAGGGTTAGCAATGGTTTAGCTCATTTCTGAGATAGAGCTTTGCTCATCCATCCGGATCTACTCCACCGAGAGAGACCGCGGTCTCTACAGAGAAGCTCCATCTTGGATTCAAGACCCCTCACAGGAAGACCCTCAAGACCTCCTCACGAAGAAGAACTTGCTACTTGTATCGTCCCATGTTGATCATGGATCGTGTATCTCTTTGTGTTTCGAGGATTTAGCACATGTGTAATCGAATCTTGTTGGTTTGAGTGATTTCTCTCCTTGTGTTTTCCTTCGTGTTCTTCGTGTTCTTTGTATGAGCCCCTCCAATTGTGAAAGATCGGGCATCTAGGGTTCCACCCTACATCATCTTGGTATCATGAGCCTAGGTTGATCACGATTTTGGAGCCCCTACCCTTGTTTTCTAGCCTAGTTTTGTTGTGTTCTTCCCCAATTTTGAAAATTCCCACAAAAATTGCCCCACATTTTTTGTGATTTGTTGTTGTGATGAAGTTTGGTTGGATTTGATCTATGGTTTTGCTTTCCCTCGAGTGGATCTAGCTTTTCCCACCATCTCCACCATTTTCATCCAAAAATCGTTCAATTTTGCCCCAATTTTGCCTCCCCATCTCGAGAACCTGAGTTCATCCCATGCCCGAAATCGCCCAGGCACCAAACGTCCGACAGCGACCGGACGTCCGACGACTGCTAGTCATACGACCACCATCGGACGTCCGGCGTTTCCTGACGAAACTGAACATTTTCAGTTCGGTTCCCCCCACCGTTCCACCGCCACTTCCGCATACGCACTCCAATACCACCGCCACTTCCGCATACGCACTCCAATACCACCGCCACTTCCGCATACACACTCCAATACCACCGCTTTCTGCAACCACCATCACTTACCCGTTTCGCACTCCGACAAATTTTGACACGTTTTCGTCTTCGGGAATTGAGTTGTGGTTTCCGTTTCCTAACTTGTTCCGGCTACTTAGGGACAGTTCGATGACATCACCGCCGCTCATATCCATCATCGACATCGACCTCTACACAATTTTGACACCTCGACTATAAGCAAGAACGGTAACCTCTATATCATCGTGATATCGTGATATCCTCTCATGCACATTCTTGCCATTACATTGATAACCACCATAGACCATTTTTGCTTACCTTACCCACCAAGACTAGCCATTTGAGTATTGCCGGCAACGTCACTTGTGCACGTTAGCGATCACAGACCATTGCATACATACCATATCATCTTGGTACATATCTTGGTATTATCTCTTGTGTCACAAGGTTGTCAATGCATATACACAATTGCTAGCTTGGTTCGTGAAGTTTCACATGTGTGGCCATTAAAAGAGAAAGATAAAGAGCCAAGGAAGCTTTTAAGCAAACAAGAAAGATAAGCAAAGAGCTTTAAAGCAACAAACCATAGCATCATACAACACTAAGATTCTCATAGTCGATCATCTTGGATCATATCATAGGAATACCATACATATAGATTACTTGGGATAGAAGTCATTGCGTTTTGCTTAGTAGGTTGTGCACAAGTCTTGTAGCCACCTATTATGCAATCGTGCTAGCTTATCTCTAGAGTTGTGCAACAAGAGCATTTTCGTGGTTTCCACATTTTGGCTCATTTTTGGTTGCACGACCCCATTTATCTATTTGCGTGTGTGTTTGCGTGTACCAGTACTTGCTATTGGTCTACTTGTTGCATTTGCAAATTTGCAAATCTTTTTCAACATCATTGAGTCTTACTAGCAATTGCATAAGATTTTGTGCCACCATCCTAACCGAGCTCCACCAAAGGCTTTACTTGTGTAGGTGCGAGAACCGATAAGAATTGGTACCAATTGTGCTATTCCCTTGTTACACATTTGAGTGATCATTGATCCATCTTCAACATCGGTCAAGGTACATTTCGTATAAGTTCTTCTCTTTCTCCCACTAACATATTTGCTAGAAATGATGGATAGACCAAGTTATTCTACCAACCCACTCTTCATCGAGCAAGACGACGACATGACATCCTACATCACCAGGAGCCACCTCTTCTGTGCACAACGAGCTTTGCATCAAGAACAACAAGCAATGAGCGACCGCATCGACAAACTCGCCACCTACTTGCGACTCTCCGAGCAACGTACAGGAGACTACTTGGACAACAAGCTTGATGAACACAAACAAGAGAACAATGCAAGAATGGACAAGATTTGTGCCTTGTTGGTCAAACGCTCTTCCACAACTTCGTCCTACTCTAGACGGAGCCGATCAAGTCGACACTCCGACGACACCATCTCTGGATCTAGTACACCAACACTGAACACTCTACGTCGAGCCGCCCGCTGTCGGTGTCAAAACCGGTGGATCTCGGGTAGGGGGTCCCGATCTGTGCGTCAAGGCTGATGGTAACAAGAAGTAAGGGACACAGATGTTTACCCAGGTTCGGGCCCTCTCGATGGAGGTAAAACCCTACTTCCTGCTTGATTAATATTGATGATATGGGTAGTACAAGAGTAGATCTACCACGAGATCGTAGAAGCTAAACCCTAGGAGCTAGCCTATGATGGTATGAATGTAATTGTGATCAGCCTTCTAAGGACCAACCTCTCCGGTTTATATAGACACCAGAGAGGGCTAGGGTTTACATGGAGTCGGTTACAGAGAAGGAAATATAATATCCGGATCGCCAAGCTTGCCTTCCACACCAAGGAAAGTCCCATCCGGACACGGGCCGAAGTCTTGAGTCTTGTATCTTCACGCTTCAATAGTCCGGACGTTGTACACAGTCCGGCTGTCCGGATACCCCTAATCCAGGACTCCCTCAGTAGCCCCTGAACCAGGCTTCAATGATGATGTGTCCGGTGCGAAGTATTGTCTTCGTCATTGCAAGGCGGGTTCCTCCTCCGAATACTCCAAAGTAATCATCAAACACTCCAATCGTGTCCGGATCTGAAAAAATGATCTTCGCATACCACCGTAGAGAGAATGATATTTCACAAATGCAATCTGCTGACAATTTTTCCTGATGACGTGACACGTTATTATGATCGGATCCATTATTTGAACCGTTTCCACACAACCAGCTACAACGCATATCACGAGGCGGTTTCTATGACACGTCTTGTCAAGGCAGAGATCGTGTCCCCTTATTACGGGATTCTCATCAATACGGGCATGGGTAATCTAACCGTGCCGCTAATCGCGGTGAGTGGGAGGTGGACGGGTTCCACCAGGCAAGTGGGGAAGCACAAAAAAGCCTTTATCGCCTTTATAAGGAAGTCGGGTTCCTTTCTCTTTTACCCACGCCTCCTTATCCTGCTAGCTCAATCCCCTTTGTGCGAGCCCTAACGCCCAAGCACTCTTCTCCCCCACTGAAGGGAAGTTTTCTGAAGATGTCCAGAGGAGGAGGTAAATGGATGGCCTCAACTGTCCAAGAGAAGGACATCAAGAAGCTCCGGGGAGCCGGGTATCTGGCCCAGAAGATCGGCCATCGTCTTCCCCCGGCAGGACAGGTCGTCCCTACTCCGGAATCTCATGAGAGAGTCATGTTCCTTCCCCATTTCGTCTGTGGGCTCGGGTTTCCCCTTCACCCGTTTGTTTGGGGAGTCATGTATTACTGCGGGATCGATTTTCATGATCTTTCCCCCAACTCCTTCCTCAATATCTCGATGTTCATCGTCGTGTGCGAGGCTTTTCTCCGGATCCCCACTCACTTCGGCCTATGGCTGAAGATTTTCAATGTGAAGGCCAGGTGGTGAGTGGCGAACACGCCGAGTGCGGCGGCGCCATGGTAAGCAAGATGCCCAAGGCTGTTTGGACAAAGGGCGCTTTCAACGACTCCGTTAAGGAGTGGCAGCAGCAGTGGTTCTATATCACCAAACCACACGGCAAGAAGTGGGCGGCAGCTCTAGAGTTCAGATCCGGAGCTCCACTGCGGCTCACGTACTAGCTCGAGAAGGGCCCGAACTGGTGCTCGTCCGACGAGCTGCTACCGCTCCAGACACGCATCCAGGGCGTGATTGATAGGGACGTCAAACTCGTCAACGTAGTCCAGGTGATGCTAGTTCGCCTGGTTCTCCCTTGTCAGCGCTGAGCTTGTACCTTGTGGGAGTTCGATCCGGCCGAGCACCAAACCCTTCAGGAGCTTTACGACTCCACCCACAAGGATATCTAGAAGGTGCTTTAAGTCCGGCAAATCGTGGCCGGGCCCCACCAAGTACCGTGGGTATCATTCATCCCACTCTCCCAGCTCGGTAAGTTACGGCCACACTCTGTCTATTCGTGCTTCCATTGGCACATCATGTGGGTGACACCCTAATCGCATTTCATTGCAACCTCAAGGATGGGTAAAGAAGGTGGAGTGGCTACATTGTCCAGCCCCCCTGCCGGAGGAACCGGCCGGACCTCTTCTGACGAAAATGTTGGTCCCCGCGCCTTACAAGGTGCCAAAGAAGGAGGCCTCCAAGAAGGTCAAGAAGACCCGGGGTGGCCTTCGTCGTCGCGGGATTTCGGACGCCAGATCCGAAGACTCCAGCAACGATCCTTCGTTTGAGGACGAAGAGGAGGAAGCAGAGGAGGATGAGCCTCACTCTGATGGGGGGGAGGAAGAGAACGGCCTCCGCATCTCTGGAGGCCGGATCACCAAAGAGGGGGAAACATTCCCTCCCAGGGGCATCCCCCACGGCTGCCGATAGCAGCCTGGAGTGGGATCTTAGGGCCCAGCCCCTGGAGAAGTCGTAAGTATCCGAACACGCATACGCGTCCAGGATCATTTTTTGGGTATAGTGGTTTTGACTATTGCCTACATTTTCCACAGTCCGGCAAGGTCCTGCGCTGGCCAGTCCTCGTCAGAGGATTCACTGGACTCGGACGCTTTGGCGAGCGAGACGCCTCCGCAGGCCCCTTCCCCCAAGTCTAGACGCGACACCAAGGTGTCGTCTCGACAAGACCCGGACCAGGGAGGACATATCCCTGGTGCCGAACACGCAGGGATGGATACGGCCCCCGGGGCCTCTAGGGCCCTGGGATCGTGCGAGCAGCCCCCCCTGATGGTGAGGGGCCAGCCTATGCCGCCGGCGTCCTCTGTTCAAGCGGAGCTGCCTGGCAGTCTATTGACAACGTTGAAGAACGCGTCCATTGTTGACGAGCATCGGGCCCTTGTGGGCGAGGTGGTTGAAAGGATTCAGTCCGCGGAGAGTGGGCTGAACGCGTCCTGCCTTAGTCTTATAAAGGCTTTTGAGGTATGTTTCCTAGGAAACCCTTAAGGAATTGTCATAATATAGGTAGTAGCCCCTGATACACTGTCCGGTGAAGGAGACAGAGCCGGGCAGGGGATCAAAGCCCCTGCCTTCGTAGGAGCCTGTGTGAATGACGTATACCCTTTGGTGTGAAAACAGGTATCCGCAGAGAGGACTTCCGCTTTCAAGGTGGAAGTTTCCGAACTGAAGCAGAACCTTGCACGGTCCAAGGAAGAACTCGGCCGTGTGAGGAAGCAACTGGAAGACAAGCAAGGTATGTTGAAAACATTTGTCTTGGAGTTGGCACGAGCGAATGGTTGTGCCGAGTAAAGAATTTTAGTATTTTGTGCTCTAGGAGCGTGTGCCGAATACGAGGCACTAAAGAAAGCTTTGGCTGATGCCAACAAGAAGGCTGAGGCCGAACAAGCGCTTCGTGAAAAACACGTGGCCAGGGTTATCACCGCTGAGCGGGAGCTCCAGGAAGCTGTGGAGAAAAGCGAGAGCTTGGAGCAGAGTCTAAAAGGGAAAGAATCTGAGCTCGCCCAAGCTCTCGAGGATGTAGAAGGTCACTCTATTCATTTTAAAACCGAACCGAAAAACCATACCGAAAATAAACCGAACCGAACCGAATTCACGATTTTTATGGTTTCTGGTTTCGATATGGTATGAAGTTTTCATACCGTTTTGAATTTCGGTTTTTATGGTATATACCGAAAAACCGAATGGTTAACCGAATAAACCGAAATAAAAATATATATTTCCTGAGGCAAACAACGATACAAGTAGTCATTTTTCTTGTATAAGAGTAAAATTTCCTGCAAAGAACACCCATTTTTTCTTGTAACGTAGTAATTTTTCTCTTGCAAAAATGCTAACCACATCGTCCATAACCTTTCAAGGCATGAATTGGGGCATGCATATATACTTATATAAAGTTATATACTATTTGTATTTAAAAAGTATGTGTTTGAATTTATAAGTTTGTAAAATATAGTATATCATTTTCAAATTCGCGTCAACTTTGGTTATTATGGTATATACCGAAACCATACCGAAATAATTTGGTATATACCGAAAACGAACTGTATTTTAATATCATACCGTATAAACCAAAGTATTAATACCGTACCAACCGGAAAACCGTATAAACCGAATCATGCAAACCGAATAAACCGAACGCACAGAGTGAGTAGAAGGTGCTTGGGAAGAAGCCCGAGGTGCTGCGCGAGACATTCGGGAGGCTCAAAAAGTGGCGGCTGGTAAGGCCTTCTATGTTCTTAGCTTCGTGTATGTTAGAATGTGAAGAATCCAAGCGGCAGGTTGAATTCTTATTTTCTAGGGGCTTTTGCAGATCTTCCTCGCAGCATATCAGATGCTGCTCAATTCTATCGGACCAAGGAGAAGAAGACTACGGAGAGGGACTTCTGGTCGCAGTATCTGGCGCCGAACTATCCAGTGCCATTTATCGATCAGATGAAACAGCTGATCGAACTGCACCAGGCGGCCGAACTAGCCATGAAGGACCTAGTTGTCCGGCTGTGGCCTGCGGATCCGATTCCCAGCAGCTACTTCGCACTCGTCAAGTGGATCGTGGGCGCCTGTCCTCAGCTAGTTGCTATCAAGCGATCAGTCTGCATAGAAGGCGCGCGTATGGCGTTTGCCCATGCGAAAGTGCATTGGGGGAGGCTTGACGCGGAAAAGCTGATCACTGAGGGGCCGCCGGAGGGTAAGGAGCACCGCAAGCCCGAGCAATATTATGAAGGTGTGATGAAAGGGGCCCACCTTGTGGCGGATAGGTGTACGAAAGACATCATATTCCCCTGAGGGAATCTATGCCACTTGTTGTAATATGGGATAATGGCATGTTTGTTATGTATTGCCATTTTTATTTGAACATATATTCTTCCTGTGCGGCTGTTTATTCTATGCAAATTCTGGGAGTTGGCCAGTCGTCGGCTTCTGCCCCTTCGTAAAAACGATATGGGGGTGTTCGGGATATATCTGAATGATGTTTATCCCATAGTTGGGTCCTTTTAAGGAGGTGTATCTTTCCGCGAACCAGGTAATCGTACTATAGGGCTTTATTACTCTCACTTAGCCATAGGAATTTGAGTATGGTCGGCGCAACCCCTAGTGTTCGGAAGGCCGAACTAGGGGCTCTATTGGCGCCTGATCAAAAGACCGATCCATCGCACTTAGCATTTATGATGGCGTTATGCAGAATAAATCTTTAAGGATTTTATGACCTCTCGAACAGCGGACCGGCTCTCGCTTCATCATGACAGTCAGTTTTCGGCTTTCTCTACTGAGGTGCTCGTCCGGCTGAACCGGGACACAATCACAGTAGTTCTCCCAGCGCTACCTTAGCCGATAGAACGGAACGTAAGGTAACAAAACATGGGAGCCGGGCAAACCCAACCAATGACCCAAGACATGATTCGGAGCAGATGCATATAGTGTTATAAGTTCGGGGTGCCGAACGACCGAAAAGGTGGTCGGACTTGCTTGCCGTACTATGAAGCCCCTGGTGCAACCAGGCAAACACATAGCGTGACTTTCATTTTTGGCAAAGAGGCGGCGGCGATAAACGACAGCCGGTAATTGCTATTTACGCATTGTAGTAGAATTTTATGTCTATGCAGATTAGTATGATGTATGGAAAGAGGTGTTGTTTGACGGAACCTGTTATGGCCGGACTGGAGGGGGCTGTGAGCGGGTCGAGAATGAATCTGAACTGCCTTCTACCTGCATTTTCCTTCCTTTGTGTGTCCGGAATAATTCCATGCCGCCATTTCTGTTCTGCGTCAATCGTTAGTTTGCATATGCGAAATGCTTGAAGACAGCTAGGTGTCCTCTTGTTGTTGCACCCAGGGTCTCTAATCGGGCCCTGGTGTGCCCAGTCGTTAGACCGTGAGGTAGTACAGACTCCGCAGTGGATGTTCGGATGGTTGGCCTGGGTAATTTACCATGCAAAATCTAGTTGACGTGGTTTTTCCCGTTTAGCATACGGTAAGCTATCGTATGGGAAGGTGCCGAGGATTTATTCTTTGGCGTAGCATTTTTGGATGGTCTGAAGGCAACAGTTTACAGTGGTGGGCGAATAGAACTTGGCCTTTGCGCCTTACATCTTTTAGGATTTGTTTTCTGTGGCGTCATACCCTTGTGGGCTTTGTGTGTTATAGAGCCCCAGGATTACTAGGTCTAGAGGCACTGCAATTAACTTGCCGTGGTTTTGGTGGTCCTGGGCATTCGGCCATACTATTACGCTCTGGGGGGAGGGTCTTGACGAGGCATCTCCCCTTTATTGCTTCCGGCGTGCGACCAGCCGCTTTGTTTTGAGAATCCTGTATTCTCTATTGGTATGCTTTGCCGTCCTTCTCGGGGTACCGTGAATTTCACATGGTTGATCCAGCGTGTATCTTCGGTCGAGTAGGCTTGTGCTGCTCTTTGCCTGTTTGTTGGACTGAGCGTTGCCAGACTTGGCACCAGCTTCCTTGTCTTGATGTTTATGATCTTTATGCCGAGGTCTGAGGGTGCGTCTTCGTATCTGCTGCTTGCCGATTTGGACCGTACTGATGCGTGGGCGTCTGCGTGCATGCCCGTGGTTTTCCTGCTCGACTTGAGGTAGCCAGTTGTGCCGTATGTGCCCTTTATTAGGGCTCTCGAGTTCATATTTTTCGGCGGCCATTACCTTGGTCCACCTATCCTCTAGCGCATCTTGGTCAGCTGTGAGCTGCTCTTGTTTCCTTTGCATGCTCCTTGCTGTAGCCATGAACCATCGCTTGAAGCGAACTTGTTCCACTGGGTCCTCTGGTACGCCGAATTCGTCGTTGCCGAGGCTTGCCTCGTTGTCGGAGGGGGGTGTGTGATTGTCCCTCTCCCAGTATCCCGTCGTCATTGGTCCGGCCTGCTTAAGTGTGGGCTGACCCGGGTTGTATTCCTTTTTGGCACCGTCCGGACTGCTCTTGTTTCCGGGGCCGTTTTTGGTGTGGCGGGGTTTGGAGTGGTACCGATAACGCACGTGTTGTGCCTTTCTTCCTGAGGGGTTGTCCTCCATTGTCTCGTCGCCGTTAGTTCCCTTCGGAGTGTCCACCATATATATATCATATGAGGAGGTGGTCGTCCACCGCCCGGTGAGCGGTGGCTCCTGTGATTCTCCTACATCGTCATCCATACCGTCGATGTCTTCGGAGTCGAAGTCAAGCACATCGGTTAGATCATCAATCGTGGCAATGAAGTGGGTGGTGGGTGGGCAACGAATTCCGTCGTTGTCTGCTTCCCACTCGAGCCGGACATAGTTCGGCCCGGAGTCTCCTGACAAGGAGAGAGACTTCATTAAGTCCTGCATGTCGCCAAAGGGCGAGTGCTGAAAAATGTCCGCCACGGTGAACTCCATCACCGGAGCCCAACCAGGATCGGCGGTCTCGGGGGCACGCGGACTGGAACCTGCATCCGGATATGAATCCGGGGGTCCGGAGTCACAGGTTCCCTTAGAGGTGAAACCTGTGTTCGGCTCCATCGCCGATGAAGGTACGGCCTGCGGGGCGGGGTCCAGCCCTCCGTCCTTAGGCGAAGCAACCTATCCCAGATTTATATCTGAGGCTTCTGCCGGGACGATATCCCGAGCGACGTCTGACAGTGGGTCTAAGCCGTGCTCATCGCGACTGTTCGGCGCTTCTGGCGCTGGCCTGAATCCGCCAAAGATCAAGGCTCCGCGGACATCCGCCGTGTAGTTCAGGTTTCCGAGCCTTATTTGATGGCCGGGGCATAGCTATCGATCTGCTCCGAGTGGACAAGCGAATTGGCCCACAGCGCGAAGCCGACGAACACGAAGATCTGTCAGGGGAGAAAGTCTCACCCTGGACGGTGTCGTTAACGACGATTGAAGGAGCCATCAAGCCTGACGGCGACGTCACAGAGGAACTCTCAATGAAAGCACAAATGTCGGTGTCAAAACCGGTGGATCTCGGGTAGGGGGTCCCGATCTGTGCGTCAAGGCTGATGGTAACAAGAAGTAAGGGACACATATGTTTACCCAGGTTCGGGCCCTCTTGATGGAGGTAAAACCCTACTTCCTGCTTGATTAATATTGATGATATGGGTAGTACAAGAGTAGATCTACCACAAGATCGTAGAAGCTAAGCCCTAGGAGCTAGCCTATGATGGTATGAATGTAATTGTGATCGGCCTTCTAAGGACCAACCTCTCCGGTTTATATAGACATCGAAGAGGGCTAGGGTTTACATGGAGTCAGTTACAGAGAAGGAAACATAATATCCGGATCGCCAAGCTTGCCTTCCACGCCAAGGAAAGTTCCATCCGGACACGGGCCTAAGTCTTGAGTCTTGTATCTTAACGCTTCAATAGTCCAGACGTTGTACACAGTCCGGCTGTTCGGATACACCCTAATCCAGGACTCCCTCACCCGCCAAGATCGTCAAGCTAACCGTAATCCTGTTCACAGCACCGATTCTCAAGAGCAACTTCTAGCACAAGAACATCGACAATGTCAAAATCAAGCTACCTTTGCGCAAGCACAAGAAAGGCAATGCCAACGCCAACAAGAAGAGGAAGAGCAAGCGCAACAACACCAAGGCGCATAAGATGCCGAGGCACAACATCAAGAACAACACTGACGTGAAGCTCAAGCACTTGAGGTGCAGCGTGCCCTCCGAGAATCAAGTCGAGCCGTAGCCACCCACAACCGGCATACTCGTGAGCAACAAGAAGCACTTTGCAAAGAAATTGAAGAGAGTAACTATCAAGCAAGAATACATCGACAAGTCCCACAAGCTCGACAAGATCTCAAGTTCTTCAAGAGCAACATGAAGTTGACAATCCTCCACGCCAAGAGCAACATGACGTTGACAACCCTCCACATCAAGGGCGTCATCATCACCCTCGACCCCAACACAATGAAGAGCAACGCTACGGCAAGCTCAAGTTCACTATGCCCAAGTTCACCGGAAGTAACGATCCCGAAGAATACCTATCATGGGCATTGAAGGTCGACAAGATCTTCTAGTTGCACAACTATGAGGAAGAGAAGAAGATTGCCATGGCATCCCTTGAATTCCAAGACTATTTACTCATTTGGTGGGAACAAGTCCTTGAATGCCGAGAGGCAAGAGGTGAGCCACCCATCACAACATGGGACCAAATGAAGGATGCCATGCGAGCACGCTTTGTCCCAACATACTACAACCGCGACCTCTTCAAGAAACTCCAACTCCTCAAGCAAGGAACAAAGAGTGTTGAAGAATACTACAAGGAAATGGAGAGTGCCATGATACGAGCCAATGTCACGGAAGATGATGAGCAAACTATGGCTCGGTTCTCGAATGGACTCAAACATCCTATCAAGAAGATTGCCAACTTCCAACCCTACTCCAACCTCATCGAGCTAGTGCATCAAGCTACCAAGGCGGAACGTCAAGTGCAAGATGACTTCAAGTACGCCAAGTACTATTCCAAGAGCTACGGCTTCTCCAACAACCAAGTTTCAACGACTCTAATGACTCCTACCTCGACAAAAGCTTCACCAAGTAACGGCGACAAGTCAAATTACAAGCTTCGTCAACGTCAAGTCGTCCGCCTACGACAAGCAACTCCAAGATGAGAGCGTCATCGTCATCTACTCCAAACAATGAGACCATCAAGTCAAGTTCCATCAAATGATTCACATGTGGCGGCCGAGGCCACAAGTCCTTCGAGTGCACCAACAAGCGCACCATGATCCTCAACAACGATGGAACCTATGACTCCATGAGTGAAGAGGAAATGGAAGCCCTTGAGCAAGTGGCCATGCACCGACATGTGAACGAAGATGAAGATGATCAAGTCTTTTGCGATGAAGATTCGAATCCCGCTCTTGTTGTGTCCAAGGTTTTGACCCTTCAACATCAACAAGACTAGGACCAAAGATGCCATATCTTCCACACCAAGGCCAGCGTCAATGGAAGGTCCGTGAAGGTCATCATCGATGGAGGGAGTTGCCATAACTTGGCAAGTGAAGAGCTATGCTCCAAGCTTCAATTGGTCAAGATGAAGCACCCACACCCCTACAAGGTCCACGGCTAAGTGACTATGGCATTATTCAAGTCGAGCATAGGGTGCAAGTTTCTTCCAAGACCGAAGCATACGAAGACACTTTGTAGTGTGATGTCGTTCCGATGCTCGTTTGCCACCTCCTTCTTGGACATCCATGGCAATTTGGCCGAGGCATTATCCACAATGGACGAACTAATCACTACAACTTCAAGATGAAAGGAAAGGAGTACGTGCTACGACCTATGTCTCCAAGTCAGGTGATCGCCGACAAGCAAGCCACCCATCATGGAGAGAATAGTGAGAGAGTGACCCACCAAAGAGAGAGTGAGCACCACAAGCCAAAATTAGGTGCCTCCACGATGAGCGAAAAGAAAAACTTAGCACTATTTGCCACCAAAAGTGAGATAAGAGAAGTGTTTGAGAACCCATCAAGTGTTATGCACTATGTCCTTTTGTGCAAGGATGAGCCACCTACAATCATGGGGACACATTGTTACACCCACAGCCCCTGCTGCAATACATACTGGACCAATTACTAGAGCTCGCGCACGGCAGTTAAATTACCAGGTACTTTTGTTTCTTGGTAATGATTCTAATGTTCATGACAACTGCCTAAATTGGATACATTTGTTTTGCTTACAAATGACGGGCCTATCTTGGAGAAGGATGAACATTGGAGCAAGAACAAGCATATGGACATGATGGCATGTGCAAGGGGAACAAGAATGGAGTTCCCAGTGATGATTTCAAGACTATGAAGCCACCGTAATGAGTGCAAGAAGGCTTGGACGAAATATACAAGATGCCGCTACACAAATTTCGTCCAGAGGCTATTATAGGTGTTGTGTCACCTTATTATTGGGCCAGGCCCATGTAATTTTGGAATACATAAGTATAGGCTATTTTTAGAGTCTGTATGTGTGGGGAAACAAGAGATAGGGTTGGTTTCGGACCCCTCTTCCAAGGGTCACGAAATTCCCCCCTACTCCTCCATATATACAGCCCTTAGGGCGTCGTTTAGACTTTGGGATTTGGTTAGTTAAAAGTTAGCCATTGCAACTTCGTGTATTTCGTTTGTGTCCAATGACCAGACAAAGACCGCTCTCGGATCCCCACCTTTATTAATACCAAGGTTGTCAGAATCGCGATTCTATTGTACGATTCTACGACTTTACTATCCAAACTGACCCCTCTGATTCTACGATTTTGGTTCATAGAATCTACGTTTTTACGATCCTAATAGTGAAGATTCTATGATCTGCGACCCTACCATCGGCGCTCTGATCTGATTCAGAATCACGATTTTGACAACCTTGATTAATACTTCATCTATATTTGCAATATTCAGATAGCATTATCATATTCTTGCTTGTTCTTCAATTGCATGCAGGAATAGACCTTCGTGGTCAGGCTGATCGTACTTCCGGCATCGTTAGTAACCTCAGAAGATTGGTTTAACGATTGCTAAGGCGCAACGTCGTGCATGTTTGTACTCGGATCGTCAAAGTCGACTCCATCAAATCGATAGTTGTGATCTCATCGACAGATCAGGACACCCTGCCTCTATCAAGTGGTATCAGATTTCCAGGTTCGTCGATGAGATTTACAGTTTTTTCGTAGTTTAGATCAAGTCTGTTCTTCATACCTACAGTCCATGAAAAAGCGAAAAAAAAATAGGGTTAGTTCATCATATACGAACCAATCTGAGCCTTTGCATAACCTTTTTAGGGTTTTGCATTGTTGAATTTGTGGTTGCATCGTCATGTCTAGTTGCTGGTCTTAGTGTCTAGTCCTTTAGAGTTTCGAGTTCTGTTCACAAGTTGTCACACCACCGCCGCACCATCATCGTCACCGCTGCCATATACCACCATCGTCATCACTGCTGCCATATACCACCATCGTCATCACCGTTGCCATATACCAACACCGATCCGAGTCCATATACCACCATTGACCCACTTCCATATACCACCACCTATTCGAGTCCATATACAACCACCGATCCGTATCCATATACCACCACTACTCTGAGTCCGTATCATATTAGGGTTACTTTCGAGATCCAACTGTTTCTAGATTTGTGTTACCTTGTCCGAGTAGGTTTCGGATTCCATCAATCTTTTGTCGTTCCGTAGAAGAGGTTGGTTTCCAAAAAAAGAGTTCTGAAACCACCCTTCGTTTAGGCCCAAAATTTTCGGAAAACGCATTTGTCAAAAAAATCTCACTATCCTATTTTTAGGTGTTTCTAAGCGTTTTGAGACAGGTGACATTATAGAAAGTTTTTTTGAGCCGTTTCCAGTTTTTGGTCCGGGCAGTCGGAAAAAAATTAGGCGCAAAAATTTCGTGTCTATCCTGTTATCTTGACTTGGGAAGAGTTTTGAGACACTCGCCGTTATAGTGATTTTCGGCAAAAAAAAAAAGAGCAGCACAAAAAAATAGCGCAAGACGTGATTTTGTTAGTGTTCTAGGCTCGCATCTCTAGTACGGTCTAGCCTAGGACTAGCACAGTACCGTCGTTGAGCATTTATTCAACTTTGCATCTCTGAATTGATTATTGCTGACCCTTTTTGCTACCATATCATAAGCCTTACCAGCTTCACATATATCTACGTCGTGCGTTTGACTCTCCCTGGCCATTGCTCTATCCAAGCTTTGAGAGTTTTGACTACAACGGTTGCCGATCACCACCTGCTGCTGGGTAAGAACTGGTAAGAATCTAAGATTCGCTTGACAGATTTGTGACACACGACCACCACTTCTAGTACTCTGTAGGATCATATTCTTGTGTGTTTCTACTGCTGCTAACCATGGCAGGATCACAAGCCGATGAGACTGTCGGGGAAACGAACACCTATGGGATCACGGGGATCCCTTCTACGGTTGGCGGGGAGAGAGTTGCACGAAGAGCAGGTTTAGTGATCAGCACGAGGGATTTTTACCCAGGTTCAAGCCGCACTGGTGCATAAAACCCTAGTCCTGCTTGTCTATATATTCTGTGTTCTTGAGCTCTTGAACTAGCTGCGGTGCATGCCCAATCCAAAAAGTCTAAATCCTCTCTCAGTACGCCTTGGGCCTCCTTTTATATGTCAAAGGGGTTGCCACAGTGGCACACAGGAAGTGGAAAGCAAGCTACAGTGTATGAGCTTATCGCTCGGCACCGTAGGACAAACACATTAAATGCGCTGCCTACGTGCCCTCTTACTTTATCGGGGAAGGCAACAGAAGCCATCCCATCCGTCGCCGCCCCTCCTTGCCTTGACACGCGTCCAGGCTGATGAGGCATGCAGTGCCACGCTGGCTAGCTAGTTGCTGTGTTGGCGCGGTGGTAGAGCCTCCAGGAAGATCTGCATGCCGCCACGCAGGCATCTGCTTAGTTGGCAAGCTGGCTGTCGTGCTGGAGTGGTGGTGAGGTGGCAAATGTTTGGTGGGTGCGGGCCTGGCTATGGCCCCGCAATCGTCCCTGGCAAGGCTTGCCGGGGGCCTTGTGGTCGTCCCTGGCAAGGGTCTTGCCGGGGGGCTTCGTCTTCTGGTCCCATGTGGGCCTGCACACCATCAGTCTTCACAAAGATCTACATGCTACTATGCATGCGTTCCCAAGTCTTGGCCTTGACGTTGTCGATGGTGTCAAAGCTCTCAGTCCTCAAGGGTGATGGCCTTGCTGGTGCTTCGCAGGCCGCCCCGGTAAGGCTCTTGCCTGGGCCACATAGGTTGCCCCGGCAAGGGTGTCGCCAGGGGAGGCCTACTCTGTCTTCTGCTCTTTGTTCTTCAGCTTGATTGTTGTCTTGGTAGCCTTGTGTTTTGTCTCCTGCTACCCTACCGAGCCTTCCCACGGGCATGGCTACAACTGCCCGTGCACAAGTAAGGGGTACAGAAGAACCCATACTTTTGTACACCGACAGGAGCCCCCGGGCCTGGGCCACATGTAAGCACAAAGCGTAGTTGGTCCAGGCCCAAAGTAGTGCGCGGGCACGCGTGGCAGGGTTTTAACCGCTGTAAAATCTTCGCCAGTTGTGCTTCCCCACGACCCGTATCGAGTGCCTGACATGGGGGTCATGCGTGGAACGGCCGCAGCACACCTGCGTCACCCCGTAGTAAATGGTAAAGAGGCGGCCCGCGTCTTCCCCATAAAAAGAGGAATCCGCATGGGCGCTGCTCATTTACCCTCTACGTCCTTTCCAATCTAGGAACCATCACTCCCCCCCCTCTTCCTCGAGCGCAAAACCAGGGCTTCTCGCCTCTGCTTTGCCGCCGCGCTTTCACTGCTTCTTGACCCCTCGCCTCTTCTCAGCCGCCATGGCACCCAAGGCAAGTAAAGGCAAGGGAGCGGCCAAAGCCGCCGCAGGGAAGGAAGTGCCAGAGAACAAGCTCGTGAAGCTGTGGAAGAAGCACGCCCTCTTCGTCTCGACGGTCGACGCGCTCACCCTCAGGGAGAAATTCAAGCCCCTGTGGGGGAGAGAGACATCGGGGCATCCTGCCACAAAAATCATTCCTGCTCGCTTCGCCAAGCTCGGGTCAGATAAATACCCTTTCTTCGTCGATTACTTATCCTGTGGACTCTGCCCCCCTTTCTCCGACTTCTTCAATGACATCATGTACACCTAAGGCTTCCATATTTTGGATTTTACACCGAATGTCGTGGCGTGCATGGCCTTGTTCACCCATCTTTGCGAGGGCTTCGCCGGGGTGCACCCCAACACGGCGCTCTTCCGCCACTACTTCATCCCCCACATCCAGATGGGGGGCGCCATCTCCGACTGTGTCACTTGGATCCCAAGGTCTCAGAGAAAGGGCGTGTACCCGGAGGGTTCTACAAAGGACAAGTGGGATGAATGGCGGGGCCAGTGGTGCTGGATCAAGGAGAAGGATCTGCAAGAGTTCTGCCAGGTCCGTCGGAAGCCGCCGGTCTGCGGCAACGACTGGGGCAAGCTCGATGTCGATGACGGGAAGCTCACGATCGCCACCACCAGGATCCATCGCCTCACTTCAGCTGGGCTCACGCTCAAGATGATCGTCGCTGATTTCATCCGCCGCCGCATCGCTCCCCTGCACACCAAGGGGAGACCATCCTGGGACTACAATAATGCGGCCGACATCATGAGGCTTCGCCCTGGCCTGAATTACAACTTCACGATGATCCAGCATGCGCATCTCTGCCAGCGGCTCTTTCAGCTCAAGGTTGACGAGACCGACGAGGCCGAGAGGTCCGGCAAGGCCGCCAAGACCGGCAAGGTGGACAAGCTGTTCAAGTTGCCAGCGGGGGTGGTCCCGTTAAGCAATAACTCTTGCCTGACCGCCATCATCGCCATGATGCAGGCGTTCAATGCGCACGGCCTCGACTCGACCTGGGTCAAGCCAGAAGCAGAGATAGTGCAGAATTTCTTTGAAAATTTGTCGGAGGGGTACATCCGTGACGAGCCGCGGCTCATCCGCCCCACTACTGAGGAAGAGATGGAGTACCTCGCCACCAGGTTGGAGGAGGCGGCACTTGTCGAGGAGGCCAGCAGCCTTGGCGCCATGGAGGACGAGACCAAGGAGGCTGAAGAGGAGAGGAAGCTCGCTGAATGGGCGGAGTCTGCCTGGGGGCCCAGCGGCACCGGTGCTGGGGTTCACCCGGTCGAAGAAATGGTCGAGGAGGCCGAGGAGACGGCCGAGGAGGGATCCAACGCGGACGAGCCGTCGGCCCCGAAGAAGAATCGGGTCCTGCAGCGGGTCGGCTCCGGCGAGCCAGTCCGGCCCAGCAAGGCCACGTGGCGACAAGGGGCCCAGGCGCAACCCATGTGCCAGACGAGGCGCGCGGCTCCGGCAGCAGAGAAGGAAGCCGCGGCAGCAAAGAAGGCCGTGACGGCAAAGAAAGCCATGGCCACCGCATCCTCCTCGACCAAGCGGTCCAGGACTCCATCTCCTCCTCCTCCCTTCACGGATTCCCCCCCCCCCCCCCGGTGGCCGAATTCGACCTTGGGTCTTTCAGCCCGAAGAGGAAGAGGAGGACAGAAGAGGAGGATGAGTAAGCACTTTGCCTCCCCATCCATTCTCTGATTCTTTATCTGGATTATCTTGTCTTGACTTGATCTTGTCTTCGTAGGGATACAGAGACACTCGCTTAGAGGGTGGCAAAGAGAGCCAGGGCCCCGACGGGTGACGAGCCCCCGGCAAGCACCTCACGTGCGCTGGGGATGATCTTCATCAGCTCGGAGACCAGCCCAGCGCACCCCCCACTCCAGCCCCCAGCGTAAGTTCGTTGTTTATTCCTCGCTGGCGGGAATTGGAGTGCGTATCCTTATTGCTAACCTTGCCGGATTCGCAGGAGGAGAGCAACAGCAGGAGGAGCCACTAAAGGCCATCCCTGACATGCTACCCCCGTCAACCACGCCAACCAGAGGGGTGTCCCCGGCAAGGGCATCCACCGATGATCCCACGCGCATGGAGGAAGAGGTGGTGGGCACAGGTGCTGGCGACCCCGTGCAGACAATGGATGTTGCCAGGGAAGGAGACGCTTCCTCTCCACTTGTCTTAGGTAAGTTGTTCGCCTCTGGCCCCTTGCCACCTTTGCCATGATTTTCTTTCTTTTCTTCGTCTTGAACTTTGGTTTTGGCCCAGCCTTAGTCTCTCTTTTGGTCTCCAGATCCTCCCCTGATGGACCAGGCGGACATCGATGCTGTGATCGAGGAGACCTCCAAGGATGCCGAGGCTGAGGCCGCCAATATTGCCGCCAAGGAGGCCGACAAGGGCTCTGCCTGAGAGGTCGGCAAGGCTGCTGCCGAGGAGGCCACTACGGGGTCTGCCGGTGAGGCCGCCGCTGAGGAGGCCGCCAAGGGGCCGGACGGGGATGCTGGCAAGGCCGCTGCTGAGGAGGCCACCACGGTGCCTACCGGGGAGGCCACCAAGGAGCTTGCCGGGGAGGAGGTGGTCGATGACCAACCCTCTACCTCCTTAGCCCCTGCCCCGAGCAGGTATTTGAAGGTGGGTGACTATCTGTTCATCAGCCTCCCAGGGATGGCAAACACTGGAGCGCTAGCCGAAGGGGAGGTTTTTGACGATGATACCATTGTTACACCCACAGCCCCTACTACAATACATACTGGACCAATTACTAGAGCTCGCACACGCCAATTAAATTACCGGTTACTTTCATTTCTAGGTGATGATTCTAATGTTCATGAGAATATGATGCTGCCTAAATTGGATACATTTGTTTTTCTTACAAATGAAGGGCCTAGCTTGAAGAAGGATGAACATTGGAGCTAGAACAAGCATGGAGATGATGGCATGCGCAAGGGGAACAAGAACAGAGTTTCAAGCGATGAGTTCAGGACTATGAAGCCACCGTAATGAGTGTAAGAAGGCTTGGACGTAATATACAAGATGCCACCACAAATTTAATCCAGAGGCTATTATAGGTGTTGCATCACCTTATTATTAGGCCAGGCCCATGTAATTTCTAAATACATAAGTACATGCTGTTTTTAGAGTCCATATGTGTGGGGACACAAGAGATAGGGTTGATTTCGGACCCCTCTTCCAAGGGTCACGAAATTCCCCCCTACTCCTCCATATATATAGCCCTTAGGGCATCGTTTAGACTTTGGGATTTGTTTAGTTAAAAGTTAGCCATTGCAACTTCGTGTACTTCGTTTGTGTCCAACGACCAGACCAAGACCGCTCTCGGATCCCCACTTTTATTAATACTTCATCTATATTCGCAATATTCAGATTGCACTATCATATTCTTTCTTGTTCTTCGAATTCATGCAGGAATAGACCTTCGTGGTCAGGCTGATTGTGCTTCCGGCATCGTCAGTAACCTCAGGAGATTGGTTTAGCAATTGCTAAGGCGCAACGTCGTGCATGTTTGTAGTCAGATCATGAAAGTCGACTCCATCAAATCGATAGTTATCATCTCATCGAAAGATTAGGACACCCCTCCTCTATCATACAACTAACACCTCACACAATCTACCTCTAGTGTTGTCTTCTCTTTTACAGGAATTCCAAGATGTTTTCCCCGACGAGCAACCTCCGGGACTGCCACCTCTTCGAGGCATTAAACATCGCATCAACCTCATACCGGGAGCACCCCTTCCTAACAAAGCACCCTACCTCGTCAACCCCGAGGAAACAAAGGAGATCCAACGACAAGTGCAACAACTCAGCGGCAATGTCCATGTAGAGAGAGCTTGAGCCCATGTGTCGTACCGGTAATCCTTGTTCCTAGGAAAGACGACTCCTATCGCATGTGTTCCGATTGTTGTCCCATCAAGGCTATCACCGTTAGATATCGTTACCCTATTCCATGCTTAGATGACATGCTAGATGAGCTTAGCGGAGCCACCATTTTCTCTAAGATTGATCTTAAGAGTGGTTATTACCAAATCCGCATACAAGAAGGTGATGAATGGAAAACCACATTTAAGACCAAATTTGGCTTATATGAATGGCTTGTTATGCCAATGGGTTTATCTCAAGCACCTGATACTTTCATGCGAGTTATGCATTTTGTTCTTAGGCCATACATTGGTGTATTTGTTGTGGTCTATTTTGATGATATTCTTGTCTTCAGCAAACCCCTCAAAGATCATGTCACCCATCTTTGAACCGTGTTTTAAACCCTTTGGAAAGAGCGCCTTTGCAACGCCCCGGATACAACTTTCCATGTTCGTAACTCCAACTCTTGCCTTTTCCGGAGATGCGATATGATATTTCCTTCGTGGTTGGGGTTTTGTCGTTTGTATTGCATTTTGTTCATGTCTTGCATTTCATCTCATAGCATCATGCGCATTGCATCTGCATGTTTTCATAAAACGTGCATCCATTGTTAGTTGCCGCTTCTCCCTCGCCTCCATTGACGTTTCTCAGACCAACCGTTCATTTGTTATCCGACTGCTTGAGCCTCTCTGCACAGCCACCGACCACCTCCGCAACCTAGTCTGAAAACTTCTCCCGGACACGACCCGGGTTGTCATGACCAATGGGTCCGGATCATCCCCCAACATCCCTAAAACATCTCCGTTTTCTCTTTTGGACTCCCTAACCCATTTATTTCGGATCGCCCGATCGCGATCGGAGGATCCAAATCATCCCCCTTTTGCATATATATAGTTCACCCCTAGTCTATTTTGACCCAAACCCTAAAATCTAGGAGGTTTGTCCTCCCCCGCCGCCACCCACCTACCTTTCCACCTCGGGATCCCCTTCTCCTCGTTTTCCTCCACCCACCAACAGGAGCCCGAGCTCCTTCTCTCCGACCCCGAGCACCCAATCCAGCGCCTCGTGCCTACTCCTCCCTTGGTCCTGGACGCGTCCGGCCGCCCGCAGCCGTCGTCGTCCGCGCCCGCAGGAGCCAGCAGCTGCAGCCCGAGCCCTCTGCTCCTTTCCCGCCGGCGTTCGAGTCCACGGCCTCCTCGTCCACGACCACCTCACCTCGCCGGAGATGAGTGCCTCGACAGCCCCGCTCCTTTTTCCCCTCCTGCTTCTCTATCCCTCTTTCTCACGATCCCCTCTCCCTCTCTCAGTTTTTCACTCACAGGAGACCGCCATGGCCGCTGCAGGAGCTTCACGCGACCCCGCCGCAGGCCGATCGAACTAGTCGGAACCTCCTCGACGCTGTCCAAGCTCCGCCATCGGCCACCTCCACGGGCAGAGCCGCCGGACCAGCAGGCCTGTGCCTCGCGCCTTCTCCTCTCCTTCTATCTCTTTTCCTCCCTCTATGTATGTTTCCTGAATTTTCCTCATCATGGCCCTGCAGTTTCCACCGCCTCGGAGCTCCCTTGCGCCGGATCCGAGACCCCCTCGCCCTGATCTGCCCGTTCCCGGCGCTCGCGTCACCATCAGCCACCCATCGCCGGATCTGTCCCCCTCGTCCTTCCACTCGTCGCCAGGAGACGCCAGCGCCAAGTCCACCGCCGCCTGTGTCCTCTGCTTCTAGGACGAGGCGCCCGCTCGCCCGCATCTCGCGTTGACCGCGCCCCACCTGCTTCCCCTTCGGCCTCCAAGGCGAGCTCAAGCCGGCCCAAGCCAGATCCGGCCTGCCTTGCCTCCTCCACCGAACCGGGCCGAAGCCCATGGGTGAGTTGCCCCCCAGCGCCTGCTCCTGTTCGGCCCTATTCAAGTTTCGGCCCGATGCATGTTTTTTTTCCCTTCTGCGATTTTAGCAATTATTCCAGAGACTGCAGTTTTACAGAAAAACCCTCAATATCATGCATATAATAACTCCACAACTGTGCATCGGATTAAAATGTTTTATACATGTAAATGCTTAGAATTTTGTGTAGATTAATATTATGCCACTTTCATCCATGTTTAAAATGTTTAAAATGATGTTTGTTTAAATTTGCTCGAATGCCATGCTAAAATGATTTATTTCATAACTAAATAACCATAGCTCCAATTTTTATAAACTTTATATGTAAATGGGGTGGAAAAATGCCTAGTTTAACATGGTCCACTTTATTTTCCTGTTTAACAACATTTAATATTGTTGGGTAGCATAACGGAGAGAGCACTAAATAATTGATGTGGTGTTTCGTCAATATGCAACTCGTTGCATATTGAGCTCCATTTAACTTGTAGTATTGTTTGTTGCACTTTGCCATGCCATGCCTCATTAAACCGGTCATGCATCATACTTGTTTGTGCATCATGCCATGTTTATGCTTGTGCATTTACCATGTTGTTTGTTCCTTTCCAGTGTTGCTTCTTAGTTCCGGTAATGTTGCGATTGTGAGGATTCGTTCGACTACGCCCGTTCGTCTTCTTCATGGACTCGTTCTTCTTCCTTGCGGGATTTTAGGCAAGATGACCGCTACCCTGAATCTCACTACTATCATCGCTATGCTAGTTGCTTCGTTCTATCGCTATGTTGCGCTTCCTATCACTTGTTCTTCAAGCCTCCCCAAATTGCCATGAACCTGTAACCTTTGACACCCTTCCTAGCAAACCATTGTTTGGCTATGTTACCGCTTTGCTCAGCCCCTCTTATAGCGTTGTTAGTTGCAGGTGAAGTTGAAGATTGCTCCATGGTGGACAGGGTTATGTTGGGATATCACAATATCTCTTATATTATTTAATGCATCTATATACTTGGTAAAGGGTGGAAGACTCGGCCTTATGCCTGGTGTTTTTTTCCACTCTTGCCGCCCTAGTTTCCGTCATACCGGTGTTATGTTCCCGGATTTTGCGTTCCTTACGCGGTCGGGTGATTTATGGGACCCCCTTGACAGCTCGCTTTGAATAAAACTCCTCCAGCAAGGCCCAACCTTGGTTTTACCATTTGCCTCACCTACCCCTTTTTCCCTTGGGTTTCCGGAGCCCGAGGGTCATCTTTATTTTAGCCCCCCCGGGCCAGTGCTTGTCTAAGCGTTGGTCCGAACCGAGCCGCCTGCGGGGCCCCCTTGGGGAAACTCGAGGTCTAGTTTTACTCGTAGCCTGTCTCATCCGGTGTTGCCCTGAGAACGAGATATGTGCAGCTCCTATCGGGATTGTCGGCGCATCGGGCGGTCTTGCTGGTCTTGTTTTACCATTGTCGAAATGTCTTGTAAACCGGGATTCCGAGACTGATCGGGTCTTCCTGGGAGAAGGAATATCCTTCGTTGATCGTGGGAGCTTATCATGGGCTAAGTTGGGACACCCCTGCAGGGTATTATCTTTCGAAAGCCGTGCCCGCGGTTATGTGGCAGATGGGAATTTGTTAATGTCCGGTTATAGATAACTTGAGACTTGACTTAATTAAAACGCATCAACCGAGTGTGTAGCCGTGATGGTCTCTTTTTGGCGGAGTCCGGGAAGTGAACACGGTTTTGGGTTATGTTTGACGTAAGTAGGAGTTCAGGATCACTTATTGATCATTGCTAGCTTCACGACCGTTCCTTTTCTTCTCTTCTCGCTCTCATTTGCGTATGTTAGCCACCATATATGCTTAGCCGCTGCTGCAACCTCACCACTTTACCCCTTCATTTCCCATTAAGCTTTGCTAGTCTTGATACCCATGGTAATGGGATTGCTGAGTCCTCGTGGCTCACAGATTACCACAACAACAGTTGCAGGTACAGGTTTATGCGATGATCATGACGCGACAGCGATGTTTGCTTGTTTTGGAGTTCTTCTTCTGCTTTTTCTTCGATCAGGGGATAGGTTCCAGGTCGGCAGCCTGGGCTAGCAGGGTGGATGTCGTTTGAGTTTCTGTTTGTGTTTCATCCGTAGTCGGATGGTGCTCTTATGTAAGATGATGTTGTATTCGTGTGGCATTGTATGCCTTATGTATGTATCCCCATCTATTATGTAATGTTGATGTAATGATATCCACCTTGCAAAAGCGTCTTCAAGATGCGCTTCTATCCTTGGTGGGACCTTCGAGTTACTTTAGGATAGGGTCGCATCTTGGGCGTGACAAGTTGGTATCAGAGCCTCGACCGACCATAGGAGCCCCCTTGATTGTTGGCCGTTGTTGAGTCTAGAATAAAACTATTTTGAGTCTTAGGATTATTATATATCAGAGAGTAGGATTCTTTTTACTCCTCAGCCCCCTTCGTTGCTCTGGTGAGGACTCCTAACGTAGATGTTTTGTCTTTCCTCTCCTCAAATTTCACTACAAAAAATTTAGGATCTCGCGGGTATCTTGGAATCGTTCTGATATTTTTGTGACGAGAACATTGTTCTTGGTGCCTCCTGACATTTAGGGGTTGTGGCAGTGTCCCGGGGAGTTGAGCTCCGAGGTGTTGTCGTCACAATTTATCGTTGCAGTTCTGGAATACCTGAGTTTTGCCGACATCGAAAATCTCTTTTATGCAGTTGTTGGTGAGATAACCTCGACGCCACCCAGTACTGGGGAGTTCGGGAGTATTGCCATAGCTCGTATAACGGATGCTTTTCGAAGGTTGAGGTACACGATTTCCGAAGGTTTCTTGGTTATGTGTTGACGGATGGATACAACTGGATGTAGGGATTGTTAGTTTGGGTGAGATATATTGCTTCCCCTGTATCCCCAACACCAGATTGCATAACCAGAAAGTTTCGGGAGTTTATAGGTGGGAATTCAAGTAGCTCCTAGAATATCTTTCCGACAATTGCATGATATGGGATTGGGTAAATCTCTATCATATGTATTTGTTCCGGCTTATTCTGCAAGCCAAATCCTTTGTTTTGTTTTTATTTGTGGTATTCGAGTTGCTTCGATGTCAAGTGTTGATCCATACCTTTCCTAAATGGTGTTCTCATATTTCTATGAGAGTGCTAATCCTTTTGTTCATCGAGATTGTCATGTTAATTCTTTTCAACCGGTGTGCTTCTCTTCAAGTGGATCCGATCATTTTCAGCATCCGCAAGATCAATTCTAAGTTTTCGCAACGGTGTTTGTTTCATTCGTCCCAAGTTGTCTTTGTTTTCCCGCCCTCCCACCCTTTTTCTTCAAAGACCCAGATTTCTTAATCGGGTATCCATTTTATTGATGGCAAGACTCTCCATTCTTTTCCGTCAATGTTCTTATCCGGTGATTCTTAGGAAGATACTAACGGAGCTTCAAGTTTATTATTCTTCGTCTCTTTTCTTCTCCGGTGGATTCAATTCAAGCTTTCGATATTCATCATATTCCTTTCCTCGTTCCTAATGCTTTCTCATGTCGATGCACCTCTTAATCACTCACCTCTTGCTATTCATTTGTTCCAGAGTGTTGAAGATATCTCAGAAGATTTGTGTTTCCATTCTTAATCCGTTCAAGCTATTTGGAGATTGTTATCTCATTCAAGCCATTTAATTCAACTGGTGCAATTTCTCTTTAAAATCATTTCCAACGGTGTTTTCTTTTGAGTGGGCCATAACCCACATTTCTTTTCCCAGGATCTTACCTGACTCTTCTAATTCTCCCGGAGTTATTCTTAAAGTCTCTTCAAATGTGACATAAGAATGAATTTCATCAGTCACATGCCTTCTCCAAGATCTCTTTCAAATTCTTTTCATCTTTGGCTCAACCTTTCCTCTTTTAATTCTCCCGGAGTATCTCAACAATTCATGGTGGTTCTCATCATCATTCTCAACATTTGAAGACCGAAGAAAGATTTCTCTTAAATCTTGGTCCATTCTCTTGAATATTCATGGTTCTAGCTTCATGCTATCCTCATAATTGTTTTGATTGTGAAAATTCTTTTCTTACCATCCGGAGCATTTCATGAGTTGTTTCCATTTCTTTCCTGCAAAGGCCATCATGTCATAATTCTTCATTCTCAGCGTGTAGCTATCGTTCTCCAAATCTTACCGGTGCATCATTCAAATAACCTCTAATCAGTCCATGGCCTCTTCGTTCTCATGTATCTAAATCCCCTCAAGTATCCTCATTCGTTTTCCAATTCTTCCCGGTGAATTGTGCCTTTGCTACTTTCATTTTCAATTTTTACGTTGGTTCGTTCAAGATTTCACTTCCTTCGTTATCATATCAGTTCATTCATTGTTTCCAAATCCCACCGGTTGTTCCATCAATAGCTTCTCAAGTTTGCACTATATCTCTCTTAATCCTTTCTAGAAGAATAAGTAGTATGCCAAATCTGTTGCTTGTCATCAATTTAAATTGGTGAAGGATACGCATAACGTAATTCTTATTATTTTTTCATCCAAGTGATCTAGTTTCTTCTTTCCATCGTTGTTCATCATGTCACATTTCTTGGTTCGAGATGCTCCATTTTTTCTTTTCTGGAGTTCCAAGTTTTCCGCATTATCTCGTCGCGAAGCTCCATCTAAATCATGGCAAGGCTTCACCTTGTGTTTTCAACTTCCCTTTCTTTGTATCATCCTTTTATTACCGGAGTTCTTCATGGAGGCTCTACATGATGGTTCATGAAGGATTCCTTTTCATTCTTCAATTGTTCTTCAAGATTTTTCTTGGAGTTATGATCTGCCAAGCTATACTCAAATAAACATGGTGCCCAACACATGTTTTTCCTGAGGAGTTCAAGTATTCTTCTTCTTGCATTCCAAAGTGCAATTCTTTCTACCTTATCTTTTGAGGTGGTGTTATGTCACTCTTGACAATTTGCTTCATGTTTCATGATTCATATGTTGTCAAGAATGAGGTATTTTAAATCCATCATTTTCTCTTCGTTCAAGAGATCTTTTCGACCAATCAACTTCTTCATTGGAGTTATCTTGTGTCAGATTTCACCTAAAAGCCTTCCCGAAGGAATGTTGCTAATTGTGGTGCTTATCAATGACCCAAGTTCTCGAGTTATCCTCTTGGTGCAAGAAGTTTCTCTTATGTTCATTGATCTCAACCAATCAATTGTTTATGTTAGTGGCCGGTTGTCACCTTATAATTTTGAGATGTTTTCCATAAGCCCACAACGAGCTTGTGCTTTTCGTTGTTGATTTTCCAACAACTCCGTTAAATCCGACTTTGCAAGGATGCTTTCCAAGTTCATTTGTGGCAAAAGTTGTCATTTTATTCTCCGTCCCTTTGTCCCAACAATCTGTCTTCTATTCTTTTTTCCGGAGGCATTGTGATGTTGCTCTCTTCGCTCATCATCTCGGTTTGTGAGGATCGTGTTCTTTTCATGCTTATCCATTTAACCAGAGTGTTGTGTCATCTCTTCAAGTTCTTTTCATCTTATCAAGTTTTCTTCTCTTTTCTACCGGAGTGTTGTCCAAATTCTGTCATTCTTGTTCCTTGGCCATCTCATTATACCGAGGTGGTCATATTCTTTTCGTTCGTGAAGCTCTTATTTCCATGTCTTTGCAACCGTCTAGTTCTCGTAATACTACTTGTTCCTCTTTTCTAACGGATTGTTTGCAATCTCGTTCATCTTTGTTGTACTCTTTCTTTTAAATTGCTCAACCTCTCATGGTTCGTGGTTTCACTCGTTCGTCAAAGAAGCAACTTAGTTTTACCTCTTATCTTCCTCTTCCTTTTTTCCCTCCGGTGCAATCCTCGATCTTGGGACGAGATCCTCTTGTAGTGGTGGAGTGTTGTAACGCCCCGGATACAACTTTCCATGTTCGTAACTCCAACTCTTGCCTTTTCCGGAGATGCGATATGATATTTCCTTCGTGGTTGGGGTTTTGTCGTTTGTATTGCATTTTGTTCATGTCTTGCATTTCATCTCATAGCATCATGCGCATTGCATCTGCATGTTTTCATAAAACGTGCATCCGTTGTTAGTTGCCGCTTCTCCCTCGCCTCCGTTGACGTTTCTCAGACCAACCGTTCATTTGTTATCCGACTGCTTGAGCCTCTCTGCACAGCCACCGACCACCTCCGTAACCTAGTCTGAAAACTTCTCCCGGACCCGACCCGGGTTGTCATGACCAATGGGTCGGATCATCCCCCAACATCCCTAAAACATCTCCATTTTCTCTTTTGGACTCCCTAACCCATTTATTTCGGATCGCCCGATCGCGATCGGAGGATCCAAATCATCCCCCTTTTGCATATATATAGTTCACCCCTAGTCTATTTTGACCCAAACCCTAAAATCTAGGAGGTTTGTCCTCCCCCGCCGCCACCCACCTACCTTTCCACCTCGGGATCCCCTTCTCCTCATTTTCCTCCACCCACCAACAGGAGCCCGAGCTCCTTCTCTCCGACCCCGAGCACCCAATCCAGCGCCTCGTGCCTACTCCTCCCTTGGTCCTGGACGCGTCTGGCCGCCCGCAGCCTCGTCGTCCGCGCCCGCAGGAGCCAGCAGCTGCAGCCCGAGCCCTCTGCTCCTTTCCCTCCGGCGTTCGAGTCCACAGCCTCCTCGTCCACGACCACCTCACCTCGCCGGAGATGAGTGCCTCAACAGCCCCGCTCCTTTTTCCCCTCCTGCTTCTTTATCTCTCTTTCTCACGATCCCCTCTCCCTCTCTCTGTTTTTCACTCACAGGAGACCCCCATGGCCGCTGCAGGAGCTTCGCGCGACCCCGCCGCAGGCCGACTGAACTAGCGGGAACCTCCTCGACGCTGTCCAAGCTCCGCCATCGGCCACTTCCACGGGCAGAGCCGCCGGACCAGCAGGCCTGTGCCTCGCGCCTTCTCCTCTCCTTCTATCTCTTTTCCTCCCTCTCTGTATGTTTCCTGAATTTTCCTCGTCATGGCCCTGCAGTTTCCACCGCCTCGGGGCTCCCTTGCGCCGGATCCGAGACCCCCTCACCCTGATCTGCCCGTTCCCGGTGCTCGCGTCACCATCAGCCACCCATCGCCGGATCCGTCCCCCTCGTCCTTCCACTCGTCGCCGGGAGACGCCAGCGCCAGGTCCACCGCCGCCTGTGTCCTCTGCTTCCAGGACGAGGCGCCCGCTCGCCCGCATCTCGCGTTGACCGCGCCCCACCTGCTTCCCCTTCGGCCTCCAAGGCGAGCTCAAGCCGGCCCAAGTCAGATCCGGCCTGCCCTGCCTCCTCCACCGAACCGGGCCGAAGCCCATGGGTGAGCTGCCCCCCAGCGCCTGCTCCTGTTCGGCCCTGTTCAAGTTTCGGCCTGGTGCGTGTTTTTTTTCCTTCTGCGATTTTAGCAATTATTCCAGAGACTGCAGTTTTACAGAAAAACCCTCAATATCATGCATATAATAACTCCACAACCGTGCATCGGATTAAAATGTTTTATACATGTAAAATGCTTAGAATTTTGTGTAGATTAATAATATGCCACTTTCATCCATGTTTAAGACGTTTAAAATGATGTTTGTTTAAATTTGCTCGAATGCCATGCTAAAATGATTTATTTCATAACTAAATAACCGTAGCTCCAATTTTTATAAACTTTATATGTAAATGGGGTGGAAAAATGCCTAGTTTAACATGGTCCACTTTATTTTCCTGTTTAACAACATTTAATATTGTTGGGTAGAATAACCGAGAGAGCACTAAATAATTGATGTGGTGTTTCGTCAATATGCAACTCGTTGCATATTGAGCTCCATTTAACTTGTAGTATTGTTTGTTGCACTTTGCCATGCCATGCCTCATTAAACCGGTCATGCATCATACTTGTTTGCGCATCATGCCATGTTTATGCTTGTGCATTTACCATGTTGTTTGTTCCTTTCCGGTGTTGCTTCTTTGTTCCGGTAATGTTGCGATTGTGAGGATTCGTTCGACTACGCCCGTTCGTCTTCTTCATGGACTCGTTCTTCTTCCTTGCGGGATTTCAGGCAAGATGACCGCTACCCTGGATCTCACTACTATCATTGCTATGCTAGTTGCTTCGTTCTATCGCTATGCTGCGCTTCCTATCACTTGTTCTTCAAGCCTCCCCAAATTGCCATGAACCTCTAACCTTTGACACCCTTCCTAGCAAACCGTTGTTTGGCTATGTTACCGCTTTGCTCAGCCCCTCTTATAGCGTTGTTAGTTGCAGGTGAAGTTGAAGATTGCTCCATGGTGGACAGGGTTATGTTGGGATATCACGATATCTCTTATATTATTTAATGCATCTATATACTTGGTAAAGGGTGGAAGACTCGGCCTTATGCCTGGTGTTTTGTTCCACTCTTGCCGCCCTAGTTTCCGTCATACCGGTGTTATGTTCCCGGATTTTGCGTTCCTTACGCGGTCGGGTGATTTATGGGACCCACTTGACAGTTCGCTTTGAATAAAAATCCTCCAGCAAGGCCCAACCTTGGTTTTACCATTTGCCTCACCTACCCCTTTTTCCCTTGGGTTTCCGGAGCCCGAGGGTCATCTTTATTTTAGTCCCCCCGGGCCAGTGCTTGTCTAAGCGTTGGTCCGAACCGAGCCGCCTGCGGGGCCCCCTTGGGGAAACTCAAGGTCTGGTTTTACTCGTAGCCTGTCTCATCCGGTGTTGTCCTGAGAATGAGATATGTGCAGCTCCTATCGGGATTGTCGGCGCATCGGGCGGTCTTGCTGGTCTTGTTTTACCATTGTCGAAATGTCTTGTAAACCGGGATTCCGAGACTGATCGGGTCTTCCTGGGAGAAGGAATATCCTTCGTTGATCGCGAGAGCTTATCATGGGCTAAGTTGGGACACCCCTGCAGGGTATTATCTTTCGAAAGCCATGCCCGCGGTTATGTGGCAGACGGGAATTTGTTAATGTCCGGTTGTAGATAACTTGACACTTGACTTAATTAAAACGCATCAGCCGAGTGTGTAGCCGTGATGGTCTCTTTTTGGCGGAGTCCGGGAAGTGAACATGGTTTTGGGTTATGTTTGACGTAAGTAGGAGTTCAGGATCACTTATTGATCATTGCTAGCTTCACGACCGTTCCTTTGCTTCTCTTCTCGCTCTCATTTGCGTATGTTAGCCACCATATATGCTTAGCCGCTGCTGCAACCTCACCACTTTACCCCTTCCTTTCCCATTAAGCTTTGCTAGTCTTGATACCCATGGTAATGGGATTGCTGAGTCCTCGTGGCTCACAGATTACTACAACAATAGTTGCAGGTACAGGTTTATGCGATGATCATGACGCGAGAGCGATGTTTGCTTGTTTTGGAGTTCTTCTTCTGCTTTTTCTTTGATCAGGGGATAGGTTCCAGGTCGGCAGCCTGGGCTAGCAGGGTGGATGTCGTTTGAGTTTCTGTTTGTGTTTCATTCATAGTCGGATGGTGCTCTTATGTAAGATGATGTAGTATTCGTGTGGCATTGTATGCCTTATGTATGTATCCCCATCTATTATGTAATGTTGATGTAATGATATCCACCTTGCAAAAGCTTCTTCAAGATGCGCTTCTATCCTTGGTGGGACCTTCGATTTCCTTTAGGATAGGGTCGCATCTTGGGCGTGACAGCCTTTATGCTAATATGGACAAATGCCTCTTTGGTGTTGATAAGCTTGTTTTTTTCGGTTTCATTATGTCTTCTAAGGGTGTGCATGTAGATGAATCTAAGATCAGTGCTATTAAAACTTGGCCACAACCAACCAACTTGCAACAAGTGTGAAGTTTCCTTGGCCTTAATGGTTTCTATCGTAGATTTGTTAAGGACTTTAGCACCATTGCTTCTCCTTTACATGCTTTGGGTAAGAATAATGCACCTTTTGTTTGGGGACCATCCCAAGATACCGCATTCAATAAGCTTAAGAATTTGCTTACACATGCTCATTTGCTTGCATTACCCAACTTTGATAAACCATTTGAGATCCATTGTGATGCTAGTGGGTACGGCATAGGAGGTGTGTTAATGCAAGAGAAGCGCCCCATAGCTTACTTTAGTGAGAAACTTTCCGAAGCGCAACTCAGTTATCCCATATATGACAAAGAGCTTTATGGTTTAGTGTGAGTTCTGCGTGAGTGGGAACATTATCTCCGCCATGAATTCATTATCCATACCGACCATGAAACTCTCAAGTATCTCAAGGGTCAAACTAAGTTGAACAAGCATCATGCTAGGTGGAGTGAATTCATAGAGTCTTTTCCTTATGTCATCAAGTACCTTAAGGGCAAAGAGAATGTTCTAGCGGATGCGCTTTCCTGCAAATGCATGCTTATTACTAAACTAGAATTGAATGTCATTGGCTTTGAGCACATAAAAGACTTATATGTGCATGATCCTACTTTGCTATTCCATATGCTAAATGTTTGACGCATACACCTTGGGAATGCTATTACATCAAGGATGATTATCTTATGAGAGCTAACAAACTATGTATCCCCGAGTCTTCTCTTTGTTTGTTACTTTTGCAAGAGGCTCATGGAGGAGGACTAATGGGACACTTTGGACGCGATAGGACATTCGCCGCGCTCTCCAAGAACTACTTTTCGCCCAAGATATTCCGCGATGTCTCACGCTTCACCAACCGAAGCTCGACATGTCGCAAAGCTAAGTCAAAAGCTCAATCCCACAGTCTCCATATGCCACTTCTAATTCCATATCACCCATGGAAGATATTAGCATAAATTGTGTGCTTGGTTTGCCTAGAACAAGAAATGGCAAAGATTCTGTGTTTGTTGTTGTGGACCAATTCTCTAAAATGGCTCATTTTATCCCATGCAACAAGATAGACGATGCTTCACATATTGAAAATCTTTTTTGTAGGGAAATCTTGCGACTCCATGGTGTGACAACCTGGTTTTTTGCCCTCTTTTCTTTTTCTGAATTTCATTTGGTTTTAATTTGAATTTTGGAGTTTGAATCATTTCAATTGGACTTGAACACTTGGGCATCACCTTGGCTTTCACCCAAGTGGCTCATTTCTCTCCCTGTACATCATTTCCTCTCTGGTCTACCTAAAAATAATATCATGGATATTTTTCTTAAATGAAAAATATTCATTTTCCTCTCAAAAACCCTAACACGAAACTTGTGCTCCAAAGCAACCCAAATTTTTCTTGCCCACAAAAATCTGAGAAAATTCACAAAAATCCTTTGAACCCTAGGGCACCTCCCTGAGCAAAAATATCACACCACTTTTTGTAATATTTTTGCTACAGAAATTATTTTCTGTTCTGGACAGAAATGGTAGTTTCTACAGCAACTACCATTTTACTTGCTCCAATGATGCTGCATTTTCTTGAGCATCACTACCCTCCTAGATGATTGCTAACCACCAAAGCACAGCTACCAACTCCTAGCCGTTTGACCATAGCAAGCTCTCAAAGTTACTGACCAGTAACTTGCAACGAAGTAAAAATCCAGTTAACTGCACCTGATCTCGACTCAAAGCCTTGGCCCTAACCTAAACACTAAGGACTACACGCCAAACAGGAAAACTAGGGCCAGTCGTGGCTCTATGCCGTACTGCACGCGGTGACCACGCGTCTGCATGATGCCAGCATGCTTGTCGCCGTGCTTTGAGTGCCGCCGGGCGCTCTGTTCGGCGTGTGCTCGCTTCCCCGCCTGCCTAAACTCGCCAAACCTCACCACCATCATCATCCCGACTCCATTAACTCCCTCCTGGCGCTCGATGATGTCGGAGCTCGCCGCAGTGAGCACGGGCGCGGTCCAGCCAACCCAACAGTGCGCTACACACTGTGTTCGTCACCACCCCCTCATTCCAGTGCTCGTCTCCGCCCGTTCACAGTGCCCGCGTGAGCTGCATCACCTTCCCCCTCGCTCACTGACGCCGTTCGTCACCAGGCGCAGCGTCCAGGTGTCCTCCGGTGGAGCCCGAACCCCTCACCCCGCTCGGCAATAAATCCAGCCCTCCCCAGTCCTCTCGAGCATCCCCAACTCCACTCGCACACTCCACAAACTCGTAGGAATCTGTAGCCCGGCCGGGTAGGCCTCGGGCCACTGTCCCCAAGCTCGAGCTCGTCGGCGATCCCCTCTGTCTGTCCTCACCACTCAAGCCCCTCCCAAGCTTAGGCGACTCTTCCAGGGCCTCCGCCGTGCTTCAGTGGTGTCGTCCGACTCGGTTGGAGCCACTGGGGCAGCCCCTCGTCGCCGTCATCTCCAACTTCGGTGACCATGGCCCTCTGCGGCCGCTAGAGAGGCTCATTCCGTCGCCCTCCAACCACCCACTGCGGCAGATGTTCTACGGGTACGGGCAGGTGCGCCTCTCTCTTCTCTTTCGATCCATCCTTTCAGATCGGGCCAAGTCGCCCTCCTCTCTGGCGTGTGCTCCGGCGAAGCCCCACCGTGCCCTGATTCTATCTCCCCCTCCCTCTCACCTGACTAGCGGGGCCCGCTGTCATCCACTCTGGCTACAGCCGAAGCGGTACCAGTGGAGGCGCCCCGTGGGGTTTACGCCTTCGACATCACCCCCCCCCCCCCAGTTTTGTTTATATTAATTCAAATTCAAATAATTCCAGAGAACTTCAAACAGCCACAACTTTTAAACCTTAAGTCCAAATGAATTGATTCTTTTTGCATTGTGTTCCGTATGAAAATCTCTAGTATGACACCAAAGTTTGGATTTTTCTCTGCTTTCTAGATTTTCTGGTGAATTTCAGAGTGTTTCTTGATGTTTTCTTTTTACATTTTTGAATTGATTTCAGAAGGTGAAGCTTGTCTTGAGGATCACCAGGAGGAGTGTGGCCCTCATCTGCACTAAGGCAAGCCACAACATCATTTTCATGGTGCCATTGCAATATTTGTGACTTATTTTTCAACTTGAATGAGTAAATTAGTTCATGCATTTAAATCACCAAGTTAAATAGTTATTTTCATTCTGTTGAAAGCTTGATTATGTGGACATGTTGCTTTATGTAAGTTAAAAATTAACTAAGTTAGTTTAAGTTATTATAAGTTATGCTAGATTATGAAGAAATAATTTGCTTATGAAAAAGCATTAGTTTGGATAATATTTTCTTGGGTAAGAAAATAATTATGCTAAGATATTGCCATGAATAGTTGCTGAATAAACATGACCAAAATAGTGCCTTGAGTTTCTGAAAGGTTTGGTTAGTGCTAGATATAGTTGACCCGGTATTTTTCTTATGATTACTGAAGCATGTTACATGAGTGCATTTGCATGGCATATCATGACACCGGTTATTTCTACTTTAAGTTGAACATGATAATGAATCAACTTGAACATATCATTGATCGGGTCATGGTGCCACTGAATCGAGTTTTTCCCAATGCAACCACATTTGCCTTTAGGGGAAGGCCTTTAATCGGTCCGTTGTCATGCCTCTGGTCGGTACCTCCAAGGAGGGAAGGTTATGGGTGTGCGGTACCCTGGCCCGGTAAGCAGACATAACCTTGTGTGCCCGTTGATGTTGTTATGGTACCTTGTCCCCGTTTGGGACCATTTATGTTTTGCCACGACGGTGGCTGTTGCTGTCTTTGGTAGACACGGGGCCACCCATGACTTAGCCAAGTGGGAAGTTAGTCGAAGTGGCCGGGAGAGTGTCATGGCAATGGAGGGGTTCTACTGTAATGTCGTTGGTCCACCCGAATGGGAGTGCGAGGCCATGGGTTCCTTGGTGTGGGTACAGTGTGCTATCTCTGCAGACTGTATTAAATCTATCGATAGCCAAGTCCACGGTTACGGAAACGCTCGAAAGTAGGTCACACCATGGGTCAGCATTTTAATAAATTTTGCACACTAATTAATAACATGGCACTGTTGGAAAGAGGATGGTTGAAGAACCATGTTGATGTTTATGACCAAGTTGTTGGTCCGTTTGTGATCCGAGAAAGATCACCGTTTGGTTACGAGGTAACCCGTTTGATGACCATGTTGTTGGTCCGTTTTATGATCCGAGAGAGATCACCGTTTGCTTACGTGGTAACCCGTTGGTAAGCAAGTTCGTGGGACTTCAGGCACGAGATTTTATTCACTTCATTCATAGCATGATTTTGCATTGATGATTAAATTGGTTAATATCATGATATTGTTTGTCATTATGTTTATGCTTGTTGTGAGCTTGCAAGTACATTCAATGTACTGACCTGGCGTGTCATGCCAGATTTCAGGAAAGGTTCGTTGGAATTGAGTGCTGTTCGAGTCTAGATCGTGTTCACATCGGTGTCCCTGAGCTATGGAGTCCCGCTTCGTCGTCGTTTCGCTGCCGCGTAGTTGTCATGATCGAGGCCCCCTTTATGTTCATTAAATAATGTACATATTGTTTAACCGCACCGTGTGTGCCGCTTGGCCTCCTAACTTGTTGTAATATGAACCATGTTCCGCTAGCATCAATGAAGCGGTTGTTTTCTGTACCAAGATGTTGTGTGTTGCCAAAAGACATGGTCTCTGGGATGGCAATGCAAGGTAAACCGGTTGCTCTGAGCCGGGGTGCACAACGCTTGTATCAGAGCTGCACTGACTGTAGGACACGCTAGACTCCCGCCGTGTTACTGGACGTTAGTTAGAATAAAAGTTGAGTGAGGATAGTGTTTATAGCTAGTTGTTGCATTGCATGCACTTGGTTATTTTATTTTTAACCTACTAATGGTTGTGAGTGTAGATGGCTCTGGTGTCGTATCCGTGCCAGTTGCAGCTGATGCCGTACATGTCGCTGCATCTCCTTCGCAACGTGTGGTGTCGATTGTATCCTCACGGTGACGACCCAATCTATCGTGTGTACCGGGAGCGTCTGTCAGACTCAGTGTATGAGTATCACGCCGTGGTTACTCTGCGCACCAATTCATCCTCCAGCTCTTACACTCGCACTTCCTAGAGCGGTTACGCCCCTACCGCTTCTCAGGCTGTCCAGTTTGCTCCGTTTGAGGTCCTCGTCGAGCTATGCTATAACGAGGTCTGAATGCAGAACCATCCAGGTTTCTACTACTATCCCTCCCTGCACGACAATGGTCGTGTCCGTTTTCCTACCATTGATCCAGAGTCCGATAGTACTGCTAGACACCTTTCCCGCTACATCACTGCTAGCTACCTTCTGATCCACGAGCTGGCTCAAGAGCTGACTCGTGCCCGCGTTACTTTAGCCGCTACTAGACCTATCACTACTCCATCATCTACGGGATTTACTCCTTATCTTCCATCCAGTTCTATGTCACCTATTTCACCAGTTACTCCTCCGAGTAGCTCGGGCACCTCGACCGTGAACCCTCTTATTGCTCTTGCTGAGTGGGTTTCTCTTCTCACTACCCCTATAGCCCCGATGCTTCAGCCCCATCCTGCACCTGCTCCAGAGGGAGAACCCTCGAGGCAGCGTCGTCGTGTTATATTTAACCCGGAGGTCTCGGTTAACGTCGTCAGTTCGGGATCCGAGTCCGCTTCAGGAGAGGACATCGCAGCACCAGCAGAGCCTTAGAGCATTCGAGTATTCGCAGTTATCAGGTTGATGTACGGATGTAGTCGTACGAGTCATGATGTTTCGTTCGATGTATGAGAGTAGTTGAACTTATTATGTCATTTATCTTTTATGTACGGGTCTATGTACAATTATGTTGGACTTTCTTCTATTCGATGTGTTTCCTTTGGAATTTCGCTTTCTTTTGGGTTTTGTCGCTGGCTTTTCCCCACTGTTTTTCTTTTTGGATGTTGCTCATCTCGATTGCGTTGTCTTGGGAAAAACAATAGGATGAAGCAGGGAGGCAGCAGTAGCGGTGCTTGTGAGGATGCCCCTGTTCGTCGTTGCGCGTGACAGGCAGGATACTCCCCCGAACCACCGCCTCCACCGCCAAATCCGCCCTCCACCGAGCAAATTCTCTGTATGTTTGAAGAAAGGCGAAATAATGATCTTCTTGAAATGTTGAGAAGTGTGAAAGCTATGGTTGGACAGAATGTAAATTAGAACGGTCATCACTCCAAACTGTCAGATTTTTAGAGAACCAACCCTCCCAGTTTCAGTCAGGTTATTGATCCCTTGGATGCAGACGACTGGTTGTGAACTATTGAGAAGAAGCTTGAGATTTCCCGTACTGATACAAATGACAAAGTCCCATTTGCAACTCATTATCTTGAGGGCACTGTCGCAATATGGTGGAAAATGCAAAAGCCATGTGGCCTGCCGATGAAGAATTCACCTGGGTAAAATTCAAGGATCAGTTCCGTAAATACCATATTCCTGCTGGAATTATGAAAGTCAAGCAGCTTGAATTCCTTGCACTCCTCCAAGGAAGTTAGTCTGTGAGTGAATATTTGAATAAGTTCAATCATTTGGCCCGCTACTTTCTTCATGATGTGGCCACCGAAGAAAGGAAGATTGACCGTTTTCTTGGAGGATTAAATCAACATCTCCGGTGCACCCTCTGTATGTTTGATTTCACTGATTTCCAAACTCTGGTAAACAAGGCCCTCATTGCTGAGAGGAAGCACAAACTGATGCATGATAACAAGACTACAAATAATGATCACAAGCGCAAGTTCGAACCAAGGAAGGAGGTTCAGCCTATGCAAAAGGCTCGTACCTGGCAGCAGACGCAAGTAGAGTACAAGCCCAATTGGCAGCAGAATGTCAACAAGACCACTACCACTAAGCAAGTCAAGAATGTCATAACCAACCCTGTGCAAGAAGAGTGCCAGCGCAACAATTCTTGTTTCAGTTGTTGGCAAACCGAACATTACGCCAGGCAGTGTCCCAAGGGCGGCAGGAATAATGCTCCATTCAGGCCGCAAGTCAACTTTATTGGGTCATACCGTCTCCAGCAAAACATCACCGGGAAAGTCCATCACCTCTCCGCAAACGAAGCCCAAGAGAACCCCGAAGTCGTCATTGGTATGTTTTCAGTTAATAGCATACCTGCCGTAATTTTATTTGACTCTGGGGCTTCCCACTCTTTTATTTCGCGGAGTTTTGTTGCCCAAAACAAATTTCCTTGTTCGATTTTGAGCAAAAATATGTTGGTGCAATCCCCGGGATCTTTGCTCAAAAGCAATCTGGTCTGCCGTAATCTAGAAATAAATATCAACGGAGTCCACTTTCCAACTTCCTTGGTAGTCATTGAGTCTGTTAAGTTGGACATCATTTTGGGGATGAATTGGTTGACACAATATCAAGTATGCATTAATTGTGCGACCGGAGAAGTCACCTTGACAAGTCCAGAAGGGCAAGCTACAAAATTCTATGCCTGTAGGAGCATCCCTCAAAAAGAAATTGTTTTCACCGCTGTGGCTGAATTGGAATTAATTCCTGTGGTCAGTGAGTTTCTCGATGTATTCCCAGAAGAGCTGCCAGGCATGCCACCAGACCGAGAGCTTGAGTTTGCAATCAATCTTGTGCCCGGAACCGCACCATTATAAAAGAGATATTATCGGATGCCGTCATCAGAATTAGTGGATCTAAAGAAATAGCTTGAGATGCTCCAGAGAGGTTACATCCATCCCAGTTCCTCACCATGGGGATCACCTGCTATATTCGTGGATAAGAAAGATGGTAGTCTCCGTATGTGTGTGGATTACCGTCAGCTGAATGATGTCACCATCAAAAATAAATACCCACCCCCTGGATTGATGACTTATTTGATCAGCTTAGTGGGGCAAAAGTGCTCTCCAAAATTGATTTAAGGACAGGATACCACCAACTCAAGATTAAAAAGGAAGATATTCCTAAGACCGCATTCACTACTCGGTATGGTCTTTACGAATATACCGTTATGTCCTTCGGCCTCACCAATGCCCCTACTTTCTTCATGCACATGATGAACAAAGTATTCATGGATTTCCTCAATAAATTTGTGGTGGTTTTTATTGATGATATTCTCATATACTCAAAAAGTGAAGACGAGCACAAAGGACACCTCCGAGCTGTCCTACAAAGACTCCGTGACCATCAACTGTACGCCAAATTCAGTAAATGGGAGTTTTGGCTCAAGCAAGTTGGATTCCTTGGGCATATACTATCCGCGGAAGGTATAGCCATAGATCCAAGCAAGGTAAAAGACATACTTGATTGGTTGGCACCCATGACAGTATCTCAAAATCCGGAGCTTCCTTGGATTAGCCGGATACTATCGTCGGTTCATTGAAGGTTTCTCTAAGATTGCCTGGCAGAGCTTCTCAAGAAGGATAAGAAATTTGAATGGACTGAGGATTGCGAGAAAAGTTTCAATGAGCTGAAAATCAGACTGACATCAGCCCCTGTGTTGACACTTCCAGACATCTACAGCAGCTTTGATGTATACTGTGATGCTTCCAGACAAGGTCTTGGATGCGTACTTATCCAAGATGGCAAGGTGGTGGCATATGCATCTCGGCAGCTGCGACCCCACGAAGGGAACTATCCTACTCATGATCTGGAATTGGCTGCGGTGGTTCATGCCCTAAAAATTTGGAGGCACTATCTCATCGGAAAAAGGTGCCAAGTATTTACCGACCACAAAAGTCTCAAATACATATTCACGCAGCCCGATTTGAATCTCCGCCAATGCAGATGGCTTGAGTTAGTCAAGGACTATGATCTTGGAATTAATTACCACCCGGGTAAGGCCAACATGGTGGCTGATTCACTTAGCAGAAAGCCTGTCAGTTTAAATGCCATGATGCAATCCCTGCCTTCCGAACTCCAAGAAGAAATTGCTCAGCTCAATCTGGTCATAGTTGATGCTGGTCTTGCTAATATTATGGAAATTACTCCTACCCTCGAGGATGAGATCTGTAAGGCCCAGCCAGATGACACAGTCTTACAAAAACATGTCAATCGAATGTTAGCATGACAGACCTCAGATTTTTCCAAGGACCATCTAGGTACACTACGGTTCCGCGGGAGTATTTGTGTACCGGGCCAATAAGATTTGAGGAAGAAAGTACTGTCTGAAGCACACGAATCCTCGTATTCTATTCCCCCTGGAGGTACTAAAATGTACGTAGACCTTCGCCAAATATTCTGGTTGGATGGAATGAAGAAAGACATGGCCTATTTTGTGGCCTGCTGCGACATATGCAATAAAGTAAAGCCAGAACACCAGAAACCAGCCGGACTCCTCTAAGTGTTGCCCGTTCCGCAATGGAAGTGGGATGACATCTGCATGGATTTTATCGCCGGGCTACCAAAAACTCAGCGAGTCAATGACGTAGTATGGGTCATAGTGGATATGTTAACCAAGGTAGCTCATTTCATTCCCATCAAAACCACATACCATGCTGATCAGCTCGCACAATTATATGTGTCTAGAATAGTTAGTTTACACGGAGTACCTCGAACAATCACTTCTGACCGGGGGTCCCTCTTTACCTCTGCTTTCTAGTCCCGTCTCCATCAAGATTTGGGAACAGCACTGAAATATAGTACCGCTTATCATCCTCAGACCGATGGGCAGACTGAATGGGTAAACCAAATACTTGAAGATATGTTGCGAGCATGTGCCTTGGTCCAAGGGCCTAAGTGGGAAGATTGTCTGCCGTATGCTGAGTTCTCCTACAACAACAGTTTCCTGGCCAGTTTAAAGATGTCACCGTATGAGGCTTTGTATGGCCATAAGTGCCGCACCCCGTTGAATTGGTCTCAAACCGGGGATAGCCGCATTTTTGGAACAGACCTCATGATGGAAGCTGAAAAGCAAGTCCAATCCGCAACTGGCCAAATCCCGAAAAAAGAGCTATTATGATGCAAAGCACCGACGGGTTAGTTTTGAGCCCGGAGAACAAGTATACCTCAGAGTCACTCCTATGAAGGGAGTCAAAAGGTTTCAGACTCGCGGAAAATTGGCACCCAGGTTTATTGGTCCATTCCCAGTTATGTCCAGAGTGGGTACTGTTGCATATCAGTTGGAACTGCCACCAGAATTGTCAGAAGTGCACAACATGTTCCATGTCTCCCAGTTGAGACGATGCATATCACCACCAAGAAAAAGACTGCTATGATAGAAGTAGAGTTGGCTAAGGATTTAACATATGAGGAGAGACCGTTCAAAATTCTGGATGACATGGAAAGGGTCACTCGTAGCAAGGTGAGAAAATTTTACAAGGTCTAGTGGGAGCATCATACAGAGGCAGAAGCAACCTGGGAGCAAGAAGAATTTTTAAAGGCAAACTATCCAGAATTGTTTTCCCGAGCAACCAAATCTCGAGGACAAGATTCATCCTAAGTGGGGGAGGTTTGTGACAGCCTGGTTTTTGCCCTCTTTTCTTTTTCTGAATTTCATTTGGTTTTAATTTGAATTTTGGAGTTTGAATCATTTCAATTGGACTTGAACACTTGGGCATCACCTTGGCTTTCACCCAAGTGGCTCATTTCTCTCCCTGTACATCATTTCCTCTCTGGTCTACCTCAAAATAATATCATGGATATTTTTCTTAAATGAAAACTATTCATTTTCCTCTCAAAAACCCCAAATTTTCTTGCCCACAAAAATCTGAGAAGATTCACAAAAATCCTTTGAACCCTAGGGCACCTCTCTGAGCAAAAATATCACACCACTTTTTGTAATATTTTTGCTATAGAAATTATTTTCTGTTCTGGACAGAAATGGTAGTTTCTACAGCAACTACCATTTTACTTGCTCCAATGATGCTGCATTTTCTTGTGCATCACTACCCTCCTAGATGATTGCTAACCACCAAAGCACAGCTACCAACTCCTAGCCGTTTGACCATAGCAAGCTCTCAAAGTTACTGACCAGAAAGCGAAATTCCAAAGGAAAGTGTGGGAGCTCGCCGCAGTGAGCACGGGCGCGGTCCGGCCAACCCAACAGTGCGCTGCGCACTGTGTTCGTCGACACCCCCCTCGTTCCTGTGCTCGTCTCCGCCCGTTCACAGTGCCCGCGTGAGCTACGACACCTTCCCCCTCTCCCACTGACGCCGTTCATCACCAGGCGCAGCATCCAGGTGTCCTCTGGCGGAGCCCGAACCCCTCACCCCGCTCGTCTATAAATCCAGCCCTCCCCAACCCTCTCGAGCATCTCCAGCTCCACTCGCACACTCCACAAACTCATAGGAAGCCGTAACCCGGACGGGCAGGCCTCGGGCCGCTGTCCCTGAGCTCGAGCTCGTCGGCGATCCCCTTTGTCCGTCCTCACCACTCCAGCCCCTCCCAAGCTCAGGCGACTCTTCCAGGGCATCCGCCATGCTTCAGTGGTGCCGTACGACTCGGTTGGAGCCACTGGGGCAGCCCCTCGTCGCCGTCATCTCCAACTCCAGCGACCACGGCCCTCTGTCGCCACTGGAGAGGCTCATTCCGTCACCGTCCGACCACCCCTAGTTGTTCTACGGGTACGGGCAGGTGCGCCTCTCTCTTCTCTTTCGATCCATCCCTTCAGATCGGGCCAAGTCACCCTCCTTGCCGGCGTGTGCTCCAGCAAAGCCCCACCGTGCCCTGTTTCTCTCTCCTCCTCCCTCTCACCTGACTAGCGGGGCCCGCTGTTAGCCACTCTGGCCGCAGCCGAAGCGGTACCAGTGGAGGCGCCCCGCGGGGTTTACGCATTCGACGTCACCCCCCTATTCCATTTATATTAATTCAAATTCGAATAATTCCAGAGAGCTTGCCACAACTTTTTAACCTTAAGTCCAAATGGATTGATTCTTTTTGCATTGTATTCTGTATGAAAATCTCTAGAAGCACACCAAGGATGAGATTTTTCTCTTCTGCCTAGATTTTCTGGTGAATTTCAGAGTGTTTCTTGATGTCTTCTTTTTGTGTTCTTGAATTGATTTCAGAAGGGCAAGCCACAACAACATTTTCATGGTGCCATTGCAATATTTGTGATTTATTTTTCAACTTGAATGAGTAAATTAGTTAATGCATATAAATCACCAAGTTGAATAGTTATTTTCATTCTGTTGAAAGCTTGATTATGTGGACATGTTGATTTACAGTAAGTCAAAAGTTAACTAAGTTAGTTTAAGTTATTGTAAGTTATGCTAGATTATGAAGAAATAATTTGCTTATGAAAAAGAATTAGTTTGGATAATATTTTCTTGGGTAAGAAAATAATTATGCTAAGATATTGCCATGATTAGTTGCTGAATAAACATGACCAGAATAGTGTCTTGAGTTTCTGAAAGGTTTGGTTAGTGCTTGATATAGTTGACCTGGTATTGTTCTTATGATTAGTGAAGCATGTTACATGAGTGCATTTGCATAGCATATCATGACACCGGTTATTTTTACTTTAAGTTTAACATGATAATAAATCAACTTGAACATATCGTTGATCGGGTCATTGTGCCACTTAATCGAGTTTTTCCCACTGCAACAACATTTGCCTTTATGGGAAGGCATTTATTCGGTCCGTTGTCATGCCTCTAGTCGGTACCTCCAACGAGGGAAGGTTATGGGCGTGCGGTACCCTGGCCCGGTAAGCAGACATAACCTTGTGTGCCCATTGATGTTGTTATGGTACCTTGTCCTCGTTTGGGACCGTTTATGTTTTGCCACGACGGTGGCCGTTGGTGTCTATGGTAGACACGGGGCCACCCATGACTTAGCCCAGTGGGGAGTTAGTCGGGGTGGCCGGGAGAGTGTCATGGCAATGGAGGTGTTCTGTTGGAATGTCGTTGGTCCACCCGAATGGGAGTGCGAGGCCATGGGTTCCTTGGTGTGGGTACAGTGCGCTACCTCTGCAGAGTGTATTAAATATATCGATAGCCGAGTCCACGGTTACGGACACGCTCGAAAGTAGGTCACACCACGGGTCAACGTTTTAATAAATTTTGCACACTAAATTAATAACATGGCACTGTTGGAAAGAGGATGGTTGAAGAACCATGTTGATGTTTATGACCAAGTTGTTGGTCCGTTTGTGATCAGAGAAAGATCACCGTTTGGTTACGAGGTAACCCATTTGATGACCACATTGTTGGTCCGTTTTGTGATCCGAGAGAGATCACCGTTTGCTTACGTGGTAACCCGTTGGTAAGCAAGTTTGTGGGACTTGAGGCACGAGATTTTATTCACTTCATTCATAGCATGATTTTGCATTGATGATTAAATTGGTTAATATCATGATATTGTTTGTCATTATGTTTATGCTTGTTGTGAGCTTGCAAGTACATTCAATGTACTGACCTGGCGTGTCATGCCAGATTTCAGGAAAGGTTCGTTGGAACAGAGTGTTGTTCGAGTCTAGATCGTATTCACATCGGTGTCCCTATGCTATGGAATTCCGCTTCGTCGTCATTCCGCTGCCGCGTAGTTGTCATGATCGAGGCCTCCTTTATGTTCATTAAATAATGTACATACTGTTCAGCCGCACCATGTGTGCCGCTTGGCCTCCTAACTTGTTGTAATATGAACCATGTTCCGCTAGCATCAATAAAGCGGTTGTCTTCTGTACCAAGATGTTGTGTGTTGCCAAAAGACATGGTCTTTGGGATGGCAATGCAAGGTAAACCGGTTGCTCTCAGCCGGGGTGCCACAATGCTTGGTATCAGAGCCGAGCTAACTGTAGGACATGCTAGACTCCCGCCACGTTACTGGACGTTAGTTAGAATAAAAGTTGAGTGACGATAGTGTTTATAGCTGGTTGTTGCATTGCATGCACTTGGTTATTTTATTTCTAACCTACTAATGGTAGTGAGGGTAGATGGCTCCAGTGTCGTATCCGTGCCAGTTGTAGCTGATGTCGTACACGTCGCCGCATCTCCTTCGCAACATGTGGCGTCGACTGTATCCTCACGGTGACGACCCAGTCTATCGTGTGTACCGGGAGCGTTTGTCAGACTCAATGTATGAGTATCACGCCATCGTTACTCTGCGCACTAGTTCATCCTCCAGCTCTTACACTCGCACTTCCAGGAGCAGTTACACCTCTACCGCTTCTCAGGTTGTCCAGTTTGATACGTTTGAGGTCCTCGTCGAGCTACGCTATAACGAGGTTCAAATGCAGAACCATCCAGGTTTCTACTACTATCCCTCCCTGCACGACAATGATCGTGTCTGTTTTCCTACCATTGATCCGGAGTCCGATAGTACTGCTAGCCACCTTTCCCGTTACATCTCTGCTAGCTACCCTCTGATCCACGAGCTGACTCGTGCCCACCTTGCTTTAGCCGCTACTAGAGTTGTCACTACTCCATCGTCTACGGGATTTACTCTTTATCTTCCATCCAGTTCTAGCTCACCTATTTCACTGGTTACTCCTCCGAGTAGCTCAGGCACCTCGACCGTGAACCCTCTTAGTGCTCTTGCTGACTGGGTTTCTCTTCTCACTTCCCCTGTAGTCCCGATGCTTCAGCCCCATGATGCACCTGCCCCAGAGGGAGAACCTTCGAGATAGCATCGTCGTGTTACATTTAACCCGGAGGTCTCGGTTAACATCGTCAGTTCGGGATCCGAGTCCGCTTCAGGAGAGGACACGCAGCACCAGCAGAGCCTTAGAGCATTCGAGTATTCGTAGTTATCAGGTTGATGTACGGACGTAGTCGTACGAGTCATGACGTTCCGTTCGATGTATGAGAGTAGTTGAACTTATTATGTCATTTATCTTTTATGTACGGGTCTATGTATAATTATATTAGACTTTCTTCTATTCGATGTGTTTCCTTCGGAATTTTGCTTTCTTTCAGGTTTTGTCGCTGGCTTTTCCCCACTGTTTTTCTTTTTGGATGTTTCTCATCTCAATTGTGTTGTCTTGGGAAAAACAATAGGATGACGCGGGGAGGCAGCAGTAGCGGCGCTTGTGAGGATGTCCCTGTTCGTCGTTCCACGCGACAGGCAGGACACTCCCCTGAGCCGTACGTTCCACCACCGCCTCCACCGCCAAATCCGCCGTCCACTAAGCAAATTCTCCATATGATTGAAGAAAGGCAAAATAATGATATGCTTGAAATGTTGAGAAGTGTGCAAGCTATGGTTTGACAGAATGGAAATGAGAACGGTCATCACTCCAAACTGTCAGATTTTCAGAGAACCAACCCTCCCAGTTTTAGTCAGGTTATTGATCCCTTGGATGCAGACGACTGGTTGCGAACTATTGAGAAGAAGCTTGAGATTGCCCGTACTGATACAAATGACAAAGTCCCATTTGCAACTCATTATCTTGAAGGCACTGCCGCAATATGGTGGGAAAATGCAAAAGCCATGTGGCCTGCCGATGAAGAAATCACCTGGGTAACATTCAAGGATACCATATTCCTGCTGGAATTATGAAACTCAAGCAGTGTGAATTCCTCGCGCTCTGATACGTCTCCAACGTTTCTATAATTTATGAAGCATTCATGCTATATTATTATCTGTTTTGAATGTTTATGGGCTTTATTATACACTTTTATATTATTTTTGGGACTAACCTATTAACCGGAGGCCCAGCCCATATTGTTGTTTTCTTTCCTATTTCAGTATTGTGAAGAATAGGAATATCAAACAGAGTCCAAACGGAATGAAACCTTCGGGAGCGTGATTTTTGGAACGAACGTGATCCAGGAGACTTGGAGTTGAAGTAAAGGAAGCTTCGAGGTGGCCACGAGGGTGGGGGGTGCCCTCCCCCTTCTACCGGGCGCGCTCCCTATCTCGTGGGCCCCTCGAGGCTCCCCCGACCGACTTCTTTCGCCTATATATTCATATACCCTAAAACCTTCAAAGCACACAATAGATCGGGAGTTCCGCCGCCGCAAGCCTTTGTAGCCACCAAAAACCTCTCAGGAGCCCATTCCGGCACCCTGCCGGAGGGGGGATCCCTCACCAGTGGCCATCTTCATCATCCCGGCACTCTCCATGACGAGGAGGGAGTAGTTCACCCTCGGGGCTAAGGGTATGTACCAGTAGCTATGTGTTTGATCTCTCTCTCTCGTGTTCTCTCTATGGCACGATCTTGATGTATCGTGAGCTTTGCTATTATAGTTGGATCTTATGATGTTTCTCCCCCTCTACTCTCTTGTGATGAATTGAGTTTCCCCTTGAAGTTGTTTTGTCGGATTGTGTCTTTATGGATTTGAGAACACTTGATGCATGTCTTGCCGTGCTTATCTGTGGTGACAATGGGATATTCACGTGATCCACTTGATGTATGTTTTGGTGATCAACTTGCGGGTTCACCTTGTGAACTTATGCATAGGGGTTGGCACACGTTTTCGTCTTGACTCTCCGGTAGAGACTTTGCGGCACTCTTTGAAGTACTTTGTGTTGGTTGTTGAATAGATGAATCTGAGATTGTGTGATGCATATCGTATAATCATACCCACGGATACTTGAGGTGACAATGGAGTATCTAGGTGACATTAGGGTTTTGGTTGATTTGTGTCTTAAGGTGTTATTCTAGTACAAACTCTATGATAGATCGAACGGAAAGAATAGCTTCGTGTTATTTTACTACGGACTCTTGAATAGATCGAGCAGAAAGGATAACTTTGAGGTGGTTTCGTACCCTACCATAATCTCTTCGTTTGTTCTCCGCTATTAGTGGCTTTGGAGTGACCCTTTGTTGCATGTTGAGGGATAGTTATATGATCCAATTATGTTATTATTGTTGAGAGAACTTGCACTAGTGAAAGTATGAACCCTAGGCCTTGTTTCCTACCATTGCAATACCGTTTACGCTCACTTTTATCTTTAGTTACCTTGCTGTTTTTATATTTTCAGATTACAAAAACCTATATCTACCATCTATATTGCACTTGTATCACCATCTCTTCACCGAACTAGTGCACCTATACAATTTACCATTGTATTGGGTGTGTTGGGGACACAAGAGACTCTTTGTTATTTGGTTGCAGCGTTGCTTGAGAGAGACCATCTTCATCCTACGCCTCCCACGGATTGATAAACCTTAGGTCATCCACTTGAGGGAAATTTGCTACTGTCCTACAAACCTCTGCATTTGGAGGCCCAACAACCTCTACAAGAAGAAGGTTGTGTAGTAGACATCAAACTCTTTTCTGGCGTCGTTGCCGGGGAGTTGAGTGCTTGAAGGTATATCTTATCTTGCAATCGAATCTTTTTGTTTCTTGCTTTATCACTAGTCTAGTATATGAAAGAAAACTAAAAAAATGGATTTGAGTTTTTCTCATATGCTTCATCTTTTTAATATCTTTTGTGAGAATGATGGAAAGAAAAATTGTGCTCAATTGCTAGAAGAAGAATGCATTAAAATGTTTGGTACTAGATCTTTGTATGATGAGCATGATTGCAATGTTGTTAGTATGAATTCCTTGAATATCCATGATGCTAATGATATGCAAAGCCACAAGCTTGGGGAAGCTATATTTGATGAAGATGATATTTTTAGTCCCCCAAGTTTTGATGTGCAAATTTATTATGATGATAGCATGCCTCCTATTTATGATGGTTATATTGATGAAAGTGGGTTTGGAAGAGTGTCAACTTTAGGAAGTAGTGGTCCCACTATTTTCAAGGATGTTGAATATTATTGTGATAATTATGAAAGTGGGTTTGGAGAGGTCATGACTTTATTTAGTGATGATTCCACTACCTTGGAAGAGGTTTCAATCGATTATGGTGAGAACAAAGTTGCTACTTATGATGATTATTGTGATGAAACTTATTCTATAAAAAGTAGTGACGATTATATTTATAAAACTTGTCATGATTATGATTACCCTTTTTCTGAACATTACTCTTTTAATGTGGAAACAATTTATAGCCTTCAAGTCTTTTATGATACTCCCACTATTCCGAATGAGAAGAATTTTGCTTATGTGGAGAGTAGTAAATTTTCTATGCTTGTAGATCATGAAAAGAATGCTTTAGTTGCTGGTTATATGGTTGAATTCATTCATGATGCTACTGAAAATTATTATGAGGGAGGAACATATGCTTGTAGGAATTGCAATAATGTCAAGTTTTTCTTAAATGAGAGGCAGTCTTCACATAGCTACTTAATTATTTAGCTACTCATTGATCTTCACTTATATCTTTTTGGAGTAGTTTGTCATTTACTCGTGTGCTTCACTTATATCCTATGAGTAAATGGTTGAATGAGTTGATTGTCATAAATCTGAAATTATATATGTCTCATTTGCTTATCCCATGGGGAGTAATGACTTCACATCTAAGAAGTAGAGGTTGTAAATTTATTGAAGGTTAGCAAGCATTGTATTGGTCATTTGAACAATTCATGAAGGAATATTGAAGGAAGAGAGATTTCACATATAAATATACTATCCTAGACATCTTTTATAATTGTGAGCACTCATTGAGTATGACATGCTAAAGAGTTGATGTTGGACAAGGAAGACAACGTAATGGGTTATGTTTTCTCACATCTCAGTTAAAGTATATTGTCATGGATCATAACATGTTGAGCTTGCCTTTCCCCCTCATTCTAGCCAAAATTCCTTGCACCAAGTAGAGATACTACTTGTGCTTCCAAATATCTTTAAACCCAGTTTTTGCCATGAGTGTCCACCATACCTACCTATATGCGGTATTTCCCTGCTGTTCCAAGTAAATTTAAATGTGTCAAACTATAAACCTTCAAATAATAATCTATTTTGTATGCCCGAATCGCTCATGTAGCGACTAGGGGCTGTCAGTATCTTCCATGCTAGGTGGGTTACTCTCAAGATGAGTGGACTCCGCTCATCATTCACGAGAAAAATGGCTGGTATCCGGGATGCCCAGTCCCATGATCAAAAGATCAAAATCAAACCAAAAATAATTAAAACAAAACTCCCCCAGGACTGTTGTTGGTATGGATGACGCTGCGTTGTTTCGGATGGCCATGGAGTGTGATTTTTGGTGGAGGGGGAGTAAAAAATTTACCATTCTGTTTGGGAACCGCCTATAATGTATGTAGTATGGAAGATATTGGGAACTCTTGGTTGTTATGTTGACAATGAGATCATACCTCTCAAAATTATTTATCTCTATTTCAAAATTGAGCTCTGGCACCTCTACAAATCCTTGCTTCCCTCTGCGAAGGGCCTATCTTTTATTTTATGTCTTTTACTTTACGCAAGAGTCAAGGTGATCTTCACCTTTCCCTTTTTCATTTTATCCTTTGGCAAGCACCTCGTGTTGGAAAGATCCTGATATATATATCCAATTGGATCTAAGTCAGCATGAACTATTATTGTTGACATCACCCAAAGGTGAATACGTTGGGAGGCGGAATAATAAGCCCCTATCTTTCTCAGTGTCCGATTAAAACTCCATAACCATAAGTATTGCGTGGGTGTTAGCAATTGTAGAAGACTATATGATAGTTGAGTATGTGGAGTTTGCTAAATCAAAGCTCTGACATAGACCCTTCCTGAAAATAAGATGAAATTCAATTGTTTGATGACTAAGAATGAAGTTTGCTAGTTTTTAAGAAAGTTTATGGTCTATGATTTACCATGTGAATAGCTTGTTACTTGATCTTGAGAAGTTTTCTCAGATGAACTACTGTTATGACATATAATCATGCTAGAAAAGGTGATTGAAATTATCATTGATCAAACTTGTGCACCTTCTGGCATTCACACTTCATAAATTCTTTCTTTATCATTTACCTACTCGAGGACGAGCAGGAATTAAGCTTGGGGATGTTGATACGTCTCCAACGTATCTATAATTTATGAAGCATTCATGTTATATTATTATCTGTTTTGAATGTTTATGGGCTTTATTATACACTTTTATATTATTTTTGGGACTAACCTATTAACCGGAGGCCCAGCCCATATTATTGATTTCTTGCCTATTTCTGTATTTCGAAGAAAAAGAATATCAAACGGAGTCCAAACGGAATGAAACCTTCGAGAGCGTGATTTTTGGAACGAACGTGATCCAGGAGACTTGGAGTTGAAGTAAAGGAAGCTTCGAGGTGGCCACGAGGGTGGGGGCGCCCCCCCCCCCCCACTGGGCGCGCCCCCCTGTCTTGTGGGCCCCTCGAGGCTCCCCCGACCAACTTCTTTTGCCTATATATTCCCATATACCCTAAAACCTTCGAAGCACACAATAGATCGGGAGTTCCGCCGCCGCAAGCCTCTGTAGCCACCAAAAAAATCTTGGGAGCCCGTTCCTGCACCCTGCCGGAGGGGGGATCCCTCATCGGTGGCCATCTTCATCATCCCGGCACTCTCCACGACGAGGAGGGAGTAGTTCACCCTCGGGGCTGAGGGTATGTACCAGTAGCTATGTGTTTGATCTCTCTCTCTCTCGTGTTCTCTCTATGGCACGATCTTGATGTATCGCGAGCTTTGCTATTATAGTTGGATCATGATGTTTCTCCCCCTCTACTCTCTTGTGATGAATTGAGTTTTCCCCTTGAAGTTGTTTTGTCAGATTGATTCTTTAAGGATTTGAGAACACTTGATGTATGTCTTGCCGTGCTTATCTATGGTGACAATGGGATATTCACGTGATCCACTTGATGTATGTTTTGGTGATCAACTTGCGGGTTCACCTTGTGAACTTATGCATAGGGGTTGGCACACGTTTTCGTCTTGACTCTCCGGTAGAGACTTTGGGGCACTCTTTGAAGTACTTTGTGTTGGTTGAATAGATGAATCTGAGATTGTGTGATGCATATCGTATAATCATACCCACGGATACTTGAGGTGTCAATGGAGTATCTAGGTGACATTAGGGTTTTGGTTGATTTGTGTCTTAAGGTGTTATTCTAGTACGAACTCTATGATAGATCGACGGAAAGAATAGCTTCGTGTTATTTTACTACGGACTCTTGAATAGATCGAGCAGAAAGGATAACTTTGAGGTGGTTTCGTACCCTACCATAATCTCTTCGTTTGTTCTTCGCTATTAGTGGATTTGGAGTGACTCTTTGTTGCATGTTGAGGGATAGTTATATGATCCAATTATGTTATTATTTTTGAGAGAACTTGCACTAGTGAAAGTATGAACCCTAAGCTTTGTTTCCTACCATTGCAATACCATTTACGCTCACTTTTATCTTTAGTTACCTTGCTGTTTTTATATTTTCATATTACAAAAACCTATATCTACCATCCATATTGCACTTGTATCACCATCTCTTCGCCGAACTAGTGCACCTATACAATTTACCATTGTATTGGGTGTGTTGGGACACAAGAGACTCTTTGTTATTTGGTTGCAGGGTTGCTTGAGAGAGACCATCTTCATCCTACGCCTCCCTCGGATTGATAAACCTTAGGTCGTCCACTTGAGGGAAATTCGCTACTGTCCTACAAACCTCTGAACTTGGAGGCCCAAGAACGTCTACAAGAATAAGGTTGTGTCACTACTAGGGAAAAGTGTAAGTGCATCTAGTGCCACCCCTAGTTGGTTTTGGAGTATTGACGACAAAGTTGGTTGAGGGCCTAATGCGTTTGTGAGAATTGCAGGATAACGCAGGTAGTGTCCCTCATTGATTCGGTTTACCTACCGGAGATGACCCCTAAAAATGTATGAAGACATTGAAGACAATGGTAGTATGAGAAGATATTCATATTAAAGACTGTGACATGAGAATACATTACGTGAAGACTATGGAGCGCGAAGACTGTGTGGTTTCGTTGTTTCCTTTTCTTCTTTGTTGAGTCATAGGAACCACCGTACTGTTAAGTGGGGTCCAAGTGAACTAAGTCAGAGTGACTGAAGTGATGCTCAACCCAAGTCCTATGTCTTCGAGCGAAGACAATGAGAGCAAATCTTATCCAGAGCTGGATGAGTCAGCTTTGCTTGTAGCCCAAGTAAAGTTGTCGCGTGTGTTTGAAATCTGACCGTTGGAACACGTATCAGTTCCTTAGTGACCTAGGGTCATTTCGGACAAATCAGGTCGGGTTGCCTTGTGGCTATAAATAGCCCACCCCCTACACCATAAATTGGTGGCTGCTCAGAGTTTGTGCACTGCTTTTGTCGTTTGAGAGCAACCCACCTCGAAGCATTTGAGAGAGAGAAATCCTTGCGAGGACAAAGCCCAAACACCTAGAGCCAAAGAGTGTTAGGCATCACTGAAGTCTTTCTGTCTGTGTGACCTGAAGACTTATTACACTTGAGGACTGTGAATCCTCCAGCCGGTTAGGCGTCGCGTTCTGAGCATCCAAGAGTCATTGTGGATTGCCGGTGAACAAAGTCTGTGAAGGTTTGGAAGTCTACCTTGAAGACTTACCAGAGTGATTGGGCGAGGACTGGGTGTCCTTAGCTCAAGGGGAATAAGGTGAAGACACGGTCTTCTGAGTTAAATCTCAGCCTCCCTAACCAGACGTACAGTTGTCACAGCAACTGGAACTGGTCCAACAAATCATGTGTCTTCGACAAGCGACTGGTTCTATCCCTTTCCATCCTTTACTTAAGTTTGTCTTCGTGAAGTCATTGCCTATCTATGTATCTGTTTGACTTCATTGCTTGACTACTACTGTTGATTGGCTTCATACTATCTTCCATCCTGATCCTTACTACTTAGCTGCTATTAGTCCTGTACTTTCACATCATTGCATACTTGACTATGGCTTGCTTATGGTAGTTTATCTTCCGCTGCATATCAACTAGGTCATTTCTGTTGTTTGTCTTCGAAACTTCCAAGTTTTGAAGACTTTCATAAAAATCGCCTATTCACCCCCCCCCCCCCTCTAGTCGATACTAGCACTTTCAATTGGTATCAGAGCAAGGTACTCCCTTGTTCTGTGTGATTCGGTTAACCACCTGGAGTTTAGCTATGTCGACTGCAGGGATAATCAAAGTCTCCGCTGCTTGCCCCGTTTTCGATGGAACTGAATATCCCTACTGGAAGAATAAGATGCGTATGCATCTTGAAGCCATTGATGTCGACCTCTGGTATGTCGTCAAGAACGGCGTTCCCAAAACTGGTGAAGGTGTCACCTCTGCTGATGTCAAGAAGTTCATTCAACAAGACTCTACTGCCAAGAACATTATCTGTGGTCATCTGACCAAAGGACAGTATGGTCATGTGAGTGCTCTGGGAACATCAAAGCTAGTCTGGGACTGGCTATCCAAGGTCAACGAAGGCGTATCAACCCAGAGAGATCAAAGAATCAGTGTTCTTCGCAACCTCTTCAACCGCTTCAAGAGAAACGATAATGAAAATGTCCAGCTCACATTCGATTGCCTCACTGATATCACAAATGAACTTCAAGCTCTTGGCGCGACTTGAGATTACCAAGCATGAAGTCGTCAAGACACTACTGAGATCACTCCATAGCTCCTTTGACACCCTTGCCCTCGTGATACAAGAACATCTTGACTTCAAGTCACTCGATCCGTCTGACATACTTGAGAGGCTCAACACACATGAGTTCCAGCTTTCTGAGAAAAGAGATATTTATGGCCCAAACTATGGCCGAACTCGCGCTTTGAAGGCAAAAGTTGTTTCCTCGTCTGAAGAAGAATCTGACTGCAGTTCTGAAGATCCTGAAGACATTAGAAAAGAGCTTGCTATGCTAGTGAAGAAGTTTCAGAAATTCACCAAGAAGAAAGGTTTCAGAAAGTCTTCACGATCTAGCTCAAGGAATGATGAAGCTTCCACCCATGATCACAAGAAGAGAACCTGCCACAAGTGCAAGAAACCTGGTCACTACATATCTGAGTGTCCACAGTGGAATAGTGAGAAGAAGAAGAAGAAGAAGAGCAAGGAATATGATTCTGATGACAAGAAGAAGAAGAAATCCTCTAAGTCTTCTTCCAAGTCTTCATCATACAAGAAGAGCTCATCTGGCAAGGCTCGTGCTTTTGTTGGCAAGGAAATGGATTCAGAGGAGGAGTCTGCTTCTGAGGAGGCGGAGGTGGAGTCTGGAGAGGAGTCTGACCCTGGCGTAGCAAGTCTGGCTCTAGCCACAGCCTATGTGGCCAAGTCCATCTTCAACACTAAAGATAATGACTTCCACACCAACACTGAAGCTGATGTCGAAGACGATCCTACTCCCACCTACTGCTTCATGGCACGTGGTGCCAAGGTAAAATCACGCGATGCTTACTTTCAAACATCAAGTGAAGATGACTCTGATTGTGAATCCAAACCAAGCTACAAAACACTTGCTAAAATTGCAACTGAACAACAAAAGGCTATGGAACATACTCAAAAACTGTTAGACAAAAACAATGACCTGTTGGACGCGGAAATGACACATTCATAGTCCTTAGTTGAAGACATAAAAAATCTTCATGCTAAGTACCAAGAACTTGAAGGTCGTCATGAAAAACGCTCTCAACTACTTATGAAAGGCTCTCCTATGATTATCTTCAAAGGAAACAAGAGCTTGAGAAATTGAGAGCGGCTCATGAAGATCTTCAAGAGGTGAATGAGTCACTTCGTGCTCAACAGATCAGTCCCGCTCAGGATGGATTTGAACCACCATGTCTAAAATGCATTGAGCATGATAACGCTACATCTGTTGCTGAATGTTCCACTGCTGCTACTGTTTCATTGTCTTCACCTACTGATGTGGTTACTAACCCCTCTGCGGAGGATACCACTGCTATTGTTGATGAAAATGCTATGTTGAAGACATTGCTTGAAACAGGGATGTACAAAAGTATGAAGGGACATCAGACTCTCTGCGATGTCCTCAAAAAGCAGATTCTGAACCGAAACCCTAGGAAAGAGGGTGTTGGGTTCGAGAGGAAAATGAACGTTGATGGCTCGTACTGGAAGCCTGAGTAGTACCCCAAAACCACATGGGTTGCTGCAAAGGAACCTTCAGTAGATCCATCCACTTTATCTGGCTTTACTTGTGCTAATCCTATTATCATTGATGAATCCTTTGATGCAAACTATAAGTTGTTCAAGAATCAAAATGGTGAAGTGTTTGCCAGGTACATTGGTACTAACTGCAGGAATGGACCACCTATGAAGAAGATCTGGGTACCTAAGCAGTACCTTGAGAATCTTCCTGTGAATGTCGTCATGACACCACCAAGGAAGAAGACAACCCCCAGACCTATAGCTTCATTTGGCCCAAAGGCTTCATACAGATACAGGACTCACTTGAGTCACCCTAACGCCAATGTTTTGCAGGGAAATCATGCTCAGACTTATGAATATGAGTGTGTATCTTCGAACCACTATGTTCATAGGACTAAGAACTTTTCTGCTTATTCATATGAGTATCATTCATCTCCTACAAGGCTATTTGCTAGGGCTTCAAAGCCAAAATTCTCAGATGCTGCACTTAGACTCATTGCTTCTAAGCCACCCCTGAAGATGTGGGTGGCAAAGAAGAACTAACTCTCTTTTGCAGAAAACGGTCTCCAGCCAGCAATCAATGGCGTCCGATACTATCGCTGGGGACCTAAAACACATTAAGGACGCATGATAAAATGTCATTCCATATACTTCACATCTGAATCGCTTATCAGTCATACTATACGTCCTAACTTTGATATAAGTTGTGACAATCCCTATATGTGTCAAATGCTTATGCTTCACAACACTCTTGTGAAGCCTATCCTCCTAACTGCACTGTAGGGTACATCACCAAAAGCTTCAGAATGGATTATGGACAGTGGATGCACTAATCATATGACTGGTGATCGAAGTCTTCTCATGGACTCAACCTTACGTCCATCCGACAAGAGTCACATCACATTTGCTGACACTAGTAAAAGCAAGGTATTGGGTCTAGGTAGAGTTGCAATCTCAAAGGATCAACACATGGATAAAGTGATGCTTGTTGAATCCCTTGGTTTCAACTTAATGTCTGTCTCAATGCTTTGTGACTTGAACATGATTGTGCTATTTGGAAAATATCGCTGCCTTGTACTAATGGAATCTAACAAATCTCTAGTCTTTGAAGGGTATCGAAAAGATGATCTATACATGGTAGATTTCTCAGCAGGTCCACAGCTTGTCGTATGTCTTCTCACAAAAGCTTCAGAATGCTGGCTCTGGCATCGAAGGCTAGGACATGCTGGCATGAGGAACTTACACTCACTCGTCAAGAAGAAGCATGTCATTGGCATCGAGGATGTCAAGTTCAAGAAGGATCATCTGTGTGGTGCCTGTGAAGCTGGAAAGATGACAAGGGCAAAGCACCCCTCGAAGACAATCATGACAACATCTCAACCCTTCGAGCTATTACACATGGACTTATTTGGACCTACTCACTACTCCACCCTCACAACAACTGCCTGTCTCTATGGCTTCGTCATTGTTGATGACTACTCAAGATACACATGGGTTCATATAATTCTTTACAAGACTGAAGTGCAAGATGTCTTCAGACGCTTCGCCAATCGAGCAATGAACAATTATGGCGTGAAGATCAAGCATACCATAAGTGACAATGGCACTGAATTCAAGAACACCGGACTTGATCTGTACCTGGATATAATGGGAATCACTCATGAGTTCTCTGCTCCATACACACCTCAGCAAAATGGCATCGTTGAGCGCAAAAATAGAACCCTCATTGAGATGGCTCGAACAATGCTAGATGAATACAAGACACCAAGAAAGTTCTGGCCTGAAGCTATTGATACAGCCTGTCACATCATCAACCGTGTGTACATCCATAAGCTTCTGAACAAAACATCCTATGAGCTCCTTACTGGCAAGAAGCCAAACGTCAGTTCCTTCAGAGTATTTGGAGCTAGATGCTGGATCAAGGATCCCCATCACAAGTCAAAATTTGCACCTAAGGCTCACAAAGGCTTCATGCTTGGCTATGGAAAGGACTCACACTCCTACAGAGTCTTCAACCTGTATCTATACAAAATCATCGAAACTGTGGATGTGAAATTTGATGAAACCAATGGTTCATAGAGAGAGATTCTGCCAAGTACACTAGACGAAGCTCCACCCAGCGAATCTATCAAACTGATGGGAACTGGTGAAATCATGCCCTCTGAAGGACAGCCTGAAGAGGAACTTATCATCTCATCTCCTAATCAACCTAAAGACAATGCTCAGACCGAAGACAATCCTCCCAATAATGATAATGATCAGCAAGAGCAAAGTCTTCGTCCTGTTCATCCTCGTGTTGCAAATGAAGTTCAAATAGAGAAGATAATTGACAGCATCAATGCACCTGGTCCACTCACTCGGTCAAGAGCAACACAGCTAGCAAACTTCTGTGGGCACTTTTCATTCGTGTCAATATCAGAACCCAAGAAAGTAGCTGAAGCTTTTATGGAACCTGAATGGATTCAAGCCATGCAAGAAGAACTTCAACAGTTCAAGCTGAATAATGTTTGGGAACTTGTCAAGTGACCTGACCCTCGCAAGCATAACATTATTGGAACAAAATGGATATATCGAAACAAGCAAGATGAGCATGGTCAAGTCGTCAGAAACAAAGCATGTCTTGTGGCTCAAGGATACACTCAAGTTGAAGGAATTGACTTCGATGAAACATTTGCTCCTGTAGCTAGGCTTGAAGCTATTCGCATACTGCTAGCCTACGCTAATCATCACAACATCTTGCTATATCAAATGGATGTGAAGAGTGCATTTCTAAATGGCAAGATTGAAGAAGAAGTATATGTAGCTCAACCACCTGGCTTTGAAGATCCAAAACATCCTGATATGGTGTACAAGCTAAACAAAGCACTGTATGGCCTCAAACAAGCTCCTCGTGCATGGTATGATACGATCAAAGACTTCCTGAAGAGCAAAGGCTTCAAACCAGGATCCCTCAATCCCACACTCTTCACAAAGACATATGATGGTGAACTATTTGTGTGCCAAATATATGTGGATGACATAATCTTCGGCTGCACCAACCAGAAATATACTGATGAGTTTGGGTACATGATGCAAGAGCAATATCAGATGTCCATGATGATGAGCTAAAGTTCTTCCTTGGTCTTCAAATTCGTCAGCAAAGGAATGGCATCTTTATATCTCAAGAAAAATACCTCAAAGATTGCCTGAAGAAGTTTGGAATGGAAGACTGCAAAGGCTACACGACGCCAATGCCAGCCAAACATCATCTTGGTCCCGACGACAATGGTAAAGAGTTCGATCAAAAGGTATACCGCTCCATAATTGGTTCTTTACTTTATCTATGTGCATCTAGGCCAGATATTATGCTTAGTGTTTGCATGTGTGCTTGATTCCAAGCGGCACCAAAGGAATCGCACCACTTAGCTGTGAAGCGAATTCTTCGATATTTGGCTTACACCCCAACACTCGGATTATGGCATCCCATGGGCTCAAAATTTGATTTGGTTGGATTCTCGGATGTTGATTATGCTGGTGACAAAGTGGATCGCAAGTCTACATTAGGCACATGTCATTTTCTTGGTCGATCACTTGTCTGTTGGTCTTCAAAGAAGCAGAATTGTGTATCACTCTCAATTGCTGAATCTGAATACATTGCTGCTGAATCCTGTTGTTCTCAGCTTCTATGGATGAAGCAAACTCTCAAGGACTATGGCATCAACCTGAAACAAGTACCTCTCTTCTGCGACAACGAGAGTGCCATCAAGATAGCCAACAATCTAGTCCAGCACTCGAAGACAAAGCACATTGAAATTCGTCCTCACTTTCTCAGAGATCATGTCATGAAGAAAGATATCGATATCATTCACGTCAACACTGAAGAGCAACTTGTAGATTTCTTCACAAAGCCCTTGGATGAGAAAAGGTTTTGCAAGTTACGGTGTGAGCTCAATATCTTGGAATCCTCTAATGTCCTGTGATCAGGCACACGTCCTAACACTTATGCATGTTGATGACTTAGATGTGCAACACACAAAGTAATGTATATCCTCAATCAATGAAGATTTACACTCTGAGTGTGAATACATTAACATGGAATTTGACTTCGGAGCACCACGATAATTGTGCGTCGTGTCTGGGTCTAATACTTCCTATACGGTGGGTAATGCCACCACCCAATTTCTCTGTTTGAAGTGTTTTCACTCATGGCGTTATATTGCAATGACTTCACATTTGGTTTGTCTTCAGTTTCAATTTATCTTCATGATTTTCTGCACTATGATGATTTGATTGCTTTCTGATATATATATATATATATATATATATATATATATATATATATATATATATATACACTAGTGTTCTGTCCTCTACAGCATTCACTTATAGCTATGTCTTCAAGTTGGATCTTTTGAACTAAGTGAATGTGATCGGACCCTAACCTCTCTATGCTTTCTATCTCAAACTCTATCTGTCCAAATCATATGCATTCTATTGAAACTGTCGAATGTCTTCTCTGCGTCCTTGTCACCAGAAGACAAAGAGACAAACATTAAATCTGTTTTAAATGACTTATCTTTATTGTTGAAATCCGGAGAAGCCGGAACAACTCTCCGACATGCCTGGCGGGCGTGGGAACGTGGGACAACTCTAAGTATGTTGCATACTTGCCACGTGCCCCTCAGATGTGAACCGCCAGGGGCACCAGCGTAATTGCGCTGTGCCGCTCACCTACTTATAAATACTTGTCCCCTACGGTAAAGAAATCCTTCTTCCACCTCTCCACCTCCGTCAAAACCCTAGCGCCACCACTAGCTCTCGACGACGCTGGCGATGAAGCGCTTAGCTGCCGCGACGTCTCCGACGCCGTCCTCACGCCGGCCGCAGACATCGTCCTCTCCGTCCTCGCCGTAGGTGTCCTCCGTCGCCAAGTTAGGGCGCGGTGGGCTGAACTACTCGGTCTCCTATTCATCCCATCTAGCAGTTCTTCGTGCGGTAATTATAACTCTATTTTTACCACCTTTTTTATCTTCAAGATTCATCCTGTTTACCGAAAGTGGTTTCTGCCTATTCAATGTTAGATCTATCCTGTCTGCATCTCATACTGCCTAGTCAATTCACTTAGATTTCCTGTCTAGTTTGATTCATCACTTGTACTTATTCACGGATTGGTACAAATCTGGAACCAACTCACCTATATCAGTGAATGTCTTCGCATCATGAGGTCAATGTCTTCAAACTGATTTATCTTCAAAATCTTCTGAGAATGCATATGACCTCTTCCCCTTCCCTCGCATCTCTAATGCTGTCACAGGTACATGTCCGTGGGAGAATCCCTTGGTTCTCATAGTCTGCATTCGTTTGCAGAATACTTACAGCATCATATCAATTCTCCAGAAGCCAGTTCCTGCTTGACCAGCAAGCGTAAGTCTCTGAAGCCTTTGAACGTATTGAAGCCATTCAGTTTGAAGTTCATGGCTACAGAAAAATCAGCAAGGAAGGGTGGCAGACAGCATAGAGAAGGAACATCCAAAGATCTGCCTGATGACCTAGCAGAACTCTACAAGACAGATCCCGAAGAGAATTATCATCAGTGAAAGACACGAATCCAATGGACTCGACACTATTGGGCTGAAGAATGGTTCAAGTACAAGTTTGTGACGAAGGAATATGCAGAGAAGAATGCTATCAAGAGACCTTGGGGTGATATTCTCTATCGAGGACTTCAACCCAAGAATAGAGCTGAAGCTATTGCGCAAGGCTTCTATCCTTGCATGGTCTGTGGACCTCAGCCTGAGAACGCCGATCCCTCATCATTACTCTGGTGTCGTGACGATGCTCTCTTCAAGCGCAACCTTCAATTCGCTCAGGCTTCGGCCAAGAAAAACAAAAAGTCTTTGGGACTGGACTTCAACCCTGGTCCCTCTGCTCCTCGTACTGACGGCTCCCGTGATGCAGAACCCAATGTCATCAGTCCCTTCTCCAACCTTGACGGCCTCATCACCTACATCTTGGTCCAGGGTGCCAGAGTAGATCACTCTGATAATGATGCTGACTCTGATGAAGCTCGAGCTCCTCCTCCGAAGCCGCAGAAGCAAAAGAAGCCAAAGGCTTCTAGATCAGCTGCACCTCCAAAAACTTCTCGTGCGAAGCCACTGGACACTGCACCTCCTGAAGCCAGTGTGCAGTCTGAAGATCAATCCCGTATCTCCAAGAAGCCGGAGAAGAAAAAGCAACTTGTCAGGCATACTGATCAAGCCTTGACTCCTGCCGCCATTCTGCGTGAAGAACCCATTGATCTGTCAAGTGATGAAGATCTTGCTGATGATGCCCTTGAGCAACCGATAAAGAGCAAGGAAGAAGCAGAAATCTTCAACAACTTGCCTCTCTTTGATGTGGCAATCATCCACAACTTCATTGATGAGTGGTTCGACACCCCCAATCTCAGCTTTGAAGATTTGCAGCTTCCCATTGGCCTCAGTGTCGCCTTCAATTGCGCCATTGCTTCTGAGCTAGCTCTCGCTCAGCGCATCGTTGAGCTAAAGAACAAGATTGATTATGAGAAGGCTCAATTCAAGAAGCATGTGGCCAAGCTAAGTGTTCAAGACGTCAGAAATTTCAAGGTCATGCTGCATGAGCTTAAAGAAGCTTTTCTTAAGAAGCGTGAGGAAGCTCAGGGCTCTCGTGAGCGCATGAAGAGCTTGGCTGATAAGTGTGTGCTTGCCTACAATGAGGCTGAGAAGCGCAAGTCACTTGGCCGTCCTGGCATTGACCCTAGGATGGCTGCAAAGAAAAAGAAGAAGCTTCCTGCTGACCAGCCTGCACCTTCAAGCCAAGAAGCCCCTCGCATTATCTTCCCAAGCAGCATGACTGGCTAGAAGCCAAAGGTCACCACAACCGCTTTAGAACAGAAGAAGACAAGGGCTGCCGAGGTTGAAGCCAGAAAGAGGAAGAATACTGAAGCCTCTGATGCCGCTCCCTCCAAGAAGAAGCGCAAGACCAAGAAGACTAGGGCTGCTCCCACAGAGCCCTTAGTTGTTGAACCCATTTCAGTGGTTCTCCCTGCGTCAGAACATCAAGAAAGAAGGATGATAGTCCATGAGCCTGCTTCCACAGAGGCTCATGAAGCTGAAGATATTCTAGCAGCTGAACCCACCGCTGCTGAAGACATTGGTCATGATGATAATGTTGAAGATGATGAAGTTCTTCCTCAGATCGAACATGACGTGGTATCATCACCTGTTCTTACGAACAGCAAACTCATCAGCATTGGTCGTCCTCTGACGCCAATTGCTCAGGATGCATCATGGGCTGATCACCCACAGCAACAAGACTCCCCCAGTACTCCCCAACAACAACGACAAGCTACACCTCCCGTGCAAGAAGAAGATGAAGACTTTGAGGCCCAGCCAACTCCATCTCCTAAGGCGTTGCCAGCATTTCGCAGGCTGCGCAAAGGACAAAGGCCTCAAGTCCATCTGTCGAGCGTTCCAGAAGGAGAAGTGCAACGCCAGCCTGTTGCACGTCAAGTATTTTCTGAACCCACTCCTACTATGAATGTCTCCGAGTCTGAAGCCCCAGCTGCTGAAGACATTCCGGCTGCATCAGCCGTGGACAATCAAGAAGACGTACATGTCCCTACTTCCCCCGTTAATGAAGAAGTTGTTCCTGATGTAAACGTGCCAGTGCCCGACCCTCCTGTTCATCAAGAGGAGGTTGAAAATGTTGAAGCTGCCACCAACGCCAATCGAGCCAATGACGTAGTCATGGCTAACACTAATGTGGAGCCTGCACCTACCAGTGTGCCTGAAGCCAATGAGGCCACTGTGCCTGAAGCCAATGAGATAACTGCTCCTGAAGCACCTGTTGTGCAGCTTGAAGCCTCAGCCGTTGCCCCTGCTCCTGTTCCGCCACCAAGGCCCCATACAATTGAGAAAGGATACAGTCGTGGTCAGCTAACCACTGTCTGATGGCCCATTCTGGTACCTCCGCCTACTGCCTCTGGACCTCAATTTGATTATCATGTTGAGCATAGGCCTCAGGTCCAGAAGCCAAAGCCAAGACTGCCAAGGTTTCCAGGTACTGCAAACTCACCAGGGTCCTTCAATGCAAATGGCTTCAAGAGCCACAATACCTTCTTTGATAGCGCCAAGAACCCCTACTCAAAGCCAAAGATATCATCAGATCGTTTCTGGAGCTATCAACAGCGAAGCTATAACTCCTGTGTTCTGTATGATCAAGGGCGCATTTTCCCTCATATGCGCCTTGACACTGAAGCCATTGCTGGACTGCCGTGCTTAGAAGAAGCACTTGATTGCTTTCGTAATGCTGGTCTGCTCAACTTTGTGACTGACAAAGAACACTGGAATGAAGAGCTATTGCTTCAATTCTATGCTACTCTACACATTCGCGGCTACAACAGAGATATCAAGACATGGGTCCTCGAGTGGATGACCAGAAATGTTCTTCATGAAGCCAAAGCTCTTGACATCATCGAGCTTACAGGGCTAGCCACTCCTGGAGAGTTATATGAACCTGATTGTCAGCTACACCGCAATGCATTGGAGAGCATCTTCCATAAGCCAGAGCCCAACATGAGCCAGATGTTGAGCATGATGAAGCCCTTGCCATCTGACGCTGAATATCCGATAGAGTTCCTTGTTGAAGACCTTGAGTATCTGCCATGCACAATATATCATATTATCCGGCGAACTCTATGGCCTATCAAAGGACATTCATCAGCGGCCAAGCTTGAAGGAGCTATGAAGACTTTGGTCTTTTACATTCTCAATGGCATCAGCTTCAATACTCAAGAATTCTTCATCATGCAACTTGCTTCTTCTGGATCTGACCTTTTTGGTCTGAAGTTTTATGCTCCATGGGTCATGCGCCTCATCAAGCGACACTCATATGTCAACTATCAGCCCTCTACTCGCAATCATCTGATCTTTTTACCAGAGGTTGATATGTCAGTTGAAGCCATATACTCTGACCCTGCCAAGAAGCCTCTTTGTCTTCAGAACGTCGAGCACCAAAGCTTCACTCAACCCATTGAAGGTGTTCAAGTAGCAAGAATCTATCCATTGGCTGGAAATACTCGTCTGCCTCATCGAGCACCTACTGAAGCCACTGAAAGCACCATTGCCCAAATGCCTCGAAAGCGTTCTCGCGTTCTCAATGACCGAGAACTTCTTGTGGCCCTTCATCAGAAACAGGATAAGCATCACTATTGGCTCAAGAGAAAGATGCAAAGCCTCTTGGTGGATGTCAATTGCATTCGTAATCTTGCCACCAAGAATGCCTTTGTTGCTCATGAGACTTGCAGGCGATCATGGAAGAGTTTGACCCTGCTTAGTGCTGAAGCAGATCTTCAAGACGATGGCTTCAATGAAAGATTCCAGTTTGACTCCACTCCACGGACTGCTGTCCTACGTCACACTCCATCTCTTGAAGACTCTGAATATTCTTCCTTCACGGCAACTGTCAATGCCAGAGTGATCGATGATGAAGATGATGCTACTTCACCACCTCCTACTACTTCACGCATCGACACTGCACCAAGTTCGTCTGCACCGCCAACCAACGACGACAACCCTGCTGCTTCACCTACTCATGAGGACGAGTAGATGCTCTATGTCTTCAAACCTTTTTGGTCCTTACTGACAAAAGGGGGAGAAGCGTATGAGTTGATAGTCTTCAAGCAGGTTCATATGGGTGGTTGCATTATATTTTGCCTCGTCCTTACAACTCTTGCGTTTGAAACATTTGGTTCTTTGAGTTGTAACACATAAACTTGATGGTCGTCTGCTACTTATTTGCTTTACTGTGATGCGATGATAAATTCTGCATGTGCGATGATAACTTCCGCACTTAGATCATTCTGCAGACGTCCATTTTTCATTATGCATGTCATCCTACTTGCTACATCATTACATGCATGATGAATTATCTTCATAAGTTGAAGAGGATCTCCACAAGTACAACCTGCCATGTGCATTTGCATTCCAAAAGCAAATTACTTATATGCACATCTTCAGGGGGAGCCCTTGCTACTTATGAAGACAATTCCCTATCCTTACAATTTCACATACTTTATCCCCGTTGAAAACTTCAACCAGTTTGTCATCAATCACCAAAAAGGGGAGATTGTAAGTGCATCTAGTGCCACCCCTAGTTGGTTTTGGAGTATTGACGACAAAGTTGGTTGAGGGACTAATGCGTTTGTGAGAATTGCAGGATAACGCAGGTAGTGTCCCTCATTGATTCGGTTTACCTACCAGAGATGACCCCTAAAAATGTATGAAGACATTGAAGACAATGGTAGTATGAGAAGATATTCATATTGAAGACTGTGACATGAGAAGACATTACGTGAAGACTATGGAGCGCGAAGACTGTGTGGTTTCGTTGTTTCCTTTTCTTCTTTGTTGAGTCATAGGAACCACCGTACTATTAAGTGGGGTCCAAGTGAACTAAGTCAGAGTGACTGAAGTGATGCTCAACCCAAATCCTATGTCTTCGAGTGAAGACAATGAGAGCAAATCTTATCCAGAGCTGGATGAGTCAGCTTTGCTTGTAGCCCAAGTAAAGTTGCCGCGTGTGTTTGAAATCTGGTCATTGGAACATGTGTCAGTTCCTTAGTGACCCAGGGTCATTTCGGACAAATCAGGACGGGTTGCCTTGTGGCTATAAATAGCCCACCCCCTACACCATAAATTGGTGGCTGCTCAGAGTTTGTGCACGGCTTTTGTCGTTTGAGAGCAACCCACCTCGAAGCATTTGAGAGAGAGAAATCCTTGCGAGGACAAAGCCCAAACACCTAGAGCCAAAGAGTGTTAGGCATCACTGAAGTCTTTCTGTTTGTGTGACCTGAAGACTTATTACACTTGAGGACTGTGAATCCTCCATCCTGTTAGGCGTCGCATTCTGAGCATCCAAGAGTCATTGTGGATTGCCGGTGAACGAAGTCTGTGAAGGTTTGGAAGTCTACCTTGAAGACTTACCAGAGTGATTGGGTGAGGACTGGGTGTCCTTAGCTCAAGGGGAATAAGGTGAAGACAAGGTCTTCCGAGTTAAATCTCAGCCTCCCTAACCAGACGTACAGTTGTCACAGCAACTGGAACTGGTCCAACAAATCCTGTGTCTTCAACAAGCGACTGGTTCTATCCCTTTCCATCCTTTACTTAAGTTTGTCTTCGTGAAGTCATTGCCTATCTATGTATATGTTTGACTTCATTGCTTGACTACTACTATTGATTGGCTTCATACTATCTTCCATCCTGATCCTTACTACTTAGCTGCTATTAGTCATGTACTTTCACATCATTGCATACTTGACTATGGCTTGCTTATGGTAGTTTATCTTCCGCTGCATATCAACTAGGTCATTTCTGTTGTTTGTCTTTGAAACTTCCAAGTTTTGAAGACTTTCATAAAAATCGCCTATTCACCCCCCCCCCCTCTAGTGGATACTAGCACTTTCAAAAAGCCTATACGCAGAATCTTACCAGCAGCGCTCCTCAAAATACGACGCTACAGCTATTTAGCAGCAGCGCGTGATAGCAAAACGCGCTGCTGAAAGGAAAATAGCAGTAGTGGGTCCACACCAAACCGCGCTACTGCTCTAATTGCCATGACCTCGCCCCCCAGCTAGTTATAGCAGTAGCGCCCTATACTGAACCGCGCTACTGGTATAGAAGTTAGCAGCAGCGCGCTTTGAAGAAAATCGCTACTGCTAAGATAGTCCCACCTCGCTCCGCGAACAGGGTATTTACCATCTTAAATATGTTACTTTTGAAACTATCACAACTAGTTGGTCTTCACTGAACTCTATGTGTAGAATTTGTGGCTGCAATATGAGTCCTTCCGGTTCCTACCGGAGAGGACTCATATTGACAATTCAGATGTACACAAAAAGGTCATTGATGGCCAATGTATTTTTGCATTGACGTATTTTTGTATACTTACACTTAGTAGTAGCGCTTTATCTGCAAAGTGCTGCTGCTATTCAGATTAGCTGTAGCGCATTTTGGCAAACGCGCTACAACTATCCCTACCTTATCCCCACGCGCACGACCGACCCTATCTCTCACTCACACTCTCACTCTCGCCCGCGCGCCGATACCCGTCGTCGTGCGTCGCCGCCGCCGCCGAGGTACTCCCCTCCTTCCGTCCCTCCTCCCTCCTCCTCGCACATCCTCCCTCCACCTGCGGCTGCCCCTCCCTCCTCCGTCGCCGCCCTCCTCCCTCCGCCTGCGACCGCCCCTCCTCCCTCCTCCGCCGGCAGCCCTCCTCCCACCGCCCTCGACCTCACCACCGCCACCCGAGCCCACCCAGCACCGCCACCTCCCGATCCCGATCCCGCCCTTGCCGCCCCTACCTCTCTGTCGCCCCCCACCCCCTTTCTCTCTACTTAGTTAGTACTAGATGTTGTTTAGTAGTAGTAGATGTTATTTTCGGGTTCATAGATAATGATTTTTTAGTAGTAGTAGATGTTAATTACTAGTAGTGATGGTACTAGTTAACTAGGGCAGTATGATTAATAGTAGTTGTAGTTGAACTACTTTAGTTGTAGTTGAACTAGTTTAGTAAGTAAATTAATAAACTAGTTGAACTAGTTGAATTAATAGAACTAATGTATTTTTAGTAAGATAATTAATATAACTAGTTGAACTAATTTATTGTTAGAAAGAACTAGTTTTTTTCTATTTATAGTAATTTTATATTTAGTAAGAACTAGTTGAATTAATAAAACTAGTTGAACATGTCATATTTGTTGTTATTTTTTACTTTAAACAATTATTCGGGATGTATTAGTGATAACTTATACGGTTTTTGCTTTTGCAGAAATCAAGGAGCCCCTCCATCATCCCCGACGTCGTCCCTGTCACCGACCCCCTCCGACATCGAGGTGAGACCAGCCAAATATCCATGTATATCTTGTGTTGCTCAAATAGGATATGTGGTTGCCCAAGTGGCCGTTCATGTTCAGTTTACACCTCCGAGTGGCCCATGTTTTGCCGGAGTGTTGATTAATTTCTGTTCCGGCAAATTTCAGGCGCTCGATATGTCCTTTTTTAGCAAAGGTCATGCCGGATTTTTCGTAATCTTTGAATTATGAACGTAGGAAATGTCGTACTCGGACGACGACAATCTCCCAGGGGAGTGCAGCTGGTGCCACGACGATCGAGGTATGTGCGACAGGTTCGTTGAGCTGGACGAAGATCGGCGCTTCAGCATTAAGCTCGAGGAGACCCTTGATGTTGAAACGGTACGCAACAATGACAAGTGTTTTTTTCGTAATTAAGCATGACTTCAACTATTTCAACGTCTAATTTTCATCTTTTACAATTCGACTAGCTTATCCCATGCCAAGCAAGACGCTATGTCCTGGAGAGGATGGGTTTTGAAGACCATGAAAATTTTGAAACAAAGAAAATACACCTAAGGACCCATCATGATATGGATTTTGAAGTAAATATGTGCAATGCTCAGAGCGTAACCCATTTTGGTTGCCAAAATTGGGAAGCACTTTGCAAAATGTATGGTTTTTATGAGGGTACGATTTTCACCATGGATCTTGGTGATCCTAACATCGAGCAAGACAATATGGACATTTGTGTCCTTGTTGATACGCTTCCGATTGTACCTCTATGTGAGTTTCTCAAACATAGTTATTAACTAAGTTATATTGTTTATTTCAAAATAGTTGACAGCTTATTTCCATTGACACCTTATTTTGATTCTTCAAAGACTGTGCGGAAGATGGTAGACAAAACCCACTACACTGATGGCTCCGAATTAACTTATAAGGAGAAAAATCATTTGATCGCATTTTGTACTCTTCTTGAGGATTACAATAACTATTATCGAACTCCTCCAAATTATGGTGAATACGTGCCACTAGTGCACGTGTTGAACCACGATAACTTCTCTGGAGATACCCTGGTAAGATTTTTTTACAATTATGACATCCGTGCATCTTTTGCATACTTCTAAAACTAGTACATCATTGCTAACTACGAAGTTATTACTATGTTTTTCAACAGAAACTCCCGATGGATTGTGTGCCCCATCTGATGTATCTGAATGGTCGCCTTACAGTTCTGAACATACTGCCAAGTAAATCTAGGGAGCTCACCTGTGCACATCGGATTTCTAAAACCAGTGAGCGCATGTTCATCAAAGAATGGAAGAAATGTATGGACATTCGCAAGGAGGTTCTTGGAAGTAATATTCAGCAAAAGGCAAGAATTGGAGACAGGCTAATCTCCATTCTCGATAATGGAGAGTCAGGGGCTATCTTGTTTTTTGCTATTTTACCTTAGAAAATGTAGTAGGTCTTAATCGAATGTAGTAGGTCCTATGAGGTACAATATGTTTATTATGTGGTAATGTGTTAGAGTTGATAATGAGGAGGTACTCGTGATTACGACTAGTGACCAATTTTCTATGTGATGTCATTGATGAAAACGATGATCTTGAGGAGGTGTTATATGACAATGATGTATTATGATGATAAGTTGTTAATGATATGATGATGACGATGATATTATTATATCATTGGGTGAAAGAACCGCGGATTAGTTTCAAGTGGATGGACATCCACTTGAAACTAGTCCACGGTTCTTTCACCCCGTGATGTAATAACTCATTATGATGTAAAAACAATCTCTAAATTCCTGTTGTATGAAAACTTGGGTAAAGGTGTCTGAATACAACATGAAATAAAAAAGAAATAAAATACTAAATAATAGTAGTAGCGCGGGCAAGGGAAAGCGCTACTACTAATTACCAGTAGCGCTCCTCTGGAGAAGCGCTACTACTAAGTCAATTTAGCAGTAGCGTGGGTCTAGGCACGCTACTGCTAAGCTTTAGCTGTAGCGCCTTATCAGTAGCGCTCCTGCCCGCGCTACTGATAGGCCTAAAGCCCGCGCTGCTGCTAGGCTTTTCCCTAGTAGTGTGTAGTAGACATCACGCTCCTCCAAGGAAGTCAGTCTGTGAGTGAATATTTGAATAAGTTCAATCATTTGGCCCGCTACTCTCTTCATGATGTGGCCACCGAAGAAAGGAAGATTGACCGTTTTCTTGGAGGATCAAATCAACATCTCTGGTGCATCCTCAGTATGTTTGACTTCACTGATTTCCAAACTCTGGTAAACAAGGCCCTCATTGCTGAGAGGGAGCACAAACTGATGCATGACAACAAGACTACAAATAATGATCACAAGCGCAAGTTCGAACCAAGGAAGGAGGTTCAGCATATGCAAAAGGCTCGTACCTGGCAGCAGAAGCAAGTAGAGTACAAACCCAATTGGCACTGTTGGCACTGTTGGAAAGAGGATGGTTGAAGAACCATGTTGATGTTGATGACCAAGTTGTTGGTCCGTTTGTGATCCAAGAAAGATCACCTTTTGGTTACGAGGTAACCCGTTTGATGACCATGTTGTTGGTCCGTTTTGTGATTCGAGAGAGATCACCGTTTGGTTACGTGTTAACCCATTGGTAAGCAAGTCCGTGGGACTTGAGGCACGAGATTTTATTCACTGCATTCATAGCATGATTTTGCATTGATGATTAAATTGGTTAATATCATGATATTGTTTGTCATTATGTTTATGCTCAGCTTGCAAGTACATTCAATGTACTGACCTGGCATGTCATGCCAGATTTCAGGAAAGGTTCATTGGAACGGAGTGCTGTTCGAGTCTAGATTGTGTTCACATCGGTGTCCCTGTGCTATGGAGTCCCGCTTCATCGTCGTTCCGCTATCACGTAGTTGTCATGATCGAGGCCCCTTTATGTTCATTAAATAATGTACATATTGTCCAGCTGCACCGTGTGTGCCGCTTGGCCTCCTAACTTGTTGTAATATGAACCATGTTCCGCTAGCATCAATAAAGCAGTTGTTTTCTGTACCAAGATGTTGTGTGTTGCCAGAAGACATGGTCTCTGGGCTGGAAATGCAAGGTAAACCGGTTTCTCTGAGCCGTGGTGCCACACATGGAGTGCCAAAGACGATTGTCTCGGACCGCGACGTCAAGTTCTTAAGTTACTTTTGGAAGACTCTATGCGCCAAGCTCACAGTCAAGCTCTTGTTCTCCTTGGCATACCATCCTCAAACCGACGGCCAAACTGAGGTGGTGAACCGAATGCTCTCCACTCTACTATGAGTGTTGATCAAGAGGAACATCAAGGAGTGGGAGGAGATCGCCAAGTACGCCTACAACCGAGCAAGACATTCGACTAACGGCAAGTCCCCTTTCGAGGTCGTCTACGGTTTCAACCCGTTGTCCTCATTGTACATTCTTCCTCTACCACTACAAGAGCGCATCAACATGGACGCAAGTGCACGGGTGAGCTACCTCAAGAAGATGCATGAAGATACAACGCACACCATCGAGCACCAAGTACAACGACTCGCGACCAAGCTCAACGTCAACAAGCAACCCATAATATTAGACGTTAGAGATCTCGTGTGGCTACACATTCGCAAGGAACGCTTCCCCAACAAATGCAACTCCAAGCTTCTACCTTGAACCGACGGACCATTCAAGGTGCTAGCACAATACAACAATAATGTATACAAGATCGATCTCCCACACGACAAGTACAACGTGAGTGACATCTTCAACATCAAGGATCTCTCTCCCTACCATGGTGATGAGACTTTCGATCCGAGGTCGGATATTCCCCAAGGGGGGAGATGATGCGAAGCATCCCAAGGTCATCCCCATGGACATATCTACGTCTCCCATGACACCACTTGGACCAACAACAAGAGCTCGAGTGAAGGCTATCAAAGATAAGGTGAACTCGCTCCTCAGCGAACTACCACTCTCTACCTATGAGACATGGCTGCTACCTCAAGCGGAGACCCTATGTGTGATCACGTACTTGGAGGAAGGCCATGGAACTACTACACCCAATGTACAAGACGGCGTGGTCACCAAGTACAAGGAGCGAGAAGAAAAGCAGCCTGGAAGTCTCCAGCCGTTGGACGACCGACCCCGACCGGACGACCGACGCCTGAAGCTTCAACCAGCCGGACCAGCCCATGCCAGCGAACATTACAGCGGCCGAACGTCCGACGTTCATCGGACAACCGACACCTCCCAGCGCCCGGACGGCCGAGCACCATCGGACGACCGGCACCACCATACCCGAGCCAAAACATCGAAAGTATGGAAGCCCCTGGACGACCGATGCACCGAATGACCGACCGCGACCGGACGTCTGACAAAGCCCCAAAAGAGCCAAAATATTGGAATTCCACCCTTCCCAGATGTCTAATCCCCCGCGAGCCTCTGGACGATCAATGACGGTCGGACGTTCGATCCTTGTGTGCAGGCCATGTGTTGGGCCGAAGCCCACTTACCCTTTCGTGACACTAGACTATAAATAGACCTCCTCCTCCCTCTTTCTAGGGTTAGCAATGGTTTAGCTCATTTGTGAGATAGAGCTTAGCTCGTTCATCCGGATCTACTCCACCAAGAGAGACCGCAGCCTCTACGGAGAAGATCCATCTTGGATTCAAGACCCCTCACCCTCAAGACCTCCTCACGGACTTGCTACTTGTATCATCCCATGTCGATCATGGATCGTGTATCTCTTTGTGTTTCGAGTATTTAGCACATGTGTAATCGAATCTTGTTGGTTTGAGTGATTTCTCTCCTCGTGTTTTCCCTCGTGTTCTTTGTGTTCTTGGTAGGATCCCCTCCAATCGTGAAAGATCGGGTATCTAGGGTTCCACCCTACATCACAGACTCGGAAGGATCTTATTTTGATGCAAGGACTCTAGATTTTGAGGAAAAAGTCATGCCCTTACTGGAAGAGCACAAGTGAAGGATTCATCCCGGAGAATATGAGAAGACCGACACCCTCAACCCAAAGGACAGAGTGCATGAGTTTTGTTGGAACCGTAACCATGCTTCTAAGGGTGGTAGTTGATGAATCAATTTTCAAGGAGATCCCCCAAACCGAACCTTCTTTCTAGCCTCTCCGAATCTCGTGGACGAGATTCATTTTAAGGGTGGTAGTTTGTAACATCCCAAAATTCTAAATTTTGGAATGTTATATTAAATAAAAAATTATGATTGTTTGTTTGATTGTTGTGTGATTGATTGTGTGAGACTGAGTGTAAATTGAAAGCTTTTGAAAGTTGAATGTGAGGGAATAAAAGGACTTTCCTAAACTTCCATCCTTGCAGTTTTTTATCTCCATGAATTCAAATTCATTTCATCACAAAACCCTAGAGCGAATATAATATGACTTCTTCCATTTAAAGAAATGAAAAGGAGTTTTGAAAAAGATTTGAATTCCATTTGAAAAATAGTTCAAAACGGAAACTTTAAGCAACTCAATGAGTTCATGAGGGAAGATAAAATGACTTCTTCAAATTCGAAGAAAGGGAGTTGGAAGTTTCAAAGGAATAATTTGTAATTCACTTTGAAGTTTGAATTTACAAATTTCAAATCCTTTGAAAACTATTCAAAATGAGAGAAGAAATATGACACATTCAAAATTCAGAGGGCATTTGAAATATAACTCGGCCAAGGGAAACAGAAAAAGATTTGAAATTGGTTTGAAATTCAATTTCAAATCGAATTGGGAGTTATTTGGGTTTGTATTCAACTTATTTTCTCCTAAAAAAATAAGTGGAAATAAGGGTAAAATGATTCCCTTCAATAGAAAATTAGGAGAAAATAAATTTGAAATCATTTTGCTATTTTAAAAATTATTTTTATTGATTTTAAATGCAACAGTAGCACTTTTTGACTTTTATGATTTTTTATGGAATTTGTTTGAACTTCAAAAATAGTTCATCTTATTCTTGCTATTTTTTCTGAACATTTTGGTATATAATATGCCTACGTAGATTGTTTTTATTATTATTTTCCTTTGTTGTAGTTTTCTCCGTTTAAAAAAGACCCCGCGGCCTAGACCGAAACTGGGTTCGGCCCACGAGCGAACCACACGGCCCAGGCCAGCCAGCCGTCCTTTGGCCACACCGCTACCCCGAGCACCCCTCTTTGCGCCTACATAAGCCCCAGAGCCCCTTCTTTCCATTCTGCCACTTTGTACCTCCCCACACCGCTTCTAGCTGCCGCTCTTGTCGATTGGATCTCGCCGGAGACGAGCTCGTTTGCCGGAGTAAAACGCTGCTAGTAAACTACCCCGGCCCCGTCTTTCTTCGTCAAACCACTTCTCAAGTCGAGGCACATCTCGTTGACATGTTGCTTTTCCCATAGGTTCGCCGGAGCACCTGCACCAACAACCCCGAGCCTGCCGGAGCATCGAAGGCCGTCGTCTTCGCCCCGCCCCGTCCAATGCACATCGGTGACCCCCGCCACCACCACCGAATAGCCCGCGCCGCGCCGCACCTCGCCGCCTTCTTCCCCGTCGCCGGAGGCCACCACAGTTGTCGCCCCGTCCGTCGCCAGAGCCAGCGTTGTCGTCCCCTGTTCATCGTCGTTGCCACCGTATGCGAACCCTCCCGTTCGTTTATTTTTTTATTTGGGTTAGATAGGTTAACCGCAGTTTTAGTAAACAGATCAATTTTTTTTATTTCGCCATGGTAGCTATTTTTTTAGCGGTTGTTCGCTCTATAAGCACCGCAGCAAATGGGTATGCACCAGCAGGAATCTTCCACGTGTCCAGGGACCTGTTCGCACATATTTTCTTTCACTATTTAGTACCTGAATTTCGTAGATTAGTCCCTGAACTTCATTTAGCCACACCTTTTTAACCGTAAGTCGAAATTGGATGAAACTAGGGGCAATTTGTTCGTATCAATTAGATCTATCCAAAAAACCTATCATTTCAGACTTTTGACAATTTCAAATTTTAGTTTTAAATTCAAATTCAGACTCTATTCAGCCATATCTCCTATACCGTAGCTCCGTTTAAAGTATTTCTTTTTGCACTTTGTCACCGTAGCCAAACCCTATGACTTGGACCATTCTCACATTACTTTTTTCACACAATTAGGATCTGTCCATTAATATTTTTCCTCGTATGCCTAGTATGCATTATAGTTCACATCACTTTTTGAACCATGTGTCATAGGTTGTTTTGCACTTAGAATATTTTTTGTGATAGTTAAGTGTGTTGTGCTTTCATTTGGATTTTCTGAGTCTTTTAATGTTGCATGTTATTTGGTTCTCTAAAATGATTGCTTATGTGATTACAATGTTCGACTATATAGACTTTCATCGGAGAGTGACGATTAGTTCTATTAAGTAAATTTCTGAGAGCGATATAATCTTCATCAACTATTACCAGGCAAGTTTACATTTGGCCATACTTTTCAATTACCTATGTTTTATATGTGCACTTAGTCCTTTGCGGTAGGATTGCATGGTAGGAATTTATGCCGGATGGCTATGCTTTTACCTAGTAGTTCATTTGAGGTAGGTCTGAACGATACAACCTTGTCACCACCGTGTAAGTTTATTTTTGCCTCGCTAATGTAGACGTGGATTAGGAAGTGTTCATAGCGACTTGAGTGACAAAATAGTAATCAGGACCAAGACTTTTAAATGAACTACCTGGGCAGAAATTTGTTAGAATGGTGGCGAAGTGTAGTGGGAGCATGCATGGCTAATCCAAGGTGGTGCACCACTAGTGGTCCGTCCGCCCAGGCTCAAAGGGATCAAATGTGTTTTCATGTCTAGAAGCTTACGTGTGCAGCCACAAGCCAATATGGGCTCTAGCTTAGTTGAGTAGTTAGTGTGACCTCTTCCGGGATGGGCTAGCAGATGTAGAATGAGTAGGTGTACCGGCCTATCCGTAGGTTAAGAGGGGATGCTTTAGAAAGACTATGTCTCGATCTTCCGATCAAGGAGGTGGTCGAGTCTTGTGGGGAAAAGTGCGCAAACCTCTGCAGTGTGTCAAAACTAATCGATTAGCCATGTCCATGGTTACGGACAAATTGAGCTTTTAGTAGTGCAAATGTCGGGAGGTCTCATCACCATTAATTAAATTAGTTGAGTTTAAATGAAACTTTGGGAATGGATTGAGTTGGGTTTGCCAACTCATCCTATGCTATTTTGTAGTAGTAGAATAATATCTTTTGCAATAGGGAAATACTAACTTTATGCAAAAACTGAACTTAGAGCCTTTCTACCAGCTAAATTGCATGTACAAATAGGTTCATTATACTCATGACGTGACTTGCCAGTACTTCAATGTACTGGCCTACACGGTTGTAACTTCTAATGTTGTAGGATTTTCTTCAACGAGTAAGAGTTACGTTGTAGGGTTACGGTCTACACTCAACTTGTTGTTGGCGTTGATGGGACTCCAGACCCGTTTGATTGTTTTCGCTGAGACTTATGAGGTATATATCAGTTTTATGTTATTTATACATGTGATTACACTTCCATATATACATCGATGTACTATGCGTGCCAGCATAATGATCCAGGGATGGGACAGATACACAGAGGCTTGACCATTTGAGGTCGGGTCGTTACAATAGGTTTGCAAGATAATAAAGAGCGTGTCAATAAAAGTTAGGGGTTGTGTCGTGGAATTGTCACGGCAGATGTCCTAGTGAAAGGACTTAGTCATGGAGCCATCGCAACTAGGAAGCTTAAAGGGGTGAAAACGGGACAAAGGACACGGGAGTTTATACTGGTTTGGCCCCTTGCGGTGAAGGTAATAGCTTAATCCAGTTTGAGGTGGGATTGCTTATGTCTCGATGACTAGGGAGCGAATCCGCTTGACCTAGCTCTCGAACTAATGTTACTTGCCCTAAACCGTCGTCGGATCGTCCCTTTATATACAGAGGTTGACGCCCAGCGGCTCATAGAGTCCCGGCCGGCTCATAAACAGTGTCAAGCTCGGTCTCTAACTATCCTTGCCTTACAATACAAGTTATGTACATATGGCAGTTTATCTCTACAGGCCCTGAATCGCCTTTGGGCCTTGGACCCTTAACAGAACTGCCATCTTCCAGAGCTATCTTGGGTCTCATAAATCGCCATAGGTATAACCCGGCCCCTCCTGGGTGGGTCATACGAAATAGTTATATCCCCATCATTAGGCCCCAGATTGATTTGAACTGGTTCATGTCAATCTTCAACACTTATAAAAAATCGTCTGCTCTTCATTATGCGAGAATTTGTAACCCGCCATGACGTCATCTTCTGGATTTGCGATAACCCGCCATGATGTCATCTGCTATTACTTCACACTTTATCCAACATATCTCAATGGATCCTTATCTTAATGACCATCCCAAGAATCGAGGTGTCTTGGTAGCTGGATAACCATATTTTCGGCCTCCTCGTTTTTCGGGCCCACTTAAGAGCCTTTCCTTATAAATAGGCACGACCGGTCTTTCCTCATTCTCTCCCTTTTCAGCGTCTTCTTCCTCTCGCAACCCTTCTGCCACTCGAGCTCCGCCGCCGCCGCAGAGCACCTCGTCTTCCTCAACCTCGGCCGCTGCATCAACCTGAGTCGATCTAGAGAACGGCGGCGACCCTCCGCAGTAGATCTACAGCCGTAAGTTTCTACCTTCCCATACCTCAGATCCGCGTTAGGGTTTGCGAGTTTCTCTGTGTTCTTCGTAGTTCATCTTCCATGCTCATACCGCGAGCCTCTTTGATCTGAAAATGGTGTACAACCAATGCGGTAGTTGTTTTGTTTCCACTTTTGATACCAGTAGATCCCCTTTCCTGGAAGAAAATACCTTGTGAGAGCTCATGAACTCATCTGTGCTGGTTTTTAGGTCTAGATTTATTTTATTTTCCTGAACAGTCGTTGATCCAAAATAATAGCGTAGCCTGTGAAACTTGTTTGTGTAACACTTAGGCAAAAACTGCATTTTGTTAGATCCACCTAGCCATGGCGGCTCTTATCACCGGCTTAAAATTGCAATGCTCAATTGATAACCTTAACCACTCATGGCGGTTTAAATAACTTGACTGCTCATGCACTCATGGTGGCTTAAGTAACTTGACATAATTTAGCCATATACCAATAGGCCCCTTTATAAGCCGCCATCTTGAATATGCACTGTAATGTTTTTCCTCCGGCTTAAGTTTGAACCAGCAATTTCACTCTTTGTTAGGCTTCCTTCTTCACAATGCCGCCCAAAACAAGCACTTCATGCAACTGGGTCCCATCCATCATCACTGATAGTACTCTTGACGATTTTGTGAAAACAGGCTATCTGCCAAAGAAGGAAGTCATGTCATACCGCGCTCCTGATCCAACAGAAGAAAAATCTCAGCCCAAAGAAGGGGAAGTCATCGTTTTCACTGATCACATGATCCGGGGCTTTTCTCCACCCAGCTCAAAATTCTTCAGAGATGTTCTACACTTCTTCGACCTTCGTCCTCAAGACATCGGACCCAACTCCGAGTCTAACATTTGCAACTTTCAAGTGCTCTGTGAGGTGTATCTTGGAGAAGAGCCCAGCTTACTACTCTTCAGAGTGTTACTTTATTTGAACCGCCAGAATGAATGTGCCAACGGACCCAGTTTGGAGCTTGGCAGGATCTCAATCCAACGACGGAGAGACGTCATCTTCCGTTATACAAATCCACCAATTCACCCTAAAGATTGGAACCAGACATGGTTCTATTGCCAAGACACTTCTCCGGCTGATGAGAACCCTCTGCCCAGCTTTCGCGCCTTGCGCCTCGAGTCGAATCATCCTCTTCGAGACAAGTTATCAGCCGCTGATCACCACAAACTCGCCCCCACCATGGCTAAAGTCAAGGCTCTTTTGGGGAACGGTTTAAAGGGTATTGACTTGGTCCGGGTTTGGGTTGCCTGGCGGATCATTCCATTGAGTCGCCACTCCGGTTTGATGTGCACCTACACGGGCGAGAAGAATGACCCTCTGCGGCACAGCCCTGACAATTTACTTGATGACGTCATTAATCATATGACAAAGTCACTCTTGAATGAGAGCCTAGCGGACTGTGGCAAGGTGGGCTTAAGCCCTTTCTGCAAAGCTAACCCAACTCCAGCGGTAAGCCGCCAGACTGAAAAAATTTACCTTCAACCTTGATATGTTGTCTTTACTCAACCCTTTGCTGACTTTCACAGGTTGACGACCAATTTTGGAAGAAAAGGTATGATCATGAGGCTGCAAAGAGAGCCAGGAAGGCCAAGAGAGCCGCTAGGAAAGCTGCCGCCAAGAAGAAAGGAAAGAAGGCCAGCGCCTCTCACTTGCTTCGAATAGAAGATTCCTCTGAGTCAGAGGTATCTCTTGACTCTCTTGGCTCCTTTTTTAACCACCTTATTGACACTGATTATCATCAGGGTGACACGGGAACAAGTCACGGAGTAGACGAAGAGGTAACTATTATTTTCTCCAACTCCGAGCCTTTGCCAAGACAGAAAATCCGAAGAGTAACCCGGAAAGTAAGATTTTCACATCACTTAGCTTATCAGGATCCTCAGTTTCTTTTGAAGCGACAGATTCATGAGAGCCGGAAGCAGACCCGGACCAGCAAAGACGCGAAACTCTCCTCCGGCTTACCAAACACACCAAGGAAGCGCCGGAACAAGGTCACCTCCGACTTAAATCATTTTTATCCTTTGGCGGGTCTCACTCGTCAACCACTCAACTCTTCTGACTCAAATTATCGGGAAACTTTACCTTCCTCCGGCGACTCAATCCAGTCCAACTTGCCGGCTTTTAAGACCGCTCCAGGGTAATGATGATTTACTTATCCCGTATTCATTTCAATTCTTTATACTTGTACTGATCTTTTTGATCTTATATAGCGGAAAAGCAAAGCCTAGCAAGAGGGTGAAGAAGAACAAGCCGGCCGAAGAGCCAACCTTCAAAGAGCCGGAACTCCAGACGGCCGTGCCTGAGGCCTCTGTTCCTGAGCCGCCGCTTGAACCGGCACATGATACGCCAACGTCAACTACTAACCCGCCTGCCAATCAAGCCGCCGATGGATCTGAAAACCCTGAAGTCTCTAGCCCGGCCAAGACAGACGACCCACAAGATGCTGATGTTGAAATCACCAAGACTGGCTACACTGAGCTGGGGAGACCTACTATGCTAGCCAAGTGTTCTGCCAAGGAGGAGCACCTGGAACACCGTAAAGTCAGATTTGACATTGCTCATTATACTCACATGAGCATTGGGGAAGTCCTTTCTGGCTATCTTAGCCAAGTGCAGAGCAGCCGTGACCTCGAAGTTGATATGGTGAAGAAAATGCACCAGAAATTTGAGGTATAAACTCTTCCCTTCACTGAATTATCCTTACTATGCCAGCCCCCAAGTCTATTGCTTATGACGAATATGTTGTAGACTTAGAATAAACATATAAGCATTAGTAATATCCTTTGGTCAAACCTGTAAAAATCCGGCTTAATCTGTAGTCCCCAAGGGCCGGTTTAATCAAAATGAATGAGCCGGTCCTTCACATGATTGTGTAGAATATAGTATTTGTACAGATTTAACAGCAATATGCATTAGCCCCCAAGTGCCAAGTACTCTTGCTTGCAAAGTGCTTGGGACTTATTCTCATGAACCGCCACTTAGATAGAATCCTTAGGTAGACATTAGCCCCCAAGTACCAAGTGTTGTTGCTTGCAAAATGCTTGGGACTTAATATTGTATGATGATATTCATGATTTTGACCCGGTATCTATACAGGCCACCAATACTCAGCTTCAATCAGAACTGTCTGATTTGAAGAACCGCCTGGAAGCACAGGAGACTGAAACCAGAAGAGCCAACTCCAAATTTGAATTCAGTGCGTCCGAACAAGAGAAAGTAAAAAAAGACTTTGAAGTGGAGAAAAAGGCCTGGGCTGAAGAAAAGATCGCCTTGACCAATCGAGCTGAGAAAGCAGAGGCGGCTCTTGAAGAGGTGACCACTGAATTATCCGGCTTAAAATGCCATGTATCTCAGATGGTCTCGGCAATCTTTGGTAAGTCACCCAGCAAGCGTCAAATATTTTAATCATTCTAGTGATCATATGAATTGTCATTAACGCACCTGATATTGCCATACAGGCCCCAGGAGCACAAATCTCAATCAGGACATGTTGGTGAAGTTGAAGGCGGTTTACACACTCGTGGAACAACTTTACACTGGATCTCAACGTGCCTTAGCCACAGTTGCCCTGTCAAACGAAGTCCCCACACTCCTGGCGGATGTGCTAAAGAAGCTTTCTATGCTGCCCCAGCGATTCAACGAACTAAGGCGATCTTCTGCGAGAGCCGGAGCCGTGGCTGCCTTAAGCCGGGCCAAAGCTTGCCTACCGGAATTAGACCCGGCCAACATCGCCATTGGATATCCAAGCCTTAAGGAGGATGGCACATCATTTGAACACGAGGACTTCGTCGCTTGTGTGAAGGAAATATGCCCTGTGGCCACCCTGATTGTTGTTGAGGCGGATCTCACCGGGTACCAGCCAGGTTATGACCCAGAGAATCAGAGGATTCCAACGCTGCATTATAAAGTGACCAGCCTGATTCCACCAATCCGTAAGCATACATTCGCCCCTGAAGTCGACCCGGCCGAACTAATTGATGATGAAGCTGAATTTGAAGCTTTGAATGGCATTGACTGGTCATCATCAACCTTCCAGGACAGGGAACAGGACAAAGGAGCGGATAGGGTTGATCCTGAAGCTTCAGGCCAACAAGAGAATTGATCCGCCGGGTGGCTCATATTTGTAGCCCGCTGAAAAACAATTTAATCATTTGGACTCGGGGAGTCATGTAATAGCGTAGAAGTAACTTTGCTTTGTCGTGTCATTGTGCACGTTTTGGTGCTCAACGCTGTTAAGCCGCCGTCTTATATTCGCCCCTTTTTATACCTATCATCTGTTTTCCTTAAGCATAAGAAATTCTTTGAACTATCTTGCACACAGAAATAGATCACAAGAACCCTTGGCGGTTTATCGTAAGGCGGGTCATAATATCTTACATATAACCAGAAAGAGTCACAGATAAGCCTGTTATGAATTATAGCTTTGAAACACAACTATAATATCATACCTGTGATTTTGAATTTGCACTGCTGGTTTATGTGACCCGAACAGTAAGGGTGATAACCCAATCCTTAGAAGCCAACACTTCCAAATATATGATGGTTGTCATATGTTGGCGACTTATCGTCCAAAATCAAGCCAGGTTAAATTTAAACCCCACTTATACTTAGATCTAAACAAAAAATTCTCAAGACAAAGCCAAAAATTGTTTCCAAAAAACTTAAGCCAAATAGAAAGAAAAATCGAGGCTTCTGATTCGAATACGATCGGTAAACCGGAACAAAGGGGTTAAGCTAGGATTTGAATACGATCATGTAGCCCCCAGTGGCTTTGGCGTTGCGCCGATCAAGAGGGTACTGACAGCTATGTTCTCTTTGGTTCGAATACGACCCATGTTTGAACAGGAAGCCCCCAAATGACCTTGAGAGATTTTTAACGACTCTGATTCGAATATGATCAAAGTCGGACCCAAAAGGGGTTAAGCTATGATTCAAATACGATCAAGAAGCCCCCTAGTGAGTTTGGCATTGTGCCGATCAAAAGGGTACCGACAGCTATGTTCTCTTTGGTTCGAATACGACCTATGTTTGAACAGGAAGCCCCTAATGATCATGAGGTTTAACGGCTAGATTCGAATATGATCATAAGCCGGACCAAGAGGGTTAAGCTAGATTCGAATACGATCAGCCCCCAACTGGTCGTTTGAGATTATGATGATGAATACATATGATCATTGTGGATGAAAAGGACAGAGGTCTTGCTTTATTACTTATCATAATATATACATCGTCAAAATATGTACATCATGAGAGCCGGTGGCTCAAGTGTAGTAAGGCCGAAGATGAGCGATATTCCACGGCGGCGGGTCTCTTCTTCCGACTTACGTGAGTCTTTGTGCTCTCGAACATTGATAAGGTAGTATGACCCGTTGTTCAAGTTCTTGCTGACCACAAAGGGCCCTTCCCAAGGTGGGGATAACTTGTGTGCATCAGTTTGATCCTGGATGAGCCGGAGCACCAAGTCACCTTCTTCAAAGGTTCTGGACTTAACTCGGCGGTTGTGATAATGGCGCAGGTCCTATTGGTAAATCGCCAAGCGGGCTGCTGCCAAGTCACGCTTTTCATCTAACAGGTCAAGTGCATCCTGACGGGCTTGTTCGCTATCAGCTTCAACATAAACCGCCACGCGTGGCGAGTCTGAAGGATGTCACTAGGTAGAACCGCCTCTGCTCCGTAAACAATGAAGAAAGGCATATAACCCGTAGACCTGTTAGGGGTAGTATTGATGCTCCATATCACAGAGGGTAACTCCTCCACCCAACAACCCGGCGTCCGTTGCAAAGGAACCAAAAGCCGGGGCTTGATGCCTTTCAAGATTTCCTGATTGGCTCTTTCAGCTTGACCATTGGATTGAGGGTGAGCTACTGATGAAACATCAAGCCGGATATGCTCACGTTGACAGAACTCCTCCATGGCACCCTTGGACAGATTAGTACCATTGTCAGTTATAATGCTATGTGGAAAGCCAACACGAAAGATCACCTTTTTCATGAATTGAACCGCCGTGGTTGCATCACACTTACTAACTGGCTCTGCCTCAACCCACTTTGTAAATTTGTCAACCGCCACCAAGAGGTGGGTCTTTTTATCTTTGGACCTTTTGAAAGGCCCAACCATGTCGAGTCCCCAGACTGCAAACGGCCAAGTAATTGGAATCATCCTCAACTCTTGAGCCAACACGTGAGCTCGTCTTGAGAATTTCTGACAACTGTCACATTTACTGACTAGATCCTTCGCATCAGCGTGAGCCGTTAGCCAATAAAATCCATGACGAAAAGCCTTGGCCACAAGGCTTTTTGAACCGGCATGATGGCCACAATCTCCTTCATGAATCTCGTGAAGAATTTCTTGACCTTCCTCAGGAGAGATACAACACTGAAACGCCCCGGTGACACTGCGATGATGCAACTCGCCATTGGCAATTGTCATTGACTTAGACTGCCAGGTTATCTGCCTGGCCAAGGTTTCATCCTCAGGCAACTCGCCCTGGGTCATGTAAGCCAAATATGGCACTGTCCAATCTGGGATGACGTGAAGGGCCGCCACCAATTGTGCTTCCGGGTCAGGAACAGCCAAGTCTTCCTCTGTAGGCAACTTGACAGAAGGGTTATGCAGAATATCCAAGAAAGTGTTAGGTGGCACCGGCTTACGCTGAGACCCCAGCCAGCTTAAAGCATCAGCCGCCTCGTTCTTTCTGCGATAAATGTGCTCCACTTGATAACCTTGAATAGTCCAGCAATGGCATCAACTTCACAGTGATAAGACGCCATCAGAGAATCCCACTTGCCTGATACTTGTTGAGCCACCAAATCTGATTCGCCAAAGCACCTTACCCGGCTTAAGCTCATCTCCTTAGCCATCCGAAGACCATGGAGCAAGGCCTCATACTCAGCTGCATTGTTAGTACAAGGAAACATCAGCCTTAGCACATAACAAAATTTGTCACCTCGAGGGGAAGCTAAAACAACTCCAGCCCCCGAGCCCTCCAATTGCCTGGACCCATCGAAGTGAATAGTCCAATATGTATTGTCCAGCTTCTCTTCAGGCATCTGCAGCTCTGTCCAATCATTGATGAAGTCCACCAGTGCTTGAGACTTGATAGCAGTGTGTGGCACATACTTTAAACCATGAGGCCCAAGTTCAATGGCCCACTTGGCGCTCGTCCTGTGGCTTCTCTGTTTTGAATGATATCTTCTAAAAGAGTAGAACTGACCACGGTGATGGGATGACCCAGGAAATTGCTTAAGCTTCCGGCTTGCCATGAATACCCCATAAACGAGCTTCTGCCAATGTGGATATCTTTGCTTGGACTCAATAAGCACCTCACTAATGTAATAAACCGGCCGTTGAACCGGATGCTCCTTGCCAGCCTCCTTGTGCTCCACCACAATGGCCACACTGACAGCACGTGTGTTAGCAGCCACGTATAACAACAATGGCTCCGTATCAATGGGAGCAGCAAGGACTGGCGGCTCAGCTAGCTATCTCTTCAAATCTTCAAAGGCAGCATTAGCAGGATCACTCTAGACAAAGTCGTCTGTCTTCTTCATCATCTGATACAGCGGTATGGCCTTCTCACCTAACCGGCTTAAAGCAGCAATACGACCCGCCAAACGCTGAACATCATTGATACACTCTGGCTTAGCCAAAGAGGTGATTGCCTTGATCTTCTCCGGGTTAGCCTCAATGCCTCTGTTAGAAACCAGAAAACCCAAAAGCTTGCCTGCTGGTACTCCAAAAACACACTTGGCCGGGTTAAGCATCATCTTGTAGACCCGGAGATTATCAAAGGTTTCCTTCAGATCATCTATCAAGGTCTCCTTCTCTCTGGACTTCACGACAATGTCGTCCATATAAGCAGAACATTGCGCCCAATCTGATTGTGAAGACAGTTCTGCACATATCACTGATAAGTCGCATGGGCACTCTTAAGCCCAAAAGGCATAGACACATAGCAGAAGGCTCCAAACAGAGTAATAAAAGCCGTCTTCTCCTAGTCCTTAACTGCCATCTTGATCTGATGATAACCAGAATAAGCATCCAAAAAGCTCAAATGCTCACAACCCACCGTAGCATCAATGATTTGATCAATACGAGGGAGAGCGAAAGGATCAGCTGGACAAGCCTTGTTTAAGTCCGTGTAATCCACACACATACGCTAGGTGTCGTTCTTTTTAAGCACAAGCACTGGGTTAGCCAACCACTCTGGATGAAAAACCTCAACAATGAACCCGGCCGCTAAGAGCCGGGCCACTTCCTCACCAATGGCCTTACGCGTCTCCTCATTGAACCGCTGAAGAAATTGCTTGACCGGCTTAAATTTTGGATCAATATTGAGAGTGTGCTCAGCGAATTCTCTCGTTACACCCGGCATGTCAGAAGGCTTCCATGCAAATATGTCCCGGTTCTCACGGATGAACTCGATGAGCGCGCTTTCCTATTTGGGATCCAGATTAGCACTGATACTGAACTGCTTAGATGAGTCGGCTGGAACAAAATCAACAAGCTTGGTGTCATCGGCCGACTTAAACTTCATCACCGGCTCATGTTCTGTGGTTGGCTTCTTCAAAGACATCATGTCCCCCGGGTCAACAATGTCCTTGTAGAACTTCAACTCCTCTGTTGCACAGACAGATTCAGCGTAGGCAGCATTGCCTTCCTCACATTCCAAGGCTACCTTCCGACTCCCATGCACTATGATGGTTCCCTTATGACCCGGCATCTTGAGTTGCAGATAAACATAACACGGCCGTGCCATGAACTTGGCATAAGCCGGCCGTCCAGACAGGGCATGATACGGGCTCTTGATTTTGACCACCTCAAAAGTTAACTTCTCGGCCCTAGAATCATGCTCATCTCCAAAGGCCACTTCCAGTTCAATCTTACCCACTGGGTACGCCGACTTACCAGGCACCACTCCGTGGAAAACAGTGTTGAACGTCTTAAGATTTTTATCAGTCAACCCCATGCGACGGAAAGTCTCATAATAGAGGATGTTGATGCTACTGCCTCCATCCATAAGCACCTTAGTGAATTTATATCCACCAACCTGAGGTGCCACCACCAAGGCCAAGTGACTCGGATTGTCAACCCGGAGAGGGTGATCTTCCCTACTCCATAGAATAGGCTGCGCAGACCATCTCAAATAACGAGGAACTGTCGGCTCAACAGTGTTCACAACCCTCTTATGAAGCTTCTGGTCCCGTTTGCACAAACTGGTGGTAAACACATGATACTATCCACTATTCAGCTGCTTTGGATTACTCTGATATCCAGATTGCTGCTGCTGCTGACTTCCCTGGCCAGATTGCTGATTATAACCACCTTGATTACCTTGATAGCCTTGAAAGTTGGAATTTGAACCACCGCCCAGGCCATGAAAACCGCCGCCACCTGAGCCGCCGCCCTGCCCATGATTGTCGTCAGACATGTTAGAGTTCTTGAAAGCCTTCATGATCGTACAGTCCTTCCATAGGTGAGTGGTCGGTTTCTGCTGAGTACCGTGCCTTGGACAGGGCTCATTTAGCAACTGCTCAAGAGTGGGACCTGACCCGTCGGACTGAGCTGGTGGTCTACCCTTACGTCGTTGATTGTTGCCCTGTGCATTGGTGTTAGCCACAAGCTCCGAGCTACCATCAGCCTTACGTTTATTATTGCCTCCTTGATTTGTCGGGTTATGCTGATGACCCTTGGCGTTGTCATTCTTCTTTCCCTTCCCTGTCTTCTCATCGTCAAACTCGGGATCCTTGGTACTATCAGAGTCGGCGTACTTGACTAGAGCCGCCATAAGATGGCCCATGTCATTACAATCGCGCTTGAGCTTCCCCAGCTTATGTTTCAGAGGAATAAAACGGCAATTTTTCTCCAACATTAAGACTGCGGAGTCGGCATCCATCTTATCAGGTGAATGTATTATGGCTTTGACCCAGCACACCCAATGGGTTGTGGACTCACCCTCCTCTTGCTTGCAAATAGTAAAATCCACAATTGACATGGGCTGCTTGCATGTATCTTTGAAGTTCTGAACAAACTGGGCCTTTAACTCTGCCCATGAACCGATGGAATTAGGTGGCAGCCCCTTCAACCAAGTGCGGGCCGTTCCATCCAACATCATGGTGAAGTACTTGGCCATTCCAGCATCACTGACTTCCAGTAGCTCCATGGCCATCTCATAGCTTTCAATCCATGCCCCAGGATGTAAATCGGCCATGTAATTAGGCACATTTCAAGGCCCTTTAAAATTCTTGGGCAAACGCTCATTACGCAGAGCCAGCACCAGACAAGGGACACCTCCAGTCCTAGTGGTCACGCATGCCACAAATAGAAGTCGTCGGATAAACCGGAAAAGACTGGTAAGCCGCCCGCTGAGCCGCCTGCTGAGCCGCCCGCTCAGCCTCTTGACGTATCCTGTCCTGATCAACCAAGTTAGGAGCTCCATCACGCGTCGGGTCATGCCCGCACGGCTGGTCACGACGTCGGGCGTTGCTTGAAACGGTTGCTGAATCCATGTGCCTGCTATAGCTCGGGCTCCGGCTTGGGCGAGGGGTCGAATGAATCCTATCTCGACTATACTAATATGCCTCCTGCTGCGCCAAAGCCGTCTAAAGAAGTTCTCTGACCCTTCGTGTTTCAACCGCCGTCAGTGAGTCGCCATCCACCGGGAGAGCCGCCAATCGTGCTGCCGGAGCGATCATGTTCTCCAAAGGGTGAGAATAATGACCCGATGGTGTTGGTACGTAGTGAGGTGGAGCAGTATTCAGACGAGGAGGTTCCATCACCCGTGGCTAAACCGGCGTCCCAGCCCCAGGCGTTGCAACCCGGTTTACCACCGGCCGGTTACTGGGGCCTGCACCGGGTGTGCGGAAGAGGTTTCTAGGATCATAAACCGGAGGCAGACGGGACTGAGTCTTCTGGTGCCTTCTCCTCATGATCTCATTTGACGCGTTCAGATCCATCGTAAGTTGGAGAGCCTCTGATTGAATCTGCTAGGCTCGAGCATCCAAAGTCATCCGCTCTGTGGCCATCCTCATGTCCTCCGCTGCTAGGTTTTCCTTGGCTTGTGCTACCTCCTCGCGTAACCGTGCCACTTCTGCATCATGCTGAGCCTGATCCGCTGGATTAACCATGGTGGTTAACAGGGCTGGCACCCTATCCATGAGATCCATCAGCACCTGAGTCGGCGGGCGCGCAGGGCCTCCTGCCCTGGCTGCCGCTGACCCGGAGGTTATCGCTGCCGCAACCGTAGAGTTTTCAACGGGATGCGTTCCAGCCATGAAGATCCCAACTCTGCTCGGCGGCTCAAAGGAGGGCCGGAATACTGCTGCCATCAGAACAACCCCCAAGCCCACCGTCCTGCAGTTGATACAACGAATCCGTCTCACCCGTGGACGACTCACCATCAGAGTAGATGGTCGTCACACCGCCAGACACAGATCCATCAGAAAATTCCCCTCCATGGATGCATCCCACGAAGGCACGCTTCACGGCGGGCTAAGCCCGGGCGGGTCTCGCATGCTGAGCCGTCTCGACGATGTCGGTGCAGATGTCTGGCTCAGAGCCCGGCTCGCCGATCTTGCCGATGAAGACATGGATTCCGCCGAAGGGGACCCGGTACCCGTACTCAATTGAGCCGGCGTTGGGGCCCCAGTCTGCGTCATCGATGTAGAGCTTGCCGCGACGACTCTTGGTCATCCGGCCCACAGCGTATCCCTTGAGCCCTTCGAAGCTGTCCTTCAAGAACTCAAATCCATCATGCGCTGGCCCCACGGTGGGCGCCAACTGTCATGGAATTGTCACGGCAGATGTCCTAGTGAAAGGACTTAGTCGTGGAGCCATCGCAACTAGGAAGCTTAAAGTGGTTAAAACGGGACAAAGGACACGGGAGTTTATACTGGTTTGGCCCCTTGTGGTGAAGGTAATGGCTTAATCCAGTTTGAGGTGGGATTGCTTATGTCTCGATGGCTAGGGAGCGAATCCGCTTGACCTAGCTCTCGATCTGATGTTACTTGCCCTGAACCGCCGCCGGGTCGTCCCTTTATAGAGGTCGACGCCCAGCGGCTCACAGAGTTCCGGCCGGCTCATAAACAGTGTCCAGCTCGGTCTCTAACTATCCTTGCCTTACAATACAAGTTATGTACATATGCCAGTTTATCTCTACGGGCCCTGAATTGCCTTTGGGCCTTGGGCCCTTAACTGAACCGCCATCTTCCAGAGCTGTCTTGGGCCTCATGAATCGCCATAGGTATAACCCGGCCCCTCCTGGGCGGGTCATACCTAATAGTTATATCCCCAATAGGTTGTTTAGATAAATAAACAATTAAGTTAGTTCTTGTAGAGAGAGTTTTGTCACAAGAAAGTTATTTGTCCCCAGGCAATTGATAACTAGACTCGTAATCATTATTGCAATTTTATATGAGGGAGAGGCATGAGCTAACATACTTTCTCTACTTGGATCATATGCACGTATGATTGGAACTCTAGCAAGCATACGCAACTACTAAAGATCATTAAGGTAAAACCCAACCATAGCGTTAAGTATCAAGTCCTCTTTACTCCCATACGCAACAACCCACTTACTTGGGTTTGTGCTTCTGTCACTCACACCACCCACCATACGCGAATCAAGAACATATTGCAACACCCTATAGTGGGGATCCCTCACGCTTGCGCGACATGGAGAGCGCCATAGGACAGCACCAAAATAAAACATAAAACTCAAACCAATCACGATCATCAATCAACCCATAGGACAAAATGGATCTACTCAAACATCATAGGATAGAAATGCATCATTCGGAAATAATATATAGCATTGAGCACCATGTTTAAGTATAGATTATAGTGGGGAGAAGAGGTGTTCCACCGCTGTATAGAGGGGGAGAAAGTTGGTGTTGACGATAGCGAGGTTGTTGGTGTAGTTCATCGTCACGGTGATGGGCCCGGTGGCACTCCGGTGCCACCGGGGGAGAGAGTCCCCCTCCTTATTATTCTTCCTTGACCTCCCCCTAGATGGAAGGAGGGTTTCCCCTCTGGTCCTTGACCTCCATGTCGGAGGAGGGGCGAGAGCCACTCCGAGATTGGATATATCTCTCTGTTCTCTTCTGTTTCTCGTTTTGTTTTCTCGCCTTTCATCGTTTCTTAAATTCCTGGAGATCCGTAACTCCGATTGGGCTGAAATTTTAACACGATTTTTATCCGGATATAAGCTTCCTTGCGGTCAAAGGACACATCCAAGCGACCTACAGGGTGGCCACAAGCATGCCAGGTGCGCCCTGGGTAGGCGACGCGCACCTTGAGCTTGTGGGCCCCTCAGGCATCATCTCGCGTTGATTCCACTTCCCAAAATTCACAAATATTCCAAAATAATTCTCCATAAATTTTTATCGCATTTGGACTTCGTTTGGTATGGATATTCTGCGTAAAAAACATGCAACAAACAGGAATTGGCACTGGGCATTGTATCAATATGTTAGTCCCAAAAACAACATAATGTTACCAAAAGTATATGAAAGTTGTAGAATATTGGCATGAAACAATCAAAAATTATAGATACGATGAAGACGTATCAGCATCCCCAAGCTTAATTCATGCTCGTTCTCGAGTAGGTAAATGATAAAAAGATAATTTTTGATGTGGAATGCTACCTAGCATAATCTTGATCATATAATCTAATCATGGCATGAATATTGAGACACGAGTGATTCAAAGCAATAGTCTATAATTTGACATAAAGACATCAATACTCGGGCATCCCAACAAACAATCATGTGTTTTTCCATTCAAAAAAAACAATCATGTCTTTTAAAATATCAGTGCTAAAGAACGTTATCCCTACAAAATCATATAGTCTTGTCATGCTGCATCTTCTTAACACAAAGTATTTGTCATGCACAACCCCGATGATAAGCCGGGCAATTGGTTCATACTTTTTAATGCGCTTCAGCTTTTTCAACCTTCATGCAATACATGAGCGCAAGCCATGGATATAGCCCTACGGGTGGAATAGAGTATGGTGATAGAGCTAATATGAAGAAGACAAAAAAGGAAGAAAGTCTCACATCAACGCGGCTAATGAACGGGCTATGGAGATGCCCATCAATTGATGTCAATGCGAGGAGTAGGGATTGCCAGGCAACGGATGCACTAACAGCTATAAGTGCATGAAAGCTCAAACTAAAAACTAAGTGGGTGTGCATCCAACTTGCTCGCTCATGAAGACCTTGGTCATTTGAGGAAGCTCGTCATCCGAATATACAAGCCAAGTTCTATAATGAAAAAGTCCCACTAGTATATGAAAGCGACAACATAAGAGACTCTCTATATGAAAAACATGGTGCTACTCTGAAGCACAAGTGTGAAAAAGGATAGTAACATTGCCCTTCTATCTTTTTCTGTTTTTTTTCTTTTCTTTTTTTTCTTTTTTTCCTTTTTTTGGGCTCCTTTTGGCCTCTTTTTTATTTATTTTTTTTATTTTTTTCGTCCGGAGTCTCATCCCGACTTGTGGGGGAATCATAGTCTCCATGATCCTTTCCTACTGGGGCAATGCTCTAATAATGATGATCATCACACTTTTATTTACTTAGGACTCGATAAAACTAGTACATGATGACTCTATATGAATGCCTCTGGCAGTGTACCAGGACGTGCAATGATCTAGCATAGCAAAGATATCAAAAAACGGACAAGCCATGAAAATATCATGCTGGCTATCTTATGGTCATGCAAAGCAATATGATAATGAATGCTCAAGTCATGTATATGATGATGATGGAAGTTGCATGGCAATATATCTCGGAATGGCTATGGAAATGCATAATAGATAGGTATGGTGGCTGTTTTGAGGAAGACATAATGAGGCTTATGTGTGATAGAGCGTATCATATCACGAGGTTTGGATGCACTAGCGAAGTTTGCACCAACTCTCAAGGTGTGATAGAGTATAATAAAGCAAATCACTACTTTAAATATTGTTGCAAACCCAATCATATTTTATTTTTGCATTATAACTACTGTACTCTAACTTCACCACGGCTTATATCACCGATACAATCCATAGATTCATCAAAACACGCAAAACAATGCATCAAAAACAGAATCTATCAAAAACAGAACAGTCTGTAGAAATTTAAACATTGACCATACTTATGTAACTCCAAAAATTCTGAAAAATTAGGACAAAATAAAAAGTTGCATAGCAGTACTGTGTAAAAATTTGAGAAACTTTTTACATTCCAGTATAAAAGGTAAATTCACGCACCACAGTCAGAGTTTCTGTTTTTGCACTGCACATACCAAACAAGCAATATAATCATCCCAAAGGAAAATCTTGGCACTTTATTTTTATAATACAATGGATTTGTACAAGGGGACAATTATTTTTGTTGAAAAGTTTCTGTAGTTCAAGATTTTCAAAGTTTCGATGGGCATGAACAAAGTTCAAGGAGCTCCCCCACTTCAACGGTGCTTGTCTTTTTTACTTCCACTTTTCTTTTTGAAAAAGTTTTAGGTTCCCCTCTATATTTTTTTAAACTTTATAAAAGCAATCAATAGAATAAAATGACTCTCTAAACTTCCGGATTGTCTCCCAGGTAGCACTTTCTTTAAAGCCGTTAAGCTAGGCATAAAGTGCTCAAGCAATGGATCCACACGGATCCCAAGGTATATTAAAGCCAATTTTAATTCGCAATGATTTCTAATTTAGTATTGAGCACAAAGTAACATATATCATGCAACAACGAAGTCTAGCTCTCTTCCTATGCATCGGCATGTCATAAAAAAATAATTCATGCACATCAGGTAAAGGCCAATGCATAGCATCAATGGTTTTTTGCAATTTTATCGTATTGGAAACATAGAGAGGTGGAGATGTGGTTCCTCTCTCATAATAATTGCAAGTAGGAGCAGCAAGCACATGCATATTATATTCATCAAAATCATCATGTGTAGTGGTAAAACGCAACCCATCAATGTAATCGTTAATAAGAGCAAACTTCTCCGATATAGTGTAGTTGGGGGAATTCAAAAAGATAATATGACTATCATGTGTGGGTGCAACAGCAACAATTTCTTTCATAACATAAGGAATTGTAGCAAGTTCATCTCCACAAGCATCATTCATATTTGCATCATGAACATAAGCATATCAAGCATCAATTTCATCAAAAAGGGATATTTCAAACGAATCAATGGGATCATAGCATTCACCCTTCGGTAAGCATGAAGGGAAATTAAACAATGTATGAGTTGAAAAGTTACTCTCATTAGAAGGTGGGTACGGGTAGCTAATCCGCTCTTCCTCCCTTTGTTCTTCGCTCTCCTCCTCATCTTTTTTCATCCAATGAGCTCACAGTGTCATCAATTTCTTCTTCCATAGATTCCTGCAAAATATTAGCCTCTTTTTGGACAGCGGAGACTTTCTCAATAAATTCATTAATATCAGTATTATATTCGTAATTCTCATAGCAATATTTAAGTATAGCAAAATTTTCAGGTCTATAAACAACATCGTCAAAATCTTCATACTACAAATATCCAATTTCATAAGCACCCATAAAAGCAATAAATTCTTCTATTCCTTCCACGTCATAGTAATCATATATACCATTAGCATAAGAAGCCAAGGCTTCATTATCATTAAATTCACATGAAAAGGTAAGGTGTGGAGCCTTCATCCTAGAGCAGCAAGTATAACCATTTCTCAAGCATAAATTCCAAGCATACCATTGCAACATTTCAATTTGATCCCATAAGAGTTTCCCTTTTTGAGTCAAGCGATAATCCCTAAAGTATTCACGTTGATCCAACGTGTCTCCCATTATCAAGTTGAATGGGGTCTTCTCAGGATTATCAAAGTAGTGTTTAATATTTTTCACATAACAAGCATCTAGGGTTTTAGGAAGTTCCCCATCTCCATGAGTAGCAAGTACACCTAATTTTTTTGGTATTTCATGTTCCATATCCATAACTAAAGATATAAAATAACTTAGAACAAAAAATAAAATCTACTTAGTGATAAAGCAAACAAGCACATACGAAAATATTCACCCCATGTTATTGCTCCCCGGCAATGGTGCCAGAAAAATGGTCTACATAACCCACAAGTATAGGGGGTCAATTGTAGCCTTTCTCGATAAGTAAGTGTCGAACCCAATGAGGAGCTAAAGGTAGAACAAATATTCCCTCAAGTTCTATCGACCACCGATACAACTCTACGCACACTTTATGTTTGTTTTACCTAGAACAAGTATGAAACTAGAAGTACTTTGTAGGTGTAAAGGAACAGGTTCGCAAGATAATAAAAAGCACGTAAATAAAAGTTAGGGGTTGTTTACATAAAGAAACAATTAAGTTAGTTTTAGTAGAGAGCTTTTTTTCACAAGAAAGTTATTTGTCCCTAGGCAATCGATAACTAGACTGGTAATCATTATTGCAATTTTATATGAGGAAGAGGCATGGGCTAACATACTTTCTCTACTTGGATCATATGCACTTATGATTGGAACTCTAGCAAGCATCCGCAACTACTAAAGATCATTAAGGTCAAATCCAACCATAGTATTAAGTATCAAGTCCTCTTTACTCCCATACGCAATAACCCACTTACTCGAGTCTGTGCTTCTGTCACTCACGCCACCCACCATAAGAGAATCATGAACATATTGCAACACCCTACAGTAGGGATCCCTCACGCTTGCGCAACACGGAGAGCACCATAGGACAGCACCAAAATAAAACATAAAACTCAAACCAATCACGATCATCAATCATTCAATCAACCCATAGGACAAAACGGAAATACTCAAACATCATAGGATAGCCATACATCATCGGAAAATAATATATAGCGTTGAGCAGCATGTTTAGGTAGAGATTACAGCGGGGAGAAGAGGTGTTACACCGATGCATAGAGGGGAGAAAGTTGGTGTTGACGGTAGCGAGGTTGTTGGTGTAGATCCTTCACGATGATGACCCCGGCGGCACTCCGGTGCCACCGGGAGAGAGGGGGAGAGAGCCACCTCCTTCTTCTTCCTTGACCTCCCCCTAGATGGGAGGAGGGTTTTCCCTCTGATCCTTGGCCTCCATGGCAGCGGAGGGGCGAGAGCCCCTCCGAGATTGGATCTATCTCTCTGTGCTCTTCTGTTTCTCCTTCTGTTTTCTGGCCTTTCACCGTTTCTTAAATTCCTGGAGATCTGTAACTTTGATTGGGCTGAAATTTTAACACGATTTTTATCCGGATATAAGCTTGCTTGCGGCCGAAGGACACCTCCAACCGACCTACGGGGTGGCCACAAGCTTGCCAGGCGCGCCCTGGGTAGAGGGGCGCGCCCCTTGAGCTTGTGGGGGCCTCGGGCATCGTCTTGTGTTGATTTCACTTCCCAAAAATTACATATATTCTAAAATAATTCTTCGTACTTTTTATTGTGTTTTGACTTCATTGGTATGGATATTCTGCAAAACAAAAAACATGCAACAAACAGGAACTAGCACCGAGCACTGGATCAATATGTTAGTCCTAAAAATAATATAAAATATTGCCAAAAGCATATGAAAGGTTGTAGAATATTAGCACGAAACAATAAAAAATTATAGATACGACGGAGATGTGTCACTCCACATCATTGCAAAAAGCATATCCTCTATGTCAGAATCATCCGACTCCAACAACGACGACGAACTCCAACCATTATCCATCTAAAAATCCGTAATTTAATCTATGTATCGCTCGTCTCCTAAAATTAATACCCATGGAAATCACTAGAAAAACTATGTTTGGCTGCAAGGATGGCGTTGCTTCTTCCCCACCGCCGGCTGGTAGCAAACCCGCCGCCCCTACTTCCCCATGGAGGCGCGGGCCCAAACCGGCGGTTGCCCGGCGGGCGCGGCGTCTGCGAACATGAATCTGCGGCTCAATCGCGCCCGGAGCAACCTCTTCTGACCGCAACAAAGGTTCGGGCAAAGCTCCACGACGGCAGTTGCGACGACCACGCGCCTGTGGAAAGGAATGGCCACCCGCGAGCTCACAAAGTGGTGAAAAAGATGATGCAGAGGGCGGGAGAACTACTCGACGACGCGGAGTGGCCAGGGCAGCAAGAATTGACGGTGAGATGCGACAACGGCGGCAAAATGGAGGGCACGGCTGAAACTTCCGCCCCGTCGAAAAATTCCGAACGATACGGGAAGCTGGAAATGGGACAGTAAAAACTGCACATATGCGGCACTCAGGGTCGAATGTACTGCTCCCCCAAAAGAAGAAGAAAATCCGAGTTGGCGTTTTTCAGGACTTGCTCGGGTCATTTTTTTTTCACCATGGAACCGTAAAACGGCTGTTCGTTTTCCGGGATCTACTAGGGATGCTCTAACAAGTTATGAAGAATGTACCCCGACTCTTTAGCCATGCAAATTATGATGTTTAAATTTAACCTCCGAGAAAACCTCTAAACCTGCTACGCCACAGCGATTAATCTATAACATCAACCTATGTTTTAGGATGCACACGAGTTTTTTCTTTTTTTTCAAGAGAACTTCCAATCTATTCATCTTCAATCATGGCAATTCAACATGGCAATAAAACGAACATCAAAAATAAAAATAGCATCCAGATCCGTAGACCACCTAGCGACGACTACAAGCACTGAAGAGAGCCGAAGGCGCGCCGCCGTCATCGCCCTTCCATCACCGGAGTCTGGCAATATCTTGGGAGGATCACAAAAGCGTACTGGAATTTAATGTAACATGTCAATGCACGTAGTCAACAAACAGTGTAGCGCCGTGTCCATAGACTGTTAACTTGCATACACCATGAATATAACGACAGATGAATCCATCATATCTCAGATCAGTTAAAGTTTGTGATCAATCCAACTAGAACAATACAGCTAAAGAGCACTCCACACATGAAGAAGGTTCTTTGTCTCCTTTTTGCTTACCCTCAGAAGCGATTACAGTACCTATACATGGTAAGGATTGGAAATCTATACAGAGGGACAACTGTAAGTTTCATCATGGCTTTCTGAACCTAGATTCTCTGTCCCAACTTCTGGCAATCCGGTGATGCTCCGCACAATGCTGACCCTCATCTCATATACAGAAGCTAACCCAACAACAGCTCTCATAACCAATAAATATAAATAACACAAACAAATGCATTAGTTGAATCGAACCTATCATCGCAAATCAATTGTTTTGAACAGGAACTGCTGCAGAAGTATCTTTCAGGAGGGGATTCTTCAGGCCGTCTGGATTAATTTTCATGCTGCGCGGGGTTTGTGCACTCTCTGGTGGCTTCTTACCTCCTAGTTCTAAAGTTGTGTCCATGGTGGACTCACTGTCAGCGGCCTTCTCTGTGCTGGTTGGAAGCTTCTGACCCGATGTTGAAGACACTGTACTGGGTTGCTCAGTGATTGTCATTGCTGGAGTGATCACAGAGACGGATTCATCCCTTGATTCGTTGCTGCTTCTAAATGGTTGACCATGGTTGTGCTTACCTTCATAGGTTACTACCATATTGTTTATATCATCTGGTGCTTTTTCGACATGCTTACGGACAGGGCACCCATCATGTGTGCAGCGATAATAGCTCCTGCGGAGGTTGAGCAAGAAAGCAATCTCAATAAAACAATACTTACGCAGGGCAGAGAATAATAAACTAATATTCAGATTCTTTTTAGCGACCGACAGAATCGCTATCAATTCATTTATATGCATATCCACATTAAACCATAGACAAATGATCTCTAGCAGATTCCAAATGTATGATAAGAAAGCTAAAAAATATAAATGCATGGGTAACCCGTGATATGTGGACACAGGCTGCACGATTATAGCACAAGAAAAATGCGTAAATTTGAGCAAATGTATATCAAATTTCTCTGAAGCACAGCTCACGTATGGAGCACCAATCAACTAAATGCAACGGTTGGGTGCCTCGAGGAATACAGTGCATGATGGGTTTCACAGAAGAGCTTCAGTGAGTGAAACAATGTCCAGAGTGCATCTAGTAAACCAATATCCGTCTTTTAGTGCACATCTGGTAAACAAATTGCCAATGGTACACTGATTATTATTTTTTATTTTTTTTAACAGAGATGGATTCCGAAGGATCCAGGGAGCTACATTATTTTAGGGCGGTGACATTACAAAGCTCGGAAAAAGACTCAAAGAAAAGAAAAGTACACTCATGTCCCTAACATTTTGCACGGGCGATTCCATAGCAAGATTTTAGATTACAATCAGGTCCAACATTGGTCCTTCACTCGGATGCAGCGGTGCCACCACCAGGGAAGAGGAGCCGGCGCCGATCTGCAGCAGCCAAAGCTCCACACAACCGCCTTTCGGCCAGAAGATACACCGGCAGGGAGATTAAAATCGGCGGCTGAACGCCACAGCCAGAGGCCTCAGCTGGCGCCATATCTCCACAAGCACGGGTGTGTATGAGCTCCAACCCAATGTCACGCACTCGCTGTCTCAGATCGGATCGGAGGGGAGGGGGATGAGATTTGGGGCTTGGGAAACTAGGTTGCTTTCCAAGGGAGATGAGATACAGAGAGTAGGTGAGGATTCAGATTCAGGTACAACTCACGCATGCCTCCACAGCTAGCCATCGCTGGCTTATAACCATACGCCACACGCACCCAGTGCCACCCTTACAAGTGGACCCGTGCCAACTTGCAGCGGGTCCCAACTCACTCGTCCACCGCATCCACCACTGGTGATGCAGGTGTGACATTCCCCACCCCTTGAGAACTGGTGCCGTCTTCAGAAGATGCCTGCTGATCGTTGTCGCCGGCTGGTGGTGCATCCCACACTGGAGCTTGCGGAAAGCGATGGCGTAGAGTGTCGTAATCTTCCCAAGTCGTGGCTGTGGCGTCGTTCTTCCAGCGAATCCTGACCTGCACCAGAGCGTTGTTGCCATGCTTGACCATGCGGTGTTCCACGATCTCCATCGGCTCATCAGCAGTGCCGGCGAGGTCCGGGGGTCGCGGCAGCTCGGCGAAGACTGGAGTGTACTTGGGGGTGAAGGGCTTGAGCTGCGACACGTGGAAGACGGGGTGGATCTTGCTATCCGTTGGAAGCTCCAGCTTGTATGCCAGGTTGCCGATCTTGGCGAGCACCGTGAACGGGCCGAAGTACTTGTATGCCAACTTTGCGCACAGTCTGTTGGCCACCGAGGATTGGGCATAGGGCTGGAGCTTCAGGAGCATGGAGTCGCCCACTTCAAAGGAACGCTCGATGCGGTGTTGGTCGGCCTGCTTCTTGAAGCACAAGAAGCAGTGCTGCGCTCGAAGGATGTGCTCGCGCAGCCGTGCTGTGTGCACGCCCCAGTCCCAGGGTTCGGGTTCGCCGTCGATGATCGGCGCCGTCTTGTCGTCCCAGAGCGCCATCGCGCCCAGATTCGGCTCCACACCTTAAAGCGCCTTGAAGGGAGAACACTTGATGGACGAATGAAAGGAAGAATTGTACCAGAATTCGGCAGTTGGTAACCAACGGCGCCATTGGCGAGGCGCGTCGTGCACCGCGCACCGCAGGTACATCTCCATGGAATGGTTGACCCGCTCGCTTTGCCCGTCCGTCTGGGGGTGGTATGCCGTGGAATAGAGCAATTTTGTGCCCGCGCTGGCGAAGAGCTCCCGCCAAAGTGCGCTGGTGAAGACGCGGTCGCGGTCGTAGACGATGGAGTTTGGGATGCCGTGGAGCTTGACAACGTGATCCCAAAACACCTTGGCCACTTGCGGTGCCTTGAAGGGATGCCGGAGTGGGATGAAGTGCGCAAACTTGGTGAGCCGGTCCACCACCACCATGATCGAGTCAAAACCTTCGGATGCCGGCAAGCCCTCCACAAAGTCCATCGTGAGGTCGCGCCATGGCGCAGTAGGCACGGGCAGCGGCGCCAGCTTGCCCGCGGGCTTGAACTGCTCGTGCTTGGCGTGCTGACAGACCGGGCATTGCCGCACGTAGTCTGCGACATCTGCCTTCAACCCATCCTAGACGAACAGCTTCTTGACGCGGTGGTAAGTGGCCGTAGCACCGGAGTGGCCACCGACCGCGCTGTCGTGCAAGGCACTGATGACTTTGTGCGGAGAGCTGTGTTCTTGCCGAGCCAGTCGTTCTTGCTTGCGGATCAACTCTTTGTAGAGCTCGAATCCCTCAGTCATCCGGGCTGCGGATAGACAGGCGCGCCAAGCGCTCTTGTGCGTCAGCGTCCGTGGCATAGGAGTTGGCCACCTCCTACACCCAGGCCGGCTGGCAAATGGAGAGCGCGTCCAGGTTCAGAGCTGCCCCCACGGGAGACAGAGCATCAGCCGCGCCGTTGTCACAGCCGCGGCGATAGCAGAACTTGAACTGAAGGCCGACCAGTTTAGCCATTGCCTTGCGCTGAAGGTCGGTGGCGAGTTGCTGATCCTGAAGATTGCACAAGCTCTTGTGGTCAATTACAATGGTGAACGGCCCCCGCTGAAGGTACGCGCGCCATTTATCGACGGCCATCATGACGGCGATGAACTCCTTGTAGGCCGATAACTTTTGATTTCGCACTCCCAGCGCCTTGCTGAGGAACGCCACCGGGTGGCCCTCCTGCGCCAGCACCGCACCCACGCCGGTGTCGCACGCATCCGTCTCGATGGAGAACGGGCGAGCAAAATCGGGGAGAGCCAGCACGGGCGCGGTCACCATGGCGCGCTTGAGCAAGTCGAAAGCCACCTACGCCCGCTTTGTCCAATCGAAACCTTTCTTGGTCAGAAGGTTAGTCAACGGCTTGGCAATGATGCCATAATGCGCGATGAACTTGCGGTAGTAGCCCGTGAGGCCGAGGAAGCCGCGGAGCTCGGTGGCCGAGGTCGGGGTAGGCCATGCCAGCATGGCCTGTGTCTTCTCCGGATCCGTGGCCACACCGTCCTTGGAAATGATGTGGCCGAGGTAGGAGATGCTGTCTTGCGCAAAGGAGCATTTGGATTCCTTGGCGTACAACTGATGTGCCCGCAGCAGGTCGAGGACGATGCGGAGATGCTCCAGGTTCTCACTGAAGATTAAGATGTCGTCAAGGAAAATGATTACAAATTTACGCACGTACTTGGCGAAGATGGCGTTCATCAAGCACTGGAAGGTGGCCAGGGCATTCGTCAAGCCGAACGGCATCACTTTGAAGTGGAAGTGGCCGTGATGCGTCTTGAACGCAGTCTTTTCCTCGTCGCCCGCACGCATGCAGATCTGATGATAGCCGGCGCGCAAGTACAGCTTGGAGAAGAATGCCGCTCCGGCCAGCTCGTCGAGCAGCTCGTCCACGATCGGAAGCGGGAATTTGTTCTTAACCGTGGCATCGTTTGAGCCGTCTGTAGTCGACGCAGAAGCGCCAAGTGCCGTCCTTTTTTCTTGACGAGGAGCACCGGCGCGGCGTAGGGGCTCATGTTGTGCTCGATGACGCCTAATTCAAGCATCTCTTGGACTTGGCGTTCGATCTCGTCTTTCTGCAATGGCGAGTAACGATACGGTCTGGAATTTGCCGGTTGCGTGTCCTCCACCAGAGTGATGGCATGGTCATAGCGGCGGTGGGGCGGCAGGCCCTTGGGCTCGGCGAACACGTCGGCAAAGCTGTCCAACACGCCTTGCACACTCGGTGGCACCTTGGTTGGCTGGGGCTCCTTGGTGCGGGGCAGGTCCAGCACAGCCATATACCATATGTCATTGCCGGCTTGCCATTTGCGCAGTTGATCAGGCTCGATTTCCTCCAACGCTTGCTGGTCCTTTGGTCGAACACCTTGTAGGGTGATCGTGGCGCCCTGGTGCACAAATGTCAGGGATTTCTCAAGCCAGTGGCAGCTCATCGGACTGAATTGCTCCAGCCAGTCCATGCCGAGCACGCCATCGTACGCTCCGAGGTCCAGCTGCCGCATGTCTTTGTGAAACGTGTGGCCTTGGATCCACCACTGCAGCCCTTTCACCATACTATTGCAGACCATCCTCTCGCCGTTTGCGACGCGCACATCCACCGCCAGCACGGCGACTGTGGTGGCCTTGACACGCCCCACGAACGCGGTGGAGACGAAGCTATGTGTGCTCCCCGAGTCCATAAGCAGCAACATGACCTGGTTGCCGACGAGCGCTCTTAGGCGAATGGTGCGTGGCGACTCCGTCCCAGCCACAGCGTGCGTGGAGAGCACGCAGCATTCCGGCCCTGGTTCTTGTGGCTCGGGCGCGTCCAACAAATCCAGGGCGTGAACGGCATCGTCACTGAGTACTTCACCAAAATCCCCGACATGGATGGTGAGCAATTGCGTTGCTGGCTTGCATTTGTGCTCGCGTGAGTACCAGTCTAGTCTCCACACTTGAAGCAGAGGCCATTTGCACGCCGGTGGTCGCGCAACTGGCGCTCGCGGGCCAGCTCGTCGTTGGGTTGCGCGACGCCGCCTGCCCGTGGTGCGCCCCCGACTCGTGGTGGTGGTAGGGGGGAGGCAGTGAGCGACCCGCTGGAACGATGCGCGGGCGCGGGCGTTGGTGACCGGCTTCTTCCACAATCCTTGCAAGGACGGCTGCACGGGTGATCCTCGATGGTTCCTGAAGGCGAACTGCAGCTCGCAAATCATCGCGCAATCCCAACAGGAACTGAGTGACGAAGATCTTCGGGTTGAGTGTCGCTTCGAGGGCGAGCAAGTGGTACATGTGAGCTTCAAATTCCGTCCGATATTCTGCCACGCTGCCGGTCTGTCGAAGCTGCAAGAGTTTGTGCATCTCCACCTCGAATTCGTCTGGACCGAATTCACTGATCAGCGCCGTTGTGAACTCCTCCCAAGTAGAGGACCGGTGGCCGTGCCGAAACGCCTGCAGCCAGTGCGCGGCATGGCCCTCGATGTAGAGCGTCGCCGTGGTGACCCATGTGTGCGGCGGGATGTGGTACAGGTCGAAGTAGGCGAGGCATCGGTCGATCCAAAGGTTGGGCGCGTCGCCATCGAAGCGCGGAAAATCGTGCTTGGGCGGCTTGACGGCGTACTCCTGTCCCTGGTCGTAGTGGACGCCGCGCGCTGGCCCGTGCGCCGCTGTCTGGCCCGTGACCGCGAACAACGGAACGCCCCGCGTGGGCAGCAGCGGCGGCCCCCCGTTGCTGAGACGAGGCGGAGGAGCGTGCGGAAGGGGGCCGTGCTGCTGCTCCAGCGACATGACTGACGACCCCTGCGGCTCGCCGTCTTGTGCGCCGTGAGCTGGCTGTCGAGGGCGCGTCCCCGCGGTCGGAGATGGTGCCGGATCGCGGAGTTGCCGCACGTCGTCGACGTCCGCCTGCGTGAGATCCAGCTGCTTGCGAAGATGCGCCAGATCAGACGAGACTTGCGTGTTGAACGCAAGCTGCGCCTCGAGCTGCTTCTCGCCCGCGCGCTTGCTGTCGTCGAACCGCGTCAGAAGGGCCTGGATCATGGATTTGAGCTCGTTGGATGATTCTGCCATGGCGTTGAGGACGTGGCGCGTTTGAGCAGAAGGCTTGGACGAAGGAGTCGTCGCCTCGCTCTAACTCCGGCCAACCCCACGGGGGATTTCGTGTGGATCTCGCCGGAGCGGACCACACCCCACGCGGTGGATGTTACGGCCGGTGAAAGGAACGGGGAAGAGGGCGCGGCGGAGCAAAATCCGGTGGGGAAAAAGTGGCTCTAAGTACCAAATTGTCACGCACTCGCTGTCTCAGATCGGATCGGAGGGGAAGGGGATGAGATTTGGGGCTTGGGAAACTAGCTTGCTTTCCAAGGGAGATGAGATACAGAGAGTAGGTGAGGATTCAGATTCAGGTACAACTCACGCATGCCTCCACAGCTAGCCATCGCTGGCTTATAACCATACGCCACACGCACCCAGTGCCACCCTTACAAGTGGACCCGTGCCAACTGGCAGCGGGGTCCCAACTCACTCGTCCACCGCATCCACCACTGGTGATGCAGGTGTGACACCCAACCGCCGGAATTTGGTGCTCCACTCGTCCTCAACCCTGCTGCCACCACCGCGATAACTGCTGGGGTCGAGGACGAGGCGGGGCCCCTCCGCTGGATCAGGAACCTCGTCGAGCTTATTTAGGAGCACGCTGGCCCTGCCGCTTGTATCTGCCAGCCCCCCATGGAGCAGCAGAAACAGCAGCACAGCGGCCCCTAGCCACCAAGCGCGGCTCAGGAGCGCTGGCGGCGCGCACTCACTCGGCATCACACCAAACGCCACTGGGGCAAGACCATCCCTAGACTTAATCCTATAGCTACTATGCTCATACTCATTAGTATTATTGTGTTGGTACTATACACATCCCTTTAAGTTACTGCTCATGCCACCCCCATACTATTGCGTTGACCACAAACTCAATGGCCAATAGGTGAAACAGCATGATCACAGGTACAGTTCAGGTGTACACTATCATCGCAAAAGGGACAAATGATTGGCACTGCAATCACATAGTATATTAGGGATGTCAATATTATCGATGGATCCGGGTATCCATGGACATCCAACCCGTTGGACAAAGGTTTGGAGGACCTTTTCTACCCATGGATTTTGACGGATGGATACTAACTCATGGGTTGGGCATGGATTTAGAACTTGCTCCATGGATACCCATCTGACAAGCGGGGCCCACATGGCAATGACACATGTCATATAACCTGTCCTAATTTCCTTTCGAGTAAGTATTAACCATATTGTGGTTTGTCATTTGTAGTTCTGAATTCTGATGTATGTAAAACTCTTAACGTGTATTGTCTACCATTTTATGTGACCTTTTATAGTTATTGTTGATGATATGTAAGATATTGTTATGGTCGTTGTTTTCATTGTTGCATGGATATGGATATCCATGGATTGCTGGATATCCAGAGAGTATGGGTACGGACCATGTCTGCCCATGTATACTTTCACGGATGGGCAATAAACGAACTTATGGATACGAGTATGGAACTGGTTCAGCTCTACCCATCCAAACCCGACCCATTGGGGGCATGTTGATCAAGGGAGTGGCCAGCATTGTTGGCATGACTGTTTTCCAGAAGAGGAAAAGGCTAGGAAAATATATGTAAAGCACCTATATAGAAATTAGTTAAAAATTGTGAGGTACAATTTATGCAAACTAAAAAACACATCGATTGAGTTATGATTCTTTTATATGGTCTGTTAAAATCCCTCGCTACATTAGGTACCAAGCGCATGCTCTGAGGGCAAGCAAGGTTCTAATATCAGTTTCAGCGGTCTACCGATTTGGCATATCATATCGTAACTATCATTTTAACACATATAGGACGGTGTAGACCAATATGTGGGATGATATGACCAATATTTAGCCTATATTTTTATTGTCATGGACCGATATGTATATAACTCATATTCCTTCTTAAGAAAATGATGAAAACAAAATTATACATTTAAGTCTTTGTCAAGATATTAAAGTAAAATGCACATTTTCTTGCCATACATGCATCATGTATTTTCTTCTGTTCAACTAAAAAACTGTTAAGTGCTTATTTGTGTTTTCCTTAACCATACTTTTGGAAACCGACCCCACTAGGGTAATGCCCATTTCCCAAGCCAAAGGTTGGTGGATTCATACTTGGATACGCCTAGCAGACCACCTGTTATTAAGGGGCACGGCTCAACAATTGTAGTTCTACTCCGGAGATCTGAATTATAAAGATAAGAGCCAATATCCTACATCTTGTGTCTACTTTGTGTCTCCCTTCTGCTTTTCGTCTCTAGTTTCCCATTGCGTTCCACAATACTCTCAGCATGTTATCAGCATGGAGCTTCGCCAAGATGCGGATGGGGAGGAGGTGACCTTGACGCCAAGATCATCGACAACAAACCCCTCTCACCAGGCTGATTGGCAAAACTGCACCAATGATCTTCATGGCTACAAACCAACTTCAAGCAAACTTCACGAGATCGAAAGGTATTGATCATCCCCATGATCCTCCCCATGAAGATCATTTTTCTCAAAAAAAAAAAATCATGTCTAGATCAGATCTGAATTGTTGCATTACACGACCCTCTAGATGGAAAAAGGATGGCTAACCATGAAGAGATTGATGAATATATTCGGATGAAGTGGTTGTACGCACGTGCACGTACTGACGTGCACGTAGTGGCGTATCACATTCGCACGATCTGCAAATATGACTAGTGAATTGGCACCGAAAGTAAAATTCACTAGCGTACTAATGTGCATGTGCATGTGTCTATAAATCAAACCACATCTAAGAAAGATAAAATTTTCGTCTGCCCACTCTTGTTGGCGCCACCCAACGGTCGCACCCACACACGCTGCGACTACACACGACGAACGTGTCGCTTCATCATCTCGATCGCACGCACCGCATTGTTGCGCCGCCTAAATGCAAGCACACGTAGCCATCCATCTGCGCGTCGGGCCGCCACACCATCCGCCGAACCGCCTAGCAGCACCAGCATGCCACCACTCTCCGTGTCATCACCCACAGCGCATGCCGCCGCACGCCTCGCCTCGTCGACGTGGAGCAGCCTGGGCCTTTGGGCCAACGGGAATGCCGGAGGAAAGGCCTGCCGAGGGGGTTGGCCGAGAATAAGGAAAATAAGGAGAAGTGAAAGAACAAAAGGATCTGAGCACAGGTTTCGTAGATAACCCCAGACTTCTCCGTAATTTAGAAAAGGGGGGCATCTATGTTATTTTGCAAAAAGGCCCCTTGATGCGGAGCATCCTACGATCATCCCCATGGACACTACTTCGACTGCACAAGCTCCAAGTGGACCCATGACAAGAGCTCGAGCACGTGCTATTCAATCCGAGGTTAACTCTCTCCTTGTTGAACTTATGTACCAAGGAACCAACCTAGAAGAAGCTACGGTACAAGATGGACGTCGAGAGCAAGAGGAGAAGCTGCCCAGCCTGGAACGGGCGGTACTACCGCCCACGCCAAGCGGTACTGCCGCTAAACCCAGCCAAGCGGCACTACCGCCCTACATTCGCCCTTCCTCCGTCGAACCCGACAAACTCCTATGATCGAACGGCTCCAGAGCGGTACTACCGCCCCATCAAAGCGGTACTACCGCTGAAGCTCTACAAGTGGTACTACCGCCCGAGGGCCCGGTACTACCGCCCTGCCTGCGTGCAGCGTATCCGGGCCGAGGCCCGTGTACTCGTTTCGCCCCTCTCCTACCCCTTTGAAGGCTTAGACTATAAATAGACCTTCCCCTCGTTCTTTCTAGGGTTAGCATTGGTTTTAGCTCATTTGAGATAGAGCATTGCTCATCCGTACCGGATCTACTCCTCGTGAGGGACCGCACCTCTTCGGAGAAGATCCATCCGGATTCAAGGCCTCCATCCGGAGAAGACAATCAAGACCTCCTCACGGAGAAGAACGGTTACTCTTGTATCGTCCCTTGTTGACTTTGGATCTCGTGTTACTTTGTGCCTCGAGGATCTAGCACTTGTGTGATCAAATTCGTGTCAGTTGAGTGTTCCTTTTTGTTTTCCCCTCGTGTTCTTCCACACGTTCTTCGTGTTCCCCGTAGGATCCTCTCCAGACGTGAAAGATCGACCCCATAGGGTTCCGCCCTACATCACCCCTATAGTGTCCCAAGATCACTTTGCATCTCGCGGCAGTCAAGCAGATCCTGCTGTACATCGCCGGCACGATCGACTACGGTTGTCACTACATCAGGAGCTCCAGCTCTTCACTGTCAAACTGTGACAGTGAGATGGCCGGTGATCCAGGCATGCGCAAGAGCACTACTGACGTGCTCTTCTTCCTCAGCAACAACCCAGACAGCTGGCAATCGCAGAAGCATAGGGTGGTGTGGTGGCCCTCTGTTCCTGCGGAGCTGAATGCATGGCAGCAACAGCGATGGCTTGTCAGGTCGTCCGGTTGGCCCGGTTGCTGAAGGATCTAACTGTGGAGGAGGGTCCATCGGTTCCGAAGGTGGACAACAAATCAGCTATCTCATTAAGCAAGAGCCTCATTCACCACGACAGGAGCAAGCACATCGACCTATGCTTTCACTTCATCAGGGAGTGCATGGAAGAGAAGAAGGTCGTGGTGGAGTGCATCGTCACTGATCAACAGCTCGCGCGCATTCTGACGAAGCCACTTGGAAGGATCAGGTTCCAAGAGCTGAGAAGCAGGATCGGCATCAACAAAATAAAGTAGGAACCGCAAGGCTTAGGAGGGCGGGTGGGGAGGGGGGGAGGGGAGAATGTTAGAGATAAACCTTGCCGATTCTGCTGCCATGGCATCCCTTTTGTTATTGTGCATTCTTCCGTCAGTTTAGGCTTGGCGAGTTAGCTGGTTTAGCTCAAAGGCTTAACCGCCTCTAGCGAATGTTAGAAATAAACCTTGCCGGTTCTGCTGCCATGGCAGGCTACATTACTTCGCTGCCATGGCATCCCTTTTGTTATTGTGTATTCTTCCGTCAGTTTAGGCTTGGTGAGTTAGCTGGTTTAGCTCAAAGGCTTAACCGCCTTGAGCGAGTCTTGTGCCCTGTTGATCTGCTCGCGGGAAGGCACGAGCATTGTGGATCACGGGGGCGCAAAGTTAGGGGCCACATCCCCAGTTTCCTTCTATAAGTCTGATAAATAGAATGGAGAGAATGCAGAAAAGCAGTGGAAGTTTAAGCACCGAAAAAACATTGTCTTCCACCTCTGCTCATTGCTAGCTTCGCAATTAGAACTGACAGTAGTGTTCCACTGAGCACCTAGGCAGCTGCCAAGACAGTATTTACAACCCTGGTCATCCTCACACCAGATGTTTTTGTCAGTTTGGTCATCCTCACACCAGATGTTTTTGTCAGTTTAGGCATACCGTCATTAATAAGCACCTGAATAGAACTAGCCTTAATGTTTAATAGATTCACTGAAGTAACCATGGGTAAGCAATAGCAACACACACCTGGGGTTTGGATTTCCCTTCACAATTTTCTGCCCATACTTACGCCATCTGTACCCATCGCTCATCTTCCCAGCCTGCACGATAATCTTTTGCTCCCTGACAGTTCGGAGAACTGGAGTTAAGTTAGATGTTGTGGCTTCAACTATCCTGTTCAAAGAACAATATAATAAAGAAAACAATGGTAAGAACAACTAAACAACGAAAATATGAGTATATGAATGGCACAGATAGTGCAAGAGCACAATGACCTTCGCTTTGGCTGCGACTCTGCACTACGATGTTCATCTTCTGACTTGTTACCAACATCCCCTTCACAATCACTTGAGCAAAAGAGCTGCTGTTCAGAATTTTCGATGGCAGCACTCTGGTTTAATTTACATGTCGGTGTACGGGATTCCACAATTTCAGTGTTCACAAGTTGCAGAGTTCCATCACCTATGGGGGGAACATAAATATGAGGCGACCTCTCTTTTACAAATCTGGTCTTCTGTGGTGGTTCATGACTGTGTGTTCCTCTATATATGATTTCTATAACACGGCCATCAGGACAATGCTCAACTTTCTTTTTGGCCAAACAACTTGAGTTTGTGCATCTATAGTAGCTCCTAGAATTATCACTACTTTTCACTTGCTTCTGACCATATTTCCTCCAATTGAAGCCATCACCCACAATATTTACAGCTACATGATGTTGCAATTTTGACTCAGATGAGGATGGCCTCTCTGCAATTGGTCTTCCAATACTTCCTTGAGTTACTGATGGTGCTTGCTGCAGTGGCCGAATAGCTTTAGGTGTTATAGGATGTGGAAATGGACTCGGCAGCCCTTCTGAATATGCAGATGAGGCTGGTGATTGCAATTGTATATGTGCCTGAGCTGTAACACTTGCCAAAGCTGCTTGATGGCTCATTGCAAACTGGCCCTGTTTTCAAAAAGATAATATTTTACAAGTCCAATGAACAAACCAAGATAAAGGACCATGACTGGAAAAAAGATGATAATATAATATGGATCCATTCACATACAAACCCAAAGGTTCTTTAAAAACCTATGTAGTACTGCATTTCTGTATACCATGCTATAGAAAAGAAACAGGTGTATATCTTCCTGTTTAACTGTGATCTACTAGTATTAAGACAATAAGCATGTATGGTGACAAACAATGTATATTGCAACAACTACAAAGAGGTGCAAGTATACAACTAATTATACCTCCCATACTTGTACAATTAGTGAACTGATATTGCTCCTTGAATCAAGCACACACTTCTGCTAAATTTATTGTAATGTTTTTTATTCAACATTATGAACTTAAGCTGCATATGCATATCTATATGTCTTCTCCATTGGCCAAATCATGAGACTTTCCTAGTACAATTAAATTGCAATTACAGGATAAGCTGAAGTTCACAAATTTTGTTTTGTAACTTGTGTCCGACAATAGATATCAACACTTCTTCAACAAACAACCTAAAAAAGGGCAGCCCGGTGCATGTAGCTCCCGCTTGCGCAGGGTTCGGGGAAGGGTCCGACCACTTTGGGTCTATAGTACGCAGCCTTTCCCTACATTTCTGTAAGAGGCTGTTTCCAGGACTTGAACCCGTGACCTCATGGTCACAAGGCAGCAGCTTTACCACTGCGCCAAGGCTCCCCTTCTTCAACAAACAACCTAAGTACAGAAAATACCATAAGGATAGTCTAAACCTGAGAACTGAAAACACAACCAATCTATGTGCTTTGATAGTTTAACCCTAAGGAATTCTGCTTCTTTGACAGTATTGATACCAACCCAACCTTCTCACCAAATATGGCAGTAGCAACAATAAGCAGAAACGGTGACAAAGTGATGACTAAATATGTTGCAATAAAAAATCACGCAAACACTATCTAGCCCAACTACATGAGTTCCAAAACATGGCCACTAATCTCCACCTCTTCTAGATCGGGCACCCGGAAATTATGAACCACGAATCTAGATACAAGCCCCCTCCCGATATCTGCAGAAGGAACCTAAGAATGGCACAAGAGTTATGAAACATGCCCACCAGTATCCACCTCGTCCAGCACCATTCCTGAAACCAACTATCACATGACAGATCACCATACTTCAGTTAGTTGTTGGTCCTGGCTGCCGAACAAACTAGGTTCCAAAAGCACTAAACACAAATTTCAAAGTACGCCACTGTTTCAGCATCAGCGCTAGCACTGACCATATCTTCCCAAGAGACTGAACACCATACCGTGTTTATCCTTTATTTAGTCAAGACACAACCTGAGCAGGCCGTACCCATAACCATGATAACTCTAAACTTCAAACGCATTCAATGCATCATATGCAACCAAGACAGAAACTGCACACGCACCGCAAACCCTGGAGGAGCTATGAAGCACGGCACGGCCAACATCGGCACCGCAAGGATGGGGGGAGCCTCCGTCCCAGCTCCGGTCGGCCGCAGCGTCGCCTCGATCTCCACATTTTCCTTCTCCTTCTCCACTTTCACCTTCACCTCTTTCTCTATCTCCTTCGGCCCCGACTTGCTCACCTCCTTCACCTGCGTCTCCGTCACCACCTTCTTCTCTGGCTTCGTCTCGGCCGGAGACGCCTCGGGGGCTTCCGGCGGCGGGTGCTTCTCCATATCGGCTGACGACGCCTCCGGGAATGGATGGTTATCCTCTGCCGGCGCCTCCGGCTCGCCGTCGGCCATGGGAAGCTCGAAACGGGAAGGGAAAATGCTAGGGTTTGGAAGAGTAGGAGGGTTCGTGAGGGAGAGGAGGTGGGTAAGGGAAGGGGAACTTTTGACTAGAAATGACCCGAGCGGGGTGGGTTAGAGCAACTCTGGGAAACGCCGCAAATCTGGCAGTGCCGCGAAATAACTGCAGATATACGGTACCGGAACGGAAAAACGTCTCAAACATGTATACTTTGTTGGTCCGAAAAAGCTTTTCCATCTAGATTTTTTTTTTTACACAGTACAGACGCAAACGCTCATATATACGTGCATACACTCACCCCTATGAACGCACACATGCACACACTACTCCTACTCCTATGAGCACCTCCGAAAGTCACCGTAGGCACCTTGTTGTCGACGGAAACGTCTCCTTCCACTGAATACGTATCGCCGGGAATCCTGAAATGATTCAGGAATAAATGCGAGCATCATGACTTGAACCCTGGTGGGCTGGAAATACTACAGTCCCTCTAACCATCCAACCACATGTTGGTTCGCGCTAAATACATTCTTTAAGAGACAAGATTGGAATAAGCTTTTTTGAACGGAAGGAGTATATACCTGCTAATTCCATAAAAAAATTGCGAGGAGTTGTATATTTCAACTAGTGTATGTCATATCTTTAGTTTTTCCTCATCGTTTTGCAGTTTTCGAGAGGAAAATTTCAGCACCAATCGCTCTCGTTGCAGCCGGTGGCACCGGCGCCACTGCCTCCCGAGCTCGATTCCAACCAAATAAAAGAGAAGAAGTTGCCAGCCATAGGAGTGTACGGCACCTGCGTCGCGTCCGCCCCACCTCGGGCACGAGCAGCAGCTTGCCCGGCCGCATCCGCCACGCCACAGCAGCTCGCTCAGTAGGAGCTCGGTCGCGTCCACCTCGCTATGGGCGCAAGCAAGAGCTCGACCACGTCCACCCCGCCTCGGCCGCGAGGAGGAGCTCGGCCGCGTCCACCCCACCATGGGCGCTAGCAGGACCGAATTGCAATCTATATTTTGTTTGTAGGACGGTTATGTTATTATACATTTGACCACTGACGATTTTTGCGGCATCTGTTCCGTCCGATCATGCATGGTATTGTAATTCCGTTCTAGAGGGAGATGAGGGAGTCCTGGACTAGGGGGTGTCTGGACAGCCGGACTATCATTGTCCGCCGGACTCCAAGACTACGAAGATACAAGATTGAAGACTCCGGCTCGTGTCCGGAAGGTACTTTCCTTGGCGTGGAAGGCAAGCTTGGCGATACGGATATGTAGATCTCCTACCATTGTAACCGACTCTGTGTAACCCTAGCCCTCTCCGGTGTCTATATAAACCGGAGGGCTTTAGTCCGTAGGACAACATACATTACAACAATCATACAATAGGATAGCTTCTAGGGTGAGGGTTACACAGAGGACTTGTATGCTAATGACCCATCTTTTGAATGTTATTGGTTTTGAGCACATCAAGGACTTGTATGCTAATGACCCATCTTTTGTTATTCCTTATGCTAAGTGTTTGACGCATACATCTTGGGAACAATATTACATCAAGAATGATTATCTTATGAGAGCTAGCAAACTTTGCATTCCTGAGTCTTCTCTTCGTTTGCTCCTTTTGCAAGAGGCTCATGGAGGCGGACTCATGGGACACTTTGGTCGCGACAAGACATTCGCCACGCTCTCCAAGAACTACTTTTGGACCAAGATGTTCCGCGGCGTCTCACGCTTCACCAATCGATGCTCTACATGTCGCAAAGCTAAATCTAAAGCTCAATCACATGGTCTTTACATGCATATTCCTATTCCTTATCAACCTTGGGAAGACATTAGCATGTATTTTGTACTAGGTTTGCCTAAAACACAAAATGGAAAGGATTCCGTGTTTGTTGTTGTGGACCGACTTTCTAAGATGGCACATTTCATTCCTTGCAACAAGATAGACGATGCTTCACACGTTGCGAATCTCTTTTGTAGGGAAATCTTGTGACTCCATGGAGTACCAAAGACAATCGTCTCCGACCGCGATGTCAAGTTCTTGAGTTACTTTTGGAAGACGATATGCACCAAGCTCGGAATCAAGCTCTTGTTCTCATCCACTCTACTTTGCGTGTTGATCAAGAGGAACATCAAGGAGTGGGAGGAGTGTCTACCCATCGCCGAGTACGCCTACAACCGTGCAAGACATTCGACTACTACTACATCTTGAGCTTGCGTTGGTTTTCCTTGAAGAGGAAAGGGTGATGCAGCAATAGTAGCGTAAGTATTTCCCTCACTTTTTGAGAACCAAGGTATCAATCCAGTAGGAGGCTCCTCAAAAGTCCCACGCACCTACACAAACAAACAAAGAACTCGCAACCAACGCAATAAAGGGGTTGTCAATCCCTTCACGGCCACTTGCGAAAGTGAGATCTGATAGAGATAGTATGATAAGATAAATATATTTTTGGTATTTTATGATATGGATTGGAAAAGTAAAGATGCAAATAAAAGTAGATTGAAAGCTTATATGATAAAAGATAGACCCGGGGGCCATAGGTTTCACTAGTGGCTTCTCTCAAGATAGCATAAGTGTTACGGTGGGTGAACAAATTACTGTCGAGTAATTGATAGAAAAGCGAATAATTATGAGATTATCTAGGCATGATCATGTATATAGGCATCACGTCCGCGACAAGTAGACCGACTCCTGCCTGCATCTACTACTATTACTCCACACATCGACCGCTATCCGGCATGCATCTAGAGTATTAAGTTCATACGAACAGAGTAACACATTAAGAAAGATGACATGATGTAGAGGGATAAACTCATGCAATATGATATAAACCCCATCTATTTATCCTCGGTGGCAACAATACAATACGTGCCTTGCAACCCCTATCGTCACTGGGTAAGGACACCGCAAGATTGAACCCAAAGCTAAGCACTTCTCCCATTGCAAGAAAGATCAATCTAGTAGGCCAAACCAAACCGATAATTCGAAGAGACTTGCAAAGGTAACTCAATCATACATAAAAAAATTCAGAGGAGATTCAAATATTTCTCATAGATAAACTTGATCATAAACCCACAATTCATCGGATCTCGACAAACACACCGCAAAAAGAGTTACATCGAATAGATCTCCAAGAAGATCGAGGAGAACATGATATTGAGATCCAAAAAGAGAGAAGAAGCCATCTAGCTAATAACTATGGACCCGAAGGTCTATGGTAAACTACTCACAACTCATCGGAGGGGCTATGGTGTTGATGTAGAAGCCCTCCGTGGTCGATTCCCCCTCCGGCGGAGCGCCGGTGAAGGCTCCAAGATGGGATCTCGCGGATACAGAAGGTTACGACGGTGGAAATAGTTTTTCGTTGGCTCCTTGGATGTTTTCGGGGTACGTGGGTATATATAGGAGGAAGAAGTAGGTCAGTGGCCGCCCGAGGGGCCCACGAGATAGGGGCACGCCCTGTAGGGGTGGGCGCGCCCTCCACCCTCGTGGCCGCCTCGGCTGCTTCTTGGCTTACACTCCAAGTCCTCTGGATCACGTTCGTTCCAAAAATCACGCTCCCGAAGGTTTCATTCTGTTTGGACTCCGCTTGGTATTCCTTTTCTTCGAAATACTGAAATAGGCAAAAAAAACAGCATTACGGGCTGGGCCTCCGGTTAGTAGGTTAGTCCCAAAAATGATATAAATGTGTAAAATAAAGCCCATAAACATCCAAAACGGGTAATATAATAGCATGGAACAATCAAAAATTATAGATACATTGGAGACGTATCAAGCATCCCCAAGCTTAATACCTGCTCGTCCTCGAGTAGGTAAATGATAAAAACAGATTTTTTGATGTGGAATGCTACCTAGCATAATTCTCAATGTAATTTTCTTTATTGTGGCATGAATGTTCATATCCAAATGATTCAAAATAAAAGTTCATATTGACATAAAAATAGTAATACTTCAAGCACACTAATCAAAGCAATCATGTCTTCTCAAAATAACATGGCTAAAGAAAGGTCATCCCTACAAAATCATATAGTTAGGCTATGCTTCATTTTTGTCACACAAAAATGTTCCCAAATTCTACACCCTTGATGACAAGCCAAGCAATTGTTTCTTACTTAAATAATCTCAAACTTTTTCAACCTTCACGCAATACATGAGCGTGAGCCATGGATATAGCACTATGGGTGGAATAGAATATGATGATGGGGATTGTGTGGAGAAGACAAAAAAGGAGAAAGTCTCACATTGACGAGGATAATCAACGGGCTATGGAGATGCCCATCAATTGAAGTCAACATGAGGAGTAGGGATTGCCATGCAACGGATGCACTAGAGCTATAAATGTATGCAAGCTCAACAAAAGAAAATTAGTGGGTGTGCATCTAACTTGCTTGCTCACGAAGACCTAGGGCATTTGAGGAAGCCCATCATAGGAATATACAAGCCAAGTTCTATAATGAAAAATTCCCACTAGTATATCAAAGTGACAACATATGAGACTCACTATACGAAGAACATGGTGCTACTTTGAAGCACAAGTGTGGAAAAAGAGATAGTAACATTGCCCCCTTTTTATTTATTTCTTTTTTTTGGGCCTTTCTTTTTTTTGGGCCTTTCTTTTTTTGGCCTTTCTTTTTTTCTTCTTTGGCCTTTCCCTTTTTTTCTTTTTGGCCTTTCTTTTTTTTGGGGGGACAATGCTCTAATAATGATGATCATCACACTTTTATTAATTTACAACACATGAATTACAACTCAAAACTAGAACAAGATATGACTCTATATGAATGCCTCCAGCGGTGTACCGGGATGGCAATGAATAAAGAGTGACATGTATAAAAAATTATGCAAAGTGGCCTTGCCACAAATACGATGTCAATTACATGATCATGCAATGGAAATATGACAATAGTAATGTGTGTCATGATGATAAACGGAACGGTGGAAAGTTGCATGGCAATATATCTCGGAATGGCTATGGAAATGCCATAATAGGTAGGTATGATGGCTGTTTTGAGGAAGATATAAGGATGTTTATGTGTGATAGAGTGTATCGTATCACGGGGTTTGGATGCACCGGCGAAGTTTGCACCAACTCTCAAGGTGAGAAAGGGCAATGCGCGGTACCGAAGAGGCTAGCAATGATGGAAAGGTAAAAGTGCGTATAATCCATGGACTCAATTAGTCAAAAGAACTCATATACTTATTGCAAAAATCTATAAATCATCAAAAAACAAGCACTACGCGCATACTCCTAGGGGGATAGATTGGTAGGAAAAGACCATCGCTCGTCCCCGACCGCCACTCATAAGGATGCACAATCTAAGGACACTTCATGTTTCAAATTTGTTACACAACTTTAACCATGCGTGCATGCTACGGGACTTGCTAACTTCAACACAAGCATTATTTAAATTCATAATCACCTAACTAGCATGACTTTAATATCACTACCTCCATATCTCAAAACAATTATCAAGTATCAAATTGATCATAGCATCCAATTCACTTCCTATGATAGTTTTTATTATACCCAACTTGGACGCCTACCATTCTAGGACCAATTTTATAACCATAGCAAATACCATGCTGTTCTAAGAAACTCTCAAAATAATATAAGTGAATCATGATAGACTAATAATTTCTACAAAATTAAGCCACTGCCGTGCTCTAAAAGATATAAATGAAGCACTAGAGCAAAAACTATCTAGCTCAAAAGATATAAATGAAGCACATAGAGTATTCTAATAAATTCCAATCAAGTGGGCTTCTCCCAAAAGGTGTGTATAGCAAGGATGATTGTGGAGAACTAAAAAGCAAATACTAATATCATACATGAGCTCCAAGCAAAACACATATCATGTGGCGAATAAAAATGTAGCTCCAAGTAAAGTTACCAATGAACGAAGATGAAAGAGGGGATGCCTTCCGGGGGCATCCCCAAGCTTAGGCTTTTGGATATTATTGAATATCTTGGGGTGCCATGGGCATCCCCAAGCTTAGGCTCTTGCCACTCCTTATTCCATAGTCCATCAAATCTTTACCCAAAACTTGAAAACTTCACAACACAAAACTCAACAGGAAATCTCATAAGCTCCATTAGTGAAAGAAAGCAAAAACACCACATAAGGTACTGTAATAAACTCATTATTTATTTATATTGGTGTTAAACCTACTGTATTCCAAGTTCTCTATGGTTCATACCACTTAATACCAGCCATGGATGCATCAAAATAAGCAAACAACACACGAAAAACAGAATATATCAAAAACAGAATAGTCTGTAGCAATCTGTAACCCACGAATACTTCCGGAACTCTACAAATCCTACCAAAATAGGAAGTTTTGAGAAATTTGTCTATTGATCTACAGCAAAAAGAATCAACGCAAAATCACATTTATGTGATTTAACAAAACTAATTTCGTGCGCACAAAGTTTCTGTTTTTCAGCAGAATCAAATTAATTATCACCATAGGTTATCCTATAGGTTCTACTTGGCACAAACATTAATCAAAACATAAAAACACATCTAAATAGAAGGTAGATGCAAAATTTATTACTAAACAGAAACAAAAACAAAAAACACAAATAAAATTGGGTTGCCTCCCAACTAGCGCTATCGTTTAACGCCCCCATCTAGGCATAAGAGCGAGGATAGATCTAGGTAGTGCCATCTTTGGCACTCAATTCATAAGTAGCTCGCATGATAGATTCATAAGGTAATTTAATTTTCTTTGTTGGAAAGTGCTCCATGCCTTTCCTTAATGGAAATTGGAATCTAATATTCCCTTCCTTCATATCAATAATCGTGCCAATCGTTCCAAGGAAAGGTCTACCAAGAATAATAGGGCAAAAAGATTGCAATCTATATCAAGAACGATAAAATCTACGGGCACCAAATTTCTATTTGCAACAATGAGAACATCATTGATCCTTCCCATTGGCTTTTTAATGGTGGAATCCACAAGGTGCAAATTTAAAGAGCAATCATCAAGATCATGGAAACCTAGAATATCACATAAAGTTTTCGGAATCGTGGAAACACTAGCACCCAAATCACATAAAGCATAAAACTCATGATCTTTAATTTTAATCTTTATAGTAGGTTCCCACTCATCATTAAGTTTTCTAGGTGTAGAAACTTCCAAATTAAGTTTTTCATCAAAAGATTGCATCAAGGCATCAACAATATGTTTGGTAAAAGCTTTATTTTGACTATAAGCTTGAGGAGAATTCACAACGGATTGCAACAAGGAAATACAACCTTCTAAGGAACAATTATCATAATCAAATTCCTTGAAATCCAAGATAGTGGGTTCAATGCTATTTAAAGTCATGACCTCTCCAATCCCACTTTTACTAAATTTAGCATCAAGATCTAAAAACTCCGAATTATTGGGACGCCTTCTAACTAAAGTTGACTCATCTCCAGTCCCATTATTATTAAGATTCATATGGCAAAACAAAGATCTAATAGGAGACACATCAATAACTTTAAGATCTTCGTCATTATTTTCATTGAGACTAGAAGAACACGCTTTTATAAAGCATACTTTCTTAGCACGCAATCTAGCGGTTCTTTCCTTGCACTCATCAATGGAAATTCTCATTGCTTTGAGAGACTCATTGATATCATGCTTAGGAGGAGTAGATCTAAGTTTCAAAGAATCAACATCAAGCGAGAGTCTATCAACGTTCCTAGCCAAATCATCAACTTTGAGCAATTTTTCTTCAAGCAAGGCATTAAAATTCTTCTGAGAGATCATAAATTCTTTCACACTATTCTCAAAATCAGAGGGCATCTTATTAAAATTACCATAAGAATTATTGTAGGAATTTCCATAACTATTAGAGGAATTACTAGGGAACGGTCTAGCATTGAAGTTTCCTCTATAAGCATTGTTTCCAAAACTATTCCTACCAACAAAATTCACATCCATAGATTCATTATTATTCTCAATCAAAGTAGACAAATGCATATCATTGGGATCAAGAGGAGTATTCTTAGTAGCAAACAACTTCATAAGTTCATCCATCTTTCCACTCAAAACATGAATTTCTTCTATAGCATGCATTTTTTTACTAGTAGATCTTTTGGTGTGCCATTGAGAATAATTAGCCATAATATTATCAAGAAGTTTTGTAGCATCTCCTAAAGTGATTTCCATAAACGTGCCTCCCGCGGCCGAATCTAAAAGATTTCTAGAAGCAAAGTTCAATCCGGCATAAAATTTTTGTATGATCATCCACAAATTCAAACCATGAGTAGGGCAATTGCGAATCATCAATTTCATTCTTTCCCAAGATTGGGCAACATGCTCATGACCAAGTTGTTTAAAATTCATAATATCATTCCTAAGAGTAATGATCTTAGCGGGAGGAAAATATTTAGAGATAAAAGCATCTTTGCACTTATTCCATGAATCAATACTATTCTTAGGCAAAGACGAAAAACAAACTTTAGCACAATCTCTAAGTGAAAACGGAAATAACTTCAATTTAACAATATCATTGTCTGTATCTTTCTTCTTTTGCATATCACACAAATCAACAAAGTTGTTTAGATGGGTAGCGGCATCGTCACTAGGAAGGTCGGCGAATTGATCTTTCATAACAAGATTCAGCAAAGCAGTATTGATTTCACAAGACTCAACATCATTAAGAGGAGCAATCGGAGTACTAAGGAAATCATTATTATTGGTATTGGAGAAATCACACAATTTGGTATTATATTGCTCCATGGCGACAAGTAATCCAACACACAAGCAAACAGAAAAAGGCAAGCGAAAAAGACAGGAGAAGATTGGGAAAGAGAGGGCGAATAAAATGGCAAGGGTGAGGTGGGGGAGAGGAAAACAAGAGGCAAATGGCAAATAATTTAAATGTGAGGGAGATGAGTTTGTGATGGGTACTTGGTATGTCTTAACTTGAGCGATGACCTCCCCGGCAACGGCGCCAGAAATCCTTCTTGCTACGTCTTGAGCTTGCATTGGTTTTCCTTGAAGAGGAAAGGGTGATGAAGCAATAGTAGCGTAAGTATTTCCCTCAGTTTTTGAGAACCAAGGTATCAATCCAGTAGGAGGCTCCTCAAAAGTCCCACGCACCTACACAAACAAACAAAGAACTCGCAACCAACGCAATAAAGGGGTTGTGAATCCCTTCACGTCCACTTGCGAAAGTGAGATCTGATAGAGATAGTATGATAAGATAAATATATTTTTGGTATTTTATGATATGGATTGGAAAAGTAAAGATGGAAATAAAAGTAGATTGAAAGCTTATATGATAAAAGATAGACCCGGGGGCCATAGGTTTCACTAGTGGCTTCTCTCAAGATAGCATAAGTATTACGGTGGGTGAACAAATTACTGTCGAGCAATTGATAGAAAAGCGAATAATTATGAGATTATCTAGGCATGATCATGTATATAGGCATCACGTCCGCGACAAGTAGACCGACTCCTGCCTGCATCTACTACTATTACTCCACACATCGACCGCTATCCGGCATGCATCTAGAGTATTAAGTTCATACGAACAGAGTAACACATTAAGAAAGATGACATGATGTAGAGGGATAAACTCATGCAATATGATATAAACCCCATCTATTTATCCTCGGTGGCAACAATACAATACGTGCCTTGCAACCCCTATCGTCACTGGGTAAGGACACCGCAAGATTGAACCCAAAGCTAAGCACTTCTCCCATTGCAAGAAAGATCAATCTAGTAGGCCAAACCAAACCGATAATTCGAAGAGACTTGCAAAGGTAACTCAATCATACATAAAAAAATTAAGAGGAGATTCAAATATTTCTCATAGATAAACTTGATCATAAACCCACAATTCATCGGATCTCGACAAACACACCGCAAAAAGAGTTACATTGAATAGATCTCCAAGAAGATCGAGGAGAACATGGTATTGATCTCCAAAAGATAGAAGAAGCCATCTAGCTAATAACTATGGACCCGAAGGTCTATGGTAAACTACTCACAACTCATCGGAGGGGCTAGGGTGTTGATGTAGAAGCCCTCCATGGTCGATTCCCCCTCCGGCGGAGCGCCGGCGAAGGCTCCAAGATGGGATCTCGCGGATACAGAAGGTTACGGCGGTGGAAATAGTGTTTCGTTGGCTCCCTGGATGTTTTCGGGGTACGTGGGTATATATAGGAGGAAGAAGTAGGTCGGTGGCCGCCCGAGGGGCCCATGAGATAGGGGGCGCGCCCTGGAGGGGTGGGCGCGCCCTCCACCCTCGTGCCTCAGCTGCTTCTTGGCTTGCACTCCAAGTCCTCTGGATCACGTTCGTTCCAAAAATCACGCTCCCGAAGGTTTCATTCCGTTTGGACTCCGTTTGATATTCCTTTTCTTCGAAGTACTGAAATAGGCAAAAAACAGCAATACGGGCTGGGCCTCCGGTTAGTAGGTTAGTCCCAAAAATGGTATAAATGTGTAAAATAAAGCCCATAAACATCCAAAACGCTTAATATAATAGCATGGAACAATAAAAAATTATAGATACGTTGGAGATGTATCAACTACCGGCAAGTCCCCCTTCGAGGTCGTCTACGGTTTCAACCCGTTGTCCCCATTGGTAATTCTGCCTCTTCCTCTACAAGAGCGCACCAACCTCGACGGAAGTGCACGCGCAAGCTACATCAAGAAGATGCATGAGGATACAAGGAACACCATCGAGCGCCAAGTACAACGACTAGCAACAAAGCTCAACGCCACCAAGCAACCCATGATCTTCGACATTGGCGATTTCGTGTGGCTACACCTTCGCAAGGACCACTTCCCCAACGAACGCAAGTCCAAACTGCTACCTCGAGCTGATGGACCCTTCAAGGTGCTAGCATGCTACAACAACAATGCCTACAAGATCGACCTCCCACGAGACAAGTACAACATGAGCGACATCTTCAACGTCAAGGACCTCGCGCCATACCATGGTGATGAAACTTTCGATCCGAGGTAGGATCTTTCCCAAGGGGGGGGGGGAGATGATGCGGAGCATCCCTCGCTCATCCCCATGGACGTACCTACATCTCCCTCAACACCACTTGGACCCATGACAAGAGCTCGAGCAAAGGCTATTGAATATAAGGTGAACTCGCTCCTCTCCGAACTCCCTCTCTCTACTCACGAGACATGGCTACTACCTCATGCGGAGACTCTGTGTGTGATCAGGTACTTGGAGGAGAGCCACGGGACATGTACACTCAATGGCCAAGAAGGCGAGGACACCAAGCGTGAAGATCAAGAGGAAGGACTGCTTTGGAAACTACAGGACCCAGACGACCGGCAGGCATGGACGTCCGACCCCTGGAGGATGCTATAGCCGAGAGGAGAGAGGTAGGCCAGAGCTACAGGCCTCGGACGACCGGCCCAGCCCGGACGACCGGCCACTCCCAGGCTCCGGACGACCGAGCCCTTACGGACGACCATGCCAGCAACCACAGAACGGAAATTACGGAAATCCGAAGGCGTCCGGACGACCGTTCCAGCGACCACATAACAGAATCTGCGGACATCCGAGGAACTCGGACGTCCGGGACCCCGCGAGACCGGACGACCGGCACCCCACGGATGTCCGGACCCTGGCTGCATCCAGCTACGGGCCGAGGCCCATGTACCCCTTCACTTCGCCCCTCTTTTGCACTATGACTATAAATAGACCACTCCCACCTCCTAGATAGGGTTAGCATTGGTTTAGATCATTTGAGATAGAGCATTGCTCATCCTTACCGGATCTACTCCTCGTGAGGGACCGCACCTCTTCGGAGAAGATCCACCCGGATTCAAGGCCTCCATCCGGAGAAGACAATCAGGACCTCCTCACGGAGAAGAACGGTTACTCTTGTGTCGTCCCTTGTTGACTTTGGATCTCGTGATACTTTGTGCCTCGATGATCTAGCACTTGTGTGATCAATTTTGTGTCGTTTGAGTGTTTCTCTTGTTTTCCCCTCGTGACTTCCCTCGTGTTCTTCTGCGCGTTCTTCGTGTTCCCCGTAGGATCCTCTCCAAATGTGAAAGATCGGCCCCTAGGGTTCCGCCCTACATCAGAAGTGTGGTAAGTAAAGCTTTAGAGGAACATGTAACATGCATAAGCTCCCCCTACATGTATGCAATCATGTGAAGATAGAATAGAAGAACATGTGAATGCATAGCATGACAGAGTAGGCAATGAGTTACATGTATCTTCGCTATATACATCAGAGCAAACAATATAGTTTGAAAGATGTACCTTCATGTTTATGAATCCCTCTTGCAAAGAATATGTGCAAAAGCAAGAGATCATCATGCACATGAATGATGCAAATACTTACCTTGTGGTCTTGAGCTGACTTTTGAAGGAGTGAACTTGAGAAAACAGGGTTAGATAACGCAAAAACACTCCAAACAAGAAAGATTCCAAGATCCACAAGAATACCAAGACTGGTGATGAGGACATCAATACCATTGTTACACCCACAGCCCCTGTTGCAGTACGTACTGGACCTATTACTAGAGCTCGCGCACGCCAATTAAATTACCAGGTACTTTTGTTTCTTTGTAATGATTCTAATGTTCATGAGAATATGCTGCTGCCTAAATTAGATACATTTGTTTTGCTTACAAATGAAGGGCCTACCTTGGACAAGGATGAACATTGGAGCAAGAACAAGCATGGAGATGATGGCGTGCGCAAGGGGAACAAGAACGGAGTTTCAAGTGATGATTTCAGGACTATGAAGCCACCATAATGAGTGCAAGAAGGCTTGGACGAAATATACAAGATGCCACTTCACAAATTTCATCTAGAGGCAATTATAGATCCTCCGTCACCTTATTAGTGGGCCAGGCCCATGTAATTTTGAAATACATAAGTATAGGTTGTTTTAAGAGTCCGTATGTGTGGGGAAACAAGAGATAGGGTTGGTTTCGGACCCCTCTTCCAAGGGTCACGAAATCCCCCCACTCCTCCATATATACAGCCCTTAGGGCGTCGTTTAGACTTTGGATTTTGTTTAGATCAAAAGTTCGTCATAGCAGCAACTTCCTGCACTTCGTTTGTGTTCAACTACCAGACCAAGATGTCACAAAACCCCATCTTGATCAATAAAGCTTTCATCTTATATTCACAATATCCAGATTGCAATCTCAGTTTCTTGCTTGTTCTTCGTTTGCTCGCAGGAAATAGAACCTCATGGTCAGGTTGATCATGCTCTGGCGTGGTCAATAACCCCTCGGAAGTTGGTTTAGCGCTTGCTAAGGCGCGACGTCTTTGCACATTCGTAGTTGGATCGTCAAAGTCGACTCCCACAATAAACAATTGTTATCTCATTGAAACATCGGGACACCTTCGCCTCTATCAAGTGGTATCAGATTTCTAGGTTGCTCGGTGAGATTTTATAGTTTTTCATAGTTTAGATCGAGTCTGTTCTTCATACCTACAGTCCATGAAAAAGCCAAAAAAAATTAGGGTTAGTTCATCATATCCGAACCAATCTGAGCCTTTGCATAATCTTTTTAGGGTTTTGCATTATTGAATTTGCGGTTGCATCATCGTGTCTAGTTGCTGGTCTTAGTGTCTAGTCCTTTAGAGTTTCGAGTTCTGTTCACAAGTTGTCACGCCACCGCCGCACCATCGTCATCACCACTGCCATATACCACCATCGTCATCACCGTTGCCATATACCACCATCGTCGTCACCGCTGCCATATACCACCATCGTCATCACCACTGCCATATACCACCATCGTCATCACTGCTTCCATATACCACATATTCACCACCATCATGATAATGTGATCCACCTCCATCACAGATTTGCCACCAGTCCAAGTTTCCACCAGATTCATCTCCACCACCAGTCCTACTCCGAGTCCAGTTTTTGTTCCTTTGTTTTCGATTTCCATATCACGGCATACTCCGAGTCGTGACCAAGTCGGACTCCCCAACTTTAGTGCTACTCGCAGTAGAAATCTAGTTCCAGTTAAAAAAACTAAGTCTGGAAAATTCTGGCTAGGCAGTTTTTAGACCATTTGTAGACTTTTTCAAAAGAAAATGTTGCGGAGCAAAAACAAGTGAAAAAAATAGAGTGTGCTCCTCCCTTGTTTACATGCCACGCCGTGATTTTGTTAGTGATCTAGGCTCGCGTCTCTAGCACGGTCTAGCCTAGGACCAGCACAGTATCGTCATTGAGCGTTTATTCAACTTTGCATCTCTGAATTGATTATTGCTGACCCTTTTTGCTACCATATTATAAGCCTTACCAGCTCCACATACATCTACGTCGTGCGTTTGACTCTCCCTAGTAATCGCTCTATCCAAGCTTTCAGAGTTTTGACTACAACAGTTGCCGATCACCACCTACTACTGGGTAAGAACTGGTAAGAATTTGTGATTTGCTTGATGGATTGGTGACACGCCACCACCACCACCACCACTTCCTAGTAGTCTGTAGGATCATATTCTTGTGTTTTTCTATTGTTTCTAACCATGGCAGGATCACAAGCCGATGAGACTGATTGGGAGAACATGACGAACAAACAGCTACATGATAAATTTCAGCAAATGATGAGTGGACAGGCGCAAGATGTGCTAAACAGATTTGAAGAGGCCATGGAGAAGATAGATGGCATTGAGAAGACGTTCGAAACAAAGCTCGATAACAAGTTTAATGAATTGCTCGCGTGTCTTCCACAACCACCGCCGGCTGCACCTGTCGCACCTCTACAACAACAACAACAACAACAACAACAACAACAACAACAATAACAACAACAACAACAACAACAACAACAACAACAACAACAACAACAACAACAATGTTGCTTTACAAATCAAGTAGGACGAGCACTGCGCATTCCCCTTGAGCTAGGACAAAATTCTGGTACCACTGCTACTGCTGTTGATGCTTCTGTAGCTCCTGCTGCTACTACAGAGGTGGAGGACATTTAAGAGGATGAGGTTGATCAAAATTTGAACTACGTGCAATCACCAGCACCACCACCAGCAGGTCGACCTCAGGCATATAATCACAATGGTAGGGCTACACCACCACCTCACGTACGAGATTATGACCATATTCCTAAACTGAAATTGAATATTCCACCGTTTGAGGCTAGATACATTCCTGATGTATGTCTTACTTGGGAGTCAGAAACTGAACAAAATTTCACATGCTTACAATATCCTGAGGAGAGACGTTTTGCTGCTGCTGTTTGTGAATTCACTAGCTTTGCTTCTGTTTGGTGGTCTGAACATTGTAGATTATATCCTATTCCAGCTACTTAGGCTGCTTTGAAAACTGCTATGCGTACTTGTTGGGTTCCACCATATTAATAATGTGAATTGCTTAAAAAATTGCAACATTTAAGACAAGGAAAAAATTCTGTAGAAGAATATTATCAGGAATTACAAACTGGCATGATTAGATGTTGTATTGTTGAGGATAATGAAGCTATGCTTGCACGTTTTATGGTGGATTAAATAAAGAGATTCGGACCATTCTAGAGTATAAGGAGTATAATAATAATATCACTCATTTATACCATCTTGCTTGTAAAGCTGAACATGAAGTGCAGGATTGACAGGCATTGGCGCGAACTAATTTTTCTGTAGGTCGAACTTCATCATGGACACCACGTACATCCTCTACTCCCACACGTCCTACTACAACACCACTGACTTCAGCCGCCAATTCCAACCGAGATACAAGAAAAGAGGCACCACCACCACCATCTGCTAGGAGTACACCTTCCGGTCCCGCACAGAGCTCTTCTTCATCCATGGCATGAACAGGGCAAACACATGATATTATTTGTCGTTGTTGCAAGGGTGGAGGTCATTATGCAAGAGAATGCCCATCTAAGCATGTGATGATTGCTACTGAGGATGGTGGGTATGAGTCCGCTAGTGACTGTGTTGAGGAGACTTTGGCTCTTACTACAAGTGAAGAACACGATGGATATGATTCTGATCATGAGACGCAATACATGGCTACTAAAGATGTTGACAGGTATGAATGTTTAGTTGCTCAACGTGTTTTGAGTGTGCAGGTGACACAAGCTGAGCAAAATTAGAGGCATAATTTGTTCCATATAGGGGGAGTTGTGAAGGAACGTTCTGTCCGCGTCATCATTGATGGAGGGAGTTGCAACAACTTGGCTAGCATTGAGATGGTGGAGAAGCTATCTCTCACCACAAGACCACATCCACATCCTTATTACATCCAATGGTTCAACAACAATAGTAAGGTTAAGGTAATACGTACTGTTCATGTGCATTTTAGTATCTCTACATATGTTGATTATGTTGATTGTGATGTAGTACCTATGCAAGCATGTTCCTTATTACTTGGTAGACCCTGGCAATTTGATAAAAATTATGTACACCATGATAGAAACAATCAGTATACTCTTGTTTGTAAGGATAAACATATTACTTTCCTTCCTATATCTCCTGGTTCCATTTTGAAAGATGATATTAATAGAGCTAATAAAGAAAAACAGGAGAAAAATAAGAGTGAAATTCAGATTGTGGCAAAAGAATTTGAGCAACGAATGAAGCCTAATAACAAACCATCTAGTGTTGCTTCTGAAATTAAATTGAAAAGTGCATGTTTACTTGCTACCTAATCTGATATTGATGAGCTAGATTTCAGCAAATCTGTTTGCTATGCTTTTGTGTGTAAAGAGGCATTATTTTCATTCGAGGACGTGTCTTCCTCTCTGCCTCCTGCTGTCACTAACATTTTGCAAGAGTTTGCTGACGTCTTTCCACAAGACGTGCCACCGGGATTACCACCTATTCGAGGGATTGAGCATTAGATTGACTTAATTCCCGGTGCATCACTACCCAACCATGCACCATAGGAGACGAAGGAGATTATGCGTCAAGTACAGGAGCTGCTCGACAAAGGTTATATACGCGAATCTCTTAGTCCTTGTGCTGTTTCTATTATACTAGTACCGAAAAAGGATGGTACGTCGCGTATGTGTGTTGATTGTATAGGCATTAATAATATTACTATTAGTTATCGCCATCCTATTCCTAGGCTAGATGATATGCTTGATGAATTGAATGGCTCTACAATATTCTCCAAAGTTGATTTGCGTAGTGGATACCATCAAATTCATATGAAATTTGGAGATGAATGGAAAACAACATTTAAAACTAAGTTTGGATTATATGAGTGGTTAGTCATGCCTTTTGGGTTAACTAATGCACCTAGTACTTTCATGAGATTAATGAACGAAGTTTTACGTGCTTTTATTGAATGATTTGTGGTACTCTATTTTGATGATATACTAATTTATAGTAAATCTTTGGAAGAACATTTGGAACATCTGCGTGTTGTTTTTATTTCTCTACGTGATGCACGTTTGTTTGGTACCCTTGGGAAGTGCACCTTTTGCACCGACCGAGTATCTTTTCTTAGCTATGTTGTTACTCCACAGGGAATTGAAGTTGATAAAGCCAAGATTGAAGCTATTGAGAGTTGGCTGCAGCCCAAAGCGGTCACACGAGTGAGGAGCTTTCTTGGCCTCGCTGGATTCTATAGGCGTTTTGTGAGTGGTTTCAGCACCATTGCTGCACCTCTCTCAATGAGCTTACAAAGAAGGATGTGCCTTTTGTTTGGGGTACCGCACAAGAAGAAGCCCTCACGGTATTGAAAGATAAGTTGACACATGCTCCATTACTCCAACTTCCTGATTTTAAGAAGACTTTTGAGCTTGAATGTGATGCTAGTGGAATTGGATTAGGAGGTGTGTTATTACAAGATGGCAAACCTGTTGCATACTTTCTAAAAAATCAAGTGGGCCTAGTCTGAATTATTCTAGTTATGATAAAGAATTATATGCTCTTGTTTGGACTTTAGAAACATGGCAACATTATTTATGGCCCAAAGAATTTGTTATACATTCTGATCATGAATCTTTGAAACATATTAAAAGTCAAGCTAAACTGAATCGTAGACATGCTAAATGGGTTGAATTCATTGAGACTTTCCCTTATGTCATTAAACACAAGAAGGGTAAAGAAAATGTTATTGCTGATGCATTGTCTCGTCGCTATACTATGTTTTCACAACTTGACTTCAAAATATTTGGTTTGGAGACCATCAAAGATAAATATGTGCATGCTGCTGAGTTCAAAGATGTATTGCAGAATTGTAAAGAAGGAAGAACATGGAACAAGTTCGTCATTAATGATGGATTTGTGTTCCGTGCTAACAAGCTATGCATTCCAGCTAGCTCCGTTCTTCTTTTGTTGTTGCAGGAGGCGCATGGAGGAGGATTAATGGGACTCTTTGGCGTGAAGAAGACGGAGGACGTACTTGCTACACATTTCTTTTGGCCAAAGATGAGACAGGATGTTGAGCATTTTGTTGCTCGCTGCACTACATGTCAAAAAGCTAAGTCACGACTCAATCCTCATGGTTTATATATGCCTTTGCCTGTACCTAGTGTTCCTTGGGAGAATATATCTATGGACTTTCTTTTAGGTTTACCTCGAACGAAGAAGGGGAGGGATAGCATATTTGTTGTCGTGGATAGATTCTCAAAAATGGCACACCTTATACCATGTCATAAAAGCGATGAGGCTGTTAATGCTGCTGATCTGTTCTTTCGTGAAATTATTCGCTTGCATGGTGTGCCAAATACTATTGTTTCAGATCGTGATACTAAATTTCTTAGCCACTTTTGGAGATGTTTATGGGGTAAGTTGGTGACTAAACTGCCTTTTAGTACTACTTGCCACCCGAAACTGATGGACAACTGAAGTAGTAAATAGAACATTGTCTACTATACTTAGGGCTGTTTTGAAGAATAATAAGAAAATGTGGGAAGAATGCTTGCCTCATATTGAATTTTCTTATAATCATTCATTGCATTCTACTACTAAGATGTGCCCTTTTGAAATTGTGTATGGTTTCCTACCTCATGCACCTGTTGATTTGTTGCCTCTTCCATCTTCGGAGAAGGTTAATTTTGATGCTAAACAATGTGCTTAATTGATCTTAAAAATGCATGAGTTAACAAAGGAAAACATTGAGCGCATGAATGCTAAATATAAACGTGTTGGAGATAAGGGTAGAAAACATGTTGTCTTTGCACCTGGAGATCTTGTTTGGTTACATTTGTGTCAGGTTAGATTTCCTGATTTGCGCTAATCAAAGCTAATACCACGTGTTGATGGTCCTTTAAGGTGTTAGAGAAAATAAAAGATAATGCATATAAACTTGAGCTGCCTACAGATTTTGGGGTTAGTCCCACTTTTAACATTGCAGATTTGAAGCCTTATTTGGTGAGGAAGATGAGCTTCCATCGAGGACGAGCTCATTTCAAGAAGGGTAGGATGATGAGGACATCAATACCATTGTTACACCCACAACCCCTGTTGCAATACATACTGGACCTATTACTAGAGCTCGCGCACGCCAATTAGATTACCAGGTACTTCCGTTTCTTGGTAATGATTCTAATGTTCATGAGAATATGATGCTGCCTAAATTGGATATATTTGTTTTGCTTACAAATGAAGGGCCTAGCTTGGAGAAGGATGAACATTGGATTAAGAACAAGCATGGAGATGATGGCGTGCGCAAGGGGAACAAGAATGGAGTTTCAAGTGATGATTTCAGGATTATGAAGCCACCGTAATGAGTGCAAGAAGGTTTGAACGAAATATACAAGATGCCACTTCACAAATTTCATCCAGAGGCTATTATAGGTGATGCACCACCTTATTATTGGGCCAGGCCCATGTAATTTTTAAATACATAAGTATAGGCTATTTTTAGAGTCCGTATGTGTGGGGAAACAAGAGATAGGGTTGGTTTCGGACCCCTCTTCCAAGGGTCACGAAATTCCCCCCTTCTCCTCCATATATACAGCCTTTAGGGCGTCGTTTAGACTTTGGGTTTTGTTTAGATCAAAAGTTTGTCATAGCAGCAACTTCGCGTACTTCGTTTGTGTTCAATTACCAGACCAAGATGTCACAGAACCCCATCTTGATCAATAAAGCTTTCATCTTATATTCACAATATCCAGATTGCAATCTCAGTTTCTTGCTTGTTCTTCGTTTGCTCGCAGGAAATAGACCCTCATGGTCAGGTTGATCGTGCTCTGGTGTGGTCAATAACCCCTCGAAAGTTGGTTTAGCGATTGCTAAGGCGCGACGTCTTCGCACGTTCTTAGTCGGATCGTCAAAGTCGACTCCCACAATAAACGATAGCTATCTCATCGAAACATCGGGACACCTTCGCCTCTATCAACTGGGATGACATGTAATATGTGAGTAGTATAGAGTGAGTACCTTGTTCATATATAGGCATGTTCCCAAAGATTTAAAGAGTTGCAATAAGCACTAAGGATTTTTCTCCCCTTAAAACATGGACTCTTTCTCCCCCAGAATCTAATATTGGATAATGGGAGAAGGTAGGGTGAGATAAAATGATAGAGGCGGGGTGTCCCGATCTTTCAATGAGATGATAAATATCGATTTGATGGAGTCTGCTTTGACGATCTGATATAGGGTAGAACCCTAGATGCCCGATATTTCACGATTGGAGGGGATCCTACGAAGAACACGAAGAACACGAGAGAAATCACTCAACCAACAAGATTTGGTCACACATATGCTAGATCCTCGAAACACAAAGAGTGATACACGATTCAAAGTCAACAAAGGACGGTACAAAAGGTCTTCTCCGTGAGGAGGTCTTTAAGGGCCTTCCCATGTTGGGGTCTTGAATCTGCTTGGGGGATCTTCTCCGAAGAGGCCGTGAACTCCGATTTAGAAGTATCCAAGCGGATGAGCAAAGCTCTCACACAAATATGAGCTAAACCAATGCTAATCCTAACTAGGAGAAAGAAGAGGTCTATTTATAATCTAATTGAAAAAGGGGTGGAATGAAAGAGTACATGGGCCTTGGGCCCGAAGCTCAGACAAGCAGCGGACGTCCGGTCTCTACCGGTTTTCCGGTTGCTCGTGAAGGTCCGGACATCCGGTAGGGCTCAGACTTCCGCTAGTTACGCTCTGTAAATGTGGTACCGGACGTCCGGAGATGGCCGGTCGTCCTGTCGCCGGTTGTCGGTGTCAAAACCGGCGGATCTCGGGTAGGGGTTCCCGAACTGTGCGTCTAAGGCTAATGGTAACAGGAGGCGGGGGACACAATGTTTGCCCAGGTTCATGCCCTCTCTATGGAGGTAATACCCTGCTTTCTGCTTGATTGATCTTGATGAATATGAGTATTACAAGAGTTGATCTACCACGAGATCGTAATGGCTAAACCCTAGAAGCCTAGCCTATGAGATTATGATTCTTGTCCTATGGACTAACGCCTCCGGTTTATATAGACACCGGAGGGGGCTAGGGTTACACAAAGTCGGTTACAGAGAAAGGAATCTACATATCCAAATCACCAAACTTGCCTTCCACGCTAAGGAGAGTCCCATCCGGACACGGGAAGAAGTCTTCTATCTTGTATCTTCATAGCCCAACAGTCCGGCCCATGTATATAGTCCGGCTGTCCGAGGACCCCTTAATCCGGGACTCCCTCAGTAGCCCCTAAATGAGGCTTCAATGACGATGTGTTCGGCGCGCAGATTGTCTTCGACATTGCAAGGTGGGTTCCTCCTCCGAATACTTCAAAGTAGATTTTGAACACAAGAATCGTGTCCGGCTCTACAAAACAAGTTCCACACACAACCATAGAGAGTATAATATTTCACGAGTCCAATCCGCTGACAACTTTTTGTAGTGTGACATCACGCCACTGCCTGGTCATTATTCGAACCATTTTTTAGCCCACCGCTCCGTATTTCGAGGTGCGGTTTTATTGGCATGTCTTGTCAAAGCAGAGATTGTGTCCCCTTATCACTGGATTCTCATCAATACGGGCATGGGTAACTCAACCGTGTCATCTGCACGGTGCTTGGAGAATAGGCGAATTTTTAAGGCGAGTAGGGAGGCGCATGACTTTTACTGCCTTTATAAAGGGATAAGGATTCACCCTCTTTCACCTACGCCTTCTCCTTCCTCTGCCCATCCATTCTCGAGCTCCAACGCCCAAGCTCTCGCCTTCTCCACCCAAAAAAGCACCCCAATCATGTCCGAATCCGGAGCAGGAGGCAAGTGGATGGCCTCCTCCGTCAAGGAGAAGGACATCAAGAAGCTTCGGGAGGCCGGGTATCTAGCCAAGGAAATCGCCCATCGACTTCCGGCCAAGGGACAGATCATTCCCACCCCGGAGCCCCAGGAGAGGGTAGTGTTGCTCACACACTTCGTCCGCGGGCAGGGATTCCCCCTCCACCCGTTCGTCCGCGGATTGATGTACTACTACGGGCTGGACTTCCATGATCTGGCCTCCAATTCCATCCTCAACATCTCGGCATTTATTGTCGTGTGTGAGGCCTTCCTTCGCATCTCACCTCACTTCGGGCTATGGCTGAAAACCTTTAATGTGAAGCCCAAGGTGATGAGCAGCCAACAAGCAGAGTGCGGAGGCGCCATGGTGGGCAAGATGCCCAACGTCACCTGGCCCAAAGGTTCCTTTGTGGAGAATGTCAAAGGGTGGCAGTCGGGGTGGTTCTACATCACCGAGCCATGCGACACCAACTGGGCAGCGGCTCCCGCATTTCGGTCCGGAGTCCCGATGCGGTTCACCTCCTGGCAAGAGAAAGGCCTGACCTTGTCTTCCCCGGACGAGCTGACAGGGCTCCAGACGTGCGTGCAGAACATGATAAACAAGAGAATCAAGCTAGTCAACATGGTCCAGGTGATGCTTGTTCGCCGAATCCTTTCGTGCCAACGCTGGACTTGCCATCTATGGGAGTTTGATCCCGCCAAGCACCAGACCCTACTGGAGCTCTTTGGCACAACGCACGAAGATATCTAGAAGGTACTCTTCAAGGCCAACGAGGCGCCGCCACCCACGACCGAGGCTCGCGGGCATAACTTGACGTGCCCTGCTAGTCCCGTAAGTTCTTTAATGCGTTCAAGGCATACCCTTTACTTGCATATTTGAGGAAGGTATCTAAGCCTCCCCATTAAAATTTTCAGGTCTGGACAAAGATGGCGGAGCAGATTAAATGTCCGGCCCCGCTACCCAAAGACCTAGAAGTCCCGCTTCTGACAAAGATGCTGGTTCCGGTGCCTTATAAGGTGCCGAAGAAGAAGGCCAAGAAGAAGGCCAAGGGGACCAGAGGTGGTCTCCGTTGCAAGGGCACTTCGGACGCGACGTCCGGAGGTGCCGAGACTCACTCCTCCGACACCGAAGATGACGAGGAGGAGGGGGAAGAAGAAGAAAGCCGCCCCCCCAGCAGGGGGGAGAAAGCTGAGGCCGGCCTCCACACATCAGGAGGCCGGGATGTCCAAGAAGGGGAAAGCTTCCCTTCCGGACAACTTCGCAGCGGCCACCAACAACAGCTGGGAGTGGGAGCCCAGGGACAAGCCCCTGGCCAAATCGTAAGTGTCCAGACACGGTAATATATCCGTCCTTTTTTTACTTTATTGTTTTTAATGTGCTGGACCATGCACTTGGAGTCCGTCTCGGTCCAACATCGAGCTATCCTCCTCTTCGGAGGGGTTGCTGGACCCGTCGGCGATGGACATCGGATCCCTTCCGACGGCCTCCTCCCCCAAGGCCGTGGACAACACCGAGGTGTTGTCTCAAAGGATCCCAGGCTAGAGAGAGGCTCTGGAGGCCATCCCGGTGGTGCCGGAGGGTGAAACCTCGATTGCCGAACACATGGGGGAGCAAACCCCCATGGACACCGATGATGGGGGCCGTATCCAATTCAGCCCCCAGCCGAATACAACTCTGGAGGCCCATGTGGCTCTGGACTCAGGTAGGCCGCCTCTTTCGAAAGAGGGGGTGAGCCAACTCCACCGGTGACCTCTGTCCATCCAGAGGCACCAGATAGATTCCTGGAAGCGCTGCGAGGCGCTTCCGTTGTTGAAGAACACTATACCATTATGGGTACGGTGATCGAGAAGATCTAATCTGCAAAAAGCGGACTGACCGAAGCGTGCACGAGCCTTCTAACAGGCTTTGAGGTAAGCAACACAATTATAAAAAGAATGTCACAGCATAGACAGTAGCCCATGATACTCTGTCCAGTGTTCGGAAAGAAAAACCAAACAAAGGATCAAATAATTTTCGCAGGAGTCTAACTTAATATGTCTATGTGCATAAGCAGGCATCACTGCTGGCCGCAACCTCGCACGCTGTGAAAATCTCCGGACTAAAGCAAGAGTCTGGAGCGGACCGAGGAGGAGCTCGGCCGCATTAAAAAGCAGCTGGAAGATAGCCGAGGTATGTAATAATCTTGTATACAGGAAGGATGGTGAAATTATAGTGGCTGAACTGCCATTTTATTTATTAGGAGCGACGACCGAGGTGGAAACCCTCAAGAAGTCGCTGGCCGAGGCCGAGGAGAAAGCGGCCAAGGAGAAGGCCGCCTATGAGAAGCACGCGGCTAGGGTCAGCGAGGTCCAGCAGGAGCTGCAGGACGCCGTCAAGAAGTGCGAGTCCTTGGAACGCGACCTTGCGGATCAAAAATCCAAACTAGGCAAGGTCGTCCAGAACGCACATGATGCCCGGGTTGAAGCCCAAGGCGCCCTCCAAAAAATCCAAGAGGCTAGGAAAATCGCGGCGAGTAAGGCCTTTATTATGCAGAGCAAATATTTGAAGAAAAGGTTCCTATTACTGAGCCGGATTTGGAGTTATCCAGGGGCGTTTGCGGATCTGCCACACAGCATCTCGGATGCTGCAGAATTCTATCGAGCCGAAGAGGGGAGCTCTACGGAGAAGCTGTTCTGGTCACAATACCTTGGACCAGAACATCCAGTGCCCTTTAGCGATCAGCTGAAACAGCTGGTCGAGCTGCATAGGGCGGCCTAACTAGCCATGAAGGATTTGGTAATCCAGCTATGGCCTGCCGAAGCCATTCCCAGCAGCTACTTTGGACTCGTGAAGCAGCTTGTCAGTGCCTACCCTCGGCTTGAAGCCATCAAGCGGTCGGTCTGTATCGAAGGCGCGCGAATGGCCTTTGCCTGCGCCAAGATCCATTGGGCGAAGATGGACACCACGAAGCTGATGACCGAGGGACCGCCTGCGAGCAGGGAGCACCGCACACCCCAACTGTATTTTGACAGTGTCCTGGAGGGATCCCGCCCTGTGGCGGAGCAATGTGCTAAGGATATCATATTCTCATGAACGCACTTGATACGTCTCCAACGTATCTATAATTTTTGATTGCTCCATGCTACTTTATCTACTGTTTTGGACTATATTGGGCTTTATTTTCCACTTTTATATTATTTTTGGGACTAACCTATTAACCAGAGGCCCAGCCTAGAATTGTTGTTTTTTGCCTATTTCAGTATTTCGAAGAAACGGAATATCAAACGGAGTCCAAATGGAATGAAACCTTCGGGAACGTGATTTTCTCACCGAACGTGATCCAGGAGACTTGGACCCTACGCCAAGAAGCTTCCGTGGAGGTCACGAGGTTGGAGGGCGTGCCCCCCTACCTCGTGGGCCCCTCGGAGCTCCACCGACATACTACTTCCTCCTATATATACCTACATATCCCCGTATGATCAGAAGGGGAGCCAAAAACCTAATTCCACCGCCGCAACCTTCTGTATCCACGAGATCCCATCTTGGGGCCTGTTCTGGAACTCCGCCGGAGGGGGCATCCACCACGGAGGGCTTCTACATCAATACCATAGCCCCTCCGATGAAGTGTGAGTAGTTTACTTCAGACCTTCGGGTCCATAGCTAGTAGCTAGATGGCTTCTTCTCTCTTTTTGGATCTCAATACAATGTTCTCCCCCTCTCTCGTGGAGATCTATTCGATGTAATCTTCTTTTTGCGGTGTGTTTGTTGAGACCGATGAATTGTGGGTTTATGATCCAACTTATCTATGGAAAATATTTGATTCTTCTCTGAATTCTTTTATGTATGATTGAGTTATCTTTGCAAGTCTCTTTGAGTTATCCGTTTGGTTTGGCTAACTAGATTGGTAGTTCTTGCAATGGGAGAAGTGCATGGCTTTGGGTTCAATCTTGGGGTGTCCTTATTCAGTGACAGAAAGAGTTGCAAGGCACGTATTGTATTGTTGCCATCGAGGATAACAAGATGGGGTATTTATCATATTGCATGAATTTATTCCTCTACATCATGTCATCTTGCTTAAGGCGTTACTCTGTTTTTAACTTAATACTCTAGATGCATGCTGGATAGATGCAGAATCGTTTCGATCTACTTGTCTCGGACGTGATGCCTATATACATGATCATACCTAGATAACCTCATAACTATGCTCGATTCTATCAATTGCTCAACAGTAATTTGTTCACCCACCGTAGAATACTTATGCTCTTGAGAGAAGCCACTAGTGAAACCTATGGCCCCCGGGTCTATTCTCATCATATCAATCTATATCACTTTATTTACTTGCTTTGTTTTTACTTTGCCTTTACTTTTTACTTTGCATCTTTATATCAAAAATACCAAAAATATTATCTCTATCAGATCTCACTCTCGTAAGTAACCGTGAAGGGATTGACAACCCCTAAGCGTTCGTTGCGAGTTGCTATCGTGTTGTGTAGGTACGAGGGACTTGCGCGTGACCCCCTACTGGATTGATACCTTGGTTCTCAAAAACTGAGGGAAATACTTACGCTACTGTGCTGCATCATCCTCTCCTCTTCGGGGAAAACCAACGCAAGCTTGAGATGTAGCAAGAAGAATTTCTGGCACCGTTGTCGGGGAGGCTTACACAAAAGTCAACATACCAAGTACCCATCGCAATCCCTATCTCTCGCATTACATTATTTGCCATTTGCCTCTCGTTTTCCTCTCCCCCACTTCACCCTTGCCATTTTATTCGCCCTCTCTTTCCCAATCTCCACCTCTCTTTCCCATTTGCCTTTTTCCCTTTGCCTTTCTGTGAGCTTGTGTGTTGGATTACTTGTTGCCATGGCGCAAGATAATACCAAATTGTGTGATTTCTCGAATACCAATAATAATGATTTCCTTAGTACTCCGATTGCTCCTCTTAATAATGATGAGTCTTGTGAAATCAATACCGCTTTACTGAATCTTGTTATGAAAGATCAATTCGCCGGCCTTCCTAGTGAAGATGCCGCTACACATCTAAACAATTTTGTTGATTTGTGTGATATGCAAAAGAAAAAAGATACGGATAACAACATTATCAAATTGAAGTTATTTTCGTTTTCACTTAGAGATCGTGCTAAAGTTTGGTTTTCATCGTTGCCTAAAAATAGTATTGATTCTTGGAACAAGTGCAAAGATGCTTTTATCTCTAAGTATTTTCCTCCCTCTAAGATTATCACTCTTAGGAACAATATCATGAATTTTAAACAACTTGATCATGAGCATGTTGCCCAATCTTGGAAAAGAATGAAATTAATGCTTCACAATTGCCCTACTCATGGTTTGAATTTATGGATGATCATACAAAATTTTTATGCCGGATTGAATTTTGCTTCTAGAAATCTTTTAGATTCGGCCGCGGGAGGCACCTTTATGGAAATTACGTTAGGGGATGCTACCAAATTTCTTGATAATATTATGGCTAATTATTCTCAATGGCACACCGAAAGATCTTCTAGTAAAAAAGTGCATGCTATAGAAGAAATCAATGTTTTGAGTGAAAAGATGGATGAACTTATGAAGATGTTTGCTCCTAGAAATACTCGTCTTGATCCTAATGATATGCCTTTATCTACTTTGCTTGAAAATAATAATGAATCTATGGATGTGAATTTTGTTGGTAGGAATAGTTTTGGTAACAACGCTTATAGAGGGAATTTTAATCCTAGGCCTTTTCCTAGCAATCCTTCTAACAATTATGGAAATTCCTACAACAACTCTTATGGAAATTTTAATAAGATGCCCTCTAATTTTGAGAGTAGCGTTAAAGAGTTTATGAATTCACAAAAGAATTTTAATGCTTTGCTTGAAGAGAAATTGCTTAAAGTTGATGATTTGGCTAGGAACGTTGATAGAATTTCTCTTGAAATTGATTCTTTAAAGCTTAGATCTATTCCTCCTAAGCATGATATCAATGAGTCTCTCAAAGCTATGAGAATTTCCATTGACGAGTGCAAAGAAAGAACCGCTAGGATGCGTGCTTCCAAAGATGCCTTTATTAAAGCGTGTTCTTCTAATCCCTATGAAAATCAAGATGAAGATCTAAAAGTTATTGATGTGTCCCCCATTAAATCTTTGTTTTGTGATATGAATCTTGATGAATCTGAATATGATCTTCCCTTACCTAGAAGGCGTTCTAAGAATTCTGAGTTTCTAGATCTTGATGATGAAATTGATGAAAGTAGGATTGAAATAAATAGAAACCGTGATGTTGCTAAACCTACTATTTTGGATCTCAAGGAATTTAATTGTGAAAATTGCTCTTTTATTGATTGTATTTCCTTGTTGTAATCCATGTTAAATTCTCCTCATGCTTATAGTCAAAATAAGGCCTTTACCGAACACATTGTTGATGCCTTGATACAATCCTATGAAGAAAAGCTTGAGTTGAAAGTTTCCATCCCTAGAAAACTCCATGATGAGTGGGAACCTACCATTAAAATTAAAATTAAAGATTTTGAGTTTCATGCTTTGTGTGATTTGGGTGCTAGTGTCTCTACTATCCCCAAAACTCTATGTGATTTACTAGATTTTCGTGATTTTGATGATTGCTCTCTAAACTTGCATCTTGCGGATTCCACTATTAAAAAGCCTATGGGAAGAATTAATGATGTTCTTATTGTTGCAAATAGGAATTATGTGCCCGTAGATTTTATCGTTCTTGATATAGATTGCAATCCTTCATGTCCTATTATTCTTGGTAGACCTTTCCTTAGAACGATTGGTGCAATTATTGATATGAAGGAAGGGAATATTAGATTCCAATTTCCCTTAAAGAAGGGCATGGAACACTTTCCTAGCAAGAAAATAAAATTACCATATGAATCTATCATGAGAGCCACTTATGGCAACCCAATTTTATTTTGTGTTTTTTGTTTTTGGTTCTGTTTAGGAATAAATAATCCATATACCTTCTGTTTGGATGTGGTTTTATGTTTTAATTAGTGTTTGTGCCAAGTAAGACCTATAGGATAACCTACGATGATAGTTGATTTGATTCTGCTGAAAAACAGAAACTTTGCACGCACGAATTTAGTTATGATAAATAACAGGAACGTGCTTTTGCGTTGATTCTTTTTGCTGCAGATCAATAAACAAATTGTCCAGGACTTCCTATTTTTGTAGAATCTTTAGAGTTCCAGAAGTTTGCGTTAGTTACAGATTACTACAGACTGTTCTGTTTTTGACAGATTCTGTTTTTCGTGTGTTGTTTGCTTATTTTGATGAATCTATGGCTAGTAAATTAGTTTATAAACCATAGAGAAGTTGGAATACAGTAGATTTAACACCAATATAAATAAAGAATGAGTTCATTACAGTACCTTGAAGTAGTCTTTTGTTTTCTTTCTCTAACGGAGCTCACGAGATTTCTGTTGAGTTTTGTGTTGTGAAGTTTTCAAGTTTTGGGTAAATTCTTTTGATGGATTATGGAACAAGGAGTGGCAAGAGCCTAAGCTTGGGGATGCCCATGGCACCCCCAAGATAATCCAAGGACACCAAAAAGTCAAAGCTTGGGGATGCCCCTGAAGGCATCCCCTCTTTCGTCCACTTCCATCGGTAATTTACTTGGAGCTATATTTTTATTCACCAACATGATATGTGTTTTGCTTGGAGCGTCTTGTATTATTTGTGTCTTTGCTTGTTAGTTTACCACAATCATCCTTGATGTACACACCTTTTGAGAGAGCCATACATGATTTGGAATTTGTTAGAATACTCTATGTGCTTCACTTATACCTTTTGAGCTTGATAGCTTTGCTCTATGTGCTTCACTTATATCTTTAGAGCGTGACAATTTTTTCTCTAGTGCTTCACTTAGATTATTTTGAGAGTCATTACTAGCATGGTAATTTTCTTAATGTTAATATACTTGGTATTCAAGATTTGTGAAACTTTCTTTTTTTTGAGTGAAGTAAATTAAGTTTGATGCTTGATAATTGTTTTGAGATATGGGGGTGATAATATCAAAGTCGTGCTATTTGAATAGTTGTGAATTTGAGAAATACTTGTGTTGAAGTTAGAAAATCCCGTAGCATGCACATATGGTTAAAGTTGTGTAACAAATTTGAAACATGAAGTGTACCTGGCTTGTGCATCCTTATGAGTGGCGGTCGGGGACGAGAGATGGTCTTTTCCTACCAATCTATCCCCCTAGGAGCATGCGTGTAGTATTTGAAATTTTGATGACTTCTAAATTTTTGCAATAAGTATATGAGTTCTTTTGACTAATGTTGAGTCCATGGATTATACGCACTCTCACCTTTCCGCCTTTGCTAGCCTCTTCGGTACCGTGCATTGCCCTTTCTCACCTTGAGAGTTGGTGCAAACTTCGCCGGTGCATCCAAACCTCGTGATACGATACGCTCTATCACACATAAACCTCCTTTTATCTTCCTCAAAACAGCCACCATACCTACCTATCATGGCATTTCCATAGCCATTCCGAGATATATTGCCATGCAACTTCCACCATCATCATCGTGACATGCATTACTTTTGTCATATTGCCATTGCATGATCTTGTAGTTGACATCGTGTTTGTGGCAAAGCCACCATGCATTATTTTCCATACATGTCACTCTTGATTCATCGCACCATCCCGGTACACCACCGGAGGCATTCACATAGAGTCATATCTTGTTCTAGCTTCGAGTTGTAATCCTTATGTTGTAATCAATAGAAGTGTGATGATCATCATTATTAGAGCATTGCCCTAGTGAGGAAAAGGATGATGGAGACTATGATTCCCCCACAAGTCGGGATGAGACTCCGGACGAAAAAAAGAAAGGCCAATAAAAAAAAGGAAAGGCCAATAAAAAAATGAGAGAAAAAGAGAGAAGGGGCAATTTTACTATCCTTTTACCACACTCGTGCTTCAAAATAGCACCTTGTTCTTCATGTAGTGAGTCTCATATATTTGTGCTTCAAAGTAGCACCGTGTTTTTCATATAGTGAGTCTCATAAATTGTCTTGTTTATACTAGTGGGAATTTTTCATTATAGAACTTGGCTTGTATATTACAATGATGGGCTTCCTCAAAATGCCCTAGGTCTTCGTGAGCAAGCGAGTTGGATGCACACCCACTAGTTTTCTTTTGTTGAGCATTCATAGCTCTAGTGCATCCGTTGCATGGCAATCCCTACTCCTCATGTTGACATCAATTGATGGGCATCTCCATAGCCCGTTGATTATCCTCATCAATATGAGACTTTCTCCTTTTTTGTCTTCTCCACACAATCCCCATCATCATATTCTATTCCACCCATAGTGCTATATCCATGGCTCGCGCTCATGTATTGCGTGAAGGTTGAAAGAGTTTGAGATTATTTGAGTATGAAACAATTGCTTGGCTTGTCATCGGGGGTATAGAAGTTGGGAACATCTTTGTGTGACGAAAATGAAGCATAGCCTAACTATATGATTTTGTAGGGATGAACTTTCTTTGGCCATGTTATTTTGAGATGACATAATTGTTTGATTAGTATGCTTGAAGTATTATTATTTTTATGTCAATATGAACTTTTATCTTGAATCTTTCGGATCTGAATATTCATACCATGATTAAGAAGATTTACATTGGAATTATGCCAAAGTATCACTCCACATCAAAAATTCTTTTTTTATCATTTACCTACTCGAGGACGAGCAGGAATTAAGCTTGGGGATGCTTGATACGTCTCCAACGTATCTATAATTTTTGATTGCTCCATGCTACTTTATCTACTGTTTTGGACTATGTTGGGCTTTATTTTCCACTTTTATATTATTTTTGGGACTAACCTATTAACCGGAGGCCCAGCCCAGAATTGCTGTTTTTTGCCTATTTCAGTGTTTCGAAGAAACGGAATATCAAACGGAGTCCAAACGGAATGAAACCTTCGGGAACGTGATTTTCTCACCGAACGTGATCTAGGAGACTTGGACCCTACGCCAAGAAGCTTCCGAGGAGGTCACGAGGGTGGAGGGCGCACCCCCCTGGGCGCGCCCCCTACCTCATGGGCCCCTCGGAGCTCCACTGACATACTCCTTCCTCCTATATATACCTACATATCCCCGTATGATCAGAAGGGGAGCCAAAAACCTAATTCCACCGCCGCAACCTTCTGTATCCACGAGATCCCATCTTGGGGCCTATTCTGGAGCTCCGCCGGAGGGGGCATCAACCACGGAGGGCTTCTACATCAACAGCATAGCCCCTCCGATGAAGTGTGAGTAGTTTACTTCAGACCTTCGGGTCCATAGCTAGTAGCTAGATGGCTTCTTCTCTCTTTTTGGATCTCAATACAATGTTCTCCCCCTCTCTCGTGGAGATCTATTCGATGTAATCTTCTTTTTGCGGTGTGTTTGTTGAGACCGATGAATTGTGGGTTTATGATCCAACTTATCTATGGAAAATATTTGATTCTTCTCTGAATTCTTTTATGTATGATTGAGTTATCTTTGCAAGTCTCTTCGAGTTATCCGTTTGGTTTGGCCAACTAGATTGGTAGTTCTTGCAATGGGAGAAGTGCATGGCTTTGGGTTCAATCTTGCGGTGTCCTTACTCAGTGACAGAAAGAGTTGCAAGGCACGTATTGTATTGTTGCCATCGAGGATAACAAGATGGGGTATTTATCATATTGCATGAATTTATTCCTCTACATCATGTCATCTTGCTTAAGGCGTCACTTTGTTTTTAACTTAATACTCTAGATGCATGTTGGATAGCGGTCGATGAGTGGAGTAATAGTAGTAGATGTAGAATCGTTTCGATCTACTTGTCTCGGACGTGATGCCTATATACATGATCATACCTAGATAACCTCATAACTATGTTCGATTCTATCAATTGCTCAACAGTAATTTGTTCACCCACCGTAGAATACTTATGCTCTTGAGAGAAGCCACTAGTGAAACCTATGTCCCCCGGGTCTATTCTCATCATATCAATCTATATCACTTTATTTACTTGCTTTGTTTTTACTTTGCCTTTACTTTTTACTTTGCATCTTTATATAAAAAATACCAAAAATATTATCTCTATCAGATCTCACTCTCGTAAGTAACCGTGAAGGGATTGACAACCCCTAAGTGTTGGTTGCGAGTTGCTATCGTGTTGTGCAGGTACGAGGGACTTGCGCATGACCTCCTACTGGATTGATACCTTGGTTCTCAAAAACTGAGGGAAATACTTACGCTACTGTGCTCCATCATCCTCTCCTCTTCGGGGAAAACCAACGCAAGCTCAAGATGTAGCAACTGATGACCGAGGGACCGCCCGCGAGCAGGGAGCACCGCACACCCCAACTGTATTTTAACAGTGTCCTGGAGGGATCCCGCCCTGTGGCGGAGCAATCTACTAAGGATATCATATTCTCATGAACGCACTCATGTTATCATGTCCTGTATTATGAAACAGATCCGTTATGTAATATAATGTCTGTTATATAAAATTTTACCTCCTGTGCGGCCATTTTGTTAAATCTGAGAGTTGGCCAGTCATCGGCTTCTGCCCCCACGTAGGTAGTACGGGGGTGTTCGAGATAAATCTAAACACTCTTTACTCTAGATTTTGGTCCTTAAAGGAGGTGTTTAGCGCAACGAACAAGGCAATCAGACTATACGGCTTTATCACCCTCACTTAGCCATAGGAGTTTGACAACAAAAATTTAGGCGCAGCCCCTAGTGTTCGGAAGTCCGGACTTGGGATGCTGTAAACACCTGATCGGATAAAAACCGATTCCTTGCATAATGCGGAAAAAATCTTCAAGGATTTGAAACCTCTCGAACAGCTGACCAGCTCTCGCCGCATCATGACAGTCAGTTTTTGGCTTTCTCTACTAAGTTGCTCGTCCAAAAGAACCGGGGCACAATCACAGTAGTTCTCCCTTTACTACCCTAGCCGATATAGCGAAATGTAAGGTAGTTAGCACAGGAGCCGGGCAACAAAACTATTGACCAAAGACATGATTCAGAGCCGATGCATATAATGCTATAAGTTCGGGGTGCCAAACTATACTGTAAAAGTGTTCGGACTTTATTGCCATATTCGGGGTATGATGAAGCCCCTAGCAAATGAAGGCGTACCAGAGTGTACGGGTGCAATTGATAAGAATATAAAGAAAAGAAAAAAAATCAAGTAATAAGCTGACGCCGCAAACATTGAGCCGCAAATTATTTTCCATTGTAATTTGATTAATATGACAAGGCGTACTTGTACAAGTAATGTGATAAGCAAATAAGGCTATTTGACATGCCATGACCAAGGGCGAGCTGCGTGCGGGTATTTAAAATAGGTATAACGATCATTAGTAGAGACCACCTGGGGGTTCTGAGGGAGTCCTGGACTAGGGGGTGTCCGGACAGCCGGACTATCAATGTCCGCCGGACTCCAAGACTACGAAGATACAAGATTGAAGACTCCGGCTCGTGTCCGGATGGTACTTTCCTTGGCGTGGAAGGCAAGCTTGGCGATACGGATATGTAGATCTCCTACCATTGTAACCGACTCTGTGTAACCCTAGCCCTCTCCGGTGTCTATATAAACCGGAGGGCTTTAGTCCGTAGGACAACATACATTACAACAATCATACCATAGGCTAGCTTCTAGGGTTTAGCCTCCTTGATCTCGTGGTAGATCTACTCTTGTACTACCCATATCATCAATATTAATCAAGCAGGACGTAGGGTTTTACCTCCATCGAGAGGGCCCGAACCTGGGTAAAAACATCGTGTCCCTCGTCTCCTGTTACCATCCGCCTAGACGCACAGTTCGGTACCCCCTACCCGAGATCCGCCGGTTTTGACACCGACATTGGTGCTTTCATTGAGAGTTCCTCTGTGTCGTCACCGATAGGCTTGATGGCATCTTCAACCTGCAACGCTGTCCAGGGTGAGATTTTTCTCCCCGGACAGATCTTTGTATTCGGCGGCTTCGCACTGCGGGCCAATTCACTTGGCCATCTAGAGCAGATCGAAAGCTACGCCCCTGGCCGTCAGGTCAGATTTGGAAGCTTAAACTTCACGGCCGATGTCCGCGGAGACTTGATCCTCGACGGACTCGAGCCACAGCCGAGCGTGCTGCACTATGACGATGGGCATGATCTAGCTCTGCCGCCGAACAGTGCCTTGGTGGCCGCACACGGATCCGCTTCGGCCATTAGCCCGGAGCCGATCGCCCAGATCGAGGGTCGGTGGATAGACGCCGCTGTGGGGGCTGCAATATCCACGGCGATGGAGCCGAACACTAATCTTGTCCCCTGCGAGACTCGTGATTCCGAGGCGCCGGACTCCTCGCCGGACTCCGAACCTCCCGTGCCCCTGCCAATCGATCCGGATTGGGCGCCGGTTATGGAATTCACCGCCGCGGACATCTTCCAATGCTCGCCTTTCGGCGATATCTTGAATTCACTAAAGCATCTCTCGTTATCAGGAGAGCCCTGGCCGGACTACGGCCAGGATGGTTGGGATGCGGACGACGAAGAAATTCAGAGCCCACCCACCACCCACTTTGTAGCCACTGTCGACGATCTAACCGACATGCTAGATTACGACTCCGAAGACATCGACGCTATGGACGACGATGCCGGAGACGAACAGGAACCAGCGCCCACAGGGCACTGGAAGGCCACCTCGTCATATGACGTATACATGGTGGATACCCCAAAAGATGGGGACGGCGAAGAAACAGCGGAGGCAGATCCCTTAAAGAAACAACCCAAGCGCCGGCGTCAGCGGCGCCGCTCTAAATCTCGCCACAGCAAAAACGGAGATTCCGGCACAGGAGATAATAATACTCCTGAGAGTGCCGAAGACAATCCCCTCCAGCAAGACTCAGCGCAGGAGGATGCAGAAGCAAGCCCTCATGAGAGGGCGGCAGACGAAGAGGTTGAGGATCATAATTACATGCCTCCCTCCGAAGACGAAGCAAGCCTCAACGATGACGAATTCGTCGTACCCGAGGATCCCGTCGAACAAGAGCGCTTCAAGCGTAGGCTTATCGCCACAATAAACAGCCTAAAGAAAAAGCAGCAGCAGCTTCAAGCTGATCAGGACCTGCTGGCCGACCGATGGACCGAGGTCCTCGCGACCGAAGAGTATAAACTTGAACGTCCCTCCAAAAGTTACCCAAAACGCAAGCTGCTCCCCCGATTAGAGGGGGAAGCATACGTACATCCATCACCAGCGCACGATATGGCTGACCGACCACCCCGTGGTCGTGACAGAGAGGCATCCAGGCCCCCAGCCAAGACCATACCTCGGCATCGCTTCAAAAGTACGAAGCCAAGAGGGAACGCGCTGGACTTGCGAGACATATTGGAGGACAGAGCAAGACAATCCAGATCCATCTATGGATCACGGGGGCGCCCTACGACCCACGACGAATACCATCGTGCCGGACACAATAACCCCGGCCGGGCCGAACACAGCAGACAGCGCTCTTTCGAGCTGCGTCGCGATATTGCTCAATACAGGGGCGTCGCACACCCACTATGTTTCACTGACGAGGTGCTGGACCATGAATTCCTAGCAGGATTTAAACCCATAAACATAGAAGCCTACGATGGAACAACAGACCCTGGAGTCTGGATAGAAGATTATATACTACATATACATATGGCAAGAGGAGATGATCTCCACGCCATAAAATACCTACCCCTCAAGCTCAAAGGGCTAGCCCGTCATTGGCTTAAAAGCCTCCCAGAAAATACTGTTGGAAGTTGGGAAGAGCTCGAGGACGCGTTTAGAGCAAATTTTCAAGGGACTTATGTCCGCCCTCCGGATGCAGATGACCTAATTCATATAACTCAACAGCCCGGAGAGTCAGCGCGGAAATTCTGGAACAGGTTCCTTATAAAAAAGAACCAAATAGTCGACTGTCCGGACGCCGAAGCCTTAGCAGCTTTCAAGCACAATGTCCGAGACGAATGGCTCGCCAGGCACCTCGGTCAAGAGAAACCGAGGACAATGTCCGCACTGACAAGCCTCATGACCCGCTTCTATGCGGGCGAGGATAGCTGGTTAGCACGATGCAGCACCAGCGACCCAAGTACATCAGAGATAAGAGATGGAAACGGAAAATCATGGCGCAGAAAAGAGCAGCGCCGGAATAAAGAGAAAAGCCCAAAGAGCGCGGCAGTCAACGCCGGATTCAAAAGCTCGCGGCCCAATAATAAAACACAGCCTCTTAAGGATGACAGTGACGAATTGTCCAACTTAAACAAAATTTTGGGTCGGATATGTCAAATCCACAGTACCCCCGGAAGGCCTGCAAATCACACCCACAGGGATTGTTGGGTTTTTAAACAGTCCGGCCGACTAAATGCCGAACACAAGGGGCTCGACGCGTCAAGCAAAGAAGATAAACCCCACCAGCAGAGCACCAAAAAACAAAAGACTTTCCCACAAGGGGTCAAAACAGTAAACTCACTTCATGTGATAATACGGAAAAATAGTGCGGCACTTTCTAAAAAGAGCTTCGCACGGTCCAACCCAGCAGACCGTAGAGATTGGATATCAAAACCAATCACCTTCGACCACCTGGACTATTCCAGAAGCGTTCGAAATGCGGGACGGACTCCCCTGATATTGAATCCCATAATAGACGGATTGCAATTTACTAACGTCCTAATGGACGGAGGCAATGACTTAAACCTGTTATATTCAAACACAGTCCGTAGGATGGGGATAGACCCTACCAAAATTCGACACAGCCGCACTTCCTTCAAAGGAGTGACGCTAGGCCATTACGCCAAGTGCACAGGCTCCATATTACTAGAAGTCGTGTTCGGATCACCGAACAATTCTCGACGCGAAAAATTAATTTTTCATATCGTCCCATTTGAAAGTGAATATCAAGCACTCTTGGGACGAAAGGCTTTTGTCCGCTTCAACGCCGTACCGCATTACGCATCTCTTACACTCAAGATGCCCGGACTGCGTGACGTAATTTTAGTGCGAGGGTCACTTAAAGACCCCGGACTTGGATAGACAAATCCGGCGTCAGTAGGCTAGGGGCTCCCCAGCCACATACCCCTTCACAGGGGGCTGCGCGCACAAATAACCGCGGGTTCATATAAACCCCGCTTTAATTATTTCTATTTCTAATATTTTTTGCACAAATTGTTTTTAAAACTAAACTTTCCTCTCTTTTTACAGATGAACAACGTGCATACCCGTCCAGGATAACGGCGCAACGGAGACACAGGCGCAGACGTGCAGTAGGGACCTGTTGCGAGGATTCTTTTCAGATTAAGACCCTGCGTAAACCTTTTTTACTGTCTCTTGTTGTTATTCTCCCTTGGTTTCTTCCTATAGCCAAAGCGGAGCCTGACGTTTTGGCATCGGCCGCGTCAGAAGACCATGCCCGTACCTGGACACTAGGGGCTTAGGGCATCGTTCTGCCCATTATTATAAAGACCGAACACCTTAGGGAGTGTTCGGCGTCTCGAGTTAGGCATTATATGCATCAGCTCCGAATCATGTCTTTGGTCAAATGTTGGGTTTGCCCGGCTCCTGTGTTTTGCTGCCTTACGTTCCGTATCATCGGCTAACGCGGCACCAGGAGAACTACTGCGATTGTGCCCCAGTTCGGCTGGGCGAGCACCTCAGTAGAGAAAGCCGAAAACTGACTGTCATGATACAGCGAGAGACTGGTCAGCCCTCGATCGACTATCAGAATGTTTAGAATTCCCCGCTTTGACGAAGGGCCATTTCCCGGTCAGGCACACGCGCTCCGACTTCGGAGAAGGGCGATGCCACCAGGGGCTATATCGTAGCCCCACCCTCGAGCTCCACTGGCTAAGTGAAAGTGATAAAGCATTATAGTCCGGATTGCCTCGTTCGCTACACTACCACCTCCTTATAATAGGACCGAGACGTCGGATTAAGTGTGAAAACACGCTATTTTTGCGAACACCCCAGCACCTTGTGCGTGGGGGCTGAAGCCGACGACTGCCATCTTTCAGGTTATACACAAGTATACGTAAACGGCCGAAAAGGAGAAGTTTTACTACTTGGACGCACAAGTATAAAAAGCTGTTATAACATAATCATCGATTTACAAGCTAATGCGTTCATTTGAACATTACATTCTTCGAGCACTGCGACTCTATTACATGAGCGCCACGCATAACTTCCCCGAAATAGTGCTCGGCAGGGAGCCGGTCTTTATCCGAACCCTGTGCAGCAACAGCGGTGGCGTCCATCTCTGGACAATGCGCCTTCACACGGGCAAGAGCCATCCGCGCGCCCTCTATGCAGGCCGACCGCTTCATCTCCTTTATATGCGGCACCGCTCCAAGGAATTGCTGCAGTAAGCCAAAGTAGCTCGTCGCCTTGGACCTCTCTGGCCAAACATTGGCCACGATGTCAGTCATGGCAAGTCCGGACAATCTATTTAGTTCGGCCCATTCGGCCAACCGGTCTGTCAATGGAAGTGGGCGATCCGGACTGTGGAATTGAGACCAATATAGCTCTTCCGTCTCGTGATCCTTCTGGCTCTGAAAGTGCTTAATGGCATCGGCCGCACTTGCAGCTAAGTCCATATACGGATCCTCCGGACTCCACAACTGCTCAAATTGCGCATACTTTCCATCCATAAACCAGCGACGCAGCAGAAAAGGCTTGCCAGCCACGATCTCTCCGGCCTGGCACAGTTCCTCCTTCATAGCCCGCATTGCAGAACGGGCATCCTTGGCTTCGGCGGTGGCCTTCTTCAGGTCTTCCCGCTCCGATAAGCGCTCCTTTTCAAGAGCCTCATTGCGGTCGGTAGCATCCTTTACTTTTATGGCCAATTCGGCCACCTCGGCCCTGCTTAGGCAGTGCGCAGCCTTTTCGGCTTTCAACTCCTCGGCCGCCCTCGAGGCAGCCGCTTCACTCCTTCGGGCTTGCTCCTTAGCTCGAGCAAGTTCGGCCCGAAGGCCCTCCACAGCAGCAGCACCGTCTGTATAAACAGCATATAATTTATCAAAGGAGGGCTTCGACCCCCTTAATAAAGCGTCTACGGAGAACTCTTTTACCTTGCGACTCGTCAAGTCGCCTGTTGACAAGTGCGATGTTCGCATCTGCCAAGTCCAATTGCCGATTTAACTCGGCAAACTCACTAGTCCGGCTAGCCCCTGGACTATCCGCCACCTGCATAGGAACGACGGAATTCATTTCTTTAGATTTCGATCCTCGGTACGCTGTCGTTTCCGACAACCTACCGAGTCTCAGGGGCTACCATCTATACAGGGCGCATTTTTTATATGCAAAACTGTTAAAAAACAAAGGGGTGCGTCATTCTCGCATACCTCAAATCCCGCCAGCAAACTCATGGCGGCATTACACAATTCGCTCTCGGCGGACGAAATCCTTCCAATCACCATGCGCATTAACGCACGGTGATCTTCTGAAATAGATGCCCTCTCAAGCAAATTCTTCAGTTCTCCCGGCCAGACACTAGTAGGTGCCGAACTCTCTAGCCCCTCCGGACTCGGGGATACCCTCCGTGATGACACTTCGGGTTCGCCTGCCTCATCTGGCGGCGCTGCGGATGGAGGCGTATCGCTCTCCATCATCTTCGGAAGAAGGTCCCCCGAAGATGAACTCATCTGAGAAGGCTGCAGATCCGAACTGCAATATAAATATTTTGGTTATCTACAGAAGCACAAATGAAGGTATTTCCTTACTAATTAACTCCCTCTTTCATACTCACGGCTCGCTGGAGGGCCGATCCCTTGATGATGATTGTGCGTCCGGATTCTTTCCGGGCGCCGGACCCCCCGGGGAAGATCTCTTCCCACGCTTAGGGGCTTTGGCCTCCGGATCCTCGGAGGCGGTCCTCTTCTCCCCCTGAAGGGAGGGGTTCTTGCTTCCTCCCTCTTCAGTCGCCCCTTTGGGCGAAATATTAGCTCCTCTATTTTCCCCGTCGCCCCCTTCTGCGGGCGCAACCTCCAACATTCTGACCAGCACGGGCTCCTGTGTGGTCTCTGGGAGGGGGGTCGGACACCTTATCAGCCTTGATCGCGCCACCCATTCCTGTAAAGAACAAAGGGTCAGGAGGCGAACTCTGGAAAGGCACATAAACAAAATGTCCAGACTTTGAGCTACTTACCTGAGTATCCGGGCGATCGTGGCTTAGGCCTGCATCCTCGGCTAAATCCGGACACGCCACCTGCGGTTCGAAGAACAACTTGTGCATCTCCACGGGTGTCGCACCCATGAAGTGTTGGAGAATCCGAGGTCCCTCCGGGTTGAACTCCCATAGACGGAGAGGACGGTGTTTGCAGGGCAGAAGATGCCTGATTAGCATAACCTGCATCACCTTGATCAGGTCAATCTCCCTCGCTTGGAGATCTCGAATCCGGCCCTGCAGTGAAGGCACGTCTTCGGACGGCCCCCAATTGAGCCCTTGGTTGACCCACGACATCAGTTGGCGTGGAGGTCCCGGGCGGAATAAGGGCGGCGGCTTTTGCCTGCTGCCCCTTGGAGCGGTGATATAGAACCACTCCTGCTGCCACGGTCCAAGTTCCTCTTGGAAGGAACCCTCGGGCCACGGGGCATCGACCTTTTTGCTTATGGTCGCCCCGCCGCACTCCGCTTGACGCCCCCCGATCACCTTCGGCTCCACCTTGAAGGTCTTCAGCCATAAGCCGAAGTGGGGAATGACGCGGAGGAAGGCTTCGCATATGATAATGAATGCGGAGATATGGAGGATGGACTCCGGAGCCAAGTCGTGAAAGTCCAGCCCGTAGTAGAACAACAACCCTCTCACGAAGGGATCCGTCGGGAAGCCTAAACCCCGACGGAGGTGGGATACGAAAACGACGTATTCACCGGGCTCGGGGGTTAGCACAGCCTGCCCTTGGACAGGCAACCTGTGCGAAACCTCGTAGGCCAGGTACTTGGCCTCACGCAACTTCAATATGTCTTCCTCCGTGACGGAGGAGGGCATCCACCGACCCTGGAGGTCGGAGCTGGACATGATTAAGGATCCGAAGCGCTCGAATATGAGGCTCTGGGTGTTGGAACCAGGAGCGGGGAAGAGATTCGACGCGAGATTGAAGAACAATGGCGAACCTTGGTCCTCTTATAAAGAGGAAAAAATACCAAGGGCCGTCTTCGTGACCGTTTGGGATTCCCCTTCGATAGAGGAGGCGTGGCGACGGGAGCGGTTGGGTTACCCACGCACGTATTGATGAGAATCCCGGAATAAGAGGAACACAATCTCTGCTTCGACAAGACGTGCCAAGGAAACTGCTTCGCTAAACATGCTGAGGTGGTATAATGATTCAAACAAAAGCCTGGTGGCGGTGTGATGTCACGCCGCATAATACGTCAATAGATTGAACTAAGTGTACATTTTATTCTCTCTACGGTGGAATGTGGAATTTATTTTGCAGAGCCGGACACTATCCTGGTGTTCATGATCTTCTCTGGATTATTCAAGGGAGGAACCCGCCTTGCAATGCCGAACATTATGCACACCGAACTTATCGTCATTGAAGACTGGTTCAGGGGCTACTGAGGGAGTCCTGGACTAGGGGTTGTCCGGACAGCCGGACTATCAATGTCCGCCGGACTCCAAGACTACGAAGATACAAGATTGAAGACTCCGGCTCGTGTCCGGATGGTACTTTCCTTGGCGTGGAAGGCAAGCTTGGCGATACGGATATGTAGATCTCCTACCACTGTAACCGACTCTGTGTAACCCTAGCCCTCTCCGGTGTCTATATAAACCGGAGGGCTTTAGTCCGTAGGACAACATACAATACAACAATCATACCATAGGCTAGCTTCTAGGGTTTAGCCTCCTTGATCTCGTGGTAGATCTAATCTTGTACTACCCATATCATCAATATTAATCAAGCAGGATGTAGGGTTTTACCTCCATCGAGAGGGCCCGAACCTGGGTAAAAACATCGTGTCCCTCGTCTCTTGTTACCATCCGCCTAGACGCACAGTTCGGGACCCCCTACCCGAGATCCGCCGGTTTTGACACCGACAGGTTCCCTTGTATGTCAAAGCTTCTTGCCTTCTTGGTGTATCCGTCCCTTGATAGGTTCGATGATCAGGTTATCAGAAAAAGCCTCGGGAACAGAAAAACCTTAGAGAAGAAGAAAAAAGTGAAGGTATGCGGGTCCGGGAGCTGTTGAGCCGCATTATGGACCACGGTCTAGTTGTGCCTCCGTCCATGCCCATGGTATTTTAAGTGCGTAGTTATGTATGCGCGGCACGAGTATCGACGCCTTGTTGGGACTGGGACGGAGGCCAAATTGCTAGTCAAGCTCTGGATGAGCTGGACTGTCTTGCTGCAGAGTAGTTCAGACTCGTTTGACGGTGTCCGGGAGCTTGGCTGTTGAATTGCGGTTATGCCTGAAAAGGCCGCTTTGTACTTCTGCTGCAAGGGCCGCGGTGTGCTCCTCGGTACGGAGGGAGCGTTCCGTGTTTCCATTGACTGTTATAACACCGCGTGGTCCGGGCATGTTGAGCTTGACGTAAGCGTAGTGTGGTACCACATTGAAGCGAGCAAATGCGGTTCATCCAAGTAGTGCATGATAGCAATTGCGGAAGGGGACGATATCAAAGATCAATTCTTCGCTTCGGAAATTATCCGGGGATCCGAAGACCACTTCCAGTGTGATTGAGCCCGTACAACAGGCTTCTACACCTGGTATAACACCTTTAAAGGTGGTTTTTGTGGGCTTGATCCTCGAGGGATCGATACCCATTTTGCGCACTATATCCTGATAGAGCAGGTTCAGGCTGCTACCGCCGTCCATGAGGACTCGCGTAAGGTGGAATCCATCTATGATTGGGTCGAGGACTAGTGCGGCTGAACCGCCATGACGGATACTGGTCGAATGGTCCCTGCGATCGAAGGTGATCGGACAGGACGACCATGGGTTGTATTTTGGGGTGACTGGCTCCATCACGTAGACGTCCCTGAGTGCGTGCTTGCGCTCCCTCTTGGGGATATGGGTAGCGTATATCATGTTCACCATTTTGACTGGGGGGGACTTCTTCTGTCCCCCTGTGTTAGGTGGCCGGGGTTCCTCGTCATCATCCTTGCTTTGCGACCCCTTCTCCTTGTTCTCGGCGTGTAACTTGCCGGCCTATTTTAAAACCCAACACTCTCTGTTGGTATGATTGGTTGGCTTATCAGGAGTGCCGTGAATTTGACATGGACGATCGAGTATGCGGTCCAAACTGGACGGGCCCGGATTGTTTCTCTTGAATGGCTTCTTCTGCTGACCGGACTTAGAGCCACTGAATCCGGCATTGACCGCCATGTCTGCAGCGTTGTCGCCGTTATTTCGACGCTTGTGTGTGTTGCGTTGGGGCTTGCCATTGCTGTTTCTGGCTTCAGAAGTGACAGGTTTGCCTGTGTTGTTATTGCCACAGGCTAGCCAACTATCTTCACCCGCACAAAAGCGGGTCATGACTGCCGTAAGGGCTGACATGGACCTCGGTTTTTCCTGGCCGAGGTGTCTGGCCAGTCATTCATCGCAGATGCTGTGCTTAAAGGCCGCTAGGGCTTCGGCGTCCGGACAGTCGACGATCTGGATCTTTTTAGTTAAGAACCTAGTCCAGAATTTCCTGGCTGACTCTCTGGGCTGTTGGATTATGTGACTTAGGTCATCGGCATCTGGAGGTCGGACATATGTGCCTTGGAAGTTGTCGAGGAAGGCGTCCTCCAAGTCCTCCCAACTGCCAATGGAGTTTTCGGGCAGGCTGTTCAACCAGTGTCGAGATGGTTGATACGTCTCCAACGTATCTATAATTTTTGATCGCTCCATGCTACTTTATCTACTGTTTTAGGCAATATTGGGCTTTATTATCCACTTTTATATTATTTTTGGGACTAACCTATTAACTGGAGGCCCAGCCCAGATTTGCTGTTTTATGCCTATTTCAGTGTTTCGTGGAAAAGGAATATCAGATGGAGTCAAAACGGAACGAAATCAACTAGAGAAGTTATTTTTGGAAGGAAACCCACCTGATGGACTTGGACCCCACGTCAGAAGATACGGGAGGTGCTCTGGACCCGTTATAACCCCGATTGGAAGGGCAGGCCAGTCTGAGGCTCTAGGGACGATCGGAAGTTCACGCCAATCGATCTTCTGTAGGAGTAGGAGGTAGCGCGAATCCCCTCTTTCTTCGTTTAGAAGAGTGCTGGACCTCCACAACTTCAAGGGTGGGGGGCGCGCCCACCCCCCGGGCGCGCCCCTTGCCTCGTGGGACCCCCGTAGCTCCATCGACGTACTCCTTTACCCATATATACCTACGTACCCTAAAACTTCCAGAACAGAAGATAGATCGAGAGTTCCGCCGTTGCAAGCCTCTGTAGCCACCAAAAACCTCTCGGGAGCCAGTTCCGGCGCCCTGCCGGAGGGGAACCCATCACCGGTGTCCATCTTCATCATCCCGGTGCTATCCATGACGAGGAGGGAGTAGTTCACCCTCGGGGCTGAGGGTATGTACCAGTAGCTATGTGTTTGATCTCTCTCTCGTGTTCTCTCTCGTGTTCCCTCTATGGCATGATCTTGATGTATCCGGAGCTTTGCTATTGTAGTTGGATCTTATGATGTTTCTCCCCCTCTACTCTCTTGTGATGAATTGAGTTTCCCCTTTGAAGTTATCTTATCGGATTGAGTCTTTTATGAGAACACTTGATGTATGTCTTGGTGATCAACTTGCGGGTTTCGTGACATTGGGAACCTATGCATAGGGGTTGGCACACGTTCTTGACTCTCCGGTAGAAACTTTGGGGCACTCTTTGAAGTACTTTTATGTTGGTTGGATGAATCTGAGATTGTGTGATGCATATCGTATAATCATGCCCACGGATACTTGAGGTGACAATGGAGTATCTAGGTGACATTAGGGTTTTGGTTGATTTGTATCTTAAGGTGTTATTCTAGTACAGACTCTTTTATAGATTGATCCGAAATGATAACTTTGAGGTGGTTTCGTACCCTACCATAATCTCTACATTTGTTCTCCGCTATTATGGCTTCGGAGTGACTCTTTGTTGCATGTTGAGGGCTTGTTATATTATCTATCTATGTTATTATTGTTGAGAGAACTTGCACTAGTGAAAGTATGAACCCTAGGCCTTGTTTCCTGTCATTGCAATACCGTTTACGCTCACTTTTATCATTAGTTACCTTGCTGTTTTTATTATTTCAGATTACAAATACCTTTATCTACCATCCATATTGCACTTGTATCACCATCTCTTCGCTGAACTAGTGCACCTATACAATTTACCATTGTATTGGGTGTGTTGGGGACACAAGAGACTTTGTTATTTGGTTGCAGGGTTGTTTGAGAGAGACCATCTTCATCCTACGCCTCCTACGGATTGATAAACCTTAGGTCATCCACTTGAGGGAAATTTGCTACTATCCTACAAACCTGTGCACTTGCAGGCCCAACAACGTCTACAAGAAGAAGGTTGTGTAGTAGACATCAAGCTCTTTTGTGGCGCCGTTGCCGGGGAGGCTAGGTAAAAGGGCACTCACTCACACCACGTCAACTAAGCTCTTTTCTGGCGTCGTTGCCGGGGAGGTGAGTGCTTGAAGGTATATCTTTAGATCTTGCAATCGAATATTTTGTTTCTTGTTTTAGCACTAGTTAGTCTATAAAAGAAAATTACAAAAAATGGAATTAAGGATGCCTCATATGCTTCATCTTTTTAATATCTTTCGTGAGTATGATGGGAAGGAAAATTGTGCTCAAGTACTAGAAGAAGAATTACATAGAATGCTTGGCATAAAATATGTGAATGATGAGCATGATTGCAATGTTGTTAGTATGAATTCCTTGAATATCCATGATGCTAATGATATGCAAAGCCACAAGCTTGGGGAAGGTATGTTTGATGAAGATGATATTTTTTGTCCCCCAAGCTTTGATGAGCAAATTTACTATGATGAAAGCATGCCTCCTATCTATGATGATTATTGTGATGATACGTACGCCATAAAGAAGAATTTTGCTTATGTGGAGAGTAGTAAATTTTCTATACTTGTAGATCATGAAAAGAATGCTTTAGGTGCTGGTTATATTGTTGAATTCATTCATGATGCTACTGAAATTTATTATGAGGGAGGAACATATGCTTGTAGAAATTGCAATAATGTCAAGTTTCCTCTCTATGTGTTGAAAATTTTGAAGCTATGCTTGTTTTACCTTCCTATGCTAGTTGATCCTTGTTCCCATAAGTTGTTTGCTCAAAAAATCCCTATGCATAGGAAGTGGGTTAGACTTAAATGTGCTAGTCATATGCTTCATGATGCTCCTGTTATGTTTTAATTCTTATCTTTTATGTGAGCATCATTGTCATCATCATGCCTAGCTAGAAAGGCATTAAAGAAAAGTGCTTGTTGGGAGACAACCCAATACTTATCCTTACTGTTTTTGTGTGTCCACATGATTATGCTACTGTAGTAATCATGTTTTATAGCTTTTGTTTCAGTAAAGTGCCAAGTAAGACCTTTAGGATGGCTTACGGTGATAGTTGTGTTGATCCTGCTGAAAATCAGAAACTTTTGCACCCAGTAAATTAGTTTTTTTAATTCACAGAAACGTGATTCTGATCTGATTCTTTTTTCTCTGGATTGGTACAGGAATTTCTTAGGACTTCTTAATTTGGTAGGATTTTTGGAGTTCCAGAAGTATACGTTTGATACAGATTACTACAGACTGTTCTGTTTTTGACAGATTCTGTTTTCTATGTGTTGTTTGCTTATTTTGATGAATCTATGAGTAGTATCGGAGGGTATGAACCATAGATAAGTTGGAATACAGTATATATTACACCAATATAAATTTAGAATGAGTTCATTACAGTACCTAAGTGGTGGTTTTATTTTCTTATACTAACGGAGCTTACGAGTTTTCTGTTGAGTTTTGTGTTGTGGAGTTTTCAAGTTTTGGGTAAGGATTCGATGGACTATGGAATAAGGAGTGGCAAGAGCCTAAGCTTGGGGATGCCCAAGGCACCCCAAGGTAATATTCAAGGACAACCAAGAGCCTAAGCTTGGGGATGCCCCGGAAGGCATCCCCTCTTTCGTCTTCGTTCATCGGTAACTTTACTTGGAGCTATATTTTTATTCACCACATGATATGTGTTTTGCTTGGAGCGTCATTTTCTTTTGTTAGTATTAGCTTGCTGTTATTTATAATAATGTTTTGCATCTTTAGTTTCAATAAAGAAGTCAAGGATAGCCTTTGCCATGCTTGTTTTGCTAGTATACATGTTGCTGTTTGAAAACAGAAAGTTTACCGCTGTTGCAAAAATTCCCTAGAAAGGTCAGAGAGCGGTATAATGTTGAATCTTTTTGCATATTGAGGTCTGATAAATTTATTACAGTGGGAATTTTAGTTCATAATTTTTGGAGTTAGGGAAGTATTGACACTCCTGCATTCTTTACAGACTGTACTGTTTTGACAGATTGCTGTTATGGTTGCATTGTTTGCATATGTTTGCTTGTTTAATGATTCTATTTGAAGATAGGAGTATTAAATATGCAGAGGCATTTAGTATGCAATGTTGAATAATAATTTTAGTGATTTGTTACAGTAGAAAATGATAAGGTTTTGCATTGGTTTATACTAACCTATCTCACGAGTTCTTGTTGAGTTTGTTGTGAATGAAGCTTTTGATAAAAAGAGAAACCATGATATGAGAGGAATTAAGGAGACACAAAAGATCAAGCTTGGGGATGCCCAAGGCACCCCAAGATAATATTTCAAGAATTATCAAGCATCTAAGCTTGGGGATGCCCCGGTAGGCATCCCACCTTTCTTCTTCAACAACTATCGGTTAGTATCGGTTGAGCCTAAGTTTTTGCTTCTTCACATGAGTTGTGCTATCCTTGCAATGTAGTTTTCTTTAGCTTTGCTTGCTGTTTGAATAAAGTAACAAGATCTGAAATTATTAAATGAGAGAGAGTCCTCGCATAGTTGCATAATTATTTAGCTACTCATTGACCTTCACTTATATGTTTCGGAGTAGTTTGTCATTTGCTCTAGTGCATCACTTATACCTTTTAGAGCATGGTGGTAGTTTTATTTTGAAGAAATAGATGAACTCTCATACTTCACTTATATTATTTTGAGAGTCTTAAATAGTATGGTAATTTGCTTAATGTTAATATACTTGGTATTCAAGATATGTGAAGCTTTCTTTTGAGTGAATTGAATACTAAGATAAGTTTGATGCTTGACAATTGTTTTGAGATATGGAGGTGATAATATCAAAGTCGTGCTAGTTGAGTAATTATGAATTTGAGAAATGCTTGTGTTAAAGTTTGGAAGTCCTGTAGCATGCACGTATGGTTAAAGTTGTGTAACAAATTTGAAACATGAAGTGTACCTGGCTTGTGCATCCTTATGAGTGGCGGTCGGGGACGAGCGATGGTCTTTTCCTACCAATCTATCCCCCTAGGAGCATGCGCGTAGTACTTGATTTTTGATGACTTCTAAATTTTTGCAATAAGTATATGAGTTCTTTTGACTAATGTTGAGTCCATGGATTATACGCACTTTTACCTTTCTGCCTTTGCTAGCCTCTTCGGTACCGTGCATTGCCCTTTCTCAGCTTGAGAGTTGGTGCAAACTTCGCCGGTGCATCCAAACCCCATGATATGATACGCTCTATCACACATAAACCTCCCTATATCTTCCTCAAAACAGCCACCATACCTACCTATTATGGCATTTCCATAGCCATTCCGAGATATATTGCCATGCAACTTCCATCATCATATTCATGACATACATCACTTTTGTCATATTGCCTTGCATGATCATGTAGTTGACATCGTATTTGTGGCAAAGCCACCATGCATTATTTTTCATACATGTCACTCTTGATTCATTGCACCATCCCGGTACACCGCCGGAGGCATTCATATAGAGTCATATCTTGTTCTAAGTTTCGAGTTGTAATCCTTATGTTGTAATCAATAGAAGTGTGATGATCATCATTATTAGAGCATTCCCCAAAAAAAGAAAGGCCAAAAAAAGGGAAGGCCCAAAAAAAAGAAAATAGTAAAAAAAGAAAATTAAAAAGGGCAATGCTACTATCTCTTTTTCCACACTTGTGCTTCAAAGTAGCACCTTGTTCTTCATGTAGTGAGTCTCATATATTGTGCTTCAAAGTAGCACCTTGTTCTTCATATAGTGAGTCTCATAAGTTGTCTTTTTATACTAGTGGGAATTTTTCATTATAGAACTTGGCTTGTATATTCCTACGATGGGCTTCCTCAAATGCCCTAGGTCTTCATGAGCAAGCGAGTTGGATGCACACCCACTAGTTTTCTTTTGTTGAGCATTCATAGCTCTAGTGCATCCGTTGCATGGCAATCCCTACTCATGTTGACATCAATTAATGGGCATCTCCATAGCCCATTTATTTACCTCGTCAATGTGAGACTTTCTCCTTTTTGTCTTCTCCACACAATCCCCATCATCATATTCTATTCCACCCATAGTGCTATATCCATGGCTCACGCTCATGTATTGCTTGAAGGTTGAAAAAGTTTGAGATTATTTAAGTATGAAACAATTGCTTGGTTTGTCATCGGGGGTATAGAAGTTGGGAACATATTTGTGTGACGAAAATGAAGCATAGCCTAACTATATGATTTTGTAGGGATGAACTTTCTTTTACCATGTTATTTTGAGAAGACATGATTGCTTTGATTAGTATGCTTGAAGTATTATTATTTTTGTGTCAATATGAACTTTTGTCTTGAATCTTTCGGATCTGAATATTCATATCACAATTAAGAAGATTTACATTGAAATTATGCCAAAGTATCACTCCGCATCAAAAAATCTTTTTTTATCATTTACCTACTCGAGGACGAGCAGGAATTAAGCTTGGGGATGCTTGATACGTCTCCAACGTATCTATAATTTTTGATTGCTCCATGCTACTTTATCTACTGTTTTAGGCAATATTGGGCTTTATTATCCACTTTTATATTATTTTTGGGACTAACCTATTAACCGGAGGCCCAGCCCAGATTTGCTGTTTTATGCCTATTTCAGTGTTTCGAGGAAAAGGAATATCAGACGGAGTAAAAACGGAACGAAATCAACTGGAGAAGTTATTTTTGGAAGGAAACCCACCTGATGGACTTGGACCCCACATCAGAAGATACGGGAGGTGCTCACGAGGGTGGGGGGCGCGCCCCCTGCCTCGTGGGACCCCCGTAGCTCCACCAACGTACTCCTTTCACCCATATATACCTACGTACCCTAAAACTTCCAGAACAGAAGATAGATCGGGAGTTCCGCCGCCACAAGCCTCTGTAGCCACCAAAAACCTCTCGGGAGCCCATTCCGGCGCCCTGTCGGAGGGGGAACCCATCACCGGTGGCCATCTTCATCATCCCGGCGCTATCCATGACGAGGAGGGAGTAGTTCGCCCTCGGGGCTAAGGGTATGTACCAGTAGCTATGTGTTTGATCTCTCTCTCCCATGTTCTCTCTCGTGTTCCCTCTATGGCACGATCTTGATGTATCTCGAGATTTGCTATTGTAGTTGGATCTTATGATGTTTCTCCCCCTCTACTCTCTTGTGATGAATTGAGTTTTCCCTTTGAAGTTATCTTATCGGATTGAGTCTTTTATGAGAACACTTGAGGTATGTCGTGGTGATCAACTTGCGGGTTTCGTGACATTGGGAACCTATGCATAGGGGTTGGCACACGTTCTTGACTCTCCGGTAGAAACTTTGGGGCACTCTTTGAAGTACTTTTATGTTGGTTGGATGAATCTGAGATTGTGTGATGCATATCGTATAATCATGCCCACGGATACTTGAGGTGACAATGGAGTATCTAGGTGACATTAGGGTTTTGGTTGATTTGTGTCTTAAGGTGTTATTCTAGTACGAACTCTTTTATAGATTTATTCGAAAGGATAACTTTGAGGTGGTTTTGTACCCTACCATAATCTCTACGTTTGTTCTCCGCTATTAGTGGCTTCGGAGTGACTCTTTGTTGCATGTTGAGGGCTTGTTATATTATCTATCTATGTTATTATTGTTGAGAGAACTTGCACTAGTGAAAGTATGAACCCTAGGCCTTGTTTCCTGTCATTGCAATACCGTTTACGCTCACTTTTATCATTAGATACCTTGCTGTTTTTATTATTTCAGATTACAAATACCTTTATCTACCATCCATATTGCACTTGTATCACCATCTCTTCGCCGAACTAGTGCACCTATACAATTTACCATTGTATTGGGTGTGTTGGGGACACAAGAGACTCTTTGTTATTTGGTTGCAGGGTTGTTTGAGAGAGACCATCTTCATCCTACGCCTCCTATGGATTGATAAACCTTAGGTCATCCACTTGAGGGAAATTTGCTACTGTCCTACAAACCTGTGCACTTGCAGGCCCAATAACGTCTACAAGAAGAAGGTTGTGTAGTAGACATCAATGGTCCCTTGAGTTTTAGCTGGAGTATTTGATGGCATGAAGATCATCACCGCGGGTCGTATGAATATGGAGCAGAAAATCCTCAATCCATACCGCGAGGTCTGTTGTCCCATCGTATGATTCGATGTTCATGGGTTTAAACCCTTCTGGGAAATCGTGTTCCATTACTTCATCAGTGAAGCAAAGGGTGTGTGCGGCGCCTCTGTATCAGCCCAAGTTGTGACGTAGCTCGGATGGAGTTCGTCTGCGGTCACCGGCTCGGTCGTGATTATGTTTGTCACCTCTGGCCGGGTGGCTATCATAGCGCGTAGGGGCACGTCCCCGTGATCCGTAGATCGATCTTGTCTGACCTACTCTGTTTTCCAAGTCATGCCGCAGGTCATGTGTATATCCCCGAGTTGTTGTATTTCTATTTGTTCGGCGAGGTAGTGTGGGCTGGTGTTCGGCTCGAGGCGCCGCTTTGTCCCGGCCACGTGGTGGTCGGTCAGCTGCATTATGCATTGGAAGGACGGGCTCCAGTGCTTCGTCATCAAGTGCGCTTCGGGTAACTTTTGGTAGGGCGCTCGAGACCATATTCCTCGGCCGCTAGGACATCAGTGAAGGAAATATGCCCTAGAGGCAATAATAAAGTTATTATTTATTTCCTTATTTCATGATAAATGTTTATTATTCATGCTATAATTGTATTAACCGGAAACATAATACATGTGTGAATACATAGACAAACATAGTGTCACTAGTATGCCTCTACTTGACTAGCTTTTTGATCAAAGATGGTTATGTTTCCTAACCATAGACATGTGTTGTCATTTGATTAATGGGATCACATCATTAGGAGAATGATGTGATTGACATGACCCATTCCGTTAGCTTAGCACTTGATCGTTTAGTATGTTGCTATTGCTTTCTTCATGACTTATACAAAGTTCCTACAACTATGAGATTGTGCAACTCCCGTTTACCGGAGGAACACTTTGTGTGCTACCAAACGTCACAACGTAACTGGGTGATTATAAAGGTGCTCTACAGGTGTCTCCAAAGGTACATGTTGAGTTGGCATAATTCGAGATTAGGTTTTGTCACTCCGATTGTCGGCGAGGTATCTCTGGGCCCTCTCGGTAATGCACATCACTTAAGCCTTGCAAGCATTGTAACTAATGAGTTAGTTGCGGGATGATGTATTACGGAACGAGTAAAGAGACTTGCCGGTAACGAGATTGAACTAGGTATTGAGATACCGACGATCGAATCTCAGGCAAGTAACATACCGATGACAAAGGGAACAATGTATGTTGTTATGCGGTTTGACCGATAAAGATCTTCGTAGAATATGTGGGAGCCAATATGGGCATCCAGGTCCCGCTATTGGTTATTGACCGGAAACGTGTTTCGGTCATGTCTACATAGTTCTCGAACCCGTAGGGTCCGCACGCTTAAGGTTTCGATGACAGTTTTATTATGAGTTTATGAGTTTTGATGTATCGAAGGAGTTCAGAGTCCCGGATGAGATCGGGGACATGACGAGGAGTCTCGAAATGGTCGAGACGTAAAGATCGATATATTGGACGACTATATTTGGACTTCGGAAAGGTTCCGAGTGATTCGGGTATTTTTCGGAGTACCGGAGAGTTACGGGAATTCGCCGGGAGAAGTATTGGGCCTTATTGGGCCATATGGGAAAGAGAGAGGGGCTGCCTAGGGCAGGCTGCGCGCCCCCCCAAGGCCTAGTCCGAATTGGACTAGGGGGAGGGGCCGCACCCCCTCCTTCCTTCCCTTCTCTCTTCCCTTTCCTTCTCTCCTACTCCTACTACATGGAAGGGTTCCTAGTTCTACTAGGAAAGGGGGAATCCTACTCCCGGTGGGAGTAGGACTCCCCTAGGGCGCGCCATAGAGAGGGCCGGCCCTCCCCCTCCTCCACTCCTTTATATACGGGGGCAGGGGGCACCCCATAGAAACACAAGTTGATCTACGGATCGTTCCTTAGCCGTGTGCGGTGCCCCCTCCACCATATTCCATCTCGGTCATATCGTCGCGGAGTTTAGGCGAAGCCCTGCGCCGGTAGAGCATCATCATCGTCACCATGCCGTCGTGCTGACAGAACTCATCCCCGACGCTTTGCTGGATCGGAGCCCGGGGATCGTCATCGAGCTGAACGTGTGCTGAACTCGGAGGTGTCATACGTTTGGTACTTGGATCGATCGGATCGTGAAGATGTACGACTACATCAACCGCGTTGTCATAACGCTTCCGCTTACAGTCTACGAGGGTACGTGGACAATACTCTCCCCTCTCGTTGCTATGCCATCACCATGATCTTGCATGTGCGTAGGAAATTTTTTGAAATTACTACGTTTCTCAACAATCAGTCCATCTTTCATTGAGCAGATCTTGATCAGCTTGAAGCTGCTGCTGCTTCCGTTTCAGGCTCCTTGCAGTGGCTATTAGCCGGCGCTTAAAGCGCTCCTGCTCGACGGGATCCTCAGGCATGATAAAGTCTTCGTTGCCGAGGCTCACCTCCTCCTCGGAGAGCGGAAGGTACTTACTGTCCTCCGCATCTTCATTCGTTGCCTGTTCATCAGGGCTAGCTTGCCCATCTTCTCGTTCGTCCTGTTCGGAGGTTGGCTCAATGGGGTCTTCATTGTCTTCGGCATCGTCCGGAGTATTGTTTTCTCCTATGACGATGTTGCTGTTTTTACTACGGCGTGACTTAGAGCGATGCCGCTGATGTCAGCGCTTTGGCTGTATCTCAAGAGGTTTATCCTCGACTGGATTTTCATTGTCGCCGTTGTTCTCTTTGGGTGTATCCACCATGTATATGTCGTACGAGGAGGTGGCCGTCCAACGCCCTGTAGGCGGTGGTTCCTGCTCCTCTCCGGCATCATCGTCCATACCGTTGATGTCCTCGGAGTCGTAATCAAGCATGTCGGTTAAGTCATTAACAATGGGTGGTGCATGGGAAACGAAGTTATTCGTCGTCCACTTCCCATTCGAGTCGGACATAGTTCGGCCGAGAGTCCCCCGACAAGGAGAGGGATTTCAATGAGTTCAACACATCGCCTGGAGGTGAGTGCTAGAAGATGTCCACGGAGCTGAACTCCAAGATCGGCGCCCAATCAGGTTCGATGGACGCGGATGCACGCGGTCCGGAACTAATGGCTAAAGACGAGTCAGAGGCTCTAGTGACACAAGCCCAACTTGATGTTGGGTCTGTGTGCGGCTCGAGCGCCGCTGAGTCTGCGGCTTCCGTGGTGGGGTTAAGCTTCCCGTCCTCGGACAAGGCGACCCGCTCCAGATCTAGGGCCAGAGCGGTTACAGGCGCTATTTCCTGGGTGCGGTCAGATGACAGATTTAGGTCATGTTCATCATGGTGGCAGGGGACAACCGTCATGGGCTCAAATCCATCGAAGGTCAAGTCTCCACGGATATCAGCCACAAAATTCAGGCTTCCAAATCTGACCTGATGGCCAGGGGCGACTATCGATCTGCTCTAGATGGCCAAGCGAGTTGGCCCGCAGTGCGAAGCTGTCGAATACGAAGATCTGTCTGGGGAAGAAGATCTCCCCTGGGACTACGTTGTTGTTGATGATTGATGGAGCCATCAAGCCTTTTGGTGACGACGCAACGGAACTCTTAATGAAAGCACCAATGTCGGTGTCAAAACCGGCGGATCTCGGGTAGGGGGTCCCGAACTATGCGTCTAAGGCTAATGGTAACAGGAGGCGGGGCACACATTGTTTACCCAGGTTCGGGCCCTCTCTATGGAGGTAATACCCTACTTCCTGCTTGATTGATCTTGATTAATATGAGTATTACAAGAGTTGATCTACCACGAGATCGTAATGGCTAAACCCTAGAAGCCAGCCTATGAGATTATGATTCTTGTCCTATGGACTAAACCCTCCGGTTTATATAGACACCAGTGGGGGCTAGGGTTACACAAAGTCGATTACAGAGAAAGGAATCTACATATCCGAATCGCCAAGCTTGCCTTCCACTCAAAGGAGAGTCCCATCCGGACACGAGAAGAAGTCTTCTATCTTGTATCTTCATAGCCCAACAGTCCGGCCCACGTATATAGTACGGCTGCCCGAGGACCCCTTAATCCGGGACTCCCTCATCGGTCATCCGGTCGCTTCAGATTTCCGCTGAAATGTTTCGGTTGTGGAACTGCCGGTCATCCGGTGGGGGCGGGATGTTCGCCCGCTGGTAAGTGTTGCCGGACGTCCGGTCCTGGGTGGACGTCCGCTCACTGGGAAGTGTTGCCGGACGTCCGGTCCTGGGCGGACGTCTGCTCGCTGTAGCTTTCGTAGGCTGGGACTTGGGTCGGCTGGGCCTTCAGGCGCCGGACGTCTGCTGGCTGGAGCGTTAGGCGCCGGATGTCCGGTCCTGGTCGGATGTCTAGTGGCTGGAGCTTCTTCGATAGCTCTTCTTCTTGTCATTTGTACTTGGTGTCCTCGCCGTCTTGTACATTGGATGTAGCTGTTCTGTGGCCTTCCTCCAAGTACTTGATCACACATAGTGTTTCTGCTTGAGGTAGTAGCCATGTCCCATGTGTAGAAAGTGGTAGTTCGGAGAGGAGCGAGTTCACCTTATCTTCGATAGACTTTGCTCAAGCTCTTGTCATTGGTCCAAGTGGCGTCGTGGGAGATGTAGATACGTCCATGGGGATGATCGTGGGATGCTCTGCATCATCTCCTCCCTGGGAAAGATCTGACCTCGGATCGAAAGCTTCATCACCATGGTATGGCGATAGGTCTTTGACATTGAAGATGTCGCTCACGTTGTACTTGTCGCTTGGGAGGTCGATCTTGTAAGCGTTGTTGTTGTAGCGTGCTAGCACCTTGAAGGGTCCATCGGCTCGGGGTAGAAGTTTGTACTTGCATTCGTTGGGGAAGCATTCCTTGCAAAGGTGTAGCCACACAAGATCTCCGATGTTGAATATCATGGGTTGCTTGTTGATGCTGAGCTTGGTCGCGAGTCGTTGCACTTGGCACTCGATGGTGTGCCTTGTATCTTCATGCATCTTCTTGAGGTAGCTTGCTCACGCACTCGCGTCCATATTGATGCGCTCTTGTAGTGGAAGAGGAAGAATGTCCAATGGGGACAACAGGTTGAAACCGTAGACGACCTCGAAGGGGGACTTGCCAGTTGTGGAGTGTCTTGCACGGTTGTAGGCGTACTCGGCGATGGATAGGCACTCCTCCCAGTCTTTGATGTTCCTCTTGATCAACACACGTAGTAGAGTGGAGAGTGTTCGGTTTGTCACCTCTGTTTGGCTGTCAGTTTGGGGATGGTATGCCAAAGAGAACAAGAGCTTGATTCTGAGCTTAGCTCATAGAGTCTTCCAAAAGTAACTCAAGAACTTGACGTCGCGGTCCGAGACAATCGTCTTTGGCACTCCATGGAGGTGCAACATTTCCCTACAAAAAAGATTTTCAATATGTGAAGCATCGTCTATCTTGTTGAATGGGATAAAATGAGCCATCTTAGAGAATCGGTCCACAACAACAAACACGAAATCCTTTTCATTTTGAGTCCTAGGCAAACCAAATACAAAGTCCATGCTAATGTCTTCCCAAGGTTGATATGGAATAGGAAGTGGCATGTAAAGACCTTGGGATTGAGCGTTTGACTTAGCTTTGTGACATGTCAAACATCGGTTGGTGAAGCGTGAGACGTCCCGGAACATCTTGGGCCAAAAATAGTTCTTGGAGAGCGTAGCAAATGTCTTGTCGCGTCCAAAGTGTCCCATTAGTCCACCGCCACGAGCCTCTTGCAAAAGGAGCAAACAAAGAGAAGACTCGGGAATGCAAAGTTTGTTAGCTCTCATAAGGTAATCATCCTTGATGTGATAGCATTCCCAAGATGTATGCGTCAAACACTTGGCATAAGGAATTGCAAAAGTAGGATCATGCGCATACAAGTCTTTTATGTGCTCAATGCCAATGACATTTAATTGAAGTTTAGTAACAAGCATGCATATGTGGGAAAGATCATCCGCTACAACATTTTTCTTACCTTTGATGTACTTGATGACATAAGGAAAAGACTCAATGAATTCACTCCACTTAGCATGACGCTTGTTCAACTTAGTTTGACCCTTTAGGTACTTGAGCGTTTCATGATCGGTATGGATGATAAATTCATGAGGGCGAAGATAATGTTCCCATTCACGCAAAACTTGCACTAAAGCATTTAGCTCTTTGTCATAGATGGGATAATTGAGTTGCACTCTGGAAAGTTTCTCACTAAAGTATGCTATGGGGCGCTTCTCTTGCGTTAAGACACATCTTATGCCATTACCACTACCATCACAATGAATTTCAAAAGGTTTGTCAATATTTGGGTAATGCAAGCACGGGAGCATGAGTAAGCAAATTCTTAAGATCATTAAATGCAGTATCTTGGGATGGTCCCCAAACAAAAGGCGCATTTTGCTTACTCAAAGAATGCAAATGTGAAGCAATGGTGCTAAAATCCTTCACAAATCTACAATAGAAACTGGCTAAACCAAGAAAACTACGCACTTGTTGCAAGTTGGTTGGTTGGGGCCAAGTTTAGTAGCATTGATCTTAGATTCATCTACATGAACACCCTTAGAAGACACAACGAAACCCAAGAAAACAAGCTTATCAAAGCCAAAAAGGCATTTGTCCATATTAGCATAAAGGCGCTCTTTCATAAGGGTTTGCAACACGGTTCTAAGATGGGTGACATGATCTTTTAGGGATTTGCTAAAGACAAGAATATCATCAAAATAGACCACAACAAATACACCAATATAGGATCGAAGAACAAAATGCATGACTCTAATGAAAGTACCGGGTGCTTCTGATAAATCCATTGGCATAACTAGCCATTCATATAAGCCAAATTTGGTCTTAAATGCAGTTTTCCATTCATCACCTTCTTGGATGCGTATTTGATAGTAGCCACTCTTAAGATCAATTTTATAGAAGATGGTGGCTCCGCTAAGCTCATTAAGCATATCATCTAGGCGTGGAATAGGGCAACGATATCTAACGGCTATAGCATTGATGGGACGGTAATCAGAACACATGCGATAAGTGCCATCTTTCTTAGGAACGAAGATTACTGGTACGGCACAAGGGCTCAAACTTTCATGTGCATGACTGTTGACGATGAGTTGTTGTACTTGCCATTGGATCTCCTTAGTTTCCTCGGGGTTGACACGATATGGAGACTTGTTAGGTAGAGGTGCTCCAGGGATGAGGTCGATTCGGTGTTCGATGCCTCATAGTGGAGGTAGACCCGGAGGTAGCTCGTTGGGGAAAACATCTTGGAATTCCTGCAAGAGAGAAGACAACACTAAAGGTAGATTGTGAGAGGTGTTAGTTTTTGGTGCCTCGTCCTTGCACAAAAGGACATAGTGCATAACACTTGATGGGTTCTCACACACTTCTCTCATCTCACTTTTGGTGGTAAATAGGACTAAGTTTTTCTTGTCGCTCATCGTGGAGGCACTCGATTTTGGCTTGTGGCGCTCACTCTCTTTGTGGTGGTTTGCTCTCTCACTTTTTTCTCCGTGATAGGTGGCTTGCTTGTCGGCGATTACTTGACTTGGAGATATAGGTCGTAGCACGTACTCCTTTCCTTTCATCTTGAAGCTATATTGATTGGTACGACCATTATGGATGACACATTAGTCAAATTGCCATGGTCGACCAAGAAGGAGGTGGCAAACGGACATCGGGACGACATCACACTCCAAAGTGTCTTCATATGCTCCTATCTTAAAAGAAACTTGCATCGTATGCTCGACTTGGATAGTGCCGGAGTCGCTTAGCCATTGGACCTTGTAAGGGTGTGGATGCTTCCTCTTGACCAAATGGAGCTTGGAGCATAGTTCTTCACTTGCTAAGCTATGACAACTCCCTCCATCGATGATGACCTTGACATACCTTCCATTGATGCCGGCCTTGGTGTGGAAGATGTGGCATCTTTGGTCTTCTTCTTGTTGATGTTGAAGAGTCAAGACCTTGGAGACAACAAGAGCGGGGCTTGAATCCTCATCACAAAAGACTTGATCATCTTCATCTTCGTTCATGCGCTGGTGCATGGCCACTTGCTCAAGGGCTTCAATTTCCTCTTAAGGATCATGGTGTGCTTGTTGGTACACTCAAAGGACTTGTGGCCTCGGCCGCCGCATGTCAAACACTTGATGGAACTTGTCTTGACGGTCTCATCGGTTGGAGTAGATGATGAAGCTCGCGACTTGAAGGATCTTGTAGTAGGAGAACGACTTGAGGTTGGCGAAGTTTTCTTGTAACTTGACTTGTCGCCGTTGCTTGTAGATTTCTTGGTTGTGGTAGAAGGTGTTGGAGTCGTTGAATCTTGGGTGTTGGAGAAGTCATAGCTCTTGGAAGAGTACTTGGTGTACTTGAAGTCATCTTGCACTTGACGTTCCTCTTTGGTAGCTTGATACACTAGCTCAATCAGGTTGGAGTAGGGTTGGAAGTTGGCAATCTTCTCGATGGGATGATTGAGTCCATTCAAGAAATGGGCCATAGTTTGCTCATCATCTTCCGTGACATTGGCTGTTATCATGGAAATCTCCATTTCCTTGTAGTATTCTTCAATGCTATTTGTTCCTTGCTTGAGGAGTCGGAGTTTCTTGAAGAGGTCGCGGTTGTAGTATGTTGGTACGAAGTGTGCTCGCATGACATCGTTCATTTGATCCCATGTGGTGATTGGTGGTTCACCTCTTGCTTCTCGGTGCTCAAGGACTTGTTCCCACCATATGAGCACATAGTCTTGGAACTCAAGGGATGCCATAGCGATCTTCTTCTCTTCCTCATAGTTGTGCAAGCGAAAGATCTTGTCGACCTTCAATGCCCATGAAAGGTACTCTTTGGGATCATTGCTTCCATTGAACTTGGGCATGGTGAACTTCAGCTTGCCATAGCGTTGCGCTTAATTGTGTTGGGGTCGGGGATGATGATAACACCCTTGAAGTGGATGATTGTCAACCTCATATTGCTCTTGGCGTGGAGGATTTCCATAGTCATCATGCTCTTGGTGAACTTGAGGTTGTGGAGGATCTTGTCGAGCTTGTGGAGGAGCTTGAGGAACTTGACGATGAACTCTTGCTTGGTAGTTTCGCTCTTGAATATCTTCGCGAAGTGCTTCCTCTTGATTGCGCGTATCTCAGTTGCGCTTGGCGATGGCTCGACTTGACTCTTGAAGGGCATGTTGTGCCTCAAGTGCTTGTGCTTCACATTGTCGTTGTTGAAGATGTTGAGCCTCGACATCTTGTTCGTCTTGGTGTTGTCACGCTCGCTCTTACTCTTGGTGACGTTGACGTTGCCTTTCTTGGGAATGATTGCCGTGTAGAGGATTGCGAGTTGCTTGACGGTCTTGGCACGCGGCTCGACGTAGAGTGTTTGATGTCAGTGTACTTGAGCCGGAGAGGGTGTCGTCGGAGTGACGACTCGAGCGGCTCCGTCTTGAGTATGACGGAGTGGTAGAAGAGCGGTTTACCAACAAGGCATGAATCTCGTCCATTCTTGCATCATTCTCTTGTTTGTGTGCGTCGAGCTTGTTGTCAAAGTAGTCTCTTGTTTGTTGCTCGGAGAGTCGCAAGTCGGTAGCAAGATTGTCGATGCGGTCGCTCATTGCTTGTTGTTCTTGATGCAAAGCTCTTTGTGCACCGAAGAGGTGGCTCTTGATGACATAGGATGACATGTCGTCGTCTTGCTCGATGAAGAGTGGGTTGGTAGAAGAACTTGGCCTATCCATCATTCCAAGCAAATATGTGAGTGGTAGAAAGAAAAGAACTTATACCAAATGTACCCTGACCGATGTTGAAGATGGATCAATGATCACTCAAATGTGGAATACAGAAATAGCGCAGTTGGTACCAATTCTTGTCGGTTCTCACACCTACACAAGTAAAAGCTTATGGTGGAGCTCGGTTAGGATGGTGGCACAAAATTTGATGCAATTGTTAGTGAGCCTCCATAATGTTGGAAAATATTCACAAATTTGCAAATGTAACAAGTAAACCAATAGCAAGATATGGTACACGGAAACACACATGCAAATAGATAAGTGGGGTCGTGTAACCAAGGAATGAGCCAAAATGTGGGATCCACGAAAATGCTCTTGTTGCACAACATTAGAGGGACTCTAGCACGATTGCACAATAGGCGGATACGAAACTTGTGCACAACCTACTAAGCAAAAATGCAATGACTTCTATCCCAAGTATGCTATATGTATGGTATTCCGGTGATATGATCCAAGATGATCAAGTATGACAATCTTAATGTAGTATGATGCTATGGTTCTTGCTTATAAGCTCTTTTCTTATCTTTCCCTCTTGCTTAAAAGCTTGTTTGGCTCTTTCTCTTTTGAGCTCTTTTCTCATGCAAAACTTCACGAACCGAGATAGCAATTGTGTATGTGATGACAACTTTGTGAAACAACAGATAATACCAAGATATGCACCACGATGATATGGTATGTATGCTATGGGAAGTATGATCACTAATGTGCACAAGTCATGTTGCCGATAATACTCAAAGGCTAGTCTCGATGGGTAAGCAACGCAAAATTGGGCTATGGTGGTTATCAATGCAATGGCAAGGAGTAGACAAAGATGTCGTCGAGGTTACCGTCGAGGTAGTCGTTTGTAAGCAATGACAGTTGTTGGCGATGATGAGTCCTTGACGAAGATGAGCGATGGTGATGTTGATGTTGAACCGTACCTATATAGCCGAAACACAATCGGACATGGGAACCACAACTCAAATTCTCAAATACCAAAACGTGTCAAAATTGTCGGAGTTGATGGCGGGCAAACGATGGTCGTGCGTGTGTAAAGCAATGGAGGTATCGGAGTGTGTATGCGGTGGTGGAAGGTGGAGAGGTGGTGGTGGCCGAATTGAAATTTTTCAATTTCGTCAGGGATCTGCGGACGTCTGGTGGTCGAGCAGTCGTCCGGTCGTTGGATGTCCGGTGGCTAGCGAACGTCCGGTGCCTGGGCGATTTCTGGCACGGGATGAACAACTAGGGTTCATGGTGGAAGAGGCAAAATTGGTCAAATCCGAGCGATTTTGTGGATGGAAATGGTGGAGATGATGGGGGAAAGCTAGATCCACTCATGGCAAAGCAAATCCATGGATCAAATCCAACAAAACTTCATCACACCAACAAATCACAAAAAAAATTGGGGCTATTTTTGGCGGGGATTTTCGAAATTGGGGAAGAGCACAACAAAATCAAGCTAGAAAACAAATGGTAGGGGCCCCACGTACGTGATCAACGTGGCTCTGATACCAAGATGATGTAGGGTAGAACCCTAGATGCCCGATCTTTCATGATTGGAGGGGATCCTATGAAGAACACGAAGAACACGAGGAGAAATCACAAGGGGAAACACGAGAGAAATCACTCAACCAACAAGATTTGGTCACACATATGCTAGATCCTCGAAACAAAAAGAGTGACACACGATTCAATGTCAACAAAGGATTATACAAAAGGTCTTCTCCGCGAGGAGGTCTTGAAGGGCCTTCCCGTGATGGTGTCTTGAATCCGCTTGTGGGATCTTCTCCGAAGAGGTCGTGAACTCCAATGGAGAAGTATCCAAGTGGATGAGCAAAGCTCTCACACAAATATGAGCTAAACCAATGCTAACCCTAACTAGGAGAAGGAGGAGGACTATTTATAGTCTAAGTGCAAAAGGGGGTGGAATGAAAGAGTACATGGGCCTTGGGCCCGAAGCTGCGCACACATAGGCAGCGGACGTCCGGTCTCTACCGGTCGTCCGGTCGCTCGCGAAGGTCCGGACGTCCGGTAGGGCTCGGACTTCCACTAATTACCATCTGTAAACGTGGTACCGGACATCCAGAGACGGCCGGTCGTCCTATCACTGATCGTCCGGTCGCTTCAGATTTTCGTAGAAACGTTTCGGGTGTGGAACTACCGGTCATCCGGTGGGGGCCGAACGTCCGCTCATTGGGAAGTGTTGCTAGATGTCTGGTCCTGGGCGGATGTCTGCTTGCTGTAGCTTTCATAGGCTGGGACTTGGGTCGGCTGGGCCTTCAGGCGCCGGGCGGTCGGTCCTGGTCAGACGTCCGCTGGCTGGAGCTTCAGGCGCCGGACGTCCGATGGCTGGAGCTTCTTCGGTAGCTCTTCTTCTTGTCCTTTGTACTCAGTGTCCTCACCGTCTTGTCCATTGGATGTAGTTGTTCCATGGCCTTCCTCCAAGTACCTGATCACACATAGTGTTTCCGCTTGAGGTAGTAGCCATGTCTCATGTGTAGAAAGTGGTAGTTCAGAGAGGAGTGGGTTCACCTTATCTTCGATAGCCTTTGCTTGAGCTCTTGTCATTGGTCCAAGTGGTGTTGTGGGAGATGTAGATACATCCATGGGGATGATCGTGGGATGCTCCGCATCATGATCCGACTACAAACATGCACGACATTGCGCCTTAGCAATCGCTAAACAAACTCTGAGGGGTTATTGGCCACGCCGGAGCACGATCAACCTTACCACGAAGGTCTATTCCCGCAAGCAATCAAGGAACAAGCAAGAATATGATAAAGCAATTTGAATATTGCGAATATGGATGAAGTATTGATAATGGTGGGGATCCAAAAGCGGTCATGGTCTGCTCGCTGGACACAAACGAAGTACACGAAGTTGCGATGGCTAACTGTTAACTAAAGAAATCCCAAAGTCTAAACGATGTCCTAAGGGCTGTATATATGGAGGAAGAGGGGGTGAGTTTCGTGACCCTTGGAAGAGGGGTCCGAAACCAACCCTATCTCTTGTTTCCCCACATACGGACTCTAAAAACATCCTATACTTATGTATTTCGAAATTACATGGGCCTAGCCCAATAATAAGGTGACGCAACCCCTGTAATTGCCTTTGGACGAAATTTATGAAGTGGCATCTTGTATATTTCATCCAAGCCTTCATGCACTCATTACGGTGGCTTCATAGTCCTGAAATCATCACTTGAAACTCCGTTCTTGTTCTCTTTGCGCATGCCATCATCTCCATGCTTGTTCTTGCTCCAATGTTCATCCTTCTCCAAGCTAGGCCCATCATTTGTAAGCAAAACAAATGTCAAATTTAGGTAGCATCATATTCTCATGAACATTAGAATCATTACTTGGTAGTTTAATTGACATGCGCGAGCTCTAGTAATAGGTCCAGTACGTATTACAACAGGGGTTGTGGGTGTAACTATGGTATTGACGTCCTCATCATCCTTCCCTTCTTGAAATGAAGTCATCCTCGACGGAAGCTCATCTTCCTCACCCAAATAAGGGTTCAAATCTACAATGTTAAAAGTGGGAGTAACCCCAAAATCTGCAGGCAACTCAAGTTTATATGCATTATCATTTATTTTATCCAACACCTTAAAAGGACCATCAGCACGTGGCATTAGCTTTGGTTTGCGCAAATCAGGAAATCTATCCTTACGCAAAGGTAACCAAACAAGATCTCTAGGTGCAAACACAACATGTTTCCTACCCTTATCTCCAACAAGTTTATATTTAGCATTCATACGCTCAATGTTTTCCTTAGTTAACTCATGCATTTTTAAAATCAATTCAACACATTGTTTAGCATCAAAATTAACCTTCTCCGAAGATGGAAGAGGCAACAAATCAGTAGGTGCACGAGGTAGGAAACCATACACAATTTCAAAAGGGCACATCTTAGTACTAGAATGCAACGAACGATTATAAGCAAATTCAATATGAGACAAGCATTCCTCCCACATTTTCTTATTATTCTTCAAAACATCCCTAAGCATAGTAGACAATGTTCTATTGACTACTTCATTTTGTCCATCAGTTTGGGGGTGACAAGTAGTACTAAAAAGCAGTTTAGTCCCCCACTTAGCCCATAAACATCTCCAAACGTGGCTAAGAAATTTAGTATCACGATATGAAACAATAGTATTTGGCACACCATGCAAGCGAATAATTTCACGAAAGAACAAATCAGCAACATTAACAACATCATCGCTTTTATGACATGTTATAAAGTGTGCCATTTTCGAGAACCTATCCACGACAACAAATATGCTATCCCTCCCCTTATTTATTTGAGGTAAACCTAAAACAAAGTCCATAGATATATCCTCCCAAGGAACACTAGGTACAGGCAAAGGTATATATAAACCATGAGGATTGAGTCGTGACTTAGCTTTTTGACATGTAGTGCAACGAGCAACAAAACGCTCAACATCCTGTCTCATCTTTGGCCAAAAGAAATGTGTAGCAAGTATATCCTCCGTCTTCTTCACGCCAAAGTGTCCCATTAATCCTCCTCCATGCGCCTCCTGCAACAACAAAAGACGAACATAGCTAGCTGGAATGCATAGCTTGTTAGCACGAAACACAAATCTATCGTTAACAACGAACTTGTTCGATGTTCTCCCTTCTTTACAATTCTGCAATACATCTTTAAAATCAGCATCATGCACATATTGATCTTTGATGGTCTCCAAACCAAATATCTTGAAGTCAAGTTGTGAAAGCATAGTATAGTGACAAGACAATGCATCAGTAATAACATTTTCTTTACCCTTCTTGTGTTTAATGACATAAGGGAAAGTCTCAATGAATTCAACCCATTTAGCATGTCTACGATTCGGTTTGGCTTGACTTTTAATATGTTTCAAAGATTCATGATCAGAATGTATAACAAATTCTTTGGGCCATAAATAATGTTGCCATGTTTCTAAAGTCCGAACAAGAGAATGTAATTCTTTATCATAAGTAGAATAATTCAGACTAGGCCCACTCAATTTTTCAAAAAAGTATGCAACAGGTTTGCCATCTTGTAATAAGACACCTCCTAGTCCAATTCCACTAGCATCACATTCAAGCTCAAAAGTCATATTAAAATCAGGAAGTTGGAGTAAAGGAGCATGTGTCAACTTGTCTTTCAATACCGTGAAGGCTTCTTCCTGTGCGGTACCCCAAACAAAACGCACATCTTTCTTTGTAAGCTCATTGAGAGGTGCAGTAATGGTGCTAAAATCTTTCACAAAATGCTTATAGAATCCAGCGAGGCCAAGAAAACTCCTCACTTGTGTGACCATTTTGGGCTGCGGCTAACTCTCAATAGCTTCAATCTTGGCTTTATCAACTTCTATTCCCTATGGAGTAACAACATAGCCAAGAAAAGATACTCGGTCGGTGCAAAAGGTGCACTTCCCAAGGTTGCCAAACAAACGTGCATCACGTAGAGCAATAAAACCAACACGTAAAAGTTCCAAATGTTCCTCCAAAGATCTACTATAAATTAGTATATCATCAAAATAGACTACCACAAATCATCCAATGAAAGCACGTAAAACTTCGTTCATTAATCTCATGAAAGTACTAGGTGCATTAGTTAACCCAAAAGGCATGACTAACCACTCATATAATCCAAACTTAGTTTTAAGTGCTGTTTTCCATTCATCCCCCAATTTCATACGAATTTGATAGTATCCACTACGCAAATCAACTTTGGAGAATATTGTAGAGCCACTCAATTCATCAAGCGTATCATCTAGCCTAGGAATAGGATGGTGATAACAAATAGTAATATTATTAATGCCTCTACAATCAACACGCATACGCGATGTACCATCCTTTTTCGGCACTAGAATAATACGAATAGCACAAGGACTAAGGGATTCGCGTATATAACCTTTGTCGAGAAGCTCCTGTACTTGACGCATAATCTCCTTCGTCTCCTCTGGATTGGTACGGTATGGCGCACAGTTTGGCAGTGAAGCACCGGGAATTAAGTCAATCTGATGCTCAATCCCTCGAATAGGCGGTAATCCCACTGGCACGCATTATGGAAAGACATCAGCGAACTCCTGGAAAATGTTAGTGACAGCAGGAGGCAAAGAGGAAGGCAAGTCCGAATGAAAATAATGCCTCTTTGCACACAAAAGCATAGCAAACAGATTTGCTGAAATCTAGCTCATCAATATCAGATTTGGTGGCAAGTAAACATGCACTTTTCAATTTAATTTTAGAAGCAACACTAGATGGTTTATTATTAGGCTTCATTTGTTGCTCAAATTCTTTTGCCACAATCTGATTTTCACTCTTATTCTTCTCCTGTTTTGCGTTATTAGCTCTATTAATATCATCTTTCAAAATGGAATCAGGAGTCATAGGAAGCAAAGTAATATTTTTATCCTTATGAACAAGAGTATACTGATTGTTTCTACCATGGTGTACAGATTTTTTATCAAATTGCCAGGGTCTACCAAGTAATAAGGAACATGTTTGCATAGATACCACATCACAATCAACATAATCAGCATATGTAGAGATACTAAAATGCACACGAACAGTGCGTGTTACCTTAACCGTGCCGCTATTGTTGAACCATTGGATGTAGTAAGGATGTGGATGTGGTCTTGTGGTGAGAGATAGGTTCTCCACCATCTCCATGCTAGCCAAGTTGTTGCAGCTCCCTCCGTCTATGATGACGTGCACAGAACGTTCCTTCACAGCTCCCTTTGTACGGAACAAATTATGCCTCTGATTTTGCTCAGCTTGTGTGACCTGCACACTCAAAACACGTTGAGGAACTAAACATTCATACATGTCAGCGTCTTCAGGAGCCATGTATTGTGTCTCCTAATCAGAATCATCTCCACCGTGTTCTTCACTTGTAATAAGAGCCAAAGTCTCCTCATCATAGTCACTAGCGGACTCATACCCACCATCCTCAGTAGCAATCATCACACGCTGAGATTTGCATTCTCGCGCATAATGTCCTATTCACTTGTAATAAAAGCAGTTTAGTCCCCAACTTAGCCCATAAACATCTCCAAACGTGGCTAAGAAATTTAGTATCACGATCTGAAACAATAGTATTTTGCACACCATGCAAGCGAATAATTTCATGAAAGAATAAATCAGCAACATTAACATCATCATCGCTTTTATGACATGGTACAAAGTGTGCCATTTTCGAGAACATATCCACGACAAAAAATATGCTATCCCTCCCCTTCTTTGTTCGAGGTAAACATAAAACAAAGTCCATAGATATATCCTCGCAAGGAACACTAGGTACAGGCAAAGGCATATATAAACCACGAGGATTGAGTCGTGACTTAGCTTTTTGACATGTAGTGCAGCGAGCAACAAAACATTCAACATCCTGTCTCATCTTTGGCCAAAAGAAATGTGTAGCAAGTACATCCTCCATCTTCTTCATGCCAAAGTGTCCCATTAATCCTCCTCCACGCGCCTCCTGCAACAACAAAAGACGAACGGAGCTAGCTGGAATGCATAATTTGTTAGCATGAAAAACAAATCCATCGTTAATGACAAACTTGTTCCATGTTCTACGTTCTTTACAATTCTGCAATACATCTTTAAATTCAGCATCATGCACATGTTGATCTTTGATGGTCTCCAAACCAAATATTTTGAAGTCAAGTTGTGAAAGCATAGTATAGCGATGAGACAATGCATCAGCAATAACATTTTCTTTACCCTTCTTGTGTTTAATGACATAAAGGAAAGTCTCAATGAATTCAAACCATTTAGCAAGTCTACGATTTGGTTTAGCTTGACTTTTAATATGTTTCAAAGATTCATGATCAGATGTATACCAAATTCTTTGGGCCATAAATAATGTTTCCATGTCTCTAAAGTCCGAACAAGAGCATATAATTCTTTATCATAAGTAGAATAATTCAGATTAGGCCTTCTGATTTTTTTCAAAAAAGTATGCAACAGGTTTTCCATCTTGTAGTAACACACCTCCTAATCCAATTCCACTAGCATCACATTCAAGCTCAAAAGTCTTATTAAAATCAAGAAGTTGGAGTAAAGGAGCATGTGTCAACTTATCTTTCAATACCGTGAAGGCTTCTTCCTGTGTGGTACCCCAAACAAAAGGCACTTCCTTCTTTGTAAGCTCATTGAGAGGTGCAGCAATGGTGCTGAAATCTCTCACAAAACGCCTATAGAATTCTGCAAGGCCAAGAAAACTCCTCACTTGTATCACAGTTTGGGGTTGCGGCCAACTCTCAATAGCTTCAATATTGGCTTTATCAACTTCAATTCCCTCTAGAGTAACAACATAGCCAAGAAAAGATACCCGGTCGGTGCAAAATGTGCACTTCCCAAGGTTACCAAACAAACGTGCATCACATAGAGCAATAAAAACAACACATAAATGTTCGAAATGTTCCTCCAAAGATCTGCTATAAATCAGTATATAATCAAAATAGACTACCGCAAATCGTCCAAGGAAATCACGTAAAACTCCGTTCATTAATCTCATGAAGGTACTAGGTGCATTAGTTAACCCAAAAGGCATGACTAACCACTCATATAATCCAAACTTAGTTTTAAATGCTGTTTTCCATTCATCTCCCAATTTCATTCGAATTTGATGGTATCCACTACGCAAATTAACTTTGAAAAATATTGTAGAGCCACTCAATTCATCACGCATATCATCTGGCCTAGGAATAGGATGACGATAATGAATAGTAATATTATTAATGCCTCTACAAACAACACACATATGCGACATAGCATCCTTTATTGGCACTAGTATAATAGGAACAACACAAGGACAAAGAGATCCGCGTATATAACCTTTGTCGAGCAGCTCCTGTACTTGACGCATAGTCTCCTTCGTATCCTCTGGATTGGTACGGTATGGTGCACGGTTGGGTAGTGATGCACCGGGAATCAAGTCAATCTTATGCTCAATCCCTCGAATAGGTGGTAATCCTGGTGGCACGTCTTGTGGAAAGACGTCAGCAAACTCCTGCAAAATGTTAGTGACAGCGGGAGGAAAAGAGGAAGGCACGTCCTCGAATGAAAATAATGTCTCTTTGCACACAAAAGCATAGCAAACAGATTTGCTGCAATCTAGATTACTAATATCAGATTTGGTGGCAAGTAAACATCCACTTTTCAATTTAATTTCGGAAGCAACACTAGATGGTTTATTATTAGGTTTCATTTGTTGCTCAAATACTTTTGCCACAATCTGTTTTTCACTCTTATTTTTCTCCTGTTTTGCTTTATTAGCTCTATTAATATCATCTTTCAAAATGGAATCAGGAGACATAGGAAGCAAAGTAATATTTTTATCCTTATGAACAAGAGTATACTCATTGTTTCTACCATGGTGTACAGAATTTTTATCAAATTGCCATGGCCTACCAAATAATAAGGAACATGCTTGCATATGTACCACATCACAATCAACATAATCAGCATATGTAGAGATACTAGAATGCACACAAACAGTGCATGTTATCTTAACCTTGCCGCTGTTGTTGAACCATTGGATGTAGTAAGGATGTGGATGTGGTCTTGTGGTGAGAGATAGCTTCTCCACCATCTCAATGCTAGCCAAGTTGTTGCAACTTCCTCCATTAGTGATGACGCGGACAGAACGTCCTTCACAACTCCCTTTGTATGGAACAAATTTTGCCTCTGATTTTGCTCAGCTTGTGTGACCTGCACACTCAAAACACGTTGAGCAACTAAACGTTCATACTTGTCAGCATCTTCAACATCCATGTATTGCGTCTCATGATCAAAATCATCTCCATTGTGTTCTTCACTTGTAATAAGAGCCAAAGTCTCCTCATCACAGTCACTAGCGGACTCATACCCACCATCCTCAGTAGCAATCAACACATGCTTAGATGGGCATTCTCTCGCATAATGACCTCCACCCTTGCAACGACGACAAATATTGTCA